>OX438912.1:12187157-13594901 GCA_949316265.1 Diarsia mendica | reverse complement strand
TCCTAATTAATAATCTGATCAATAAGCTTTTTGGACAAAGCTATTGTATTTAGAGATCATTAACGTTATTGAAGACATGGTTTTGGGCGCGGTTTTGATCCCGTTATGTACGGAAATATCCCAAGGGAATATTTCAAATGTATTAGTGACTCTCGGGGTTAATGTGGCTTTCCGTTAGTGAAGGAGTTTTTGGAATCAGATCAGTAGGTACTAGTTTTAAAGATTATCTACTACTAGCTTTTGCCAGCGGCTTTGCCCGCGTGAAAATGACGATATTCCATACAAACTTTCATCCCCTATTTAACTCCCTTAGGGGTTGAATTTGGGAAAAACCTTCCTTATTCCTTGTCTACATTATAAAGGGAACCTCTGGGTAAAATTTCAGCGTTCTAGGTCCAAGGGTTTGGGCTGGGCGTTGATGAGTCAATCAGTCAGGACTTCTCTTTTTTTATTTATATAGATTGCCATTTGCCATCAACTAGCACAAATCCAGGCTAAGTGGCTGCTACTGAGAAATTTCAGATAGAGAAGCTCAGTATCACTTTGCCCGACCTGGCAATTGAACACTGGACCACATGTCTAGCTGTCGCTTGCGACCACTTGACCAATTATTGGGATAATATCATGATAATTTATAGCTTTATCTAAAGCGAATTCAGGAAAATCCGATGTTTTAATATAATAATATACTTTTCAACACACTTGCTCATAAAGTGGCTATAATTTCACCGCAATTAGGCACGTAATGACACCTATAATCAAACTGTGACTTTTTCATTGCTATTATTCACTAGTGAGTTATAGGTTTTTTTTTAAATTTTATTGTTTGAGTTGCTATGTTCTTAAAAAAGTTTCGATACAAAAAAGATCGTGTTCAATAGTAAAAATAAATGAATGTACCTAGTGCTTCCCCATTTCATGCAACTTTGAATTTAAATAGATAATTTCAACTAATACGTTTTTAATAAGTAAATGAATCTTTCACTCAAATAATATAACTTTTGTTTTCTCTGTAATAAAGAAAAAAAAAATCCCCATTTTGTCCGTGGCTAAAAATCTATCCGCGAAAAGTCAAAAGTATAGAAACCACATTCTTTTAGTCTATGGCCGATCGTCATTGTTACAGTAGTGGCGCCACTGGTCAAGAAAAAATGCATCGCTACGTCAAACTTAGTACATTTATTTTAGTTCCGTGTTTTCCCGCCTGCATAGATATCTTGGTAGAACTGTAGATGCGCGCGCATTAATTTTTCCCACTATTGTAAAAAAAAAACAGAACTTGTTTTAACTGTTGAAGTTGGTAGAACTGTAGATGCGCGCGCATAAATTTTTCCCGCTATTGTGAAAAAAAAACGGAACTTGTTTTAACTGTTGAAGATGACTTTTTAGTATTATTTTCTTCACAAGTGTGTTGAAAAACGTCGTATGATACACGTGTGTATTGATGATTACCGTCCTCGGCTTTCTTAAGACCCTCACCTGACGGCTCGGGTCTCAATGGCGCCTCTGCGGTAATCACCAACGTTACACACTTGTACCATAATGTACTATAATAGGTAGTTGTTACTGGGAAAATCCAATGCCTTGTTGTATCATCCAGTCTAACCGGATGATATGATTTTATATGAAGTGACTGCCAAAACTACACACGTCAATAACCATACTAGGTTACAATATTATGAAAATGATATGCCTGTCCTTATCACATCAACGAACAGATAACTGAGAGAGGGACGTAAGAGGGATGCGCGGGGAGAGGTGACGTCACAGGAGTACGTTCGGAAATTTTGTTGTGTCGAATTTTCGTGTTTTTTTTGTGAGTTTTGTTTTTTGTACTAAATTACTTTGCCTGTAATTATATTTTAAATAATTATGGACATCACTGATGAGAGAAAAAATCTGATTATTATGATTTTATAATTAACAGAATCCTAAATTCACTGCGGGCAGGTAGTTATGACTAAATAATTATAGTATAATGATAAAATAATCTTATCATTACATTACATAAATATTTAGTGAACTATATTTATCAATTATATGTTAATTTTATTTATATACAACACTTTATTGATTAGATTTAAAATAAAGCTCTTATAAAATCCCCTTTTTAATTAATTAAAATCTCACCAGCTTCTGTTTAGCTTTAATAACCACCAGATTGCCAGCTCGTTCAGCAGAGTGAATATGATACGTGGTGGCTCCCTTATAATTGCACATAATAATTTGAAATTCAAAGAACGTAGTGATATTGTGGATCTCTCTGTTGAGCGAGTAATCGAAGTGGCTTGCATTGAGCTTGAGCGGTACATTGTAATGAGCGTGTACAGGCCCCCAGGTGCGCCTTATGATATTTTTGAGCAACATATGGAGGACATTTTATTAAAGACATGCAACAATAATAAAACAGTTGTTGTCTGTGGAGATTTCAACATTAATTTACTTGAAAAATCGGTTACAGTAAATAAATTCTTGACATTATTAAAATCATATAACTTGCACAGTAATTTCGCTGAACCGACCAGAATAACTACCACTAGTGCTACCTGTATAGACAACATATTTACAAATCTAAAACCATTGATCCATTTAATTTTAAATGAGTTAGACTCAGATCATTGTGGCCAGTTAGTTGCTTTTCCTCGGCAAATAGTCAGAGTTCCGAAAAAACTTGTCAGTTTTGTTCCTATAAATAAAAGACGTTTAGACCTATTTAGAAATAATTTAATGGAAAAACTTCCCGCTTTGCCATATCACGATAACGCAGATCGAGCATATACTTTGTTATTTAACTTAATCAATTTAGAATTCAATAAAGTGTTTACCTCCAAAACATTGTCTGTTTCTGATCGCGTTTTATTTAGTGACTGGGCAACACCGGGTATTTTTAAAAGTAGGCGGAGGCTATATGAACTATATAATGAAAAATTATATAACCATAATGAAAACTTTAAAGAATACGTTAAAAATTACTCAAAAATATTTAGAAGAGCCTGCTCCTCAGCTAAAACCATTTATTTTAAAAATAAAATCAAAGTATCTGATAATAAAATAAAAACAACCTGGAATATTATAAACTCCGAAATGGGTAGGAACACAGCACGAAGCCGTGACTTTCATCTAAAAATAAATGATCTAGATATTGAGGCAGACATGGAGGTTGCAGAAGAGTTTGATAATTTCTTTACTAATATCCCTAGTGTAACAACTAAAACTCTGCCATCATCCTCCACTTCTGCTTACTCAATTTTGCAGGAATGTGTACCAGAATGTGTTGAATCTTTTAAATTTATAGTTGTTACCCCAAAGGACATTATTGAATCTTTTAAAGATCTAGATGTCAAAAGAACCGCCGATCTTTGGGGATTATCAGTACATACCATGTCAACAATCATAGATATTATTTCACCTTTCCTGGCAATTATTTTTAACTCTTGTGTTGATTCCGGTGTATTTCCTGATTTGATGAAAATTAGCAAAGTGATTCCGCTGTTCAAATCTGGTAGCACAACCGACCCCACAAACTTTCGACCTATTTCCATATTACCTACTTTGAGCAAAATTTTTGAAAAATTAATTCTGAAACAAATGTTAAAACATTTCAATAAAAATAATTTACTTCACTTGAAACAGTTTGGCTTCACAAAGGGTCGGTCAACTACAGACGCGGGCGTGGAATTACTTAAGAGCATATTCGAGGCCTGGGAGGAATCGCAGGATGCTCTTGGTGTCTTCTGCGACTTGTCCAAGGCCTTCGATTGCGTGCAGCATGAAACGCTTATACGGAAACTATACCATTATGGTGTGAGGGACAAGGCTCTAGACCTTCTGACGTCTTATTTAAATAACAGAACTCAGAGGGTTGATGTTAATGGCAAGAGATCTTCAGGGTCTGCGGTCACTATGGGCGTCCCACAGGGCTCAATTCTAGGTCCATTCTTATTTTTAATATATATCAATGACTTGCCATATCACGTAAGGGATAATCACAAGATTGTATTGTTCGCGGATGACACATCTCTCATTTTTAAAATTAAACGTCAATTAGTAAATTTTGACGAAGTGAACAATGCACTATCTAAGATTGTTCATTGGTTCAATGTAAATAATCTACTCCTGAATGGAAAAAAGACCAAGTTGATTAAATTCTCAACTCCTAATGTGAGGCAGTTATCTACAAATGTTCAACTTAATGGAATAGAGTTGGATCCTGTTGAGTCAACAGTTTTTCTTGGTATAACTATTGATTCAAAATTACAGTGGGGCCCACATATTGCAACATTGTCAAAAAAACTTAGTTCGGCCGCCTACGCTGTCAAGAAAATTAGACAGGTTACTGATGTTGATACGGCCAGAATTGTTTATTTCAGTTATTTTCATAGCGTCATGTCGTATGGGATTCTTCTCTGGGGTGCCTGTGCGGACATCGACGCTATCTTTGTTCTACAAAAAAGGGCTATTAGGGCCATTTACAATCTAGGTCCTAGGGATTCCCTCCGAGAGAAATTCAAAGAGTTGAATATTCTGACCGTAGCCTCTCAATACATTTTTGAAAATTTATTGTATGTTCATAAAAATATATCAAATTTTAAGAAAATGTCCGATATTCATAGCTTGAATACTAGGAATAAGCACAACCTCGCTGTACATCGCACTCGCCTCCACAGAACAGGCAACTCATTCATGGGTCAATGTATACGCTTTTACAATAAACTTCCCATTGACATTAGAAATTTATCAATCAATCGATTTAAAATTTGCATTAAAACTAAACTATGTACAAAAGGGTACTATAAAATAATTGATTATTTAGATGACAAAAAGGCTTGGGATTAAATTGCTCGCTCTGCTAAGCTTTGTGTAATAACAATATTGACATAAAAATCTGATACCTAATTATATCGTATTGTATATTTCCTTTTTTAATTTTATTAAGTAATTCTTTTACAATTTTATGACATGTAAATTTGACATTATAATTATTATCCTATTTTGTATGCTCAAATTATTATTTAATTAATTGTAACACATGAAACATATTGTACTGCTTTAAAACAGACTTTGATCCCTGAGTTTGTTTCACCATTTCTTCTCAGGGTAGTCAGATACGAAATGTCGACCCCATCTAGCTTAAGTTTAAAATGTGATGACGTGTAAAAGTGATTCCTACATCCTATTTACTGAATAAACAATTTCATTTCATTTCATTTCATTTCATTTCATTTCATTTCATTAAAAACTAAAACCCAATGACCGGACGAAGTCATTCGCTAATTATTCATTTAATTGAGTTTCTATAAATGTAATTAAATGGTCAATATGCAAATTAACACGCGGCTGCTAGTTGTCTCGACAAGAATTACTTAATTCTACTTCAACTATTTGCAGATGACTAAAAGTACCTACAAATTTATATTGAACACTTCGGATATTATACATTCCGCGAAATAGATAAGCAGAGTCTTTAAATTTATTCTTAATTAAAGAAAATTAAATTGGGTACCTATGTATTTTTTTTAATGACTGCAGAAAAAGTTTTCTTACCCTAGGTTCTTTGGGATTTTTTTCTTCTTCCTTTACCTACACATAAATGTTTTCCTCTTACTGGTATCGAATTTCCAAGTAACTGGGATTAGCCAAATAACTAGAGTCAGATGCCTATCTGAACTATTGGTACCTACTCAACTGCATCAAGTTATACGGGGAAACTGACCCCAACCAACACTGTTGGGCATAGGCCAGGCTGATGGCACTGAAACTTACTCCTGATATAATTATGCATTTTTTTCTGACACAATAAAAAATGCCAAAAATACTACCTTTCAAAATATTATCCCAAAAAACCCTTACACATTAATTTCGCACTGCCAAAATTCAAAGATGGCGGCGAAAATCTCACCCCTCAGGGTAGAATATTTCGGATCATCCTGCCACGTGCCGGCAGTGTTACCGCGACTGCCGCGCGGTTCGTTGTCGCCTCTATGACGCGACCCCGCGATCCGCGACAACGCGACGACTTGCGATTTGTGGAAAAAAAAATGAAAATCATAAATATTCGTCGATAGTAGAAATAGTGATGGTGTGGATTATTATTCGAATTTCGAATGACAGTGATTTTTGAAAATTGTGATTAGATTTTTTTGTGATTCATGAATTTGAATTTGGATGTGATCAGTGAAGTGAAATAATTTAATAAGGTTTAAAAAAATGTGATTCTTGATTGTGCTTGTAAATGCATCGTCAAAACCATTGAAATACACTTTACAAAAATGAAACTAGTCTTGACTGCTCAAATTCAAATCCAAACAACGACACAACATAAAATATACATTACTGAATATAAAACTACAACTCGATCAAACGCAAAACAATGATCACTTAATACCTCACTAAATATTAGCGTGGCTAAAAAACTACCAACGCTACGCAAAAAAATCTTCAACCATATTCAAACCGAACAAAAACCTTTATAAACACACAGTACATAACATACCTGTTATGTAAAACAATCCGGCATGTAATACCGACACCGTATCACCGGAGCTATCGGATCGGATGACCGGCCGTCCACGCCCCGTGTGAATGTTTCACGATTTACACGGTTAGAATTGAGTGATACTATCCAGGTTTAGATTATGGAAAAACTAGGTGTAGGTAAAGGTGCCTGAAATTCAATAATAATGTTTATTACACAAGAAAGTGATGTCAAAATTGTATAAAGTCCTTGACTCCTGTGCTAGGTGATACAAGAACCTGTCTCTTAATTGATGCTGAACTGCAAGTTTCTAAAATTAAAGCCCTAACTTGCACAAAAAGTCGTATACTTTACTATAGAATTCGAGACTGTAATACCTACTATATTCTCGGTCATTTCCAAAAAATGTAAAGACAAACTGAATTTTCTTGATACTTATCGAGAAATAGAGGTAGCTTTCTTTGAACTTATATTAATTCTGTCCTTACTTTGAATATACCTAGCTCAATATTTGCAACTTACCTGTTATAAATATTTAACGTATTGCTTACTGAACAGTCAAGCAGTCACTCTGTACTGATGTTCAACCACTCCTGAAATACCAGTCTAAGCCTGTGCTCATAGTCACGCTCAAGCTCTTTGATTCTGAATATGAGCTCATTAGGTACCAACATTGCTGAGTTAAATTGGCAATCCCATTTTAATTGTAATTTCAAGATCAATCAGACAACAAGCAGAATAATCGTCTTGTACGAAATAAACTACAACTTGAGACGTTAAACTAGGTCGAGTATCATGAATGAGATGAAATTTACATAATTTCCACATTGTTTTTAATTATTTCGCAGTTGGTAACTAATTTGAGATGTTCAGGTTCAGATATTTAGTATGGGCATTGCCTACCTGTCTAGTCTTTTCCAAGTATGTTGAAATTGCCTCTAAGTCAAACCAAAAGCAGCTGAATACTACTATTTTACATGGAGCAACTGCGTATCTGACCTCTACAACCCATTTTAGCAGAGTTATCTAACCTACGATACTCCTTGGCAAGACTAGGTTTCTGGCTTCTGAAGTTGTGCACCGCAAAGGCTGTCAAAGATTTACAAATGGCGGCTGGGGCCAGTTATTAGCATATCAAATTAAAAAGTAAATCAAAAACAATCCCACGGACTTAACATAACAAGAAACCGATCCCTTGTCACAATCCATCGATTATGTCCGTCAACCGTAAAATATACCTCAAAATCGAGACTAAGTTATCTGTGCTCGATTGTCCGGCGCTCGATTGAGACGTGTTTGAATCGGAAATAAACGGTTTTTGTGTGTAAAAAAAGAAGTTTTAATTTAAAGAGTTAGTGTTTGGTTGAGACCTAAGTTTTGAGTGATAGTGTTTTTACAAAGTTTTTAGTCTACATAAGTATATACGCTTATTATGAATTCCGATAATTATAGGTAGTTTCTTTAAATAACCTTCGTTGTATCTTCAGAGGTTTGAAAAAAAGTACATGAAACTTACATTTACTAGGCAGAAACAATGCAAAAAGTTAAAATTAAGTAGATGCTTTAAAAAAATGTGGCAAAAATTAATTACTACGCTGAAAGCGTTAATCGTGAAACAAAACAAAACAAAATTAAATCAAGAAAGTACAGCAAAATCACCCAAAACATCGACTTTCGCCGAAGTGCGCGAACAATACTAAAACTATACGCGTTAATTGTGACTTCCTCTCCATAATCGGTTGCTTATTAAAAATCTTCCTTCTCGTGAGAAAAACAGCGTCATAATACCCCCACCTGCCTCTATTGAACCAGAAAACTAGTGATCAAACACCGGAAAATCGTACAAATCGTCGAAAAACCGGCGAAATTGCTCCAAACGAATCGTTATTACTGACCAATCACGGTTACGATTTTCATGCCGCTTTCACGGTGACCACTCTTTTTTTTGTTTTGAAAATCATTAGGGCATTGAAATTAACCAACTAGTTTCGACAAATAGGTATTTTTTAACGTTTTCCGGTTTTTATTTTGTTTCTTATTTTTGTAAATCTGCGAGGAGCAATCAGACGTTGCGATCTCTGTTTTAAGTTAGTCGATTTTAGATAGCTTTGGTGATGGTCTAATTACAAGCGCAATCAAGATTTATCTCACTAAGATAATTTATTTCAGTGTCTGAACTAATAAAACAAACTTACTGATAATACACAGTAATAAAATAACACCTATAATCAATAATGAAGTGAATTTAAAAAAAACGTGTTAAATAAAAAGACAAAATGTAAAAATAAAAATACACGATAAAAATTCCGAACACACCAAAGAAAAAAAAAATTCAAAATAAGAACTACAATCATGGCGTCAGCATAACTTTTCTCGACGTGAAAAAACTAAAGTTTTGAAGTGATTTTCTTTTGTAATTAAGTGATTAACTTAATAATTAGTGTTGTTGTGTAAGTGATCAAACTGGAGGGGCAGAGTAAAGCCACTTTTGCGGCCCTATTCGGGCTGAGGGCCGGCGGAGGTGTCGATCTCTCCGCCGCTTACCGATACAATCAGAATATGATGGAATATTATACATGTAAGTTGGCATAATTTCGAAATAAGAAGATATAAGTTTTTAAACAAACATGGTCAATAATACTAAGTATCATTAGATAACTCTGAAAACAGGATATTTACCTACCATGTAACATTTTATTTCGTGATCCTGATATTTCGGCGCTGTTACAAGCACCATGATCACGGATAAACAAAATAAATGTGGTAAACATTCCGTTTCCAGTGTTAATGATAGTGAAACAGAAGTTGTTGCATATTATTTAAATCCTACTCTCACACGGTACACAAGGCTACACATCAAGCTATACATTTCCAGTTTACGCTGATCTTGCACTGTACGGAAATCCTATATAATGCGAGACCAGCTTATACTAGTAATGTATAGCTTGATGTGTAGCGGTGTGTACCTCTGTAAAACTTAATTCTAGCCTGAAAAGGACCTGTAACCGTGGTTTTTCACAAAAACCTATAGGTAGGTACATCAAGCATCAGTTCCTCACAAAGTTGGAATAGATACCTTTAGCTGAGACATTTATTGTACAAAGTAATTTTGAGCCAGCTTTGTGAGATAAAAAAAGGGAGTTGGGAGGACTGAGTACCTTCTAAGGTGCCTACAAGAGGTAGGGTCAGAGAAACAATTGCACATCGTGTAGAACTGAAGTGTGTAGATAATTGGGACAAGCCCGCCACACTATTCCCAAACCACTGTAACTCCTGTTAGCCAGAATCAACAGTGGCGACCACAAGAAAAGCGCCGAGACAATGAAGCTCGACGAAGTCCCAGATAAATGATTTAACTGTCTTGGATCCCGCAACGAAATTAAACAGAAAAGATAAGCGGAGGAGTAGGAAGTGTGTAGATAAGTAGGTACTTACTTGAAATTGTGCTTTGATCATCCAACAATATTCCCAATGTCTGATCACTAACTCTTTTGAATCTCTAAGGCGCTAACAGCAGTTAGCGCCATATGAAGATTTTGGTAAAGAGAAGCAACAAACATATATTTAGGTGAGGCAAACGAAATTAATACGTATGTACTAAGAACTACTGGTACTTAGGAGGAGTTGAGCGTATGATCATTGATGGTGATCAGCGCAAAAATGTTCACTTTTGATCATAGATTTCCCGATGTATTTCATTAAGCATCAAGGAACTACCAAATCGGCTGCAGTGTCTACCTGGCTTGTGATTTTTATTTTAGGTAAGCCTAATTTCTGTACATAAAAAGCTAAAATGTTCATCCATTCAGTTGTTACAGTTTTGCTTTCGTAGGTATAGATTCAGAAATTCGTACTTTGTGCTTGCGAGATCTTTTGTTTTTCTAGGTAGGTAAATTACTGTAGGTTTCCTGAAAATTGTCTAATTTAAATAACTGGGTGTAAAATTAAGTTATTCTAGTTCAAAATGAACAGTATTTTATTTATATAAAGGATCGCATCTCTTTGTAGAACATAACCACAACACCACATGAAAAAAACCCTTTTAATCGAATCACATTCCATTTCAAAAAGAGCATCCCTAAAACAAACGAAACGCCATCCGAATCCCTCAAACGACGTTATCCAGTCATTATGCAAAAACGCTGGAACCATCCATAACAATATTATCATAAATACAACGCATAAAAACTCAATCCCGCCATAAAATACGTAAAATACCTAACAAGCATCTGCAAAGCCCCGAGATTTCATAAAACACCCGAAATTTTTCCCTCCGAAAAAGATCGTTACAAAACCCACGAATAGAAACCCTCGAAACGCGGCGGAGGGCGAGGGAAGCCTTCTGATTGGTCGTTTTGGAGAATGGCGCGCCGTGATTGGTCGGTGTGGTTGTGGGTGGGGCGTGTTGTCTGTGTGAGTAGGTGCGTTCAGTTTACGTTAATTGCAAGGCGTTTGGGCGCGTTCACTACATGTGTTGGATGCGTCGAGCAAATTGGACGTCGAGGCTTTTATTAGATTGGCGTATGGTTTTATGTAAATATATTGCGATGCTATAGGTATAATATTAATCTGTGGTATAGAATATGAATTTAACGTTCTAACAGCAAATGTATAACTAGTTTTTGGATAGGTATGTAGGTTTATTTTACGTTGTCCTTGTTTAAAGTAGTAAAGAAAATCTGAGTTTCCTCGACAAGCGCGTTCAGCCATTAGTCGCAGATTTCATTTGAAAATCTTTGACAGTCGTTAGGTACTACAGGAAGTCAGTGCCTCGAATGTCTGACAACCGACTGGTTGGGACCCAGGACCCCGTCGTAAGACTTTATGACGGGGTCCTGGGCCAACACAATTTAGATTGCTATCGACACGCTAAGAAGAAGGCCATGGACTATCGGATTACCCGGTACGGTACTAACTGGGTTGTGGAGGTCACATAGGCAGTCGCTCTACGTAAAATACTGCATTCGGTTAGACTGGAAGCCGACCCCAACATACTTAGTTGGTAAAAGGCTCGGTAGATTAATTTATGAAGGCTAGGTCATCTGTAAACTGATTCCCAAGCTGAAACTTTAGGCTGAAAGGAAAAGAAAAAAAAGAAAAAAATTTAGTAATTTTCTTTATAAAATAGATCAATATGAAACCTGTATTCCAAATTTCATGACTTTTTGTGTGGTAGAACATGAACTAGGTACATGTGTTTAAAACTTTAAAGTGCTCTCCTGTAAAATTTGTCATTTGCAGTTAGGGATGTACTATGGCGGTCTTATGCGCCTGATCACCACTAAGCTCATTTTTGCTTGCACTCAAGAAATAGAATCGCTCGCTAGCCCGTGGCAGCGCCTCGGCACGATTTAGGCGAATTTTTTTTTAAATGATCAGGCGGAACTGTCTTCGATCGTAGGTACGTAGATGCAGATGCAGATTGTACGTAGGGGCCGTCGATCTGTAAACTGATTCCCAAGCTGAAACTTTAGGCTGAAAAGAAAACATAGTAGTTATTTTGAAATCATCAACTAGCGTTAAGTCTGTATACCAATGCTCTATAAAGCCTTATCTGTACAAGAATACAACTTTAGTTGCAAAGCATAAACAGACAACGATCTCAGATCACTGTTTGCTACCAAAGATCGATCTCTCCTGAAACACCTCCAGTAAAACACCTTCATATGTAAATACCATCATTTCTGTTTACACCATACGTACCTAGCGTGACGATACACAGTGTTACATATCTACTTACATATAATATACTACAGTGAAAGTTTTATACATAGTAGTACCTACATACAGATAAAAGTTAACTTAATCATAATCTTTTTAATTAAGGGGAAAGTCGAAACTGGCCTTCTCGTTAAACTTACTTTCCAAAAAAAGGTTTTAATTTAAGAGAAAATAAGTATGAAAAAAAAATACACAAAAGAGGTTTGAGCACGCAATTTTGATTGCTAGATGATTATTTAATAGGCTTTATGAAAATAAGTTTTAAGTATTAATATGGGAGTGCGGGGCAGTGGTCCAACTGCTCTGTCCAACTAGTTGGACCATGGGTCTTTACTAGGGGCACTTGTCCAACTTTAAAAATAGTTGGACCACAGCACCTTTTGAGAGTTCCGTGGTCCGATTCATTTAAAAATAACTTACCTACCCTAAAAGGATTGAATCTGATAGTTAATTAATTTAATCCCAATAGATTAAACTACCAGGAGAACAGAAACATTAGGAGGTATTGGTGCCTTTCTAATATGAAGGGGTATATAAGAGTAGAGGAAGATCAAGGAAACTATGGATGCAGATGATATGACAAGAAAGGAGATGTCTGATCAGATGATGAGTACCTAATACAGAAGAATGCCTCGTTGGTCTAGTGACTGCAGAGCGTGAGATCCTGGGTTCGATTCCCGGGTCGGCCAAAAACTGCTATTGGGTTTTTCATTAGAAATTTCCCAGTAGTAGCCCGGAGTTTGGAAGTTGGTGGTACCCACGTGCCTCAGAAAGCACGTTAAGCCGTTGGTCCTGCGCCTGATCTCTCTCCAGTCGTGTCGGATTGCCGTCTCATCGGACTATGAGAGAAAAAAGAACAGAGAGTGCACTTGTGCCGCCTGCGCACACACTTGTGCACTATAATATCTCTATTATTATTATTATCTAGCTTTCAGTCAGTCAGGAGTTCAGGACTTCTCTTTTTATTTATATAGATTTAGAAGAATGGAAGAAGAAGATTGGAAGATAAGCTGCGCCGACCCCAAATGAATTGGGATAAGGGCAAGAGAATAATAATGATGGGTTGTATGAAAGAAGCAATACTCCTATGTCAGTCACCAGAGAGCACACCAGCGATGCTCTTAATAGGCAGATATCCAAGTCGCTGTGGCCGAAATCGGTCGGGATCATATTATATTATTATACTCTAGGAAGTTTATACTAAGGAAAATGCAAATGAAAGTACGGAAGAAGCAAATGTTTACTCTACATAATTATAAGACAAAGTCGTTTTTCCTGTCTATTTGTGGGGCTGTTTAGATCTTTTAAACTATGCAATAGGTAGATATTGATAAGGTTTTCACCATAATGTAGAGCATAAAGACCAAAGGGGTTGTGTGTAAGTATTGTGTGAATATTAAACTACATAGGAGTAACCTTATACTTATGTTTGGCATAGAAATCTCTATATTTTCATATTATGTCAACATTCCAGTACCTAGATCGTAACCATACGAATAGTAGGTAGGTAGGTAGGTACTAGTATTCAGTTTTCATAAATAACTCTATTTCAATTTCTATACAGATTATGATGAACTACCTAGGTATGTCTTACCCTAGTAAGAAAATCCTGTAAAATGTCGTTTCTAAAAACTTCATAATGGCGTGTAATAATTACAGCTGTTGAAACGTCTTTTGCTTTAAGAGGTTCTTCGAAATAACGACAACCAATCAAATGACTTAAAAACTGACAAAAGAATTGCTCTAGCTATGAACGAAAAATAAAAATACAATGAAAAATATTAAATACCACTAAAACCACCGTAGTTTTTTCATAAACATTATTACACCACAATAATGAGCAAATAAATCATCTCCACACCCAGAACAATACCGCACAGAAATACTTAAAAAATCGTCATCAAACAGAAAAATACAGGAAACATTCAAATCATAAACCACGGCGGCCATTACAATGTCGCATTCAAACAATAAAATTAGGACACACACACAAAAAACTACCAAATTTCATACTTCCTGCAAGTGAGTCAACTATTCATAGATCACGAAATTACACTTATATAGAGCCAGAGTGAACGACATTGCTTTACCATTATACTACCACACGTGAAAAACACACACAAGTCCTATAACACTAGAAAATAAAGCCCAAATTCAAACGCAATGACAGCAAAACCATGATTGTAACATGAGACTCACACACACATACAAACAAATGACATACGCCTGTTCTATACACGTCCATGATTCTAAACGCACACATTCAAATCCAGCCCTCTGATTGGTCGACAGCAATGCGCTCACGCACATATCAAGTAGATCTTTTACGTTTTGAAACCTGTTTTGCTGGGTAATTGTTGAGATTTTAGAAAGGCGGTCTAGCTGGTTGCTGTAACCAACTGGTTAGGTTGCGTCGCCCTCATACGTGTTATTAACATATATATTTTTTATTGCCGGTTACGTAAAACGTTAATATTTATTGCAAATTATAGTGTTGCATAGTTACATTAGGTAGGCATTTGGTTTGGATAAATTATTTAGGTAAAAATTATCACCATAATTCTAGTGAAGGCAAAACTGTGGTACAGATTGATACCACCCATCTGCAAACACCCACATCAACAACAACATTAAATCCGTTGCAAGTAGAACCTTAAAATATGTATTAAATACACTTAAATTATTATTTATCAGGAAAGCTAGACAATACATGTATGGACAGAACAACAATATCGTAAATGGTGATCTAACATACCTATAGGTAGGTTGTAGGTACGCTTTTTTTTTCGCCCAAAGTTGAATACGCTAGCCACTTGCGAGCACATGAGAGGACATCACATCAAAGCTCTCGACAACCACGCTAAAAGTCATCGAATGCAGTCGGTGTGGCCGAAATCTGCTAGATGGGAATCTATATATAAATAAAAAGAGAAGTCCTGACTGACTGACTGACTCATCAACGCCCAGCCCAAACCCTTGGACCTAGAAATCTGAAATTTTGCACAGAGGTTCCCTTTATAATGTAGACAAGGAATAAGGAAGGATTTTTCGAAATTCAACCCCTAAGGGTGTTAAATATTGGATGAAAGTTAGTATAGAAAATCGACATTTTCGTGGGCGAAGCCGCTGGCAAAAGCTAGTGCATTATAAGGACAGAAAAGAGAGACAACAGCCAATAACCAAGTTATTCTTGAAGATCAATGAATGGAAGGAAAACATTACAATAGGTATACTAAATAGACACTCTATTCTCTGTGTAAGATGTTGGTGATACTGATCCTCCACTAAAAAAGTTACAAACTAACATAATTGATCTCTAAACAGACGAAAGCAATTCACGTTACAATCAGAAATCTAAGCGATGCAACATAGTACAAAGTTAAGAAACATCACAAGGTTGTAGCAGACGAGAATTTTATCTAAACTTAATTCTGCTGTTGCAAGACTGCCCACTTGTGCTAAATTACTTGATAATGTTTCAGATTGATATAATGATACTGATGCGTTCTAAGTAAATAGATTAGAGATATCTGTATCATCATCATTTTGAGCTCTATCATCATCACCTGTCTAGTCTTTTCCAACTATGTTGTGGGACGGCTTCCAGTATAACCGGATTCAGCTGAATACCAGTATTTTACATGAGCGACTGCTTCTCTAATCTCTATAACCCAGTTAATACTGTGTATAACCCAGTTAGTACTGGGGTATACAAAATTCCTTGGTGAGATTATGGTTGTCAGACTCTCGAGCAACTGGCTAACCTGTTACAAAAGATCTACAAATGATGATAGTTGGGTGGGACCAACAGCTTATCCTGCTTTCCGATGCACTGAGGAAGCTCAGTCATGTACTGTGCGGTCACCAATCAAGTATAGTTTGGTTTTGAAATTACTTTTTTTAAGAGAAAATCCGATTTTTTGTTGGTTATTTTTGGCAGCTAACGATAATTGCTGTTATTTCGCGATTCTTAGGCAGACATGAAAAAATATTTTAACGTTATTTGGTAAGCTAAAAATACTTCACCTACAAACAAACATATCCCACAAAAACGTTACAAAATATCATCAAAAGCTTTTTACGTTAAATTCAAGATGGCTGACACAATGGCGTCGGGCGCGCATCCGGTCGTCGCATGGTAATCTCACTTCCGGTCTGACCCTGCACGTCTGTAGTTTATTATCTCTGAGAGTTTATTATTGTATTTATTAACGTAACTTTTTCCGTGAAAAAATAATAAGGTTTTTCGTGGGAACTGAATGGTGGAGGTAAAATTGTGTTTGTCGAGAGCAATATGGTAAAAACATATTCAATGAAATGGGCAATAAAACATAAAAGATGCTACTAATATCATACAGAGGTAAAAGTTTGTAAGTTTGAGTGTAAGGGAATTAATGATCCAATCCTAAAAACTCTTTAATTAACTGGCTGAAAGTTACATTTTTCCTGAGTGCTATACTTAGAGGTCTATGCCCTTTCATTCGGTCCTGTACCACTACTCTATTAGCTCTATGAAGTCATTGTTCCAGCCATTATTGAGCTGTCCAAAGAACTTGGGTATTAGAGGCTGTATGCAGCTAGATGCTGCGCGCTCTATGATTTGGAGTTACCTCAAATCCATCGATTAATAATGGATTAAAACGCAAAGAATGACTGTTCTATCTATGATATACCCCATCACCAACAGCCCATGCTTTGCCATGGCCGACTTGGAAATCTAAAATAGACTCCGTACCCAGGTCGGCCAATCTCTTCAGATGGGGGTTCATTGACGGCTCAGACTTCAAGTGTGTATGCGGCGTATCTCCACATATAAAGTCCCACCTTCCATCTTGCGTTGCATGCCCTGACACCTGCACACTTGACGTCCTTATGCTTATGTACAACAATTTCGTCTGCCCATCTCGCCAACACTTCTCTTTCCATTTCTATAGATACCTACTTGGTATTGATAACAGACTCCACTAAAACATAAACGACCTTTTACCTACCATAAGAAGACTCCATACGCCATAAACGCACACTATTACCATATTCTCCATAACCCAAAAACCTTTAAAAATAAAAATATTTCAGCAGATGGGCATTACGAACATAAAAAGGCGCATTCCCATAGAATTCCCATGAAACAAAGGACTATCCCTCTTCGTCATGGTTCGCAAAACACACATATTTAGTTTTATAGGATATACCGTGGTTATATCGTACGGAGTTATAAGGATAATACTGGGAATTATGACGGTATGATGGTTATCATTTTATTTTTAGATTGGTTTTTATGGAGTCAGGAGTATGATTAAAAGTTATTGTTAATTGCTGGTCTTTGATTTTACAGCTTGAGAACTTCTTAAACCTGAATAGATTCCTAATTCTATTGAAATAACACTTAGGTTGTGTCAGGATGTTTGGGATTTCCATCAGGATTTCCTCAGTAGCAGACACGGAGTTCTGAACTTGTGCCAGGTTGATGGCAATAGGTTTGCCCCATATTACATGGAACTGGCGCTTTCCTCACCAGATCGGAGCATTTTCGTTTATGTACCGAATCTGTACAGATTCTTAACCTAGAACTACTACTTGATTGACTCAGTTTGCAACTGTCATCACTCCTCAGTGAACAGAATTCGGATTCCTGAATTTTGAGAAATGAAATGGAACTGAAATAGAAGTACATAGTATCTGACGTTTGATTTTACACCACAGTGTCTAACAGAAAACGGTCTTACAAAAATACGTTACAAAACCTAAAAACACATCACGAACCTTAACAAAAACATCGCAATTTCTTTCAAAAAATACCTGCACACTACTTGGAAAAAAGGTTACTAATTATAAATGTTTACAAAAACTGACAGACTACCGAGGGGGCGCTGTGGTGCATGACCGCTGTGGCCTTGCACCTGTATGCTCCTACCCTCGAGGGGTCGATGGCTATAAGGGCAAAGTGACTATGAGTTTTAAGACCTCATGTCTGATATCAAGCCCTCTAAATAAAGAAAAAAAGACGGTCTGGCTGCGTTGCCCTGTAAAGAACGGATATTAAAGTTACCTGTTCCAAGTTTCATTCATTCAACATAAAGTGGAATTAATTTGATCGCGTCAGATTGATTTTGAAAATACTGGGCCCTTTTATACGGCTCGCTTCAGCGTCTTGAATGAAAGTGTGAGCAAACAAACCTAAACCAGTAGTATCATACGAGTGTATTTATTTATGTTTGATGATACACCACCTTCAGATTATGTCGATATTGAAGGGTAACATGGGCCAGCATATTAGCTCTGACTAAAAATGCACTCATTGTCAGTCAGAGCTAATAATTATGTTGGTTCATAGGTTTGCACGGCGCGGTACTGAACAGGTAAAAGTAACTTTATTCAAGGCGTAATGTCAGTCTTTTAATATGTGCGCTATGTGCAGTCTATGGGTCAAGCGTACGCAAAAAACTTACAGTGCCTTGTGTGTGCAATACAACGCGTTCAATCGATGATGACTTTAATGAAGACTAAACCCAAGATGCCCGCAGCCTGGCTTACTATAAGACGTAGACCATACTTAAGGACTAAACCATTAGCTATAGATCCTAGACAATACAACAATACTTGTACAGGATAAACCTAGAACAAATACCGAAACATTCAAAGGGCGCACTTAATAGTGGTGTGACGTCAACGCTCGACATTTGGAGGGGGTGCGCCAGCGCATGACGGGCGCGTCCTTGCACTTGTGTAGCTATCGGCAATTATAGTAGTGTATCGGAATTAACGCTGTGTGCCCTTTGAGGTATGGGGGTTTTACTTTCTTGTTTAAAGGGTAGTCAAACTAAATACGTCATTGAGAGATAATAGATCACGTACAGAAAACAATAAGGAACCTCTTTTTTTTTATGACACAATCCTGGCCATTATTTCCAAACCACAGCAACTCCTGTAAGTCAGAATCAATAGTGGTGACCACCAGAAAGTTCTCAGATAAACAACAGATATTAACATGGAAATGAATCAGAAGAGGATTCATAGTGGAGGAGTAAAAAAACATAATTTCTACCTCGTCCTTGTCGAAGTTGGTAAAAAGTTAAAATGGCTGTCAAATAACAAAACAGACACATAATAAAAGCTTCACACACGTTTCAAAAAGCAGCTTTCAAGATGATGCAGCTACAAAAAAAAGGATTATTCAAAACTGGAAAGAGCCACACAAACTTCTAAATTAGATGGAGAATCAAAATCAACAATACTTCATTAAAACTTTGACCCTATAACAGCAACAGGATCCAAATTAAAACAACACAATCAAACCAGATTCGAATCACAGTCCCCCACACAACGATGCAACACTCACTCAAAATTAAATCGTATAAACAAGTCCCAAGCTTCATATACCTACCCATAAAAGTGTCCATAAACATGTATACATGCTTAGTTATGGATACCCATAACATAAAACTGGACAGCGCATCCAATTTAGATGTGGGGGGAGGCCTTCCGGTGCCACTTCCGTTGAGAGGGACGTTCTCATTTCAAATAACTTTACGGACTATTTCGCGTTTTGTTTTTTTTAGTTTGAGGTTTTATTTTGTTGCCAATATTATTTCGGCAGGAAAGATCAACATCTAAAAGCGTTTAAGGCGGGGTTGCAGTAATTTTAAGATTTTTGAACCTATAAAAATCGTACTAAATACGAGCTTTTTAATAAATAAAAATCATTACATAAAAATTGAACATACTCTCTAGTAAATCGTAAAGATAGAAACGCGATTTAGAATGATCGGCTCGATACTTTTTTTTATCAAACTTGACTCTAAATCACAATTTCAAACGTGGACTGCTAAGACATTTCATCATGAATTTATATGAAAGTTATATCAGTAGATAGAACTTTTTATTCTGAAGTAAATGGTGAAAACAGATTGTATAATTTCTTTATAGTTTTTCTCCAAGAAGCAAAAAACAGTCAAAATTTAGGCATTATATCGCTCGCGCGGCAGGGCGGGGGGCGAGGTCGTGCGTACATAAAAACAAAGTACTGCAACCTCGCCTTAAAAGACTATTCGAATGATATTCGTCTTTACGTGTCGATGATCTCAAATCGTGTTAGACCAGTATGTTGCCGCCTCCACAGCTCTATCATTTGCTTCTAGTAAGTCCTGAATGGTGCAGGATGGGCAGGACAGGAGGTGGCGCCCGAGGGGCTCCACACTGGCAATTTGTTTGGGATGGATCGAGGATACCCCATGTAGCCAGAATATATCTACAGCGGCCTGGGCTCGCAATCGGTTAAGAGATTTCCTAGTACTTTATTTAGAAAAAATATAATACCTATAATATTACAGAATTATAACAAGACTTACATTATACTATACTATGATAAATATGCTACCGACTACGTTTACCACAAATAATATATACCATGCATATCTCGACGATGTATAAAGCCAAGTCAGAGTCCCACAAGTGGCATAAAAACCCTGACTCTAACCACATGATAAAGAAGAAGTATATCCGAAATCTAAATAATTAATACAAATTACAAAATTCCTCTTCAAAGCCCATAAAATATGAAAATAACCACTAAAACAAACCTCTAGAGAGCTCCCGAAGTTATTCTCGTTGACCCAGATCCATTTTTTCCAAGAGCTGTAACGTCTGCGAGGGGACTGAGTGCCTGGACACCTGGCGAGAGTACTGTCGGCAAGATAGATTCAATTAATTCTAGATCAAGGTTGCGGGTTATAGATAATCTTTTGCCAAATTGAATAGAATGGTGGTGGACTTCTAGGCGAATGCCTCTTTGATTAATTGGTTGCAAACGCGATTGCCGAGCATGAAGGCTAAGATTCGATGTCGGGTGTCGGGGTTTTTCATCAAGGATTTCTCAGTGGCAACCACGGATCCTGAATTTGTGTCTGGTTGATGGCAATAGGCTCGTCCTCTGGGACTTTAAAAAAACACACCTCTAGAGAACTCCCGAAGTTATTCTCATTGACCCAGATCCATATTTTCCAAGAGCTGTAATGTCTGTGAGGGGACTGAGTGCCTGGACACCTGGCGAGAGACACTGTAGCTTTGTAGATGTTAGGGAGTACTGTCGGCAAGAGAAATTGGAATTAATTCTAGATCTAGATTGCGGAATACAGATAGGTAATCATTTTTTAATGGTCAACTAGAAAGAAGTGTTTGATTTTTTTGTCATTTTCAATATTAAAAAGTATTTTTAGGCTTATTAAATTGAAAGGTTTGTGGATGAAATGGACCGTGACTATACGGACATAGAAATAATTTATTCGTTCAAAGATTTTAGAATGAAACAAACATAAATTGACACCAGCAAAAATTAATTAAAATAAAAAAAAGTTTTTTTTTTTAATTTAGTGACTTGCACCCTAGGACTTAAAAACTGGCTAAATATGGGTGTATCTACTACAAGGTATATCTCTACCCAACTCTACGCGGATTTCAGACTTGATGTTTTGTATGTATTTGCAATAGAACCGTTACATGAAAACTACAAAATTCACTCACCAATTTACCATAATAATTTATTCTCGTACCTATCACCTTTACAATCTGTCGGTACCGTGGCGTCCCCAGCTTCCGGCGCGCCATCTTGTTTCCTATTACGTTTAATTACTACCTAAAATAAAGCCTTATTTGTGCAGCGTCTTGTTATACGCCTTTGTTCAATGAAGCTGTAACTTGAAAAGGTTGGTAAAGTTGTTTTAGGATAATTTAATAGTTTCAGTGTATAAAATCTTTGTTGTGTTTCATCTTCTGCACACGCTCTTTCATTATAGACTTTATCCATCGCTTTCCATCAGACGTGACCGAGGTCGAGAGGAAGGCCCATTTAACAAAACATACTTATACTTATTAAATAAATCTAAATTGAAAATTGACTCATCAGACCTGTCCATGGAGCAAAATAACCAGTGGAGAGCGCGTGCGGGGGCTACCGCGGGCGCCAAACACACGCTATATCAAGCGTACGCGGCGAAATTTTGCTCAGTCGCAAAAATTGTAGGCTAACGCACGAACGTCACGCGCTCCCGTTTTGAAAGCATTTATTACGAAAAATAATGCCTAGTTGTGCAGTTAAATGGTGTGGAAAGTGTACTACAACTTCAAGTTACACAAAAGATGGGATAACATTGCACAGTTATGTGGTTTTCTATTCAATTTGATCAAAACAATGAAAAAAGAATCATATAATTGCTGTCTCTTTCTGGTACACTGATTTGCACTAATGCAGTTGTCTCTTTCTTTCATGATAGTGATGTTCGAGTTCGCAGTATCGCGACGGTTTATGGTATCGATATAATTTAAAATATAAGTTCTTAAAATACCTTACATTTTTTAGTTTCATTATTGCTATATTTTCAAGTATGCTTATTCCCTTGGTTTTACTCGCAAATGTGTATAATACTGGCATAAACTTGTACATAACAGTAAAAAATTTAAGTTGAAATTTAAAAAGACGCGTTGCTTGGAATCTATTTGAATCATTGCAATCCTAGAAAAATATGTTTTTTTTTAATGTTTTTATACAGGCCAGTGTAGGTATGGAACAGACGTTATCAATTTTAGTTTTGGAGTAAAGGTGGCCAATACGCGCATCGGCATGTGAACACATTGCTGGCAGGTGGCGTGCGTGCAGAAAAACGGAAGCAAAGGCCTATGAAAAAACTGACACGATAGGGATAAAAAAAATTGGTTGGATTGTGTAGCCTAGCTATGGAACGAGGACTTAATTTTTTTTTATTACCAATTTTATTGCAGTATCGGGTTAACCTGCGCCATATACACCATTTAGGGTCCGATAAGCATGGTCCTACGATGCACCGTTTCCGAGTTATGGGCGTTTTAAATTATTGTACCAAAATAAGTTAAATACAAATAATATCTTGAAAACGGATCGTCCTAGGCAAAAAATGACCGAAATTTTAACCCCTCTTTGCTACCCCCGTGATATCATGATCTTAACACACAAAATTAATTTGAACTAATTTGAGGTCCTTTTACTTTTTTTTTCACCAATTTGACGTAGAATCGACTAACCATTTAATTGATTTAGCTTCATGTGTAGCAAAAAATATATTGATACTCGACTGACATATAATACGAAAAATAATACAAATTCAAAGGATTATATAAGAAAAACATATTCAAAACTAATCCATTTTAAAAACCAGTAAATATATTATATTTGTTTAAATACAGTCTTCTAAGTTTAATAATTACCTGTTTTATTTCAAAATCGAACCCGTAATCTCTCTATTGCAAACAAATCGTTATAATACTAATAAGTCAAACAATTATCGATATCGATACTTTTTCAATTACTTTTTTGGAATCCCTAGAGAATGAGTTGTCATTTGGTTGTCAGTTCGTCAACCAATCACAGAGTCCGAAACGTACCTCTCCCCCCGCAGTATATTAGTGACTTTGATTTAGAACAAAAACGTGCCCATACTTTCTCCACTGGTTATGTGCTTCATGGACCTGTCAGACGAATCACTCAGCTTGTAACCAATTTTCATTGTCAGCAAGCTATAAACAAATATAATTTATAGAACTATGGTACTATAGTCACTTTTATTGGATGTAGATCTTAGCAATAATGTTGATAAGACATAAGTCCACTCCTTTTTACCCATGGGCGTAGGCAGAAACAAAATAAAGATGGCTACGATCCTTAAAAAAACCATATTGCTGAGAATGACTAATAATTATTAAAACTTTGTCCTAAAAATAGATTTTATCCAGGCAGGTAAATTGCTACAGTAAGGCACAAAATAAACAATGTATAAATAACCAAATTACGAGCGGATGGTGATAAATAACACTATTTTGGCAACGTTCGCGGCTCCGCGTAATAAATTGTTTACAATAACAATTCTGTTTGTACTGGTACAAGCCTTTGGTTTACACACTCACAAACATTAGTGTTATAACTACTTATAACATATAATAGCATCACGTCTTGTAATCCCCAAAAGCTTAGGCAGATGTGTACGTAACATGTCAAACCATGTCAGAGGCCCTTGTTAGACCTTACTGTCCACACGATAAGAGCCATACACATTTAGCCAGTTATGTGTAAGTTCTATTTAGGTAATAAGATCCTAGAGTCATCAACGGGGCACAATTCCAGGCTCCGTAGCTGCTAGTGAGAAATACCTGATAGAAAATTCCAATACCTAAGACTGCCCAAACTCGGAATCTAACCCACCACCTCATGCTTGGTAACGTAATCACGCATGTCCACGAGACCAACGAGGCTGAAGTTGTTAACTATTTACGTGTGTCGATGATAAGCCTTCATCTATCTATGAGTATCTATCTATATACATTATAAATTGCAATAAACGATTTGAATTTGAATTTTAAATAAATAAAAAGAGAAGTCCTGACTGACTCATCAACGCCCAGCCCAAACCCTTGGACTTAGAAAGCTGAAATTTTGCACAGAGGTTCCCTTTATAATGTAGACAAGGAATAAGGAAGGTTTTTATTTTTTTATTTTTTTTATTATCAATGGGCTTGCTCTTGACTTCAATCTTGCCCTAAGGGCAGAGATGATGTCGACGATGGAACGAGCTTACCCAGTAGAAGCCTGTTTACTTGCGACTTAAACAGATTAGGGTTTAAGAACTCGGAAAAACCGACGCAGGCAGGGAATTCCACTCCTTGGCTGTGCGCATAATAAATGACCCAGCAAAGCGCTTTGTTCGAATGTGCGGAATGTCGACTAGGTATCGGTGATACCCTTCAGTACGTCTAGTCTCCCGATGGAAGAAGGGAGATGGTGGGATCAGCTCGTGGAGCTCTTGCGCACACTCTCCGAAGTACAGTCTGTAGAAGACCGACAGACATGCGACTTTGCGACGGTGGGCCAGGCTATGTAGCTTGTTAACCAGCTTATCGTCACCAATTAGCCTAGATTTTTCGAAATTCAACCCCTAAGGGAGTTAAATAGGGGATGAAAGTTTGTATGGAAAATCGTCATTTTCACGCGGGCGAAACCGCTTGCAAAAGCTAGTAATACATAATCATCTGCCGAGCCTATACCCAGCTTTGTTGCATTCTAAATGGATTCAGTTTTACTTGGAGCAACTGGTAATATGACCTCCACTACCCATTTAGGACTAGGTAATAAGATATCCCTTGATAAGACTAGTCAGATAACTAACACTGCTTTAAACTTTCCTTAAACAAAAAGAAAAAACACATACTCATACTAATAACTATTTTAAATAATTTTAAGCACCTTTTTATTTTTGAAGTGTGGGAAATCATCAAATTTGATGACTCCTCTGGGCCGAGCAAAAGGGAGTGTCAGACTTCTACTGACTAAAAACTTCCTTCTTAGCCCTTGTGTCAAAGCCGCGGTATCTCTTTCAAACAACCCGTAGCCCCGATGGGACCATTTTGAACACCTCATCTCTCAAACCAGCCACAAAAATAGCCAAAACCTTATCACTTCCTACCGATAACAATCCAAACAGCCGGTTAAACCCGGGTATCGACCGCGGGGCGTGTCGGATCGATCGTCACGCCTCGTGCCCACCCCAGCCGGGTAGGGTACACCGTGAAAGTGTAACGTAAGATGAGAAGGGATGCTGTGTCGAGAGAAAAGTTGTTTAGTTGTGTGTAGTTCGGATGGTTTTTGTATTAGGATAGTCTTTTTTTAGTGATTATTTACGTATACGAGAGAATTTATTGAACATACTGAAACCTCCTGAAAACTGAGAATGATAAGCAAATTAAGTATCTTGACTTGGCTCGCGAGGTTGTTGACATGTGGGATGTGAACTCGGCGATCATTGTGCCGATAGTCGTTACAGCCTATGGCTTGATTGCCAAGAGCTTCGACCAATACTTGAGGAGGCTCTCGTTAGGCAGCTGAATCAGGGGCTTGATACGGAAAGCGGTACTCCTGGACACGGCTCGTATTGTTAGGAGGTTCCTTTCTCTGGAGCCTTGACTGGCGTAGCTGGCTTCCTGTTTTCGATACCGGTGCTTTTTTTTTGGATTTTTTTAATAGTTAAATATTTAAAAGATGTATATAGGAATAAATTAAGAAAATAAATAAGTTACTAAACCAAAGAGCACAAAAACATAGTCTAGCCAACTATGTTGGGGTTGGCGTCCAGTCTAATCGAATGCAGCCGACCACCAGTATTTAACCGACTTCCTTTACATTATAGAGTGACTGCCTATCTGACCTCTACAACCACATTTGTATTGGGTAATACGATACTCTTTGGTAAGACTGAATGACAGACTTTCAGGCCACTGACTACCTATAACGACTGTCAAAGATCATAAAGAGAAAAAGAAGAATCAATTCTATCAAAAACCATTCTTATTTCTACATCGTCATCTCCAGAACGTACCGAACCGATGTCCAACTCCACTAAGCATGTAACGGTTACAACACGTCACAGACCCACAGCCATCGATCGGGCCGGTCCACGCCCGATACGCCCGGATACGCCCGGGTAGCGGTACGGTAGCGTCGATACCGGTTCACGGCCGGAGTCTCATCAATAATGTACGCCTTTGTATTGGAGATTTGACGGTATGTTGGGGTGTATGAAAGGTAGTCGGCTGATTTTGAAGCTTCAGTATTTAATATCATAACGTCACGTTCTATCAGTGCACCTACATATATATCGCCGGATATGTTTAAATTCCATGTAATAGGGACGTCTATTGCCTTCAACCGGCCAGAAATCCAGACTCCTCGGCTGCTACTGAGAAATTTCTTACACTTTGCCTGACCCGGGAATCTAACTCAATACCTCATTCAGCAGTCAACCACTAGACGTAATCTGTGACTAGACCAACGAGACAAAGTATCATGAATAACATCTGCATTTGACTATAATATTATTTGCTAGCGCCTTAGCGCTAAACAATTCAGAAAAAAAAAGAAAATTGTAAGCAGAAATTCAAGAATGAGTTCTTTTTCTATGTAGGATTGGCTTTTAGACCAACCTGATGCAGCTGTCCCCCGTTTACACGAGACTAAAAATCATCCTAGCCCAGAAACTATTCCACTGTTGTTTACTCTTCAATGAAAACATTCATAATATCCTTATATTATCCTTTTTTTTTTTTTTTTTTGGTGTATGGAAAATCATCGAATGACCCCCCCCGCTCTTGAGCAGAGCGAAGGGGAGTGTCAGACTTCTACTGACTAAAAACCGAACCCATGTTCCTTCTTTGCCCTTGCGCCGAGGCCACGTAATCTAGTACAAAAATCCGCGGCCCCGACGGGATCCTTATATTATCCTTACATAGTATAAAACAAAGTCGCTATTTTTGTTTGTTTGTCTGTGTGCTTAAATCTTTAAAACTACGCAACGGATTTTAATAGATAGAGTGATTCAAGAGGAAGGTTTTAATATATAACTTGAATGACATCCACGCGGGTGAAGCCGCGGGCATCAGCTAGTTCTCTATAAACTAAAACTGTCTTTTTTCTCCAGGTCACGGCGGAGTAAACCAACTAGGAGGAGTATTTGTAAACGGACGACCGCTCCCAGACGTGGTGCGACAGAGGATAGTCGAGCTGGCGCACTCGGGGGTGCGACCGTGCGACATCAGCCGACAACTGCGCGTGTCGCACGGCTGTGTCTCCAAGATACTGTCGAGGTGAGTACCGATTTATTGGTGATTTGTGATTTTATCTAACTCTATATAATAGAATGGGCAGGGCACATCGCTCGCAGAACGGATGGCCGATGGGGCCGAAAAGTTCTCGAATGGCGACCGCGAACCGGAAGACGTTGCGTTGGAAGGCCTCCCACTAGGTGGAGCGATGACCTGGTCAAGGTTGCAGGAACCCGCTGGATGAGAGACGCACGGGACCGGTCAATGTGGCCGGTCAATGTGGGTGCGAGGCCTATGTCAAGCAGTGGACGTCTTTTGGCTGAAATGATGATATAATAGAAGAAGGGTTATGATTTTAGCAGTGTTTGTAACATTACGTAGTTCCGCCTTTGAGTACCACTGGTTATGGTTCTTGTTATCTTACCACGCGTAAACAGTGCGATGGTAAATGTCACATGCCTTAGAAGTAGTAGTTCTAAGACATACCGGTTTCCATTGAGCAGATTTTTTAGGTGGTGCTAAGGGGCTGACTCCACGAGCGATAGAATCGCGGCGATAATATCGTCGTGCTACGTATTTCTATACACTCTCTTAGGGGATGTCTCCACGAGCGAGAGAATCGCGGCGAGCCAGAATGTATAGAAATAGGTACGTACTATGACGATAATATCGCCACGATTTTACCGCTCGTGGAGTCAGCCCCTAAGGGTATGCGGACTTGCGGGAAATAGATCCTTTTGGTCTTAGCATTATTTAGCTGACTAATACACATAGCTAGTACATGGCATATAGCTCTCTCTATCTCGTGTGATCTCTTGCCATGTTCGCCCGCAAATAAATTCAGTTCATCACACCACCGTCGCCGTGGTCTACCTCGGCCCCGATTTCCTCTATCAGGTATCCAGCTAATGGTGATCAGTGCCCACCTCCTACTTAAGCATAGCTCTTGATTCACCAATATCATTCACATACTTACTACCAAAAAATCCGATTTCCCCAAAGCACCGGAAAAACAGAAAAACCATACAACCACATAACTTTGATTGTAAACTTAAAACGATCTCATATCTACCATCCTTTAATTACACCGTGTATTAACCCCACCCACACACACACCTATGACAGAGAAGCGTGCGTCTGTGTGTGTGCCCTCGTTCCGCGCAATAACTTCGGCGTGTGCGCAGGTCCTCCGGCCGCTAGACAATACGCTTATGTCATTTTCTTTTGTTTCGCTTTGCTGTAACCAGCTGTAGTGGGGTACCGTTGGGTAATTGGAAAACGGTTGTGGTATTTTTTGAGTGATTTATTGTTAGGATTTAAATGTTTCATTTTTAGAAGAAAATGTTTCAGTAAGTAAAAAATTCTATTTATTATTATAATTTCTCGTTGTTTGCGGGGTTAACGTGACCAGAGATCGTGCATGATAGAAAAGTATGGAAGGAGAAAGAGGAAGCATTTGTTCAGCAACGGGACACAATGTGGGCTAGTAAAAAAAAAAATGACGAAAATGTTTCATTTTTAGAAGAAAACAACAACACACACACAAACATTTTCTTCTAAACTAGTCCTATTTTACATAACTCCATACAAAATTCTGGTCCAATTTTTAAATATTCGGTAAGTACCTACTGGATATTCGATCATCGTGAAATAAGTACTTAGTCTTAAATGATAGCTTAAATATACTGATCAGGTGCTAGATAAATATACTAAATGCTTGAGGCAAAGTATAACCTGGTTTCGTCAGATACTCTCTGCCTAAGTAATCTAACTTACATTTTATTTCTTTCTTTAATAGTCGATAAGAAAGAATGACTAGCAACAAAATAATGTATTATACCCATTCAGCTTGTGACTCTGCCGCGGAGTGTGATGTTACCCCATACACGATGTGTCACTTGATATCGGAGCTGATAGACGCTACTGAAAACCCCAAACGCGTAATCAAATAGACAAACTGCATTTAAATTGTCATCGACACGCTAAGAAGAAAGAGTCCATTCAGTAAAATTTCTTACAACATTATTTTGAAATACGGAACCATCAGCCATATAAAAGCACATTGCTGGATATCTTCAAGCCACATCTAATTGGCGTATTTATAACTAGCACGTATCTCTACATCGAATGATGATTGTGATTCCGTTAGTAAAAAAACACAATTTATATGACGGAATCTTACCTTGTGATTTACTATGATATTAAAATAATAAGTATGAGTATGATTAAATGTTAATGTTTCCTGTATGACTATTAGGAAAAAGAGTATGTTTTTAATCAACTCAGTCTATCGCAGTTGTCTCATAAAATCATATCGCACTTGCTAAAGTATCTTTATGCCTGTTTACTACAACTTTTCATTCTAGCACACATAGTAGTCAAATTCCAAAGTCAACATCATTTAACTTTCCTTTTTTATGGATGGTACTTATCATCAAATGACTTGTCCCTGTGTCAGCGGAGCGGAAAGGAGTGTCAGACTCCTATTGACTAAAAACCACCCATGTTCCTTCTTAGCCCTTTGTATCCGGGGCCGCGGTATCTCTTTCGAACAACCCGCAGCCCCAACGGGATCATCATCCCCTGCCTTTTTATTAGGCTTACGTTTTTTTATTACTTTCTCCTCTGCAAACCGTCACGTTATTGTATACTCCTTTTTCCTTCATATTTTATCATTCCTCACGCAATCCATCTATCGTTCCTTTATGCGCCTACCACACGCTCACACTTCCCCACAGTCTTGCCTGCGCGATTCCACGATGCACACAGTACATCGCGCGTGTGGTTTATAATGGCAATACAGTTTTACCAACCATACGCGCGATGTACTGTGAAGTGTGAACGAAAAGTGTGGTGAAGCTTAAGCGTGTAGTAGGCCCATTAGTCTTTCTCTTCCCCTCCATCCATCAACTTTTACACTTCACCCACTTTTTCTAGTATCTCCTTAAGCTTAAAATGTTCATACACAATTGTATTATACCAGCAATCATTCTAGGAGTGAATATCATCATCTGTCAAGTTCTTTTTGCCAAATATGTATGTATGTTGGTTTTCACTTCTAATCTGGTCAACTGGATGAATCGTTATACCAGAATTTTAGAACGAATGAAAGCAGAAAGAAATAATAGTTATTTATCTCAGATAATATGACATGCATATAAAAAGACAATAAAGATACAACGCACGTAGCACATGTTACATTTACATCAAACGTAAAACTACTTTTATCAAATGTATCTTTTTCTTCTCTTACCGATCATACAATTTCAAATCAGAAAGCAGTAAAAGCTAGTTAATTATAACCGTCAGTTAAAGAGTTCTAGCTAAAACTAATTATTTAAACTTAACAACGTAACAGCAGAGTTAAACGCTCATCATTTGCGGCTAACCGATGTTAAACAGCAGTGCTCTGTCGGTTAGCTGTGCCAGTTAATTTGTGCTTAGTTAAATATAATGGGTGTATTATTTAACTGGTGTTTACTGTTGTTTAGTATAGGTTTAGTTAGCCATAAGATAATAAGAAGACGTAAACTTTCATTGGCAAAATTAATCTCATGGATCACTTTAAAATCAAGATTGGGTTTTTTACATCCGAGTCTTTTGACATGAATCTATCACATCGTATCGACAGTCAGGCCGGAGTCTGCTTGAGACTTCAGTTTTTGTATTGATGTCTTCTTCTTAGCGTGTCGATGGCAATCTAAATTGTTTCGGCCCAGAACTAAGCTACAGTTTGCCGTTTTCGAAAGCATCCATCAGTTCCTGTAATGAACAAACAACAGGACACGCAGGACACGATATAAAGTGACCCATCGTTTGTGGAATAGCACCACATTTGCACTCCAGTACAGAATCGTATTGCTGTTTATTTACTCATATTTCTAGATTCGACCTAAGACCTAACCTAACAGATTGACTGCTTTTATTGGGACAAGCCCGCCACATTATTCCCAAGCCACTGTAACTCCTGTTAGTCAGAATCAACAGTGGCGACCACAAGAAAAGCGCCGGGACGATGAAGCTCGACGAAGTCCCAGAGAAACGATTTAACTGTCTTGGATCCCGCAACGAAATTAATCAGAAAATAATAGCTGAGGAGTAGGAACAACATTGAACAGGCTGTACCTACACTTTCTCTAATCCTAACAACATCATACTAACCTACATCCCTCTAATCAAAAATCAAGTAGTCCACTACCCTTTCAACCCTACAGAGTATTCTATAAATCCCAGTACAGTAACACGAACAGAGAAACATTGTCATTAAGACAAAAATGAACCCGCTGGGGGGTTGTGGGGGGTTGAAAACAAAACATAGGGTTGAATTGCACGAGCGGGATAAATTGAAAAGCGAGTGTTCGGCGCGAGCCGATTGAGAGTCCCCCGGGACTAGGGATGGGCATCCCGGGATCTATCGATTGATTTGTCGAGCAAAAATATGCTGATGTGTGAAAGTGCTTGGAAATTGACGTGAGTGAGCGGATTGGTATTGTGAAAAAGATGACGGTTTATAATTTGGGAATGGTTGAGTTGAAGTCTGGATATAATAGAACTTTTGTCTTAAAAAATAGACATTATAAATAATAATTATTACTTTATGAATCCGTAGCTGAACTAATAGATTTTTACTTAAGACACCATACTGCAAAGACATAACATAATCAGCCTATAATGTTCCCACTGCAGGGACTCAGGCCTCCTCTTTAGGACTGGGATGGGCTATAATACACCACGCGGGCCCAGTGCGATTTGGTAGATGTCACATGTCTTCGAATTATTTGGTTCTAAGACATACTGGTTTCCTCACGATATTTTCCTTCACATACTTCCCAAATCCCGGAACCAAAAGAAAAATCCCGGACTCCGCGAAAATTCCCGCAAATCCCATCACTGTCCACAGTTTTCAATTTAAATCGGACAATGGTCAGCTGTAGCCCCGGCGCTCCATTCTCGTCATTGTCAGTTATATCGCTATAATATCGTCAAATCATCTGTACTTGTATCTCGAATAATGGTGTTGGACGATCATTGCGGGATTTAAAACATAATGGGGATATTTTCGTTTTCAAATTTTTGAAATAAAGAAGTATGGGATATTGATAATCTCTTTCGGATAAATACTGGAAACAAATTAAAGGATAATTTGCAAAATTGCACAGAAGTAGGTAATGTCAGGAGAATTAATTTAGTAAATCAAATGGTATGAATGAGTCTGTAAACTTAAATTGATCGTTTTACATATTATCATCATAATACCACTCCTGTAATCCTCAAAGGTTTAGGCTGAGGTGAACCTTTTAGTAGGTACACCCACATTTCGCCAGTTATATAAGTCCCATGTAACCTTCAGTCTCATAACGTTCTTGATGGAAATCCCAACCGTATTTCATGGTGATCGTATTTTTAAGTCATATTGCACACTTCTTAAAAATCGTTAGCCCAGGAACAAGACTCTACAGGGTCTGATTTCCCAGAGTTTTCCAAAGTACCATTCCTTTTACAGATCCTTTACCTTGTTTTATGTTCCGACAGAAACATATATCTCTTAACAGTAAATACTGGACAGTGAATTTATAACAGTCTTGTTTAAAGCACATTGTACTGGGTCGCCACGGTCTGGGGCGCATCGCACGCGCATGTACAGTTGTATAAGGAGGTTGGTGTGCAGGTAGCCAACTTGCAAATACTTTCTTTAGATATTATAAAGTCAAGTAAAGTAATGTAAAAATTTATTTGCGTTAATTGTAGGTACATAAAATAAGATGATACAACAAGCCTTGTATAATCTACCTAAGATTAAGTAATTTAAGTTATACTCAGTAATTAATGTGGCAATAGGTCTATAGCACTCCCTTTAGCATAAAAAGTTTGTAAGGAATAGTCCTGGCATTTTCCGTCAATGTGCTCAATACACAATAGCCAGACATCGACACAGGAGATAGATGTAGTCTACAAACGCGGTTGATCTCTCGTCCATCGTCTATGTCAGATTGCCATCCACTTAAGAGACAAAATGAACAGAGAGTGCACCTGACAGTGTGCCTGGATGCACAATTGTGCACTATAATATCTCCCGCGCTGATGGCTAGCCTCCACTATGTTTGATCGCCTTGACTGAAAAACGATCAGACCGACTGTACTATTGCTAATGGAATAAATCAATAACATTTTGCCCGACCTACTAATCGAACCGAGAAGTCTCCACGCTTAGCTTCGAATAAAGCAACTACCCACAATATAAACATGATGTCAACCTTGAGAAATGGAAAGAGGTCGCATAGAATAGTGTCCGCTGGAAGAAATGGAGAGAGGAAAGGCCAGCAGTGGGACAATATGGGCTAGCTATAATAATAAATAAAATAATAAATAAATAAATAAAAATGTTTATTTGACACTTTAAAATATAAGTTAGAAGCACAGTCACATTAGGAGAACACATAAATAGAGGAAACGTGACCATTTTTACCTGTAAACCAAGTCACTTGTTGGACTGTACACTGCCACAACGATGCGCGTGAGTTGTAACAACGCACGGGGAAGTTCTAATACGGAAACAGTATGACTGACGTTGTTATATGCGTGATATATTATTATGTGTGGAGACTAAAAAAATGTAGTGCAATTGTAAGTAGGTAGAGTTTAGTTAGGAAACTATATATTTTATTTTATTGTATTTAGTCTGACTTTGATGGAAGTTATTGGTTTTCTGCGCCATTTTTAATCGTCTTCACTCTCTAGTTATAAAGTTTTAAAATGAATGTTGTTTAGCGAAAATTATCAAATCCACAAAATGGCCAAAATTACATAAATCCACCAAACTGATACTTGTGAGTTGATTATTTTTGTTTTCGTGGGATCGTTTTTTTTGGCCTATCTATACAAATAGCTTGCCCGCTTTTACGTTCGACCAACCAATTATAACTGGGTAAATATGGGTTAAAACTCAGCACGGAGTCTGGATGTCTGCTTGATTGATGCCCATAGGCTTGCTCTCTATTACATGAGACGAGACTAAAACATAACTGGCGAGAGTGGGTGTCTCTCTCCCTAGGTATATGTGTTATGTGGTTCCGATAATTTTATTATAATTATCTCGTTTTCTTTCGTATAAAACCCCAACTTTTCCAACTACTCCAAAAAAAAGTACAGAACCAGAATCTCTACTAACAACTACCTAAAACTCAAAACAAACATAATAATTACAATTTATTTCATAAAATAAATCAACGCGCGCGCACAAACGGAAGCGGGCGTCACGCTTTCTGCGCGGGCGCCGATGTAAAAACTGACTAATTATTAAACAGATACAGGACGGGACTGTATAGCACTTTCATAATGCTCTTCTTGTGTTTTGTGGCGTTTTGTGTTAGGGGGACGACAGAAGTGTAGGTTTAAAAAAAAAAATCTGCTGAAAATGTTACAAAGATATAATGATGGTTAGGTTGGACGTATAGTAGTATATCTACCCGTCTCGTTCAAAATATGCTTACTTTTTTTATTGCTTTGCTTTATATGACAAGCAATTTTACGTTAAAAACTGCAAAATCTCTACAAGACTTAGGTTAAAAGAATTTATTCTTCACAAAAACTGAAAATGAGGAATGAAGTACTATGCAACTTCAATAAATTACACGATTTATGATGAATTAATTAATAAATGATTAAATTCAATTGCGTCCGAATTTAACGTTATCAGCTACTTTATATTTAGTACTTCCATAATAACATCCAAAAGATTAAAAAAGGGTCTAAAATGAATACTTTTCACACCAAATCCAACAAAACACATCCATTTTAAAATAAAAACCAATAACTCACAAACATTCAAAACCAACAATCATTTTCCCATCACCCGACCATCAAACATGATATTTAAACCAACCGCCATAAGCTCCATAAGCCACTCAAAGCTCCTATAAGCCATACTAAGTCCCCTATAAGCCTATTAGCTTGCGCCCTATGTTCGCCTGGTATCTTGATTGCCAATATGTTCGACATTGTATGAACGACAAATTGGTTATAGATGGTAGAGAGTAGAGATATTGATTCCAATTTGATACAAGGATAGACTGAGGAGCTTGTGGCTCAATAATAAATTGGTTTCAGTCTTCAGGTTAAGCCACGCTTGCCTAGGTTGATCTGTGGATGGGTGACCACCTATTACATACTGGGTTTTCTCCGTGCCTCGGAAAGCACGTTAAGCCTTTAGCCTCGGCTGAGATTTGTAGATCTTTGATAGACGTTACAGGTAGTCAGTGGCCTGAAAGTCTGACAACCAGTCTTACCAAGGCGTATCGTAATACCTAGTACTAACTGGATTGTGGAGGTCAGATAGGCAGTCGCTCCATGTAAAATACTGGTATTCAGCTGCATCTAGCTAGACTGGCGGCTGCCCCAACATAGTTGGGAGAAGGCTAGGCGGACGATTTTTCTGATAGATTGTCTTAATTTATTCTGAAACCAACTTCAACTAAAACCTGACCAGCTCTCCTCTTATTTATTTGTCATAAGATCCAAAAATCACCAACAATAAAAAGGCTAGCCAAGTGCACAATCTCCCGAGTACAGTTTTACATTTTGCCAAATTTACCTAGAACCCTGCCGACCCCTGCCCAGGGGTAGCGTTACGATAATGTTACCGATCCCCCATGGATCACAAGCACCCTTGTTTGGGCGATACGATGGTAGTCGAGTAGAGAAGTGTTACGAGTTAAATTGAACGGAGATTTTCTCGACCAGTAAATCCAGTTCACAATCAATAAAATAAGGTGTATTACACAAGAAAGTGGTCTTAAATTCTGTGAAGTTGGATGATTGGATTTTTTTTTACTTTTCAACATTTTTTTTTAATGTTTATTATATTCTCAACCATTCTAAAATTGCGTTTAAAAATCCATACAAACTAGAAACACGTTAACACATATACATGCACAGTTTTACGCTATCCTTCTGTCCAGTCATATAATTTTAAAACTAAGTTATGAACTGTATGTTTGTGACATTTGTGACATTATGACCAACACCACATTATGACCATTAAACAATAAAACACTTCTAACAGGTTTCCCTGGGTCGTATAAAAAATAGAGCAGTCTTACTTTACCAAAAAATAACTCTTACTCAAAACACTTCTCTCCCGAACAGTACTCAAAAGTACCACTCACTTAGGGTGTGATCGCACTGGTAATTGACTTATCACGACGATTGTAATGCTCCACAATGCTGTGCGCACCCTTACAATAAATTGGTTAAGTGCGGTAGTCGCCGATAATCTTGTTTTTTTAAGTAATCTTGTTGTTATCCATGTAGATGCTGCGGAAAAGATAAAGAAGATTCTGCTCTTAGAAGCTTAGTCGTTTTTGGTCAGGTGATTCGTTGTAAATCAAGTTTTTCATTTCTGTCTGTAATCTTAGACTGGCCTGTTGGTCTAGTGGTTAGTGACCCTAACTGCTATGCCGGAGGTCGTGGGTTCGATTCCCACCCAGGACAAATGTTTGTGTGATGAGCACGATCATTTGTTCTGTGTCTGGGTGTAATTTATCTATAATATGTATGTATTTAGAAATATATAAGTATGTTTATCAGTTGTCTAGTACACATAACACAAGCTCTGCTTAGCTTGGGACTAGATGGCGTTGTGTGATAGTTGTGGAATATTATTATTATTATTATTATTAATCTTCGAAGGGTAAGGCAGAGTTGTACCTAATGAGACAAACACGTCAGTTACGTTTAAGTCTCATGTAATAGGAGGCAAGTCGATTGCCATGACTCGGGCACAAAAATACAAACACCATAGCTCTCGAGCATTCGTTGTTGCGGTTTGCGTCGCTGCGTGCTTTCGTGCTCGCAGTGTTCGTTGTTGCGGGCATTCGGTGGCGTCTGGTTCGGCGTGTTGACTTTCGGAATGACGTATTGCACTCGTAGTTTCGTTCTTCTTCCGTCCTTCTGACATTCAAAAGTGCCTGTAATGGCTTAATTGAAATAAAATGTTTGAGTTTGAGCTACTAACAAATTCCTGTTGGAAAAACCCAATAATATTTTACTCGAGTCTGGATTTGAACCCAAGACCGCATGTTCAGCAGTCTCGTTTGCGACCACTAGACCAATGAGGCAGGCAAATTGTAAAAACGACTATATGAAAATATATCGAATAAAGTGCTTTTTCTTTTGGAATAACACTTGATGATAAATGAAAATGGGTATACAAGTACTAAGCTCAATAAGCTTCGTTTAAATGTCACCCAATGTCTAAAGTAGGTACTGAAAAAAAAATCAAAAAAAATCCTTATTAAGTAGAAGTATTCTCAAATGAGAAACCATTGGCGTTCAAAACATAGGTGCCCAAAACAAGCTCAAACAAGAATACTTCAAAAACCAGTATTCGATTCGCACTAAAAGACCAAAAAATCACACCATATTGCTGCTGATACCCAAAACAATAATAAGCAAGTGTCCCTTCATCATTGTACCATCACGCCCCTGTCCTAAGGGACTTGGCATTAGCAGAAGATAATTAAATTCGTCGAACAAAGTAACAGGACGGTATTATGACAATTGGATTTAAGTTGGTCCCTGCGTAGGGTGCCTTTAGTTGGCCTTTTGTTGGCGATTTTTGATTGAGTTTTTAGTGTGGAGTGTGGAGTTATGGTTGCTAGTTTTTTATTTGATTAATGGTTTGGTATATTAAGGGACTTTCCAAAAATTACGACTATCTTCAGCAGTGGGCTGGCTGAATCCGATGTCTGCTTTTGGCGTGAGACAGGTTTTATCGCAATGTGAACAATTTTGAAGATTTTTTTTAATCCATTGTTTCATAGGTTTAAACATTTATTGTACTAAACCACGTGATTGAATATTCAAAAATAAAAGCTATCGATAATTAAATAATAACACCACTAAAAATATGATGACGGTAGAGACCTCCCTAGTAGCATTTTTTGTTGGCATTTAGTTGGGCCACATACCTCTGGTTAGTTGGCAAATGCATACAATTGGCGGGCAGTTTGCGGGTTGGGCCCAAAACTGATGGCCTACGTGGATTTGCCTACGAAGGCCCAACTTGCGATAGGGCCAACGTGCATTGCCCTACGGAGGCCCGAGGAAAACGTGTTATGGGTAGGCCCAACGACACATAATATATGTAGGCAAGCGGTTGTATGTTTGTTGGTTCTATAGCTGGTTTCATAGCGACGCGTCTCGCCAGCGCCGGCCGTACGCGTGTCGCTGAACATGAACTTTATCAGCTTCATAATAAGTTTGGTTTTTGCGATGTTTTGAAAAACCAACCTTATTTTAAAGCCGATAAGGTTCATGTGCAGCGACGTGCGTGCGGCCGGCGCTGGCAAGACGCGTCGCTCTGAAACCAGCCCTAATAGGCCAACCCAGACGACGACATACAAAAGTCACCCACCAAACAGTCGTCTCTCTTTTGCACTTTGACGTGAGTACATGAGAGGACGTTGTGTCGTCTGCGTTGACCTACTTATTGTTATACATTGTGTTAATTAACTGAAATTAAATGAAATACAAATTATGATAATTGAATATTTATTTATTGTTATATTATGTTATTGACAAAATGAAGACAAATTTTACACAATTTGGAGACGGTAGCTCTGCAGTAAAACGATACACACCGTACCTACTATGATACATTGATAGAGTACCTACCTACTTTTACAAAGTTACACTTTGCAGCTAAGTTGTTGTCAAAGATTCGTTCAAGGATTCTTCTTGTGATAGGACCAGTTTTGTACCCACCAATGTAGGTTATGTAGTTTATCTGCAACAAACACAACACAACCCATTATAGTAAAACAACAAATACATGCAATGCCAGTAAGGATAAATTATAGACAATTTTTTGTTAGGTTACCTATGTGCGAATTAACTTGAGACCGGGCCGATGATTCAATTTCAATTTATGTTGTGCAAAATGATGCGTCGTACCTAGTATTTTTTTTAGCTAGAGATTTGCACGAGATTTATTAAGAACAAAATAAGATAGTATTTCATAAATAATAGCATCTTAGTCCCAGGTAGATAAATACCTACATAAGAAAAACTTACCCGTTTCGTAAAATAAACGTTTTACAGGACATAATGTCCATGTTATCTTAGTTGGAGCCTCGTTACTGCTAAGGCATTTGTTGAATATTATTGCAGTTTTAGGTATATGGAGGCCACATGCAATGCGTCTTCCGTGGCGTCATCCAGTTTTCACGCACCACACCGAGTTCCCCACCGTAACCATCTTCATCGTCAAATTCCACAACTTTAAACATTTTTATCACTGCCTGTCAGGCTAATATTTTATATATATAAATAAAACAAATACTCCGCAGCCGGCACCGCACAAATGAAATAACAAACTGCAAAATGGCGGGCGGGCCGGGCGACAAGTGCCGCCGCCCGCCCCCCGCGCACCCCGATACCACCCCGTAGGAGCAGCAAGCTTGTAACAGGGCCATTGAAGGGTATCTAAGTTGGACCGATGTTGTTAACATAACTTAAATCCCTACAAAAATCTCCCAACAGTAGGAATAGAAGCAGCAGGTCCGTCGTTAGTTGGCCCAATGTTGTTTTATTAACATAAATCCCTACAAAAATCACCCAACAGTAAGAATAGTAACGCAGGCCCGTCGTTGGCTCTTCGTAGGGCAAATAGTGCATGTTTATGACAATGGGCCTATTTTAAGTTTGGGTTGGCGGAATAACTAACCGTCTGCCAATACATTCCCAACTGTTGGCGTATGGAAGCCAACGGCAATTGCTACTAGGGCTGGTTTCGGAACCCGGGAAGGCCCGGGTTTTACTAAGGGACCGGAATCGAATTCCGCTTTCATTAACATCACATACTTTGGTCAACCAACATCTAACTTCCCGTCTCTCCCCCAGGTACTACGAGACCGGCAGCTTCAAGGCCGGCGTGATCGGTGGCTCCAAGCCCAAGGTAGCCACTCCACCAGTGGTAGACGCCATAGCCGCGTACAAGAGAGAAAACCCGACCATGTTCGCGTGGGAGATCAGGGATAGACTGCTGAGTGAGGGGATCTGCAGCCAGGATAACGTGCCTTCCGTGTCCAGTATTAATAGGTAAGGACCTTAAACTTTATCTTTGTTTGATTTCAATTTACTAAGTAGGTACTAGCCGATGCCCGCGGCTTCGCCCGCGTCAAATTACATACTACTTAAACCTTCCTCGAGATGCCTTCCATTCATTTGTGAAAACAGCATGAAAATCGGTGCAGTCGTTTTTGAGTTTATCCCGAACAGACAGACAGACAGACGCGGTGACCTTGTTTTATAATAATGTAGTGATGTAGTGATAATGTATTTTTCGTTAACAAGACGATGCAAGACGCACGGGATCAGTCAACGAAGCGACACTTTGAGAAGGCCTATGTTCTGCAGTGTACGTTTTTCGGCTGAAATGATGATAATGACGTAAAATTTTACGTTTTCTGCATCTCATCTGCTCTTCCAAATGAATTGTAACTGTTTACATTATCATCATCTGCTGACCCTTTTTTTACTAATACTGGTATTTTACATGAAGCGACTGCCTATCTGACCAAAAACAGTTAGTATTGGGTAATACTATACCGCTCGGTAACACTGGTTGTCAGACTGATTACCATTAACGACTATCAAAGATCTATAGAAATGATTTCAGTGACTAATTTGTTTTCCAAGCAAGGGAGGAAACTCGGATTGTCATCTATCCTCGATTCAAACTAGGCAAACGCGTCTTAGCCGAAGTATTTCCATACAGTCTTTGACTTGATAAAACATCGCAACGTTACAAGAGAAACTTGCAAAACACCCAAACATACTGAACCAAGTCTTAACCACAAAACAATAGTTTTTATAGATTCTACTTACCCCGAACATAGTACGAATAACAATGATGTTAAAATGTTACCACTAAGAAAAGATCCCCTTGCAAAAGTTTTCCGAAAAGCTTTCTACGTTGTAGTTTGAACTTTATGTTGTGTGAGTTAAGACGGAGTTTGGTTTGTGAGGTGAATTGGAGGAGAAAAAGAGTTTGTGTGGCCATGAAATTCGTTTAGTGTTTTTTTTTGGGTTATGAAGAAAGTTTCAGAAAAATACAATGAAATTGTGTGTTTTACATAATTAGCCTAAATATAATATTCCCACTGCTGGGACACAGGCCTACTCTCTAAGAGAGGAAATTAAATAGGTAAATTACACAAAATAATGCTCCAGCTTGGGTTCGAACCCACGACTTACAGCTCGAAAGTCTGGGCCGCCACTACTAGGCCACAGCTGCTGTCTGTAGTTATTAAAATTGCGAAATTTAGATAATTAATTGTTCATCTTTAGCAGAAATCCATTTATTTTTACGGTAAAATGCAAGATTCACTAAAACACGGAACAAAAAGTTGCGCCCAACGTGGGGCTCGAACCCACGACCCTGAGATTAAGAGTCTCATGCTCTACCGACTGAGCTAGCCGGGCTATGAGACACCTGTGCAAATTTGTCTTCACATTCCTGAATGATTTTTAAATGAAACAATGATGTACAAAATAAATGTTTTGAACAAGATAAGTTATTTCTGGATTATTCCAAGGTCAGATAGATAATCTGTAGTGTGCGAATAAAATAAATGTTATTCCTTTAACTTTCGTTAAAATGGAATTCTACAGATAACTGTGGAATAAATTGATCAATTTACTTAACTTGTAATTAATTTCGATAAAATATTGTTTGTTTGATTGTAAGAGATAATCTCTGGAAATACTGATCCAACTCTCGATCTATCACTTTTAAAACGTTATTCTAATTTCATAATAATGTAGGGTATAGAAAACATTATGTTTCATGGTATATAACGCTTCCACGTGGTATCAAAAAAAAACCTATCTTCGGCATGAAAAAAAATAAATTAAATTAAACCGACAAAGAAAATCCTGAACAACAACTTTCTCGCACTTTTCATGGCCCATCAAGGGGTTGCATGATCAGAACCGGAAACAGCTCAGATGGGGGCGCAAAGATGGCGTACCGGAAGTAGAGACACGTGCTCTCGCGCTCCGGACGTCCTTGCTGCCATTGAATTATTATTCACCTAAAATGTAGAGATGCTTTATGGGCAGGGTCTCTATGCGTAGAGTATGATGGTCGCTCTATATTTTTGGTATAGACTTTTCTTGGTTTTGATTGGTTATGGAGACTGTATCCGGTACAAGAGTTTTCGATTAGTATTGTTGAAATATTAATGGTTATCATTCAATAAGAATAAATAAATTACTTATAGAAAGTCATTTGATTTGTATGATGTGAGTTATTGCAAAACATTTTTATTTTATTAGACGTATAGTACTATAACTGCAGTCTTGATACATGGTCTTCTACATAGCTTTCAACATTTTCATTGACTTTTTTAATCAGTTTAATCCTTAGCCTTTCAAGTGATCAATACTAGCTTTTCACTTAGCGTATCAGCCATAGAGATAATTCACAAAACTTCTCAATAGCAGCTACGGATTCTCTGGATCTGTGTCTAGTTAATCGCAATAGGCTCGCCCTCTGTTACATGCTACTTAAAACATATCTGGTCTCTGTTACATGCGACTTAAAACATATCTGATAAAATGTTGGTGTACTATTAAGTACACTTCTGCCTAAGTCTTTAGGGATTACAGACGTGATGTTATAGTATAATTCCCTGTCATCTTCAATTGAACTGGGGCTAAATCATTTGTTTATCTACATGATTGATGAAACTGAACGATAATAACATATTCGTGCCGAAATTACCACATCAAAACGACATCCATTTAAATAACCAGAAAATTGCCACACATAACAAACAATTTCCACACTCAACAGATAGACAAATAAAGATAACCCACCCTAAATTAATAAACGGTAGCATTACAGATCAAATAAAAAGATTAAACACGTTGACAAACTAATAACCGGGAATTGATAAAACTCCCCATAATCTAGGGAGAATTATCTTATCTGGCAACACGCAATTAGCCGCGGATTTAAGCTGGCAGCACTTCAGCTTGAGTGCTTTCCGGATATATCTTTTAATATTCATTTCTATGATAAAATTAGAATGGATGGAAAAATAAGGGAAATGTGTTATGAAATTATTATGTTTTTTTACGCACGAGATTAAAATAATCAGTATTTATTTGTTAAACTATAAACTTACACTTACTCACTGAATAAGTTGGTATCGTGTAGGAATCGTAAAGGAACTGATGCATTTTTGTAAATCTAAGTAGCCCTAACAATCTCATCTTTTCTGATTTGCTTATTTTCAAAAACTCAGAAGTCAGATTCCAGTGTCTCCATTTACATTCTAAAAACTTATGGCTTTAGTTATCAATAATACTTTACTGAAATATTTAGTTAATAGGAAGTCTTTACATCATTAGTTGTAAGTAGGTACTGTGTTTTTGAGCAATAAATTAAGAAGAACTCGGTTTTTTTCCTTATATAGTCTGCAAAAATATCACCAGGCTTCAGATGCATTTCTAGTATAATTTAAATAGAATCATTCTGAAAATTTTACCAAAATATTCCAGCCTCATTTGTCTAGTAATCTCAATAATAACCCCTTACTCACTGGTCTATCAAAATGTAGTCTAAGTGCAGTATCCAGTGGGGTGCAATGGGTCCATTATTGAACAATAAGCCACGGTTATTGGTATCAATATACTGACGAGGGGTGAATCAAATCGTATTACTTTGAATTTGTATGGAAAATTTTGTAGTTGAAGAATTTATTGGGGTAATGTGTTTCTAAAACGAGCATATTATTTATTTCTTAGATGATCTGGATAAAATTAAACGTACAATAATTATATAATGTGCACACATTCGGTGACAGTGACTAAAGATTAAGGAGATAGATAATGCTTTTGCTGAAAAAATCCAATAAAATAAAGTGAATAGGTAGTGTAATAATTACAGCTTGAGTATTACTACTATTTGCATTTTAAAATTAATATTGGTCTTATAAAAATTATTACTAAGTATTTATTTTTCAACCAGTAACTGCTTTTCTTTTAGTAGTACCAAACAATCGCACCGCAAACGAATCAAATTAAAAACCCAAAACTCCACAATAATAACATTCATAACACATCAGATGTAATCAAAAGTGAAAAATACCAAAACACAAGAGTCAATTTTAAAGCCATCCCTTTGCAATACGAGGGTGATTCCCATCCCGCCACGCTCCGGCACGCGGCCGGCACGAGGCCGGCACGGCGACGGCACGAATACGGCACGTGATCGTAATGTAGCAGTGACGGAACTCGGAATAGACCGCATGCGAGTCAATCGTGACCATTTGAGTGGAAGTGAGAAGTTTTGGGAAAAGTGTTTATGGGGTAATTTAGGGTGATGGCTCTTAAAGGTCAGCGATTTATGATATTAATTCGAATAATTTTACATATTATGTTGAATTATGAAATTAATGTTACAAAGCCTGTTAATGATTGGTAAATCGGTGAGAAATTGGGCGGAGAACACCGCATAGAGGAGTGGAAAGTTATCGGGAAAAGCTCCGGGTTTGGCTATTCGTGGATGTGAGTTTAAACATTTGTAAACGCAAGCGATACAGGGGAAATTCCTAGTGTGGGACATCATTGTTTACAAAAACGGAAAGAAACGCCTGCTTTCATGCATGTGGGACAATAAATATCATCTACATAGCCTATTCCTAACTCTGTTAGAAATGGTTTCCTGTCGAGCCGGCTGCAGCTGTATACCAGTAATTTACAAGGAGTAACTACTTATCTGTCCTCCACAACCTACTTTAATATAATATGAATAACCATACAAAGATCGGTTTCAGTAGGTATATATATACATTTTGCTAACACATTTAAAGGTTACCGACCCGACTACCACAGATTGTATTGATTGTGTATATAAAGGTCAATGGATTGAGTCTCGTCTCGACAAACATTTACGAGCATTACAAATCTTAAATAAATTACTTTATACTGGTAATACTATTACAATTCATAAGAATTGTTCTTCCCTGTAGGTACATATATTTTAATGTAACCCCACAAATAAAATTCATTCAATCAATGACAAAAAGAAACCAATAAATAAAACCCTTACAAGCACCAAATTTTAAAACTCAGCGAAAAACCATGCCCTTTAAAATAAAAACATAAAATAAAAAAACACAAAAAAGCTTACTAGGCCACACTAAGACATTTTAATCGAGGGACGGGCGGGTAATTGAAGCCATAACTCTGGCAACCCCACTTTGACATTTAGATTTTTTTGCCGCGCAAATGGAGTACGTTGGAAATAATTTGAGAGGGTGTCAACGCGTGAATGAAAGCTTGTTCTATTTAGATTATTAGACGTGTGAAATTAGATTAGACTTGTTTATGAATAATAACGGAATTTATGTATTTATAATGGCTGGGCAGATCTTTATTTAGGCAGTGAATTTTGGAATAGGGTTGTACTTTTCATAAAGGATTGTCGTGCTGAAATATTGTAGAAGTGAAATCATTAATATTGAAGTGTTCATAGCGAATATACAAAAAAGTTTAAGTTACATCAGGCGAGTTGTGGTCAAACGCTAGTGTAAAAAGGAAACTTAATGTTTTGTAATAACTTTAAGTAACTTAAATTATAACTTATATTATAACTTTACGAGACTTTTAGCATTATGGCGACTTTACAGCTTAACGTGCTAAATATTAAATTCACATTGTATGAAACCTACCAGTGGTAAGACCCTTCGTATTGTGGTATTCTTGCCATTTCAAAACCGCTATGATACCACACAAAAAACCTTAAAAAACGGAAACCCATCCACTTAATTCTCTAAATCAACATTATGTAAAGCAAATTACGGGAAAGCGGACAAATAAATCAAAAATATTCGCCAACGAGTCACTCGTATGAAAAGAGGGTAATAAAATATTAAAGGGTAAAACATGGCCGGTACTGGTAACCCTTCCTAACGGAAACGGATATCATAACCTTGCTTTTTGCGGTCACAATTGTTGGCATTTTGCATTTTTCGCGAATTTATTCGGAGGTTTCTGCAAAAAATTTTGGTTATAGCTACTTTGTTCCTTCCTGGTTTATGTGGGTTTTTAGAAAATTATTTAATTTAAGTGTATGTTACTTGGTCATAAAAAGGTCCTGATGGCTATTTTGTGGATTAATGTCTATGAGACCTTCCGGAAATGGGGTCTGCAATAAATAAACCGGATGACCGGAAAGACAAATTTTATTGTAAAACATAATCCTTTTTTGTGCAAATTAATGACAGAAAAGTCAGTAATACAAATGCTGTTGACCTAAACCCTGTTAGGCCGTGCGGCTAAGGCCTCGCTCACGTCCATCTCACGAGGCACGGCCGCGCGGCTCGGCCTCATGGAGCCACCGCGAGGTCCTAGTGGGGACGCGACTTAATGAAAGTCCATGGCCAATATGGCCATACTATCGACACAAAAAGAAAGAAAGCTACATAAACATTGAAACGAATCATACATCTGCAATATTACACTACTCATAGAATAGCAAAACAAATCACCTTCCAAAAACGCCAGAACACTACAAACACGGCATCAATCACCAAAAATCCCCTTCAAAACTGATGACTCTATTACAAGTAGCTAATAACACCTTTTTGATAACTTTTACTAAACAATTTTTGCATATGTCAACCCCGAGGAGGCTGGCAATAATTCACGGGAGCGCGCCATCCATCATGGCGGAATGAACTGTCAGACGCGCCAAAATGGCGGGCTAGATAAAATGGAAGTCATTCTTGTGGGCTAATTTTAGCGGGTTTTTCGTTGGGAGATGTAAATAGATAATTTATTGAATAAACAGGATGCGTTGTAACAAATACTTATTAAGTTATTTTATTGGAAAGGTGTAAAAGTATGATTCCGTTTTTTTTTATTTCTACTAAAAGTGACGTCTGGTGCATTTTAATCAATGCACAAGAGGCTTTTAGACTAACTTTGATGAATTATTTAACTATCAAAGCAATTCTCGTTAAGTTCATGATCAGTTTCCTGCCAGAAAATTAATGTCCTCTTGGAGGACTTGCTTTCATTCTAGATCAGCAATTTAAACGAAGTAACTTTCTTTTACCCTGACTACAAAGTACCTATATAAAATCCATTTATCGAAGTAGATAGTAAAGCTTTCTAAAAATAAACGTCGACACGATTCAAAAGCGGCATTTCCAGTGATCTCATTTTTCTACCCAACTAATATTTTCATAACAATTTTTATAGCCTAACTACTCCCTATCCAAAACTTATAAGATCATCTTCCATAATTAGGGCAAATGACATGAATAATCCATTAAAACACCCCTCAAAAAATACTTGGTAAGACTAAAAAGTCGCTGCGACATTTTCCCGCGGCATGCCACAAGCCGCAATGAATTATGCGCCACGCGACTCGACATCCTTTTGCAATATAGAGAGCAGTCGCCGCGATTTGTCGCGCTTCCGATGCGCTTTGTCGCAAAAAAGCGGTCGTTGGCAAATTGTTAGGTTGAAATTTTATTGTTATTGTGCACCATGCATAGAAGGTTTTTAATTGGGATTATTGTAGGGAGCAACTGAGTTAAAGTAAAGGGAAGCATCAAAACAAAACTTATAGTTCTAATCAAAGACACTGTGCTCAGACTCAGAGGCATTATACTCACTCACTTTTCGGATTGGTTGAGGGTGGGACGCCTGTCTGACTATACACAGCCATTTAAGTTTTCCCGAACAACGTTTTTTGTGTATTAATAATCATTAATGATTTTGAAATTTCGAAGAGGGAGTGGAACTGTTCATTCCTTTTCTGCAAACGGTACACAAAGCTACACAAAGCAGGATGTTTATTAAATATCTTTATTGTCATTGTAACTGGCTATCAACTAATCGTAAGGCCCGTAATCCACCAAAGCGGAGAGGAGCGGAGACGAGAGGAGATGTGCGGAAATCGGCCAATCACATTAGTTAAAACTTACATCTGTTCTTTCGCCTTTCCTGTGATTGGTCGAATTTGGCACATCTCCTCTCCGCTTGGCACATCTCCGCTTTGGTGGATTACGGGCCTATATGGCCACTGTCGCATATCTATCGGTTTTAAAAACTCGCAGTGAATTGGTAATTTGCCAACTCAGAGACAAATCTGTTGTTTCTGTCTGTTTCCCAAGTAAATACTTAATGTCAAAACCCATAAATTTGTAAGATTTCCTAATACTAATCTGTCTGTTTGCCCACAGGATCGTTCGCAACAAAGCAGCCGAGAAGGCGAAACATGCGCACAATCAACAGCAACAGCAACAAGAACAGGAGATCAGCTCAGCGCAGGGTAGCGTTGTTTCTGTAAGTGTACGTTCTGTACTGTCCCTCGAATTACAATCCAAATGAGTCAACATTTCGTCCAAAAACTAAGTCTTAATTTATGCAGTTGAAGTGGATAGTGGCCAATTAATGAAAGTGGCCAGTTACTGGTGAGTTTACCCTATCCATCTATCTATAATTCTATACCATCATAGCCAGATCGAACTGTTATAATTATATTATATTAGACTGCAGCCCTTATAAAACAAGACACTATCTACCTACCTAAGGATCTTTTTTTCTTCAAAAACCCTTCCTTCCCCCAGGTGATAACCCACGCTGGCAACGCGCCGGGTACGACAGCAGTCCTTTCCCCCACGACAGACCAGCACGTGACGAATACGGGCAGCTACAGCATCAACGGTATCCTCGGCATCGAGCAGGTGGAAGGCCTGCATAATGGGAACGCGACGGGACTGAAGAGGAAGAGGCATGAAGACCAGGGTGAGTTGGATATATGTTTGTATTTGGGACAAGCCCGCCACACTATTTCCCAAACCACTGTAACTCCTGTTAGCCAGAATCAACAGTGGCGACCACAGAAAAGCGCCGAGACAATGAAGCTCGACGAAGTCCCAGAGAAGCGATTTAACTGTCTTGGATCCTACAACGAAATTAATCAGAAAAAAACACGAACTAGAAAAAAATGTTAGACATTTTTGGAGGCTGTTTAACAATTTTTTCTAGTTCGTATCGTCTGCCTAGCCTTCACCCATCTACGTTTGTATCGGCGTCCAGTCTAAGAAGGCGGCCGAATAGCGGAATTTTGCATGAAGTGACGATCTATCTGACCTCCACAACCCAGTTAGTGCTGGGTAGACTGGTTATCAGTGATATGGCAGTATTTATTTAAGAAATTGTTGACCGAAAAATTGGACAGTACCAGAACTTTGGCGGTGACAGTGAAAAGCTTTTGTCTGCGTCATGTGGGGCTCACAGGCAAGATAGGAGTGGGAACATGATTTGCAACACCGATTCACATCCATAATTATAATCAGCCGCCTTTCAGTATTATGTAGGTTGCCCATCTCCTTGTCATTTTGCGAGGTGGTCCCATCTTAACCAGAACTTTTCAACTATATCTGTAGCATAAATTAATAGGAAGTCCTATTCGAAAGGCCCGAGTCATCCACTAACATTCAACTTATCGTAGTTAGAGAGAGCGTCACTTCTGAAATACTAAATACTTCGAAAAAGTTTTTATACTTTTCTTAAATTACAGACTCTGTAGTAAAACTAAGAGACAAGTTTCTGCAGACGATTTTAATCCTTACACCATAAAACTGAAACTCCCATTAGTAACGTCTTCTAAACTTTTTCCTCCAAACTCGAGTGGAATTTAATAGAAGTTATAATAATAATAAGGTCACAATTTGTGCAGCAAACTTAATAGCTCAGTAAATCTTAGCGGTCGCGGTTCATGCCCACCACTACGGCTGAAAGGATGCTAGTGATGCGCTGTATTGTAAAAAAATATCGATACTTCTTATTTATTTTGGATCTCCACGAAAAGAAGTACACAGATCATGCGAAATAAGTAATGGACGACAACAAATATCACGCACTCCTTCACTTAAAGGAGACCACAGCCTAATTATTTGTATTGATAAGTTGAGTCCAGAGGCTAAACTTATCCAGATGGCGTTGTGAAATTATTTAAGCTTACTTTTATTATAATTATTGAAATTCGCGTGTGCCTATTTTTAAATTGTAACAGTAGATAATATATAATTCAATGGCTTTTGTAACTTTAATCAGTTATCTTTAATTATTTGATAATTTTTGGTCGTTATTTATTTTATATGGATGACTGACAAACCGTTAAATTAATTTATTGATGATTATACTTAATTTAATCAAAAATAATTAATTACCTACTTGTTAATAATTTCCGTATTATACAGAATTAAATTGAATAAATCATGAATTTGATTGATTAGTATCGCGAATCTAATTAATTTTGTTGTCTCCCATTTTTGTTCATATTTTACCTAAAAACTATTTATTGCATCTAATGCATATTTCTAAGATATCTCTCAGAAAAAAAAACTTTTCTCACCAAAATCTATCGATAACTTTCCCTCCCTACAAACTTTAGGGGGCATAAAACGGGCCTCGCCGGGGGAGGCCGCGAGTATTTCACTGCCTATACTCTACTAACATCACTTACAACTTTTCCCTATGTACTCTACATAGAGTCGGTAGAGCAGCAGTTTTGATAAAGGGGTTCTACTTGATATTAATTTTAAAGACTGTCTAAGTTTGGCTCTGACTTTACTCTGAATTTAAAATTTTAATTGGCTGTATTTCCTGGTGTTTTTTTGCTAATTTTTATTACTGAATTTACTGAGGGTCGATCACTCTTCGACCTTAAGATGAGCATGAGGCCTTGGGTTCGATTTCCCTGTCGAGCACAGTGTCATTGTGTTTTTCCATCAGAAATTAGCCAGCAGCAACCATTGAGTCTGGATTTGTGACTAGTTTTTGTCACATTACATGGGACTTAAATTTATCTGGCAAGATGTGTGTTCTGTTAGATACACCTTTGCTTAAACCTTTGAGGCATACTGGCGTGCTGTTATATTGTAACTACTTGTACCGGGTGTCAACTAAAGCACACCTCGGACACTCCATACAACGCCCGCAAAATCATTACCTATTACTACTACATAAACAAATAACGTTTGTGCACGACGTGCACGTGCAAATGTGTGCGTAAACTCTAGTAGGGTTGTCGTAGCCTAAAAAATGGCGGGGAAAGTGCAACGGTCTGCGTCGCGAAAACCGAACGACGACTAATACGAGCGCGAGCCATTGCTCAAGTGTCGGCGACGACTACCTCGAAGTGCGGGGTGAGGTGCGGTATTTAATATGAGCGCGGGGAAGGGAGTGTCCCTTCTGTACGTAGTACTATTATGTATTCTGTGTCTAAAGTGTGGTGTCTGGTCTAGAGAAGTTAGGTTGTATTCAACTACAACTGCTTTATTTTGAACTTTCTTCTTCTATTTTAGTACTTTCTAGTCTCCAGTCTATGTTAGTACTTTCAGGGCACATTAAAACGTTTACTAACAAAACAATTGTTTCAGATGAAAACCGAGACTTCAACAGCCATTCGGAAGACGACATCAAGAGACAAAGAAGTCATTATAACGGCGATCAAATATACTCTAACGTACGTACCAAATCAAATAAGAACTCAAATCAAAGACGCTAATTTGCATAGTCTTCATGTGTGTATTATACCAAGATTATGTCTGTACCTTGAACATATTGTAAACCCAAACGATTTTAAAAGAGTGTCCATGAAGTTTCTTGCCATCCTTCTCATGAGACCAACGCTTTGGAATGGGCAACTACAGTACAATCACGAGTTATTATGCCTTGTGACTGGGACTGTAGCTTAGTTTATTTAGCTTCAGTAGTTTACTGCCGCACTCGGAGAGCTTCAGTGGTTGCTTGGGACGTCGCTTGGTAAAGGTTTTTGGCAGTTTTGTCATACAAAAGTATGTCAAGCCTTTGCTGTGTGGCGGCTTGAGTAATCGTTGGATATCTCTGAGTGCCGCAGTTAGTTTAATTCGACTATTCAAAAGTGCCTGTAACGGCCTATTTGAAATAAATGCTTTGAATTTTGAATTTTTGAAATATATTTTAAGCAGATCCAAATTACCATATTAATCAAAAGTAGTATGTATCAGGTTCACAAATTACTAAAGGAGAATAACAATGCAAGATCATCATTCTCTTACCCTTATTCCAATTCATTTGAAGTTGGCGCAACATGTCTTCTTCTTCCATACTTCTCTATTAGGTACTCGTCTTCGTCGTCCCTAAAGGTGACAAGTTTGGCACTTTCAAGAGCATCTCTTAGCTCCTGTGATGTGATGGCACTTGCACATCACAGGAGCTTATGGACAGGTAAAACAAGATATCAAGTGTTCCATCGTTTGCAGAGTTTATTAAGCTATTGCATAGCTTCTATCGCGGGCCTTGAGCGTGGAGAGCGAATCCAGAAATTCCCTAACGAAAATATTCAAGATTCAGTATTCAACCAGGTTGCTATGGTTACGGAAAATAACAAGGTTGTCAACTGAGGTTGTCAAATTAAATAATTAATTATTTGCTGTTCATAAAAAATGCTATGCAATAGCTTTACCGCGGCAGTCTCCGAGTGCCACATTTAGTTTTTGTTTTGGTGGGTTGAAAATCATCGAATGACCCCCCCCCCGCTCTTGGGCAGAGCGAAGGGGAGTGTCAGACTTCTACTGACTAAAAACTGAACCCATGTTCCTTCTTTGCCCTTGCGCCGAGGCCACGTCATCTAATACAAAAATCCGCGGCCCCGACGGGTGCAGAGTACTCTCCAGGGCAGAATGATCTATGCTTCAGCTAACTAATAAAAGCTATAAACACGTATGGATAATAACAAGACTCTGGCAAATGATGTACTGAACTACTAAGTTGACAGCTCATCTTAGTAATTTTCAACCAGCATCGTCATACAGCCAGAACATGTCCACGGCCTGTAGTTACATCACACAAAAACATACCAATTCACTCTCGTTATAATACAACAAAAAGCCGCATTCCATTCGCCAGCAACCCACAAAATTCCGATACACCATCCAAAAATCACGCACGATTTAATTGTACTTTTATACGCACGTAATGGCGGTCGGAAGTGACGTCATTAGCTCTAGACCGCCGCCATTCGTCAGTGAACAAGATGGCCGCTGAATTTACGCGCTAATTCGCGCCGACGTACGAGCGTACCGCGCTTAATGTGATGTTAGCCGGATTGTTAATTTGTGTAAATCTATGGATGTCTTTATGATTATGTATGTATATCTTTATGGGTAAATGGTGGGCTGAGTTGATAGAAAATATAATGGCTATGAGTATTGGAGTCCAGTAAAAAAAAAATACTTGACAAGGTCTATATTTTTTTGCCTTGTGGACTAAACAAAAATTAATGATTAGTTATAATTTTACATTGTAGTTGGTTAGAAGGCTACATTTAAGACTCAGCAAACTTTGCTGACTGTTCTTAGATAAAAAAGATTTTGAAAACCAACAGTCTCAACTTTAACATAGGACAAGGATAGGCAAAAAAAGAAGTCGCTCCATAGTTATTATATAGAGCGACTGCCAATCTGACCTTCGCAACCCAGTATAGGCTATACTTTATGTCTCCTTGTTTGACCTTAGCTTTGAAGTCTATAAGAACCAGGTAGTGGCCACCCTTTGGAGCTTGTAAAGGTAATGATTGTCAAAGATTTAGATAATAAACGACAGCCGGGACCAAAAGCCCTAATGTGTCTTCCGATAAGAATAGGTCCTACTAAAATATGTTTTAATTTCAAAACCAATAACCACTTTTTCCTTTCTAGCTCTGGTCATCCTCAAAATGGAGTCTAAAAGACGAATACAAGCTACTATCAGAGCTTGGTGGGGCAGCTGGTGGGGCTACAGGTTACTACGGAGAGCTGTTCGACACGCCTTACGAGCACGCGGCGCATCCACATTATACACCTCATTCAGGTAAGTGGTAGAGGTTTGTGGCGATTGGGGTCCAAGTTTGAGGTCTGAGAGAAGGCCTTTGTGAAATGACTTAAGAAATTTTAACTGCTTAAAGGTTTAGTGACACCAACAAGTTGTGTATTTTCTATAGCTCAGGTTTCCATGTGACCGATCCTTAAGGACGCATTTACGATTGATAAGTCAAATCATTACTTTTTTAAACAAAAGTATGTTTATTAAATACAATGCTTTGTATTTTTAAAATGTTTTTGCTGCTTATTGTAGGTAGATGTGCAAGGTACAATTCTTAACTATAAATATAATTTTAGTTTCTCAATAAATGTACCGAAGTAAAAATTTTTCACTTCGGTACATTTATTGAGAAACTGGACATATCTAAAATTATATTTATAGTTAAGAATTGTACCTTGCACATCTACCTACAATAAGCAGCAAAAACATTTTAAAAATACAAAGCATTGTATTTAATAAACATACTTTTGTTTAAAAAAGTAATGATTTGACTTATCAATCGTAAATGCGTCCAAGCAGTTTTAATCAAGTGATCATTGTCGACCACAGTCAGTTAGAATGTGTTCCTCTTTTATCGGCACCGATCGTAAATTACCTTCAAGTACAACAGTCATTTCAACTGTCTCAAAATATGACTGTCAACCTTTACATTCATGAAATAGTCTAGGTATTGTTCTAATCAACATAAAACCTAACACTGGCCTGCAAATTGAAAAAAAACGTAAGAGAATTTGAAATTCGCGTGGGTACCCTGGCGCCGCCATTTTAACAACTTTCTGTTGGGTGGACCCTTTACTGTTGGCCAATCTAATTTTAAGACCGACGTTAAGATATCATATAATTATACTAAATCAAATTAAGTAAAATTTAACTCGTATTACCAACTAACGTCTTCAGACCAAAGAGACGCCACAAACATACATTCGCGATATAAAATATTCCCATGTGATAATAAAGGTGTAAAATAATCAATAACACAATGATTGTTGAGATGGGTTACCGCGTAATGGGCTGCGGTTACGCGGAGGCGATGGGAACCGGTCGGTTACATTCATTCATTCGTTCAGTTCATTCATGAAGATTTTGTGTCTTATTACTTTTGTTTGTAGTATGTTAAGAGATTGATGTGAATGAAATTGATATTATTATGATTATTAATGAATATAAGCGGAAAGCTAGATGAAGCAGTTCTCGCAAGTAGCGGGCTTGTATAGCATGTAATGAGTGTAAAAGTACCCTTAAATAAACCGTAAGGCACTCTCACTGTTCTCCCAGACTTAGTTGAGGTTTATTTTTGTTCTTGGCCATACATAGAGTTAAGGGTCAAAGTTCAGTTCAATCCTCTTCTTTTTGGGCCTCTCCAATTACTGAAGACTGGCCACTAACTTCAAATACCAACTCCATGTCCTTCCGAGAAAAACAGATTTTCATTTCTGTGTTTTGGCGAATGATCCTCAACCAAGTATTCTTCCTATGTCCAAAAACGCATTTTTGCGCTACTTTTAATCATTATACTGTCTCACAGCAAGTCATTCCACTTGTGCCAAAAAAAGGATCTGAGATACGCAATATTTCTCGTCTTCAAGATGTTCAACGCCTTTGCAATCTGAACGCACACCTTCAATACAGTCTATCGCCACGGCTAGCTTCCATTCATCACCATCATTGGCCTGTCCTTTTCCTAATATATTTGAGTTCAGCGCAGCATTATCTTCTTTTTTCAAGAAATTGAATCATTTTGTCATCTCACCACTAGCATCCATTGACCTCTCTAAAAATAAATCCCTAGAAGAAAAATACTTTCTTTCACACAAAACAGTCGCAACCACATCCTCGTGTGTGAATGGACCGCGTAGATCCCTCTCAGTAACATTAGCTGCGCCGGCGCGTATCATGGCGTGTGTAATACGATGCGCACCAGTTCTATTGTAGACGAGCGGCCGATTTCCTTGGTTAAAAGGTCTGTGGTTTATATTGTTACTTTAGTTTGGTCTAGATGCTGTGTTGGGTGTCATGTTGTTTTCAATTTTGTTGTGACTAGTAAACATATTAATTTTTTTTTTGGTGGTCCGAAATTAACAAATGAATCCAATGAATTATACATCAATGAATCTAAAGTCGCGAGTAAATAAGCTTCTTCTGGGTAAGCTCGTTTTATCGTCAACCTCATCTCTGCCCTTAGGGTAAGATTGAGGTCAAGAACATAAACATGTCAAATAAAAAAAAATAAAAAAAAATTACTCCTCCCGCTCTGGACAGAGTGGTAGTGAGTGTCAGACTTCTACTGACTAAAAACCACCCATGTTCCTTCTTAGCACTTTGTGTCGAGGCCGCGGTATCTCTTTCGAACAACCTTCACAAGATAAAACCTACATTAACTCACAACTTGTAGCGTGACTTTCTCGTACTCGATTCGATATCCACACCTGTTTTTGATACAAAAGGGCAGGGCCTGTATGAGCAAGGTGTAAGGACGGCTGATTTTAGATCTGATATTATTCTTTAAATAAGTAGTGTTCTATTTATTAAGAAACATATTCATGTCCTTTACTTACGGTTACATAAATATATCATGAACTCTTCTTTTCGCAAAAAATCTATTAAATATATTGACAAGAGCACAACAAGACAGGCAATACTACAACATAACTCGTAATTTATCAAGACATAGTAAAAAACATATTTAAACCGAAAAGAAGTACGTACTTGAAAGTAAAATTCTACGAATCTAAATCATAGGACACCATCAACTGCCAAACAAAGCCACAACAACAGTAAAACACAAAACAAAAACGCCAAGTATAAACTTAACACTCAAACCATTCAATCAGTAACAGTTAGAAACAATCAAGTTGACAAAAGTAACGGCGGCAAACTTGCCATTTCGTTCAAGACTATAATCTTCTATAGAAGAGATATCATTATCCATTGTCACGCCCTGAAAATTGCTTGCTGCGGTGGCAATCCTCATGCCACCATAACTGTTGACTCGACATGGATTTTTGTGGGTAGTCTCTGGGTTAATGGGAATTTGGGCTATGGTGACACTGCTGGTTGGGGAGAGAATGTCTGGAATTTTAAATTTCTTTGGAGTCCTGAGTGAAAGTTTGGATGAACCATCTGTTGTTATATTAAAATCTTTGTTGTTTAATAATAGTCAAGTAAGTGTTAGAGTACCACACCGGTATTCAACCGCACACTTGCATCGGGGGGCATCTAATGTGATTTCCGCTACTTCGGACTAGTGCCATGTATAAGACCTTCCCATCAACTGAAGGCCAACATTATGCTTTGTAAAATAATGTTACTTTAGTTCACAGAAAGATATGACTGGACAAAACAAAAGAATCAAACACATGCAACAACTGCCTCATCGATGCAGCAAAAATCATCAATGAACATAAATCTATCAAAAATCTTATAGAACCTTAATAAATTCGACCACACATAAATTGTGGCCGCTCACAAAACGCTTGGATGCCAACGTAAATCACAGACAGTCAACCTTTTTCAGGATTCAGTTGAAAACTATTCGTTTTCGGCCCAAACAGTATTTCAGGCTTGATTTAAAATACGGCTCGTTTCGCCCGAGATTCGAAGGTTGCTCTTTTGTGAGGCAGTTTTGTTTCGTCTTTTAGAACTAGGAAGTAGGAATGAAATACAAGATGTTTTGTAGGATGATGCATAAACTCACGCCTTTTCCACATAGGAGTAGGCAGAAACCACAGAACACAATAACACAACCTACGATCCTTAGGTACATACTCTTTTTGATTCGTCCACGTTCTTACATCTGATCATACACAAGCCGGTTGTCGGTGAGAGTAGACAATGCAGGGCGCCAAGAAATATAAAGTGGGCCTTAGAAGCTCGTTTCAATATCTTCACAATAATAATTCTGTCAACATAACTATGATCTAGATTTCCCTCAGAGGAAGTGAGTAGAACACTAGGGCTCACTCCCATAGTCACGGACATGCGAAAAACCTCAGATCAATGATCTGAGCGAAAAACCATAAATTTATTAACATAGTACTTTTCTTTAAAACTATGACACCATCTTGATATTTAAAGCCCAATCTCTGTCAATCACGATAAAATACGGTGTCTAGCGTTGTTTATATAATTATTCTTGATTACTGTCAAGCTCTACTTAACTAATTAATATGCGTTTCTTGTAACTATGATTAAATTATTACTCATAATACTCGTAAAGTGAGGTCTTGTAACTGTTCTGATTTGCATTTCATTGATAGAGTGGTTAAGTCTGATGCAAATTAAAATAATTTTAAGAACAGAAGCGGTATATTACGAAACCAAGACACGCACGATTTTTCGGATTCTTTTATTTATTTATTTATGTACACACAAAATACAAAAAAAGGAAAATATATAAAAATATCAGAAGAGCACAAAGGTAGGTACTATTCATAATTATGCGTATTGTGTAATTATCATTTGGTTCGATGAAGGAAACTAGTATTTATTTATTTATTTAAAGACTTTGGAAGACTTACAGCTAGATACAATATTGACCAATAACAGTATAATAATCAGACAGCCAATTTATTACAAGTCTTCACGTCTAGAGCTTGTCAGTATAAATACACTGTGCCATATGCTATACTTAGTAACCGCACGCCTATCACGATAAAGAAAGAAGTCTTCTAAAAATTTTATTGTTTCCAAAATATTCCGATACAAAGCATACAGGAAACCTGATTCTTAGCCTTAAATTGTGTTTTTTATTCCTTTTATTAATTTAAGAGTAGCCATTTATTTACGCTCAGCTAATGACAATGGGGTGGCCCCCCGTTAAATATGGGTGACCTAAAAGTTATGTAATCTAGTTTTTTTTAAATTTTATATAGAATTTCTCAGACTCCACCGCTTTGCTCTCATCTCGATGAAAAAAAATATGTGTGCTATTTTTAAATCCATGTGCAATAAAAACCTCAGTTTCTGAGTGACTTTTTCCCCCATGTTATTTTTGTATAGAACGTGTTTTAAAATTAATAACATGTAGTTTCCTCTTTGGCAGCGCACAATCGTCTGCCTACGTTAGGGCAAACATCTCTTCAACCACTCTGTAAGCTACTTTCTAATACAGTGTATTTTTTTTTTACTTCTCCAATTTGATACGCAACGCTAGTCTGACAACCAGTCTTACCAAAGGGTTATCATAATTACACAGTACTAGCTGAGTTGTGGTAGTAAGATATGCACTCGCTCCAAGTAAAATACTGGTATTCACCCGGTAAAGGCTGGGCTGATGATGGTGTTATAAACCTTCGCTCGAAATGAAGCAAATAGCGAACTAGAACTCCTTTTGACCGACTCATACCATAGTTACTTCTCTCAAAGTCAGTAGTCTTGGTGTACCAAATTGGACAAGTAAAGAAGCATACATTATACCTTATTGCAATAGTAGAAGATGGACCCATATCCTAATCCTACGATCTTGTTGCAGCAACGAACGACTCCACGGGTTCGAACGGGGGAGCGGGCGGGGAGCCTCCGTCGGCGGCTGCGAGTCCTGACGCAGCAGCGTTGGTAGTGTTACAGCCGCCTGCACCGCCGTACCCTCCGTATGCGCATTATGATGGTAAGTCAGACTTTAATAATGGTCAACGTAAGGTTGAAATTACCAAACTACATTTAGGAGTGTGATGATCTATTCTCGTTTCTTGAAATGAAATAAATGGCCTTTGCCCTGCAATGGTGTAGGACAAAGGCCAAAAATTGAAACAGGTGGTTCAGAGAAACAAATTGAAAGGAGAAACAAATGTTTGCTGTTTCATACGTTTCTCACAAATAAAGTTGAGAAAAGGTGAGGCAAAGACGACTTTTATGTGCATGAAATAATAAGGAGATACTATAAAAAATGTGAAGATTTCACAATGTATTTTTATGAACCTTTTAAAAATGTTTAAGTATACATGATATAAATCTAGATTATATCGTTTCATGCTTAGGACATAAAATGAGCACAAAGACTAAATTAGGCACTTACTTTAATAGAAGCTATATTCGTAAAACTCGTACATAAACCATCCAAGTAAAGGGATCTATAAAACATAGATCTTGAATGTAAGGGCCGTATACTTTAGTTGAGAATTAAGTAGTGTATAAATTAGAAGGTACTCCATAGAGTAAAGATTTACGAATTCTTATGAAAACGGTCTCAATACTTAAAATAAGGAAAGTAGCCCTTATTGCAGTGTTTTTTAAATGGACTTTGTAGAATAAAAAGGAAAATGGCGATCATTTTAGCAAAAATATGTTAGTATCCTCTTACCGCTTAGACAAAAGCACAAAAAAGGGACAAATAAAATTGCGTCTCCCCCTCAATAAAGATCCACGCACAGAAATAAAACAATGAAAGCCGAAACAAAAGTGGCCGAACAGATAAACAGCAAGAATCACTGTTGAGAAAACAAAAGCGTAAAAAAAAGTCAGGAAAGCTTTCGACAAAGTCGAGTGAGCCACTCCGAGCCACTCCGTCGGAAATCTAATTTTCTCCTTGGACCCCGCAATGCTCTCTGTGTTATAACATCATAAAATTTCATACAGCGCCCACAGTTTTAGCACTTATGCATATTAAAGAGAGATTCTAAAATGGAGTGCCACAGGGAGCGGTGTGGGGGCCGCTCTTTACGCTTCTGGTCTTTAATCTGCCGCAATCTGCTTATCTTGGTAGAGGGTGGCGAGGGGGGCACGCAGACATCTTTAATAGCTCATTCGGGGCTCTATGCAAATAATTTTAGAGGGGGGAACGGTGGGGGATCATACGGGCTTTGTCTGGGCTAACGAACCGGCACAAGAGTCTGCGGAACAGAAGTGCTGCTTGCTCAAACGGGTTTAGGCTCACGTTTATAAATATTAAACCGAGGGTGGGAGGGGGTTGCAAGTGGTTACGCGTAAGTGTTCAGGGGGCGTGTTAGTGTTAAATTTGTTTGAGGCGTGCCGCTTTGGGCACAGCCTATTAATGTTGAGTGGTGATTCTGAGTGATCAAATTGGATGATGTTAATAAATAACGCAGCGGTTGCGTATAATGAGATCGCTGATTTTGTGAATAAATAATACGAAATATAACACTCTGTATTACTAGTCTCTGAAACGAATATTGCGAGCTAGCAGTGTCGCTCTGCCCTTGGGTTTAAAATGGTTTCAAGTTCAATGCTCGCGCCGAACTTCATGTTTTCTAGTTCGAAATGATTCACGATTCATGATGGGTCCGTTAGATTATCTACGCTCACTGTAATTTGCCAAACTAAAACTGCTACCAGAAACTTTTAAGACTCCCCCTTTCAAAAACGATTATCTCATTAAACGAATTTGAGAGAACAATAGAGACAGCCCATAAATCATTACATGACGTACCTCCTCGAGACGATGAAGGAAGGAGGAAGCGAGTGCTCGAAGGACAGGCTGAATTAAAACATTTATCTTTTTTTTAAGATACTTTTTTTCTTTCAGTTTGTATAGCTGGCAGGACGTGTATTTATTTAAAATGGAAATTGCGTAGGTGCTAATTATAACGATTAGGTAGTTTTTAAACGTTTAATTCATGAGTCGTCTCCGTTTCTTTGCACTAGAAAAAAAAACTTTTAAAAATAACAGAATCTTCCTGCACTGCTGATATCGAAATCTATTGTTGTCATATTTATGCTTTAAAACTATATTTAGTCATAACAAAGCCTTCTGTGTTTCCTAACTTCTAATAGCTACTACTTGGATAAATAATATGGCTTTATAGACAATTACGGTTTTTATGTAGGTACCTACATAGCAAACAGTTTTTGACAGAATGTTAAAATTGTACATAGGTACTTAGATAAATGATGGTGAACGAGGAGAAAGAAGTATGTAACGACACTAGCATGTGCCATTCTGAAGTGGCTTTATCTAACTATCATATTTTACTGATTATGTTAATTTCTAACATTACAGGTACGACAACATTAGCCAGTGAATACGCGTACGCGGCGCCCTACTCACAATACTCGCCGTACGGAGGACCCTACTCGCATTCTGCGGCCACCGGCCTACTGTCCAAGTGGTATGTATCTTATCTTACTATAATAAAATTAATTATTTATAAATATGAAAGTTTACAAGGATGAGTGAATGGAGGTTTGCTAGTCTTTAAAGCAAAGCTAGGTACTAATTTTATGGATGAATGGGAAAATATATTTTATAACCACATAGGATACCTACATATTTATTCCAGTACTCAACTCCCAGCGGGTGTAAGGTAGTTTTTGATATAGCTCCACTCGCGTTATGGTCGAAAGTTAGCCTATGGTTAAGATTAAAGCCTCGGCTCTCTTATAAGACTCGGGAATACAAAACTACCCATTGTTGAAGTTTCAATGACCTACCCTACAACTTAACTTACAAATATACAAAGTTTACCTCTTTAAAATATTTGTCAAGATTCGTTGAGTCCTGAAAGTTATAGGGGTATTTGTAACTAACTAACTTCCGTGAAATATCAAATTCTACCAAATTCTTGGTATTTTCTTTCCGAAATATGTTTTACCTAAAAAGCAAACCAACGTAACAATTCCAATTAATTAAACGGCACAGGTGCTAAAACACTTCCCTGAGGTATACCCTCTAAAAAGTGACCGTTTAAGTGATAAACGAGTGAGATTTATTCCCAACACATCGCCATTTGTTATTCAGAGCCTGCTAAATGGCCAACGGTTTAAAGGCTTTAAAATTCGGTGAACGCTTAATGTGCGTGGTGATGTCGAAGGCTTTTGGTAATCCCATCTGGATTGATTGTAGGTTCTTTTTAATTTATGCTGGAAAAATATCTTGTGTAAGTCCTAAAACATTTAGTTTAAATTATATACTTCGATGCATGTTTCAGTTTTTAAATCTATTGTGAGTCGTACGCACGGGTCAAAGTACCTCTTTAACCCGGTTTTCTTCTTAGAGAAATAAATGATAGTCAGTAGATGTTATGTGAAACAATGTGTCCAGGGGCGCTACTACAACGTCTTAAAACAGTCCTGTTTAAGTCTTACTTTGCATTTTCGTACCATCACGTCCTTAAAACAATCTTAATGCAGGACTGCTAAAAATATCAGTTTTGATATCGTTTTGATGACGTCACCTCAAATAGTTCATTCAATTGGTACCACGACGTGCCTTTTGACAGCGAGCAGGATTGTTTTTATGTCAAATAGCAGGAATGTTTGACATTCTAAATAAGTTGATCTGGGGCGACGAATATATTATTGTTTTATAAATTTTATAAAAGAAATGTACTGCCGTGATGTAATTGGTAATAAAAACACATTTATATACGTGCAAGGGGTGTATTAAGCACCTCTGCCCAATCCTTCGGATGTTACAGGCATAATGTTATGGTGTCGTAAAGTATTCGATTGGACTATGTTTTCAGTAGTTTCAGTGCATCATCTTTATCATTTTCAACAAGAAATTGTCTGCTGCAGGACGTAGGCATCTTCCAAGCATCGCCACATCGACCGATCTTGTATTTCTTGCATTCCGAAAAGGAGGAAGAGCTAGAGAGACTATGACTAGGCTGATGATGATTTTGTGACGGTGTACCAACAAGAACCACTGTGACATGACTCCATCGGAGCCCAACGTGCATATTCGTGCCGCGAACCCAAACACTCCGGTGTTCATTTCCCGCCTACACTACATCAGTAGTCAGTACGGCGGAGGACATCGTGGAGTACGTGCGCCAGAAGACCAAGTACGTGGCGAGAGTGTGGAGTTGCTGGAGTCGCGCAGCTACGTCAACTTTGGGGCGTTCGTGGTGAAAGTACCAACATGTTATGGATCTGCATAATCGTGTTGGGAGAGGACATTAGGCCGCAGGGAGTGGTGTTCCGTCGTTTTCATGGGCAAGTGCCATATGTACCTACGTGCAGCACAAAGACTTAGTGCTTAGCTGAAGTGTTACAAACATAGTTTTAAGGCTCTCTTTACTAATACAAATTGTATTTTGTCATATTTATGTTAGTCAGCTTTACATGACATACTAAGGTATGTAAGGCTGCCAAAGATGCCTGAGAAAAAGTGGATGTTGTTGTCGTTTGTATTTACATCATAAACATCGATTTGTAAAATGTACTGTTGCTATAGATCCTACCTATAACTTGTATTGCTGGAGAATCAATAAACTACCATTATAATAACTGTGATATTGTTTGTATGCTTGAAAATGACGGTCTTAAGGTCTAACGACCCCCACACACCCTAGTGTCAGAGTTTCTAAACATGGTTTGACGACAGCAATTTGGCGACAGGGACCACCGGGTTAGGGTGTTTTTCCACCAGAGATGCGCTATGCTACGTTGCTATGGATTCGTTATATATCCGCCAATCATATTATTCATTGGTGCACATAGCTTAGCACTGGTGGAAACGGATTCAACTAAGATGTTTTCTATATGGAAGGATGCGTACTACGGATGTGTGCTTGATGAAAAGCAGCCTTATACGTGCCTTCCGAAGCATAGAGTGCCTTCCAAACATTGCTACTGAGAATCAATCTAGTTTTACAAACGGGAACGCACAAGCGTGTTTAACCGAACGCTCTTACATCGTGGTTTGAACATAGTCACCCTGAAATCATCCACAACTTCTTACACGCAGTTTAGCAGACCTAAAAAGTACTTGGGTACCTACTTAAATAAAACGATCAAAGTTAATAATGGTTTATAGTCAGAATTCTTTATTATACAGTTTAAAATATCGATTAACAACTCGTAGATCAGTCCATATTCGAATTTCCTGGAATTATTTTAACCAGCTCCATGGTCCATAGTGATAGGTAGTGGTTTTTAAGATGCATGGATGCAGTTTTAATGATATTCTTTCCATTGGTTGCACTTCATCTCTCAAGGGAAAATAAACATTGGCATGTCCACGTTCACGTTATGGTTTTTATTTCAAGCCAGCTTCAAAATATTATGAACCATCATTTTGGTACATATTTCGTAAGTCCATCATAAATATATGAATATCGAAAACGGTTCATATTCACAATCACAGCACACAAGAAAAGTAAATACCATAATTTAATTTAGAATTATTATCTAAACCTATGATGTAATTTTATTGAATTTTGTTGACAACCACTCACTGACAAGTATAATGACGTAATGCATTGACATGGATGCCACTTTTAATTTAAAACGATAATGATACCAGCCAGTTATAAAAAACCACTTGTCCGAATCTTATTATGTTACAATGAAGGGCTTAACCTCCTTTGAAACATTTTCTTACTTTGTCAAGGAAAATTCTCACAGATTTTATAAATGTTACGATTTTAATTATGTATTTTCTTAAAACTACCTATAAAAATGAAAAATTGAATGGTAAAATAATATTTCTATTTTCATTTAAGTTATATTTTGTTTCATGACTATTATTTCGGAATACGATTCGGACCGGATTTTTGAGAAAGAGACAGTGCTATACAGTTTACGTATTGCTAGTTGCTTCTTTCATGTTAAAGCAGGGAATAGACAAATCTTACAGATCGTTCGTTCTTTCCCCGCACTAAGCAAGAGTAAAACAGTATTGTTTTGTAGAGGTCATGGTACCAAACAAAGTGTTATTGTTTTAAGCCTGAATCAAAACGTTCCTGCAATAGGATTGTTTTGTTAGAGGTGGTAGTAGCGGCCCAGGACTGCATATTGCACTAGTAGCAAACAGTAATTTATTTGAGATAATCTGAGTTAAAAGGCAACAAAAAATGATTTCCATACAGTTTATTGAGTCCTAGTTTCTATTCCGACCTAAATATTTTCCCATTTTGTAACCATATAATCTAACAACCGTAAGTAACATCCTAGCTCATTCCAAAATTCACCCACAATCTACAAATAAAAAGCCATTGCCCTTCAAATCCCTTGGAAAATTCACTGACAATTGGAATATAAAGAATCACTCGTTCAATATACTGTTTTGATTCCACCATCAAATTACATACAAATTCCCAATCCCATAGGTGCTACATCAAAGCTACTGTACTATACAAATTTATTTCTGCATCAATAAACTGAAATATCATACCAAAATGATCTTTCGATCCTAGGTCGTAAAGCTCTTTATTAGTTTTGGTAACAGCAATATTGTTGTGTTTTTATATTCATATGGGGTCGGATTTGTAGCAAATTCTGTGAGGATCTGCAGTGATGTCGAGTAGAAGAACCTCTTTGTTTGTGGTGCTAATAATGTGAAAAGGAATTTGAATATTATTTACAAAAACATTTGTAGTAGTTCTGTAGATATCATCGGCAACTATATCATGCTTGGTTCATTAATTTCTCGGTTATTTCATTTTACTCAAGTTATTACCAGAAACAAATATCAAAAATATCGATGAATTTGTGTTAACTTTGTAACTATTTACGTAAACTTTGTAAAACAAAACATATTTTATCATAACTAAATAGCACTGGAGTTAGTAACCGGTGAATCACGCCCAAATTAAATCAAGAATCACTTTACTTCACAACAGCTGTAGCAGTTAAAAATCAACAACAAAAAAGGCAACCCTGTCATCACTATAACATAAAGAAAAAACATCATTACAACTAAATTAATCGACAAAAAATAAATCAGGGACACACAATAGGGCCACACTCGCACATTTGTTGTCCTGTCCCTATATTTGTCCCAACGGACCCCGACAAAGGGCACAGGAGTCCCTCAGGACTTGGATAACTTACAGCGTATTAAGTTTAAGTGATTCTAGTACGAACACTTTTAAAGTTTCGGGGGGAAATGCTTTCAGTATGGCGAATGTATGGAACGAATTGATTGCTTGCATTCCATTGTTCGGATTAAGGAGTTGAAGCTTGATTGAGGTTCTTGCGTAAATTGAGTCCAATGGAATCGAGTACCAGAGTTAGTTTCTAAAAAAGTATGTAGATTTCGTTGCATGGAATTTTATAGATTTAAAATCATTTTAGGAATAAGTAAGATCATCTTCTTCATTATTTGTACGAGTATGTTCGTCGTGGTCTTCTCATTCTGAACCCTACTAATTTATTTATCTGAACGCAAAAGTTTAGTTTCCAGAGTTACGAATAGTGTATGCCTCTCATGGTATCATTATCAACAGTAACTGTGATTGACGGGAATACCTTCACCCCTCTTACCTATAGGCGCGGGTTCGATCCCCGCACGGAACAATATTTGTATGGCCTCCAGATAGTTGTTTCGGGTCTGGGTATATGTGTATGTGAGTTGATATGTTTGTGAACGCACCCACGATACAGGAGAAATTCCTAGAGTGGGGCGACGTGCTTAAAAAAAATCTTTCAGGTTTTCCCGCAATTTTACCAATGTCGTAAATAATTTATAAATTTCAATTAAGTTTTTGCTCTCTAAATTAGTATTTAAGATATTTTTCTTTATTCCAGATATCAACGTACGCCGTGCGAGTAGTAGTCGGCGGATAACAACGAACAAACATAAGTGATAAAACGGACACTAAACATAAATGTATATCGATCGATCATGTGAGAATTTAGTTTTATTTCTATAGGCAATCTCCTTTTGTAGATAAATTAATATATTTGTACAATCCTTTATAATATTATACTATTATTTCCCTAATTTTTAACCAGGTCAGTACCGCTTTGACTTTTGCTTTCTTGAACATTTAAACAAATTATATTTCATTTATACTCATTATCTTTAATTAAATGAACGTTCAGAAAGCCAAAGTTACTTCACTACGTTAAGATGTAAATAATGTATTTTAATGAAAACTAAATGTAATTCATATAATGTCATTATTAGGATTAAGGTTTATTCTGTTTTTTTTACCTCAGCATAGTTACAAAGTAGTGAGTAATTTTGTGTAACATTTAATTTTTAAACTTCCATTTATTTTTATTTAAGCTGTCCTGTGTGCACAATGGAATGAAGATTTTACATTTATTATACATTTAAAATCGTTATCATTTATATAAGTTATCTAATTTATTTCTTTTGTATTGTTATTAAATGTAATGCTTCCGAAGAAGCTATAAACAAACTTTGCAAGTCAACTGCTTAGTATATTATTTAGATTATTTTTTGAAATTACTATGAGATTATTCGTGTTTTTTTTTTACTTTTTATATAAAAATGGTTAGTTTTTAATTATACGTGTATAGCATGTTCAAATTAGCACGCTGTATGCCATAATTATATAAAAATAATAAGTTCAAATAATTGTTTTATTGTGAAAAATATTAGTTACGAAATCTTATCGTTTCCGTCCATTTATTATTATTATTGATTATTATGTTCTCAAAGTTATTATTGAGATTTTTTAAATGTAAATATTTTCTCAAATCCGATGAGCATGCTTTTAATATTGTTTTAAAACATACGTCATACAGTTTAGAGAAACGCCAAAGACTTTAAAAATATTGTAACGTCTTTAGTATACAGCGCAGTGTAATAATAGTTTATATTTTATATGAAGAAAGCAATAACGATTCACCAAAGATACAAATAGCGGGCCTTTTTCTGATATCCAATAATATTAAAAGTCTTTAATTTTTTGTCATATTAAATGAATATTTTAACGACTTTGTATAACTTCTGTTTGTTAGTAACATATTATTTTGAATTTTGCAAATTTTTACATTATTTTATATTTGTTTACCAATGGAATTTGTAATTCTTTTATAAATATTAGATAAAGGTCTGAGCTGTATAAAGTATTCTACTCATTTTTGTATTATAATTATATGTTGCATTATAATTCCTTCCTATTTATTAAATAATTTGGTGTTGCTTTTAATCTCTGGAAGCATATCGTTAAGTGATCGTCATAATAGATAAAAATGATTTAATAAAAACATGGAATCTTCTGTTTAATTTTTCAATAAGTATATTTGTAAGGCAAACGCACCAGTACGAAATAAAGCATATGAGTTTATAAAAATCGATTACTTTTATTTTATAATTTTTGTAGTGTTCTTCTATCGCTCTAATATACTTGAAAACGTTCCCTTTTTCTTCCTGCATATTGACTCTAGAGCATTTTAAGCTATTGCATAGCTTCTATCGCGGGCCTTGAGCGTGGAGAGCGAATCCAGAAATTCCCTAACGAAAATATTCAAGATTCAGTGTTCAACCAGGTTGCTATGGTTACGGAAAATAACAAGGTTGTCAACTGAGGTTGTCAAATTAAATAATTTATTATTTGCTGTTGATAAAAAATGCTACGCAATAGCTTTACCGCGGCAGTCGCCGATTTTTTTTTAACACACGTCCCATTAAAATTTCTGTAACACGTTTCTTAAGATACCTACTTAAATATTCCTTGATAGACGGAAGGACAAACAAACAGTGACTTCCTAAAATATGTATAATATACAAAGTGGTCCAAATAGTGACGTCATAAAAGAATTGATTCTTGTTTTTTTTTTTTATATACACGCACCACAAGAAAAGCACCGAGACAATGGGGCTCGACGAAGTTCCAGAGAAGCGATTTAACTGTCTTGGATCTCGCAACGAAATTAATCAGAAAAGAATAGCGGAGGAGTAGAAAAACACATAATTTCCATTGATTCTTGTTGCTAAGGGATCCGAAAATACTCCATGTACTCGTATGATCCATGATTCTTTGAGAGCTAGAGCAGGGGTGGCCCAGTGGTGGCGGCCCTGACTTACGAACAGTAAATCGGAGGTTCGAACCCAGACAGGCGTATTACTTAGTGTAATTTATTTTGTCACGACTGCGCTGATTTTAAGACTCTACATCTAACAATTCACAATGGGCCCGCGTGGTACATTATAGCGCATTCCCTTTCAAAGAAAGGAGGCCTGTGTCGGCTGCAGGATGTTCACAGGATACTGCGGCCTCGACTTAAAGGGCTAAGAAGGAACATGGGTAGTTATTAGTCAGTAGAAGTCTGACACTCCCTTTCGCTCTGCCCAAGAGCGGGAGGGCTTATTTGATGATTTCCCAACACAGAAAATAAAGACCTGTGTCTAAGCAGTGGGAACATTATTAGGCTGATGATAATAATTAATGATTGCAGCCCTAACTTTTGGGAAAGTATAGTCCATTTATTAAAATTACCATTAAAATTTGAACTTCTTTTGGACTTTGGAAAAAAGTTTCCAATCAATAACACTACGAACCTTCACTTTAAAGAAGAAAAAAAATCTGTCATTTAGCACTTTTTGGTCAAAACGTCAAAAAGAAAAGAATTTTAGTAAAACGAAAATTCGAACAGTGGCTCTACTTAAATAAAATTATCTAAATCTTCTATTATCAGTAAAATTATTAAGTAACAAAACCAGGAACACCAAAGATTTTACTTTTAGGCCAATTTTTTTGTAGTCAAGAAATCCTAGTCATTATTTTGTGAAGATCGAAAGTAGAAGATGCAATAATGCCTGCTAAGAAGAAAAAGAAGGTAATAGAACGAAAACCAATACTTCCTGCGGGTTCATCACCAACAGATAAACGCAACGAAGTTGGTCATACTGCCGTCGAAAACGCCATGTGCCCTGACAAGAAGCGAGCAGGCGGTAAACCTGAAACGATTAAAAAGTTCGGCAAACCTAAAGGCAAGAAAACTAAAGACGATATCTAATCTACTTGAGATAATGAAGCGACCAAACTACAGATCCCTCAGAAAATAGAAGATCAAAATGAAGACAAAGCATCTAATAAAATTCAAACAAATGCACCGCTTATAAAAGAATCTTGGAACTTTATAACAGAATCTCTAGTGAATAAGAATGTTCTGCCAAGTCAAAGAACTGGCAACAGATTGTGTGGAGTTATTGTAATTGGTCAAACAGGACACAAAGTTTGCCTACAAGAACGTATAGATACAGAAGACAGAGTTTCAAGATCATCAAAATGTCTTCTCATTTTTCGTCTTTCACAAAGCATTTGGTCTTATACGTCACTCTTTCGACTATAGAAGCATTATGGGCCAGAATATCAAATGAGGATGAAATTCATGAAGACGAGCAAGTTAGTCAAAAATCCAGGCTTTTCTATCAGTTAGTCATACTAATAACGCTGTCATTCTATAAAATGGGACTGTTTCTTAAAAATAAACTATTCGTTAAAAGTATGTTGATCGCGCCAGGACTCAGCCGAACCTTATCTCGGGCCCATGGGAGACAGGTCTCAGAACAGCTGCCGTCCTAACGGGATCAAATAGACGCGATACGCGCCTCCGAACAATATTACAATTTCTGAACTTACAGCTACCCTTACCTCATTTCTTCGAGCCGGTCTCACTTCCTTGACCCCTCGCAAGTTGTGTAACTGTGTATGTGTATAATGAGTGTATATGACCTTGCGATGGTTTGCTGGTAGTTCCGGACGATTCTTCCACGTCGCTGCAAGCCACGCCGTTAACGCGAGCCACCACACTCACTCCGTATTAGTCTAACCACAAAAGCCTCGGTGCTTTCCCAATAGCACTCCCGTGACAAGGCAAACCAATGATATTATCAATAACCCGTTCGACATTCACAGCGTCGCTAACCGTACTGCTTAACTAGTATAATTGGGTGCCGCGAAATGACTCCACAAGTCGATTTAATCAATGCGCGTGCGCTTTCACCCGTGATTCTATGGCTACTCTAATATTCGTTCGACGCCCAGCACGTCTCAATACCAACTACTATTCACGCCGAGCCCAGCGCTCGACCTCTACCTCCGCCCCTTCGCCCCTGTCGCACCGAGGCGGAGAAAATCAAAAATCTGAAGGTAGATTATAAACAATCACCCCCCCCGGACCGACCCGTTGTCGGTCCGCTCAAACTCCCGGGAGTCGAGATAAAGTTGAAACTGCCCGTCTAAGGATCGAGTCCCTCACCTGGACGTCTGCGATCCTTGGAAACCCATCCTTGCCCGTAATCAGGTTAACAATGCGCCCCCGTCGCCAACACAACGGTGATAGGTTAGCATCCTTAACACTCTCACCGCCATACGGTCCGCCGGCGGGACGTATCTTTTCGAGTAAGGTACCCCACCTACATGTTGCACTGAGTGAGATCAGCAGGCCGTACGGGCCGCCGGCGCACCGTATCTAGCGCGCCAAAATCGAACAAAGTTTACGTTATTACTTAAAATCATAACCGAGTCTGTCACGCCACATATAATAATCAATCAGTAGCCCGCCGGCCGCCCGCACGGCTTGCAACAGTCGCATTTTCGCGCGCTTTTTGAGGAATTTCGTTGCTTTCTTGTGCATTTCGTTACTTGTGCGAAGTTTCCATCATTATGTCGGACTCAGAGGATGACTCAGACTATTTATTATCAATAATAATAATTATTATTATTGGGTCCATATTGGCTCACCTAAAGTTTTTTACCCGAAATTGTTCTTCCTAACGATTTGTAATCCGAATGATCACTCCTCCTAAAATTTTTCATGCTAAAGTTTGAATTCCTACTATTTGTAATGCTACTGGCGATGTTCCTAACACTCATGTTTCCGAAAATTTTAATTCATAATATCGTTATTGTAAACATATTTCAACTCCTACTGTTTTTTATCCTAACGTTTTTATCCCTAAACATAATTACCATAATATTTTCACTCATACAACTGTTTAGAATGATTAAAGGTCGTTTCACTGATTTTTGTCTTGAAATGAAATAAATGAATGAAATTCAGGTCAGAGTGTCGTCTTGGGGGCACTATGAAAAAAATACTTAGAAAAATTTCTCGACCAATTTCCAGGTAGCGCTCGCCGGCCGCTGCCGCGGCACCGCTCGCTTCGCTCGCTCGGCTCGCGCGTAGTTGGTCACAGTTCTAACCTAACCTAACCTATGGATATCTTTGCATAGTATATAAGGTCCCATTAAAATAGGTGGACAAATTTTAACACAGCGTTTAGTAAGCCTAACTAAAGACACCTAAACAAAAAAGAAACACTATATAAAGTGATTTTATTTTGACTTAAAATAATAAATTGCCGGCACTTTAGAACAAACTCATCCTATAAAAGTAGGTATTTTAATGTCTTTTTCTTATATATTTTTTTACTATTGTCCTTATTTTAGCGGTCTAAATGATTTCTAAAATTTTGTCCACCTATTTTAATGGGACCTTTTATAATACTGATTATTATGTTTAAAAAGTAATATAAACAAAAAATATATGACTTTAAATAATAGTGTAAAAGATGGTTATGTTGAGAAAATATAGGAAAACAAATAATAGTGTAATAGATGTTTATTGCTACTGACATTATGAAGTTGAATGCTTAGGAATTAAAACATTAGAGACAGAGACTTTAGGAATTGCGATCGTTAGGATGAAAAATGTTAGGAAGAACATTTTCGGATTTCCAATTATCGGAGTTGAAATTTTAGGTGAACTTTGGCGCACCCATTTCGTTACTTGTGCGAAGTTTCCATCATTATGTCGGACTCAGAGGATGACTCAGACTATTTATTATCAATAATAATAATTATTATTATTAGGTAATATTAATAATAATTATTATTATTATACTTTTATTTTATTAATAAAACTAAGGTTCTTTCATTTAAAACTACTTTTTCATTTCTGTAATTAACCCCCTAGTAATCCTGTAAATTTAAAGATACAGCATTTTTTTTTTTTTTAAGTTGTAGGTAAAGAAATAAACTTTGCATCTGGCAGCTTCATTTTTCTGTAGCAGCAGGCCACGCACTACAAATTGAATATGAAATTGCGAGGTCGTGGCGGACCGCATGGCTTGCTAGTAAAACCAAACAGTGAGCCCGCCGGCGGCCCGTACGGCCTGCCTCACTCGTTACAGATTTTTCACCGCGGCCTGCACGGGTAGGCAAAGTTGCGGCCGCCGGCAGACCGCATGGCCTGCTGCACTGAAAAATTCTATATATGGGTGGCGGTGAGAGTGTTAACCAGAACGAGGTCTCCAACGCAGGGTGGGGTCGTCCTGTCCGTCCACTTAACGCGTTGCTGTAGAATATGCAAATACTCCAGCGACCATCGCTTCCAAAAATTTTGGCTCATTTGCCGTAACATCTGATACCGTGACAACCGGTACAACTTGACATCAGTATACGGATATTCCGGCAAGGCGTTAAGTGGTTGGCCAATCAAAAAATGACCTGGGGTCATGGCCTCAAGGTCATTCGGGTCAGCGCTCAACGGGCACAAAGGTCGCGAGTTTAAGACCGCCTCAATTCTGCAAAACACCGTTGACAACTCCTCAAAGGTGAGAATCGTTGAGCCGATGACCCGATACAAGTGAGTCTTGGAAGACTTGACTACTGCCTCGAAAATTCCACCCCAGTGGGGGCATCCAGGTGGACTAAAATACCACGAAATGCCCCGACTGGCGAGGCCCGTGCCAATCTCTCGCTCATTCTGACTTAAAAACAATACAATTTCCTTTAAGCACCGGTCGGCGCCCTTGAAGTTGGTACCACAGTCCGACCGAATCAGTGACGGTACTCCCCGTCTAGAAACAAATCGATCTAACGCCGCCAGAAAGGCCTCCGTAGAGAGATCGGCCACCAATTCCAAATGAACGGCCTTGGTCGCCAGACACACGAAGACACACAGATATGCCTTAACCGACTTCGCGTTGCGAAGGTGCGATGTCTTGACCATGAAAGGCCCCGCGAAATCTGTCCCTACGCCAGCAAATGGCCGAGCCTCCGTGACTCGGTCGGCCGGGAGATCTCCCATTTGTGGCTGCATTGTGGCTGCCTTGAGTCGGTAACAAGGCAAGCAACGAAACACAACGCTTCGTATGATTCTGCGGGCCGATAAAATCCAAAATTCACGCTGCAAAATGCCCAGAAGGGTGTTACAGCCTGCGTGTGAATTCTTGGTGTGACGGTCCCTAACCAACAACTCCACCAAAGCTCCCTTCTTGGGGAGAATTAGAGGATGTCGCGCTGCATAGGGCAAGTCGGCATTCCGTAATCGTCCTCCCACCCGGAGCATTCCATGCTCATCAATGAACGGGTTGAGGCGGACAAGACCTTTTTTCAATCGACCTGCGCCAGTCTTCAAGACCCTAATTTCGTCCTGGAACTCATTCCTCTGAACGACTCTCACCCAGAGTGAGAGAGCCTTTCGCTGTTCTTCAGGTCCCATTATAGGCGACATGTTTCGCTGCGCGACAGGACAACGACAATTTTGACAAAATCTCATTACCCATCCCGTTACTCTAAGTAACTTCCCTAACGAACTATATCGTTCCAAGAGGGTGTGGTCTACGGTGGCGGGTTCCACTGTAGTCACATTCAGCCTCAAGCCTTGGTCTGGGGGCAATGAATGTCGACCGCACTCATTAAATGGCCACTCCGCATGTGGCTGTTCCAGCCATTGTGGCCCCCACCAAAGAGAATGTTCAACCAAAGCAGGCGCCGGACAGCCGCGTGAAGCGCAGTCAGCCGGATTAATCTCACCTGGAACATGTCTCCAGACCAGAGGAGTCTCTGAGCTATTTATTTGTGAGACTCGGTTGGCCACAAATACCTCGAGCGTGTGGACCGAAGTCTGCAACCAGCATAACACGATTCGGCTGTCAGTCCATGCATAGACCGTCTCGTTCAGAGCCACCGTACCACGCAAATTCCGCACCACATGGTTCAAGAGCCGCGTCAGAAGGGCTGCACCTGCCAGTTCCATCTTCGGAATCGTCCAACGAGTCCGAACAGGTGCAACCTTGCTCTTGGCCAGTACCAAGCGTACCGTTCCCCTACCAGCGGTCTCACCTGTTCTCAGGTAGACTGCGGCCGCGTACCCCTTCTCCGACGCATCACAAAACCCGTGCAGGGTGACCTTGACTCCTGCCTGCGGGAGCAGTTTACGCGGGATCTCAATCTCTGAGATCTGTGGTAAGGTGGTGACGAATGCCGACCACTCCCGAGCCAGCTCCTCCGTGAGCTGATCATCCCAACCTAGTTGAGCCAACCAAAGCTTCTGAATGAAGCACTTTCCCATGAACGTGACCGGCGCGATCCAACCGGTTGGGTCGAACGTTCGTGCGATAGTCGAAAGGACCGATCGCTTGGTCCAGGTCTTCGACAGCAACTCGGCCTCACAACTGTATGTGAAGGCATCCTGACTCGGTCGATACTGGACCCCTAAAATGGCCAACGCATGAAGATTCTCCGAATCCTCAAACAAATGCGGGTCTTGTTGATACTCAGTTGGCAGTCCTGCCAGTACCTCTGGGCAGTTCGACAGCCATTTCCTGAGTTCATAGCCACCGGAGGCCATGAGCGCCACCAATTCATCCCTTAAGATGAGCGCCTGCTCAATACTGTCTGAGCCCGTACAAATGTCGTCTACATAGACGTCCCTATCAATGACAGCAGCCGCGCGGGGAAAGCGGAGCCGTTCTTGATCAGCCAGTTCTCGTAGCGTACGCATGGCTACATATGGGCTGGGCTTTAATCCGTACGTGTTTGTGTTGAGCTCGTACGTGACCATCGGTTCTTCTGGGCTCTCTCGCCACAATATCAGCTGGAACCGACGGTCGTCTGGATGAATCTCAGTTTGACGAAACATCATCCGTACGTCCGTAACGAAGACAACCTGGTGTCTCCTGAAGTCCGTGAGAATGTCTGCAATGTCTCTGGTCAGCTTAGGACCAGCATGGAGACATTGATTCAGGGACACCCCGCTAGACGTCTCCGCGCTCCCGTCGAACACGACCCTAATCTTTGAGTCAGGTGTCTTCAAAACAGCATGATGAGGCAACACATAATGCTCCTCATGACGATAGTCAACCCTGGACACCGACATGTGACCCAACGTCAGGTATTCGCGCATGAACTCCACATACTTCTGTCGGAAGTTGGAGTCCCGCTTCATGCGCCTTTCCATTGCCACTAACCGCTTTTCTGCCAGACTCCATGAGCTCCCCAGCGGAGGTCGAGTTGACAGAAATGGCAACCTTGTCATAAATCTACCCGATGGGAGGCGCACCGTGTTAAATCGATAGAATGTTTCGCACTCCTCATCACGTGGGTTATTTCTAAGAGCGGTGGGTGGCTCTTCCGTTGCCCAGAACCGTTGCAGGACGTCGGATAACACGCTGCCATAATATATGGAGCTATAATCCGTTGAGTGCTGTGGTTCCCGTACTGGGCCCAATAACGCGTAACCACCTGCGGTACGCATGGCCACAACCCCGTTTGGTTGCAGCTCCCGTTTGCCGCTTCGGAGCAGCTTCCCGAGGACGTCAGACCCAAGCAAGACGTCCACCCGTCCGGGGATCGCGAAGTGGGGATCGGCTAACTCCAATCCATTGGTCAACCCTTTTACCGCAGACGGTAACCGAGTCTGAGGGAGGACCCCAACCACTTCGTCCAAAACGATCGCCGTGGCATTCACCCGCGTGACCGATGCCGTGTCACCCATCTCGAACAGGAATGTCGTCTGACCCCTGAGGTGAGGCACCCGATTGCCACCTATACCTACGGCGCCATCCCGTGATGGCTCTAATGTAAGGCCCAGCCTTTTCACTAAACAGCTGGACACAATACAACCTTGTGCCCCTGAATCTAACAGTGCTCGCACGTGCACCGGCTGTCCGTCAGTACCCCTGACAGTAATCCTAGCCGTCGGTAATAATACCGTTACTGTCGGGGTGGGCACCACTGACGAACAGGCTGCTAGTTGCTAATAGGAGGCACCTCCCTCCTCCCCTGCCGGAGGGGGAGTAAATACTGTCCCAGTATACGGGTCCCAACCCGGGTAGTAACCCTCCCGACCCATCGGTGACATCCGTGCCGGTCGGAAGTAGCCTACTGGCATCCTTCCGAACGGTGGCGGGCGCGCCGTCAGCCGAGGGCGTTCTGCGAGAGGCGGGGAGAAGCGACTACTCGGGGGTGGCAACATGCCCCCCAACGCATTCGAGTACGCCGCGTAACCCGTCTGTACTACCTCCGGGCCCCTGCCCGAGTCTCGGTGCCTATCCCCCCCCCGCGGGGAAGACGACGGTATCGGGTTGTGCTCTGGATCAGCCCTTGGCCCACCCCCCCGAGGGGGCGGCGACCGCTGATTCCTGGCCGACCCACCCCCCCTAGGGGGGGGTGACCGACCACCCGAATCTGGCTTAGGAGAGGGGGGGTGACCTCCCGGCGAGGCTCCGTGCACCTCCCTACTCTCCGCCAGGCATAGCAACTCGTGATGGGCTCCTCCGCAGGTTCCACAGTTAGTGGTCCTGTGGCACTCACGTACAAAGTGAGTCCCCAAGCAGCGGAAGCACAAATAGCGCTGCTTGACCACCCCTCTTCGTCTATGCACCCGCTGCGCCTTAAAGTCCGCGCATGCGGCGAGACCGTGCCCTTCCTTCCGACAGAAGGCGCACACTTCCGATTGGAGGGCGTGGTATTTCTTCCCCCCCCGACGGGGCTCAACCGGCTTGGGCCCGCTCGTACGTCGGGTTGACGGAGGAGGGTGCGACGTGGATGCCCCTTGGCAATCCGCCCGCCGGCACTCGCCTTCTAAAAACACCCTCAAGTCATCGTAACTTGGGAGGTGGTCCGTCGATTCGCCACCATGTGACTGCTCAAAGCGCGCCACCACGTCGATCGGCAACTTCCGTAAAACCCTATTGACGATGATATATTTATTGTCCCCTAACGACAACTTAAGTCGATCTAACGTGTTCACCGCAACCGTGACCGGATTAAGGATTTTCGACCTTATTTCGTACACGTTAGACACCTTCGGGATTTCAAAAATCTTATCAATGAGGCCATCAACTATTAATCGCCGATTATCATATCGGTCGATTAATAGGCCCCATGCCGTCTCATAACTGGCGTCCGTAATCTCCAGGTGGGTCAAGATGTCGTGCGGCTCACCGTTAAGCCTACCCATTAATTGAGCCATCTTGTACGCGGGCGAGAGATCTGTACGCGAATGCACGACACTATTAAAAATATCGCGGAATCGCGGCCAATCGGCATACTCGCCGCTAAACTCGGGTACATGTACTGGTGGCAACGGCGCCTGAATCCCTACGCCTGCTGGCCGACATGAATCCCTGACGTCACCCTTGCGCGATCGCTCAATGTCGGCCGCCGCCTGGATTATGCTCATGGACATTTCCCCACACTGGTCCACATTGCCCCGTACCACCTGAGCATCCTTGTCCACCGACGACAGATCCGTCGATTCGAGACATGCTAAATACTCAGCGTGACACTTTAACACGGCGTCATATCGTTCGTCAACTTGCCGAGCGCGTGACAATAACGCATCTTCACGATCGGTGCGACCTACCAACGTAACAACCGATGAAAACCATCTCAATTCAGCTTCGATTCTGGCTGCGATAGTTTTCGTTACTGACGGAGCCATAGTACCAACTTCAATACGCGATTATGCAATAATAAATAACAATAACCAAAAAAAATAACAATTATTGTATCCGGAACTAACAATAATAATATATTCGTTGAGTGAATAAATCTACGACGCTATGCCAACTCTTGAACTTATTCCTCTACGTGCTCTAGAGGTTATTCCTCTATGTCTCAAATGTTGACAATCATAACACGATTTGTGATGAGGTTATATTTGTGCGTAACCGAACGTAAATAACAAATTATTTTATCAACGAATATTCACATTCCATTTATGTACTTATTATTAATAATTCCAAACTCAACTTGAGGTGTACACTGGTATGTAGGTCAATGTACTACTACCTACAAGTTGAATTTGTACATGAACACAATTTTTACAAAGTAAATTGGTACCAAGTACCTACTAATTTTTACAAAGTGGGTTTAAATAAACCATGCTCTGCTACCAGATTTTGATCGCGCCAGGACTCAGCCGAACCTTATCTCGGGCCCATGGGAGACAGGTCTCAGAACAGCTGCCGTCCTAACGGGATCAAATAGACGCGATACGCGCCTCCGAACAATATTACAATTTCTGAACTTACAGCTACCCTTACCTCATTTCTTCGAGCCGGTCTCACTTCCTTGACCCCTCGCAAGTTGTGTAACTGTGTATGTGTATAATGAGTGTATATGACCTTGCGATGGTTTGCTGGTAGTTCCGGACGATTCTTCCACGTCGCTGCAAGCCACGCCGTTAACGCGAGCCACCACACTCACTCCGTATTAGTCTAACCACAAAAGCCTCGGTGCTTTCCCAATAGCACTCCCGTGACAAGGCAAACCAATGATATTATCAATAACCCGTTCGACATTCACAGCGTCGCTAACCGTACTGCTTAACTAGTATAATTGGGTGCCGCGAAATGACTCCACAAGTCGATTTAATCAATGCGCGTGCGCTTTCACCCGTGATTCTATGGCTACTCTAATATTCGTTCGACGCCCAGCACGTCTCAATACCAACTACTATTCACGCCGAGCCCAGCGCTCGACCTCTACCTCCGCCCCTTCGCCCCTGTCGCACCGAGGCGGAGAAAATCAAAAATCTGAAGGTAGATTATAAACATATGTAGTTTGGTGGTTCTCTAAATAAAAGCTTGACTATCAGAATTTTTGATAAATTTTATTTGTAGTCGGTTTGTTGAAAGTAAGAGTGATTTTAGACATTACCTAATTATACTTAGGTATTACATTTTCTTTTAGTTTTAGAGGCATAGGTACGTCTAAAACTAAAAGAAAATAGTGACAAGACAGGGTGCAAATCTACTCATCCTCCTTATTCAAGGGTGGGTTCATCCAAACGGGTTTTATGTCTGGTGGATTAACTGCCGCACTCAGAGATGTTTAATGATTAATTTAGCCGTCGCGTCGCGTAGTAAAGATTTGACATACAAATCCATACAAATCCTTTACTGTAAAACGGTTTGAATCGAAACTTAGGGGTGAATTGAGACCGGGAGGCGCTTTGGGCGTCGGGGCCCACGTGATGGCTTCCGGCCACCGTAGACGCGGGCCTGTGGACGGTGAGTAACGGGCTAGCTCGCCGTCCGGTCGTCTTATGACGACAAAAGACCGTGTCGATGGCGCGTTCGTGTTCCACGCGCGCCTCAAAGAGATGTGAGCAACATGGAAGGGGCCCGCAAGGGCCGACGCCCGTCGGGGCTGCGGATTATCGAAAGAGATAACGCGGCCTCGGCACAAGGGCGATGAAGTTACATGGGTGGTTTTCAGTCAGTAAAAGTCTGACACTCCCTTCCGCTCTGCCCAAGAGCGAGAGGAGTTATTTGATGATTTCCCACACCCCCAAAAAAAAAAAAAGTCGTGTATTGAGACAGAACTTGAACAGAGAGGGATTTTAACGTTGAATGAATGTGGTGTGGCGACAGCGACATCTATCGCAACACCTGCGAACTAACGACAATTCCTACATCGCGCTATCAACTTTGTCCGCGACATAAGCCTATGTAGGAGATCCCGACTTTCAAATGTCGGGCAGTTAGCCCACTAGACACAACACCCGTCTGGTCGGAGGATCCTCCCTTTTCTATGGGGGATGAGGAACTTTACACCCTGTTCCTCATACCCCCCAAACTGGTTGACCCCGAGCATGAACTGCCAGCGCAGCCTTCGTGCAACTACTTCATACGTCGTCATCACTTCCCCTTCGCCTTCGAGCAGCGAGTCATACCGTCAGGCAGCAACCACGACTTCATGGGGTATCCTGACCATGCAGCGACCTTGGCACGGTACACTGCACTTCGGCCGGTCAGCAAGCAGAGACGCACTTCTCTCCTGTGGTAAAAATGGTTTCTATTTAATAAAGTAAAATTAAGTGAATACAATAAAGAGTACTTTTTGGTAACATATCGTATTCATTCAATGTTAAAATACCTTTCAAAGTTTTGTTTCGTTTCACCCTGCAATTCTATTCACCCCACATCACCCCGTTTTACCCGGTACTGAGTATCGGCTTTGACATAGACTAGAAAATAGACTGGCAAAATCATCTAACAGTACTCTTTGCTGCAGTGAAAGAAATTAGTACTAACTGTCACAGAATATCTGACAAACTAATGACTTTAACATTAAATAACGTGCAATACTTACATAAACATAAACATGAAACAGAAAATCCAATCAACACAAATTTTTCACCTTAGTCATCCGTAAAATGTAGAAAAACGTTAGAACAGAATAAACCGGTTACAAACCACAACTCCTCTTACAGAATAAGAAACCTTACGGTACATACATTATGGCTGAAAAGAAATACGTAAGTCCTTGTAAAAATTTAAAAGAAGAGGAGGAGGCAGCCAATTCCCCTTGCCCATCCCGGGACCCCTGTAGACCGAAGTCACCTCCAAAGATCCCTGGACTTTTAGGGCCACCTGGTCCTCAAAAGCCAATGGTGCTGCCATGTCCCGATAGTCCAGAGGAAATAGAAAACAGGAAAAGGCTGAAAATGGAATCTGATAAAATTTGTTGCGAATTGAATAACCCTCTTGCTAAAGCCGCAGCTGCAAAAAAGAAGAAATAATTGAATGTTTAAGGAATACTCAAAAAGCTATTTCCATACAAGACAAACTACCTTTAACGTTTGCGTTTTAGCATGACAAAAGACTGCATTGGGTCAATGGAGGGTCTTCTTGTTTCAAATGAACTAATGTGCTCCATAGACAGATCTGTCGAAGAAGAAACTCATTCGGAATAAGCTGCTAGGTCAACTGCATTTGAACTGAGCCAACACGAAAAACGTTCAAGTATACCTATAGGACATTTATTTGCCAATCACTACCAGATAACCACTTTAAAATCGATTTTTCCAGTTGGTATGAAGATATATTATGGAAGGGGCAATGCATGTTAAAACGCAAATAATACACTTACAGGTACGAAATAAATATAAAGAAATATTATTTGACGTTCATCATTTTATAGAAGGTGAAATATAACTAAAAACATCTATGTGTGTTTTATTGCAGCATCGTCATCACTGTCCTGCCTTTATCCCAATTTATTTTAGCTCAGCGGACCATATCAGCTTCTTCCTCTCTATTATTGTTCATCTCAGTAGTTGGTACCTTTTTTCTAGCCATCTCATCCATCGCTCAGTAAATCGTTTCTTTGGTCTTCCTTTACTCTTCAAGGCATTAACATTCATACTCAAAGTTTTCGTCACTACATTTTCCTCATTCCTCCGGATCACATGTCATGTCATTCATCATCATTTCAGCCGAAAGACGTCCACTGCTGGACATAGGCCTCCCCTAAGTGTCGCCACATTGACCGGTCCCGTGCGTCTCGCATCCAGCGGATCCCCGCAACCTTCACCAGGTCATCGGTCCACCTATTGGGAGGCCTTCCAACGTAACATCTTCCGGTTCGCAGTCGCCACTCCAGAACCTTCCGGCCCCATCGGCCATCATGTCATGTAGGTATACCCGATTGCGGCGAAGCCCAAAAGGGGGGTTATTAGATCAGTGATGTTCTGTGAATAAGTATCATCAACTTGTATTTACAAGTTAGCTGGACTTTTAAGATTATACAGATACACTAGCGTACATGACAGACGTTGCCTGCCCGGACAGCAGCGCAACCTACCGGGTCCAATTATTGTGTATCACCATTGAAATATTCCCAGAAAATGTCATCCAAATCGGTCGGTTAGAGACTGATAACTTACAATACAGCGTTTTACATGAGTCTAAGCGACTCATGTCAAACGCTTTATACGAAAAGCATTATAAAAAAAATTTGCTTTTAATATTTTTAGTGTGCCAGAATGATAAAGATTTCTACCTGTTTACGTATACTTATTAACTTGTACGACTGTACACTGAATGAAAATATCTCTTACAATACACTGGGCTCTAAAATGCAAATCGATTACGTGTCTCGAAAAGCTGCTCAATTTTACGGAGCATACAGATAAGGACTCTTGGCCCGTTGACTTGAATCGATAACTTTTGATGTCTGTGAGCTAGGCCGCTGTCATCATCATCATCATCATCATCCTATAATGTTCCCACTACAGGGACTCAGGTCTCTTCTCTAGGAGAGGGATGGGCTATTATCTACCACGCGGGCCCCGTGCGGGTTTGTAGATGTCACATATCTCCCAATTTTTTGGTTCTAAGACATGCCGGTTTTTTTCATCGTTTTGAGAGCAGTGGTGACGAAATAAATTACACAAAGTAAGGTGCCTGCCTAGGTTCGAATCCACGACTTACTGCTCGTAAGCCGGGGCCGCCACCACTGGGTCACCCTGCTCTAAAACCTTCTAGGCCGCTGTAAACCCTTTCACGTTTCCGCGATTTAAGCCAAAGTTACAATCTCAGCCACCAGCACAACTTTGATGGCTCTAGAAGATTTTGAATACAATACTTGTTTATCTAAATGCTATTGATTATTGATTAATCCAGGTTTTATTTTTGGCAGCTACTTTGAAAATAAAATGAAATAGACAGGCCTTGTGGCATACAAAAATCTTCCAGCCCAATTATTAATTGCATGTCACTGCCACGACATCTTCCTGCCCCCATGTTAATTGGGGTCAGCGCAACACGTCTCAATTACCAAAAGAAAAATTTGTTTAAAAATGATGGACCACATTCTCTATGATTTAAAGTTATTTCAATTCAATACTAGTGGAAATCATTATCAATGATTTTTTTATCCAGTTTTCTCCGTCGTTTTTTATCGGTATGACATCGCCTTCCAGCTGTGCCAGGGCTCCACACAGTATCTACTTTGGCCAGCAGCTCACTTGGAATACCTAAAACGCGGCCAATTAGTCCCATCTCAGTTTAACAGCTTTTTGAGCTACGTCAGCAGTCTGTTTTTGGGTTTTTGGTTCCGCAGTGTGGTGTATAAAATTATGCAGACATACTTTTTGGTAGCCCGGTATTTTTTTAAGGACAATAGTCATTTTTCTTTGTGTCATGTCAAAACTTATGCCAAAAGATCGTGTAAAACCAAACGTCACCAACATCCTGTAACTGTAAACAATATAAAATATATAAAAACCAAAGTGAAACTACTAAATGACGTCAGTTTAAAGTAATAAGATTTATAAAGAACCCACTAGACTCCATCAAAATGTGATTCAGTAACGCTGGAAGAAATAAACCTTTGGACTAGAAAGTAATTATTATGCATCCTATAAACCTCGCATTGAAAGACAGTGGTGCTAGTACTATCTTTGAAATTCTAAACAAAGATACCCAAACCAACGAAAACATCACAAAGAATTTAGAACATTCATCAAAGTCGTTTAAATTACCGTTACCGAGAGATCTAGAGAGAGACTACAGAAGTGAAATAGAAGCATTTGAATTATCTCAAGTGTTGCAAGATCCGGGTCGTCCAAAGTCAGATACCATCGGCATTGAAGCTACCACAGTAGAGATTCATCCGGATAGCAATTCACTATGTGACTTCTCAGACAGTTATTGCAAAGAAGTTATAAAACCGTACTTACAAGATAATCCTCCAGACTGCCTAAGTAGTAACGAGCTACTACTCACGAATACTGTAATAAAAGTTTCCACAGAGTTCCCTGAAAATCAGCTATATAACGTATGCTACAAATGCCCGCCACCACCGTGCCCACCACCAAAATGCCCAAAACCACCACCATGCTGCCCAAAAAATCATCTGAAAATTTGTTGCGGTGAGGAGGGAGAACCGACAATTTGCAAGGAATGTACAAAACAAACTTGCCCCACATACACGTGCCCCAAACCGTACGTCCCGCCTTGTAGCCCACCACTGCCTTGCCCGCCTGTGTGCCGACCTCCGTGTTCGCCGCCAGCGTGCCCGCCCAGGTGCTCACCGCCACAATGCCCACCAAAGTGCTCACCACCACCCTGCCCACCAAAGTGCCCACCACCACCGTGCCCGCCTAAGGGCCCACCACCAAAGTGCTGTTCGCCACCACCATGCATACCAAAGTGCCCACCACCACCCTGCCCTCCTAAATGCCCACCACCACCGTGCCCGCCTAAGGGCCCACCACCAAAGTGCTGTTCGCCACCACCATGCCCACCAAAGTGCCCACCACCACCCTGCCCTCCTAAATGCCCTCCACCAAAGTGCTGTTCGCCACCACCCTGCCCACCAAAGTGCCCGCCCCCACCATGCCCTCCACCAAAGTGCTGCTCAGCACCACCTTGCCCACCAAAATGCCCGCCGCCACCGTGCCCACCACCAAAATGCTGCTCGCCACCACCTTGCCCACCAAAGTGCCCACCAAAATGCCCACCACCAAAGTGCTGCCCGCCACCACCTTGCCCACCAAAGTGTCCGCCACCACCGTGCCCACCAAAGTGCCCGCCACCTCCGTGCCCACCTAAGTGCCCACCACGTCCGTGCCCACCTAAGTGCCCGTCACCACCACCGTGTCAGTGTTCAGGACCTCCTAAGTCCGGTCTTGATAAACTAATGTCATCAATACAATCTATGATGGGCATTGCTTGTAAATGTACCGCAAAGAACTGTATTAGACCACCTAGCCCACCCTGCCCACCACGCCCACCCTGCCCACCCCGCCCACGATGTCCACCACCAGCGTGTCCTAGCTCAAGAGCTAGCAAAAAGTTTCTATGTCCGAATGAATGCCCCAATACAAGGAACATCTCAAATACTTTATTGCCATCTGAGACATCTTCCCGCAACGATATGCCACAACTTGAAATTGCAAACCAACCTGTTATAGGTACCCTTAAATGTGCCATGACAGAACTCATGTGCAAGGCGTTCAAATCAATGCAAAAAGCTGATACAGCAATTCAAAGTGAAAGTGCTAGAAAGGCAAGTTTTGAAAGTACTGCCGGTGTTTCTGACTCGAAAGAACCTGACGGTAAGATGACCCCGAATAATGTGGACACGTCGGATGTAAAGGAAAAGGTTACATTTATTAATCCGAACAAACCAGAAATGGGCACACGATCTAGAAACCCCCTACGGTTTATAGTTGACAAAGTAGATTCTGCAGTATCAATGATAAGTGATTGCTTGGTTTATGAACTACCAAAGCCTTCAAATTCCGAGTCTTATGATGATCAAAATTCTACATGCGATGCACAGACTCCTAGTCCCACAGATGTAGAAAACATGATGTTACCGGCGTGCTCTTCTCAAATTTTTTCAGCGGTAAAGAAGATGATGTCGTCTCTGTTTGCCGGCGTTGATCAGATGACTATATCATCGGGAAGGTCATCTACTGCGACTTTAGATTCTGACGATGACGAAGACCTTCTAACTAAGATGATTGATTAAATCTTCCGATTACTGTTTCACTTCTTTTATTTAGCCATTCTCTCCTACATAGGAGGCCTTAGTCCTGCAGTGGGAACATTATAGGCTGATGCTGATGATGATGAGGTAGATGCTCCGTGTAAGGAAGCACTGTAAAGAACGATTTATTCCTAACCTGACCCGAAATCCTAACCCGGTAGTGGGTTAGGTTAGGAACTCGAAAAAAAAAAAGAATTTTATACTACACCTGCTTGGAAAATACCTTGATACTTTATCAAATTTACGGTAGAAAGTACGTCATTGCATATCGAACAAATATGCGGGGAGAAAACGCATCTGAGCGGGAGAGAATGGATTTTCATACACTTTTCTCTCCCGCTCAGATTACAATTTGAAAAAAGAACATGTGAAAATTGCAGACGCCATTGGTGCAAATTTTCAATTTGAATTAGAATTTAAATTTAGTTTTTTATTTTCCTCGTAGGTGTAGTATAAAGCACTATGTATCACTCGAGAGAAAGTGCGATTCCCGATCTCGGGTGTTTTAAAGCCCTTGCCTACGGCTTCGGGCTTTAAACGACACCCTCGACGGTAATCGGTCACTTTCTTCTCTCGGTGAACAATGTACTATTATTCCTAACCTAACCCTATTCCTGACCTGGCATGTATCGTTCCTAACCTAACCCGAATTGCGAAATGGTGGGTTTCCCGGGAAAAAAGGATAGGTAGTAAAGTCCCACAAACTACCAGGAGAACAGAAGTAGGAAGGAGGTATTGGAAACCACTCAACATTGTGGTAACAGGTGTGCAATTCGGGTCGGAATTTTTTTCGAGTTCCTAACCCAACCCACTACCGGGTTATGGGCTATAATCCACCACGCGTGGCCAGTTTGGGTTGGTCGCATGTTCTACCTGTTATGTAACAATCCAAGATTTGATTTCTTTTATTACAGCTCCTGGTGAGGGAGCATCTTTAGGCGTTTACGTGGCATTAACTTCTGGGAGTCTGTCTCATGAGACAAGGCCCGAAGTAATAGCTAGAATTTCCTGGAATTTTGACAGCCATTATTATCTTCCTGTCCATAACACATGTTACTTGGTGTTGACATGTGCAAGTTGCCAGAATTCATCAAGAGTCGGTGTTAGTTCTGAGTAAGACCATGCCGTGCGCAAAAAGACTCTTGTTCATCTTAGAAATACTCTGTGATGCCAAGTATATTGTTCTGTCAGTCAGACACACAGTAAATCTGTCGCACGCTGTCAGAGTGTCACTCGTGAAAACAGAAATGGCAAAAGATTTCCAAAAAAAAGTAATTTATTCAATCCTTAAGTCTGATGAAGGGCATTGCAAAAAGAACTGAGAGAACAGAAAAAAGCTTCTGACGTCTTCAAGTTTTAGTTTCTTATATTAAATTATTTTCGGCATTAGGTACAATTTATGCATTTCCACCAGTGTATTGCAACCACTACAACATAACCGTGTCCATCGCCGAGTCCAAAACCGTGCCCACTTAAGTGTGCCCGAAACCACGCATGTTACTTACCAAAGCAATTCCCAATAGCGTGCTTTAAAAGGATATTTTAACAGAAACCAGTGCTTGAAATCGTGCCAAAATCAAGTTCAGGAAAATAATTACCATCATTGAAAAGAAAATGGGCTGTCCACCACCAAATCCACCACCTGGCTGCCCGCCCCCAAATGGCTGCCCGCAACCACCATGTCCAACAAGGTGCCCCACACCACCGTGTTCACCACCACCAAGCCCACCACCTTCATGCCCGCCACCACCGTGCTGCCAATCATCACCCTGTCCACCAAGATGCCCACCACCGCCTTGTCCACCGCCACCGTGCCCACAGAGGTGCCCACAACCACCTTGCTGCCAACCATCACCCTGCCCACCAAGGTGCCTACCACCACCGTGCCCACCACCATCTGTCTACCCGCCACCACCATGCCCACCAAAGTGCCCACCACCACCGTGTCCACCAAAGTGCCCACCACCTCCGTGCCTACCACCTCCGTGCCCGCCACCACTTTGCCCACCAAGGTGCCCACCACCACCTGGTTGCCTACCTCTACGATGCCCACCATCTGGCTGCCCACCACCACGATGCCCACCACCACCTGGCTGCCAACCACCACGCTGCCAACCACCACTATACCCACCACCACCTGGCTGCCCCCCACGTAGTTGCCCACCAAAACCATGACCGCCACCACCTGGCTGCCCAACAAAATGTCCATCTCCATGCCCTCCACTACCAAGTACCCACTATCGTGCCTCCCTGCAATCTGACATGACTGTCTACGACGAGATGCCAGCACTTGTATTTCCGAATTACCATGATATGGCTACCCTTAAATGTGCCATGACAAACCTCATGTACAAGGTGTTTAAATCAACGCAAGAAACTGCTACAGTATATTAGAAAAGTGAAAGTGCTACGCAACTGGCAAGTATAGAACTTTTGTCCTGTTTTTCTATCTCGAAAAAACCTGACGGCAAGATGACAAAAAAAGTAAGCAATAATATTGTAAACTTGAACACAGTGGATGTAGATGTAAAAGTTACGTGACCTATTGATCCAAATCAGAAATGGACGCACGATCTAGAAGCCTTCAGGTTTGAACTTGACAAAGAAGATTCTGCAGTATCAAACTTCTAAGGCCTTCAAATTCCTAGTCTTCTAATGATAAAAATTCTACATTTGATGCTCCTATTGCTTTTACAGACTCCGAGCCAGAACCGAGATATAGAAAACATGATGTTACCGTCAGGTGCTTCTCAAAATATTCATTGTTCAAGGAGATGATGACGTCTCTGCTTACTGGCGATGATCAGATAACTATATCATCGGGAAGGTCATCTACTGCGACTTTAGATTTCAACAGCGACGAACAGAAGACCTTATAAATTGATTAAATCTATCGGTTCCTGTTTCATTTTATTTTATTTGCTACTCATCTGCCTATTTTTTCGACGGTGGGGATGAGGTGAGGTTCCCAGCTCAGAGAACCATCTACATAGACTCTGTGATACTTGACAGCTTCACATCTTTTGAGTTCAAATTCAAATTTATTTATTTTCTCTGCACAAACATAATATCTTAACTTATTATGTATACATAGAGCTTAAAATTACATTACACAGAAAAGTTTGTGAGAGACTGGTGTCCACACAAGGAAAACCTGTATAGCAGATCACCAGGATCCCACCACACGGTAATTAGTACAGTATGATTATAATAATATTAAAAACACATTTAAATCACGTCTTTAAAAAGTGAAGGGAATGCACTAAACATGAAACAACGATAAAAATAAAAACAATGGTAAAACAAGGAATAACAAAATAAAACAGTTCGAAGTATTGGAGAGTGGGGAAGGTTGCAGTTGAGGACAGCCATATTGTGATGAAGATAGAAAGAGCGAGTAATTATGAGCTCTGAGCACCATTGAATCCGGAGGATATTGACCCACCGCCATTTTGTTTTTTTTTTCGAAATCACAGCCCACGATGAAAGTGGTGTGTATGGAATATAGATAGAAGACATTTAGATGAACAAAAAATGTCATGAAACATGGTGCCCCAAAGTGCCACGTTATCGAGATATTTCAAAATTAAAAAATTCGTTTATTTAGCTTTTGGGGGAGTATGAGGATCAGGGTGTAAAGTTCCTCATCCCCCGTTGAAAAGGGAGGATCCTCCGACCGGACGGGCAGTTAGCCCACCGGACACAACACCCGTTCCTCATACTCCCCCAAACTGGTGACCCCGGCGTGATGCCCCAGTGAGTCGGGGTGATGCTGCGTATGCTCCAGTGGGTCGGAGTGTGCAGTGCTGCGTAGTGGCTGGCTGCTGCGTCGACCAGGAGAGAAGGGCGTCTCTGCTTGCTGACCGGCCGAAGTTGAAGCTACGTGGCTCGGTGCCACGATGTCTTGGACGCGGTCAGCCAGGTTTGCCAACGCCTCCAGGGACCTGCACCTTCTCAAGCACCAGTGAAGATCCTTCCTGAAGAAGTTTCTTCAGTTCTGGATCTGATGCCTGAGAATCACACACACAGGGTGTAAAGTTCCTCATCCCCCATCCATAAGTTTATAAGAAGAAGAAGTAAAATAATTAACATTACTGAGGAAAATTAAATTACAGATATTAAATTAAAAGGAATAATTAGAAACATTGAAAATAACTTAAATTATCAAACAAAACGCGATTACTTCGGGAGAAAATAAAATGAAAAACAAATAATAATTAATAACATTGAGAGTAAAAAGAAACATAATTATTACCAATAAATCAGTTTAGGTGAGTAGGTGTGGGGGTGTAGGGTGTGTGCGTGTGTATGGGTGATTGTGAGAGTGTGTATGTATTGCACCTTAGTGGTACTTGGTATTAACTTCAGCAGTCAGCCACAAAGTAAACCCTCTATTTCTTCATAAGTCCGGCCCAGCAACCAGTCTTTGATTTGAAGGTAAAAATCGACATATGAGTACAATGACCATTAATGATATATTTCTTGAGATTCATTAAACATTTCATCACTGAGTTTTGAGCAAGTTCCGCTTACTTTACTGTTTCAGGTCACTACACTCACTACTATGAATAAATAGAGCTGAATCATCTGCGTGTGAAGATTGAAGAATATTCGTTACAGACATTTTGCATACGTTGTCAATATGTATAAGAAAATAATAAAGTAGGACCCAAAATTTTGCCCTGAGGAACGCCAAAACTGAATGAAATGGTGGAAACTAATAACATCATGAATGCGGATGTTATGTTACGCCGGCTACGTGAGGCCGAGCCGTGCGGCCGTGCCTCAAGAGTGTGGACGTGAACGAGGCCTGAGCCACGCGGCTTAAACGGAACGTTTCACTACGTGTGCCGAGCTGCGAAACCCAAAAAATCGTGCGGCTCGTAGTGGAGATGCAGCTTTATCCTACCAGTCAATAAAAGGGCAAAACACGCTGTCAGGCTGTCATTTGTCATCACCAAACCAAACCAAACAAATTCAATGGCAAAAGGTTTTCTGTAAATAAATATTCTATCCAATCCATAGGTCTGATGAAGAAGAACTGCGACAACTGCAGACAGAAATATACCAATGTATTACTTGATTGAACCTTTGGAGTAACGGCAACGAATAGCTAGACGTCTTCATGTTTTAGTTTCTTATTAAAAGTATGTATTTGGTACAATATAGTCATTTCCACCAACATAACGTTGTCCTACGTTGAGTCCCATACCGTGCCTACTGAAATGTCCATCATTCAGCTCGCCAAAGTGCCTACAGCAATGCCCGCAACCATGCATGTTACCATGTTACTTACTTTATAACCATTCCCAAAAGCGTGCTTTAAAATGATAGCCCAACACAACAAGCAGAGCTTGCAATCGTGCCAAAATCAAGTACAGCAAAATTTCAACCATCATTGAAGAGATAATCAGGTGACCTTAGAGAAAATGCGCTATCTACCACCGTGTCCACCGCCAACTTGTCCACCACCGCAGTGTCAACCAACGCAGTGTACACCGCCATCGTGTCCACCACCACCGAGTCCACCACCCCCGTGCCTGCCGAGATGCCCACCTCCGTGCCTACCTCTGTGCCCGCCACCACCGTGTCTACCACCACCATGCTGCCCACTACCAGCATGCCCTCCACCACCGTGTCCACCAAAGTGCCCACCACCGTGTTCACCGCCACCGTGCCCACCTTGGTGCTCACCACCGCGTCCAGCATCACCGTGCCCACCTAAGTGCCCACCACCACCGTGCCCACCACCATGCCCGCCTAAGTGCCCACCACAACCGTGCCCGCCTAAGTGCCCACCACCACCGTGCCCGCCTAAGTGCCCACCACCACCGTGCCCGCCTAAGTGCCCACCACCACCGTGCCCGCCTAAGTGCCCACCACCACCGTGCCCGCCTAAGTGCCCACCACCACTGTGCCCACCTAAGTGCCCACCATCACCATGCCCGCCTAAGTGCCCACCACCACCGTGCCCGCCTAAGTGCCCGCCTCCTGGATCGATCCCATGCTATAAAAAGAATCCCTACCAACACCCCTGTTCAGAAACTTGCCCTCCAATTTCAGGTGTATCAAAATTAATACAAACATTTAAAAGATTGTCTGGAGAGACGGTTGTCTGCTGTTGCAAGAAATCGCCTTGTCCCCCACCGATTGCGTGCCCACCAAAGGGTCCACCAATAACGTGCATTTGTCCTCCTGTGCCTCCACCTTGCCCAAGTCAAGAGGTTTTACAACCGAAGCGAAAATGTGGCGCTGAAACAAGAGCTCAAAAAAAATTTGATTGCCCACATGGCTGTCCAAATGCCACGAAAAGCACAACGACTCTAACCAAAGTACCAATTGTATCAGATTCACAGTGCACTTGTATTACTGGCGGTTGTCCAGAAACCTCAGCCGCTCATGCAGAATCAATGGCAACCATCAAATGTGCTCTGAATGATTTCGTCGACAAAGTATGTGAGAAAACACTAGAGTATTCCAATGCAATAACAGAAACTGCAAGTTTTTATATGCCTGAAACAAAAGAAAAACCTAAATGTTGTTGTCCACTACCAAAAGCAAGGACAGTTAGCAACGTGCATAGTGACACAAGTTTGAGGAGATTCAGCGCTGTTAGCTTGGATACTTATAAACCGCCAGAATCAGACACCAACACAGCCATAGGTTTTTCATTTAACAGACTGAATTCTGCAGAAGCAATGTTTAACGATTCCACAGTTTTTGCGATACCAAAGCAGGCCAAACAAGATTCCACATTTGGCTTAGCAAAGTCTTTCCATGGTTTAAGTTCTACATACAATATTCCTACGCCGTCGCCGTCGCCTCCTCTGGCCCCCTCGAATGTAGAAAACGCAGAGTTACCTTCAGTCACAACTACCTGGTTGTCATCAATACAGGGCAAGATTATGGCAATGTTTAACAATGATGTCACGGATATATCATCTATAAGATCAGCCTCTGCATCTGTGGCCCCTGAAAGTGACGAAGACCTTTTAAATAGGATGATTGATTAAATCTTTGGCTAACGAAGTAACGATGTATTTTTCATTTTTTTATCTTTAGCTTTTTCACAATTTATTATGTTTCCAGTGTAAGCGGATGCAGCTGAATACTAACATGGGTCAGTTGCCTATATTACCTCTACACACAACCCAGGCATTAGTGGGTAATACGATTTCCCTTGGTGAGAGTAGTGCCAACGGCCATGGTAACTCTTTTAAAATTATTTGGATTCACAATGTTTTCATGTTACAGCATTAGTACTTAAAGAGAATAAATTCCCAGAGCCACCAGACACAAGAAAAAACTTATTCTTATTCAGTCATCATTTATTTGCGGACTTGAAATACATTCTAAAATATAGAGTGAAAGCAGAGTCAGTACTTCGATTTCTTTAAATTTTTCTCTGAGGGACTCGCGAAAAACCATTATACAGATTAAGCAGGTTACCCTCTTTTGTAAGATGAAACTGATTCAACGTCTGCTGCTGATCCCCACAGCAGAATGTCATACAAAATAATACTGTGAAAATAAACATAGTAGACTAACCTAGCTGTAGCTACAACAGTCTGTTTACTGCCCTATTTTTCTTACTACATATACAGCTCAGCTCACTAGGCTACCTGTTCGTAACAGATGGAGATTAAACTGTCGACAAATTGAAACGGAGTCACGATGCTCAGCATTGACTAAAAAAGTTTACACTGGTCAATTCAATCTCTAAAATTAACGGTATCATTGTCCATGCATTCTTCAAATAAAATTCATCTATGCTTTGCGTCACAAATGCGTAATGGAACGTCCCCTTTAGGGCCATGTGGCTCCGTGAGGCCGAGTTGCCCGGCCGATCCTCGTGAATGTGGACGTGGCCAAAGCCAGAGCCGTGCGGCCTAACGGGGCGTTGTAAAAAAAAAAGAATCGCGCGGCTATAATATCCACGTGGCCCTAATGGGGATGCGCCTTTAGATCTTTCACTTCTACCATAAATCTTACATCAACCAGAATAAAGGCGGTTACAGTTCTAACACAGTGGTTTTAGCACAGAAGTGGAAAGGCCAGTAAATGCCATTTGAAATACCACACAAAATCAATAAAATTGACACAAGTCTTTTTGTCACCATCAAAACTGGTTAATAATTACGAGATAATTACTATTAACATTTTAAAATGCTAGCCGGTTAGCGAAAAACGAATCCCTTCCAAGCTTAAACCTTGCCAGAAGTTAGTACGCGTAAAATAGCACCAAGAGTCAGAATTTCCATTGAAACTAAATTTAATTTTACTTAGACCGCCATGACTCCAAAGAAAAAGTGCCCACCACCGTGCCCTCCACCACCAGCGTGTCCTCCACCGCCGTGTCCCCCACCACCATGCCCCCCGCCACCAGCATGCCCACCACCGCCACCGCCGTGCCCGCCGCCACCAGCATGTCCACCTCCACCGTGCCCTCCAAAATGCCCGCCGCCACCACCAAACTGCCCGCCAAAGTAACCATTACCACGGCAGAGAACCCTCTCCTTCTTCTAGCCTCAAGCAATGTGTCTTAAGTTTATATGTCACAATGAATAACGTTTAAACATGATACTGGCATACAAAACTCGACCAATATAACCGTACAGGCAATTATTGTGAATAAGTCATGGCCGCGCACCCAGAATCGTCGGAAACCATCCAATAAACAATTATAATCTCACTGCTTTGTTTTTTTGTACGGAAAGCAAGAAATACTTTTGGCGACAAAGAAAATTAAGAGTTTGAGGATATTCAATGTCAACGGGGATGCACAGGAAAAGGTTACACGTAAAAAATATTTCCAAGCTGAAAATATATGTTTATGAAAATCAAAACCAAGAAACGTTGGAAAGCATCAAATAAGCCATGAAAAAAAGAAAGAAAAGAAAGAAAACATATTTATTTAGACAGACCTCACTGATTAAGTTTATAGAAGAGAAGGCTACTACAGCTAAGTAAACGCTGCTCTTGTCTGATTTTCTAAAAGGAAAGGAAGATAATAAGGTTTTGGCTACACAGTTTGAGGACATACTTGGAAACATCGGATGTAGGGGAAAAAGTTACACCTAGCAATGCGCACCAATCTAACTAGACACACAATCTAGCATCCTTTTGAATACGGACATTGTTTCTTGGGGCAATTCTCATTTTGTTTTCATTAGCAAAACAAGTTGCATAAATTATAAATAATAATATTATGTACTTTAGCCCGAAGAACTGATTAAATTATTGGTTTACTTTTATTCATTCTTTTATTACAACTAATTTTGTAATATGTCTCTCACTCAGGCACTATTCGACTGCGTGCAAATAGATCCAATAATTTGGAAATTCGAAACCAAAAATAAATTAAAAAAAATTAAAATCATCCACTGATCTGCAAAGCTTACCCCCGTATTTATAGTCAAGTCAAAGTAATTACTTGGACTTAAGTAATTACTTATGCAAATATTTTTATGCAATGGGCAAGAATTAAAACGAAGTTAGAGCCGTCAATGAAAGCAAAACTAAGAATTCTAACGTTTGATAGTTCTAAAATTAAGGAATTATTAAATTACAGAGAAGAAATCGTATCTTAGACAATGAAATTTACTCAAGTAATAGTAATTACTTGTTTATAAATACGGGTGTTAAGCCTTAGAGCCCACGACGGCCAGACCTTCGTTATTTTATAAAAGCTGAAAGTTGGTCTGTGCATGACCCCGTGATACAGGTAAGAACGACCACCGAATACAGAGTTTGGGCTGTGGCCTTTGGCTGTTAGCGGGTAGTAAAGGTGTATAAAATAGTACCTTATTTTCGTTAAAGTATAAAGCTCAATTTTTCATTGTCTTCGGCTAAACTCAAGAAACCTCGTCTTCCATTGCGAAGAGACAGATGAGCAGTAGACAAATTCAACAATTAATGTTTAAAGACTCTGCAAGGCTTTCGACAATGTAGACCATGAAATATTACTCGACATAAGGATCATTTTCAGTAGATCCATTGGTGAGATTCATGACCGTTTAATGGAATCCGTAGAAACTTACTGAGGTGGTTTGTGTCCTACATCACTAACCTTAGTCATAAAGTTGTAGTTAATGATCATTAATTTTGCACCGCGCAGGTCCCCTCGAGTGTACCACAAGGTCCTAATCTTGGTTCCCTTTTTGTTTGTCTTGTATATTAACGATTTCAGCCAGTTCTTTCATAATACCAAATTCCTAAAAAAATATTTAAAAATATTTAAAACTAGCTTTTGCCCGCGACTTCGTCCGCGTTTCCGTCGTTTTTCGTAAAAAAGTACCATAATTATGTCCTTCCTCACGGTTCAGTGGCGTTTTTTAGGTGGAATTGTGTGAAAATATATATCATGTACAGAATTGACCTCTCTACAGATTTATTATAAGTATAGATATAGAAGATTGTAGCCCACCTGTATCGGGAACAGGGTCCAAGCTACCGGTGATCAGGGCTCCAGAGAAAGGAACCTCCTAACAATACGAGCCGTGTCCAGGAGTACCGCTCTCTGTATCAAACCCTTGATCCAGCTGCCCTACGAGAGCCTCCTCAGGTGTTGGTCGAGGCTCTTGGCAATTAAGCCATTGGCTGTGACAACTATCGGCACAATGATCGCTGAGTCCACACTCCACGTCATGTCGTCAACCTCGCGAGCAAAGTCAAGATACTTGATTTGCTTATCTTTCTCGGCTTTCACGAGGTTCTCGTCATGCGGGACGGTTATGTCAACAATCATTGCGCGCCGCTCTGATCGATCCACCACCACTATATCAGGCTTATTAGCTATAATTATAGTCCGTCAGTGATGATGGATTGATCCCAGTACAGTGTGATATGGCCATTTTCGAGAACTGGGTCGGGCACGTACTTGTAGTACGGCACTTCCGATTTCAAAAGGTTGTATTTCAGAGCAAGTTGCTGATGGATAACCCTGGCCACAAGGTTGTGTGCTACCACCTGCACCGTGGACGCCACCACCAAAGTGCCCGTTGTTAAATTTTATTATTACACTAGCTGTTGCCAGCGGCTTCGCCCGCTACAACTCGAAAATTATCCCACGGGAAGATGAAATCGGGATAAAAACTATGTGTTATAATTAGTTATATCCTATTGGTTAATCCAGGGTGTCAGCTAACTCCATACAAAATTTTATTAAAATCGCTCCAGCCGTTTAGGCGTGAAGAAGTAACAAACATACACACTCACACACTCACAAACTTAAGCCTTTAAAATATTACATAGTGTGATTAGCTTATATCCTAACGTTCAAGATAATTATATTCCATAGTTAATCTAAGAACAGCATTGTGGGCTACGGTATTGTTCATTATGTTTTGTGTATCTCTTTTAATTATAGTATAATATTGTAGCTGTGTGTTGTTCCACTTGAATACATTAAAATAAACAACATAGCAGCAAGTCGCAATGGTTTCTTAACCACATGGTAGAATAGGGCATGCGAAACCGGGGTTTGGTCTCAAAGTAAACGGGGTTTGTACCAGGTTTTAATAGTAAGTTTGACTGCATATAGATACAGTTGAACTCACCAGGCTACTGATTATAAGTTCATAACAGATGGAAATCAAACTGTTGACGAATTGAAACTTAGGACCACGCACGACCCCCAAGAGTCATTGACTAAAAAAAAAAGTTAGATTCTTCAATTAATTCTAGAATATCATTGATTCTCTGATTCTCTGATTGATTGATACCAATCCGCACTGGGCCCGCGACCAATCCGCACTGGGCCCGCGTGGTGAATTATAGCCCATCCCTCTCCTAGAGAGGAGGCCTGAGTCCCTGCAGTGGGAAGAGTTATAGGCTGATGATGATGATTGATTCTCTAGCACTCTTCAAATTTGTCTATGCTTTGCGTGACAAATGTGTAAAGTCCTCCTAAGTTCTTTCACATCTAACATCAACCTTACAGCAACCAGTATAAAGGTTACAGTTCTAACACAGTGGCTCTGTAGCCTGTGTGTTACTGGCCTTTCACTGTTGAAAGGCCAGTAAATGTCATTTGACATGCCACACAGAATCATTAAAACTGTCACGTTTATTTGTCATCTTCAAAACTGTTTATCAAAACCATTAGATTATTAATTAAAGTTAAAAATGCTAGCCGATTAGTGAAGACAGATTCTTTTCCATGCTTAAACCCTGCCCAAAAATAACTGCGAGAAATAACACAAAGTGTCAGAATTTTTGTTGTAACTAAATTTATTTTTACATAGACCACCATGCCTCCAAAGAAAGAGTGCCCGCCACCACCGTGCCCACCACCGCCGTGCCCCCCACCACCAGCGTGTCCACCACCACCGTGCCCTCCGCCACCAGCGTGTCCACCACCGTGCCCCCCGCCACCAACGTGTCCTCTACCACCAGCGTGTCCCCCACCACCGTGCCCCCCACCACCAAAATGTCCACCACCACCTTGCCCCGGCCCACCTACATGTCCCCCACCACCAGCATGCCCACCACCACCAGCGTGTCCCCCACCACCGTGCCCCGGATCACCAACTTGCCCCCCACCACCAAAGTGCCCGCCAAAGTAACCATAACCACAGCAGAGCACCTCTCCTTCTAGCCTCAAGCAATTTGTCTTAAGTTCTATGTCATAGTGAATAACGTAATTCCAAGTGTTCAGACATGATACAAAAATCGACCACCAATTTATCCGTACAGGCAATTGTGAATCAGCCATGGCCACTCACCAAGAAACATCGGAAGCCATCCAATAAAACATGATAGACCTCATTAAATAAGTCGATAGAAGAGGCTACTATAGCAAAGGAAACACTGCTTTGTATTTTTGAAAGTAAAAGGAAGATATGGCACCACAGGAAATTAAGAGTTTGAGGACAATCAACGGGGACAAATTGGATTTACAGGAAAAGTTTACACCTAGCAATCCCCACCAATCTAACGCAACACACAATCTAGCATCATTTTCAATACGGACATTGTTTTTGGAGAAATTGGCATTTCGTTGTTTTATTTTGTTCTCATCATGATATTACAGATAGGTACTTTAGCCTGAAGAACTGATATTAAATCGTTGGTTTACTTTTTCAGTCTTTTATTTACAACTAATTGTTGAATTTTGTACTAATGTCTCACTCAGGCACTATTCGACTTTCTGCAAAATAGATGCAATGATTTCGGATTTCAAAACCGAAAAAAATTAATATCATCCACTGATCTACAAAACTTAGAACGATGAGCAGTAGCCACCACATTATGGCGGTAAATCGCAATGGTTTCTTAACGACATGCGAAACCGGGTTTTAGTCCCAAAGTTAAGGGGGGTTCATGCCGAGTTCTACTCTAAGGGACCGAAACCATGCCTGCCACCTCTACCTAATGTAGAGGTGGCTATGCAAATGTAGCAGCCCGTAGTCCAGTTAAACGCATTTGCAACCGTGTCCTTCCGGTAACCTGATTTTTATGGGCAGGCAGAGCTGAGAAGCTGTTTGCATGGCGGACAATACGTATTTTTACGATCTTGTACTCACAATGATACTGCGCTGGTAAAGGTCTTCTCCATTTATCCATAGAAATCGGACATCAGTGGATTGATGCAAACGCAATAGATATTAGTAATTTAGGGACTCCGGACCAGAGACATGATGAAAAGGGAGGTGAAGTATTGTGAACCACCAACAGAATTTCATTCTTTACACGTCTCGTCTCCGCTTAGTTTTAGTGAAAACACTTGAGCAGTAAGGATAGGTGATGTCTATAATTCGTTTAAGCCAGCCCACCAGACGATGAACACCCGTTTACTCCTTGTTCTTCCAACTCAAAAAAAAACCTTTTTTCCAAATATACCAAAGCCAAACAAAAGCAATACCACTGGTCTAAATAATCTATGCCATTTAGTTCTTCAACAGACAAGCATGGAGCTGTCACTTGGCGCTATAAATCATAAATAAACCTAATCAATGAATTGAATTTCATAAAGATGTAGGCTGACAAAGAGCCTTGCACAAATTACTGCAAGAACAAAAATAATGGACCTGTCTTCAGTGTTTCGACCCATACTCTCAGAAGTCGTAACACGAGGAACATTGAGCGAAGCCGTACCTGTCAGCGTATTTGAAACCGCACCCGCATAAGCACTCAACGCAGTTCCCGCCTCTGTGGCTATTAAAGGGCCCAAGACTTCTTTTGCACCCCAAACCATACAGGTGTACAAATCAGGTTTCACAAAATTACTGCATAGTTGTCTGTAAACGTAAGAAAATGGGTTGTTCAACACCACCATCATGCTGCCCGCCACCGCCTTGCCCACCAAGGTGCCCACCGCCTCCGTGTCCACCACCATCGTGCTGCCCACCACCAGCGTGCCCACCACCTCCGTGCCCACCACCACCATGCCCACCACCACTTTGCCCACCACCACGATGCTGCCCACCACCACCACCATGCTCACCACCACCGTGCCCACCTCCAACATGCAATTGTCCTCGTGGGAGTTGCCCCTCACTAACTGTTTCCCAAGTGTTTCTATGCCCCAGTGAATGCCCCGATCCTAAAGCATGCAAGAACGTCATGGTACCAGAAAAACCAAAAATACGAAAATGCTCAACCGGCGATAAACCTTTGAACATCATCAAAAGTGCCGTGGAAGACTTGTGCGAAAATGTGGTGGACAAAACAAAAGCGACTGTTGACCAACTCTTTAGCGCAGATGTCAAAGTTCAAAAAAAAGCATCTGCCTGTTTTTGTGGAAAAAAACCTCCTGATAATTGTTCGGGTCCGAAAGAAGTGAGCGAAAGTCACAGTGAGACAAGTTCAGGTAGATTCAATGTGGTAAACTTGGACACAGCGAGTGTAGAAGAAAACGAATCAACCAATCCGCAAGAATCAGATACCAACGCAACACCTCACAGCGGTTTTAGATACTTTTTTGACGCAGTGTCAAGGGTGAACGATTCTTTGGGATTATCGAACCACCCAGAAACTGTTAATGATAAAACTTATGTACACGATGTTCCTACGCCGCCGGTACCACATTCCCCAAGCCCCACGGACGTAGAAAACGTAATTGCATCAGGAGCCTCTCAAATATTTTCATCACTAAAGAATAAAATTTGGTCTATGTTCACCAAGGATGATGAAACGTCATCTGAAAAGTCATCCTCCACCACTTTGGTCTCCGAAAATGACGTAGACATTTCAGGAATACCATAACGAGGTTCAATAATAATTAAATGTGTGGTAAACTGCTTGATTTTATTATAATATTTGCCACTTCTATCTGTTTGATTGCATTTTGATATATTACTTAATATAGCCCATCCCTCTCCTAGAGACGAGGCCTGAGTCCCTGCAGTTGGCAGATCATTATAGGTTGATGTAGGTGATTGTGATGATGTTGAAACAGGAAACAGGCTTTACTACACACGGTACACACTTTGGTCTAGATGAGTATACTGCACCAGGTTGCTGCAACCAGGCAAGTCTGCTATCTTACCAACTCGTTGACAACCAACCAACACACGTCCTATTGGAGATTATTCAAAGGGTTTCAATGAGCAGCTATCTTAGAAATTAAAAATGCTAAAAGAACCATAAGAACCAAAGGGACGAGTTAGACAGATTCCGCCAGAACTGGAAGGAGGACGCACGGGTTCGAGAGAGGTGGAAGGAGTGGAGGGAGGCCTTTGCCCAGGAGTGGGAAAGAGTAGGCTAGAAAAAAAAAAAAAAAAAAAAAAAAAAAAAAAGAACCATTTTCTGATGATGAAGCAGAACAATTAACACAAGGATCCTTAACCTCTATCATTACAGTCTACCAAGTTTAAACCCTTTTTAACCGACTTCCCAAAAAGGAGGAGGTTCTCAATTCGATTGGTATGTTTTTTTTTTCTATGTATGTTTCTTTTTTAATTTGATGCGGTGTAGTTGCCATTTGGTCCCATGAAAATTTAGCATGGTCAGTACTTTTCATTTTATGTTTTTTTTTTTAACTTCATGAACATTTTTCATTTGTGTGTTCGCGAATAACTTCGTCGTTTATGAACCAATTTTGATGATTCTTTCTTTTTTGGAACGGGGATATTTCAAGCACTAGCGCAAGCACTGGCCTGCAGCACTGTCGCAAGCACTTGCCTGCAGCATTGGCGCAAGCACTTGCTTACATTATTGCAGCAAGCACTTGCCTACTGCACCGTCGCAAGCACTTGCCTGCAGCACTGGCACAAGCACTTTCCTGCAGCACTGGCACAAGCACATGCCTGCAGCATTGTCGCAAGCACTTGCTTCCAGTGTTGCAGCAAGCTCTTGCCTGCAGCACTGTCGCATGCACTTGCCTGCTGCACTGTCGCAAGCACTTGCCTGCAACACTGTCTAGCGCTGGACTGGCTGGACTAGCGCGAGCACTTGTCTGCTGCGGTGACGCACCGCACCGTGTCGCCTCAGCCCATGATAATATTACTTTACTCTATGCCTCAGCCATTCATGACTGTCATTTGAATATTAAATTATGAAAAGAAAAAAAAAAAAAAATAGAATGGAAAATGCCTGCTTTCAAGTTTTGTTTAATTTAAAATGTGCTTGTTTTTTGCTTTTCAGTTTTTTCAGTCGGGTTTTTTTTTACATTCTTTTCTGAACTTGGAAAGTGTGAGGAGCTCTAAAATACCTGTGTAAGTACCTGTGAACTTTTTTAATACACTGGTAAATGTTATGCTGTAGCTTTTATTCTGTGCTTATTAAATAAATCATGCTTAAATCTGTTCAAATAAAAGCTTTTATTTCCCTTTTGCTCTGGCTTCTCCTACATGTATCTATTTGGACACATCGACCTTGATCTGTACATTTAAAGTAGCAGCAGAGAATAGAAGCAAATAACGTGTTGTGCCGACCCCAAATAGAATGGGACAGGGGAAGAAAGATGATGAAGACTGCGTTATATTGCACACGCCAAATGAAGTATGTAGCACAGAACTATACTGAGCACTTATTAGTTCCATACAATCTTCAACAGCCTGATACAACAAAAAACAAAATCTTTAAAACTGTCACTTGTAATCTAATTCGACAGATTTGAATTTACAATGGTTGAGTAATTTGTCTGTAGTCTCAATAAATTTCGTGCATAAATATGAAGATCCTTTGAAATTTCCTGGAAGTTACTAAATGAGCAAATAATTTTAACTTCAGTGACCATCACCTCCTGCCCGCAAAAAGTGCTTGTCATCATGTCTGATGTCATACTTACCACTATGACTTAAACCATGCCTCTCAAAGTGATCACCACGGTGCCCAACAGTGTGCTATAAAAGGAAATTACAACCTCACACTCCAGCTCTAATCGTGCCCTCCAAAACCAGGTTCCACCAAAACTAAAAAAATGGGCTCAGGTCAATCGAAGAAATCCGAGTCACCATGCTACCCACCATGCTGCCCGCCAGGTTGCTACCCACCACCATGCTGCCCACCGTATTGCCCACCACCGTGCTGCCAGAACCCGTATTGCCCACCACCTTGCTGCCCGAACCCGTGCTGCCCGCAATGCCCACAATGCCCGCCGTGCCCACCACCTTGCCCGCCACCAACCAAATGCCCAACATCGAAGTGCCCAACGCCACCGATGTACACCTGGGCAAATGAATCTATCATGTTGATGAAAAGGATTATCAGATGAGGCTTAATTGTTCAGTGGCGTAAAAAATGGGCTGTCCACCACCACCTTAATATCTACCACTTCGCTAAATAATATAATGAAATAAATATTTATTCACCACTTGGTTTGAATTTTTTGGTTTTGTCTAGAAATTTGTTGGTATACGATTGTTCGGCTGTTGATGAACAAGCCGTTCACTAATTACTAGGCATCCTATATTTTTTTTTCTACAGGATGTGCAAAAATAATAGTTTGACTACCGTACAAGGACATACATGTCGTCGTGGTCATACTGGTATGACAAAATAGTTTAACCACGAGGAAACAGCAACAACAACAACACAGAAACCCGTCATTTTGATCCACACGATTGTTCTGGATATACGGCCTTAGTAGTACTCGAATTTCACCAAAAGTGGAGACGAGACGTGAGGAGAGAAATAAACCAACATTAAATCTTCTCGTCTCCGTGGAGCGTGAAAACAAGAGGAGTTGACTCATGTTTTTTAGGCCAACCAGCGGGAAGCAGGCAACAGAGCACAGCGAAGACAAAAAGAGACATGCATGCTGTCTTTTGTGTTAGACCGCGCTAAACTGAGCGTTAGGTAGTAACCCGTACATAGGTTTCTGTGTAGGTCTAGCAAGTACGCAACTCCGGTAGGTGGAACACGAACGTGCCGTCGACACGGCCTGTCGTCATACAGCCGGACGGTGAGCTAGCCCATTACTCACCGTCCACGGTACGCACCTCCAGTGGCCGGAAGCCATCTCGTGCCCCCAATGCCCGGAGCAACTCCCGCGGCGGCTGGAACGTGAGGTTCTCTCCCACTAACGTTCCGTCACCTACTTCTCTAGCATCACTGCTTCGCACTAGGAGGTGACGGCATCCCATTTGTTTCCGCTCCGGACCATGGATTGAACCAGGGCCGGACGCGAAATGTTGCTGCCACTAATCGACGCTGGTGATTTACCGCGGTAGCGGAGCTTCCCCTCCGGCACAGTGCCTCCGCGCGCCACTCATGCAGGCGCGCAAAATGGCAGCAATTCGGCAAGGAGGCTCGCCGCCTTGTCGGAGGTCGTCTAGTACGGCTATTTTTGTATAGGTACTGTTATTGTTAGCCTATGCCTACTGCTGGGCAAAGGCCTCCCACCATGACTTTCGATCCAGTGCTGTTTCGGTTTCGTCACACAGTTTCGAGTATAACTACACGCCTAAAGAAACACACAGTACCTACTACGCACTAATTAGTTCCATGCAGAGTGAACAAAATTAAAACTGTCACCATAACTTGTCTCAAAGAAAACATCAAAAATCAATCAATGGATTTGAACTAACATAAGTTTAGTTCGTCGAATAATTTTGTCTAGTGAAGAGCCATGTAAGAAAAATTTCAAGAACAAAAAAGCCTTTGAACTCTGTCGGGAGTAACTAGGAGAGGAAACCACCATGGAAGCACCAGATCTCGAACAGAAGCATTAGTGCCCATCACCACCATGCCCACCATCACCATGTTTAAAATCGTAGAAACCATGCCCACTAAAGTGCCCATTACTTTGCCCACCAAAATGAATAATAACTTGTTATAAAAGGAAATACACCAAAACAACGAAAATGAGTAGTATAATTATATGCGGCTGCCCTGCAAAGAAACCATCATCGTGTTGCTGCCCTCCATGCGGCCCTCCATGCGGCCCTCCATGCTACCCATCATGCTACCCTACATGTTGCCCACCTAAACTACCGGAATGCCCGCGTCCACCACCCCCATCACCACGGCCGTGCGCACCAGATCCATCAAATCCATGCCCGCCAAAGCCAGCCATACCTAAGAGCCCGCCAAAGTGCGAACTACAAGTATCAAAGTGTCCAGCACTAACCCAATTCTGGTTAAACAGAATTGTTTCAATAACGAAAAAGATTATCAGATGAGATTTATTAGTTTGTAAACCTAATAAAATGGGCTTTCTACCGCCATGGCTACCACTAATATTGGTCCGCAATCTTCATGCTGCTTACCAACACTAAAATGGCCAACCAAAATCGGGCAGTCTGTCACAACCTATCTGCATAAATAAATTAAATTGAAATGTCAAGATAACTGCTTTTTACTGAATGCATATCATCATCATTAGCAAATAATATTCCCACTGCTGGGAACTTAGGCATCCTTTCTATGGGAGGGAATGGACAGTCCAGAATCCGCCACGCGGGCCCTGTGTGTTTTAGTAAATGTTGACACATGTCTTTGAATTTTTGGTTCTAGAACATACCGGTTTCCTCACGCTGGTTTCCCTACCGGGCTGCGGGTTATTCGGAAGAGATACCGTAGAAGAAGAAACATGGGTGGTTATTAGTCAGTAGAACAAAATATTAAAGTAAACATTTGGAGTGGGTCCCGTACGATTTAATATGTACACTGAAGCTTGCATTACTTCAGCCCATAAACCTTTAGGTATCTCATCATGAGCGTGCATGAGTGCTCTTGCCATCTCTACAATTGTGCGATTATCTCTTTCGGCACAACCGTTTTGTTCGGGAGTGTAGGGCATTGTCAGCCTCTGTTTAATCCCGTGTTGTCTCAGCGTACTTCGTACTTGTTCATTGTCGAATTCACCGCCATTGTCGCTTAGCAACTCTTGAATGACGTGTCCTGATGTCTTAGCTTCTACTAGAAAATCCTTCAAGCGTACTTGAACTTCTGACTTTTGCCGTAAGAAGTATACGTAACGAAAACGGGTGAAATCATCCTTGAATAGAACAAAGTATCTATACTTTGAGATCGAATACACAAAAGGTCCACACACATCAGTGTGTATTAGCTCTCCAGATCTTGTAGTTCTCTCTCTGGTCCCAAACGTCCTTCTGTGGGCTTTTCCATAAACGCAACCTTCGCAAACTTCTTTGTTATTTTCAGATTTAAATTGCATAGCAAATTCTCTTTGCATAACTTGTTTGACATGTCTTTTGTTTTGGTGTCCCAAACGTTCGTGGTACAGTTGAAGTTGGTTATTAACTGTTAGTTGGTTAATCTCAAGTTTAGGTGTAATTACTTCTATTTTAAGTTTGTACAAACCTCCATACTTGTCACGAGTACCGACTAACTTTGTCTTACCATCAACCTTAAATAAACATGACCGAGTGTTTGATTCAAAGGAGCTATTCTCACAAAGATCTTGTGCGGCTAGCACTGAGAACAACTTTCGTTGTATACTGGGAACATACCAAACATTTGTGAGTGTAATTGTTTCGTTTCGGCCATTAATGTCAGCTTTTACTTGTATTGAGCCCTTTCCGATAGCTTCAATATTTTCACCATTTGCTGTCATTACTCTGTGAGATTTGCTAAAGTACTCGAAAAATACATACTGATCTGCTCTATTGGTTACGTGACTTGTCGCTCCATTGTCCACGTACCATGAGTCTTTATCATTACTCTCACCAAGAGATAAAGCTAAACTTGACAATGTAGCAGCATTTGATATGGATTCCTTTGTAGGTTTCGGGGGTCTACCATCCGTAATCCATTTCTTGCATTGCTTTACTCGATGTCCGCTTGCTCCACAATAGTTGCACTTGGACTTCTTTTTGTAGTCTTGCTTTTTGTTACGTACTATCAATACCTCCGTGCTGGATTCACCCTCAGCTTCAGATTTATTTCTATCTTTCAAAGCTCTCTCGTGAGCGCACAACTGGGTGGTCAAGTTTTCGATTGTACGATCTTTCAACGTAATCAGTAGCCAACTCGATTTAAAACTGAAATACTCTTCTGGCAGGGAATCCAATATCTTGCATATCAAAAGAATTTCTGGTAGTTGATTGCAAACTGTAGACAAAGCTTGATTCAGATCATGCCAAATATTCTTTATTGCAGACATATGTGAACCCATGTCATGAGTGGGGTCTTTCTTGTAATTAAAAAGTTGCATACACAGATCGTAGGTTCGGTCTTGTGATCCTCGCTCATAAAGACGGTTTAATTCGTCCCACATATCACTCGCAGTTGTAAAACGCATTACTTTGTTCAGCATTTCGTTGGTCATATTAGTAGTCAGTAGTAACAGTGCTGTGCTTTCTATTTTATTATATCTGTCACACTCGTCTTTGTACTTAGTAAAAGCTTCCGCTTTGGCTCCTTCATCCGGATGTGCTGGCTTTACTAGAGTACCCTGCACCGCATCTAAGGTGCCTGTGTTACTCCGCAGCAGCAACAACACTTTATATTTCCAGGTCGGCCAGTTGCTTCCATCGAATAGTCCTATTTCGAGTTTCATATTTGAAGACAACATGATTCACTCTTTCGAACTTTTATCCTTTAGAAAACAATACTAAAACTTTTAAACTCTCGTTTTTGCATGCTCTGCTACCATATTAAAGTAAACATTTGGAGTGGGTCCCGTACGATTTAATATGTACACTGAAGCTTGCATTACTTCAGCCCATAAACCTTTAGGTATCTCATCATGAGCGTGCATGAGTGCTCTTGCCATCTCTACAATTGTGCGATTATCTCTTTCACAAAACACACCCAAAAAAAAAAAGAATTCAAGTTTTTAAACTTATTGAGACTTATTTGTTTGTAAGCGTAATAGGGTTCCATCACCGTGTCTATAATTTTCATGCTGCCCACCAACACCAAAATGGCCACCAGCATCGGGCCCACCACCACAAAGAAAGAAGGAGTCTCATGAAATCACGAGTAACAAAGAAGTATCGAATAAGAAGACATGCTGTGCCGACCGCAAATGAATTGGAATAAAGGCAAGATCCGTCGGGGCTGCGGGTTGTTCACAAGAGATACCGCGGCCTCGACATAAAGGGCTAAGAAGGAACATGGGTGGTTTTTAGTCAGTAGAAGTCTGAACACTCCCTTTCGCTCTGCCCAAGAGTGGGAGGGTATATATTTTGATGATTTTCCACCCTAAAAAAAATGGCAAGATAATGTTAATGGTCTAGACCATCCTCATTCTACACTACAGACGCTATAGAGTCTAGAGTCTGTAGTCCCTACCCTAGGTCCTACTTGTACCTAGGGTACCCTTGGCCCTTACGTATTGTCGGCTTTACCATAATTTAATCTTTCTTATTTTATGTACTTTGTGTAATTTATTTCATCAGAGAGCAGCGTCTCAAAAACGGTGAAGAAAAACATCGTGAGGAAACCGGTATGTCCTAAAACCAAAAATTCGAAGACATGTGACATCTACCGAACCACATTGGGCTCGCGTGGTGGAGTCTGGATTCTGTCCATTCCCTCCCATACATAGGAGGCCTGAAGCCCAACAGTGGGAACATTATAGGTTGATGATGATGATATGCATTTAGTAAAAAGCAGTTGGTTTGACATTTCAATTTAATTTATTTGTACAGATAGGTTTTGGTAGACTGCCTGATTTGGTGGGCATTTTAGTGTTGGTAAGCAGCATGGAGATTGCGGACCAATAGCACAGCCAATAGTGGTAGTAAAAATAAAAGCCAATTTTATTAGGCTTACAAACAAATAAATCTCATAAGATAATCTTTTTCAGTATTAAAATAATTCTGTTTAACCAGAATTTGCTTATTGCGGGCCGCTTTGACTCTTGTTGGCACTTTGGCGGGCATTTAGGTATGGTTGGCTCTGGCAGGCATGGTTCTGCTGGGCACGGAGGTGGTGGCGGTTGTGGGCTTGGGCATTTCGGTGAAAGGCGTGGTCGGCAGCATGAAGGATAACACGGAGGGTAGCATGGAGGGCAGCTTGGAGGGCAGCTTGGAGGTGCGCAACACGATGATGGGGGCTTTTCAGGACAGCCGAATATATTACCCATTTTCTTTTATTTGCTGTATTTCCTTTTATAACACGTTATCAGTCACGGTGGTGGGCAAAGTGGTGAGCACTTTTATTGGGCATGGTTTTCACGATTTTAAACATCATGACCACGATCATGACGATGGTGGTGATGGGTACTAATGCTCCTGTTTAAGATCTGGTGCTTCCATGGTGGTTGCCTCGCCTAGTAACTCCCGACAGAGTTTAAATGCTCTTTTTGTTCTTGAATTCTTCTTGCATGTCTTTTCCTTAGACAGAATGATTCGATAGATTAATAATACGAAATTTATTTCAAATCCATTGATTGATATTTATTTTGATGTTTACCCTGAGACAAGCTATGGTGACAGTTTTAATTTTGTTTACTCTGCATGGAACTAATTAGTGATTAGTATAGTACTGCGTACTCGAGACTGTGTGGCGAGTTGGACAGAACTGTTAAGGAGTATGTTATACTAGAACCTTATTATTTTTGATAACCTTTATAGATTTATGTCAGCTCAGTATTGCATAGCAACCGCTGTTATTATTCAAATTATATTTTTCATGTCACAACCACGAGTCTTATTTTATAATGATAAAATAGTTTTATCATGGTAGCAGAGCGTGGTTCCAAGCGTTACAAGTAACGAGAGAAGTCATCAACCAAGTTTAAAACAATCTGGGAAGACGAATAATCAAAATGCAATCACCAAGTTGTAAAATTGACATTGGTCACCTGGAGGATGTGAAGAACTGGTCGACTTGGAAATTTAAAGCGACATTACTACTAAGAGGTATGCCCGGTGGATTGGATGCAGTAAACGGTAATCTAATAAAACCAGTGAAACCTATTACCAATAATGTCGACGAAATTTCTCGATATAATACTGCTTTGGAAAAATATAATAAAATTGATAGTTCTGCATTACTTCTGCTTACCGCAAATATGTCAGATGAAACTCTTCAGAAAATCATGCGTTTTAACTCATCTAAAGAAGTTTGGGACGAACTACATCGTTTGTTCGATGGCAAGTCTGAAGACAAATGTTATGATCTATCTATGAGGTTTTTCAGCTATTCAAAAGATCCGTCACATGACATCACAACTCATATCTCCAAAATAAAAACCATTTGGTCAGATTTGATAAATGAATTAATGAAGATAGACAAGTCTGAATTGCCAGATATCCTATTAATCTGCAAAATTCTGGATACTCTACCTGAACCATATTTCTCATTCAAATCAAGCTGGATGTTGATGTCAAAGACAGATAGAACAATAGAAAATCTGACTACACAACTCTGTGCCTATGAGCGCTCTATCTCTCTTAAAAGTGAAGGTCCTGCAGAAGCTCTAGCCTTACAGAATTATAACAAAGCAAAGAAGAAATGTGGATATTGTGGAAACGTCGGTCACAAAGTAAGACAATGTCATAAATGGAAAGCTGATGGTAAACCAGCCAAGCCTGAAAGTAAACAGACCCGATCAAATTTGAACTTAATGCTCATGCAAGTCAATACAGATGTAAATTCAATGCATACAAACTATGATACATCGAGTTGGTTCGTCGACAATGGTGCAACTAATCATGTCACCTGCCGGAACGACTATTTTTCTAGTTTCCAGCATTTTGAAGATAATCGTATGGTCATTACTGCTAATGGAGCTACTGTCAAAGCAATTGGCAAAGGTACTGTTGACTTGAAAACGGTAATCAATGGCAAGGAATCCAGAGTAACACTCTGTGATGTATGGTATGTACCTGATATTATGCGAAATCTATTTTCTTTACTGGCCACTCAAGACAGACTAAATAAAAGTGTTTTCATGTCTGAAAGGGAACACTGTTCGCTGAAAGTTGATGGACAAGTTAGACTGACTGGCAAAAGGATTAAGAATGGTGGCTTATACAAGCTCAATGTAGAGACTGTTACAAAGTCAATACCTATTGTAAACATTTTGTCAACAGACAACATATTACAACTGTATCACGAAAGGTTAGCCCATCAGAATAAAAAAACACGTTAAAGGTGTTATAGAACGAGAACTAGGAATTAAAGTTCGACTAGATTCAGAATTGTGTACTGGGTGTATTTATGGTAAAACACACAGGAAGACTTTCGGAACAAGAGTACGAGCTAAATTTCCTGCAGAAATTTTACATGCTGATGTATGTGGTCCATTCCCTCCTTCTTTTAACAAATTTCGCTATTTCGTTTTATTCAAAGATGACTACAGCAAGTACAGGCACATTTATTTTGTTCGACAAAAATCGGAAGTTTACCTGAAACTCCGACAAATGTTACAAGAATGTAAAATAGCTGGATACTCTGTTAAAGAATTTCTTAGTGATAACGGAGGTGAATTTGATAATCAGAAAGTAAGATGCATTCTACAAGAAGCTGGAATCAGACAAAGGCTTACGATGCCCTATACACCGCAACAAAATGGTCTTAGTGAACGTGAGAATAGAACCTTAGTTGAAGCCGCTCGTACAATGATGCATGCTCACGAAGAGTTACCGTCTGCTACATGGGCAGAATTGATAAATACCGCTGCGTACGTGTTAAACAGAACTGGTCCAACCTCAGAAAATGGAAAATCACCATTTGAATTGTGGTTTAAGAAGAAGCCAGCAATCAGTCACCTAAAAATAATTGGATGTGAATGTTATGCTCATATTCCTCAAGAAAAAAGGAAAAAGCTATCTAAAAAGGCTGAGAAATGCATTCTAATTGGGTATGAGGGTGATGAAGGCTATCGCTTACTGAATAAAAATGGTAAACTCATTAGGTCAAGAGACGTTACATTTAATGAATCAGTATTGACTCCATTTGGTCAAAGTGATTTGGAAGAACAACCTTCAGTCGAAACACACTTTCCACTTTCAGTACCACCGATGTGTGATGCAAGGGAGGATGATTGTGTCGAAAATAGCTTGGATCGCGCTGCAAGTAGCTCTGATGAGCTTAGTTCGACTTTGCCCCCCTCTACTGAACAATTTCAAACGTCTTCAGAAGCATCAATGCCGGAATCACCTCCTTATGAAGACGCCCTAGATGATGGTGATGATACTGGACGACCAATAATCTCAGATGATATAGCTGATAAAACTATTTTATCATTATAAAATAAGACTCGTGGTTGTGACATGAAAAATATAATTTGAATAATAACAGCGGTTGCTATGCAATACTGAGCTGACATAAATCTATAAAGGTTATCAAAAATAATAAGGTTCTAGTATAACATACTCCTTAACATCCTCCCTTTTTGACAACCCTATTACTATATCAAACCAAGTTGTTTTGCGATTGATACAATCCGTGGCTTATGTAATGCTTTGGTCAGTATATCCGCTAGTTGGAACTCGCTGGGAACGTATTCTACACGTATTTCTCCATTAGCAACGAGTTCTCTCACATAGAAATGTCGAATAGCAATATGCTTAGTTCTTCTATGGAGTTCTGGATTGTGTGAGATCTTTATGGCTGCATCATTATCAACCTTTAGCTTAGGTATTTCTTTCAATTTGGATATTTCACCAAAGAGTCTTTTGATCCAGACAATCTCTCTAGCTGCTTCACTGGCAGCAACCAATTCAGCTTCGGTGCTTGATATCGCAACACTTGTTTGTCGTCGACTTGTCCAAGATATTGCTCCTCCAGAGTATAAGCATAATATGCCTGATGTCGAACGTCCGGTACTTTGGTCTCCACCGTGGTCAGAATCACTGTAGCATTCTAGAATTCCAGCATTGCAGCTCTTCTTAAAAACTATTCCATAGTTGAAAGTTCCTTTGATGTATCTTAGGATACGTTTCAGCCTCTGGATGTCTTCTTTAGAAGGGTTTTCTAGACTCCGGGATACAACGCTGACAGCATATGCTAAGTCCGGTCTGGTTCCAACGGTCAGATATGCGAGTGCTCCCACAGCTTCTCTATACGGAAATAAAGCTGGGTCTACCACCTCTTTATCCAGATCTGGCAGTCCATCTTTTTGTATAGGAGTGGTTACAGGTTTGCAGTCACTCATACCAAAACGATCTAAAACTTTCTGAGCATAGTGCTTTTGCGACACTTTTATATTACCGTCATGGTCTTCTATTTCTAATCCTAGAAAATAGGACGCATCTTTTATTGTGATTTTAAATCTTCTCTTCAATTCTCTCATTAACTTTTCAGAATCTTCCTGATTTGTTGCAGCGACCAAACCATCATCTACATAGAGAGCAAGAATAATTTTGTTACTCGCACGGTTTCTTATAAACAGGCAGGGGTCGGTATCGCATTGATTGAATCCAATGTTTTTTAAATAATCCACCATACATTTATTCCAACACCGAGGTGCTTGCTTGAGACCATACAAACTTTTCTTGAGTTTACAAACCTTGTTAGATCCATCAGAGTAACCATCAGGTTGATTCATATATATTTCTTCACTCAGTGAACCATAAAGAAAAGCAGTTGATACATCAAACTGTGTGAGTTTTAGGCCTTCATTTGCAGCAACGCTTAAGACTGATCTTATTGTTGACATCTTAGCAACTGGGCTGAAAGTCTCATCATAGTCAATGCCTTTTTTCTGTGTATATCCTCTAGCAACTAGTCTTGCTTTGAATTTATCTAGAGAGCCATCAGCATTGGTTTTGATTTTATATATCCATTTACAGGATATAGGCTTCCTGTCTTTAGGAAGGTCCACCATTATCCAGGTTTTGTTTTCCTTTAAAGACCTCACCTCACTTTCCATTGCTTTGACCCACTAGGCTGATCTTTATGCATACTAGTAATTGCTTCTTTGTAGGTTTTAGGTTCATTGATCTGATTAAAAATTTCATCTGACATCATGACGTAATCTCCGAATCTAATAGGCGGTCGTATTTGACTTCTATCTCGTAGAGTCACTCTAGTGGCTATCTCAATGCTCCTGTTTAAGATCTGGTGCTTCCATGGTGGTTGCCTCGCCTAGTAACTCCCGACAGAGTTTAAATGCTCTTTTTGTTCTTGAATTCTTCTTGCATGTCTTTTCCTTAGACAGAATGATTCGATAGATTAATAATACGAAATTTATTTCAAATCCATTGATTGATATTTATTTTGATGTTTACCCTGAGACAAGCTATGGTGACAGTTTTAATTTTGTTTACTCTGCATGGAACTAATTAGTGATTAGTATAGTACTGCGTACTCGAGACTGTGTGGCGAGTTGGACAGAACCAACGAAAATTAAGGGATATAGAAAAAAAAAATAGAAAAAAAATCCTTTTAGGGTAGGTAAGTTATTTTTAAATGAATTGGACCACGGAACTCTCAAAAGGTGCTGTGGTCCAACTATTTTTAAAGTTGGACAACTGCCCCTAGTAAAGACCCATGGTCCAACTAATAGGACAGAGCAGTTGGACCACTGCCCTGCACTCGACCAGTGGTCCAGTTTATAAAAATTAAGTAAATCATTAATCAGAACAAAAACTACCGCGGAAAATCGCCACTCAATGGACAGACCTCCGCTCCGATGCAGTCTCATGGCGACATACGGGGCTCAGTCAGCTAGATCTAACTCTACACATTAAAGGCACTATGATGCCAGGTGGACTAAGGCTGTCACCAAGAACGGAAAAAAGAATTTGGGTTGTTCGGCGGCAAGATGGGCTATATGTACCATCGGTGGAAAAACCTGGATGAGGCTGACACGGAACCGCGGAGGTTTTCACAAGAAAAGGTAGTTCTTCCCAACAGTAGATTCAGGCACATAAAGAGTTCAATTCAAGCGCAAAACAAAATTTGGGCATACGATAGAGAATTACACAAGATGGGGCTTAGTTTCAACTATAGTATGGCCCACGCTATTAATAAGAACCACGTAGCTCTTATTAGTTCCATGCAAGAGCCTGCAAAAAAAAATTCTTTAAAACTATCACCACAGAGTATTTTCATTACCTATATCCGTCACTCACCAAATCCGATCAAACCAACTCCGATTTTATGTTGTAATGGTTTAGTAAGTATCCAATTCTTCTGATCAGTGAAAAAACATGTACGAAAATCTGTGACAGCCTTTTCGGGAGATACTAGGCGAGGAAAAGTAAAAGATGTCGAGCTTTTACATTCGTTCCCATCACCAGTATGCCAGTTGAAGTGTTCACCATCGCAGCCGTTATGTTTAAAATCATGCTCACCATCGCGCCTTACACCGTAACCACCAAAGTGATGGATAACGTGCTATAGAAACAATACCGCACCATTGCTCTAATGGAGACCTCCAAAATGCGGTTCAGCAAAACTAACAATTTGTTTAATATGTCCGGCGGTTCAACAACAGTCTTCTGCTCAAAGTGCCAACCGCAGTACGCGACACCGCCTTTATTATCTGAGAACCCACGCCCTTGTAAACATAAGAAGCAGTCGCCACCACCGCCGCCTAAGTGCCCGCCACCACCACCGCCGAAGTGCCCACCGCCGAAGTGTCCTCCACCTTGTCCACCACCAAAGGAGTGCCCATGTAGGAACAAATCAGAAGCATGCCCACCTATGACATGCCCAGTATGCCCACTATTGAGCTACCCAAATCCAGTGTGCGGACCACCATCGTACTCAATAACACCGTGCCATATTAGGTTATGCAAAACTATTAAAGTTATAAAGACGATTATCAGATGAGACCAAGTGCCTTCCACCAACATTGTTCGCATCAAAGTGCTTATTGCCTTATTTGCCAACGCCGTGCTGACAACCACCATTGTGCCTACACACAATAGAAAAATCATTGAGTAAATATTTATAATAAGCAACTTTTAAGTTATTTTATTATTTTTATTTTTTTATTGTCCTTAGTTGTTGTGTCTTAGACAAGCATCAATTTTACATTGCAGCAAGAAGTTATAAGAACCGATCCACGTAAAAGAAAAAGAATTATATTATAGAAGATAACTCGTAAAGTACTAACCGCAATTTTGGACTGATTTTTCGCTGGCAACCCTATAACACCGTGTTCAGAATAAAATAATCTTTAATTTCATTTAATTTTCATTCAATAAACAGACCGTTGCAAAATGCTAGTAATAAAGATTTACCTGTTTATACCTGGCAACCCGATAGTTGTGACCGGAAAAGAGCAACCTAACGTTTGCATATTCTATGGGCTTCATACTTTCGATTGTTATAGAATTCATCGTATAATCATACCGGTGAAATGTTTAAAAATATTTTTTTTTAAATTATTAATTAAACATACTCTGGACTGAAATTTGCTAGGCAACCCGTATGCATTATATTTATTGACATGTTAAATTAAATATAAAATACGTTTCATTAAATAAGCATCTCGGTGAAGGTCGTTCTTAACGGGATCTTAGACTATTAGGATGAATTCGATTTCTATCAGCTGGTGTTCTAGGAGACCAAGTGATTTGCTCAATGCAGCCCACTCTAGCAGCATTCTTCTGGAAATTATGATATTTACCTATTTGATGTATACGTAAAGAGCACTTCTTTGTAGCATTTATTATTTCCATGCAACAGTTCTATCAATCGTCACTGACATAAGCATTGTAACCTGTAAACGTCAGTGTTAGTTGCTCTTATTCAAACGAAAACTCAATCACCAAACCAATTAATTAAACCATTTTTAGAAACCTTCTGTTTATTAAAAAGGTATGCACGATCAACTGGGAGAATATAATGAACCCTAGAACCTCTTGGGAGTTACTAGGAGAGGAGAAGTACCAGACTTCATACTTAAACATTCGTACCCATAATGTCATCCACAATCGTCGCCAAGTTTAAAATCGTGACAACAGTGCCAATTAAAGTGCTCACTGCTTTGCCCACCACCACCGTGACCCAGACCCTGCTATAAAATCCAAACTACGTGCCATCCAAAATAAGATTTAGCAAAACTATGAAAATGGGTAATTACATGGGCCGTTCTTCAAGTTGTCCGACATCACCGTCCAATCAGAGCCAGCTACCATGCACGCCACTACCAGTGTGCACACCACCACCTTGCCCGCCACCACCGTGTCCACCACCACCAAAGTGCCCGCCACCACCACCGTGCCCACCACCACCAAACTGCCCACCACCACCAAGCTGCCCACCACCACCGCCGTGCCCGCCACCACCATGCTGCCCACCACCACCGTGTCCACCAAGACCATGTTGCCCACCACCACCGGGTCCATCTCCGCCAAAGTGTTCACCACCACCATGACCACCACAAATATTCTACCCACCACCACTATGCCCTCCACCATCAAATTGTCCACCACCACCGTGCCCACCACAACCATGCTGCCCATCACCGTGCTCTCCAACACCGTGTTGCCTATCAAAACCACCAAAGTGCTGCCAATCATCACCTAGCCCACCAAACTGGCCACCTTTTCCGCCATCATAGTGCCCACCGCCAACTACAGTCATTTCACAATTATTAAGCCAAGTTGCTGGACTATAGCTCCATATTATTGTTATACAGTTTAAAAGTTTTGGTCTATTCGCAATAAATGCTTTGAGTTTAAAACGACTGTTTATTTAAATTGTACCTACATTATTATTAAGAAAGTGGAGTTTATACTTTAATGGCCATATCTGCCTGCTGCAAAATAACCACTTTGTGGAGCTCTGAAGGTGACGCAGTAGACCTTGTAGGAGATGGCGCGATGAGCTGGACAGAACCAACTACCAGAAGTTCACGTAAACCCTGCTTTTTTATTTGATGGGTGGAGTCAGTTCAGGGGAGTGTCAGACTTCTGCTGACTAAAAACCACCAATGTTCCATCTTAACCCTTTGTGTTCCGGGGTCGCGGTATCTCTTTCGAACAAGCTTCTGCCGGTCTTGCCGGGCTTTGGACCCCTTCCCTGGTGCTGGCATCTATAGAGGCGCGCGTGGAAAAGAAACGCGCCGTCGGCAGGGCCTGTCGTCTTAAGATGAACGGACGGCGAGCATGGCCATTACTCACCAATCGCAGACCCGTGTCTACGGTGGCTGTACCCCCAAGGCCCGGGGCTTCGACCGCGTTTTCTGGGAGGACGCAGCGGGGCTCCACCCAAGTGGAGCAGACCTCCACGGTGTGCTCCACCGTGACTTCCAGCAGATTCTAGCAATGTAAACACCCGGGCGTTTCCTCCCTGCGTCAGGCAGAAGGCGAGTTGCGCCTCACCAGCCCCTCCTCAAAGAGGGAAATTATCGTCACTGTCGTGGCGTGCCCTGTTCACATACCAGCCCTGGATCAAAATATTTGGAAGGCATAGATAGATAAGGGCCTTTGCCCAGCAGTAGCACTTAAGCACTTATAATTTCCATGCACCAGTTCGCCGCGCAGCCTAACAGGAACGTTTCACTACGAGCCGTGGGTAGTAGTAGAGGTGCGTCACCATTAAGGGCCGCGCGGCCGAGCCTCGTGAGTAGACGCGAGCGACGCTTGAGCCGCGCGGTTTTGCAAAAACCGTTGCAAAAAAACAAAAAAGCATCGCGAGGTCGAGTCGTGCGGCCCAAAAATCCGCGCGGCTCATAATGGGAGCGAGGCTTTATGCTTGCAGTAGTAATGAGGACGCGGCTAAAGCATTGTACCCTTACGTCACTCATAATCGAACCGTCAAACCAATTCAGAACATTTTGGATTACTTAATTATATTTTTGTGTTATTTATTTATGAATCTTTCCAATACTTTTATTTGACGAAAAGCCATGCACAATGAACTGAGAGAACAGAAAAAGCACTTGAACTTGCTGGGAGTTATTAGAAGAGGAAAAGTACCAGATCTCTAAATTTAACATTTCACCACCATGCCATCTTTCACCATCGTCACTAATTTTAAAATCGTGAAAACAGTGCCAATTAAAGTGCTCACTACTTTGCCCACCATCGTGACCCAGACCGTGCTATAAAATTCAAACTTCGTGCCATCCAAAATAACAAAACTAAGTAAATGGGTAATTACATCGGCCGTTCTTCGGGTAGACCGCCCAGCTCATCACCGTCCAATCAGAGCCAGCTACACCCAGGTCCGTGCACATCACCACCATCGAGCCAGCCAGAACCAAGTCCGTGTGTATCACAACCACCGACGCAGCCGGAACCAAGTCCGTGTGTATCACCACCACCGAGGCTGCCAGAACCAAGTCCGTGTGTATCACAACCATTGACGCATCCGGAACCAAGTCCGTGTGTATCACCACCACCGATGCAGCCGGAACCAAGTCCATGTGTATCACCACCACCGTGGCAGTCGGAACCAAGTCCGTGTGTTTCACCACCATCAAGCCAGCCAGAACCAAATCCGCCACCAAAACCGTGCCCACCACCAAAACCGTGCCCACCACCACCGTGCTTCTTAACAGCGTGCGGCCCACCAGCACCACCACGCCCACCATCCTCATATCCTCCAACACCCCCATCACCCCCATATCCTAGAGCACCGTGCTGCCCACCACCCCCACCACCCTCATATCCTCCACCTCCATGCTGCCCTCCACCACCACCTTGCCCTCCACCACCGAGCCCACCACAACCGTGCTGCCCTCCACCACCAAAGAGCCCACCACCGCCGTGCCCACCACCACCGTGCCCACCGCCACCTTGGTGCCTCCCCCCACCAAATTGTCCACCACCACCGTGCCCACAACCATCGTGCTGCCAACCACCGCCATGCCCGCCACCACCAAAGTGCCCACCATCACCGTGCTGCCAGCCACCACCAAAGTGCCCACCACCACCGTGCTGTCCGCCACCACCGTGCCCACCACCACCGTGCTGCCCAGCACCGACAAAGTGCCCACCACCACCGTGCTGCCAACCACCGCCGTGACCTCTACCACCGCTCTGCCAACCACCGTGACCCTCACCACTGTGTTGCCAATCACCACCGAGACCTCCAGCACCGTTACCACCACCAAAGTGCCCTCCACCTTGCCCACCATAATAATATTAACCAGAAAAAGAATAATAATATCTAGTGACTTGAGTTACAGATAACGAAAGAAAAAAGATAGAACAGAGAAAAAGAGAGATCATACTGGCTAAGTTTATTAAGCTGAAAGTATTAAATTGGAAGCAAAAGCTTTCAATACGTGACTGCAACACAATGGCCCGCAATATTGCCAGCCATAGTACCATGCAATATTGCAGTTATAGCCCGGCGATATAGCCACACATATTTGGTATGGCCAAGCATTTTCACGTGTAGCCGGCAATATTTTCGAGATGGCCGAGCAATACTTGCCAATACACACACAGCCACACATTGCCGGGAAAGTATAGCCCGCTTAGAAGCACCTTAATAAAATATTGCATTTGACTGTCTTTCTAAAGACAAAAATAAATCAACAGCGGTGACGAAGAAAGTAATACTGGAAGTTAATACAGTAAAGAACTTGCGGAGGTTCAATGATGTAAAGTTGGACACACCATCTTGTAGTTCATTGAGATTAAACTTGACTAAGTACAAATTCAAAAATATTTATTTCATTATAAACATTAAACTGACGCAGCCCTCAAATAATTTACAATATTACTTATGAGAAAGCTGTGTCACTCTTCCATTATACGAGTATGGTCACGGATTGGTTCACAACAAACAACCTTGTTCTTAATGTTATGAATACTAAATAATTAAGTTTGCTTTACCCAATGCAATGTTAGAAATCTAGGTCCAACATTGTCCTCGCCAATGAGGAGCTGGAAACAGCCAACTTAGCTGTGTTTCTGAGCATAACACTAGATTCAAAATTACAATTGGGTTTACACACATCAAGACTAGCGGGAAGGCTAAATTCGGCGGCATACACCATCAGAAAAGTTAGGCAATACACTAGCCTACTTTAGTTATTTTCACAGCTGCTGCTATCCAAAATATATTTGCACTGCAGAAGCAACCGTCTCATACAATTTACCAGCTGGATGCCAGAAATCCTCTTGGAGATTTTAAAGAGATTGGTTTTGGTTTCTAACGGTTGCTTCACAGTTATCCTCACCAACATTTTGTATATTAGACAAAATATCCACCTGTATACCTAAAAACAGTGTTATTCACAATTTTAACACTAGTTCTAGAAATAAGCATAAACTACGTTCTCCTTTTCACCTGCTTCACAAAGTTCATAATTCATTCGATGGGCTCGGTATAACTTTTAAAACAAACTGCCATCTGCTTTCGAATTGCATATTGCAAAGGCTATTATATAAATTAAAAATATTGTCAGACCTAGAATGCACCCCTGTGGAACTCCTTAGTAGCTAGCCCACTTCAACTCAACAAAAGTAAATTCTGTAAGTACAATACGATGGTATAACAAATGTATCATGAAGGAAGAATCCCTCAGGTAGTTGGGAATGAAACTGAGAAATCTGGATGAGAAATCTATGGTTCCCAGCCGTGTTATGTTCACATCGTTGTCAACTCTCTCGAATTCTTTTCGAAAAACTAAATATACAGCGTCAGGTGTATTAACCGCCTCTGCCCCATCCTTCGGCAGTTACATTCATAATCATAATGTCAGCATAATGTTATAGTTTCGTAAAGTAGTCGATTGGATTGTATTTCCAGTAATTTCAGTGCAACATCAATCTCATTCAGCGAGAAATTGTCTGCTGCTGGACGTAGGCATCTTCCAAGCATCGCATCGCCACATCGACCGATCCATCACATTCAGGAAGAGCACATTGCGACATGACTATGACCAGGCTAATAATTTTGTGACGATGTTGAGGAGGAATCGCCGTTAGTGTACCATCAAAAACCGCTGTTGCACGCACTGCCCGTGTGGCAACCTATGGCACTATTTAATTGCGGTACGGTATGGCCACACTACAGCAGCTGCTTGAGACCTCACTCTAGGAGCTACGCATATGACAAATGTCACACAAAATCAATAGACTCACCAAAGAAAGTAGTAACAAAGTACTTACTTATACCACAAAAATATACGACTGACAGGTTGTCATCATCAAACGTGACCACATGAATTCAATAAATAAATAAAAAAACATGTCATAAAAATGTAAATCTATCTAGTACTTATGTAAACAATGCAAGGATAGGAAGTTGGTTAAAAACAAATCACTTTTGTGCTTGAACCTTTTCTGGAGAAGATACTTCGTGAATAAAAGCACAACCCTCGACCTTTACTTTCTTACCACATCTATATGCTTTCTGCTACTATACACTCCACTATCATGCTCGACAGAGTACTCGCTTCTGTGTCCTCAAAATTGCACAGAATTGTGTCCTCAAAAAAAAAACTATTACAACCTTTAAAAGATTACCAGGTGAGACGGTGTTTGTAGGTGTGAGAAAATGGACGAGGACTATCCATCAGAGAACCGGTGCCCCTCAGAACCACGGCCACCACCCGAATGCGTGCCACCAAGACCTCCTACTTGCCGTACAATAACTATTGAAAGAACACATCCAATCGGTTGCTGTACTAAACCAAAACCTATTAATAAAAAGAATGTGCACTCTATTACTTCGAATGAATGTCCGTCGTCAGCATACTCGAACCCTGAGCTAGATGACCCAGCAGAAATCAAACCACCGCCAGAACCTCCGCTATGTATATGTAAGCCAACAACACCAAACGCACAGAGGCAAGTTTCTGACAAAATTCAAGCGGCCGTAGCTGCTCACCACGAAGCAATGGCAACAATAAAATGTGCAGCGAGTGACGTTTACTGCAGAGCTATCGCGTCAACGCATGAATTTATCACAAAAACCAGTATCGAGACTAACAGGCATTACGAAAATTTCAAAAATTCTGTATATGGAATGATTCCACAAAGAAAAGAAAAGGAGAAATGTGATTGTCCGGCAGCGGTGAAGAAAGTAAGCGATGTGCCCAGTGACACTAATACTACTGCCCATGCCAGTTCGCTACCGGATATCAATCCACAAGTTAATAAAGTTTTGAGCTTTGCAGTTGAAAAAGTAGATTCAGCAATATCAGTGTTAGGCGTCGCAGTATGCCATTCATTGCGGCCGAAAACTTTTAATGACCGAAGTTCTAAATACGATGTTCCTACACCAAGGCCGAAGGATGCTTCGTGCAGTTGTGAAGAAGTAGAAGAAATCCTGTGGCGCCCAGGAAATTTTCATTTGTTTTCTTCGATGAAGGACAAGGTATGGGGTATGTTTTCTGACGATGATAGGACAACTATATCATCTAGAAAGTCATCTGCTACGACTCTGGCCTCTGAAAACGATGATGACTGTATAATGAATATGGTAATTGAATAAAACTCCGGGTAACTCTTTAAATTTATTTTATTTAAGACTTTATTTTAATTTTTTTATTATATTTGTCTTATATTGTCCCACTGCTGGGCAAAGCCTTTCCCCATAGTCTTCCACTCTTCTCTCCGTGCGGCTTTCCCCGGCCAGCTTCGCACAAAAGCCTCCTCCTCTAGATCTCCCTCGGTGACGACACCCGTCCTCTGGCACCCACTGCGTGACGACCCTAGCCCATTGGTCCCGATGCATTTTGTAGACATGGCCCGCCCAATCCCACTTCAACCCCGTAGTATTGATGCCCACATCAGCGATTCGTGTTTTTGAGCGTATTGTGGTATTCCGAATTCTTCCGCTGAGCTTAATACCCAATACGCTACGTTCCATCGCTCTTTGGCAGACAGAACTCAAAATTTTGGACTTTTGTGACTCGGTCAGGGACCAGGTTTGAGCACCGTAAGTCAGGATGCACATGCGATGAGTTTATGCTTCAGGGATAACGGTAGGTCGCCCTTAATTAGCGACTTAATGGACCAGTAGCTCTTCAAGGCATTCTCGATACGGTGGTCGATTTCTCTGTCTTGCCTGTTTTCGAAAGAAACTAACTGGCCTAAATAAATGTACTCATCGACATAGTGGATTTCTTGTCCATCTAACTCAATCCTACTTTTTGCGCTATTGGTCATCACTTTAGTCTTTGACCGATTCATTATTAGTCCAACCTCTAGGCTAAATGGTGTATATGGCCAAATTTAACCCGATTTTCAGTCATGGTGGCTAATAGCGAAAACTATCAGTCAACATAGAAAGTATTAATAGGTGTGAGCGTAAACATAGGCAAAATTTCTCTTCTCTCAACTCTTTTTTAACTGGAGGGACCATGGTTCGGTTGGTTTAGCAACAGTTTTTTTTTTTAAACGTTGCCCCATACTAGGAATTTCTCCTGTATCGTGAGTGCGTTCACAAACATTTAAACTCACATACACAAATACCCAGACCCGGAACAACTACCTGTAGGTCTTACAAATATTTGTTCCGTGCGGGGATCGAACCCGCGACACGCAGCGCGGCAGTCCATTGCTTGAGCCACTGGCACTGCGCCAACCGTGCCGTCAAACCAGTAGAACTAGCATAGCCTAATATATATCCAATCACTGACTTTCAGGTGCCACCAAAATCGAGGCAAATCTAATACGCCGGCCGCCACTAGGCTAAGCGTTTCTTAGCACTACTCAATATTCTGCCGGTGATCACATACATTTTCGTTAGAACCAAAGTAACACTGGCCACAATAATTTACGTAAAAATAGTGTGTCAAATGCACAGGTGGCATAAATCAAAACTAAGGGTGCTTTTCCACCAGAGATATGCTATGCTACGTTGTTATGGATGCGTTTGATATCCACCAATCATATTCATTTGCGCACATAGCTTAGCACTGGTGGAAACGGATTCAACTAAGGTCGAATTCAACCAAACTAGAGTAAGTTTTTACTCGAGAGTAAGCTACTGCTTTGTATGACATTTCTTATTCTCGAATAAACAATTGCATAGTAAGTGGTAGTTTACTCTCGAGTAAAAACTTACTCCAGTTTGGTTGAATTCGACCTTAGCTATGTTTTTTATATGGAAGGATATGTGCTATGGATGTGTGTTATGGATGCGTGCTATGAATGCGTGCTATGAATGCGTGCTATGGATGTGTGCTATGGATGCGTGCTATGGCTGACGCTCCCCTACTATCAATACATCGCATGGCTCGAGCTGCGCATCTTCCTCGCACAGCTACTTTGCGGTGGAGCATCTTCATAGCACATCTTACTCGCACCGCTACATAGCTTAGTATTGGTGGAAATGGTCACATAGTTTCACAGCTTAGCTATTACATCTTCGCAGCATAGCACATCTCTGATGGAAAAGCACCCTAACGCTACCATGTTCTTTTCCGGTACAACTTTCATAGACAATTTCTGAAAATGTTATAGTAGTTTATGCGACTGTGCATAATGAAGGGCATTACAACACAAGTGTGGGTTTAAGAAACGAGCCGAAGGCGAGTTTCTTAATAGCATCACACGAGTGTTGTAATGCCTAATTATGTATAGTTGCATACACTAATTTATCTACCCGAATATCATAAGGGCTCTATGATGGGCTCAGGAACCATAGGGAAATGACCAGCATTGTTACCAGTGTAATGCAATAAAAAATAAACAGGTTATTAGTTGCATTCGTCGCTGCATTTACGATATCTGGCGGAGTGTTCATGTTAATTTCTGAGTCACTATCACTCATTTTCGACAGAAATATAGAACTTATCAGAAATTTTGTCTACTCAATGAAAGGGAATAAAAAGCTAACGAACAAATCACAGCTCGAAATGGCGGCGTTTCGGATATCGGTCATTTTTTTAAATCATAGGCAAACGAACAAAGTCACTATTCTTGTGTCACTCGAGATCAAAATGTCGTGCGATTTATAATTAAAATCATACTGAATTGGGGTTTCGTATCGATAGGTATCTGTTTTAATGTAGATACTAGAATAGCACACTCACTTGAATTTGACACCTGTTCCAAATTTAAACTCATAACCTACTGTTTCCAGTAGGTTATGAGCTCATTACAGTTCTGTTAATTTCTGCTGGTTGGTAATGCTGGTCATTGCCTATGATTTTTGAACGCATTATAGAGGGTTTATGATATTTGGGTAGATAAAACTCTTTATGGCATTTACCTCAAAATAACATCGAAACAAGAAAACTGTCACTCATCACAAAGGTTACTTACTTTGTGTTTGTTACCAATCTTGTCAGAACATGGTCAGAACCATGTCAGAACTGAGTCAATAGAATACAGTCTCAAATACAGTTTTAAAATGTTTCATCTATCTAAATAACCCATCTGATCCGAAATCTATTTAATCCAAAAATATCTACGTCTTGCGAGGAACTTGCACGATGGACTGCATGAACAGAAAGAACAATGGACTTCTGTGGTTGAACCCAAGGAGAAACTAAGCAAGAAGAACTCCCAATTGCTTTTCCAGTGCCGTACTGTCCACCACCATGCCTGCTAAAGTACCTGCCACCAAGCCAGTTTAAACTATGTCCACCAAAGACTCTAATACCGACCTATTTGATCTGAGTGTCCACCAAAGACTCTAATACCGACCTACCGACCTATAAGAAGTATCCAAACTGTCACCCGAGCTCAATAAGATCGAAATTAAGTTAAGCAAAAATAAGCAAATGGGTGACAAAATGAACGGTCCTTTAGAAAATCCATACCAGCTATCACAACAGACGCAGTGCCCGCGGCAGCAGTGCCCACAACCACAATGCCCACCGTCTTTGTGCTCAAACTCGCAGACCTCACCACCACAACAGTGTCCACCCCAACCATGCTCGCAACAGTGGCCGTGGCCACGTAACTCTGCACCATTGAAACCACCACCACAGAGCTATTCGCCACAGAAACGACCAGAACCGAACTCGCCAAAAGAGAGTCCACCAACACAGTGCTCGCAAGAACGGTGCCCAGCAAAGCAACAGGGCTTAACACAACAGTGCTGGCATCAACAGTGCCCAGCAAACCAACAGGGCCCACCAAAACAGTGCTCACATCAACAGTGCCCAGCAAACCAACAGGGACCACCACAACAGTGTCCGCCACAACAGTGGCAAGCACCACTGAGCTCACCGCCACAAAATCCACCACCACAGGGCCCATTAGAGCAGCGCTCACTGCAAGAGTACCCACCAAAACCATGCTCGCTAGAAAAGTTCCCGCCACAGCAGTGTCCGCCACAGCAGTGTCCGCCACAACAGTGTCCGCCACAGCAGTGTCCGCCACAGCAGTGTCCGCCACAGCAGTGTCCGCCACAGCAGTGTCCGCCACATCAGTGTCCACAACAGCAGTGTCCGCCACAAAAGAGTTTAAACCATCAATGTCCACCACAGTAGAACCTACCATCACCATGCCCACAACCAAAATACCCGCCACTACAGAACCAGCTACCACCAGAAATCCCGCAACAGCAAATGCCACCACCAAAACCTTGTCTTCCTCTTACTCCCTGCCACGGAACTAGCGAAAACCTCAACGAGATAGCCTCGACGCCTAAACTAAAAACAAACTTGGAAAATACGTGCAAAGCGAAAAAACCGTTTTGTAGTCCTGTATCAAGGTCTGAAAAAAGATTCGATTGTCCCTCTCAGAGTTCCAAGACTGATTCGAGGACTACACTAGACACAGCACAGCCATTTGACACACATTTGACAGGAGCACCAAAGTCACCAATCCCACCACAGGGAACATGTTCATGTGACAAAACAATTGCTCATCAAGAAGCGATGGCAACCCTCAAGTGTGCGATGAGAGTCCTACTGTGCAAAGGAATCGAGGCAACGCAAAACGCCGTTTCGGCAGTCGGTGAAGCAGGTCTTCAACAAATTCAAAACTTAAAAAAATCTGCATCTGACTGTTTTTCAAGTAAAGAAAAAGGAAGTGACGGTCCCAAGAAAGTAAGCAATTCTCATAGTGACACAAATTTAAGAAGTTTCCGTGTTTTGAACATCGACACATCAGAGGTAGAGGATAAACCTTGCCCAATCAAAAAATCTTCTAATCAAAGTCGAATCGAATCACAATTTGCTGGCACTTTCCAAGCTATAGTTGACAAAGTGGATTCTGCAATATCCATGCTGAGCGATGAATTGGGTTTTGAAGTACCAAATCCTTTGAAATTCAAACCAAAAACTTTTAATGATGATAGTTCTGAATATGATGTTCCATCCCCGAAATCTTCAAGTCCTAAGAAAGTTGAAAATATAATGCTTCCAACGAGCAGTTTAAATTTTGTTGCATCGATAAAGGACAAATTTTGGTCTTTATTTACTGATGACAGTAAGCAAAGTGTATCTAAAAAGTCTTCAGAGACTACTCTGTCTTCTGGAAGTGACAACAAAGACAAATGATTAGAATAGAATTTTATTGAATAAATATTTAAATAAATGTATTGTTTTTGTATACTAGCCTGTGGCTTAATAGTAACCGCCCTCGGCCGCACTCGGATCGATCTTTAGGTGAAGCCGCGGTTGCCTAGGTTGGTCTGTGGATGGGTGACCACCCATTACATACCGAGTTTCCTCCGTGCCTCGGTAAGCACGTAAAGCAGTTGGTCCCGGCTGCCATATAATTATAGACCTTTAGCAGTCGTTACAGTTAGTCTGAAAGTCTGACAACCATTCTTACTGAAAGAGTATCCTATTACCCAGCACTAACTGGGTTTTGGAGGTCAGATAGGCAGTCGCTCCATGTAAAATACTGGTATTCAGCTGCATCCGTTTAGACTGGAAGCAGACCCCGACTGTTGGGAAAAGGCTAGGTAGAGAAATGCCAAACTTAAGTGGCAGCAGGCAGGCAACATTCTTTGCAGAACGGACGACCGATGAGGCCAAAAAGTTCTGGAGTGGCGACAGCGATATGGAAGGCTACCTACTAGGCGGACCGATGTCCTGGTGAAGGTTGCGGGGATACGCTCCATGCGAGAGGCACGGGACTACGGAATACTTGGTGGAGGCCTAAGTCCAGTAGTGGACGTTTTTTGGTTGAAATGAGTTCATTTAGCAAATATTTAGTAAAACAAACCTTTTTGCGTATGAAACAAAACAGAAACACTGGTCAAGACAAACAGAATCTAAACTTCAGTGACATATGCCGTAAAATAAAAAATAAAACTGTCACTTCATCTTCTCAACACCACAAACCACCAAACCATATCATTTTAACAGAAAAAATGTTTTCTCAATATTAATAAAACTTAAATAACCAATCCTTATGTCTGAGGATGAGCCTTGCACGAGGAACTGCAAAAAAAGGAAGCACAAATGTCTTGCTTGCATGAGGCCTTTCCCCGAGGAGCTACTTAGCGAGGAAAAGCACCAGGTCTGTCCTTTCCTTCATCATCATCTGCCTAGCCTTTGTCCCAACTATGTTGGGGTCGACGCAGTGCCATTTAAGTACTCATGTCCCTTCAGCAGTTAGTGCCGAGGCAAACGATGCATTGCGGCGCCGCACCGCCAAGATTTCGACAAATCGGCGGGAACACGCCCTGTGAAATTGAAGGCGATTCGTCGAAATCTTTACGGTGCGGCGCCGCAACGCATCGTGTGCCTCGGCACTTAGTTGTCAGCTAGTAGATAGATTTCTGGCATAGTCTATGTTACTTGCAAAGTCATCATACATTATGGTTTTGTCCTTTTCCTGATAAGAATCATCAACCCATATTTTTTTTTTTTTTTTTCACACAACGCCATCTAGTCCCAAGCTAAGCAGAGCTTGTGTTATGGGTACTAGACAACTGATAAACATACTTATATATTTCTAAATACATACATATTATAGATAAATTACACCCAGACACAGAACAAATGATCGTGCTCATCACACAAACATTTGTCCTGGGTGGGAATCGAACCCACGACCTCCGGCATAGCAGTTAGGGTCACTAACCACTAGACCAACAGGCCAGTCAAGAAAAAAAAATTGAAACCCGGACATTAGATTCATCATCATCCACAGTCTAACTTCGTCTACTGCTGGGTTTTGGAGGCATATAGGTACCCAGCAGTATTTGTGAGTGCCTTATCTCAGCCACGTTCCTGAGCTGACTCGGTGGTTACCTTGACTTTCACCCCAATAGAAACAATATCTCACAACAATACCATATATTAATATTTCCCACTGCGTCACAATCATTACCCGAGTACCACGAAATGCGAACGCTCCAAGCGAATTTGCCTTGTGCTGCAAGCGTGAGCGTCGAGCGTCAATTTTCTTAACCTAACAGAGGTTAAGAAAATTAACAGATAATCAACTGACAAGATGATACAATTTCTTCCAGCAAGTGACATGGTGGGACAGTGCAGAAACTGTTCTGAAACACAACCGTCCAAAACGTGGAAAGAAGAAAAAGAATCAGATTCCTGCCTCTGTGCCCACACAATCAAAAACCCCGAACCGCCGAAGTAAAACTAGGATCTCATGACTGAGTCTTTGGTCAACTGGACCCCCGCTTGCAACTCGGCCCACAATTGAGTGATTTGTTCGACTTAACTCGTGGGTCTAGTTCGAGTGGATCCAGTTGACCAAAGACTCCATGACTGCAGACTCATGTACCGTGCAATATAAATATTTGATAAATAAGTTTGGTTTTATTATGGTTAGACGCCTATCGTTTATCTGAGATAGTGCCTGACCTGCTCTTGAGGGAGGGTTAGGGGACAAATCATAGAGCTCTCAAAGCAACTACATTATTCCATCATCATCATCATCAGCCTATAATGTTCCCACTGCAGGGACTCAGGCCTCCTCTCTAGGAGAGGATTCCATCATCATCGGCCTATAAATGTTCCCACTTCTGGGACACAAGCTCCTCTCTATGAGAGGGAAAGGGCTGTAATCTGTCACGCGGGACCAGTGCTGGTTGGTGTTTGGTGGTAGATGTTGCATGTCTTCGAATGTTGAGTTCTAGCACATGTCGGTTTCCTCACAATGTTTTCCTTCACTACATTCTTTATGTGCAGCCATCTCGGAGATTATCTCAGAGACCTCGCGCCACGACCACGATGCAGGACTGGCCGTGAGACCAAACTGAATTCGTGGTAGGACTTTCTGCGGCCTTGTATTGCCGAAAGTGTCTTGAGGCCTGGACAGCACCTATGCAGAAATGAGAGGAGATTGAGGGAGATAATGCCTAACTATCAATAAAAAATTGTTTTTAAAATGTGCACATTTTAAAAACTGAATTTCTTGTTTTCATATCATTTGATTAGTTTCTAAAAATGGCGGCTCTGCAGATTATGACACAATGGATGAGCAAAGAGAAGAGGATTTATGTCATGTTTGGAATTAAGCTCTTGAGTTAAAACGTTGAACCGTTGTTATTTTAAACAAATTAGCTTGCTGAAACAGTCAAGCTAAGCATAAAATGCTTAAGTCAGGCACGCAAAGTAGATGCTCTTGCAATGTTGAAATTATATTGAAAACTCAATGTGGCAGGGTTAGTCCCAGCTATGGCCACGCGCCAGTACATTCAAGTAGTACAATTTAATCATCAAAACTTCATAACAATAAAATCAAATCTGTCAAACGTTTTTTTTTCTCGTTTTATGTCAATGTCATTCTTTGTCACGCTAAATCATCAAGTGCAATGATTTTATAAAATAAAATTATCTACTGGAAATTATCAATAAAAAAAATATTTTAATATGCGACAGGTGAAATACAAAAAATCTTCCATAACACAGTGAATAGGAAAAGTGTCTTCCTCTACTCTTGTAGCCATCTACGTCATCAACTCAACATTTTCCTAATTCCTTCGCATCACATGTCCATACCACGAAAACCGATTTCCACACAACTTTTCATTCACCGGCGCCACTTTCAGACTTCCTCTTATGTACCTACTCATTCAATATTTTATCCAGTCACGTTACACCACACATCCCCTTAGCATTTTCATCTCAGCCAAATGCCCAACAATGCAATGCTTTTGTGGCCCAACATTATGATTCAGCAGGTCTAACCATGATAAATAAGCATATTGTTTTTCTTTCAGAAAACTTATTTTAAACTAGACATATCGAAACAAGTACTATGTACAATATTATAAGAAAATCCAACGTTAAGGCCAAGTCTCTGCCTTCAAAACAGCAATCACAGTCAGGTAAAACAGAAATAGATGAAACAGAGCAGACTGAAGAAGAGATAATATTTGAAGGTATACCAGTTTGCCCAGTGAGTGGAGACTCATCTAAAGTGTGTAACAAGATGGTTTGTTTGAGTAGAGATAAAGTGAAGCATCCTTACTATCTTATTGATAAACCAAAAGCGGTAAAGCCTGACGTTATCACGGAAGCACCAGCACGGGCTCTTTCAGACCTCTTGTATGACAAAACACCCCAATCTGAGAAATCGTTTCCAAGATATCCGCCATCCATGTTTCCTTTACCACCTAGGCGAGATCCTTTAGAAGAACAGCAGAGACGCGCAAGGTTAACTGAGTACAGACTAAGGTTGACAAGATATCATGGAAAGTGAAATGCCGCATAAAGTTTCGTTTATAACTAAAAAGTCCACGTCACTATATTTATAATTTGCTGATGTATTTCTTAAAGCCGGAGACGCAAACATAACTAGACATGTAAAGTCACCAACAAGATTATATGTAAACTCTAAGATAAATATTACAGAAAGTGTTATTAGAATTAACAAAATAGAAATAAAGTGTGAGACGTATCAGATTTAAAGACCTGCATACTCAGAATCAACACCAGTGTACCAAAGGAACAAATTAATTTTCATTGCGCTCTGACTAAATAAATTTTTCATAAATTAGCAGTCATGTTTTTCTTTTTGTAGTCTATTTAGTACGAGCTGATGCCCGCGGCGTTACCCGTCTGGATGTTGGTCAAATTATATACTAACACCTTTATCGAGAACCTCCATTGGTAAAAACAGTAATGAAAATCGGACCAGTAGTTTTTGAGTTTATCGCGAACAGACAGACGCCGGGAGGACTTTGTTTTTTTAACCGACTTCTAAAAAAAGAAGGAGGTTCTCAATTCGGATGTTTTTTTTTATGTTTGTTCGGGCATAACTCCGTCACTTGCTAACCGATTTGAAAAATTCTTTATTTGTTGGAAAGGGTATACTTCCCAAATGGTCCCATAATTTTTTTTTCAACACACTTGCTCATAAAGTGGCTATAATTTCACCGCAATTAGGCACGTAATGACACCTATAATCAAACTGTGACTTTTTCATTGCTATTATTCACTAGTGAGTTATAGGTTTTTTTTTTTAATTTTATTAGTTGAGTTGCTATATTTAAAAAAAAGTTTCGATACAAAAAAGATCGTGTTCAATGGTAAAAATAAATTAATGTACCTAATGGTCATAGGTTGACAGCTCGTAACCCACACTTTTTCACAAAATGAGTTTTATACACCAAAATTTTTTAAATTAAACGCCGAATCTTTCCATTGCTAACTCGTAATTTACAAAAAATGTCATTCGAACAATTTATGCCACAATTGACAACTCACAGTTAACAGGTATCAACTTGCCCTCACTAGCGCGCGAGTTACGAGATGTCAACGCAAATACTGTTCGCAAGAATTAACTGACAGCGTAAGATTACGACGCGAGTTTTAATTGTTTTAAAATAGTTTTATGTTTAATTAGCACTTTAAATACGTATATTTATTTTCGAAAAGTGTCCTAAAAGGTATATTGGTAATTCTTTTTATTTTATTTTACGTAAAATGGTCAATAAAACCTCACTAATTAAATTTTAAGCCATTCTATCATCCGTAGTACCTACCTTAATGTAGGTAATACAATTAATAAGAAGTATTGAGTTAATCAACATTTCAACAATATTTGAGGTAATACTCGTAATTTTAATAAAACCATAATTATTTAATAAGTAGTAGGAGTGAAACAGGGAGACGTCATATTATCTCCGAAGCTGTTCACCGCTGTACTGGAGCATATCTTCAAGGTTCTGGACTGGAGAGGACTAGGCATCAACGTCAATGGCGATTACATCCCTCACCTTCTGTTTGCCGATGATAGGTATAGTTGCATTGCTGAGAGTCTGAGACCATGGAGGACCTCAGTACAATGCTCAATGAACTCAGTAGAGCTTCCGAAAGAGTGGGTCTTAAAATGAACATGGACAAAATCAAGTTCTGTTGAATGCCCATGTAACATTAACATTAAGATCGAAGACTACACTCGAAGTTGTAGACGACTATGTCTACCTGGGACAAACGGTCCAGTTAGGTAGGTCTAACTTTGAGAAAGAGGTCAATCATCGACTCCGACTCGGCTGGGCAGCGTTGAAGTAGCGGGAAAGCTGAGTCTTATCGTCCAACTTACCGCAGTGTCTCAAGACGAAAGTCTATGGCCAGTGTGTCAAGTGTGTGTTACCAAAGATTACATACGAGACCGAAACGTGATCGCTCACAATGGGCCTCATCACCCCAAGGACAATGAAGAAGGCTATGCTCGAAGTTTCCTTGCGTGATCGAATCAGAAATGAAGACATCCGCATGAGAACCAAGGTTACAGACGTAGCCCGAAGAATTGCCAAACTTAAGTGGCAGTGGGCAGGGCACATTGCGCGCAGAACGGATGGCCGATGGGGCCAGAAAGTACTGGAGTGGCGATCGTGAACTGGAAGACGTTGCGTTGGAAGGCCTCCCACTTGGTGGACCGGTGACCTGGTGAAGGTTGCTGGGATCCGCAGAATGCAAGACGCACGGGACCGGTCAATGTGGCGACACTTAGGGGAGGCCTATGTCCAGCAGTGGACGTCTTTCGGGTGTCGTGACTGCCTCGTTTTTTCTAGTGGTCGCAAGCACGACTGCTGAGCATGTTGGCTTTCTCCATCAGTAATTTATCAGTAACAATCACGGAGTCTGGATTTGTGTTGATCGCTAATAGGCTCGCTCCCGATTACACGGGACTTAAAAAACATAACTGGCGAAATGTGAAACCTTTGCCTAACCCTTCGGGGATTACAGGCGTTATGTTATCTCTCTTTTTACGATAATTTGCCGCACATGTAATCTAATGAAACATTGTTTTTTTTTAATTGACACCACGTAAGTAACTGTTGACTGCTCGTAACACGTAAATAGTGAGGATTTTTTAACATTGTTTACTCGTAATTGTTTTATTATTGATTATTTAGTAAAAAACCTATGTGGTGATTACATTTTTTTAATTATATCAATAAATAATTCGATTACCTACCAACTACTTTTTTGTTTTATTTTATTTCAACTTATTTTCGAAATTATACAGTTTTTTGTCTCTCCTGTAAAATTTGACATAATGCAGATACGTGCTGTCAACCTATGACCATCGTAGTGCTTCCCCATTTCATGCAACTTTGAATTTAAATAGATAATTTCAACGTATACGTTTTTAATAAATGAATCTTTCACTCAAATAATATAACTTTTGTTTTCTCTGTATTAAAGAAAAAAATACCCATTTTGTCCGTGGCTAAAACTCTATTATCCGCGAAAAGTCAAAAATAGTGAAACCACATTATTTTAGTCTATGGCCGATCGTCATTGTTACAGTAGTGGCGCCACTGGTCAAGAAAAAATGCATCGCTACGTCAAACTTAGTACATTTATTTTAGTTCCGTGTTTTCCCGCCTGCATAGATAACTTGGTAGAACTGTAGATGCGCGCGCATTAATTTTTTCCGCTATTGTGAAAAAAAAAGATCTTGTTTTATCTGTTGAAGTTGGTAGAACTGTAGATGCGCGCGCATTAATTTTTCCCGCTATTGTGGAAAAAAAATAGAACTTGTTTCAACTGTTGAAGATGACTTTTTAGTATTATTTTCTTTTCTTTACAAGTGTGTTGAAAAACGTCGTATGATACACGTGTGTATTGATGATTACCGTCCTCGGCTTTCTTAAGACCCTCACCTGACGGCTCGGGTCTCAATGGCGCCTCTGCGGTAATCACCAACGTTATACACTTGTACCATAATGTACTATTATCGAAATCGGACAAGCGGTTATTGAAAAATTAACAAAACTCAAAAAAATACTACATTGTCCACATTATGACCCATGAACAATGAACCACTAAAAAGTGAAAAATAAAAACTTTTTAACAAAAAATAAAACCAGCTTCAAAAAAAACAAAAAAGTCGGTGGCAAAAAAATGAAATCAAACAAACAAAAGTCACCGACTTCAGAAACTGATTTATTTTTGACTTTTTTGTTTTTTTTTAAGTCGGTTTTATTTTTTGTTAAAAAGTTTTTATAAAAGGTAAGTGATATTTTTATCCACCAACTGTTACTTGAACCAGTACACGATGCTGAACCAGTAGTTTGTAATCAGCCCCTAAATATTTATATCACTCAGATCTAGCTTGTCCTTTTGCTGCCCTTCCCAGTGACGCCCTAAGTTGAAGCTCGTACCTCATAGGAGGTGCCCGCGAGTGCCTTGTCACTCTTTTATCTTATTTATCCCTCCCGCTGTTTGTATACTTAGATCTTTTAAACTACGCAATGGATTTTAATGCAGCTCTCAGTGATAGACAGTGATTCAAGAGAATGAAGTACATTGGACACGTGTGAGCCCGGGGCGGGTCACTAGCAGTTTATAAGGTTTTACCCACAGGATAGTCTGATTAAGCAGTTAGTCGACCTGCTCCACAGGATCCTCCACTTATTCCTCATTTTTAATAATTGTCCATGTTCCGAGATGAAGCAGTGTGATGAGATGTGGTAGTGGTCGCAGTATGGAGTTTCATATAATCAAGTTTCCGAACGTTTAGTGCTTAAAGTATTTAGTTATTATTCTAGTCGCTTTATTATCACGCAACAGAAGTGATTCAAACACACGACTAATTTGACGAACTATTAGGAACTAAGAGCGGAGAGCGGAGTGAAGTGACTAGCTTTTGCCAGCAGCTTCGTCCGCGTGAAAATTACGCTTTTCCATACAAACTTTCATCCCCTATTTAACTCCCTTAGGGGTTGAATTTCGAAAAATCCTTCCTTATTCCTTTCTTATTAATTTCAGCTTTCAAGGTTTAAGGGTTTGGGCTCGGCGTTGATGAGTCAGTCAGTCAGGACTTCTCTTTTTATTTATATAGTTAGAAGATAGATAACAATTCACTACTGGCTAGGACGATCCCACTTTCCCACTTTCTTAGCCGTAAGCGCGGGAACTAAGTTGACCATGCTCCGGGGCGAGGCGGTTACGTTACAATTTCGATTATTGTGTGTTACAGTAACGAGTTTTGTGCAAAGAATACTGAATGACTAGTGATGGCTAGTGTTGATACGGTGACGAATCCTTTCCGTGTCCTTCTGCAGTCAAAAGCGGCTGTAACATGAAAACCTCTTTCTGAAATCTGGCAGGCACACTTTCGTCACTATCATTATATGGCTTCATAGCAGCTGTGCTTGTCACATCGACTATCTGTGTCACGCAATAACCACAGTTTTCAACCTTCATAAACATGGAAACCAAACAAAAAGAATTATAGTGATCTAAACAATGTTCATGAGGAAATGCATCCCGGACCCAGAGCCAATACCAGAGCCAGGTAAATCTAATAACTCTTCACGATAACTAGGGGTTTGAGGAATAGGTTGTTTTTATTTGGATGGTGGGAAAACATCAAATGACTCTTCCCGCTCTGGAAGGAGTGGAAGGGAGTGTAAGACTTCTACTGACTGAAAACCACCCATGTTCCTTCTTCAGACACACAGACAGGGCTCTTCCATCGGTGCGTATCGGTCTGTGCAGATCTTTTGAGAAGCTTCATTTCAAAATGCAAAGTGAAAGAGAACGTATCGTCGCAATCTTTCACTTTGAAGTAACCGCTTCGCGACAGATACCGGCGCACCCAGAGTTTTTTCTGTTCTGTGGGCGCACCACAGACGTCCTGTGCTACCACGGACGAGACCTTTCCCACGGTGTGTCGTGCGAGCTGGTCCGCGTCTGTCCGCAATATCACGGACCGAGGGAACCTAGTGTAATAAAGTGAGACACGTTGTATAAACGTGGTAGAAATCAGAACTAATCGTTAACTTTCTCTGTATTTTCACAGAGCCCCCATGCCCAGTAAAAAAAAAGAAAAATTTAAAAAAATGTCCGAAACCTGTTGAACCGCCACCTAAAGTAGAGAAACTTTGTGGTGTGTTTCCTTGTCTTTGTATAGAGAGAGTCAAAAATCTACCTCAAGGCCCAAAAACCTACAAAGATGATCCACGATTTACCTGCGCGATTAAACCTCAACTGCCTGGCTATAAGCGGTGTGAAAAAATATTAGAATCGAAAGTATTAAAACCTGACGCGCCATGGCCCAATTGCCCACCACCCCCACCACCGCCTGAACCTAAAGTGCTAACACCTTGCGAAGAACAGAACCGTAGGAAGCGAATTGCCGCTTGCAAGAGAAGAATGGAAAAATACTGGGAATAATGGAGAATAACGACAGTCTTAGCTCTAATGTAGATTCCCTGAAAGACCTGTTGAAGTGTGAGAGGGAGTCGAAACAAGATAATATATTAAATGTCAGAACGCTTACAACTCAAACAACAAACACAGGTCACACAATTGAAATCATCACGGGGAGTGAATTTGAAATGGATAAAAACATAACTGAACTAGAGAACCTTGTAAAAAAGTTACAAGAGGAAATTGTTGCGATGTGCGCAACAGTTAGCAAACCCATATCACAACATAGTTCCATGGTTACTCAAAAAGACGAAAACAGCAGAAGCAATATCGGAAGCAAGCTATTAGAAGTGAACAACGCAATAACTGATATGTCAAATAAAGAAAAAGAGCCAGAAAGGCAAAATGTTTGCATGTCGGAAGAACATGTAGAAATAAATGAATGTGATCAGAAAGATGCTTTTGATGATGTTAGGCGGGATTTCTCAGTACTATGGGATGATACCACAAAAATGCGTAATCTTTCCGATAAATATCTTGTAGATCTTACTGAAAAACCAATAGAAACTGGAAGTGTCTTGGGTCTTGGATCTTTGAAAATGGATAAACAAATGGGCGCAGACATTATTTTGATAGAATCATATGAATCTACAAACAATAAACGTCAAGTAAAGCTTACTAATGTTTCTATGCTTGGAGGCACATGTCCAAGTGATGAAGTTTCTTCAAGCAACATCCGTGACAGCAAAAAAATAAGTACAAATAAAGAACGTTATGTTGATTCCATTATTAATGATGTTATTTCTGAATTTGTCATTGAAAACGTCGCTGAAAATATTATGAATAACGATCCTGTATTTTTGAATGCCGAGACTCCTAAGCATTTATTTGTTACTTATATACCTATGGAAATTGAAGACATTAATATTGGAAAACACCCTTGGAATCTGGTTAATGAAGTTGGTCTTAAATCTAGTGCCACAGATTTACCAAACCCTGGAGTAGAAGCTATCAAATCAAAATTGAAAAGCATGGGTTCTTTTGACAACTTAACCACTCGTGTGTCTAGTCATGTAACTCCAACACCTACTACTCAAGAAGTACCGCAAACGCAGAGTGCCAACATTGAAAATACAGGCCAGACTTGTCCAAAGACAGACAGTTTATTTAAAACTTTCAATAGAAAACTTCGTCATATTGTTGGTATTATCAGTGAAAGGACTATTTCTCAGGACAAAGATAACTGTGAAGACAATGGCACATCAGACAAAAATCTTTCAAATGAATTGCAAAAAGTTATTCCGAAAAGTACGAGTGAGCCGAGAAAAGAGTTCACAACAGAAGAATATAGCTCAAAAATTGGCTTAAAAAATTCAATTATTCCTATAACTCAAGACAAATTTAAAACATCAAAATCCTTATACGATAAGATCAAAGAAGCAGAAAGCGCTTTTGTTAACACATTTCTCTCTACTACCTCTCTACTCTCTCTATCTGCTGAAGAAGATCCCTCGGACGATGGTCCACGAAACAAAAACTTAATGAAAGGAAATCATAAAACCACAGATAATAAATACTCTCAAACTTTAAGCCTTGAAAACGTAGTCGATAATAAAAACTTGGTGAATGGAAATATTAAAACCACAGAAAATAAATACTCCCAAACTATAAGCCTAGAAAACGTAATCGATGATAAGCCTGATATTGTAACTCTCTCTTGTCCAGACCTAGGAGTTACAAGAACCACAAGTAGAAGTTTTAGTGGCATGATACCTCAGTTTATTGGTTCTGATCTTAGAAATGAGGAGGTTATGAAAATAGAGCAAAAGGGAGAGGAGACTGAAGATGATACGGAAACTGGAACAGATGACGAAGATGATGATGATGAAGATTATTATGATGATGAAGAGGAAGATGGTGATGATAGTAACGACTTTAAAGTAAACCGAATAAACTGAAGTTAGCTTCCGATTATTGCAAAGGTTTTTTCTTTAACATACCTACATACATGAAACTCACGCCTTTTTCGCAAAAACAACGTGGTTTTTATTGCTGTGAAGTTTCGCAGAAACTATGGAAAGCTACCCGTTTTGATCCTAAAGGCCTCCTCACCGGGAGCATTCGTCTATAATGTAGAGACAGAGCTACACGGAATGTCTAGCGCCATCTCTTTTCCACACTGGAAAAAATTAAGTTCAAAAATCTAAAACCCGACTACTAACAAAATCGCGGTCTTAAAAGTAGAAAACAAGAAAATAATTCTTGCCTGATATTCTTCGTAGTCGCATGCCACTGATACCTGATGCTCCTTCATGGCGTTCTCATTGATACAAGGTGGCATGCGACTACGAAGAATATCAGACAAGAATTATTTTCTTGTTTTCTACTTTTAAGACCGCGATTTTGTTAGTAGTCGGGTTTTAGATTTTTGAACTTAATTTTTTTATTTGAATTTTATTTTTGTGGGTACTTAAACTATAATATAATACATATTTGTAATGTGCTCGCCAAGACCTTTCATTTGATACCAAACTTGCTATGGTTATCTCAATTTAATATTTTTTGAGGTAAGTTTTTGACATTTAAATTCAGTCATAAAAATAATTTATAAAATTTATATAGCCTATGTCACCCGGGCTATTCTTACGAATCTATTGACACCTAATTTATTGAAATCCGTTCAGTAGATTAGGCGCTACGGTGGAACATACATACATACATACATACATACATACATAGACTGCCAAAATCATTACCCTTCCTTTTGACTTCGCCGTAGTCGGGTAAAAATATAAAAACTACACTAACTTTAGGACGTCATTTTAGAACACGGCGTCTTATTCACAAAATACAAAGGTCATGGATATAATAATGGAATCTCGTACAGTCGAACAAGCAAATTTTAAGATTACCTATACAGGTTTTAGAGAATGATGTCAAACGATACAGCGTTTGGCATCAATTGCTTAGTGCGAAACACTTTATAAAACATAGTGTACTAGAATTATAAAGGTCTGTATACTTATAAACTCCTACAAGAGTTCTTTTTAGCTAACATCCATACTATCCATACTCCATACTAATATTATAAATGCGAAAGTAACTCTGTCTGTCTGTTACTCTTTCACGCCTAAACGGCTGAACGGATTTTGATGAAATTTGGTACAGACATAGTTTGGAACTTGAGAAAGGATAAAGGATAGTTTTTTTTTTTTTTTTTCGCGAGATAAACCAAAAATCTGCCGGAAGTCACTATTCCACGCGAACGAAGTCGCGGGCAAAAGCTAGTACTGTATATATCGTTATGGGCATTTTCCTGTGATCCGGTGAGGAACCTCCATTACATCCATTTGCTTTGCCTTCTTCATTATCTTTCATAGTATTAAAAGTGTCATATTATTGAATAAAACAAGACAAGTTCAAATCCTTTCCAACAATTTATTCACAATAACAGGTATAATTCCATACAAAATACATCATTTAAAATATTTTCCATACTAAATAAACATTCACGTTAAAACTTAAGCAAGCATTTATGACTAGAATTTACTCAAAATAATACCCTTACAACTTTACATATTACACAATATATTTCATTTAAACACGTCTATATATTTATCAATAAATTAATTCATTTATAGCAGAAAATATAGCATTTATTCAAGGCGATTAAAAACGTTTTTTGGCACAATTTTCTCTTCTATCCATACCATATAAATAAGGCACATAGCCACATGATTACAATATCTCTGTATACTATACATAATAATTTAATAAAATTTTCCATTTAAAAATTCATTCCTTACCTCAAAATATTTTGAACCCCACAGGGGGAATATCTAGAAAAAACACGGGACCATAAGCCAAAAGCTATTTATTATTTACAAAATATTCTTCGAAAAATCAGTTTTTTATCCTCCTGTAGCCCGAGGTGCTTTGGACCTGCAAGCCCAGGCGTGGGAAACAAACCTCAGCGGTAGTCAACCGCTGGGGTTACAACTAATCCAACTAAATTTGTCGTGGAGTCTATTTTTTTCTTGGTGGGGGCTGCATCGGGGGCTGGTGGAACGGATGGTATTGCCGAGACAATATGCTTTCCTGAAAAATAAAATGGTATATTTAATGCTTAATATTATATGCACACAAATAATTGATATTTTTGAAAGAAATAAAGAATCTAGTACTACTACTGGGAGGCAGAAATTAGGAGGCTCAAATAAACGAAATATAGTACTTAAAACACGAAAAAACAAGACTTAGATAGGAGACAATAATAATATTTCACTGGTATCCACATGATGAAGCGGTTAATATAACCGTCCCATAATGACTTCAATGTTAAATGAAATGACGTACCACATCGTTGGGCCTCGTCTGGGCAGCTCCCATATTTCTTTCTTGTAATATTATTTGATTGGCAGCGCTGTAAACATTGTTATATATTAGTTCATATTTTATTTATATCATTCAGTCAGCTTCAAAAAGTACGAACTACATTTTGACTTCCATTGTAAAAATCTCTCCAGATTCTGCTTAGCCTTGTTCTTTTTAAAGAACATGACATGGCGTGACGTTTATGTTAGAAGAGTACCGTGTGTGTGATGTGTCTCCATATGGAGTTTCTTGCCCGTTCGTTTCATTTAGTGCCCGACTGCTGAAGTTAGGCCTTCCTAAGATACACCTCACCTGATTCCGGATGTGCGTCAACACAGGTACTCTCTCTTCTCTCATGGGTCTGCAATCTGAGATGACCCGAGAGAGTTTACCCGCTGGACCAACTGATTACAGTGCTTTCCAGAACACGAGAGTGTTTTACTGTTTTACCATTAACTTCCAAAGTACTGGCTGATACTGTAAATTACAAAATTGAAAAATGCATGTGGGATTCCTCGAGTGGAGCTCGATTTTTGAGCTCTAAAATTGGAGACCCCCACGCTCACCAACCATGAGACCATGAGCAGGTAACGGTCGTCATCAGACTATAGTGTTCTCACTACAGGGACTCGGGCCTCCTCTCTAGGAGAGGGATGGGCTATAATCCACACCACGGGTCTAGTGCGGGTTGGTAGATGTCACATGTCATCGATTTTTTTGGTTTTAAGACATGGCGATTTCCTCAAAAATCAACATAGGCACACGAAAGCCTACTTAGGCACTAATAAAACGTCAAAAAAGGTGCACAGTTCGGGTTGGTCGGTTCCTATGGAGAAGAACAGACAAGAATCTCCATGGTTACTCTTTTAAAAATGTAGAAGTATAAAAGTATATATCTCACGTGTCCATCTCCTCCTGGGTGAGGTCGAGCGCCTCCTGCATCTCGCGTGAGGTGCTCAGGATGAAGTCCTTGTCACAGTACTTGCCGAGCCCCTGCTCCGTCAGTACCTGAGGGTAACCGCCATTTTGTTTTACGAGTTGATATGAGTCGTGCGGCTAACTAGATTTGAAGAATGAATATGTGCCTCTAGTGAAAAAGGGTCTGATTTCACAAGTTTATTTTTTTTATTTAAGATAAGTTAAATCTGTTTTTTTAACAGTTATACCCTTTTTCACTAGAGGCCTAGGTATAGCTTAATGATATTAATATAGCTTTTGCTATTACTATTGTTGATATATTGTAGGCGTACGTACAGTGCAATTTGTCCAAAATAAACCTTTGTATCTTGGTCATAGGTCTAAACTAAATAACGGTAATAATAGCATGACATGTTCTAAAAAAGGAGATCAAATCAAAATAATTTACAAAAACTACTCAACAAAACTAATTTGAACTAGATGCGCTATCTATAACTTACAAGAAATGAATACTACAAAATTACGTAACTAAACAACAACTATCTACATTTTTACCTAGGTAATGCCCCAAGAGGTAGCTAAAAAGGACAACATCGAATTAACATTCACAACAGTTTATAAAAAAAACAAGGTACTGTGCTGAAAGTATCACAAAAAGAAGGATCATACACCAGGCTGCATGGCATGGCAAAGAATTCTTTGGAATGAAGGATGTCTAACGATGTTTCGAGATACTGAAGGATTTCAAGGCACTTCAAGAGATCCTGCGGCACGGCGAATGATTCTTGGGGTGTAGGTATGCTTCTAGAGGAGGATGGGACACAAATAGGTGCTCAGACAAAAGACAAAAGTGACCACCGAGAAGATGTCCCGAAACCTACCGATACGTGCCGTGTCATTGCATGCTTAAGTTTTCACAAGTTTCCTGCAGTATACCCAAGTCCCTTTGAAGAATGTGAATGAAGAAATTTAAGTGCTATTAGACATAAAAATAACATTCAAAATCGTTTGAGCTTGTACGACACTCTAGGCACTCTCTCTCTCTCCGTTTTACCATGCTATGCCGAGAACAATTAGAAGAAAAGGAAGAACTAATGTAACACTTACTCGAGTAATAAGATTCTCCGCTGGATTCTCTATGCAGTAAGGCACGTTGTGGAGAGGTCTCGTCTTTTTGTCACGAACTGAGGATATAATACAAGATTTTTTAATCATTTTTTCAACATGGCGAAGGAAGTTTTTGATAAAATTCTGGAATTCTCTGTAAGTAGTTGTGAGATTAGCGAAAAATTGTTTCGCAATCATCGGAATCAAAATTCTTCTCGATCGATGCCAAAAATTTCAGATGTGTCCTTAATCCCGCTCCCTGATACAGTAAATAGGCCATCAAGTGTGAAGTGTGAAGTTGATACTGTATGCGGCGCAGGATGGAAGGCGGGCTAATGTCTGTGGGGAGACTTAAGCCCGTTAACCACCAGAATGGAGACGAGGAAATGTGTGCCAAATTCGACCAATCACAGGAAGGGCGAAAGACCACATATAAATTTTAACTAATGTGGTTGGTCGATTTACGCACATCTCTCGTATTCACTCCTCTCAGCTTTGGTGGAAACCGGGTCTGTGCCATCCATGAACACCCATCTACAGAGATTGGTTTTACTCCGGCTGACTTGGGTTGAAGTTGGTTTAGGGACTTCCAAGTCAGCCACGGCAACTTGTGCACAGGTGGAAGGTTTTCTGTTGTCAGGAGTTTAAACTGCTCTCGCCAGAAACTGCATCTTGCTGTTGAGGCGACAAATATTTACGTTCATAATTAAACGAAATCTACTGTAACATCCCAGTACCACCCTGTGCATTTATTATGTACAGGCACGTACAGGCAAGCATCAAAAATCGTATTCATGATCAATAGGAGAAAAGTAACTTACCTATCAAAAATAGGTACAAAAAATCATGCACAAACAGGCATTCACTCCATTAAATTTTTAATCATCATTCTCAGTGCACCATAGCAAGAAAGGTGTTTTCAATCCATACCTACTATTAAGAAGAAGTAGAATTTGTTTTTATGTTTGTATTTAAGGAGCAATTTCTGAAACGAATAATCCAATTCACAAAATTCTTCCACTGGCAGAAAGCTACATTAAGCTAATACTTATTCGCGGGTGTTATATGCTATAAATTATATTTCTAACATGCATATTAGCCGAGCCATCACATTTTTGCAGACGAAGTCGCGGGCGAAGTGCTAGTCACTAATAAACCATTCAAGTGTTTTAGCCTGCTTACCAAGTTTAAGTACATACATTATGTACTCCATACTCCCTACTGAAAAAAAGAAGCGCACAAAAAAGAGGTACACAATATTTTGTAATAATAATAATTATTACACAAATAACCATGCAGCAGGTTGTTGACATAAATAGATAAATAACTACACAATCACAACACACTAAAACGGACTTACAGTTCTTTCTCATAGTCTGCATTAAATCGTTGGACGTTTTTCTGCGAATATTATTTTTTAGTTATTCTTTTTCAATTAAATATTATACAGATGCCTTTTCAACAAGAAATCCAATCAACAGTGCACTAGCGCCGTCTGCCTTGACGTTTTTGAAACCTTTAATGACAGAAGTGTAGTCACATGTATAGAAACCAGATGGCGTTGTTATTTCGATACTGGAAATATGAAATAACGTAAGGGACATTTTGTCGAAAATGAGTTATATATATCGTTGGTTTCAGATTTTTTTGCTCTATCGATTGGTATATTTAAAATCTCGATATCTTGAAAAAAATGTCCTTTACATCACATATTTTCCGTAGGCCTAGACCATTTTTTTTCTAGAAACTGGCTGTATAAGACATTTAATATTTCTTTTTTTATAAAAAATAATGTAAGTCTCTTTACTCACAGTATTTGGTATTTACATTAAATCAAAATCGAGTACATTTTACAACATGTCACATAAGTTATTCCATAATTTGAGATGTTTTATTTATTGTCTCATACATTAGTGTTCCCTGAGAAGGTACAAATACCATTGTCCCTTACATTAAATTGTGACTAAACTATCATAATTATATTGACCCTTTTTTTTGTTTGGTGGGTGGAAAATCATCAAATGACCCCCCCCCCCCCCCCGCTCTTGGGCAGAGCGAACGGGAGTGTCAGACTTCTACTGACTAAAACTCGAACCCATTTTCCTTCTTTGCCCTTGCGCCGAGGCCACGTCATCTCGTTCTATAATCCGCGGCCCCGATAGGCGTTGGCCCTTGCGGGCCCCTCCTTGCTGACAACTCTTTGAGCCGCGCGTGGAACACTCTGGCGCCGCCGACACGGTCTGTTGCCGTCATGACGACGGCCGGACGGCGAGCTAGCCCATTACTCACCGTCCACAGGCCCGCGTCTACGGTGGCCGGAAGCCATCACGTGGCCCCCGACGCCCGGAGCGCCTTCCGCGGCGCCTGGGACGTTGAAAGGTTCTCTCCCTCTCTCGTTCCGCCACCTCCTTCGCTAGCATCACTGCTTCGCAGAAGGAGGCAACGGCGTCCCATTCCTCCTCGCCCCGGACCATGGCTTGTACCAGGGCCGGGCGCGAGAGGTCGCCGCCGCCGATCGCCGCTACGATAACCCGGCGGGGCTCCGCCCAAGCAGGGCACAACTCCACAGTGTGCTCCACCGTGTCCTCCGGTCGATCCTCGCAGTGGAAGCATCCGGGCGTTTCCTCCCGACTGATTCGGTACAGGTACCTTCCGAAACACCCGTGTCCGGTGAGGACCTGCATCAGACGGAAGGTGAGGGCGCCGTGGCTCCTCTCTAGCCACTCCTCAAAGAGGGGACTTACCGCCACTATCGTGGCGTGCCCTGCACGGGGTTGCGACAGTCGCTGTCTCCATGCCGCCATGAGATCGCACCGGAGGTCTGTCCGCCGCGCAGCAATGTGCCGCGGCAGCAGAGTGACCCCCCGGTGTAGCGCCTCCGCGCGCCACTCATGTAGGCGCGCGAGGACTATCGCCTCCAGATCCCAGGGCGGCAATCTGGCAAGGAGATTCGCCACGTCGCAGGAGATCGTGCGGTACCCGCGGACTAGCCTTACGGCCATGACCTTTTGAGGCGCGTTCTGGTAGTGGACGGCCCGCTTCCTCACGGCACGTGCCCACACCGGGGCCCCGTAAAGGGCCATGGACCGCACGATCCCCGCATACAGCCTACGGCAGGAGGCGTTTGGCCCCCCCAGATTGGGCAATTGAGCCACCTAAAGGCAGCCGCGGCCCGCTCCAGTCTGGGAGCTAAACGTCGGAATTACTCCACGAAGTTCCACCGCCTGTCGAGGACGAGTCCGAGGTACTTTAAAGTACACTCGATGCCGATGGAAACCCCTCCCACCGATAGCTCGGATCCAGACGGTGGCACATTCCCACGCCCATAGAAGCACATGGCCTCGGAATTGTGAAGTGCCACCTCGAGACCCAGCTACCGGATCCTCTCCACGACTATCGCAACCCCGCGTGTCATGTTCGCGGCCGCCGCCTCGTGCTCGTCCCCCCGTGCCAGCACCAGCGTATCGTCCGCGTAGCAGACGACGCTGACGCCGTCAGGGAGGTCGGCACGCAGCACCCAGTCGTAAACGATGTTCCACAGGGGCGGCCCCAGAACCGAACCCTGTGGAACACCGCACGACTTCTCTCGCCGGTTCCATTGTCCGTTTTGACCAGGATAGATGACCGTCCTGTCGTTCAAGTAGTCCCCGACTACACGACGAAGGTAGGCCGGCGGCACCCGGTGATACCGAAGTGCCTCCCTGAGCGCACAAATAAAAGTTTTGATCTATTTTATTCGTTTTATTTTATCCCTATGAGTCAGCAAGTAGTTTAAAACTGTATGGTGCAGGCATAGTAGGTCACGAATGTATAAAATTCATTTTTTTATAAGCATTAACATTATAGAGTGTACCATTATGAGACCTTTACTTTGAAAAACTCTAAATGTTTATTTCCTAAAGTGTCCCATACATCAATGCCGTTTATTTATATCTAAAATTTTGTAAACGTATATCCCTCGTATTCATTATTATTTAACGTAAGGGACATGCTATCTTTGAAACTGTAGGCTTTATTGATTTTTTACTATCTTAGCTTCAAAGAATGAAGAAATCTAAGAAACTTTGTCCTAGACACTTTTTACATAAAACATATAGTTCAAAAATTATTGCCAGTTTTGTAGAAAAAATATCTTATTTTTGCTCTCCTGAAAACCTTAGTTTTGTCCCTTACGTTATTTCATATTTCCAGTATCGATTTGCATAGAAACCAGATGGCGTTGTTATTTGCATAGTATCAGATGGCGCTTAATTCAAGTTTTGTGCTTATTTTAGATTGAATGGTATTCTGTATAACATTTTTGGACATTATTTTAATGTGCCATGATTTAAGACGAAATTAAAACATTGATCACGACACAGAATAAACGTAAAACTATAAGAAGCTATTGCGTTTGTTTGGTACGACAATTACTAGAGTTAATTACAATCATTTATATATAACTTACTCGATAGCTTTGAATATCTTTTCGGAGTCCTTGCCGTGAAGAAGAGGCTGCATTGCGATTTCTTCATCGCTTTGGTTGCCATCTTCATGTTTTCTGAAAACGAAGAGAAAACGTAGGCAAGCAAGACTTTTATTTTATTTGCACAAGCAAATACATAAATAATAAGTACGGCTACTTACAATTCCTCTTCCGGTATCTGGCCATCCATGCCAAGCTCTCTCCGCATCATTATACTTAGCGATTGACCATCTTTACCAACTGAAATAAAAATAACATAAGACTTTATCATACGGACTCTTTAAGCACTAGGTTGGAGTGTGTAGGATTGATTTAGTTTTAGAAATCATCCATAGGATACTTTGTTGCATTTTGTTGCTTTACGTCATATTAGGAAGGTTTTGTTTCGAAACTGGAGTTAGGTCTTTTCGTCTCATCTGTTATCATTGTGCGCATCAAAAGCAACATTTATTTCATCCACTTTGCTATAGTGGGTAAGCGCACCCTTACCCACTACAAAACATTATGTACGCAACGTGTACATGTGTGTGTATATTCTATATTCTATACATACATCAAAACTTACCACCATTTACATTGACATTGTTTGTAGGGGACGGCAAATTATTCTGCATGGCAGTTCGTCTATCCCTCCCGTAGAAACTCTCGCGTCCATGCTTCTTTATACTGGTCCATACTGCTCCGAATAAAGTGTGGTTACGCTGAAAAATAGTAAAGCGAATATTAGTCAAAGATAAAAACTTTTCCCCGAGATATTATACCTACCAACTAACTAAAGCTAAATAACTCTCTTAACCCTAAATCTTCGAGTGTTCGATTTTGACCATTTCAAATACCGTGTTCTTTATTCATAACTATTAGTAAAGAACAAGCATTAAAACAATGACAGCAGTCTAAACCACAATATTCAATGATGCTTATTATTATAGTCAATAACTAAATTATGTTGCCTAATCAGTAACTTATGAAAAGTCTAAAGATTTTGTTCAGTAGCTTTTGTTTCGAATAAAGCCAACCATTTTATAATAATTAAAATGTGCTCACCAAAAATATATATAAAAACAGGAAGCAGATTACTCACCCTATGCATAGGCTCCACGACCTCTCCAATACACTCGTCAAGGTTTCCAGAGATAGCTCTCTTCAGCTCGGGTCCAGCTTCATGCAGTGTCCTCAAGCCAGCTTGTAACGTCATCTGGTTGTTCTGCAGAGATGCTGCGGCAGCTTGCTCCTTGCGCTTCCTGAATCTGTTCGTTTGCCGACGGGGAAGCATTGAAATGTTTTGCAGTGCTAACAATGTTAGTAGTCTTTATCTCGTTGTGTGTGAGAACTATTTTTACTTGAATTTTCTGCAGTAAGATCGTGACATTTTTTTGTGTCTTTGTCTTAATCTTAACACGTCTATGCACACAACACAGCATTTCAAATCTTTATTTACAACTAAGTCATTCATCTATCTCAAATAACTAAACAATAGAATCTATAATTGGGCAAACACTAATTAAGGTAAACTTTTGTTTGTAAGTGTAAAGGAATCAAACACAAAATGGTGATTTGTGGTTAAAATCCCAAACTTGTCCAAACATGTCTTCTCTGTGACCACAAGACTTACAACCATTTGCCTAAAATTATTTCAATTTATGTTAAAAAAGCCAATTTATTTAGCCCTCACCTTTTCCATGCGTATAAACAAACATTTGACAGAAACACAGAAATTAAACCAACTCCACTCAATAAAAAGGTCAGAAAAAAGGTATAAATGAAGACTGTGCGTTTTAAGCAAGTGATTGTAAATACACAAGTTATTACACGGAGGAAACATGCTTCGGAAAACTCGAAAAAAATTGTCTCAAAAATTGTCATGCTGTCAAAAAATATATTTGAAAAATGCATTGGACTCGACGATAAAGAACACCTTAAAAAAGGCGATGAAGCTGAAATCAATAAAAATGTCTTGAGAATCATACAATCATCGAAAGACACTCTAGAACTAAACAAACCAACAAGTGTTACGTAGAATCTAATGGTATCTGATCAGACCTTACTAAGTTATGGTTTAGTTAAAGATGATCGTATGAGTCTAAAATCCCGAATTAAAACAAAAGGACCATGAACAAAAATTCAGAAAAAAATCTCTCAAGCGGCCTCCTTGGCATTAAAACTAGTAATTCTGCCAAGAAAGCAAGCATAAATACAGCATTTGTAAAAAAAAAATCTTCGAATGTTGCTTAGTACTCGTGAATCGACTTACGCATGGTTCCTATAAAAATAGAAATGTTGATGTTAATGAGTGCTTACAAAGAAAATAAATTAAATCAAGAAAGTGAATGAGAGATGAGGTGATACCCTGTAATAGTTAACAATTTTAATGACAAACTAGAAAAACATGTCACCAATTTAACAATTACCTACAGTCATTATACAAATAGTTATGCTTAGATATTGTTTTGGACTATTAGCAAATACCTGTTTTGTAAACGACAAAATCATTTATCTACCCAAGTTTGTATAAGGAATCTAATAAAAAATATCCTTTTTATTTATCAAAAATACTCAGTCTTATCTTATATAATATTATATACCTATCAAGGTTATTCAGAAAATTGAAGTTAAATTAACATTTTAGCTCATCTAGATGATACAACTACTACACATTTATAAATCTACTCTCAACATTGAACACACACACTGACCTTCTGAAATAGTCCTGTATAAGGAATGTGGCATAGAACTTTCCTACTGTGATCTCGTTGGGGTCACCTGGTGGTGGCACTACTTGGTCCAGGAGCTTCGGAGAAGTGCGTTTCCATACTTTCTTGATTATCGCTCGGAGTTCAGTGTTACACTCATCGATTACACCTAGATGGAGGAAAATATTTTTAGTGTTAACAACTGAAGCGAAACAAAGGGTTGGCTTTTAGCGTTATATTACTATATTTTAACTTGCGTGTTGAATTATGAACCCTTTATCAGATAGGAGGTTAGTGTTCCAACAATGGAAACTTTTTATCATAGGCCAGCTGATTCATAATGCTTGCATTCTTATAATCAAAATTAGAATTTCAGCATCAGATTACAATTTGCCAAAGGTAAGGGGAGTTAAAAGGAAATTAATGTAGGATTACAAACCAGTAGTCTTGATTTGCAACTGCGTCCGAACCACAGCAAATAACGTAGCATTGAAGTTAACAGTACCATCTGAATTTAACGGCATATTCATTGATACTAGACGTTTGCAAGCCGTTCGATGAGGACAGAGCTTACCAAAACCTGAAAGAGACAATAAGCGTGTAAATACAAATATTAAAAGACAAAAAATTTAGATATCCAAACACTGGCACATAACAATCTGTGTGGTGCTTTCTTCAAAAGCCAATCTCAGACACTAATCTGCATAGTCTTCATGTGTGTATACCAAGATTTTGTTTGGACCCTCAAAGAGACTACCTATTACCCATTTTTTTTTCTATGGAAAAACATCAAATAACCCCCCCGGGGCTCTTGGGCAGAGCGGAAGTGAGTGTCAGACTTCTACTGACTAAAAACCACCCATGTTCCTTCTTCGCCCTTGTGCCGAGGCCGCGTTATCTCTTTCGATAATTCGCAGCCCCGACAGGAAGAGAGTTTCGGATGTTTCTTCTCAAAGTAGTCAGGTACGAAACACTAGCCCCATCTAGTTTTAAAAAAAAATAACAAAACTTATCTAGATCAGGTTATCTAGGGCATTGTTGAATTCTCAGCTAATAGTTTGTACAACTGATGTTTATCTAGGCATTCATTTAAAGTGTCGCCTAGTGTTCGTATATATAAACTCAAAATCATAATAATAATAATATCTAAGACGACGCCGCACTTGATAGGCTGCGCTCAGAGGTACTAAACAACCGTATCATCTTGACTCAGGCACAGACTGCGGTACCAGCGACTGTTATTGACGCGACCACATCGTGGCCCAATACTGTTGCTGTAGAGGAAGATGATAAGGTTGCTACGGTAAGTAGCCAGTGCAACGACCGATTGAGGAGCGCACTGGAGGATGCGCTTCGCGAGTATAGATCCATTCCTACCGAACTTAGGCCCCGATTACCACGGTTACCCATGCATAAGCGAAATAGGGCGTTGGTGTGTGCCCTGGACTCGCAACTCAAGAATATATTCGAGAGTAGCGAGGACCTCGTTGATGCACACTCGATCTTGTACTGTGGGGCTGTTGCGGCATGTCGACTAGCTAATGTTAAATTCCCAAATTGTGACTTAGCTAGTCGACCAAAACCAGCCGTACCGGCCTGGCAGCGCAGGATCGAGCGTCGTATCGACGGGGCCAGGGTACTCATTGGCAAACTATACTGCTTCAGGGAGGGCAATACACGACCACGTGTGATGCGCTTTGTGAGGCGGGCATTCTCGGGAACTGAAATCAGTCCCCAAGATTACATGTCCCGTGTCACAGAGCGCATCGACTTCCTGAAGCAGAAGGTTTATGCATGGGCCAACCGTATTAGGCGGTATAAGCGGCGGGTTGATCGTTACTCGCAGAATCGCATGTTCCAGAGCGATGAAAGGTGGGTATACCGAACTTGGGAGCGACCCGAGCAAAATATGACGGACGTGTGTCACCCAGATGATGCTGCTACGAGTTCATTCTGGCGCAGCATCTGGTCGGTACCCGTCTGTCATACTGAGGCTGACTGGTTGCGTGATGTCGAGCGAGTGTGTGAACCTATTCCAGAAATGGAAACTATTCTAATAACACCACTAGATATAGCCAGTGCAGTTCGTTCGTTACCGAACTGGAAATCACCAGGTCCGGACGGACTGCACAATTTCTGGCTCAAATGGCTCAGAAGCTCACACACTTGCCTGGCATCTCAATTCCAGTCGGCCTTAGAGTCTGCGTCGCTCCCGCAGTTTTTAACCACAGGCAGGCCCACCTGCTCCATAAGTCAGGTAGTCCCGCGGAACCCAAGAATTATAGACCGATTACGTGTTTGTCGACGGTCTATAAACTTCTTACATCCATTTTGAGGGCAAAAATTAATAAACACATTGAGCAAAACTGTATTATGTCTGCTTCGCAGAATGGATGTAGGAACGGATCTCGCGGTACTAAGGAGCTACTCCTCATCGACATGGCCATTAGCCAACGGGTTCGTCGAGCCCGCAAGGATCTGTCGACATGCTGGATAGATTATAAGAAGGCCTACGACTCGGTGCCACATACATGGCTGATGAGGGTGCTGGAGTTGTACAAGATAGATGCAACTCTACACGCCTTCCTTGAGTCGTGTATGGGGCAATGGAAGACGGTCCTTCGATATCCAGGATGTCGACGGATTCAGGGGAACGATGAACCTGTATTGATTAAACGGGGAATATTCCAGGGCGACAGAAAACAGGGCGCTTTGGTTCTGTCTAGCCCTGAATCCTCTTAGCACATTGCTGGAGGATTCAGGTCTGGGCTGACGGTTGAGGAGAGATGGTCAGGTCATTTCTCACCTTCTTTACATGGATGATCTGAAACTGTTTGCCCCCAACAAATTGCGACTGATGGAGTTACTAAAAATAACTGATTCTTTTAGTAGCGCCATCAGGATGGAATTTGGTGTGGACAAATGTGCAGTCATGCATGTAAAGAGAGGAGAGATTATGGAATCCGAGGGAATTCAGCTCTCGGATTCCATACACCTCAGATCCCTCTCCTCATCCGAAAGCTATAAATATTTGGGTATGTCGGAAGCGTTAGGCATTAACGTAGCTGACATGAAGGAATCGTTGAAGGAGCGCTTCTTCGGACGCCTGAAGAAGGTTTTAAATAGCCTTCTTTCGGGTGGGAATAAGGTGCGCGCCTTCAACGGTTGGGTCATGCCAGTTTTAATGTACTCTTTCGGCATACTCAAATGGACTCAGACTGAACTCGATACCTTGGATAGGAGAGTCCGTACATTGCTGACCGCAAATCGGATGCATCACCCACGATCATCGGTCATGAGACTGTACATCCCGCGGAAATGCGGGGGTCGAGGCTTTTTAAACGCGAAGACCCTCCACAACCGCGAGGTGTGCAGTCTCAGAGAATATTTTTTAAAAGCCGATGTGGGTATGCACCGAGATGTGGTCGCAGTGGACAAGGGACTCACCCCGCTGTCCATGGCTAACGAGAACTGGCGCAAACCTGTAGTACTTACTGCTGATGACCGCAAGGAAGTATGGCAAAGCAAGGAGCTTCACGGGCGCTTCTACCGGACTCTTCATGGGCCCGATGTAGATTTTCTAGCGTCCGTGTCCTGGCTACGTTTCGGCGACCTCTTTGGGGAAACTGAAGGTTTTGTCTGTGCAATTATGGACGAAGTTATGTTGACGAACAACTACCGGAAATATATTATGAAGGATGGGACGGTTGACGTGTGTCGGGCATGCCACCGTCCGGGTGACTCCATCAGACATATTATTTCTGGTTGTTCTCGTCTGGCTAACGGCGAGTACTTGCACAGGCACAATCAAGTAGCCAGGATTATTCACCAACAACTTTCTTTGAAATATAAACTTGTGGAGTCTGAGTTACCGTACTACAAGTATGTGCCCGACCCAGTTCTCGAAAAAGACCATTGTTACGTTGTACTGGGATCAGTCTATCATCACTGATAGGACTATTGTTGCCAATAAGCCTGACATAGTGGTGATAGACCGATCAGCGCGCCGCGCAATGATAATCGATGTTACCATTCCACATGACGAGAACCTCGTGAAAGCTGAAAAAGAGAAACAAATAAAATATCTGGATTTAGCACACGAGGTTGTCGATATGTGGCATGTGAGCTCGGCTATCATTGTGCCGATAGTCGTAACGGCCAATGGTCTTATAGCGAAGAGTCTGGACGACCACCTGTCCAAACTCTCACTTGGTGGTTGGATCAAGGGCCTGATTCAGAAGGCAGTACTCCTCGATACGGCCCGCATTGTGAGGAGGTTCCTGTCCCTGGAGCCCTAACTACCGGTAGCTTGGACTCTGCTCCCGCTATCGGTGGACCACCATTTTTTACATTTTTAAATGTTTTTTATAAATTTTGTATGAAATATTTAAAAATGCAATCTCTATGTAAAAAAATGAATAAAGGACATAATAATAATATTCCACAACTATCACACAACGCCATCTAGTCCCAAGCTAAGCAGAGCTTGTGTTATGGGTACTAGACAACTGATAAATTACATACTTATATATTTCTAAATACATACATATTATAGATAAATTACACCCAGACACAGAACAAATGATCGTGCTCATCACACAAACATTTGTCCTGGGTGGGAATCGAACCCACGACCTCCGGCATAGCAGTTAGGGTCACTAACCACTAGACCAACAGGCCAGTCAAAATCATGCTATAAAATAATGGCTTACCAAGTGGAGGACTGATTTTTCTCAGTAGTGTCACAACGTCAAGATGCTTGATCCTTCCTTTTGCGTCTGGATCATACTCACTCCATAATCTGTAAAATATGCAATATTCGTAAAGAAGTTTTCTTTAAAACTATGACAAATTACAGGCAACTTATTGATCATCTGGACATTCATTTAATTTTGATCTCGGCAATGGTGATTTTGCAGAGCTACCCTACGGGGATCATCGCTCCACCTTACCTGAGGGCTTCCTATCGTATGCTTGCCGATTTGCATGAATTCACTCAAACAATATTGTTTTTATCAAAATAATGTTTATTGTACGTCCTTACCTTACGAATTCGTCAAGATGATGAGGTCCCAATATAGACCAATCTCTGGTCAGGTAGTCGAAGTTGTCCATGATGACGGCCACGAACAAGTTGATGATCTGGCATCATTTAAATAGGATTAGATAAATGAGAGTATCGGGCTTGATTCATGATCTCTGACCTCAGCACTCCAGATTTTACTAAAAAAAAACCGACTTCCACAAAAGATTTCGGGAGTCAGTAGTGTCGGTACACGTAGGGTATTACTGGGTAACGGTAAAAATATACTGAATTTTGATAGAACATTTTTGTGCTTTTATTTGTTGCATTTTAGTCTATTTTTTTTTTCTTTTATCGGACAAGTGCCACCCTATTCCCAAACCACTAACTCCTGTAAGCCAGAATCAACAGTGGCGGATTTTAGTCTACTATGGCATCCTGCAAGGAATACGTCGAGTTACCAGTAACCCTGTATAATTAAATTCTGTTGGACTAACACCCATTTTGACCAAGACCTGTGTCGAGAAGTTACATCACCCCAAGAACTAGAAAAAGACTCCAGGAAGACGATGATGAAGTACAAAAATCTTACCAAAAAAGTACAAAGCAGCGAAAAGGAGATGAAATAGGGAAAAGCCATCCAGGTTCCACAATTCGCGACCTCCGGGTCCTCTTCAGGAGCATCATCAGGCCGGTCCGGCCGCATGCAGTGTAGGGGCTCGCCAGGCCTCTCGTCCGTGTTTGGGGAGAGCGCCATCATTATGTCCTGCCAGGCTTCTCCTGGAAAGAGCAGGTAGATCAAATTGTTAAATGCTGCTTTCTCTTGTTGCACCGGTTGCTGGCATCGTTATGTCTTCTAAAATGAATGCCATCTCTGTCTTGCATGGTGAGTTGGTGACACAGTATTTACTGGCTGAACGATAACCGTTTTGCGCGATTGTGTCGTGTATTATGTAGGTATATACCCTAGTATCACAGTTTTTATGCCGCCCACGGGTATCTGACTTGGCTGTACATGCCGTCCAGAAATATCTCTCAGGCAAAAAATCAGAGATGCGTATTTTGGGTTCCAACTCGATACCTATATGACTTAGCAATCCGGCCGGTCAAGCCACCGAGCTAACTCTACCTATGTTTAGTTATAATATCAAACGTACCTGTAGCAGATCTGAATAGCACCATAAGAGCTCCTCCAAAGGTCTTGAAGTTGTTGTTGCTACTGATTACATCATCATCCAGAAATACTTTACCAAAGAGCTAAAAAAAAAATCAAAAGTCAGTTATTCAAAACTGGATATTGCGTGAAATCTATGTACCGTTCTAATACTATGCATTTTTTTGGAAATGAAAAACAAGGATAGTAATTTCTTATAAACTAGCAGGCCAGAATGAAACTGGGACATATCACCCAGGTGGACATAGGACACTAAAGTAGTGTTCTCAATTCACCTGGGTGATATCCATACCATACCATAGGACACTAAACCAAAAACGGTACGTTACCTGCATCCCAACCACAGCATAGATGAAGAACAGGAGTACAATCAGCAGCGCAACATACGGCAGCGCTTGGAAAGACTTGATGAACGTCCACAGAAGGGTTCTGATCCTCTCTCCTCTGGACAACAGCTTTATCAAACGCATGGCTCGAAACAGACGGAAAAATGTAATGTATTTCAAGAGGTTGGAACCCTGTAAAAAAGAAGATTTGTTATTTCATAATTTCCACCCGCAATTACTTCAGTTTATCCGTGATCATATCGGGAACTCGCGATAAGTAAACACGTTATATAACCCGTTTTCAGTATTAATATAGTGTTGTTTTTAACTGACTTCAAAACTTTACTTTCGAAAATCGGTGACTGTGTCTGTTAGTTTCGTTGACTTTTTTGCCACCAACTTCCGATTTTTTTTACATAAATACCACTCAAATTCTTATATTTCTTCAATTTTAAATTGTAATCAGAAGTTATTAAAAACGTCATGTGAACATAGGCCAAAAAGAATTAAAAAAAAAAAACTACTAAACCGATTTCGATATAATTTCTATGGGATTTTAATGGGAAAGACTAGGTACTGGGATCCTGTCACAAAATAATGACGAAGTTATGGGGTATATAACCGAACTGAGAACCTCTTTTTACCCGACTACGGCAAAGCCAAAGGAGGGTTATGATTTTGACTGGCTATGTATGTATGTATGTATGTATGTTTGTATGTAAGTATCTTCATCTGTTCCCTCATAGCTTCTAATCTACTTATCGGAACTCGACATATGAGATATCGTTAGAACCGTCTTAATTTTCCGCTGAACATAGGCTACGTGACGTGTCACAAAAAGCGATTTGGCGCCCTCTAGCGGACAAAAAGTAAGGCTTAAAAAATAAAAATGGAGATAAATACGCCGTGTTTGGTATCATTTGAAAGGGCCTCACTTGTACATTTCCAAAATATTGCTAAAATTAAAAATCACGCCCTCTAGCGGACAAAAAGTCAAGAGTAAAACGAAAAAATTTAACACCAAAATTGTTTAAATAAAAAAAAGTAAAAACTAAAACCCGACTACGACAAAACAACGACGCTGAAAAAGTATTTAACAAGATTTTCAGGATAGAACAAAAAGAAAAGCCGTAGTCACACGTTATAGGTACCAACCTAAACACTTTAATACCGTGTGACTACGACTTTTCTTTTTGTTCTATCCTGAAAATCTTGTTAAATACTTTTTCAGCGTCGTTGTTTTGTCGTAGTCGGGTTTTAGTTTTTACTTTTTTTTATTATAAATCGGTTAAATAGTAAGCTGATTCATTTGAATTTCTCTCTATCCTTCTAAATACTTTAGTGCATATAGACCTATTTCTTTTAAGCAAATGACTACTTTTGATAGTTACTTACGTCTCTAGGAACACTTTTGTTGAAACTCGGCGATGGGATTGCATACTGTAACAGAAATACATTTGTTTAGTTCACGTTTAATATTCTTTTTCTTCTTGTGGTTAGTGCTTAACTCTTGGTGTCTTAGTTTTATACCACCCAAGGGCCTCAAACTTGGCTTTACATGCCGTCGAAAAATATCTCTCAGACATGCAATCCTCACGACAATACACAGATGACGAAAAATCAGAAGATTTAAGGCCCTTAGCAGTAGCAAGCGCGTAGGTAGACGCGCGTTTGACGATCGCCCCGTGTATTAGAAGGTTGCGTTCAAATCTCGTTTGAAGCACGTCGTCAGTGCGTTTTCGGCGTGTTTAAAATACGCCATGTGCTAGGGGTCTAAGGTTCATGACCTAGGGCTGGTCAGTCCAACGATCACACCACTTACCTATCACTGCGTTAAATATTACCAACTTAATTCAAAAAGGTTTGCTTACGTCTGGTACCACTGGTTTGTTCTCGTTGACCTGGGTTACCACGATGTCTATAATACTGCCGACTACTAAGATGAAATCTGTTGTGTTCCATGCATCCCCGAAGTAGTTCTGAAAAAAGTTTATTTTATTTTATATATATATTGTTGGCTCAAAGTCACGCCATCAGCCAGTAGCCGTGCGGTTTGCATCCGGTCGACGTACGGCAACCGACAGAAGTTCATAAAACGAGGCGAGCGGCGGTGCAACGGTCACTTTTTGCTTGGACGGCGCTCGGAAAGGACTTGCTACCCGACTATTATCGTGTGCTTCGCTAATTTTGGTTTATGTTTTTGCTCGTGTACTGATTATTCAATTTGCTAGTGCTATTTCTATTTGATTATTGTTTAAAATGTTTGTCTTGATATTTTTGTAAAAGTGTAATTCTAAAGATATTAAACATTGTTTATTTTGTTCACGTATTTCACTTCTGATTCCTAATATCAGAAGTGGGATAAAGATTCTTTTCGCCCACAAGTTAAAAACTAGTTTTCAGGCTTTTAATTTGAGATAAAAGCGGGTAGTAGTTAGCAATGGATAGATCGAGTTGTTCGCGTTCAAAAACTAGTGCCTTGCGTTCTAAGCGATCTCGTAGCCACCTTATGTGGAGTGGAAGGTCACATAAAGCAAGTTTCGGGATCCGATCGCCGTTCCAAGCGCGAACGAGATCGTCGTAGGAGCCGCGTGAGGACGCGAAGTCCTGTGTAACCGCTCTCGCGGTTGAGGCGACGCTCCGGACAGGATTGGTTTACTTTCGTTCCTGATACAAGTAAGATCGAACCATTTTAATATTTCGTTGGTTTAGTAGTCGTAAGCGCGACTATGAGCATGAAGGTTCTGGGTTCGATTCCCGGGTCGGGCAAAGTGCTATTTTCTGGATTTGTGCCCTGTTGGTGACAATGGGCTCACCCCTATTACATGGTTAAGCTTATGTCTTAACATAACTGGCGAAATGTGGGTATACTGGGTACCTCTGCCTAACCCTTCGGGGATTGCAGGCGTGATGTTATGTGTGTGTTTATAAGGTCACTGGGGTGATTGGCAATGCCTCGGACGCATTGGTGGTTATTTACATGGTGGTGCTAATACGTCGCTTAACGATTGGTTGACCAATAACAGCACGTGGACTCATTTTAAACACGAATTTCGGTCATTGTGTCCGCGTGAAGTCGATATGGTCACTGTGCTATAATGACGTTATGAATACAAGTATCTGTATGACCTACAGATAGTTTTTTTTTTTAAGTCGGGTACTTGTGTATGTTAGTTTAAATATTTGTGAAGGTACCCACGATACAGGAGAAATTCCTGGTGAGGGGCAACGTTGTGATTTGTGATATCTGATGCTCAAATAAAAGCCGCAATTATGAACAAAACAAAATACAGTCAAAAGTCTCGTTTTCCGTATATTTGAAACCCAAAAGTGCAGTTGTTGGCACATCAAACTCAAATAATCATGGTCTGCGTAAACGCAAACCCCTACGTTAACTTTTTAATTATTACATTCAATGGTATGACTTAACGGGAAAGAAACCTGTATTTCTTCATCGATACAATGCGGTACGCCTTATGATCAGTTGACTTGTTTTTTCGTGTGAAGACGTAGGCCGTATAAAGGTGCACTGTAAAATCTGATAAGTTTTGCTTTATTATAGAAGTTGCTTTATAATACACATGATAGGCTAAGAAAGATGACAATGAGTTACGTATCAGTTGATGTTTATAAGGATTTTGATGAAGTAAAGTTGTGGTTGCAAGCCAAGAGATTTTATCGGCTGTATTGTGTTAGACAGTACCAGTAATTATTGTGTAGTCGTAGTCTGATTAAAATTGAAGGTTTTTGAGGAAACTCGAGTGTCTACTCGAGTTTCCTCAAAAACCGTGGGTGTGTTTCTTGTATGTTGTGCGTTTAGCTCTGGTTGAGGTCAGGGTCTGGAAAGACCGTAGTGTTAAGTCAAATAGTGATACACACGGGAGATAGACTTGTTTACTAGTCAGTTAGAGATCTGTGGTTTTACTCGATGATTTTTGTGAACCTGGCATTTTTTTGACGCAATAATGTTTTTAAGATTGATTTAAACGACAATGTAAGGGTGGTTGATTGTTGTATTTTCGATAATTTCCAGTTTAGCCGCGTTTGATTTTATCAACGAGAGTAGGACCTAATGGATGTTTGGTCAGGTTCTGTCGTAGATGTTTGGTCAGATTTGTCTCTTTGCATAGTAACCATTACATAAGAACGTGTGGTTTGGTCAAGCGCGTGGTCTCAGCTGCGTGTGTGAAAGTCTGTGTGATACGCTAACAATGTGCCTATGTCAACAGCCACTGAGGGGTATGCAAACTTGGAGCCTATGCCTACAGTGTGTGTGGAAGTCTGTGTGATATGCTAACAATGTGCCTATGTCAACAGCCACTGAGGGGTATGCAAACTTGGAGCCTATGCCTACAGTGTGTGTGGAAGTCTGTGATGTCAACAGCCACTGAGGGGTATGCAAACTTGGAGCCTATGCCTACAGTGTTGTGGAAGAAGTATGTGTGATATGCTAACAATGTGCTTATACTCGTACATCCCTATGTGCCTATTGGTATTCTTGTCTGACAAGTTTTGTTTGGTGAATGTTTCTTTGAATTTGATTCTCGACTTGAATGTTCTTTAATGAATGAGATTACTCTCTTGTTGTACTACTCGGTTAGAGAGCCTTGGTGTTAAAGGTTTTACTCGATGATTTCAGCAGTTTTTGTTGCAATAGAATTTTTAAGGTTGGTGTGAACGACTAGGTATATGACTCAAGGGAGTTGAGTGTTGTATTTTCGATAATTTCCAGTACATTTGATTTAATTAATGAGAGTCGAATTTGGTGCCACCCAATGGAACTAAAGTTTGGTCAGGAGTGATCGAGCGGAACAAAATTCTGATGTAAATTTGTTTGTTTACAGAGTAACCATTACACAAGGATGGACGAAACGCAACGCTGCTTGGCCTTAGCAGTGGTTGCCAGGGCTTTGCCACAATGACGCCGTGAACGTGCACGTCACTGCAGGGTGCCAGCGCGCCTTCTGGCGTTGCTGAGCGCGTCGCTGCAAGGCGACTGCGCGCCCTTCTGGCGTTGCTGAGCGCGTCGCTGCAAGGCGACTGCGCGCCCTTCTGGCGTTGCTGAGCGCGTCGCTGCAAGGCGACTGCGCGCCTTCTGACGTTGCCGAGCGCCTCGCTGCAGGCCGAGCGCCTCGCTGCAGGCCGAGCGCCTCGCTGAAGGCCAGCGCCTCGCTGCAGGCCGAGCGCGTCGCTGCAGGCCGACTGCGCGCCCTACTGGCGTGTACAGCGCGTAGCTCCAGGCTGCCAGCGCGCTACTGTCGTGTTAAGCGCGTAGCTCCAGGCTGCCAGCGCGCTACTGTCGTGTTAAGCGCGTAGCTCCAGGCTGCCAGCGCGCTACTGACGTGTTAAGCGCGTCACTCCACGGTGCCAGCGCGCCCTACAGGCGCAGTTGTGTGCGGCACTCCACGGTGCTAGCGCGCCCTACAGGCTAGAGATGGGCTTAAGCGTTAAAAAATAATAACACTGCTAAATGCTAATGCTAGAAATAATTAACACTTAAAATTAGCAGTTATTTTTAGCAACTGTTAAATTTAGTCACAGACAGATTTTTAACATAATTAATTCTCATTTCCTTCATATTTTTCACAGGCTTAGGACTGTTAACTTTTTTTGTTGGCGTATTTGTAATGAGAATCAATTTATTTACAACGATTTCTTTTTTTCATGTCTGTTATTTTTGTATTTGTAATTTTCTTCTAATCTTTTTATCTTATCCCGCGTAAACCTTCGTAACGAAGATCAGTCTTTATTTAACTCTCTTTAAATGTAATATTTCCGAATTCAGCAGTTAGCACTTAGCGGTGAGTTAAATCAACCCGCTCGCTAGTTGCTAAATAACTCGTGTTGAAACCAATTCAATAGAAACGGAACTTGTCACTGTCAGTTGTGACTGCTAGATTTAACAGCTATATCAGAACTTATTTAACAGGTGTTGACACTAAAAAAAAAAAATATTAGCAGTGTTAATTTAGCAGCTTATTAATTTAAGACCCATCCCTACTACAGGCGCAGTTGTGTGCGGCACTCCACAGTGCCAGCGCGCCCCACAGGCGCAGTTGTGTGCGGCACTCCACGGTGCCAGCGCGCCCTACAGGCGCAGTTGTGCGTGGCACTCCACGGTGCCAGCGCGCCCCCCAGGCGCAGTTGTGTGCGGCACTCCACAGTGCCAGCGCGCCCCACAGGCACAGTTGTGTGCGGCACTCCACGGTGCCAGCGCGCCCTACAGGCGCAGTTGTGCGTGGCACTCCACTGTGCCAGCACGCCCCACTGGCGTTGTGAGACACGCTATCAAGGAGACAGCGAAGACTCAGCCGCCTTGTTGGAAGCTGACGAGGACGTCAGAGCGTCAGGAGAGGCCGTGTTGGCTCAAAGTCACGCCATCAGCCAGTAGCCGTGCGGTTTGCATCCGGTCGACGTACGGCAACCGACAGAAGTTCATAAAACGAGGCGAGCGGCGGTGCAACGGTCACTTTTTGCTTGGACGGCGCTCGGAAAGGACTTGCTACCCGACTATTATCGTGTGCTTCGCTAATTTTGGTTTATGTTTTTGCTCGTGTACTGATTATTCCATTTGCTAGTGCTATTTCTATTTGATTATTGTTTAAAATGTTTGTCTTGATATTTTTGTAAAAGTGTAATTCTAAAGATATTAAACATTGTTTATTTTGTTCACGTATTTCACTTCTGATTCCTAATAATATATTTTTTATTTTTTTTTATAAATGGGCTTGCTCTTGACTTCATATTATTCTATGACGGGCGTCGCGTCGCGTCGTCGCCGAGGGAGGCCTAGAAAACGCTGGCGTGACGATTTGGATACTTTTGTACAAGATTGGCCGGAGAAAGCCGCACGGAAGACCCACGCGGAGGGAGGCCGCAGTGGAAGACTATGGGGGAGGCCTTTGCCCAGCAGTGGGACAATATAGGCTAACAAAAAAAAAAAAAAAACTATGTGGGGAACATACAGATAATCTTCTCCTTATTGTGTGGGCAGTAAGGTCTAACAACTCCACACACCCTACTGCTAGAGTTTAAAATCACCTCAAGGGCCTCTGACATGGTTTGGCAACCACAGTTTGGTGGACGGGAACACCGGCTTTTACGTGCCTTCCGAAGCACTTAACCATCTTTTTATGAGAAAAAAAACAAAACAAACTGGAAACAACTTTACAAAGAATGTTTCCTGTGGGAATCAAACCCACGACCACCGCGTCAAAAAGCAAACGCCTAAACCACTCGACCACGGAGGCAAATAATACAAACAGTGTTCTTAATCAATAAGCAATTGAATGTCAATTACAAGTTTCCACAAAAGGAAACATGGTGGTTTACTTACACGAATTTTTAAAGGGCAGCGTATGGAAGAGTTTTTAAAAAGCTGGAAGAGCATTTGAATAGTTCTTACCTTAAATCTAAATGCAGCAAGCTTGAACACAAACTCCAGCATGAAAACCGTAGTCAACAGCATATTAATGTAATCCAGGATCTGAAAGAAAAACACAAGTTTAGAGAGTCTGTTTTTTCTGCCAGTTTATTTTTTTGTGGAAAATCATAAAATGACTCCTCTCGCTCTGGGTGGACCGGTTGGGAGTGTCAGACTTCTACTGACTAAAAACCACCTATGTTTCTTCTTAGCCCTTTGTGTACGAGGCCGTGGTGGTTTTTCAACCCGCAGCCCCAACAGATTTTAGAGAGTTTAAAAGTGTAGATGCGTGATTGGTAAAAGTAACGCAAGAAAACATTTCGTAGAAGGAGTCAGGGGAGGCTTTGCCCAAAAACAATATGAAGAAAGTATGGAGTATGAATGTGAAAAGAGTAGGAGAATACGTGGAGAATACCATGGAAACGAAGTCCGAAGAATTGCCAAACTTAAGTGGCTGTAGGCAGAGCACATTGCTCGCAGTGCCGAAGGGCCCACCCATCCTTGTAGAATTTGTCGTTCGAAAAGTGCTGATTATCAGCCTAATTTGGATAAATGACTTTTGATGCTGTATTATTTGACATCAGACTCTAAATGTATCTGTATAATCTTATAAGTAATTGCAAGTTAGCTGGCTGTATACTTATTAGCTTGATTGACTGTACCTAATAAAGCTGTGAATGTAATAAGGACCCGAGATTTTTAAATATAAGGTCCCATTAAAATTCTGGCTCTTGTGATACAGGTATTCCTAGTACAAGAGCCAGAGCTACACTGATGTTTGTGAGAAATTATTTTGTCAATAAAGATTTTTATTATTATTATTTATTATTAAAATAGGTGGACAAAATTTCAGAAATCATTCAGGCCACCAAAATAAGGACGATGTTAAAAAATAATAATAAGAAAAACGCATTTAAGTACCTACTTATAGAGGATGAGTTTGTTCTAGAGTGCCGGCGGCAATTTAAAGTAAAGTAAAGTAAAGTAAAGTAAAGTAAATTTTATTTTGCAAATATGGGTACAGTACATGGTGGAATAAAAAAGAGGCAGGTTCAGCCATATTTTACCGATAGGCATGCAAAATTAAATAATCTTACGCTAACGCAATAAAGAAATGAATATAAGTAATAAGTACCTAATTAATATACATCACTGCAGCACAACGATAAGGATCATTATTACATTGAAATTTAATTATTGATCAATCGAATTACAAATAATATTAATAAATTGGACAATACTAAAACAGATTAATTATACAAGTCAAAATTCATTAATGTCAATCATTGAGGTTTTATCATTCATAATAAATTGAAAATTAGGTAAAAACAGATTAAATAACATAAATAAGTCAAAATTTAAAATTTAAAATTATTAATTAAAATAAATTTAAAATTCTAAGTTAAAAAAAAACAGTTCTCTAAATGTTTTTTTTTTGTTCAGATATGTTTGGTTAGACCTACTGAACGCTGTGCTAAAATTTGTCCACCTATTTTAATGGGACCTTATATACTGACAACGCTTAACACAAACCTTCTTATACTCCGGCGAGGAGCCATGGAACTTCATCATGAGCGCCACAGTGTTGAGGACAATGAAGAAGAAGATGAAGTACTCGAAGCGCTGTGACGTCACGAACCACCATGTCTTGTACTGGATCCTGTGCTTTGGGATGTATCTGGAAAACAAAATGTAGACAGACTTGACAGGGAGTTTCGTGGGGTTCCGTACGTCCGAAAGGAAAAACGGAATTCATTAGTTCACTCGAGTATCGATGTATTCAACTGTCTTGTTAAAGATATATTATATTCTGAGCATAGTATCCAAACAAGTGCGGTTGCTATATGCGTTTTTTAAATAAATATTGCCATTACTCAGCCACTGCACTAACCGTGCGTCAACAGGTAATCCGATGAGGTATTAGAAATGGAAAACGGAATGAGTGCCTATATTTGAGGGTTGCCCTTGGCTTCCCTGGGATCCCATCATCAGATCCTGACTTGGTCACAATGGGACCACCTCGGGAGTATACCCTTTCGAATACAAAAATAATTTTGAAAATCGGTCCACAACTGACGAAGATATCGGTGAACATACATAAATAAATACATACATACATACTCTCGAAAAACATAACCCTCCTTCTGCCGCAGTCGGGTAAAAAAACATACACACGAATTATAAAGCACCTGCTCCTGTTTGGAAGTTGGTTAAAAACTAATAACAAACCAGTTAATACCTTCTAACAGGCTTAGCTTTAAGTGCAAACTCTATGCAGTTCCTTTGATTCTTATCCAGTTCACAATCCTTAAATTCCTGTTCTCCTTCCTTCTGGAATGTTACTATGACGAAACCTACGAAAATGTTGACCTGGAAAACAAAAGAGGTAATGTTGAAACCTATAATATAATATATAATATAATAATATAATATTCCACAACTATCACACAACGCCATCTAGTCCCAAGCTAAGCAGAGCTTGTGTTATGGGTACTAGACAACTGATAAACATACTTATATATTTCTAAATACATACATATTATAGATAAATTACACCCAGACACAGAACAAATGATCGTGCTCATCACACAAACATTTTTCCTGGGTGGGAATCGAACCCACGACCTCCGGCATAGCAGTTAGGGTCACTAACCACTAGACCAACAGGCCAGTCAAAATAAGAAAAGTTGAATCTCATGAAAGTGCTCATAGCCTGTTTAAGGGAATTTCGAAACGCCTAGTTGACGCTTCCCGTGACCCAAGGACTGGCCACCGGCTTTTATCTTTGCCAGTGGCTAAGTGTTGCCATACAACCTGGCAAATCCCTCAGTCTCTTGGGCACATTACCAGATGTCAGCGTTGAGAAGCAGGCTTTGGATGTCCTTTTATAGTTTCTAGCTCGATTATTTATAATATCGTTTTTATTCAAAAATGGCTATATGTATAGTTAGATTAATCTAAAAAAAAAACGAGATAAGTAATAAAAGTGGTAAAAGGTTGATTTTCATGACAGCCACTTCCTGTCACTTCGTACAAGTCGGTTTTACTACCAAGACGCGCCTATAGATGCTTCACATCAACAAACATTCTAGGATTTTATACATCCAGCTGTGCTGCGGCGGAAGCCGCCAGGCTTCGCAGGTCACCTCTTATAGTGGCTACTACTTCGCAGTTATCAGATGATAAGGCACTAGGCTTACGGCACCAAGCCAAGCAGGGTATCTATCAATACGCAAGTACTGTGACACAAGCAGTCTGTAGGCAGTGAAATGGAGGAAATACCACGGGCTACGCTGCCCGAAAGTCTGTTGACCAGTCTTACCAAAGGGTATAGAGCAGTCACTACATGTAAAATACTGGTATTTAGCTGTATTTAGATAGGAAGCCGACCCCCAACATAAGGGGCTAAGCAGATGATGATGCCTTTATATTACTCACCATGAAGAAAGCTATCACAATAATGTAGCTGATATAGAAGAACGCGACGAGTGGTCGCGAGTTCTCTATTGGTCCATGGCGTTCTTCGTTGGAATCCATTGATGTTGAAAGCAATCTACAAAAATAAAAACAATTATTGTATATTGCGGTAATCAGATCTTCTCACTCTGGCTCTCTCTCTCTATGTAATTTTCTCTCTTTTTTGAGTTTTCTTGTTTTCAATCTATAGAAATAAAAAGAGAAGTCTTGACTGACTAATTGACTGACTGACTGACTCATCAACGCCCAGCCCAAACCCTTGGACCTTGAAAGCTGAAATTTTGCAGAGGTTCCCTTTATAATGTAGACAAGGAATAAGGAAGGATTTATCGAAATTCAACCCCTAAGGGAGTTAAATAGGGGATGAAAGTTTGTATGGAAAATCGTCATTTTCACGCGGGCGAAGCCGCTGGCAAAAGCTAGTTGAGAATAAACATGACATCTTAAATAATTACTCAAATTATTATCACTTCGACATGTTTATAGATGCTGGTTTATGTCTGTGCAAAATAACCCGGTGGTCGTGGGTTTGTTTCCCACGGGGAGCATACTACCACGACCATCGGGTCACAAGGCAAACGCCTAAGTAAAGAAAGAAAGAAAATAAATTTATTTGACACACGCCACAAGTTCACACAACAAAAAATATTAAATACTCGACCGCGGAAGCAGTTAGGATGGTGATAATAATGAATCTTATGACTTACCCTGGCCAACCTTCGAAGGTGGATACAGTGAAGAGTGTCAGCATACCGTTGAGCACATCATCAAAATTAAACTTGTTTCTCTGCCACAACCGGTCTTCTATTGACAGCTTTCCATTCTTATGAATTAAGTATGTTCCGCTGGAAAAAAGATTATTTTTACGTATTTTTCGTACTGTTCATCAAGAAGAAATAAAATAGCCGTTGAAAAGCAATCGCATTACAGCGACTTTATTCTATGTATAAATTAGGACGCCTGTTAATGCCCATGAGATGAGTCATAATTCATTATAGTAGCACTTGCACGTTCTAGTAAACATTCTAAACGGGTGTTCTACGTGCACGTTTAAAAAATAAATATTTTTTAATTTTTCTAACATTTCAGAAAATACTTTCATGACCGCTTTTTTTTTAAGCTATTGCATAGCTTATATCGCGGGCCGCGGGCGAGCGAATCCAGAAATTCCCTAACGAAAATATTCAAGATTCAGTATTCAACCAGGTTGCTATGGTTACGGGAAATAACAAGGTTGTCAACTGAGGTTGTCAAATTAAATAATTAATTATTTGCTGTTGATAAAAAATGCTATACAATAGCTTTACCGCGGCAGTCTCCGAGTGCCACATTTAGTTTTTTTTGTGGGTCACTCCTTTTCGGGGTGGAGCGGAAGGGAGTGGCAGACTGCTACGGACTGAAAAACCACCCATGTTCCTATTCTTAGCCCTTTGTGTCCGGGGCCGTGGTATCTCTTTCGAACAACCTGCAACCCCGACAGGTGTCGGCCATTGCAGGCCCCTGCATTGTTGCTGACATCTCTTTGAGCCGCGCGTGGAACACGAACGCGCCGTCGACACGGCCTGTCATTGTCATAGGACGGACGGACGGTGAGTTCACCGTTCCACCTTCATGACCCCCGCGTATTATTCAATGCTAAATCAATCTATCAGCACAATGTTTTGAATTATGTGACATTGAAAACCTTGTTTTTTTTTAAAAAAAGGTTTGTCTTTCAGGATTTTCTTTTGCGCAGTACTTTGATGTAATGATTGGTTGAAGCATTTTTAATGGGTCTTTTAGCAACCAGCAATTTAATACAAATCGATCGTGTTATTTCCATTGGGCATTGGATTGTTATTATATTATACCGCTGCGGTAGGCCCCTCCCGGCCCCCACTCGATGCTGACTTAATAGAGTTTAACCAAACGCCCCAAAATAAAAACACCACTCAGACCCAGCCTGTCCCCTTGCGGTTCTCCTTCCGCAACGCCCTGAACCAATGCTCGTACCCCACAGGAGATTAGCTTAGTATTTAAGTTTATTTGCCCTGGCTGGAAACCTTAATTTCAAGTTCAGCAGCAACCACATCCTCTCTAGGGTGAACTGCGAGATGCCATAAAAAAAAGCTGCGGTAGGCGGTCGTCTGTTTTTTTCAGAAACGTACGCTATTATAAATAGTTCCATGTTATGTAGATTTCAGCAACGAAGGCTATAAGTATTCCCGTCGGGGCCGCGGATTTTGTACTAGATAACGTGGCCTCGGCGCAAGGGCAAAGAAGGAACATGGGTTCGGTTTTTAGTCAGTAGAAGTCTGACACTCCCCTTCGCTCTGCCCAAGAGCGGGGGGGGGGGGGGGGTCATTTGATGATTTTCCACCCACCAAAAAAAAAAAAGGCTATAAGTATTTCCATGTGTCTATGTGATAAAAAATACTATGATAATTTTCATACTTACTCGCATTCTTCTTCAGTCACCTTAGTGATATCTGTACATCTATAGAATTTACCCTGAAATCATAATTATAATAAAACACAGTCGTTTACAAAATAATTACGACTGCTCCTGAACTAAGAAGTGTTTTTCTTAGGTCGGGAGCCAGACCAAAATTTTTATCATACATATTATTTTTTTATTTTCTCTTTAATTTTATATACCTATTGAATCACCTGACCTCGCTTTCTACAAAACGCTTAGCTAAGCACATAGAACACATACAATTAGTACATTTCACGTTATGACGTAGCTGGCACTATATTATTTTTCAGCAAAACTAATACTGGCAACCATATCTTTTTAACCGACTGTCTTGGGGACGGAGAGTAATGTATTTGAATAGTCATAGTGTATTCGTGCTTGTCCTTGCAGCAGTAAAAAAACTTAATAAATTTTGACAGTATGGTTGACAGTTCTACAAATAATTGAATATGAAGATAGCCTATTACATTTATTTCTAGCAGAAACTAAAACAAGAAGGACAAATATACGTACCAGAGGCCTCTGATTTCTATAGTGACAAAAATAAATGAGATGGAGATCCATCTCACTCCCACTTTTGGAAAGCAGAAAAAGAGAGCAAAAAAAGTAAAAATAGATACACAAAAATACCTTAAACAACTGTATACCGACAACAGCGAACATAAATTGCAACATATGATTTATAAGAAATATATTCCCAATAGACTTTATCGAAGCAAACACACACTTGACCACATACTAAAGCACAAACAATGCAAAAAATGTAAAGGCGGCCAAAACAGAAACATTACCCAATTGCAGTGTATTTTTATTATTTTTTGTATTTATATTTTGCGCCCATTTGTCCCAATGTGCGTTTGTGTAGGTGTATGCAAACCACGTTGAATAAAGTTGTGAAAAAAAACAGAATGCAAAAATAAATAAATGTTAGGAAAAATACCACAAAAAAAAACTGGGGGAAAAGATTGCCTACTTACATCACGTTAGTCCTTGGTTTTACGGAAAGAAAAAAAACTTTCAATTGCTTTTCTACAGACACGTCAGTGTCCTGTTCTGACAGTGACATTTGGAACAGTAAAAAAAACGTAAACACAGTAATAAACCAAGTACCTCACTCCTAGTTTTCGAGTGAAATGTCAAGGTAGGGCATTGTGCAACAGAACCACACCGAAGCACTTAATTTTGAGTCCAAAAAATCACAAAATTCGGAAAAAAAATCTTAATAAAAAAAACAACACACAACACCTTTGGGCTAATTTAAATTGAAAATAAAAATAATGAAGCATGCAAGCTCCTAAATAGAAAAAAAAAACAAAAAAAGAATTTTTTGGACCCACGGGCAGAAGCGAAAAAAAAATTGTTAGTAAACTAATTTTTTGTTTTGCACGTAAATAAGCCTCACACATATTAAAGAAACGAAATCAGATGATTTTGTATATTTTCTTTTAGAAAAAATACCTAACTAGTGCAAGAATATTTTCGGAGTGCATAAAATACTTACTTTCACAAACTTATGTAAATTGTAAATAAATTGACCCAAAGGTGTCGCTCAATGAGTAAAAAAAATTGTAATTATGATTTTCAATTTTTTCCTCCTCCCTACCTTGAACATTTGCACTCCCATGACTGCAAACATGAACTGAAGAAGATTTGTCACCAACAAAATGTTGCCAATCGTCTTTATAGCGACGATCACACATTGAACTACGTGCTAAAAATTGATAAAAATATTTTTACATCTTTCTCATGACGATAAAATCAAAACATTTATTTCAAGTAGGCCAGTTACAGGCAGTTTTGAATAGTCGAACAAAATATACAAAGTAAAAGTCCATTCACGAAAGAAGTCCCGCGGACAATTGTGGAACTAAATTTGACAGATGGGGAGATATGGAGAGAGAGAGAGAGATAGCAACATTATGTCGCGCGAATACAGCGCTGCGTCTGCGGGACTTCTTTCGTGAAATGGACTTTAACAGAAGGTACAGTTTCAGTCACAAGGCATAATAACTGTGAGTGTCCTGTAGTTGCCCATTCCCTAGCGTAGATCTGTATGGAGAAGAACGGGCAAAAAACTCCATAATAAATTAGGTAAAAGATTTTTTCGGAGTCAAATTATACGTTTGAAAACTAACCTTCAATCCTTTTGCTCTGTTGATTGCCCTCAAAGGTCTTAACACTCGAAAAACTCTCAAAATCTTTATAAAAGATACTGTATTCTTTGTCCTGGCAGCAAAAGAAAAAAATCGCATGTTAATAACAACAATATTTGCGCAAGAAACAATTATACAACCTTAATAATTTATATTTCGAATACCATTCTCTGAATGAGTAAAAAATAAAAAAGTACAGATGCGCCAGTACATGAAGTTGTCGTTATCAATCTTGAACATAATTATTATGCTATAACGATAAACTTGAAAATCTATTAAAGTTTGACAGATTGTAGTAGCCTGATGTGCTGGTGTGATGTCGAAGAATAGGGGATCGGACAAAAAAAAATTAATTAGTCCGTCAGATAGATTTCCAAAAAATATTGAACACCTATTTTTTCTTTTTTCACATTAACAAAAAATGAAGAAGATACAGTGCTTCGAAAACTCGTGAACTCCTCGAAAACGTTACATGTCAGTACATTTTTAACCCACAAGTGACGTCACGACGCTTTTTATCTTCGTCAATTTTCATTAATTCGTTAAAACAAAAAACACGTATCCAATATTTTTCGATAATCTAACTGACGGACTAAACAGAATCATATTTTTTTGACTCAGTCCGATCCCCTATTAGGCGGAGCTGCACCTACTTTTGGCAGCTATGTTTATGCCCCATATAATAAGAGTCCAGCCTATTGCCATCAACCAGACAGACACTGCAGTTTCTACTGAGAAATTTCTAAAGGAAAATTCTAACTTATCTCATCCTATATGAGGATCAGATCCTCAAAGAGTCTTTCAGATACCGGTCGTGTCCTTTGGGATAGTATCTACAGATAGCGCGCGAGTTGAATGCAGAGCTTAGGAATGCGGTAGGCTGTGACAGCACTACCGCATTACACTAGTGTGAATAGCACAGCACTACACTGCTCCCGCTCTTTACCTCAGACCCCGACTGCATTCAACTCGCGCGCTATCTGTATAAGCTCTCTAAACAAAAAACCACAAATGCCACTCACCCCCCATCCAAAGATATCAAAGACACAATGACGACCAGTAAATCCAGGAGATTGAAAGCAGATCTGCAGAAGGCATCCTTGTGTAAGATAAAGCCGTATGTGATGACCTTCAGAAGCAGTTCCAAGGTGAACACGGTGGTGAAGAAGTAATCTATTTTACGTAAAATCTGGAAGACATTAGAAAAAAAATAGATTAGAAAAAGAATTATGAGCCAGGTTACTTTCTCTCACCGTCTGTCTACCAACATTTTTTATCAAAAAATATTTCAGGTGAAAGAGCTAGGGTATGAAAAAATCATTCATTGGGATTAAAATAACAAAGAAGGTTGTATTGATGATTTTAATGACTTGTAACGACAGTGGTAAAAAATAAACAGGAACTGATTTATAACTTTATTCGGGCAGAGCTTCCCCTTACAACTACTACAATCGAGTGCGACCAGATCGCTAAAATGAGCTTGCAGGGCATTATAAAGCTTTATCCCCACCGGAGGCGTCCGGTAGTTATGGCTTGGCTCAGAGGTTGGCATGGCTGTCGTTGGCGTGGCTCGCTGTCAGGTGGCTGTCAGATGGCTGTCAGATGACTGTCAGTAGGCTGTTGTAACATTCGGCCGTCCTGAAACAATTGCTCCCGCAATGGGAACCAGAAAACAACGATTACAAGTCAGCTCAAAAAAACCAAGTTAAAATGGGACAATAAACTTTGATCTCTCAAGAAGATTTAAGTATGAAATCTTCGGTGTTCAATTGTTCATCCACACTACTGGTGCTATCAGACATATAAGCATCGCTACGATATAGTCATAAGGAATCAACGGATACTAAGCCTGTAAACCCGTTGTATCATAATTATTTTATGACCTTTTGTACTTCTTAGTTTATGTCAATCATTACCTAACTGGCCAGAATATAAATCCTCTAACATACAAGAATTAACTTGGCAACAGGCTCGCCCCCTATTGCATGGGACTTAAACTTTACTGTATACTACTATGTGTGTGTACTCATGGGTACACCTCTACCTAACCCTTCGGGCATTACAAGCGTGATGTTATTAGCATTGACCTTGTTGCCGCTAGTAGTCAGCGCCTGGCGTAAATGTGCGTAATCACCGTTTTTTGTAATTTGTAAATCACACTATTATCAGCTATTATTATTTTTCGCCTTGTATCTAAGCTACGTCCCATTTTCTTTCCAGCTATTCAAATTCCAGTAGTAGATAACTCTATCGCTTCTAAATTGCACTGGTACAGAAACCCGGTCTAGGATAAATCGTAAGGCTTATAGGTACCCTGTTGTATTATTAACAGTATTATTAAAACTCCAAATTATGTTTGGTAACCTATTGTCCCCATATTGAGTTGCTTCCTTAAGTTCCGTTAAGTAACCTTCCTTAAGTAAGTTAACTATAAACCATACCAATATGACACACGCACACACACATGTTGGTACTAACACACATGCTTCTTAGCGTGTCGATGGCAAAACTTCATTACTTTTACACACAACACCATTTAACCCCATCAACACTAGATATTGCTCAACTCATCAACGCTAAGATAATGCTACTCTGGCCCCCAAGATACCTACAGGCGTAGCCTAGTTTCGAGACCTCGGTTTTATCACCATTTTCAAATTAAAATTAAACTTGCTACATGTATTACTTATTAGCGCTAAGTTAGATTAACAAAAATGATTGTAAATAGACTTAATTAATATTATTCTTCTTAGCAAACCTAGGTAGGACACGCAATAGCTGTTAACAGTTAACGTATTTTTAAACTGCTGTTCCGTTACAAACTTCTTGAAATATCTACTCGTAAAGACCTTGCCATGGTCGGAAACAATGTGATCTGAATAAATAATTGCGATCTAAACTAATTGTCACCACAGAATTATTGACATTAGGCGTTGGTTCAGAAACAACGAATTTAGTGAAAGCATGTATCAATATAAACAATATGTACCCACTAGTACTCCTTTTTTTGTTTAGCCAGAAGGGCTCAAACTATCGATATTTACCTACCATTTTCATTGGTTCAGTAGATTTAGAAATTGAATGTCATTGGCCCTCCTTCCTACCGTACCGCTTTCCCGTAAGCACAATGTAAACATGATGTCACATAATAATGTTTAAGTATAAATCGGGTAATTTATATATGGAAACCAGAAATGTTGCTCTTATTTATAAGTTCAGAACTTCGTTCTTTACGCACTTTACGCCTTGGCCAACATCGTCATGATGCATTTTGTAATATTTTCCATCGCGCGAAGTTTGACACAACTAATCGGGTACCGTAAAGGTTTGTTTACGTTACAGGCTACTATCAATACTACAATTATTCACTATAGTTATACTACAATAATTATTCACTATAGCAAAACAATACAACTTTTTGGCTTTTCATCTTGTCATTGCACTGTACTGAACTAATCGTTAACCTCTAAATGGTACACATTAAACGGCATTCATCAAACGATCTACTTACATAAGGCTGAAGCAAAGGCAGGCATAGAATTTAACTTTAGCTTCGGTTTTGGCTTGCTGGATTTTGCTTGGCTTTTGTTTGTAATATCGAGCAATGCATAGCATAAGATCACGTTTAGTCATTATATCGCGCACTGCAGTACAGTCCGAAATTACATGGACATTTTTACATAACACATTTATACGATAATATCTTCGCAACAACTTCATTACTGCAAGGGATTAAAGCCCAAAATCATGACTAACACTCTTTCCGACTAGTAACGCGACTAAACTAAAGGACTGGGCGCAAACTACCGTCAATCTGCTTTTATAAAAGATACCTTGCTGCATACGTGTGAATTTCTGTTGGGAAACTAGGATCGTTTATTATAATAATCACATTTTTTTTTTTTTCTTCCTTAACAAGATTTATGTGGCTTGCCGCATAAGTCATACCCACATCGTATTATTTTTTGTTAGTTTGATAAACAATCGAGCTATTATTGCAAAGTCACTATTGAACTGTCGTAGGAGCCTATACTACCTCAAATTAGCAACACTATTTGTGGTGGTTCAAACTTCGATTGAAATACTGTTAAAATAAAGTTCTAATCAGCTTGCACTACAAAGCGGTTGTTACGTCTTTCGCTGCGGCCGAATAGTGCGAAATTAGTGGTATTTTGCGATTTACAACAAAACTATTGATTGGACTAAAAAAAAGTAAAACACTGATTTTGTTTACTGCAGTGAATCATATACTTTTACGCATTATAAAACTCGCGTTTTACTCCTGTTGGCCTCATAAATAACTACATAGAACTAGATGGAATAAATTGACGCACTTCGTTTACCTTACTCGAGACGGGAAATTAAGACACATGTATCAACTTAAATTCAACCGGTTGAATGCCATCACATGCTTATTTTACGAAATATGTAAAAATTAACGGTTTCTCATATTTAATTTTAAGATCCTCGTTTGCAATTTGTCAAGAACTTTATGCAATAAGTTTATACCTATTTGAATATCGACTGACGGTAGCAAGAGATTGCCTAGGAATGCTTTATACCACTGACAATAGTTTGATGAAATTATTGTAGCTATTTATATCTAAAGATTTACTTTGGAGTTGTTGGATAATCTGATGCGCACTTGAACTAAATAAAATATGTACATCTTAAGTTCTCAATTCCTTAGTACACAACTAGTAAAACCATTTTTGTACCGAGATAATATACTGATTAACTGACTATGATTAGATTTACTTATCGGGCCTACCAAATTACCTAATTTTGTCTACGATTGGCATAATTATTATCAACACATAGGGCACTTCATTGTAAAACACATTTGGCTAATATATTTGGCTAATGGCATTTGGCTAATATTTTGCAAATATCTGTTAACTGGCATGTTAACTGACCTTGTTATTTATGCATGGTTCCTGGCAGCTCTCAGCGTGAAGTAGGACGGTTCCTCCCTTCCATGTCCTTGGGCTCGCTGTTGACGACCTTGAGGTAGCCTTCATTTACCGTAGCAGCGTTACTGGCAGAGAAATGGATACTTCTTGTAACTCGAAGTGTCTCACAGGTGGTTACTGGCCGCAGTCTTCGTTTTCAGGGTCAAATTATGGAATCAATGATGCGGTACTGAGGGCAGGCGCTTCGTGTTCCATCCAGATCGTAGACTGCTTTTTCAATTTGTGCCTTGTGATTCTGGGATGGGCGACTCTTCAATATTTTCCTTGTAGGCGGTGTGCATCAACGTTCTTCGTTTGAATTTTCAGACCTCGTCCTTTGTACTTGGTGACCGTTGACTTTTAAATGTATCAGAGCGTCGTTTAATCGTAGGTTTATTGTTTTCGATACCACTTCTGAGTGTAACGACAGTGGTAAAAAATAAACAGGAACTGATTTATAACTTTATTCGGGCAGAGCTTCCCCTTACAACTACTACAATCGAGTGCGACCAGATCGCTAAAATGAGCTTGCAGGGCATTATAAAGCTTTATCCCCACCGGAGGCGTCCGGTAGTTATGGCTTGGCTCAGAGGTTGGCATGGCTGTCGTTGGCGTGGCTCGCTGTCAGGTGGCTGTCAGATGGCTGTCAGATGACTGTCAGTAGGCTGTTGTAACAGACTATAACTCTGTAAACTTCAATAGTATAAAAATATTTTTTTGGATAACGTATTGACTAAATTATATATTACGAGGAAAGCAACTAAAGTGTCACGTTTCCGAGATATAAGTTATGAAAGTAAAAGTCCATTGCCAGATGGCTAACTTTGATATCCCATTAATATCGGAAACGTGACAGTTTAGAACTTTTATGTTGATTTCATGCCTGACCTGACGGGCACTTTGAAAAAAAATGGCAGATTTTAGGCCAGACACTAAATTCATACCCTTTTCTCGTATTCAACAGCAGCATCCAATTAGAAAAGAAACTGACCACAACGTAATGTATTTGGAAGAACGGTGGGCAGATGATGAACAACAATATAATGAAGATGATGAAATGGAACCCTATCATGTACCTCAGTCTGATATTCACTGTCTTTGGACCCCACAGGATCTTCCATGGCCAACATGAGAGAAGACGCCAGGATACACAGAAGAATTAAATTCTTGAACCATGAATTCTTCTGAATTTTGTAACATGTAACTCGGAACCTGAAAAAGAATGCAGAAAATAGAGGACTTAGTCGTGTCCAAGAGTACCGCTTTCTGAATCATGTCCTTGATCTAACTGCCTAACGAGAGCCTCCTCAGGTATTGGACGAGGCTCATAACAAATAAAGCCATTACTTTTAAAAATATAAAGGTTTTTTTCTGTTAGACTATGGTTTTTTAAGTAATATTTAAATACATAAGATATAGGTACGTAACAAAATAAATAAACGAAATACCTAATAGGACTTATATACTACGTACTTATATGTTAAGGCGGGGTTGCAGTAATTTTAAGATTTTTGAACCTATAAAAATCGAACTAAATACGAGTTTTTTAATAAATAAAAATCATTACATAAAAATTGAACATACTCTCTAGTAAATCGTAAAGATAGAAACGCGATTTAGAATGATCAGCTCGATACTTTTTTTTATCAAACATGACTCTAAATCACAATTTCAAACGTGTACTGCTAAGACATTTCATCATGAATTTATATGAAAGTTATATCAGTAGATAGAACTTTTTATTCTGAAGTAAATGGTGAAAACAGATTGTAAAATTTCTTTATAGATTTTCTCCAAGAAGCAAAAAACAGTCAAAATTTAGGCATTATATCGCTCGCGCGGCAGGGCGGGGGGCGAGGTCGTGCGTACATAAAAACAAAGTACTGCAACCTTGCCTTAAGCAAACTTTTTTATCTTATGTCTCCTCCCGCTCTGGGTGGAGCGGAAGGGAGTGTCATACTTCTATTGACTTAAAACTGCCCATGTTCGTTTCTAGCCCTTCTTATCCGAGGCTGCGGTATTTCTTTCGAACAATTTTTAACCGTGAAATTATCTTCTGCTTACCAGTTCGTTTGGGAGAAGACAAAAAAACTGCTTCCTTCTGGAATAGGTTTGTCTTCATTTTTCACATCGACATCAGACAAGCGTCGAGGTCTTGCCGCCATCGACGCCATCTGGTGCTTCGGCGAGTCTTCATTTTTTATGTCTCCTAAAAGGAAAATTAAACTACCGTCACTTTACTGTTCTGTACATTTTCCAAGATGTTTTATTTTCTTACCACGACCAAATATGCTGGCACTTGCGAAAATGTTTATCTCCCAAGAGAAACCAAAATATTTTATTTCACATACGAGTAGACCTACTTAAAGCACATTTAAAACGTCAAGAAAAGTCGCACGGTTTGGATTAGTCATTAGACCCGGCAAGAAACTCCATGGTTAAGTAGATTGATTTTGCTGCTCTTCTATTAAAATATCTACTTTATTGGAATTTGTGGACAGTTCTAAACCTTTTAAACACTTCTGATGCTGGATTTACACTCTCGCGCGAGTGACGAGACGAGCCGCGAGGCGAGGCGAGGCGAGGCGAGGAGGATGGTGTGTTTCACACATTCACCCACTCGACTCGTGCCTCGCCTCGCGGCTCGTCTCGTCACTCGCGCGAGAGTGTAAATCCAGCATGACACCAAACTGTCTGTCCGCAACCACAGACAAAGTAACATGCGAGTGTTTCACTTGTTTTAGTGGTGGTGGGTGGATGGTCAATACGTGGATGTTCTTTTATTTGTTTTTTTTTTGTCGCAATCACATCATGCATAAACATCAAGTGAAAAGTCTTGCTGTATTACACAATTTCCTACTCCTCTGCTATTATTTTCTGATTAATTTCGTTGCAAGACAGTTAAATCATTTCTCTGGGACTTCGTCGAGCTTCATTGTCTCGGCGCTTTTCTTGTGGTCGCCACTGTTGATTCTGGCTAACAGGAGTTACAGTGGTTTGGGAATAGTGTGGCGGGCTTGACCCATAAAAAAAAAAGTATTTCACAATTGTATATAAATACTCACCATTTTGTTTCTTTTCGCTTCCTACTAAATTCTCATTAGCTTCGTCTCTTACTCCTTGGTCCTGTTCCTGTTCCTCGACATCTTCTTCAGATCCAGTCTCTTCGTACTCATGATCTGATCTAAAACCATGGTCATCAGAATCATAATACTGATCTAACAAGTCAATCGATAAAGTTGGGGATTTGGTTCTTTTTTTTTTGGTGGGTGGGAAATCATCATATTTTAATGACTCTTCCCGCTCTGGGCAGAGCGGTAGGGAGTGTCAGACTTTTACTGACTAAAAACCACCCATATTCTTTCTTAGCCCTTTGTGTCGAGGCCGCGGTATCTCTTTCGAACAACCAGTAGCCCCATCGGGGTTGGTTTTAGAGCTCAGTTTTAGTTTCAGAAAATAAAAATAAGAATGGAGAAGTTTGAAATAAAAATAAGTTTAATTAATCGATATTGCTACTATACCTGGGTACCCTCTTATATTTTTTATAAGGCCGGCTGTTAGAAAACAGTTAATTAATGCTTCATTAGATTGTTTAAAATACAGTAGATAGGTATTTGTGTTCATCCGTGACCGTGATGCAGTACCGAAATATTGGGAACTTCAAATAATAGTAAACATGGTAAATATCCCATTTACAATGTAAATGATATTGTTAGTAGAATGTCAGTACAAAAACATATATTTCATTCAGTAGGTTTTCATAAAAAAAACCTACAACTAAATTATGATTGGTAGGCATGTAGGTAGTGTAGTTTTAGTAATGACATTAAAATTTCTGATTTATTTTATATCTGTCGCAAGAATTATCTTCCTTTGGGAATTAAAACTCACCCTTCACTGGAATACCCTTCTTCTTCATTTACATATTCGTCATCAGTCTCGCCTCTCTCCTCATCCAGTTGTGGATTACCAGCCTGTATATTTTCTGCTGCTTCAGCCTGAAAAACGATCGATGTGAGATACAAAATATAATTAGCCTTATAACTATTTTCCATGATAATGCATAGTTTACTATTTTAAATATTTTCAAGTATTTTTAATATTTCCTGCAAAAATGTCTTTGAGGCAGCATTGCTATTTGACTTGTCAATGCTGTCAAACTTTTAGCCAAACCTGTGGACAGCGAAGTACAATTATTAATAGCGAATACAAAAAACTAAATTATTAATACTTACATCTTTCACTTTTTGTATTTCATCCATTTCTTCAGCGTCTCCTAAATTGTCGACAGCAATAGCCAAGAACACGTTCAGCAAGATATCTGAATAACATTTGAGTTAAGAAAATTTTACCTTGAGATAGCCTTACAAACTAGAAAGATCAAATAGAATAACTGCCGCACTCTGAGATGTTTAATGATTACTTAAGCCGTCACTTAGTAAAGGTTTTGTATGTCAAATCTTTTCTAAGTAAGAGACCATTCTTTTATCTTAGTGAATTTCTCTTTTCCTCCATCAGATAATGGTTTTATGTGAATTTGTGGACACAGCATTTTAGTTAACTGCAGAAGGCAACAGGCAGTGATAAACCTTCTGCAGTTAACTAAAATAGGTGGCTCTTTCAAGGAATTGATTTTAATCATCGTAATACGTATTGCACTGATATTGACCAAGTATGACTGCCAAATGACAAACGTTACCATAAAAGTTCTAGTAAAAGACCCAATGGTTTGTTTGGAAAAGGATACAGTTACCACAGACGAAGATGACAATGAAATAAATGGAAGCCAACACGCCGGGTGTGCCAACACCGCCGTAAGCATTGATGCCGTGGTACATCACCACGTTCCAATCTTCACCAGTCAAGATCTACAAGCGAGAGAAAGTGTATGTTAAGAACAATACAGTTCAATCAGAAGAATATTAAATTTTCTATCAATGACCATACTTGGAACTGAAAAACTAATGCTAGCAAGTTCTTTAGTTGCAATTCTAATTGAAGGAGGCTGGAGGCTCAATATCTACTACAATGGTACGGAACCCTTGTTTTTTTTTTTTTGGTGGGTGGAAAATCATCGAATAACCCCCCCCCCCCTGCTCTTGGGCAGAGCGAAGGGGAGTGTCAAACGCCTACTGACTTAAACCAAACCCATGTTCCTTCGTCGCCGCAGATTGTGTCGGAGCCGCGTTAACCTTTCGACGAACCACAACCCCGACGGGCGTCGGCCCTTGCGGGCCCCTCCTTGCTGACATCTCTTTGAGGCGCGCGTGGAACACGTACGCGCCGCCGACACGATCTGTTGCCATCATGACGACGCGCGACGGCCGGACGGCGAGCTAGCCCGTTACTCACCGTCCACAGGCCCGCGTCTACGGTGGCCGGAGGTCATCGCGTGCCCCCCGACGCCCGGAGCGCGGCTGGGACGTTGAGAGGTTCTCTCCCTCTCTGGTTCCGCCACCTCCTTCGCTAGCATCACTGCTTCGCAGAAGGAGGCGACGGCGTCCCATTCCTCTTCGCCCCGGACCATGGCTTGCACCAGGGCCGGACCCGAGAGGTCGCCGCCGATGGTACGGAACCCTTCATGTACAAGTCCAAGACTTAAACTTTGCCAGTTTTTTTTTAAATGTAGCGGTTACTAGTCCAGTAATATTTGTTTTTATCTTGCAATTAAACACACAGTAAAATGAAGAGGTTACCTGAAACATAGTCAGCACAGCTTGCCAGAAAGAGTCAAAGTTATGTCTCTCTTTCTCATCTTCAGGATGGTAGTCAAATCTCCCTCCGAAGACTTGCATGCCGAGTAGAGCGAAGATCATAATAAACAAGAAGAGAAGCAGAAGTAAAGAGAAGATGGACTGGATGGAGTTGAGAAGGGATGTTACTAAATTGGAGAGAGAACGCCAGTACCTGTAAAGTAAAGGGAATCAGTGAGATTGGGTTCAGATCTGCGAATGTGCAACGGTTTCACAATACACAACATCACACGGCAGAGGTGTACCTTATAGGAACCTGCCTTGCCTTACACTAGGAATAGGGATGTTTACTGACAAAAAAAATATGATTCTAATTAGTCCGTCTGTTAGATTATCGAAAAATATTGGATACGTATTTTTTGTTTTATCAAATCAATAAAAATTGACGAAGATAAAACGCGTCAATGATTTAGGTGGGAGGTTGTGACGTCACTGCTCGCTAAGAAATATCATACTAATGTCTTACGAGTCACACGTCACACGAGTTTTCAAAGCACTGTATCGTCTTCATTGTTTGTTTACGTGAAAAAAGAAAAAAACAGTGTCCAATATTTTTTGAAAATCTATCTGACGGACTAATTAGATTTTTTTTGTTAACATCCCTATTTCTCCATGTATCGTGAGTGCATTCACAGATATTTAATCCCACATACACAAATACCCAAACAAGAATCAACTATCTGTAGGCCATACAAATATGAGTTCCGTGCGGGGAACGAACCCACGACACGTAGCGCCGTAGTCAACTCCGCTAATAAATCTCCAGGAGATTTATAACAATGGCTTTTTAATTGTGTCTATAATAGAGCGTATACCTATCCGGGCATAAATCCATAGCTGCTGGACTCCGTGGACGCTACTGACAAATCCCTGATAGAAAATCCCTTTCCCTGGCCCAATAATCGAACCCAGGGCCTTATGCTCAGCAGTCGCACTTGTTACCACTAGAACAACAAGGCAGTCCAAAACAGGTTTCAATGCCAGAAAAATATCAACTTCGAATAACTTCTACGTTTTACTGGTTTTACTTTTGTCCAAATCGAAGCTGAAGATAGAAACAACTTTATCTAAACTAAAGTTAATATTGACATGTCACATAATATTTGAAAAGCTGTAACTCTTCTGATGCTTACTTAGTAACTTTGAAGACTCGAAGCAGACGCACACATCTCAACACGGAGATACCCAGCTGTGGCATATTGGTGCTGCTGGTCAGCGCCAGTTCCACGATGGAGCAGAACATGACGAAGCAGTCGAAACGGTTGAATAAGGAGACGAAGTAGCCCTGGAAGAAACGGAGTCAGAAATTAACGAAACTAAAAGCAAAATCACAAAACCAGATCTTAAAATAGAAACACTACCTGTCAGTAAAAAAGCAGATGGAAAATACAGAAAATATGGACATCATCATCTAACAGCCACTTGTCAACTATGTTAGGGACGGCTTTCAGTTTAATTGAATGCAGCTGAATACCATTTTACAAGAAGCAACTGCCTTAAAGATCACCATTACCCAGTTAGGACTGGGTAGCACGATACCCCTTGGTAAGGTTGGTTGTCAAACTTTTGGCCACTGACTAGGCAAAGTCCATTTCACGAAAGAAGTCCCAAAGACGCAGCGCTGTATTCGCGCGACATAATGTTGCTATCTCTCTCTCTCTCTCTCCATATCTCCCCATCTGTAAATTTAGTTCCACAATTGTCCGCGGGACTTCTTTCGTGAAATGGACTTTAGCTTGTAACCCGAAATTTTGACAAATAGTCATTGTAAGTGTGTCGACTGTAAAAATTTAATAGCACACATACATCCTAACATAATGTTCTTAATTAAAACGCTAGTAATTACTTACTGATACACCCAGTGCATACATTTTGACTATCATCTCCATAGTAAATAGCACCACAAACAAATAATTTGCGTAGTTCTGGAAGTGGTCTAACCAATGCGGTTGACTGAAAATAAAATAAAATTAAGTTATTATAATGATGCCGCATCCATGATGACCGCTGGGCAAAAGCCTCCACACTATGATTGCCGGATGACGGACAGCGCCGCCGACGCCGACCAAGAAAGAGATGGCGTGATAATCTAGACGCGTACCACGAGGGCTGGTTCGAGGTGGCACAGGGAAAGAGTTCTTGAAAGGAATTGGGGGAGGCCTTTACCCAGCAGTGGGACAGTACAGGCTAATAAAAAAAGTTATTACAACAATATAAAAAAAACATAATGGCCCATTTTCAGTCCAAGTAGACGTAAGCAAAATAAAGCATGCTGCTCTGAATCTATAACGTTGAAAATTCAACAGTGCACTTTAATTTTGTAATTATTAAAACAGGCAATAATCACGTTTGACTGCAAAAACAAATCTCAAAGTTTGTATCACGAATTTTAATTGTGTAAGAATAAAGTTCAAAATACAAAAACTGGTTTGATGGTTATCGCATATACCTGTAATGAGATAGAATGAAAAGAAACTTACCCGTGATGTTCAGTAGCCAACACCAACGTATTTAAAAACACAAGCACTATGATGGCCCAGTAGCACGTTTGTGACTTCACTGCTTTTCTAGTTGTTCTTCGTAACCGTCGATTAACCTGAAACCAAAGAATACAAATCATCAAGCCTGTAATCGCCGAAAGGTAAAGCAGATGTAATTCGCCAGATATGTTTTTAAGTTCCTGTAATAGAAGGAGAGCCTATTGCCATCAACTGGGCACAGATCCCGGCTCTGTGGCTGCTACTGCGAAATTAGTGGTGGAATACGCAATAACGCTTTGTCTATCCTCTTGACCAACGAGGCAGATAAACTAAAGATTATAATGTACTGCAGTTTTATGTACAAAGCAGAGTACAGTAGGCCGCACTTAGTGATAATCTGGCCTTTAGTTTAAAAATTCTACTGCATATTGAAACTAAGTTTTAATTTCCAGTATTATACGCGTGTCTACACCGTAGTTTAAAAAAAAAAATCTAATCGGTCACGATCTCAGCCAGTATGGCTGATCCACACACAACCTGCGGTTGATCCCTGTGGCCTTCATTATTTTAGGTTTAAAATAATTAAAGAAAAATTACTAAAACAGTGTTGGTCCTAAGATAGTACCTTGTCGAATCGCCTGCAATAAACTTTGCATGTTGATCCGTGTCCTTGGTCTGTACTCGCATTTACATTGCTTTGAGATCCTTCGTTACTTTTTCTGTCTTTATTGCCTGTAATATAGATGGTTTATAAAAATTCTCCCTTAATTCGTCTGGAACCATATCAAATGCAATACAATATGCAAAATGCTGTATTTCAATGATGCTTCTTAGAAGATGCATATGTATACCTTGGGAATCTTGATCATCTTCCTTCTGACCCTGATCATTTTCAAGATCTAACTCTTCAGCTACTGTTATCCAATTTAAATATCCTTTCAAATCTTCTTCAAACTGCTGTCTTTCGCGGGATTTCTGAAAGTCACCACGATTCTTTGCTTTTTCTCTTTCCTTGGAGAACTCTCTGTGAAAAATAACGTTACGTTAGTTAAATTAGCTTCTGCTCGCTTCACGCACTTGAAGTTTGGAAACTATGGACTATTGGCTATGGGAAATACTACTGGGCTTAGAAATATCCTATGTCCTGACCGGGGTCACGGCTTTCTCATCGAGGGTAAGAGATCCAGGTTTATCCTCGATGAGTAAGATGACCCCACGTTTAAATGATAAAATTCTGGACGTATATTTTTACATTTGTCAAAATATTACAGTAAATCTCATTTACCTTCTAATAAACAAAGGTAGTAGATTGTAAGACTTTGATTACTTACCCGGACAACACACCAAGAATCAGGTTCATGACAAAAAAGTTACCAAAGATGACAAGCGTCACAAAGTAGATCCATGGCCATGCGTTACCTTTGACATTGGAAATCTGAAAAACACAAGAAACAGAAAGATCTTTTTAAACATTAATTCTGTAGCATAGTAGTTGCTGATATTGAATACAATAAGATTATTAAAGATCCTAAAAAATAATAAAAATAAAATAAGCCTATATTGCCCTGACACAGTGAGACGAGGTCGCGGCAGGCCACGAAGGAGATGGCGGGACGAACTAGACAGGTTTCGTCAAAGCTGGAAGGAAGACGCGCGGGTTCGTGAAAAATGGAAGGAGTGGAGGGAGGCCTTTGCCCAGGAGTGGGACAGAGCAGGCTGAGAAAAAAAAAAAAAAAAAAGCCTATATTGCTGTAACTTGCATGCTTAGTACATAAAATTTAAAGAAACTTGACTAACGTTAAGTTTTACAAACTAAATAAATAAAATAATTAAGTAATAATTGTTTCGGAAACCAGTTTTTCTTTTACAGCTTGTCCTTCGACAAAAGGCCTCCTCTAAAGCTTTCCATTTTGTTCTGTCTTTTGCAGTGCATGCCCATTCTGGACCGGCTGTCTTTTTCATGTCGTCTTCCCAACGTTTAAGTAGTCTACCTTTATTTCTTTGCCTGCCTAAAATGGAGATGGACAGGGCACATGCTAAGGGAAAGAATACAGAAGTGGACGAGACTAGTAACAAAATGGTACCCGCGAGATAGAAAAAATAATTCTAAAAATATGGAAGTCGTTTTGTAGAAAAATACTTTTAATTAATTAATTAGGAAACCAGTATCCCTCATGGGGTTCAGAGTTGAATATCGACATATTTGGCTTCTGTAATATTATTTTGTTCAACGGATCTTTTGCGAAATCATTTTTAAAAACCTTATAATTGCCATTTCCCAATCTACGTTGATGTTGGCTCCCAGTATGACCGAATAAAACTAAATACCAGTATTTCACACAAAATAACACATAACCCCTTTTTTTTAGGGTTGAAAATCATCAAATGACTCCTCCCACTCCGGGCAGAGCGGTAGGAGTGTCAGACTTCTACTGACTAAAAACCACGTATGTTCCTTCTTAGCCCTTTGTGTTGGGGCCGCGGTATCTCGATCGAACAACCCGCAGCCCTGACGGGAACACAGCAGTACCCCTTGGAAAGACCGGTTGTCAGATTGAATATCTACCCATCCACGGACTTTGAGAAGCGAGCAAAGTCTTGAAGAATGACCCGTACGATTGGTATTATTCTGTCATGAACCCCTAACAAAATTATGCTAATTTAAAAATACATTCATTAGTTTCAATACTTACAGCATACATAATATCAGTCCATCCTTCCAGGGTGATGCACTGGAATACAGTAAGCATAGCGTAGCCTATATTGTCGAAGTTGGTGATGCCATAGTTGATGCCGGTCCACTCGCCTCTGCAGACATAGTCTTTGGGGCAATGGTAACCAACGTCCCCGTCCTCACTGTTGCAGGGTATTGGATCATCTATCATTTCATCTGAAAGTAATATAGCATAATATCAACGAAACGGTATTTAACGAAGAGTAAGGGAGAGATGACGATCCTATTGCCCTATACTGGTGTAGGGCAATAGGAAACCCAATACCCAAAGCCCTATTCCGGGCTGCTGGAGAAAAATCCAATACCAATGTGACTGAACAAGGAATTGAACCCAGAGCCACATGCTACTTCGTAGTGCTTGCGACCTAGATCAACAAACAAAGTAGGTAACATGAAAGTTTGCAAGTGTCTCATCTAGCGATATTTGTAATTTTACCAGAGATTATTTATTAATTGCTTATACCGCTAAACGTGCTTTCCGAGGCACGGCAAACTCGGTACGGTATGCTATAGGTGGCCAACCGGATGAAGCTGAGTAGATCAGTATTTTACATGGAGTGACTACCTATCTGACCGCCACAACCCAGTTAGAACTGGGTAATACTATATCCCTTGGTAAAACTGGTTGTCAGACTTTCGGGCTTCTTACTACCTGTGACGACTGACAACGGTCTGCAGTTAAGGGTAAACAAGCCAATGGCACGAACTAGTTGGTGGGCGGGGCTAAAATGCATGCTACTTCATCCGACATCACGAGCGAAATGCATAGAGCGAAAGAGACACAACTAAAACGGGCGCGCGATTGTTTCTATGCAGACCTTTGGTAGTATGGATACCATGAAAAATCTATTGAATGTATCTGTTCATAATAAAATTATTTGAATTCTTTAATAACTAATCTATGCCTGTATGGTTTCACTTTTTTTCATTTTCGTACTATATACGTAACTTATTTACGCTCAAAGATGGTTAAAATTAGTGCTAAAATATGAAAATTTCGTCGGTCCTAACTTCCAAACATTTTTTTTCCAATTCTGCTTATATAGAGACCTAGATAATGACAAGACCAGTTGATATAATTTTTAATTTTGAACCTACGCTGTCAAACAGAGGAGTAATCACCATACTACGTTTGTATGGAAGAATGACTGGCTTGTGCAACCTTAGGAGCACGGATTAGAGGCAGGGAGCAAACTCAGTATGTAAGGGGTGGTCATCCATCCATGGGCCAATCTAGGCAAGCGCAGCTTTACCTAAAGATCGACCCCAAGTTATAACTAATATTAGTTGGACACGAGCTCCTCAAGAAGACGATGAAAAAAAAATATATATATATACCGATCGAATTGAGAACCTCCTCCTTTTTAGAAGTCGGTTAAAAAATAAAAAAAACGAACAGAAACTTACTCAGCTTAGTATCATTACGGAAGCAGGTCTCATGTAAGATACCAGAGAACAGCTCCAAGCCGATGATAGCGTAGATGATTATCACGAACAGCACCAGGAAGGCTATGTGGAATAGTGGCACCATCGCTTTCAATATGGAATTTAACACAATTTGGAGACCTGGAAAGGTTAATAATAAAGGGTTATTTATTATTAAGTTATAAATGTTTTTGTAAGAAATATTTAAAAATGTACCAATTTTGTTTAAAATTAAATAATAAAGGGAATAAAGGTTAAAACTGTATGTTTACTTTTCCTAAATTTATAAAGATTTTAGGTTCAACCAAACTTACTACCATTCATTTTTTATCTAATACCTACACTTCATTGATCAAATAGAAAGAAAAAAAGTAAGAAAATATATTTATTTGAAACATACCAATGCAATGCACATGACAAAAAATAAAGTATAAACTTAAATCTAAATATAAAAAAAGAGATTATAATATTATTGTGTGTCTCACGGCTGCGTCAAATGGGCCCAGTTCAGCAAACTGCCTAGAAGATACTGCCCGATGCTGGTTTTCAACTTGACCTGAGATGCCAAGTCGAAGGCTAACAAGATACAATAGAACATTCTTACCACCTCAAAATAGGGTTCCGGTAACTATGTGGCCGATAAATGTTACGAGCAAGTACCAATTTTAATTTATAAAAAAAAATCAAATTCAATTAATCAAAATCAATTTATAAAAAATAATCGCTCTTTTTAAACCGGTTCCGAGCCTTGCTATGAAGACTAAATGCGCATTCACTCTCCAGAAACCCTTCCTCTTTTCAAATACCAAGAAAAGGCGCCTCGAAGAGTGAACATTACAAATTGCAGGTATTCATACTCACTTGGCACTCCAGAGACCAGCCGAAGAGGTCTCAGCACTCTGAAAGCCCTCAACGCTTTCACGTCGAACGAGTCATTTAGAAAGTTCTGTAGGATCATACTTGCTATACTGAAACATGGAAATAATGGTACTATTATTTTATCAGTTTTTATTTAACACTAGCTGACCCGTGCCCACTTCGTTGGGCATAATTAGTCAAAAGTGTGCTAATTACGTTTCGAAAAATTCAATTTCGGGGACGTCCGCTGCGTAAGGAGCCGACCACGCGACTGAGCCGCGCGGGTACCTACCTCTCAGATCAGATGTAAAAGGCCACGCCCCTTTCTCCCGAACTAAACCCGAAACCATCCCGCGCCCGCCGCAGCTTTGCTTTTTTCTCCGATTCACTTTGCAAAACGGACTACCACGTAAAAGCCTTTTTATTTTTCGGTTTTTTATATACCCTATGACACTCAGCAATAATGTAGCTTTCTATTGGTGAATGAATTTTTAAAATCGGTTCAATAGATCCCGAGATTACCCCTTACAATTTAACAAATATACACACAAACTTTACCTCTTTATAATATTAGTATAGAGTATAGATGTAACAGCACGCCTGTAATTCTCGAAGGATATCATAGGCATACACATTTAGCCTGTCGGGGCCGCGGGCCCGTCGGGGCCGCGGATTTTTGTACCAGATGACGTGGCCTCGGCGCAAGGGCAAAGAAGGAACATGGGTTCGGTTTTTTGTCAGTAGAAGTCTGACACTACCCTTCGCTCTGCCCAAGAGCGGGGGGGGTCATTCATTGATTTTCCACCCACCAAAAAAAAAAAAGGCATACACATTTAACCGGTTATGTAAATATATATATGATCCCGACCGATTTCGGCTACAGCGACTTGGATCTGCCTAATAAGAGCATCGCTGGTGTGCTCTCTGGTGACTGACATAGCCAATTTTTGCAGTGAAAGTGCGTCCACATTCACTGCAAGTCAGCACCCCTCCGGTTATGTATAAGTCCTATGTAATAGGGACCGGGCCTCCCCTAATGAAAAAACTCAATAGCACTTTACGCAACCCGGGAATCGAACCCTGAGCCTCATGCAGACTAGTCGTCCTGGCGACCACTAAACCAACTATGCAGTCAAAATGATTGAAAATTCGATTGCATACAACAACATACATTCTAAGTCCAATATCAAGAATATATTACTACATCACAGACTCTCATCACCATCACCTAACAAATATGTGCTAATATTGAAAGATACTGAAAGAACCCAAATGAGTAGATTTCTAGCTGCTGAATGCTTTTTTTTTCTTTTTTTTTGAGCTCTTCAATTAATGACAGAATGAATGAAGGTTATTTCCGCCTAACCCGCTTCGCACTTTGATTTACCATAATTTGATTATGGAGAACATACAGTAAAACTCACCCAATAGTAACTATAGTAAAACTCACCCAATAGTAACTACAGTAAAACTCACCCAAAAGTAACTATAGTAAAACTCAACCAATAGTAACTATAGTAAAACTCACCCAATAGTAACTACAGTAAAACTCACCCAATAGTAACTATAGTAAAATCGAGACTGTTCCAAGTGTTCCTGAGGTACGCTCCCTGGTGAAACAGAAACCCGTACGCAATGATCTTCATGATACACTCTCCCGTGAATATCACCATGAATATCCATTCTACTTTTTCCTGAAATCAAAGTATCTTATTAGCTGTCTGTGATATTCTTTCGACTTTTGAAAACTTTCAACGTCAATATTGTTTGCGTGAAATTATCTAAAAAAAAATATTAGAGATTTGTGAGGTTACAGGGGGTAATCAGATCAAGGCTATATTTTAAACGTTCCTGTGGGATAATTTTCGACCAAAATGCGAGCGAATCCGCGAGGAAAAGCTAATCTTATTATTTAGGGATTAACTTAGGCTACTTTTATTTATCTATTTTATGTATTATAATAACTGCCTCCCTGGTCGAATGGTTTAGGCGTTTGCCTTGTGACCCGGTCGTTGTGGGTCAGACTCCCACGGGAAGCATACTTTGTAAAGTTGTTTCCACTTTGGTTAGGACATTGCAGGCTTGAATCACCTGATTGTCTGATAAAAAGATGGTTCCCTGCTTCGGAAGGCACGTATAAGCCGGTGGTCCCGGTTGCTAAGGTAAGCGGTTAAGAAACTCTGACACTTGAGTGTGTGGGGTCGTTAGACCTTACTGCCCACACGATAAGAAGAAGATTGTATTATTAGTCTAAATTCCTCGCAGACGCTGTTCTCTCTTATAGAGCTTCCGTCGTCGTCGTCATTTGGGTCTAAAAAAGAATTATACCTTTATCAGCTGCAAGTATAACAGTTGAAAGAGTACTTACCAAAACTTGGTTCGTATTATTCGTATCACTGCTCGGATATGGTGTGAAAACTGCTAAAGCTATACAATTTGCAAAAATTGTCGTCAATATCATGTATTCAAAAGGTCTGAAATAGATTAGTGAAGGAAATCGTCATTAATATCAACACAAAAGCATGCCTTGAAACTGAGGAGATAGGCGAAAGTTGACCTAAAAGGACAAACCTTTTGGCACACTACGTTTAAGTCACGTGTAGTAGGGGGAGAGTTTTTAACGGGGCACAATTTAATTCTAGATTCCATGCTATTACAGAATTCCCAGTAACCACTTTAGGCGAACTGGGAATCAAAGCCAGGACCTCATGATCGGCAATGAATTGAGTGCATAAGACCATTTTTACAACTAACAACTTTTCTGTACAAACAAGTCGTTACCCAGTCAGAATATGAAAGGTATAAAATAACTTGTATCCGTATAGTTCTACTGTTCAGTTCAACTAGTAGGACTAAACAGAGAAAAAAATCCATTTAGTTCTACTATCTGCTGTATGAATTTTAATTGAACTAAACGGACAAAAAAGTTCTTTTAGTACTACTAATTTCCGGAATTATGTCCAACTGGTTGGACCACGGGGATAGGATGATCGTGTAAAACAAACATACATGCAACGCATGTTGTACTCCATGACGCGCGCTCGCTTCGCTCGCATATTACATAACACTATTGTCTTCTGTCCCCGAAGTGCCGGGCCTCTAAATGGATTTTTTTCTCCGTTTAGTCCTACTAGTTGAACTGAACAGTAGAACTATACGGATACAATGATAAAATATACTCATAGCGAAGCCAAAAGAAGGCACTTAATCTCGCCGACCAATTTTGTTGCTGTACCATGTTTGGGAACTTAGGGTCCTGGACCATCCTGGTCCTATAGCAACATGGGTCTAGTTAGGAGATTTTGGAGGTTAACCATTATACAAAAAAAGAATCAGTTATTAACTTGAATATATACATCAGTTTAATGCATTCACACAGCAGAATGATTTAAGTGCGTTACATTGAGATTAACCATTAAATATGATTTATCAGCCTAAAAAAATGAGCCGCTCCACAGCAATAGGTAATGTTTGCCTATGCACATTGTTGCTGCAAAGCATTATTAACTCTAGAGTTATTTAGTTTATTCGTTTACATTTTGTACTAAACCAAAAATATGAACATATTGACAATATTAAAAAGGATACTTCCACTCCACAATATCATAACAGAGTTTCCTCAACGGATTCTTAAGTCCAAGACAGAACAAGCTTCTCTTGGGCTTCTCTGGCTGTGGTTTGCCCCGCGGCCTGGCTTGCTTCCGTGGGGCTGGGGTGGCGCCTGCATTGGGGTCCACCACGCTGTCCGCCCCAGGAGTGGTGGCTCCTGTCGGTTGGGGCTGGTCTGATGACATTTTGACCTGGAAAGATGAAAACAGGATTGTGAAACATTTAAATCATCATGCAGGCGTTAGAAGGCCTCTCACTAGGTGGAACCTCCACCTGGTTAAGGTTGCGTTGATCCGCTGGATGTGAGACGCACGGGACGGTAAAAGTACCCTTAAAACATTGGGGGTCAAACCAAAAATTTCACATGTTTTTAATGTTGTCACTATATTTTCCACGATTCCCGTACTATTCAGAGCATCTAACAGCACAATGTTTTGAGTGCGTTTGAAACGTGATTTTTCAGCCATTAAGGCATATTCCAGCAAAAGTTTTTCGTAGAGTTACGTAGTTTAATATACAGAACGCTTAGTTGACGGCTTCGCGAAGGGTCTGTTTACACCTTGTAATAGAGGATCGGATTGACAAAAAAAAAATTATTAGTCCGTCAGTTAGATTATATAATTATCGAAAATAATGGACACGTTTTCTTGTTTTATCAAATTAATAAAAGCTTGTGACGTCACTTGTAGGTAAAAAATTTACTGACATAATGTGACGTCACACGAATTTTCGAAGCACTGTAACGTCTTCATTTTATTTTCACGTGAAAAAAGAAAAAAAATACGTGTCCAATATTTTTTGGAAATCTATCAGACGGACTAATAAGATTTTTTTTGTCCGATCCCCTATTATAATGCGTGAAAACTAAGTTGAGAGCATCGATATTATCGGTCAAAAACCAGACGTAAATTCTACACAAGAATTCAAAACATCCGAAAACAGAAAAATGTTATCAAAACTTGCTTTCACGCCTCCGGATTCTTAATGCGCCGTTTACGACATTTATCGTCGTAAACCCGATGTACGTTCGGTTCGTAAAACTGAGACGCTTTCAACAATATTATTGGCATGCCAGATGTATGGTGGATGGTTGGATGTCCTTCCTAAGAACGAATAACTATTTAATTAAGGGATTCACGCTAAACTGCAAACCATGGTTAGACCTGCTGTCTTGTAAGAAAGTAGCGTCGGTGACTGACAAGTTGTGTGCTATTCGGTTTACGTTGTATATTCGGTTTATGTGATGCGGACGAATGAGAAAAATGTTGATTATAAGTGGAGATAGACACAGACCAAAGAAACGATGAATTTATTGTATGAAGGTTGCTATGGTTAGAAAGAAGAGATGACGAGAGACTGAGATGACGAGTACTCGTAATGATGAGTATGGAAATTGCCTTATATAAGCTATTGCATAGCTTCTATCGCGGGCCTTGAGCGTGGAGAGCGAATCCAGAATTTCTGTAACGAAAATTTCAACCAGGTTGCTATGGTTACGGAAAATAACAAGGTTGTCAACTGAGGTTGTCAAATTGAATAATTAATTATTTGCATAAGTTGATAAAAAATGCTATGCAATAGCTTTACCGCGGCAGTCTCCGAGTGCCACATTTAGTTTTTAAGCTATTGCATAGCTTCTATCGCGGGCCTTGAGTTGAGCGTGGAGAGCGAATCCAGAGATTTCGTAACGCAAATTTTAAAGCAGTTTGCTATGGTTACGGAAAATAACAAGGGTGTCAACTGAGGTTGTCAAATTAAATAATTGATAAAAAATGCTATGCAATAGCTTTACCGCGGCAGTCTCCGAGTGCCGCATTCTCTTTTATTTTTTATTGGAGGGGAATCATCACATGACTCCTCCCGCTCTGGGCAGAGCATAAGGGAGTGTCAGACTTCTACTGACTAAAAACCACCCATGTTCCTTCTTAGCCCTTTGTGTCGAGGCCGCGGTATTTCTTTCGAAAAACCTGCAGCTCCGACGGGCATGGAAATTGCAATTACAGAATTAAATTTTAACGAGATGTTACAGTTTTAAAATAACTCCTGCTCTCTCTTATGTGACGCAGATGAGGTTACTCTAAGTAGGTAACTTAAAAATGAATCTATTTACATGTGCATAACTTATTAGCCGTGTGATGCTGACATGGATAACTGACTAATTTATAGAAGACTAGCTTTTGCCCGCGACTTCGTTCGCGTGGAATAGTGACTTCCGGCAGATTTGGATTATCTCGCGAAAAAAAAAAAAAAAAAAAAAACTATCCTATGTCCTTTATTTATTTATTTATTTAAGCAGGTACTTGCCACACTTACAGTTTGCACCAACGCGTGCAGCAAGTCAACATCACACACTAACTTAAAAATCGTATGCAACTATTAAGCATAGCTTTATTGCTACTCATAAAAATATCTAGATCCGGCTCCTGAGCAATCAGGGCGATTCATCGCCTGGGTTGTGGGCGCATATCGAGCAGTTTGGGTACGCACAATGGGAGCCGCGAACAAGCCTCTCGAGGCACAGGCACGCGACCGTCGCAAACGGTCCGGAGCAAACAGTGAACAACGAGCTAAAGTAGTCCCGTCGTCAATTTTATTATTAAGTAGTAGATAGTAGTGCATCAACAGCGCACACTTACGTCTCAGTTCTAACGTGTTGATGCCCACCATACCCGCGACAAATAGAGACGGATACAAATAGGGATAGTATCTCTTTCTCAAGTTCCAAACTATGTCTGTACCAAATTTCATCAAAATCCGTTCAGCCGTTTAGGCGTGAAAGAGTAACAGACAGACAGACAGAGTTACTTTCGCATTTGTAATATTAGTATGGATATGGATAGTACCTACACACGACCTTGTGGATGCAAGATAATTGATAATTGGATGTAAAGATTGACATTTTGACGGCTTCAGGTAAATGCTGTATGCATTAACTAGATGTTACAATGGCAGATAGATGATCAAAGATGTCTAGAAAGCAACCCAGATTCATTTGTGCCCGGTTTATGGCAATAGACTGATTAAATACACTGGTAAATCCAATAAGCCTTTGCCAAACCATTCCAGAATAACCCTCCTTTTGGGCTTCGCCGCAGTCGGGTAAAAAGAAACTATAAGCAAAGGTGTTTAAGCTTATCATCACTACACACACACAGTATAAAACAAAGTCGCTTTCTCTGTCCCTATGTCCCTTTGTATGCTTAAATCTTTAAAACTACGCAACGGATTTTGATGCAGTTTTTTTTTAATAAATAGAGTGACTAAAGAGGAAGGTTTTAATACCTTTTTTGCACCCGTGCGAAGCCGGGGCGGGTCACTAGTTGCCTATAAGCAAAGGTGTTTAAGTCCCGTGTAATAGAGGGCGAGCTGCTGCTTATTGCCGGGAAACCGGGCACAAATCCCGGTTCCGCGGCTGCTACTGAGAAATGTCTGATGGAAAAAAAAAGTAAAAAAACCCGACTACGACAAAAAAAAACGACGCTGAAAAAGTATGAAACAAGATTTTCAGGATGGGACAAAAAGAAAAGTTCTATCCTGAAAATCTTGTTTCATACTTTTTCAGCGTCGTTGTTTTTTGTCGTAGTCGGGTATTAGTTTTTTTATTTAAACAATTTATGTTGGTGTTAAATATTTTTTTTACTCTTGACCTTTTGTCCGCTAGAGGGCGTGATTTTAAATTTGAGCAATATTTTGGAAATGTACAAGTGATTCCCGTCGGGGCCGCGGATTTTTGTACTAGATGACATGGCCTCGGCGCAAGGGCATAAAGGAACATGGCTCGGCCCAAGAGCGGGGGGGGGGGTCATTTGATGATTTTCCCCCCACCAAAAAAAAAGGCCCTTTCAAATGATAACAAACACGGCGTATTTATCTCCATTTTTAAACCTTACTTTTTGTCCGCTAGAGGGCGCCAAATCGCATTTTGTGACACGTCATGTAGCCTATGTCTGTGTCTGGGTGTAATTTATCTATAATATGTATGTATTTAGAAATATATAAGTATGTTTATCAGTTGTCTAGTACCCATAACACAAGCTCTGCTTAGCTTGGGACTAGATGGCGTTGTGTGATAGTTGTGGAATATTATTATTCTTTTTTATTATTATTTTTTTTATGTTCAGCGGAAAATTAAGACGGTTCTAACCCTACCTCATAATTGGGCATGCCAAATTTTATTTAAGACGTGCTAAAGAAAAAACCATTTGGAGATTTTTTAATTTGATGCTTTATTTTGTTAATTTCGATTCATAAAAGTACAAGATTACAAAATAAACAGCAATAATAACTATTGACCTTCATTTGACCTGATGTCACGTGACGTGACGTCACATGTTCACATCTTTCATTATCTGTGGACTAAAAATATTATAAGGATTTTTAGTGCTGCCAGACTTCGTAATAGGAAATACATACATTCTGTTTATTTTAAACCTTATTTAGATAAATTCGCATTTTACGTTACGAATGTTTATTGTTTCTATGTGGTTAAATTTAAATATAATCACATAGCTTTTTAAATATTTGTAAATAGATATATGTACAACAATATTAAAAATCGACTGCTTTTAGATTAAAAACCGTCCAAATTTGACTATCAGAACTAGCAATACTGACTGGTCCGTTTGACGTTTGGACTTTGGTTGGATAATGGTTTGTTCGTTTCGATGCTTGAGCACTGAGGAAGTTTGTTGTTTTGTGGATTGTTTCATATTAAGTTTTACTACGACCTGACCTATTTATTGGATTTGATTTGAGAGATAACTAAATAAGCACTAGAAAAAATATCAACAATATGACATTCAGTGTTGCCAACTGCCAGCTTTACCCAGTTGCTAGACAATTTTAAAAATGTAGCTAGATTGCCATTTTTTGCCCCAAAAAGTTGCTAGAAGTAGCTAAATGTGTAAAACAGCTAAGGATGCAGAACAGCTACAATAAAATGTGAATTTCTGCAAATTATTTTTATTTTAATTTATTCCAACAAGATTTGATAGCTATTAGTCTTGTGTATGTCATTGAATAAAAAAAAAAAAAACAATCAAAAGGGAAGATAATCGATGGCTGGGGTTCAGTATGTTTCTTTGATTTTAAATATTTTTCAGCTGTGTCCAATGTTCATTTTATGCATGTACATCTTTAGGCAAAACACAATATTATAGCTGCATGTGACACTATTCCCGAGGGCTCATGATGAAATGAAAAGTTGCTAGAAAAAGTAGCTAAAAAGTTTAGCTACAAGTTTCATTAAATTGTAGCTGGCTGTCACCAAATAATAGCTAGATTTAGCTATAAAGTTGCTAAGTTGGCATCACTGATGACATTAGGCACCTATCTGCAACTGACATGACACTGACAGCTGCAGTGAGCTGCATGTTTTGAGTTCGTTTAGAAACTAAAATTGTGAACATGTGACGTCATCAGGGATTAATTTTCAAAAAATTATAAATAAATAAATAACGATCTAAAAATTAAAATAGCCAAATTAGTTTCTTAAAATAGTTTAAATTTACGAAAAAAAATATAAAAAAAATACACTTTTTTTTTAAGCATGCCCAATTATGTCGAGTTCCGCTAAGTAGATTAGAAGCTATGAGGGAACAGATGAATGTATGTATGTTTGTATGTACTCACATACATACATACATACATAGCCAGTCAAAATCATAACCCTCCTTTGGCTTTGCCGTAGTCGGGTAGAAAGTCAATAACACTTCGCCCGACCGGGGAACCGAACTCAGGACCTGAACCTTAGTAGTCACGCTTGTGATTAATAGACCAACGAAGCAGAAGAGTAGTGGAGTGAGTTATCTAATTCATCATCATCATCAGCCTATAATGTTCCCACTGCAGGGACTCAGGCCTCCTCTCTAGGAGAGGGATGGGCTATAACCCACCACGCGGGCCCAGTGCGTGTTGGTAGATGTCCCTTATCTATATAAATAAAGAGAGAAGTCCTGACTGACTGACTCATCAACGCCCAGCCCAAACCCTTGGACCTAGAAAGCTGAAATTTTGCACAGCGGTTCCCTTTATAATGTAGACAAGGAATAAGGAAGGATTTTTCGAAATTCAACCCCTAAAGGAGTTAAATAGGGGATGAAAGTTTGTATGGAAAATCGTCATTTTCACGCGGGCGAAGCCGCTGGCAAAAGCTAGTCTTCGAACATTTTTGGTTCGACATGCTGGTTTCCTCACTATGTTTTCTCCACCGTTTTAAGAGCAGTGGTAATGAAAGAAATTACACAAAATTTTGTGCCTGCCTGGGTTCAAACCCACGACTTGCTGTTCGTAGGTCGGGGCCGCCACCACTGGGCCACCTGCTAGTATTATTTAGTTGAGTTAATACAATTATTTTTTAAAGGGGTGTGTGTGTAAATCTCTAGACTGAAATAGTTACGAAGACACGCCCACTGTGACGTCAGATAGCAGTCATATTTCGTCGGACGGTTGCCAGACACACGCATCGGGAAACAGTGTCGTATATAATGTGATATAAGATTTCTAGGATAAGAAAATTGGTCTCATTTGGTCTCATAAGAGTACTGCAGGGTAGTCTCCGGCCTCGACACAAAGGGCTAAGAAGGAACATGACTGTGTGGTTTTAGTCAGTAAAAGTCTGACACTCCCGGTAGGGAGTGTCAGACTTTTACCACGCTCTGCCTAGAGCAGTAGGGAGTGTGAGAGTGTCATTAATTTGAAGATTTCACACACTCAAAAAAAAACGGTGACTCTGCTCACTCAGAGGAAGCGGTGGATTGAAGATTACGCGTGCTTACAGCATTTAGGTGTTTTTAGACTATCAGGCATGTCCTAGCTTTAATGTCAACACAAGCATAAGCTCAGCATCGCATCGGCTCATTTTTAGGTTTCCGTACATGAGACGACAAAATGAAACCAAATGTTTTTTTATTGAAAAAAAACGAAAAAAAAAACGGAACACTTTGTGGTCGGTTTAAATACCTCTAAAAGTGAAAACTTTGTTGTATACAACAACTATTAACAAAAGACCACTCTGCCAGGCTCTCAAGCGCTTAACAAGCATAGCGTCATAACAACTCATATTTTACGTTCCTCTCTAAACGGCGATCAATCCGTGACAGTTAAATACATAGTAAGCACATAAAAATGTGCCGAAATAAACTTTTATTGGTAGTAAAACGGTTCCCAAAATGGTAAGAAATATAGGCTAGATAAACAAAAGAGAGGCTAGAAGAGGCTGGGCTGCGGTTGTTCGAAAGAGATACCGCGGCCCCAGACAATTATAACACTGCCCTGCTTTTGTACTGCATCTTTTGTCACACTCTATTCCTTTTGTAAAGGAACTAAAATCTGACTGTTTCGCTGCGCGCTGGTCTCGTTTTCGCAAGTGCGATTGCTGAGCGTGGGGTCCCGATTTCGATTTCCGGGTCGGGCAATATTTTATTTGGTATTTTCACAGGACGGAGTCTGTATTTAAGCCCGGTTGCTGACAACAGGCTCACCCTCTATCTATTACATGGAATAATGGGGATGTCACATGACAAAAAATAAAACATCTGTTTAGGTTTAGTCCGTCATTTAGATTACCGAAATAATTGGATTACGTATTTGTTGTTTTAAAAAAAAAGTGGTAACTTAACTACCCACAAAAGTAATTAAAATGGCGTTTTTTTTCATCATGCAAGAGCTCGCGTGTCGACCGACCTAACACAATTATTACTTTAGTAAACGTTTGGTCTTCATATTGCTAAAACGTTTCCCATGTTCAATGTCTTCGTTCTTTTTTTCATTCATTTGAAAGTAATATCCCATCGAAATAGCTTTGAGTTATTTTTATTATATTTTTAATTTTTATTCGTTTCTGACCGTGGAATCACATTGGGCCCTATCAGAATACCAGAGCTATGGCTTTTTTTAATGTTACACCACCAACCTGAGGTTTAGGTCTTTTCTGATCGTCAAAAAACAAACAAAATTGGTTTTTATTAATTACGCTTACCAATTTTTTTTTTATTACCTACCATTATTTGTTATATCAGGATATGCGAGACAAATAACATTTCCTACTCTAACATTATTTCTTTCTTTATTTCTGTTCTTTCGATATATTCCTCACCATGTATTTAAAATTACCGTATTCTGCATTCTTCGCTTCCATCGAAACAATACCAGTATGGCATCTCCCCAGCAACACTTACGAAATGGAGAACTTATAGCTATAGCCTCCATAACACGAATTCCCATTACATTCATTGATCTAACCAATAAAGATATAAAATAAAAAAGTAGTTAAAAAACTAAAAAACCCAACTGAAAAAACTGAAAAGCAAAAAACAATAACAAAACTTGGAAGCAGGCGGGGTTCTATTTTAGTTCTATATTTTTTTTCATTTAATATTCAAATGAACCCCGCCTGCTTCCAAGTTTTGTTTAATTTAAAATGTGCTTGTTTTTTGCTTTTCAGTTTTTTCAGTCGGGTTTTTTAGTTTTTTAACTACTTTGTTTATTCCCAACTTTTTAGTTCTTTTGTGTTTGTTCTTCCGTTGGTCGAGTAAAATTCTTACTTTTGTGCTTGTTTATAGGATTTGTCACTTTGAATTTCTTTTAAACATATAAGTGTAATCTCCTTTTAAAACCCTTTATTTTGATACCCTACTCGATGGTATTGGAAAAAAAATGTTTTTGAACTCCGCGATTTGGCCCCCAAAATCAACAATTTTTTTTTGTTTTTTAATTTTAATGCAGCCTATAACACTCGCGCCATCAAGACGAATCTAACGACGTATATTTCATTCAAATCCCATTATCCCTTTAGGAGTTATGAGGGAACAAAGAAACGGACATACATACATACGTCAAACACATAACCCTCCTTTTGGGCTTCGCCGCAGTCGGGTAAAAAATACTATAAACTGTTTACCAATCAGACGCTGTTAATAAATAGAAATAAATTACTATCGATTTAGTCAAAAAGTAATGAATGTTAGCTGTACAAGAATCAAAACAGCGGTGGCCCAGCGATGGCGGCCCCTACTTACGAGAAGTAAGTCGCGGGTTCGATCCCAGGCAGATGCATTACTTTGTGTAATTTATTTCATCACTGCTGCTCTCAAAACGGTGAAAGAAAATATCGTGAGGAAACCGACATATCTTAGAACCAAAAAAAATCGAAGACGTGTAACATGTACCAAGCCGCACGGGGCCCTTGTGGTGAATTATAGTCTATTCCTCTCCTAGAAAGGAAGCCTGAGTGGCCCTGCAGTGGGAACGTTATAGGCTGATGATGTACTCGTACAAGAATCTTTAGGTACCGAAGTAGCATGGGACAAAGTTAATAACATACATTAGTAAGTTAGTAATATTTAGTTTTAATTAACTGTTACGTACCTTTACGTTGGATATTGCCTCAATGTCCAAATTACAGTAAAGTAATCCTTGTACTCATCGTAATAAAGTAGTTTTTAATCACTGCTGCCTGTACCTAACTAAAATTTCGTAGTATTTATTATCTGCGTTAAAAGTTAAATTAATCTCTGAGCTCAAAAACTATTCGCCATAACATATGAGTGTTACCAATAAATATAAATGTAAATAAAGTAATAACTATAAACTATTTCCCAATCACATTCCGTTACTAAATCAAACCATTGATTTTCTAAAAAAAGAATTAAATTAAATCATGACTCTCAACCTCTACTCATTTTAATCTCAACATTTTGGCCCGATGCCACAAAAATATAAATTTAATTGCCGACTAGCCATCCGTCATTTTTATTCGCGATCATCTACAATCATAGCGTCGAAGTTTATTTAGATAAGATGTTTCATGCTATGTCGGAAGTTAGGCAAAAGTTTTTGAGTTCTAAAGTATGGTGGATAGTAGATAATATCCGTGTAGAATAATTATGATGATTTATGAGGTTAACTCTATATTTCGGAATGTCAAAGTCAGATAATTTAGGTACTTTATCTACCCAAATATCATAAACCCTCTATAATGCGTTCAAAAACCATAGGCAATGACCAGCATTACCAGCCAGCAGAAATTAACAGAACTGTAATGAGCTCATAACCTACTGAAAACAGTAGGTTATGAGTTTTAAATTTGGAACAGGTGTCAAATTCAAGTGAGTGTGCTATTCTAGTATCTACATTAAAACAGATACTATCGATACGAAACCCCAATTCAGTATGATTTTAATTATAAATCGCACGACATTTTGATCTCGAGTGACACAAGAATATTGACTTTGTTCGTTTGCCTATGATTTAAAAAAAATGACAGATAACCGAAACGCCGCCATTTCGAGCTGTCATTTTGTTCGTTAGCTTTTTATTCCCTTTCATTGAGTAGACAAATTTTCTGATAAGTTCTTTATTTCTGTCGAAAATAAGTGATAGTGAGTGACTCAGAAATTAAAATGAACACTCCGCCAGATATCGTAAATGCAGCGACGAATGCAACTAATAACCTGTTTATTTTTTATTGCATTACACTGGTAACAATGCTGTTCATTTCCCTATGGTTCCTGAGCCCATCATAGAGCCCTTATGATATTCGAGTAGATAAATTAGTGTATGCAACTATACATAATTAGGCATTACAACACTCGTGTGATGCTATTAAGAAACTCGCCTACAGTTTACTTTGGAATGCGCTCCCTTTAAATATCAGGATGGCCCACGAACATAATTATGAGAAGCTGGCAGACTCGTCTCAAAACGAAATTGTTGTTAGTTTTCTCTCTTTTCCCTTTTGTTTTGTTTGTATTTATGATTAGTTATATATAAATATTTTTTATATAAGTATTTCAGGCCTATGTCCAGCAGTGGACGTCTTTTGGCTGAAATGATGATGATGATATTTTATTTGGAAATGTTTTCTGGTAAAAAGAATACCCAACCCGTCTCCTCCAGGTTTACTGCTTTTCAGTCTTTGTACAGTGTTACGTGCATAATGTTTTAATACATAAATAAATACTATTAGTTCTGAAAACGGGATATTTACCATGTTTACTTTTGTATCGAGTTCCCGATATCTCTACATAAATACAATTGAATAGTTTTTAAGAAACCACAGATTTTCTTCAGCAGATTTCTTTGATCTATACTTAATAATAGGCAAGAAAGAGGCTTGGTATGAAACGAATGATCACCTCCACAAACTGACCTCAACAGCCTATCTATCCTAACCTTCAATCGACCCGAACGGCAGAATTTATTCATCCACAAGCCATAATAATAATCCGGGTTTCACTTTATTTTTAATTAAGATAAATTATGTGACCAGAACCATTATAATTCTGTTGTTATCAATATTAATTGACGTATCACCAATTAGTACTAACTAGCTAGTTCGGAACACTACACTGTAATATTCGCGTCTAGACGATTTTGTCCTTGGTACGGTCATGTAGTTTTCAACTTTTTATGTAAGCTGTAGAGGGCACTACCTATGGGACGGACTGAAACTGAAGTAAGAATTATCTGTACATGGGATTTTTGAGTAACTACAGGTACTTATGGCTAAATAATAACAGCCGAAGGGTCGAGCTTCAATGTCAAGCTACACTTGCAAAGGTCGGTCTGAAGATGGGTGACCATTATTATAATATATTGATGGTCATTTTGACAGTCGTTACAGCTAAGTCAGTGTCCTTAAAGTCTGACAATCACTCTTAGTTAAACTGTATTACCCAGTACTAAATAAGCTAATGGAGGTCAGATGCAAAATATTATATAACATACTGGTTTTCAGCTGCATCCTGAACCAGATTTTAAAATATTTCACAATAAATGTATTTGGAAGCCAACCCCAATTAATTTGATAAAAGGTTACGCAGATGATGACTGTAATTTTTGCAGTATTGTAATGTCGACGCTCTACGCTGAGCCTCGGAATTCGATCATTGTGCTATTGTTTGGACGTTCATTTACCGCTAATTGTATTGAAATCGGGCATTCAAAATGTTTGGAAAACATGACAGCACTGACCGTATTTTGAACTGGCTTTTTTTTCGATGGATAAGTGTCTAGATAATTCAAAACATTCTACATAACACGAAAATGAACTGGCGAAATGTGGGTGTACCATTAGGCCATTAGGTACACCTCTGCCAAATCCATCTGGAATTACAGGTGTAATGTTATGTAATCTAATGAGTAAATAAATAAACACATGCCATCAAGAAATATCTCTCGGACATGCTGGTTTCCTCACGATGTTTTCATAATTAAACAATACGCAAATTAATCTGCAAAATAAGAGAGGTGTGAGTCTTGGGTTTCCACTTGAGACCATTCGAGCATTCGTTGTTGCGGTTTGCGTCGCTGCGTGCTTTCGTGCTCGCAGTATTCGTTGTTGCGAGCATTCGGTGGCGTGTGGTTCGGCGTGGTGACTTTCGGAATGACGTATTACACTCGTAGTTTCGTTCTTCTTCCGTCCTTCTGACATTCAAAAGTGCCTGTAATGGCTTAATTGAAATAAAATATTTGAGTTTGAGTTTTTGAGTTTGACCTATGACTTGTCAGTTCGAAAATCACACTATTATCTTCTGCTCAGCTTTTCAAAAAAGCTCTAGAATAGAGTAAAGTACACACTCATTTTCTTCACACCACTAACTATTTGATATAAAAGGCACTGTGATGTCACTTTATGTGGTCTAGACATGAAGTTACGTATTTCACACTATACAAACTATGTATATGCAACGCTACTCAACATGGCTTGTTCACTACAGGGGGCAGTGGGGGTCACTGCGGGGATCTAAGATTGATCAATCTCGAATATATGGCTTTTTAAAAGGTTTGTAAAATCTTACACTATAGAATAGAACATGATTGAAAGAAGTAGATTAGCGTCTTTGATTATCTTAATATAACCTAACTGAGCTAGGTACCAAAATCAAAGTGTTCCACCTGCACAATTTCTAGATGGATTGTTGTAATAATAGAAGATTATCTGCATGTATCTCTATCTTATTCTGTCACGCAAAGGCGTCATTTGATGGAGTGAGAACTATTATTTTCTAGTAACCAATCATTTGCATTGGAAGCAATATGGACAATGTATGTCCTTTCAGGGTGTACCTACACTCCCCCGTCGGGGCTGCGGGTTGTTCGAAAGGGATACCGCGGGCTCGACACAAAGGGCTGAGAAGGAACATTAGTAAATGCACATTTCGCCCGTTATATCATCACTACAATCACTTGTGCCACCCACCAGGCACATGTTCTTTAAAAGACCTGATACAATTAACATAGAACTCTGAAAATACACTACTCTCCAAATCAACTCCCGTTCGATGAACTTTCGATAAGTAAGTAGGTACCTACATAATATAACAAATGTATCGATTAACTTAAAAGCTTTCACGTAGAGTGGATCACTTTTACATGCGGTAGTGCGGCGTGTATTTTTTTAATGTTATTACTTAGTTGGAAAACAGAGGAAAATGTTGGGAGTATTTTTTACCATACGCCTGTAATGCCTACAAGGATAGGCAGAGTTGTACACCCACATTTCGCCAGTTATGTTTTCATACCATGTAATAAGAGCGACCCTATTGTCATCAACCGGGCAGATAAGCAAGACTGAGTGGCTACTACAGAATCTGAAAAAACCCAATAACACTGTGCCCAACTTGGGAATTGAACCTAGGACCTCATGCTCAGCAGTCGCTCTTGCAACCACTAGACCAAAGAGGCAGAGTATTTTTTAAATTATATATGACTAGCTTTTGCCAGCGGCTTCGCCCGCGTGAAAATGACGATTTTCCATACAAACTTTCATCCCCTATTTAACTCCCTTAGGGTTTGAATTTCGAAAAATCCTTCCTTATTCCTTCATCATTTCAGCCAAAAGACGTCCACTGCTGGACATAGGCCTCCCTTACATTATAAAGGGAACGTCTGTGCAAAATTTTAGCTTTCTAGATCCAAGGGTTTGGGCTGGGCGTTGATGAGTCAGTCAGTCAGTCAGTCAGGACTTCTCTTTTTATTTTATATAGGTTCCCTTTATAATGTAGACAAGGAATAAGGAAGGATTTCTCGAAATTTAACCCCTAAGGTAGTTAAATAGGGGATGAAAGTTTGTATGGAAAATCGTCATTTTCACGCGGGCGAAGCCGCTGGCAAAAGCTAGTGATGAATATGGATGGCTGTAAGAATGAGAGTAGGTTCACCAAAGAAACGATAGATGAATTTTTCAAGGTTGATTGCTAGAAGAAGGACGCTTTGGTTGACTTGCAGGAATAGAGACGTATGGAAGTTTAGTTCTTTTTTGGCCAGCGGCCATACCACAGGGCTACTGCTTCCGTCGGAGCTGCGGGTTGTTCGAAAGAGATACCGCGGCTTCGACACAAAGGGCTAAGAAGGAACATGGGTGGTTTTTAGTCAGTAATAGAAGTCTGACTCTCCCTACCCCACTAACCAGAGCGGGAAGAGTCATTTGATGATTGCCCACCGTCCAAAAAAATAAAGGGCTAGTACTGCTGCATCATTATGGTAATGCAGAAGACAAAGCAAATACAAAGTACAAACATGCTATAAGAGTCTAAAGTGTTCCTCATGCTTCAATTGCAGGAATGCATTATTATTAATAATTCTATTAATAATACGCACTTCATCTCAATGCATTATGTACTTGAACGTATTAAATCTTTGAATTGGAATTCAGAATCGTCCGTAATTCATTTTGATCCTTCGTATGGTTATAGCAGTTATTTTGTAGCCTGATGAGGCTGTTAATTTTTTTTCTATATGAGAATATTTACGTTTCCCGCTCTTAGCCGAGCGGATGAGAGTGTCAGACTTCTACTGACCAAAACCCACCCATGTTCCTTCTTAGCCCTTTGTGTTCCGGGAGCCAAGGTACCTCTTTCGAAGTTCAGTTTCGCAGCCCCGGCAGATGAGGCTATATGACCTGGATTTCGGTTCCAGGAAAGCTATCGATGAGGTCTGTGATGAAACGAGTGTGCGCAGAAGCTGCCTCATTCTGTGCGGGCTCACAGATAGTTTTGTGTGTAGCATGGTTGTATATAATAACATAACATCACACCTAGTCAGAGGTGCAAGTACACATAATAGGGATGGTTCCTGAAAAAATTAAAAAAAACTGTTTAGCCCGCCAGTTAGATTAACGAAAAACATTGAACACATATTTTTTCTTTTTTCACGTTAACAAAAAATTAAGAAGAAGACGAATCGAAAGCTCGTCTGACGTCACATGTCAGAACATTTTTCACCTACAAGTGACGTCACAAGCCCCATCCTCATGATCTTTGAAGCGTTTTATGTTCGTTTTTTTATTAATTTGGTAAAACAAAAAACACGTATCCAATATTTTTCGATAATCTAACTGACGCGATGACGGACTAAACAGAATCATATTTTTTGAGTCAGTCCGATCCCTTAAGGCGAAATGTGTGTGCGCTATTAAGTAATAACCCCCACATTTCACCAATTATGTTTAAGTTCCCATGTAATAAGGGCCGAGCTGAAAAAAAAAACTTCTGGCTATATAAATTTTATTTTTTCTACTAAACTCATAAGCCATTTGGAAAGTCTGATCATAAAAGCAACTTTTAGGACACCGAAGAACAATGCCTAGGTCACCCAAAAACTTTCACAAAACCTAGTCTCGATGTAAATGAGTTATAAAAGCACCCACCCATAATAAAATGGATATCATAATAATATGGGTTCCCTTAATATTATCGTCGCCAACCTCATTTGTATGGAGCCCTTGCTTTTCATAGAAAATATAATATTTTTAGGAATTTTTCATATTAACTTTTGGAATGATTTGGCTATTTCTAAGCGGGTTTAGGATGGGTTCAAGTTATGATGGTGATTGAAACGTGAAGTGCATCAAATATCACACAAAAGAGATGATAGCAGGGTCTATGAACCATTATGATTAAGGAAAACCGTTCGATTTTATCATTTTCCTATAGCCTTTTCCCTACTATGTTGGGTAGCAGGTTCCAGTCTTAGTAGGTGCAGCTTAATGCCAGTATTTTACATGTGCCGACCCTGATTCCCGCAAGGAGACTGGGAGCATAGCCCTCTCCATTGCCCTTTTTTTTTATTTTTTTTTGGTGGGTGGAAAATCATCAAATGACCCCCCCGCTCTTGGGCAGAGCGAAGGGGAGTGTCAGACTTCTACTGACTAAAAACCGAACCCATGTTCCTTCTTTGCCCTTGCGCCGGGGCCACGTCATCTAGTACAAAAATCCGCGGCCCCGACGGGCGTCGGCCCTTGCGGGCCCCTCCTTGCTGACATCTCTTTGAGGCGCGCGTGGAACACGAACGCGCCGCCGACACGGTCTGTTGCCGTCATGACGACGGCCGGACGGCGAGCTAGAATCTCTCCATTGCCCTTTGGATAACTTTGAGCTTTCTGATGAGGTCCATTGTGAGTGACCACGATTCGGTCCCGTATGTAATCACTTGCAACACACACTGGTCATAGGTTTTCGTCTTGAGACACTGTGGTAAGTTGGGTGAGAAGTTACAGCGCAACTGAAATCACATCGGAATCGCATCGGAAATGAACTCATCAAGAGAATCAAGGACGTATCCCGAAGAATTGCCAAACTTAAGTGGCAGTGGGCAGGGTACTTTGCTCGCAGAACGGATGGCCGATGGGGCCGAAAAGTTCTGGAGTGGCGACTTGCGTTGGAAGGCCTCCCACGGGATCGGTCAATTTGGTGACCCCTGGGGGAGGTCTATGTTGAGCAGTGGACGTCTTTTAGCTGAAATGATGACCCCAATTTACATGGCACAAGGGCACGAAGATAATGGTTATAGTCTTTTGCCCAGGTCTGTTTAGGTTTTTTTTTTAATATCAACTTTCACATTTATTTTATCTCAATTTTAATGCTTCTTTATAACTGTAACATTCTAACAACATTTTAGTGTATTAATCGTGTGAAGTTGCTGTGTTTATAACTCTGACTAAAGCATAACAAAACGTATCGATTTGAGTATTTGACCGTTTCAACTGATCAGTTTTAGTTTCATTTGACGTGGCGGATAGAAAATTACTTAAATTAGCACGCTTGGCAAAATAGAATCGCTGGTTGAATAATGGTTTAATTTTATTTGTATTTTGGGGTAGGTAACCAAAAGGGGGTATTCCATGAAGCACACCCAGACTAAGCACACTTATATGAACCACGCCTTTTTTGTGGGTGGGAAATCGTCAAATTACTCCTCCCGCTTTGGGTGGAGCGGAAGTAAGAGTCAGACTTCTACTGACTAAAAACCACCCATGTTCCTTCGTAGCCCTTGTGCCGAGGCCGCGATATCTCTTTCGAACCACCCACAGCCCGTCAGGCGCCATCCTAGACCCTCAGTTTTAACTAATAACCAGTAGTGAAACCCCCTGATCACGTCAAAAATGTAACTTTATAAAACCGACTCACTGTAACAGAATTTTATTTCGGTAAACATAACTATGCTAATGTTTTCTCGCGATCCTGCTTGCGTACATTCGAATATATATTTATGAACTGTATCACCGCGTGAATCATCGATCCGGGGGTAAACAGAGCTCTTGGTGACGCCAATGGTAAGGAAGTTGGTTTTTCCAATAGATCTACGTATGAGAAGAAAACTTCACGGGTTTTCCTCAAATGGATTTGGAGGGTTCATTGAACCCTCATTATGCAGGGCCAGTGGGCACAAATCCATGGCTGCTTCTGTGAAACTTCTGCTGGAAAAATCCAATAGCACTAAGAAATTCCTGCTAATTACTATTACAGTTCTCATTAAATACGAGTTAAATTAAAACAAATTATTGGTACTCAAACATGTCTTTTCACTTTCTAAAAAAAGTGTTATAAGTACCTCATTATTCCTACCTCCATTATGATCAAGCGTCATTCATCAAGCGTTACCTATTAAAACCTATTAGGCACGCTCCCCTGTTTTGGGCAACCACGAAATTCGGATTATCGTAAGGCATAACGCGGCCTCGGCACAAGGGCGAAGAAGGAACATGGGTTTGGTTTTTAGTCAGTAGAAGTCTGACACTCCCCTTCGCTCTGCCCAAGAGCGGGGGGGGGGGGGGGGGGGGGGGGTTATTCGATGATTTTCCACCCACCAAAAAAAAAAGCTATAATTAGCTTTTCACGCGTCTTCACCCGCGTGGATATCGGAAATATCAAAAATGTGTTCGGGGTTGCATTTCAAAAAAAAATTTAAGCATTTCAGCGTTCTAGGTCAAACGGTTGGGCGTTGAATCGAGTCAGTCAATCAGGACTTTTCTTTTTGTTTATATATATAGATAGATAGATAACATTGAATCATAACGAGTGCTCCAGTTAAAACGGATACCCATCCATTTCCCAACCTCGGCACACGTGGCTCATCTATTACTGTTTAATTACTCAACAGAATGCACGTGGCGAGGCACATTCTAGCGCCGATGTTCCGTACTTACAATCCAAGTATAGACACAAATGTGTTTTTGTGTACGCTCGTTATAAAACATGTTTTGTAAACACGCAACATGTTTGAGAAACAAGTTAAGAGATGACATTTGATTATTTTTTGGTCGTCGATTTTACAAATATTTGAAAACGTATAGTATAGTACTAATGACATAATAAGTTAAAAAAAAAACTTTTATTGTAGTCGCGAAATTCACGAATCGCAGGCGAGGTTGTTAAGGAGCCGAAAACAGCAGTAGCAAATGCTCACACGGTATCAAACGGCTCTTTTTAATACACTCGCAAAGAAATTGTATTTTTGGAGTATTATTGTCATGAATTTATAGGAAACTATGATTTTATGTACTATTTTTAACCTAATCGTAGTGCGATTGAAAAATAATATTTATCTTACAAACATGGTTTTTTAATTAGTTTTTCATACAAGCGTAGGTATTTCCAACAAAACAAAAGGAGAAAGAGAGATTCATCATCACCATGAACATCTTTCTGCCCTCGGTCTTTTTAACTTAGCGTCGTGTCAGTGAATACTTAGATCATTTTATTTTAGTCATAGATAGAGGTTACGTAGACAGAATACTACCTATCTCAGTCTGTTAACCACAGTAGTTCACTGAAAATGAAACCGGATACATCCCATCTACGGAAGGAAAGCCCACAGGTACCACAGATCGATGGATTCGTGATCAGTTACCTAGCATATAGCTTCCTACGGCTACTAGCTAATGCCGGGAATACATACCTATTAGTGTGATTAATTTGAAAGTAAAACTGTTTGTGAACCTTTTCCACTTAATTACATTTTAAATCAGTATTTTAATTATTTACTAACTACAACAAAGTATGTTGTACAAGACATTTTATGGAAAAATAATTATTAGAGGGCGTCAAAAAATTCTTCCACATCGCTGTCTACCTGCTGACTGCCCAGAAGTTTGGCAGACCACATTGGATGGCAATACTGATTCTTTGGCCTCTGGTCACTTATAGAGGCGACCAACTGCTTGGCGATATCAAATACTAGAAGTGCACTTGGACCCCTCGGCCCAAGTAATTTAAACTACTAGTTTTGAATTTTGTTTAACGCATGTATAAGATCAAGACCTAAGTTAGGATGTAGGATACTTTTCATCCCAGTACTATGCTTCCTCTTACATTCACTCACCTGTTATAATTAAAGCTCTTTTTTATTTGACTTCAGGGACTCTAAGTTACCAATAACAATGACAATATTATACGTCATATGCCTAATTTATAATCTTTAGTAAGGTCAAGTGCTTCCCTAAACCGCTTTGGGGTCTTAGAGTAATTGGGTTAACAGAATAAAGGTTAAAACCTATTAAGATAAGCTTTGTATGAAATATCAATTACTTACAATACATAGCTAGTATGTCTTTAAAAATAATCGGTTGACAGGAAGAGGGTGAAATTTGAATTACTAAATTTGATCCAAGAATAAAACAAACGGGGTGAGCTAAATAAAACCGTTTAATAAAGAGAGAAGTCCTGACTGACTGACTGACTCATCAACGCCCAGCCCAAACCCTTGGACCTAGAAAGCTGAAATTTTGCACAGAGGTTCCCTTTATAATGTAGACAAGGAATAAGGAAGGATTTTTCGAAATTCAACCCATAGGGGAGTTAACTAAGGGATGAAAGTTTGTATGGAAAATCGTCATTTTCACGAGTTTGTATGGAAAATCGTCATTTTCACGCGGGCGAAGCCGCTGGCAAAAGCTAGTCTTTAATATTATAAAGAAAGTGAGTTTATAATCATCTTGTCTTTGTTCCATGTTATTTGGGTACGGCGCAACACGTTTTTAGGGTTCCGTACCTCAAAAGGAAAAGACTGAATCCTTATAGAATCACTCGGGTGTCTGTCTGTCTGTCCGACCATTCCCCTCCCCCCTTAACTCCGAAACTACTGAGCCTAAAATTCGAAAGAAATACAATCATTAAATCAAAATACCTTTATTTTACATAGGCCTACATGGGCACATCTAAATGACGACAAAAATGGCACACAAATTACAGGACAACCTGTATGAAGTCATGGTACGGAACCCTTCATTTTTTCTACCTTACTCCCTTGTCAATAGGGGATCTACTGACTCAAAAAAATATGATTCTGTTTAGTCCGTCAGTTAGATTATCGAAAAATATTGGATACGTGTTTTTTGTTTTATCAAAACAATAAAAATTGACGAAGATAAAGCGCGTCAATGATCATGGAGTAGGGCTTGAAACGTCAATTGAAGGTACAAAATGTACAATCATATGACGTCACACGAGTTTTCGAAGCACTGTATCGTCTTCATTTTTTGTTTACGTGAAAAAAGAAAAATACGTGGTTAATATTTTTTGGCAATCTATCTGACGGACTATTAGTTTTTTTTGTCCGATCCCCTATTGTCACGGTATCATTTACTCTTTTTCCATCATAATTATCATTCTTGACACAATCCATACATCATCAGTAGCCTTCCGTTTCCTCTCCATTCATCAACATTTTACATTCATCACTCTTTTAGTCATTTACACTTCGTCCCTCCTCATCACATGCCCAATTGCCCATACCATAATATGACGACACGGTTGGCGCAGTCATGGCTAAGCGATTGGACTGCTGCGCTGCGTATCGCGGGTTCGATCCCCGCACGGAACAAATATTTGTATGGCCTGCAGATAGTTGTTTCGGGTCTGGGTATTTGTGTATGTGACTTTCTATGTTTGTGAACGCACCCACGATACAGGAGAAATTCCAAGTGTGGGGCAACGTTTTAAAAAAAAATTAAATAAAATATACCAAGACAGTCAATTCCCTTTCAACTTTTCTGTAACTGGCGCAACTTTCGAACTTCTTCTAATATATATTCCTTACTTTATCCATTCTTGTCACACACCACTATCTCAACATTCTGATCTCTTTTACATGCAATCTCTTTTCATCCCATTCCGATTTTCATATGACTTTAGTATACGCTTTTTAACTTTGGCAAAACAAAAGTGAATATTCTAATTACTAGACAAAAAGCCCTTGACAGGTAGCCACAGTTTACGACCAAATGTATTCACCACGGCGGCCACGTTTATTTACCACCAGTCCACAAAACGGGGTCGACAGCGCCGTTGAAACGGACATTTTCACCATAAATAGTAGAGCACAACCGGGTCACCGGCTTGTATTTATAGCTTGGCTTATAAAACACGTGTTCACTTGGGAAATAGTTAGAATTTTAGCTCGTATTTGAACTAAATTTAGATGTCTGTATGTTTTGGAGTGGGAGTGTTTGTGTAAGCGGTTACTGTTTGACTGTTACTTCCACTTGGATGTATAAGCATAGGCAATATATAAATCAGTGTATATTGATCCCACTACTTGGTACTTTGGGTCGTTTGTCCAATACCTGGTGATGGCAGTTGAAGTATATGTCACTTACTTGAGAACAATATTATTACCGGCACGGTTCTTGAGCGCTCGGCGGAAGAGTGGGGATCGCTGTGCGCATCGTATACTTTATGACAAATAAAACGCACACCCGTTTATTAATTATTGGTCGTGAGGTAAGTGCAGCAGGAGTAAAGAACAAATTCCGAGTGACGGCTATGACGCGATGCGCTACGGGCCAATCACTGCACTTTCCCCGCCCCGCGTCTCACTTCATACCACCAAAGGGACCCAATAACTCACTTTTGCGTCAGCGCTCAAGAATCGTGCCGATCATAATACTAAAAATATATCCTATATAGATTACAATAATTAAGTTCGTCATCAGTATTACAACTTAATAGTTAGCCATCCAATGCATTAATTTCTCCAGAAGTGATCGATCCGCAATTATGTGCTGACTAAATTGAATTTTGAATGCATTGAAAGAGACTACATGTCTTATCATCATCATCACCCACAGCCTGAACTCACCCACTGCTGGGTATAGACCTCTCTTTCCTTGTGCCAATCTCCGCGGTCCTGTGCCTGCCTCATCCAGGTTTGGCCCCCGAAGGCATTTCCTATACAGGAATGTAATTTGTTATAAAGCTGAGCTCCTTCAAAAGTTAACATTTTTTGCCGTAGTTAGTTCTCTATTACATGAGACATAAACATTAGGTACTGGCGAAATGATAATAATGATAATGATAATGAAATACTCTCAAAACGGTGAAGGAAAACATCGTGAGGAAACCGGCATGTCTTAGAACCAAAAATTCGAAGATATGTGACATCTACCAATCCGCACTGTGCCCGCGTGGTAGATTATAGCCCATCCCTCTCCTAGAGAGGAGGCCTGAGTCCCTGCAGTGGTAACAATTATTATAGGCTGATGATGACTGGCGAAATGTGGGTGTACTATTAGGTACCTTGCCTAACCCTTCGGGGATTACATGCTGGATTTGGAGATTACAAGATTACGTGATGTTATACTATGATAAAGATAACAGATGTGCCCGTAACGTTGAGGGAGGCATGACAAAATGCTGCTTAACAGTAGAAAAATAGTTCTACAAACTCATCTCGCATATCTACAAAACAGCTGTGAAACGGAAAGCTTTTAACGATCGTGTCATAAGTTTGTTAAAAGTTTCAGTTTCAGTTTTTATGAACCAAAAGGAATTGGCAGTGACAATTGTTAGTATATAAGTGGGTACGCTGCGCGTGACCCGACCTCGGCAGTCGATATTATACGTTAGCTCGGAACGCATGTGTTTCCTTTACCCGCAACTAACAGTGGCGACGAGGCGAACCGGAATTAACGCGTGCACTAATCAATCATGTCGAAAGTATCTGTTGGATCCCTGAATAGTTTCAATCATGAAAACCAGGATTGGTCAGTGTTCAAGGAACGGCTGGAACAGTGGTTTTTAGCCAATGAACTAGAAAGTGCGGAGGGTAAACCTAAAATTAAACAACGAGCGATTTTACTCAGCAGTCTATCAGAAAGCACTTTCAAATTGGTCAGAGATCTCGCACTGCCAAATAAAATAACAACACTCGAATACAACGTTATAGTGAAGCTACTGGATGATCACTTCGAACCAGCTAAATGCGGTTTCGCCGAGCGAAATCGTTTCTATACATCGACTCAACAACCAGAGGAACAGCTAGCAGGTTGGGCAGCACGTGTTCGCGGACTAGCAGTAGATTGTGCTTTTCCTGCTTCGTGTCTCGCTGACTTACTGCGTGACCGTTTCGTCCTTGGCATGTTACCAGGGCCAGAGCGAGACAAGCTGTTCACAATGGATATGGCCGTGCTGACAATCGGTAAAGCTTTGGAAACTGCGCAAGGTATTCGCAGCGCTCGACTCGGCTCAGCAGCGACGTCATCACCGCTACCAGAGCAACCTGTCTACTACAAAGTGGTGCAGAGCGCGGGCGAACGAGCGGCGCGGTCAAGCGGCGGTCGACGAGGTCAGCAGAGCGGCACGAGCGGGAGCGGTCCTGGAGGCGCGGCGGCGCCGGCGACGTCGGCGGACGCAGTTAAATGCGTTGTTTGTGGCTACACCGGCCATCAGGAAGACACGTGTAGGTTTAAACGTTACAAGTGCGGGAAGTGTGGCCAACGTGGTCATCTGCGGCGCGTGTGTGGACAAAGTAAAGTGCAGCAACACTTTATCGAGGTCGAATTGTATGATATCGGTGACGATGGTAAGCATTATATTTGTAACATTACATCCGAGTCCGGTGAGCCTTTACGGGAATCTGTCCTGATAAATAAAATAAAACTTAATTTTGAAATAGATACTGGGTCCGCAGTGACAATAATGCCCGAAAAAGTATTCAATTATTACTTCAAAACCTTGCAACTAAATAAAAGTAAAACGTTACTTCAAAGTTACAATGGCAGCAACATTGAAACTGCAGGTACTATTTTGCTACCAATCAATTACAAATCCAAAACGATAGATATACTAGTCTATGTAGTTAAGTGTGATGGTCCGTGTTTATTAGGCAGAGATTTTTTATCAAAGTTTAATTTAAAAATTGCCACCGTAAATAATTGCAAAAACTATGTGGAACAAATGGTAACTAAGTATCCAAAATTATTTTCAAACGAACTGGGGTGTTATAATGGTTCAAAAGTCAGTCTTCAGGTCAAGCCGGGCTCAAAGCCAATTTATTTTAAAGCGCGACAAGTCCCTTTTGCATTAAAAAACAAGATTGACCGCGAGTTAGATAGACTGGTCCAGGTAGGCATACTGGAACCAGTCAGTAGTTCTGATTATGCCAGTCCCATTGTCCCAGTGTTGAAACACAATGGAGATATACGAATTTGTGCCGACTACTCCGTAACGTTGAACAAACAGCTGGTAGTAGACAAATATCCATTGCCACGTATAGAAGAACTGTTTTCTAAACTGCACGGTGGAAGAAAATTTACAAAATTAGACTTATCACAGGCATACAACCAATTAAAGCTAACAGATGACTCACAAATGTTAACTTGTGTCAATACGCACCGTGGTTTATTCAAATTCACTAGATTAATTTTCGGCTTGGCAAGTTCGGCGGCAATATTTCAAAAAACACTAGAAAATGTACTATCCGGCCTGGATAGGGTACTAGTATTTCAGGATGATATTTTACTGACGGGAGCAAACGACAGTGACCATTTGAATAATTTGCACAAAGTTTTAAATAGGCTACAGGAGGCAGGATTAGTACTACAAAAAAATAAGTGTCAACTGTTTCAAGAATCAGTGTCTTATTTGGGATTTAAAATAGATAGTGCAGGTTTACACAAATGCAAGGAAAAAGTAGAAGCAATACATAAAGCAAAAACACCATCGAATGTCACTGAACTGAAATCATTCCTAGGCATGGTTAATTACTATAGACAGTTTGTAAAAAATGCGTCTAGCATTTTAAAACCACTTCATGCTCTGTTACAAAAAAACACTGCATGGCAATGGAATGACGAGCATGAAGCAGCGATCACACAAATTAAAAATGACCTTATGTCGGACATGGTCTTGTCACATTTCGATCCACAAGCAAAATTAATTTTGACAGTGGATGCGTCTCCCAATGGTCTCGGCGCGATATTGTCACAAGTTGGTAATGATGGTGTGGAGCGGCCGATCTCGTATGCCTCGCGCTCACTATCAAAAGCTGAACTCGGCTACAGCCAAATACAAAAAGAAGCGACCGCAATAATATTTGGTGTTAGAAAATACCATCAGTACTTATATGGGCGAACGTCTCCATTCATACTAAGAACAGACCACAAACCACTTGTGTCCATTTTCAATCCGAATAAAAGCATACCGGAAGTATCAGCAAACCGGTTGCAGCGCTATGCAATTTACTTGTCTTCTTATAATTTTATCATAGAATATGTAAACAGCTCAAGTAACGCAGCGGACTACCTGAGCCGCTCGGTTAGTGATACGAAACAAGTTTTACCAAACAATCACCAAGAAATAGCAACTATTGATAGGGCAACTTATGTACACTTTGTTTACAATAACAACTCAGATCGGTTCTTATCTCTAAGTGACATTACCGAGGCAACATTGTTAGATTCCGAACTCAAAACAGTATGTGAATATGTACAAGCGGGTTGGCCGAAACACAATATTGGTAGGAACCTAAAGTATTATTATATGTGTCGTAATGAGTTAGCTATAGAAAAGTCGTGTCTTGTTCGTGGTTACAAACTAGTCATACCGTTGAGCTGTAGGTATAAAATACTGTGTGAATTGCATAAAGCACATCTCGGTGTAAACAAAATGAAAGCAGAGGCGCGAAACCGGTTTTGGTGGCCGGGGTTATCGGCAGATATTGATAAGCACGTTGCAGCTTGTGAAATATGTAACGCACTCCGTCCCACTCCGCCCCGCGCCCCTCTAACGCCGTGGCCGTTTCCTCCCGAGCCTTGGTACCGCGTGCATCTAGATTTCCTAGGGCCAATTAATAACAAAGTTTATTTAGTAATAGTAGATGCATATTCCAAATGGTTGGAATGTTTTGATGTATCCACCGCCTATGGAAGTAGCGTAGTTATAGGTAAGTTATGTGAGGTAATGAGCCGGTTTGGCTTGATAAGAAATATCTGCACGGATAACGGTACATCGTTTGTGTCCACTGAGTTTACCAATTTTTGTAAGAATAACGGCATCACACATTTAACTACTCCTACCTATAGTCCAAGTAGCAATGGACAGGCTGAGAGCAGTGTGAAAATCATAAAAAAAGCACTTAAAGCATTCATTATATCAAAAGTCAGCGTAAAAGATTTCAATGTAAAATTAAATGAATTTTTATTTAACTACAGAAACTCTGAACACAGTACAACAGGCAGATCACCCGCTGAAATATTGTTTGGCCGTAAATTAAGAAATAGGTTAGATCTATTAGACGTACGTAAGCCGATATCAGCCAATATGGACCTCGAAAGTGTAGTGAAAGATAACCAGTGCTTGCAGAGTAAGCTGTACAGTGGTATACGGAAAGACAAATTCACGAAAAATGAAATAGTGCTAGTTAAAGTATACAAACAAAAAAAAACGTATTGGACAAAAGGAATCATTAAGGACACAATAGGAAATTCCTTATATGAAGTGCGATTGCTCGGTCAAAACAACGGTTCGGTAATCAAGAGACATGTCAACCAGCTCTTGAAATTTAAGGGTGAGGGTGAGAGACCACAGGCGGAACGAACTCCACACGGTGGACAAATCATCGGTACGGAAGATCTACCAACGGAGCTTCCCCCAATCTTATTATACTCGCCTTCATGCAGTCTGCAAATAGAAGATGTCACTCAACCAGCGCCAGGAGTGGCTGGTGTCTCGACCGAATATGTCGACGCATCAGATTCGGCGGAATATGAGGGTAGAGATTCGAGGTGTTGCTCCCCCTCAGAGCAAGACAACCCTGGTGACTCGTTCATGACACCGTCGCCTCCACCGAGGGCACGCAACGATCGCCGCGATATGCTGATTTTTGAAAAGTAGTTCATTTCATAATTGTTAGGCTAAGGGTGGAGGGATGTTAGTATATAAGTGGGTACGCTGCGCGTGACCCGACCTCGGCAGTCGATATTATACGTTAGCTCGGAACGCATGTGTTTCCTTTACCCGCAACTAACAGGGGAACTTACAGGGTGTAAATAAAGTGGGTTCGATTCCCACCCAGGACAAATGTTTGTGTGATGAGCACGATCATTTGTTCTGTGTCTGGGTGTAATTTATCTATATTATGTATGTATCTAGAAATATATAAGTATGTTTATCAGTTGTCTAGTACCCATAACACAAGCTCTGCTTAGCTTGGGACTAGATGGCGTTGTGTGATAGTTGTGGAATATTATTATTATTATATTATTATATTATAAAGCCTTCACGAAACCGTCAACCAAACATAATAAACATCGAACTAAGTAACCATCATCTGCCTAGCCTTTTCCCAACTATATTGGGGTCGGCTTCCAGTCTAACCGGATGCAGCTGAATACCAGTATTTTACATGGAGCGACTGCCTATCTGACCTCCACAACCCAGTTAATACTAGGTAATACAATACCCTTTGGTAAGACTGGATGTCAGAATTTCAGGTCACTGACTACCTGTAACGACTGCCAAAGATCTATATATATGGCAGCCGGGACCAACAGCATAACGTGCTTTCCGAGGCACGGAAGAAACTCGGTATGTCGGGCGGTCACCCATCCACAGACCGACCTAGGCAAGCACAGCTTTACCTAAAGATCGACCTGAGTGGCAGTTCTTATTAAGCAACGAGCTCCTCAACTCGTTACGAGCCACGAGCTCCCATCGAACTAAGTAACCATACACTTAAATTGGTGCTGGGAAAAAAAAAACTTTTTGAGGTGATAAATCACGTTCTACGGTAAAACTCAATGAAGCACACTTAAAACATTGAGCTGATGAATGCACTGAATAGTTCGCGGTTATACTTGTGAATAAGTTGGAAACCTTGTCTAAGTATGTTCCAGAGCCAAAAACATATTGCAATGACTTGGAAACCTGGCACCGTTTGGCTTCGTTCAAGAGTATTTTTGTATTATATTTCTCTATAATCAAACACTCAAAGCCATCTTTCATAAAATATATGATCATCTCATCGGCATTTTCAAAGCCCCTGGAAAAGTTCTCGAAGCCATGACAACAAAGCACTTGTACACAAATGTTATCAGAGTGATAAGAGCCTCAACGAGTTATCGATTAGCTGCTGGGTACCTGATAACGCAGCGTTACGCTAGGTAGCTATCTAGGCGGTTTACACACGACACCGCCCGTCCATGTAAAGCGGACCTCGCGTTGCATTTTAGTCCAAACACAGGTATTGACTTCGACCAAGCATTATGTACATCAAACTACAGTGCGATCAAATTATCTTGGCAGGTCTGAACATAGGCTCTGCGAACTTTTACGCATGTAAACTTGTGAAGAAAACTGTTATTGCCCGATAAACCAATACTTAAACGATCAGAAAATATCTAATTTAAACAGTGAGAAATACAAATAAAATAAATATCATAACACTTTTATACATTAGTTGTAACAAAATGACCTGCACGAAGTTCGGACCTGCCAAGATAATTTGATCGCATTGTAAGTGCTGGGAATCGACTTTATTTTTTTGGGTGCAAAATCCCTTTTTACGATAAAACTCAATGTTACACACTCAAAATGTTTTGAATGTGTTATTAGATGCTTTGAATAGTGAACGAATCATGGAGGTAATTAAAGTAAAGTTATAAACTGAATAACTAGTATTAAAAAAAACAGCTGTGATTTTTTATGATTTGGCCCCCAATATCTCTGGGTTCCCAGGCTGGGAGCCCACCACACTATTATCATACCGCTGTAACTCCTGAAAATCAGAATCAACAGTGGCGACCATAAGAAAAGCGCCGAGGCAATAAAGCTCGACGAAATCTCCGAGAAACAATTAAACAGTCTTGGATCCTCAATGAAATTTATCAGAAAAGAATAGCGGAGCATCTCATGTATTGCCACCAGAAACTGATTGATACATTTGACTAAAAGTATACTTATAATAGTTACATATTATGTATTTATATTTTTATTTTATAGTTTACATGTTGCAGACAATGCTGATATAAATATAATATGTACTTCAGAAGGTTATTTATAACACGCTCTATAGAGTGGTTATCATACAAATTACCACTCCAAATACATAGTTCAGTTATATCAGAAATGATATCTCAGAAAAGTCAGACCTATTTTGCAACATAACATCACTGCAAACAAAAGCAAAAAAAGAAAGGCATTTATTTAGCCTCAACCTATTAGAAAAACGACATAACTGTCACACCGAAGACGTACAGTAGTGCAGAAATAAAAGTGATACACACACAGTCACAATGAATAGAATGCTTGTGCAAAAGTATAACAAAATCTGCAAAAATATATTTTGCAATATTATTTTGCAACATGACATCACCATAAACAAAAATAAAATAAATAAATACAACAACCCCAAACCTATTAGAAACGACAAAACATTCACACGAAATAAAAGAAAAAACAACAGATGATTATGAGACAATTATTTTACACGGAAACTGACCAATGAATGGTTATTTGGCACAAAATGTTCACATTTTGTAAGCCAAACGATCAAAATGAACTCGTTATCGAAACCTGGCCTCTATATATAAATAACTTCCTAAAAATACTTTTGCCTGCTGATCCGGGAATTGAAAAAAAGTACGAGGAATCGGTGACAATGTTGAGAGAAAAAGTGATGGATGTTTCGGAGAAAGCGGAAATGTTTTAGAATATAGCAGAGAAGAATGTTGTTAGTGGATAAACAGTTGACAACAGAGGAAAACGAGTCTGTCCAGCACGCTCAGCATGGTGATTCTATCTCTATTCTACCAAGCTCTTTGTATACAACTTGACATGAAAACTTCTATCTGTCATTTTATCGCTTCGTCCGTTTCTACGGTGGTCATGGAGTGTAAATGTTGTGTTGCCCCACAAACAATGGGTCTCTTAATCGTGTCCTACCTGTCCTGGTACAGTCGAACAAGCTAATAAGTATAATAATAATAATAATAATATTTTTTATTTCTCAGACAACGTGAGGGTAGAGATCTTTATAATTCTATAGCACTGAAAATATTGATTGTAATTTTGTTTTATCAAGTGTTTTGCATTAAGCGACTGATGTCAAACTCTGTATCGTTTGACAACAGTCTCTAAATGTATCTGTATAATCTTAAAAGAAAATACAAGTTATATAGCTGGCTGTATACTTATTAGCTTGTTCGACTGTACGTGATGCACACCACAGGAGCTGATAGACGCTACTGAAAGTCTACTAAAAAACTCGTCGCCTAAAGGCTGACTCAATTTAAATTGTCATCGACACACACTGTTTTTAACCGACTTCAAAAAAAGGAGGAGGTTATCAATTCGACTGTATTTTTTTTTTTTTTTTTTTTTTTTATGTTTGTTCGCTCTTAACTTAACGCTTAACGCTGATAACTTGCGACTGGGTGAACTGATTTTCATGATTCTTTTTTCATTTGAAAGCTGGTGCTTCCCGTGTGGTCCCATTGTCACCATTTCAATATCTGATGATGGGATCTTGTAGAAATCGGGGGAACTCTTCAATAAATAACAGCAGATTAACAGCGATTGTTGCTATAGCATATCTAAGCATTGTTTACGCCATCACACAACATAATATCACGCCACGTGAAGATCTGATGAAGAACTTCGGAGATAGGCAACGGAACTCCTCAATTAATGATAGTAAATGGACTGGGATTGCTGAAATCTCATGACTGTCTATTGTTTACACCAGTTCATAACATAACATCACGCCGGTACGTTGTGAAGGGGTAAGCACATGTGAACCACTAAACAGTGAAAAATAAAAACTTTTTTACAAAAAATAAAACCGACTTCGACAAAAATAAAACACAAAAAAGTGAAAAATAAAAAATCAGCTTCAGAAGTCGGTGGCAAAAACATGAAATCAAACAAACAAAAGTCACCGACTTCAGAAGCTGATTTTTTATTTTTCACTTTTTTGTGTTTTATTTTTGTCGAAGTCGGTTTTATTTTTTGTAAAAAAGTTTTCAATATTTACACTTACACATAATTATCGAATCAATCTCCATTGTTACCGAAAATAGCGAAATAGGAGGTCAGACCAGATACTGGGAGCTGGTCTGACCTCACAACACTCGATAAGAACAGTACAATATTTGCAACCGATTCTTCAAGCAAATCATTTCAAGATTCTTCAGAAGTAAACTAAAATTATGGGCAAACTTCAAGCACCAACAGTAACCATGCAAAATCATTATAATTTGCCTGCAGTTAACCCTATAATTACCTCAATTCTGGGCCAAGATCTCTCGGATTTCAGATACAAAGACTATGTGAGTCACAGTCGTCTGCCTCAGCATCAAGTGAAGTTATTTTAACTCGAGATTCATTTAGCATACGCCAGACGTGGCTGACCCATCTGGGGATTTGGTGGTTTGTATATAAATTGTTTTTTCTCGATACCCCGGAGTTTTGCACTCCTGGGCAAAGGCTCTAAAATAATAAACTTTGCGCGTCGGGGGCGGCCATTAAACCAGCTAAAGGTTTTTAGTGACGTGAATTACATAAAATACACTTATGAGTATGATTACATTTTTGTTGAAATTTCATATAGAAAAGGCAGCCCCCGACGGATATTCCTTAGTTATGTTTATTTTGAGTTATTTTATTCTTTTTCAATTAGATTTTTACCGTCGTGGGTTTTTTTTCAAATTTTTTAATTTTGCTTAATTTTTTCTTTAGGGATTTTGTCAGTAGCACACACTGAGCTTAGATTTTCCGCCCCCTAATACTTACATGTAGATGGAACCTCTAACTGCCTAAATGTGGATAAACCATAGAAATATAAAAAATAACTAACTAATGTAACTAACAAATAGAATTAAAATGGGACCAGTACCGTCTTTACCATAAGGGCACAAGGGGCCAGTGCCCAGGGCCCCCATCCTCAGAGGGCCCCGAAGGGCCGACAATTTCTCTCACATTTAATCTCAAAAAACTCATTAGGTACACTTTTCTCAATGCCCGAATATCGATTATTTTCAGATTTATTCGAATCAATATATTTATATGAATTTGAGTGACATCAAGCCTACAGGGTCTCGGTTGTGTGCGGTATATAGACACGGTAGCTTCTTGCTTAATTTAAACTTAGTGCGCTTTTTGGCTGTACTAAAGGGCTGTTTTTGGTCTGATATAACTTACCAGACATTTACTTGAGTTTATAAATTTTATAATCTAGAGTCTATAATGTCTATTTTCAAGTTACATATCATTTGATTTTTTATTCAGTTATTCAGTAATTTAAAAGTATTTCTGAACGCATCCTACCTAATTTACTAAGAACACCATCTAGCGATCATCCATGCAAACCGCTCCAATGCCAAATTCAAGCGACCATAAAAAATGTCGACTTTGTCTATGGTTGGGGCTTTGGGGAATCCCCGGATAAATTATGAAAAACTTTCAGTCGGAACTTTTTACCTAAAGTTATTACTTATTATATCACTTATTTTCACACCATAATAAAGCAGATCACAGTAAAAAAATGTATTTCACTTTCTTTACATTCCAAAAGGGCCCCAAATTCTTGTGTGCCCAAGGGCCCCAGCACAGTCTAAGACGGCTCTGAATGGGACGCCTGTCGGACTGGGGGTTGCTCGAAAGAGATTCAGCGGGCCCGGACACAAAGGGTTAAGAAGGCAAATAGGTAGTTTTTAGTCAGTAGAAGTCTGACACTCCCTTCCACTTTGCCTATAGTGGGAGGAGTCATTTAATTTTGATGATTTCCCACACTACAAAAAAAGGTAGAAATAAAATTCTACATGCCTGAATTGGTATACAGTGGAATATGCATTCACTTGACATCTTGAAATGTATGATAATGTACTGTGCAGACCAATAAACAATTGAATTTTAATTCCTCTGTCTAATCTCAATTACAGGCGAGATGGATGTAATTAGTGTCAAAAGAAATTACAATATTTCAATTAAAATTGTATCCATAATTGAAAATATTTCAAACGCACAGACAACAATGTAGACCAGTTAATTGCATTCAGGTATTCCTATTTAGTTCGTGCCAAAACAAGAAAAGAACCTAATATTTGAAATTCTAGTGGCATCGATCTAAGAGATGTCTAGTCAGAATTAGTCTAGAACCCAAGGTACCAGACTGAAGTAGTCTGATGAGTCTGTTGCTTTATATACCGGTCGAATCAGTCCAATAAGTCAAGCTAATCTATCCAAGTATTATCACAATGAACAGATTTTTGGAACACCTTAATAATTCCAAAAAAATATAACAATTAGAAGACCTTTGTTTCCGAAAATCTGATTAATTCTCGGATTCATCATGTGCCATTTCCCAAATATTTTGTATATTTTATACCTGCATTTTACATGGAGCGCCTGCCTATTTGCCCTCCTCAACCCAGTTTGAACTAGATAATTATGATAACCCTTGGTAAGACTGGTTGTTTGTTAGACTTTACTCCACTGACTAGGTATCTATTTCGACTGTCGATGATCTGCAAAAGATAACCAGCACCAACCGCTTAGCGTGCTTTTCCAGGCATGCAGGGGTGGAAACTCTGTACGTAATAGGTACTCGTACTTACCTACTTATTCAAAAAAAAACGGCATGTCTATCAGAACTGGACTGGGCCCGCGAGGTGGATTAAAACTCATCCCTCTCCTGGAAAGGAGGCCTGAGTCCTTTTTTAAATTTTTTGGATGTTGGTAAATCATAAGGTCGTCCGGCGGCGAGATGGGCAGACCACATAATTGCCATCGGGGGCAAAACCTGGATGAGGCTAGCACAGGACCGTGGAGAATGGCACAAGAGAAGAGAGGCCTATGCCCAGCAGTGGGTGAGTTCGGGCTGTGGATGATGATGATGATGGTAAATCATCAAATGACTCCTCCCGCTCTAGGCGGAGCCCAGAGTCCCTGCAGTGGGAACATTATAGGCTGATGAAGATGATGATTATCGTACAGTACAGATAGGCAGGCGCCTCATGTAAATACTGGTAATTAGCTGAATCTAGTTAAACGGAAAGCCGACCCCAAAATAGTTGGCTGAAGTCTAGAAAAGGCTAAGCTGATACTGGCTTTCATAAAGCCCACACACGTGTACCCACCGAAACACAACACATTTTCGCTTATGAAGATAATCCAAAAAGCCAATCAAGGTTTCCATTGCTAAACAGAGCTTGAAATCCTAATGCTAAATTAATTAATGAGATTAATGTCGAAAACAAAATGAACTCAAACGTCACGGATAATCCTATTGTTTACGACTTTACGTGAACGTGTAGGTAATCGTATCAATCATGAGCAATAATATGTACACAATAAGCAAACTTCGAGAGCAGCGCGGTGGCCCAGAGGTGGCGGCCCCGACTTACGAACAGTGGGTTCGAGCCGCAGCAGTCGCATTACTTTGTGTAATTTATTTCAACGCCACTGCTCTCAAAACAGTGAAGGAAACCATCGTGAGGATCCGGTTTGTCATAGAACCAAAAAAATTGAAGACATGTGATATCTACCTATCCGTAATGGGCCCGCGTGGTCGATTATAGGTAATAGCCCATCCCAGAGTGTGTAGGAGTTTGTGTGTGAATTTGAAAGACTTACCCGCCAACTCCCGTCCACTGCCTCGCGCACCACACAGGCCAGGCGTCGTGATCAGGTTTCCTAAATCCAGCTAAACTCACTGCACATTTATTTCCACAGGTGTTGGTTAATGTTATTGTTCGTGGCTTGGAGGGGTTGTAGCACAAAATCACAGAAGGACCATTTCTTAATAGAAAAAAGTTTTCTCTCGCGCGGAGCACGTTATTTTTCGAGTAGAGAGATTAGTACAAGTGAAAAATCACGCGGAAGAGCGGCGCTACTGTCGCCTTTCGTAGACCAATCGGATTGCTTAGCAAATAGACGATAAGCAAGCCGACAAGCCAATCAAATCACATCCTTTCTCCACACACAAATGTTTGAGTACTGGTTGTGGGGTGAAAATGAAACTATTCAAAAATCCTAGACTAAATGCATTAGGTAATACTTAACTTAAAGAGAACGGTACGTAACATGCCGCTCGCCTTAAAAGAATGGATTTCTTTTAACCTTAAGTTATAGACATTAGAAGAATGTTTCACTCAAAAGAGGAATGAAAAAATGCTACGAAAGCATGAAATCTTAAAAATAAAAAAAAATGAAAATTAAATTTACTCTTACTCTAGATTCCCTTAACTAAGATTCGTAACAATATTAAGTAAAACTTACAAATAATTATTCTAAGGGCAAAGGACATATTTTAACTACTGAGCGTTTCACTAAAGTTTTGCCCATTTGTAAAGTTACGACACGAGTAACATTGTCGGAACCCGGATGAACAGCATGGACACGAGCCAATCTCCACTGTAATGGTGGCAAATTATCATCACGTACAACGACAATAATACCTTCACGGAGTTGGGAGCCGCGATCTCGGAACCATTTATTACGCTGTTGAATTTCGTGTAAATATTCACGACTCCAACGTTTCCAAAAGTGCTGCACACATTGCTGTACCCTACGCCATCTAGTGAGTCTATTTGGAATATTCTCGCAAAGTGAAATGTCTGGGAGGGCAGTCAACGGACCTCCTATTAAAAAATGAGAGGGTGTTAAGGGTAACGGATCTAATGGGTCTGCACTTAATAAACAAAGTGGACGCGAATTGAGTACCGCTTCAATTTGACAAAGGAGGGTGTGCATCTCATCATAAGTTTGAGTTTGCGTACCGAGGACGTGGCTTGAACAGAATCATTACGTAAAAAAGTATACAATTCGTGTAGATAATTATTGCAACCGACAAAGTTCCTTCCACAATCAGAGTAAATGTCAGTGCATAAACCTCTACGGGACGTGAAGCGTCGCAAGGCTGCCAAAAATGCTTCAGTTGACAACTCGGAGACGAGTTCGAGATGTATGGCCTTGACGGACATACACACAAAGACAGCTACATAACATTTAATAATTTTCGCATTTCGAACTTTGTTTGCCCGTACGTAGAACGGACCCGCGAAATCAACAGATGTTTTTAGAAATGGCCGCTCGGGGCGCACTCTAACGGCCGGTAGCGGACCCATACATGGTTGCGGATTCACGGGGCGAGCACGAAAACAACGAACGCAGCGATGTATGCGCGTACGTATAACGTCACGACCAGACATTATCCAATAATTTTGAAGTAGAAGGTATTGCACGGATTGGGCACCAGCATGTAGATGCGTGATATGTGTATGATCAATGATTAAATTTGTAAGATGATGTTTCTTAGGTAGAATCAATTGGTGTTTTGAAACGAACGGTAAAAGTGATTTGTGAATCCGCCCACCTACACGCAGATTATTTTTGTTATCCATAAAAGGGTTGAGTCGACGTAATCTAATTGATGGATATTTTCCATGTGAAATATTTTTAATATCTTCGGAAAAACATGAATGTTGAACTAAATGGATAAGTCGTTTTAAACAAAAATTAAACTCGGACACAGTTATGTATTTTGGATAGGAAATGTTAATATTCTTACATTTATTATAGAATCGGAATAACAGTGATGTTATTCTAACAAGTTTGCCTAGAGTAGAAAATCTTGTAATATACTCGACCACATCAGATGGTGCTGAGGTGGAAGAGTTTGATACTATAGACAACGGTAGATTACGTTTGTCTTCAGTGACTTCTGGTATTTTCTTGGGGCTTGGCCAAGAACTAGAATCACGCGCGACCCACCAGGGCCCATGGAGCCACATCTCATTTTGTATAAAAGTTGTAGGGAGCATTCCTCGAGAAGGTGCATCAGCTGGATTGTCAGCAGATGGAACATGTCTCCAACTACTGGCCGGAAGCCGGGATAAGATTTCACTAGTTCGATTAGACACGAATGTTTTCCACTCGTGTGGTGGAGAACGAAGCCACGCTAACACGATGGATGAATCGGTCCACGCATACACATGTTCACAGTGTATGTGCTTATCATACACGCTTCTAACTTTATCAATCAACTGTGACAACAAGACAGCCGCGCACAACTCAAGTCGCGGGATCGTAAGAACCGGTTTTATAGGTGCTACACGCGTTTTTGCAAGAAGAAGAAATGTTTTAACGTTATCACTAGTATCGGATATACGGGCATAAATACACGCGGCGTAAGCCCGCTCGGAAGCATCGGAAAACCCGTGGAATTGAATAAAATTCACGTTTGCAAAAACGAAACGTGGAATTTGAAAAGGAGAATGCCAGCGTACAGTACTCTTGATAAATGACTTGTGTATCAAAACCTAAAACGGCATTATATATCTAAAATAAAAATATATTTTTGAAATAAGTATTAACGATTATTTACAATGGGATAGTTTTTCAAACAATAAATGAGTACTTTTATATTTCCGACGTCATAGTACGCCATTTTTTACTATTACCTGTCAATACTAGGGATTATGCTACTCGTAGTGCGGGTACATTAACATTTATTGTGCGATTGTCATATTTTTACAATACAGTATGACGGTATGTTATTTTTGCTGGTTTTGTTACATTGTGCTTCGAGTCGAACCTTTTAGTTACTCCGATAATGCTGCCAACCCATTGACAATAAACATACTTCTAACGCCGCTGCACCGTGTGTGTTGTTTACAACTAAATACAGGACTTTTTGTGTTGTGATCATGGCGAGTGCAACTGTGGTGCGATGTCTCAACGGCTCTTTGAGATTAAGAGCGTATGGTACCTCAAACGCGAGTTTTATAATGCGTAAAAGTATATGATTCACTGCAGTAATCAACATCAGAAAAATATATGATATTCTTCAGGATATATGCTAGTGCCATAGTGTTGTGAAAACATAATACAACTAACTTTGCTCGATAGAAAAAAATCGCGAAGATACCTCTAAAAAATTCTTTTAACGAGTAAAAACCATACTAAAATACATGTCATCGTTCTGATTTTTTGCCAAATAATTCTACAAGCAACAAACTAAAGTCATAGTGTTTTACTTTTTTAGTCCAATCAATAGTTTTTTTGTAAATCGCAAAATACCACTAATTTCGCACTATTCGGCCGCAGCGAAAGACGTAACAACCGCTTTGTAGTGCAAGCTGATTAGAACTTTATTCTAACAGTATTACAAGCGAAGTTTGAACCACCACAAATAGGGTTGCTAATCTGAGGTAGCATACGCTCTTAACGCAACTTATGCACAGACGTATATTGTCGGAGATTCCGAATAACATCATGAACATTTTACGAGTCTGGATCTCACCAACACCGGTAAGAGTAAACATTGTCTTTTAACGTAGAATGGTGTTTTTTATTTAGGAACTGTACTTTTATGTTTATGTACCAAATAACAAATCTTAGAGGGCAAAAGTAAAATCCATGTGTGTGTTAGTTTCTCACCTCACCAGTTGAGTTACCGGATTTTAATATAACTTATATAGGTAGGAACCTCATTCTGATGAGTTGTTAATAACCAACTTATTAACTAAGATGATTTATTTTAATCAGTGTGTATTCGAGGATATTAATTGAATGTAGTAGGTACCTATCATTTAAGATTAGTTGTACAGAAATATAATTATTTAAATATGTTTTTTTCAGCTGTCAACCGAAGGCACATTGTGTCAGGAGTGTGTTACACTGTTGCAAAATACACTCACATCCCAGGGACAGTTGACACCTGCAGTGTGGGGCTACGGCTGTGGGGTTTCCGTACTGAGAAGAAGAACTCACCGAGTGCCATTAGACTGCGGGCACAAAGAATTAATTATTACTGCGAGGGGTACTATCTCATCAGGTAATATATAATATTTTTTTAAACACATTCGATTGAGGACGTTAGCTTGTTTTTTTAGCCTATCAGCTACGAATTCCCTTGCGTACTACACTAGTCCACACTGTTTACTGTTATCTTACTAGTGATTGTACATATACAGGCTGGTCAAATTATAAACAAGTCATTGTATTGATCTACAGGTGTCACGTCTGGAAAGCGTTTGCCGAACATGCTGGATAACTGCAACCAGACAAACTTACGATGCTGACTGAGTGGAAGATTCTGCTACCCAAAACCGATCTCAGACATACTTATTGAACAAGATTTTAACATTCCAATGCCACCCCTCCTGCCAGAACCCTGGTCGATCAGTATTATGGATTGTTAATAAGGTTAATTCAAGAATATATAAACGTGTTGCTGCCACACCAAACGCATCAATAAAGAGCGTATATTGGTATCATCAATAATTAAAGGATTATTGATACAGCGCAGCGCCACAAAATATAATTATGTTCCTTAGAGTGCCCGGATCTGCAACATCCATTTGAATAACAACTTTTGGGACGGAGAAGAACTGAAGGTTGCTGTGTGCATGTAATGTGCATAGTATGGTAAATAAATAAGCTAGACACGTTACAATGTTAGTGTTCCAGGCTTCCAGCTCCATTTTTGGATACACTATTTTTAGATGAATAAAATACAACTCCAGAAATAATCATTCTTCCATTTATTGTATTAAGTATTGTGTGTTTTCCCTTCCCACCCTACTTACAAAGACAATTTCATGATTTCCACTCCTCAAGATTTGAATAGTACTTATCTACAAATAACACTGAGCGATTGATTATCTTAGTAATGATTTCTTCCATGCTTTGCAATTTCATAAAACGCAAGAATATGATTTTAAAATGCTCAAAATCTAAATCAGTTAGACTTGGTGAGTTTAGTCACAGGTGGTCACCAGACACGGGCCACCTGAAATAGCTAAACCGTTACAGATTTTACAAAAATATGCTTTAAAGACACAACGCTCACTCGTAAACCCATTCAGACCCTTTCAAATAGTTTTTTCAACTAATTTTTGGTTGAGCATAACCTAAAAATAGTCATTTCATTTTTGTAAATATCTCGAAAATGCCATTGTCGATTGTGTTCAATCTTTTGAGGTAGTATTTAGACATGCCATCGAGTATTTTAAAGATGTTTTGATGAAGACACAACAATGTTGAATTGAGTACATTTGCCCATAGTGCCGCTGGCATTCTCCTTTGATAATAATGGTAACTCGTTAAGAAAATTAGACCAAGCATTTATAATATCTACAGGAGGTGACTCATCCCAGTCGACCCCTGACATCCATAACAACTGAATGAGATGTTTCGCGTAAATAGTTACAGGAGATAACCATCCCATAGGATCATAAATTTTGGCTATTTGTGATAGTATAGACCGTTTGGTAATTTTACCCGTAGTTGCTTGAACGCTGAAACTGAAAGTATCAGATGTAGGATTCCACTGAAGTCCTAAAACCTTTATTTGTTTGTCATTCTCCATCAGAGCGAAAGAAACGTTGTCAGGCCGCTCGCCCTGACAGACTGACGTTTGTAAAGCAGCGAGTAACGCTGGCGAATTGCTCTGCCACTTCCGTAGCTCGAAACCAGCTGACGAACAAATACCTACTAACTCACGCTGTAGAACGAGTGCCTTTTTTACGTCGCCTGCTCCGGTGACAATGTCATCAACGAAAACCTGGTCCTGGAGAACTTTAGAACCTAGCGGGAAGTTAGTGGCTTCGTCCTGAGCCAACTGTTGAATAGTACGAAGGGCTAAGTACGGTGATGAGCTGACACCAAAGGTGACGGTTCGCAATCGATAATCAAGCAACGGTTCAGTTGGTGATTTACGCCACACAATGCGTTGATAATCCCAATCGGATTGTTTCAATTTAATGTTTCTGTACATCTGTTTGATGTCGGCAGTGACAGCAATAGCATGGATACGAAAACCTAATAAAACATCTACTATATCCTGGTGCAACTTCGGACCAGTCAGTAGAATATCATTAAGTGATATTCCATTAGAAGTTTTACAACCCGCGTCAAAGACGACGCGAGTGCGAGTAGTCTCGCTAGACTCCTTGACCACGCAGTGGTGCGGAATGTAATAGCAAGTAGCTAACGAAGTAGGTATATCAACTAGCTCCATGTGACCGAGTTCTAAGTACTCCTGGAGGCACGTATGATACTCTACCTTAAGCTGAGGATTACGTTCTAAACGATACTCTAATTTTCTAAACCTGGAGACCGCCGTATCCCGTGATTCGCCGAGGGCGGGAGCATTAGGTTTGAAAGGAAGTGGAACCACATATCGCCCAGCTTCATCGCGAGTATGTGAATTTACGTAGATAGATTCACACAACGCTTCGTCGGGACTTAGGGTTCTCTTTTCCGGAAGAGACTCCAATTCCCAGAATCGTCTCAGATTTATGCCGTCATCGTATGATGAGCTAAAACTACTAAGACACACTTGAAGTGAAGTAGGTGTATTTTGGTTGCATGAAACATCACCCATCAATAAATAACCAAAGATACTGTTCATAGCCATCGGTGAACCGAGTGGACCCTTGATCACGTGACCTAATAGAACTTGGGATAGTATATCCGCACCTAGAAGCATTTCCACTGATTGTGGAAGATAAAACTTAGGATCAGCTAAATTTAAATTCTGTATATGTGCCCATCCCGTATAAGGCAACGTCACACATGGCATACGTGACATAAGATTGGACAAAATTAATGCTTCAACTGAAATTAAAGGTTGCTCCCCGTGCGTAGGAGTGATATGACACGATACTACACCCTTTGGTAAAACAGCTGAGACTTCGGACCCGCCGATACCGAACACTGGAACGTTCGCTTGCCTACGGCGTAAACCCAACCGCTGAACACAAGCCTCTGTAATAAAAGTCGCTTGACTCCCTGTGTCAATAATACACCGAACTGTGTGTTTTTGTGGGCCAACGTGAACATTGATGAGTGCCGTACCTAAGAGCACCGTACTCGCACTAACCGACGGAGCAATGGTTTGCGAATCGTCCGTGCGACCGTGCCACGCATGATTTACCGCAGTCAATGCGGCGGCCTGCGAAGTACTGGGAACCGTTGTCTCTGTCGTTTCGTTCGCAGGAAGTGAAATAGCACTATCATTAGTACCGCCTTCATTAATAACCGATAAACTGTGAGACCTTTCGAAATGAATTAACGAATGATGTCGTTTATGACATGAACGACACACAAAGTTGGATTTGCATTGTTTTAAATCATGACCGACATGTAATAGTACATTATGATATAAGTGCGGTAAGTTGAAAATTACAGCCGAGGCGATATTGCTAGCCCGAGCCGTAGGCAAGGGCTACAAGAGAGCAGAGGCTGTAATTATCAAAGCGCACGTATGTCATACGACGTTTTATAACACATTTGCGAGGAAATAAATAAAACTCGGACTTTCTTAAACGAATAAATCTTTTATTTGTTCACAAATTAGCGATGCGCGGGCATCAGTGCTTTTTTTTTTAAGGCAACGGTACAAAAACAGCCAGTATTACTAATAAAGTAAATTAATATTTTTTTTGTTTCTGTTACAGATGTAATTTACTGTCAAAATGAATTAAATTAAAGAATTAAATGTTTATTTTTTATATTTTATATTTTATCTCCCAAAGTTAATTTTATTCATAAAATATTGACCACTTTTCTGACATAAAAACTTTTTGATTTGCTTTTTTTTTCTTAAGATTTAAAAAAGTACCGTTGGTTTTAGACGGAGCATGATAAACCGTACGTGTTACCTTATTAGAAAGAAACTCGTGCGTTTTACTTTACGATTACGCACAAGTACGTAATGACATACATTACGATATTGAAATTGGTGAAATAAGAGGCCCTTTACGAGCAAATGTGTTATAAACAATTGAAACAAACGTTTTTGTTTTGAATAAAAGAATACCTATCACGGGGAGATAAATTAAGGAATTTAGAACATTTTGTCAACGTATGTTGAGCATCACAACATAAACAATTATTTTTTAAATTATTTTGTTTGTTAGACTGTAAGTCTGGATTCGAACTCGATGACGTGACGTTGGCTGCGAGCGCGCGACGCGGGCCATCGTGACCGCGCGATGGTGTCGCCGCCGAAGTCCGAGATGTACCTACCTTTTCAAGATTATTATTTTTATTTTGTGGGTAACAGGAGAATTCGTTTGCGGCTATCTCGCGTTCCAAGAAATTTATCAATGTATTTATGTCGGGTATATCTGATGGTTTGGATAGTGATAATTCGAAACGTTTTCGAATACTAGACGGAATTTTACGTAATAAAATTGTCACTAATATGAAACTCCATTGATCTATCGGAAACTGCATCGCCTGCAATGCCTTGATGTTTTCTTGATAAACATTGAGTAAATTTCTTATGCGGGCGCCACACTATGCTCCTCGCGCTGCTCATCGCCATGCTCCTCGCGCTGCCGCTATTTGCTGCGATGTTCTACTCGCGCAATTAATCGCGACGCTCCTCACTTGTTATTTGCTTTTGGTGGACGATGAAACTGTGGCAGCGTGCGCTCTATGCATTTTTAGTATAGTTAGTTACATCAATGTCACAAAAAGAAATATACATCGTCGTCATCGTCCTCGCCAACGGAGATGGTGGATCACATGTATTCATCGCGCGATCATCGCGGAGCGGTGGGCAGGACGAGGAGCATGACGTGCGGCATGACGAGTAACGATGCCACACTATGTCTCTGCCTCCTTTCCTCGCTACTTCCCATGCCACTCGTCGAGTGTGTGGCGCCCGCATTAGACTTTGAGTCACTTTCTCGGTACTAGGTTCAATTTCTAATATTTTTTCGAGATGTTTCGTGGCGATAGCCCGTTTGTTGTTATACCGAGAAACCAAAATATCCCACGCAACACTATAGTTTTCGTCTGTAATTGGTATCGATTTCAGAAGGTTATATGGTTCATTCTTTAATGACAGTAATAAATAACGAAACTTCTCTGTATCCGTGTAAGTATTTCTGCCGTGTACTAATGAACGAAACAAATCGAAAAATGGGGGCCAATCCGTGGTCTCCCCTGAGAAGGTAGGCATTGGAAGAATAGGTAATCTACTTGCACAATTATTATTTGAATTAAATGGAACATGTGTTACGGCTGAATTATTCATCGACGTACTAGACGACATTCTTCGTTTACGCTCATTATCCTCTTCTTTAAGTTTGTCTAAGTGAACACTAATTGCGTAATAACAGTCATTAAAATTGTTACGAATCTGTAGTTGTTCCTCCTTGTCGAAAGTATTGGACTTCATCAAAACTTTTTCTATTTTTGCCTGAAGTTTGAAGAACTTTCTTTGTTGCAAAGTTAACTCTTTTGAGCGTGACCTAAACTGTTGTTCGTCTGAATCTATGAACTGTAATGTACGTTGGAGATCATCAAGAATGATTTCGCGTTCGAAGATATCTTGCCGAATTATGTCCGCCATTTTGGACGCGTAACGACGCAAAATGAACTATGAAGTTATGAACTCAAAACACTAGGAAAATTAACCCCACAACAAGCACTCAGGAAAGAATCCGGCTCGTAGGGCCAAACAATTATGTGTAGGAGTTTGTGTGTGAATTTGAAAGACTTACCCGCCAACTCCCGTCCACTGCCTCGCGCACCACACAGGCCAGGCGTCGTGATCAGGTTTCCTAAATCCAGCTAAACTCACTGCACATTTATTTCCACAGGTGTTGGTTAATGTTATTGTTCGTGGCTTGGAGGGGTTGTAGCACAAAATCACAGAAGGACCATTTCTTAATAGAAAAAAGTTTTCTCTCGCGCGGAGCACGTTATTTTTCGAGTAGAGAGATTAGTACAAGTGAAAAATCACGCGGAAGAGCGGCGCTACTGTCGCCCTTCGTAGACCAATCGGATTGCTTAGCAAATAGACGATAAGCAAGCCGACAAGCCAATCAAATCACATCCTTTCTCCACACACAAATGTTTGAGTACTGGTTGTGGGGTGAAAATGAAACTATTCAAAAATCCTAGACTAAATGCATTAGGTAATACTTAACTTAAAGAGAACGGTACGTAACACAGAGACTCAAAGAGGAGGCTTAAGTCCCTGCAGTGGAAACATTATAGGCTGATAATGATGATGAAGAGGCAAAGTTCAAATGCGAATATCTCGTGAACTAGATTGAAACTTCGAGAGAAGATAACCTACTTTATGATAATACTACCTTTTGCTAGCGGCTTTGCCCGCGTGAAAATGACGATTTTCCATACAAACTTTCATCCCCTATTTAACTCCCTTAGGGGTTGAATTTCGGCGGCTTCGCCCGCGTTAAAATGACGATTTTCCATACAAACTTTCATCCCCTATTTAACTCCTTTAGGGGTTGAATTTCGAAAAATCCTTCCTTATTCCTTAGTCTACGTTATAAAGGGAACCTCTGTGCAAAATTTCAGCTTTCTAGGTATCAAGGGTTTGGGCTGGGCGTTGAAGAGTCAGTCAGTCAGTCAGTCAGGACTTCTCTTTTTATTTATAGATATACATAGATAAATCTTTGACTGTCGTTACTGGTAGTCAGTGGCTGGGTTGTGGAGGTCAGATAGGCAGTCTTCCCTTCTAAGAATAGAAGCTGACTCCATCATAGTTGGGAAAAGGCTAAGCAAATGATGATAGCAGTACATATTCGTTACTCCCAAATTAATTCGATGATTATGACTAATCTGTCTTAAAATAAATATCTCATCAAAGACCACTTAGAAACATCCGATGGCCTGTATTGAACCCAACAGCAGAAAATTTACTCTACAACATTTTTATGAACATAATTTCTATCTACGTATTCAGTCAGTCATTGACCTCCGATCTTCTCATATGCCCGAACCAAATGAACTTGCTACGAGTAAACTGGCAAACAAGAAAATACTGTGAGTCATGAGTCATGGCTAGCTAGAAATAAAAATGGCTGCTTTAAAGATATTTTTTGATGGACACACGATTTATATAACGTCTATATTATATTTGTGGCTTCGTCATATGACAGGGTTATTGTCATCAAGTTAATTATTTTATTTTGTAGGACTACTAGGACTAGTTTTTCTTTGACTTGGTGCCTTAATAAAAAAAATTGTATAGCCTTACCCTGATAACGAGTCTTGCCCAAAGAGTAATTAATTTTTGTGATAGTAATTAAGTTGTTAAGATCAGATAGGCAGTCATCATCATCATCAGCCTATAATGTTCCCACTGCAGGGACTCAGGCCTCCTCTCTAGGAGAGGGATGGGCTATAATCCACAACGCGGGCCCAGTGCGGATTGGTAGATGTCGCATTTATCTTCGAATTTTCGTTCTAAGACATGCCGGTTTCCTCACGATGTTTTCCTTCACCGTTTTGAGAGCAGCGGTGATGAAATAAATTACACAAAGTAATGCGCCTGTCTGGGTTCGAACCCACGACCTACTGTTCGTAAGTCAGGGCCGACACCACTGGGCCACCGCAGTCGCTCCATGTAAATTACCGAATCCGGTAGGCTAGAAGCAGACCCCTACATATTAGTCAAAAGGCTTGATAAATAATGTTGATGTGACCTAATGTAAGAATTTTATAGCACAAGAGGAAAACCGGGCCCAAAGATGAAGTAAAAAAAAAAAATTGACGATTAACAACATTATAAACTGTTATATATTGATTACAACCGTCGATTAGTCTGAGAATGTAGTCTGAGTTCATCTCTACGCAGTATTATTGAAATTTATTAGATTTACTAATTGGGAGGAGCTCGTGGCTTAATAAGAACTGCCACTCGGGTCGATCTTTAGGTAAAGCTGTGCTTGCCTAGGTCGGTCTGTGGATGGGTGACCGCCCGACATACCGAGTTTCCTCCGTGCCTCGGAAAGCACGTTAAGCTGTAGGTCCCGGCTGCCATATATATAGATCTTTGGCAGTCGTTACAGGTAGTCAGTGACCTGAAATTCTGACATCCAGTCTTACCAAAGGGTATTGTATTACCTAATATTAACTGGGTTGTGGAGGTCAGATAGGCAGTCGCTCCATGTAAAATACTGGTATTCAGCTGCATCCGGTTAGACTGGAAGCCGACCCCAATATTGTTGGGAAAAGGCTATGCAGATGATTAGATTTACTAATTAATTAGAGATCGATCAGCGATAAATACCTGGTAATCCATCACCAATCACTTCCATAACCCGGAAGTTGAACCCATGGCTTCACGCTAAGCTGCAGCGAAGAACTTTGAAAAATCCTTTCTTAGTGGATGCCTACGTCATAGAACGAAATTTTAAGTTTCTAGCCCTAAGGGTTTTGCCTGTCCCGTTGGGGCTGCGGGTTGTTCGAAAGAGATACAGAGATACGGCCTCGACACAAAGGGCTAAGAAGAAACAATGGTGGTCTTTAGTCAGTAGAAGTCTGGCACTCCTTACCGCTCCGCTCTACCCAGAGCGGGCAAGCGGGGCATTTGATGATTTACCACCATCACAAAAAAATGGTTTTACCTGTGCGTTGATCCTCAGCCATAATACAAATTTGCCTTTAAATACATTTTACTATGTAGATAGATACCACTATCTTGTAAAACAGAAGTCCAGTCACTCACTGGATACGCCAATCGAACCACCTCGCCCATGTCCATGAATCGCACAGAAATCTTATCCATATTAATAATAATATCCTTATGCCGAATACTCGAAGTCAAATGGCCTCAAGATCATCGACCTCATGACGAGATGCAGAACTTCAAATAGTTCAGCTACAGAGCTACGAATGTACAAATAAACGTACGATTGGTAAAAATCAACGCATACCACAGTTTTGTGAATTTAAAGTGAGATGAAACGTAATAAGAGTGATTTTGTGCTGGGCAAAGTGATTCACTGAAATTATATTTGACGAAAACCACAACTTGCGTCAAATTGATTGTTTGAGATCAGAGAAAATAACTGACTAGCTACACTTTGTATAATTTTATCATAATCTCATGCCAAATCTATATAAAAGGCAAAGCTGACTGACTGAGGATCAACGCACAGATAAAACTCTTAGTGCATGTTTACGTACGCGCGGCGCGGCGTGCGGCGCGGCCGGCGACGCGTCGAGCGACGCGTCGAGCGAATTTTGTGTTCACGGACAGGCGATGCGTGCAGCGGCAGATATCATCGTTCGCGCAAACACAAACGTATGGCAATGTACGACGGTGTACATAGAGACGCGGCGCGGCGGCCGCGGCGGCGGCCGCCGCGAATTTTCAAGGCCAAGTTCCGTCGCGGGCATCGCTTCATCGAGAATAAACCGCCGCGTGCATCGCCGCGTCCGTCGCCGCGGCCGCCGCCGCGTTCGCCGCCGCGGCCGCCGCCTCAAATTCAAGCAATCGCGTATAAATTCGCTTCTCCGTGAACGCACTCATACACCGCCATACGTTTGAATTTAGTGCGGATCGCGTCGCCGGCCGCGCCGCGCGCCGCGCCGCGCGTACGTAAACATGCACTTAAGGTTAGAAACTTCGAATTTTTCATTTAACCTCAAGGGGGTAAATCGGGGGTGCAAAGTTTGTATGGAAAATCATCATTTTTTATAATTAAAAATGCACGCGAGCGAGGCCGCGGACAAAAGCTAGTAAAAGCTAAACGGTTAAAATGTATGGGGCAGTATATTTTTTTAATTACTGGGACTGTATATCTTCAGCAATTTATTTTTGATTGCCAATTACGTATTATCAATGTTGTACGAAAGTGCCTTGGTTTAATTTAAATGTGTTGAATTTGAGTTTGTACCAACTTACGTGACTGAAAAAAAGCAAAATATATGCCTCTTTTGTACAGAGAAGGGATTATTTTTTTATTTGACCACGCCATTTAGAACTTCAGAAGTCCTTTCTTATATATTCACTCTTGTGTGATATCTACCAACGCGCACTGGCCCGCGTGGTGAATATAGCCCATCCCTCTCCTAGAAAAAGAAAATTATAGACTGATTATGACATTGAAATAGTCAGTCATTTTCAGAAACAAGGTTGTGAACCTGTAAACTCACTGGTAAACTCCACAAAAGATTTTGTTGATGTTTACAAAAACGGCTGCACACACTGTGGCTCACACCAACCCACCGATTATTTATGGCTAGACATTCAAATTACTAACACCTACGAGATTTTTCTCCATTTGCAGTCGCAGTAGGAGGTCTGGGTGACTTTGCAGTGCATTGAACCAAGCTAATGAACTATTTGTGTTAAATCAACACATAGTCAAGTTTAGATTTAGGAGAATTAATGATGGAGGTTGAAGAGGGAAGGTTAAATAAAATATGGATGAATAGGGGATCGGACAAAATAAAAGTAACTTAGTAGTACTCTGTCAAAAAGATTTCCAAAAAATATTGACCACATATTTTTTTCTTTTTTCACGTAAACTTAAAATGAAGACGATACAGTGCTTCTAAAACTCTTTGTACCTTCAATTGACGTTTCAAGCCCCACTCCATGATCTTTGACGCGCTGTAGCTTCGTCAATTTTTATTGATTTGATGAAAAAAAAAATAGGTAAAAAAACTTTTTAAGTTAAACGGTTTTATGTTAAACATACATTGCAATGTTTAAGATAAATGTACTAAAAACCAAAAAATAATAAAATAGATACAGTCGTGGGAAAAAACCGTGGGGCACGTCAATTGTAATTTCCGCAGCACGACAGTTCCGAATTGACGTGCCCCACGGTTTTTTCCCACGACTGTATCTATTTTATTATTTTTTGGTTTTTAGTACATTTATCTTAAACATTGCAATGTATGTTTAACATAAAACCGTTTAACTTAAAAAGTTTTTTTACCTATTTTTATTTTCTAGTTTTTAGCCGCCATCTTGGATTTTAATTTTATATAGTATATTGTATTCTGCTTGTTGAGCCCTTTCATTTGATACCCATATTGATGGGATTAATAAAACATAAATTATCCGCCATTTTGTAGCGGCGGCCATCTTGAATTTATAATGATAATGAATAAACATAATTGTATTGTCACCAAAATCCAAAGTGTATACAAAATTTCAGATTAATCGGTTGACAGGAAGAGGGTGAAATTTGAATTACTAAATTTGATCCAAGAATAAAACAAACGGGGTGAGCTAAATAAAACCGTTTAATAAAACCGTTTAAAAAAACACGTATCCAATATTTTTCGATAATCTAACTGACGGACTTATATAGAATCATATTTTTTTTGAGTCAGTCCGATCCCCTATTGTTTGAGAAATGATATGAAATGAGAAAGGAGTAAATGAAGCTTTGACGTCTGACAGGGGAGAATGGAAGAAGGAAACGGGTTGTGCTGACCCCAAGTAGAATCGGACAAGGGCCTGAAGATGAGATTTAGGGGAATTAATGCCGGCGGCAACCTCTCACGCCTGGCCCTGGTGCAAGCTATGGTCCGGGGCGAAGAGGAATGGGACGCCGTCACCTCTTTCTGCGAAGCAGTGATGCTAGCGAAGGAGGTGGCAGAACGAGAGAGGGAGATAACCTCTCGTCCCAGCCGCCGCGGGATACGCTCCGGGCGTCGGGGGCCACGCGATGGCTTCCGGCCACCGTAGACGCGGGCCTGTGGACGGTGAGTAATGGGCTAGCTCGCCGTCCGGCCGTTTCATGACGGCAACAGACCGTTTCGACGGCGCGTTCGTGTCTCACGCTCGCCTCAAAGAGATGTCAGCAACATGGAAGGGGCCCGCAAGGGCCGACGCCCGTCGGGGCTGCGGATTATCGAAAGGCATAACGCGGCCTCGGCATGGCACAAGGGCGGAGAAGGAACATGGGTTGGTTTTTTTTTTGTCAGTAGAAGTCTGACACTCCCTTCCACTCTGCCCAAGAGCGGGGGGGGGGGTTATTTGATGATTTTCCACCCACCAAAAAAAAAGGGGGAATTAATGCGTCATGCATTGCATGAATGCATTAGTGAGCGGAATTAGCGTAGTTGAATTTTGGACTAAAGATTATCATCATTTTTCTGCCTTTGTCCCATGATATTTGGGGTCAGGTGCATCACGCGACTATTTACTGCTTTTTCCTTCCTATCATTCTTCACACAATCCATCAAGCAACATTTTATATTCATCACTTTTTTAGTCACCTGCAATTCGCTCCTCTACATCACACGTCTATACCAAGACATGGATTCCTCTTCAATTTCTCTGGAAACTTCCTCAAATATCGAGTATATTAGAGGAAGGTTCCTTACCACACAACTATTTCTTGTGACACCACACAACCACATATTCACCTCAACATTCTCATCTACGCTACATGCAATCTCTTTTCATTCATTTTCTTCACAGCCCTGCATTCCGATCCATACAATACGACAGGTTTAATCACGGACTTGTATATTTTCAGTACTCTATAAAGTTGCAGTTACCAGAGCTAGAATAACTGTGGGAATACTTTTTCTGAGTTTCTATCAAATAGGGGATCGGACTGACTCAAAAAAATATGATTCTGTTTAGTCCGTCAGTTAGATTATCGAAAAATATTGGATACGTGTTTTTTGTTTTATCAAATCAATAAAAATTGACGAAGATAAAGCGCGTCAAAGATCATGGAGTGGGGCTTGAAACGTCACTTAATGGTACAAAATGTACTAGCATATGACGTCACACGAGTTTTCGAAGCACTTTAACGTCTTCATTTTTTGTTTACGTGAAAAAAGAAAAAATATGTGGTCAATATTTTTTGGAAATCTATCTGACGGACTAATTAGTTTTTTTTGTCCGATCCCCTATTGGAGTACAGGATGTATGCGTAACCGATATGAAAGTTTCGAATACCGTCGTATTTATTTCAATTTCAAAATAGCTTACAAACGAATTTATATTTTGCATTTCATTATTTATACACTTCTCAAACCTAGAACCAATGTTAGTGCAATAACAATGTGCTAAGAAAACAATCCGAATGGCTCTTCTATTTATTTAACAAGAATGTAAAGATAGAAAGAGTCAAACAATTCGCTCTCACAGCTGATTGAAAGTCAAAATATAAATAATCAGCTGTTACATGTTTCGCAAAACATGCGTGGTGCAATTAAAAGCCACTTTTTGGATGGGAATGTGAGAAATAATTGAAGTGATTTTTCACGCTTGTACTCCTTGAAACGTAGACCAATCAGTATAACTTTAACCTCGCTTTTTACCTATAGGCTTTCAGCATAATCTGAGAATAGCTTATACTGGTTATGCATAGCCTAATCGGTCGTTGTGCGTACCGAATACTTATACTTTTCGTCAGTAACTCCCATGTTACAGGTGGCGTGGTTGGCATATGAAAAATGATAAAAAAGTTTCACCTGGATTGTATAAAATATAGTAATGATCTGAGGAACTCAAAGGAGAGTTTTGAAATGGTGTTTAAGATAAACTAGCTTTTGCCAGCGGCTTCGCCCGCGTGAAAATGACGATTTTCCATACAAACTTTCATCCCCTATTTAACTACCTTAGGGGTTGAATTTCAAAAAAAATCTTCCTTATTCCCGGTCTACGTTATAAAGGGAACCTCTGTGCAAAATTTCAGCTTTCTAGGTCCGAGGGTTTGGGCTGGGCGTTGATGAGTCAGTCAGTCAGTCAGGACTTCTCTTTTTATTTATATAGATAGATGTGAATTAGGTTTCATAGATATACGAAAACAACTGTAGATAAATTGAGAAGGATTTGAGGACTAGGCTAAGCCTTGTGAATTCGTGAAATGCTGAAATCCAATCTACCTCTAGAAAACTAGCTAGCATGACTGACAAAAAATTAAATAATATTGAAAAATGTTACGTAAGGTAATGTTAGTTAAGTCGAAAACTTTAGCGAAAGATAATTCTGAATCCGAGATCAAGTTGTACAAAGAAAATAACAAAGTTTCACAATTTGGTTGCTGAAAAGTTCGAGTTAAAGCCACGAGTTCATGAAGTCACGTTGTTGACAACTGCAGGTTCAAACAAATATTTTAAAATGCAAGACTTTCTGTTGTTGAGTTTGCTTTCGAGGTTGAACAAACAATTTGATTAAAACGATTGAACTTTGATGCTTCGAAAAAACTATAAAACTAATACTTTTTATCCTGTTTAACGTAACACTCACAAAATATAAAACTGGTATAGTGACAATACCGGTTTTATATTTAAGCAAAACTAATCTATATAAATAAAAAGAGAAGTCCTGACTGACTGACTGACTCATCAACGCCCAGCCCAAACCCTTGGACCCAGAAATCTGAAATTTTGCTCAGAGATTCCCTCTATAATGTAGACAAGGAATAAGGAAGGATTTTTCGAAATTGAACCCCTAAGGGAGTTAAATAGGGGATGAAAGTTTGTATGGAAAATCAAAATTTTCACGCGGGCGAAGCCTCTGGCAAAAGCTAGTTAAATATTAAATAACATCACGCCAATAATCTCTAAAGAGTAAGGCAGAGGAGTACCATACAATTTAACAATCGTTACAGGTAGTCAGTGGCCCGAAAATCTGACACACAGTCTTTACTGCACTGTCTTTACAGCAGTATTACCTAGCAACTGGCCTATGGAAGTCAGATAGACAGTTTATTTTATTTTATTCTCTTCGGGATACTTACAGCTAATACAAACAGTATTCTTAATAAATAGGAATTTGAAGGCCATTTAAAAGTCTCCACAAATAAATACATGAAACAAAAATCACAAAAAAAGACAACAAAAAGAAAGTAATTACTAAATAGCTACAACATAAATTAGGAAACCAAGTGTAGGATTGATAAAACAAGCCAACTAAAAAAAAACAAAAACCATACAGATACAAAACAATGACCTACTCACCCGTAAAAAATCTCTTCACCAACACATTCTTAAGCCTAGAAACACTGTTGTTGAAAATGTCCAAATCATGCTCACCAGCTAGTTTGTTAAAGCCTCTGCTCGCACGGATAAGAAAGGAATTCTGCCTGTACGCGGACTTGGAGTGAGGGACATGCAGCAAACTTGGTTTGCGAAACATTTTGCAGTGCGTAACCAATCCTAAACTACTCAACAACTAGTTGCTGCATATAAAATACTGGTATTCAGGTGCATTCGGGTAACAGGTAACTGGGTATGCAGATGATGACCGTCTCTAATACTTGTTTCTGCTGCCAATTCAGTTGGCTTCCCAAAATTCGTTTAATCTCTTCTTCTTAGAGTGTCGATGGTAATCTAAATTGTGTCGAACCAGAACTGAGCTGCTAGTTTGGTGCATCAGTTCCTGCAGTGAACATAGAACAGGACCCGCAAGAACACGGTACTAAGTGTCCCATTATTTATGGGACTTCACGTCATATTATCACTCGAGGGTAGAGTCATTTACCAATGTATCTCCACCTCAGGAGGTTTTCCTTACTGCGACAAAGTCATGTGAGTCCAGAATCTATTTAAAGACTTATATATATGTCGCAGATCGCGAAATGGAATGTCAAGCGTTTATCATAATTTTGATTTAGTTCAATTTAATTTAATTTTTGGTCTGGCAATGCTTGAGTGTGTTTAGTCGGATAAAGTTATCGTTGGTCATTTTTTATGTTAATAAAAAGGCGGTAGACTTGTGCAGTTGACACATTCAAATTAAAGTCATGGAGACGAACGGTTGACTTGGCTAACCTCACTACATTCCATTTTATTTGATTTAAATCTGAAAACAGATCTTCAATCCTTTGTTATTTTTTTTATTGTGAAGTGTTTTGGACGGTAAAGTTTAGTGTACCGAACAGTGCCTGTGTGATATTTCACGTTGGACTCCACATTCCATCATGACCGACCAACAAATCAACGAAGACAGGTCTCATCTGTCGTCATATACTTACTTTTATGTACTTATTTTATTGACATTCTTAAAAGTTACTCTATAAAATCAATACACCCTTTGATTTCTTCGACTCAAATTAAAAGATAAAAATATCTTTTCTCATCACAATCTCCAAGGTTTTTAATTTGGCCGAGTGTGTATTTGTCTTTGTTTTATTAGTATTTAAGCATTATTCAAATATTTTATTGTTTGCCAAAGAATGGGGGAATGTCTCTCCTTCATTATATTCTTGTGTATTTTTGGCGAAGTGCCAGAATCTTGATTAAAAGGACTAGACGTACGGTCATGAAACCACTAGTTCGTTTAACTATTATAGAGTTACTTTATGCTTGTATAGAGGTGTTGTGATGACACTATCAACAAAATGCACGAGGTGAATTCGTTGTTCCTGCAAAAATATTTCATGCAAGGTTTTGTATTTTCTAGTAAGTTCATAAAGGCTGACTTTACCTAAAATATTTATTTAATGGGACTATTGCGACTGCCTTGTTGGTCTAGGGTGACTACTGACCATGAGGTCCTCGATTCGATTCCTAGGTCGGGGAGTGTTACAGGTTTTTACCTTCTGGAATATCTCAGGAGCAGCTGTGGAGACATGATTTTTGCCCGGTTGATGGCAATAGTCTCGCCCTTTATTACAGGGTACGTAAACATAAAAGGAGAAATATGGGTGAACTATTAGATAAACATCTGCCTAGCCCTTCGGGAATTACAAGCGTTATGTTATGTTAACAAAGAATGCTATCGCCGCAGCACGCTGAAATTGACGTCTCCAAATATACCGCAATCAAGGTACATTTTTCTAATAATTTCATAGCCTAAACACACGTCTTCTTGTTTCCCTAGAACGAACATTGACGTCTTCGTTGTCGTATTTAGGGAGCCACCCTAATCATTTGGGCACAGACATCCAGACACCTCCCAGACTAAACATTGGCAAAACTGTATTACGTCTATCATCTATGAAATGGCAAAAAAAACTATAAAAGAGTCTGGCTACTACACCGTACAAACGGCGACACATTTAGCTATACATAAATCCTGTATAGTCTGAACTTTTTTTTTGGGCGCGTCGTAAATCAACATTATATTTTAACCCCTCCCGCTTTTGTTCAGAGCGAAAAGGAGCGTCAGACTTCTACTGACTAAAAACTACCTACGTTCCTTCTTAGTCCTGTATGTCGAGGCCGCGGCTTCTCTTGTAAACAACCCGCAGCCCCGACGTGGTATAATCTGACCTCGATTTGTATAAGCTTCGCGTATAATGAGTCTTCTATGCCCACATAGCGCCGCAAAAGCTTCTCAAACCCGGGTAAAAACACGGTTATAACCCAACTAGCTTTTGCCAGCGGCTTCGTCCGCGTGAAAAAAAGCGACTTTCCATATAAACTTTCATCCCCTATTTAACTCCCTTAGGGGTTGAATTTTGATAAATTCTTCCTTATTCCTTGTCTACATTATAAAAGGAACCTCTGTGCAAAATTTCAGCTTTTTAGGTCCAAGAGTTTGGGCTGGGCGTTGATGAGTCAGTCAGACAGTCAGGACTTCTCTTTTTATTTATATAGATATTCTCAAATTGGGACGAGACCCCTAAACCACTGTAACTCCTGAAAGCCAGAACCAACAGTAGCGACCTCTGGAAAAGCGGCGAGACAATAAAGCTCGACGAAGTCCTGGAGATACCATAATGATATGAAAATTTGAATCTAGCTTTTCCCAACATGTAATGGAGCGCAGTTTTACCGAATGCAGCTGAATAACTGAACTTTATTTGCATGGAACGACTGCCAATATGACCTCCATCACTGGATAATGTGACACTCCTGGCAATCATACATTTTGACTCATCATCATCAGTCTATAATGTTCCCACTGCAGGGACTCAGTCCTCCTCTCTAGGAGACGGATGGGCTATAATCCACCAGTGCGGATTGGTATATATCACATTTATCTTCGAAGTTTTGGTTCTAAGACTTGCCGCGGTTTCCTCACGATGTTTTCCTTCACTGTTTTGTGAGCAGTGTTGATGAAATAAATAATACACAAAGTATGCGCCTGCCTAGATTCGAATTCAACTAACAGTTCGTAAAACGGGGCCGTCACCACGGCTTCTCATTTTGACTACCCGGACGAAACTATCAAAGATCGACGAATGACAGCCGGGTCCTACTTAAAAAAAAAAAAATTGAACATATTCTCTAATAAATCGTATAAAGATAGAAACGCGATTTAGAATGATCGGCTCGATACTTTTTTTTATCAAACATGACTCTAAATCACAATTTCAAACGTGTACTGCTAAGACATTTCATCATCAATTTATATAAAAGTTATATCAATAGATAGAACTCTTTATTTTGAAGTAAATGTTGAAAACATATTGTTTAATTTAAAAAAAAAAGGTTTATTGCAGAAACTTGCACAACTTTTACAGTGTATCTTACATAGGGTAGGGACCTCCTTTTAAGTAAAAGATATACCTGTGCTAGGAGATCCCGCTCTTCACTAACAAAAGAAAAAAATTGTAAAAGTAGTGTACAGACAGACACAGAATTTAAATAAAGAAAAAATTAAAACTAAATATATGAATTTAAAAGGTAATCTCAAATAAAACTAAAACAAGACAACACTTGAGAAATAACTAAATAAAAAGAAACTTACTGCAAGATAAAACTTTTTTATGATATCTGTGTCCTCCCACATTTAAGCCACCTTATGTACGCTCGTTCCATCATAAACCTCATCAATCGCTTGCCATCAGGCGAGATCGAGGTCAAGAGCAGGCCCATTCACCATTAAAACATCACGCCTGTAATCCCCCAAGGATTATGCAGAAGTGTATCGATTAGTAGCCATGAACCAGGCTTAAATCCAGACTCCGTGGCTACTAATGAGAATTTATAAATGGAAAACTTAATAACACTTTGCCTGACCCGGGAATGGAACCCAGGGCCTCATGCTCAGCAGTCACACTTGTGACCACTAGACCAACGAGGCATTTTATCATCATCATTTCAGCCGAAAGACGTCCACAGCTGGATATAGCGAGGCGACACGAGGCATTTAGCAATAAGAAAACATAACCGTGCAGCCACGAACCACTCGAAGCTTCTAATCCAATTACTACCACAGAATCTAAATCGATGCGTCTCGACGAAACTAGAAGTAGCGGTTCTTATCGAAAACTGATTAGATTATAGTGAAATAGGGGAGAGGTAGGGGGGAGTAGCTCCCTCTTTTAAATAAATATTCAGCAGAATTCCGAATGGTAGTGAGACGCGGTGCCAAGATGGGTTTTCAAATTGAGTCTCTGCTGAAAGCTGGCGCAAGGACGAATGGGTTCTTAATGGTATGGTTCCGTGGTTTGGAATTTTTGTATGTTGTCATTAATCAAACTTAGGTAGTTTAAACCTTCAAAATGACGTGGTGTTTTTATTCTACTCTAGGGGTCCTTCTGCAAGGTGTTGTAGTAGTCTAGAAAAAAGAAGTCACAGTTGCTTGATATTGAAATCTAACAGGCACTAGATCACTATTTTTACTGGTTGAGTTACCCCTTTCATAGAATAGGTCGAGTTTCCCTGTCGCCCTGTATCCTGTCCCTATGCAAACAAAAATTATTCGATGACGATAATGGAGATAAAAAAGGAAACAACGCTTGCTAAATTACACGTTAGAGGAGAACTATACTTCACAATTTATCCATTACATGTCACTCACTAACATTTGTACTTAAAAGACAACGATTAGAGCAAACGAAAGCTAAAAAAATAACTTATTCTTTTTTACATTGTCGTTCGTGCTAATGGTTGTTCATCTTCTTCTCATGAGTCTTAAGTTCGTATCAAATCCACCACCTAGTTCTTAAAAAGTAGGTCTTTAAATTTTCCACCACTCACTGTGACCACCAGACATTATACGACTCACTAACATGCCTGAAATATAATCACAGTTCCATACGAAAATATTTACAACACACGTTTGCACATAAAACACGTCTGTGCAGATTTAACAGTTCCCAGGCTATTTCTAAAATGTCATTGACATAATTGTGTCATCAAAATGGCGACACATACGCTGCATTATGTTAAGTGTGTCACGATTCACGATATTACTTATAGCTAATATTATACAAGGATGCGTGGAACGGTTTATTTTTGGATTTTGAGTGAATGAGCAGACAGAGATGTCTTTTTAAAACGCATTTCAGTGTTTAGTCAGTGCTAAAAAGTTAGTAGTTTCAAGGAGAAACCTTAGCCGCCTTATTAATAAAAATAGTTAAACCTGGTTTATTTTACGCTTGGTTTATCTCGAATATACGCCGTATCACTTCAATAATATTCAAAAGAAAGTTACGGCATGCGAGATAAACCAAGCGTAAGTTAAACCAGGGTTAACTATTTTTATTAATAAGGCGGTAGAAGATCAGTTATGGCGCCAGTAAACACGAAACTAGCGCCATCCACATCTTATTTCTTTTACTCTAAAATCACATCAAATTAAGATTCACGATAATATAACTTATAGCTAATATTATACAAGGATGCGTGGAACGGTTTATTTTTGAATTTTGAGTGAATGGAGGGAGAGAGATGTCTAAGAGAAAGGATTGCTCCTTTCTCTGATGATGCCGTGACGTGTGACAGGGAGAATGGATGAAGAAAACATGTTGCGTCGACCCCGAATAGTATGGAACAACCGCAGGACGATGATGATGATGATTTCATTTGAAGGTAACCAATGGGATCCTATAACTAGGCCTTCACTGTCCGGTCAACTGTCAGCGGGCTGTATCTCATGAAAGAAAGAAAGAAAAGAAAAGAAAAGAAAGAAAGAAAAGAAAAGAAAAGAAAAGAAAAGAAAAGAAAAGAAAAGAAAAGAAAAGAAAAGAAAAGAAAGAAAGAAAAAATATTTAAAATATCCTCATGGTCCTTAGTATTCGCACTTGGCCAAATATTGGGCACTACGTCAAAATATTGATTGGTTATCTAATGGGAATACCTTTGGTGCTCTAAAAATCGGTGCTTAAATGGTATTCCCACCTCAAATTATAAGGTATTAGGGAAACAGTCTTAAGAGCATAGACGGGCTGCGCGGAAATGTATGGAAACCTTGACCGATCGACGTTTCGTATTCTCCTTTTTTCTCCTCGAAACCTAAGCCAATTAAATTATATTTGGTATCAAAATTTAAAGGAAGAATAGATCTATGCCCCTATTACTTGTTTTTATTTTAAAAACTTTTCAATTTTCTTTGGTAGTCATCTGATTACGAAGGTAAAAACGGTTTTTACCTTCGTAATCAGATGACTACCAAAGAAAATTAAAACCAAAACCAAATAAAAACAAGTAATAGGGGCATAGATCTATTCTTCCTTTAAATTTTGATACCAAATATAATTTAATTGGCTTAGGTTTCGAGGAGAAAAAAGGAGAATACGAAACGTCGATCGGTCAAGGTTTCCATACATTCCCGCGCAGCCCGTCTATGCTCTTAACCGGGTGCAGCTAAAATTTTAAAAAAAATTGTATTTTACATGGAATAACGTCCATAATCCAGTCACAAGGTATTTACTTCTTACAGGTTCATCATAGAAATTGAAATTGTTGAAAGGTTTCAATATTGAAATTGAAATTCTTGACAGGTTTCATGATTGAAATTGAATATTCCGCCGCCGCCGCCCAACCACCCGCCTCCGCCTTTGTACCTTTTTTTTGTGTGCGAGAAGTTTAAATAAATATTCAAAGCAGAAGAAACTCTTATAAAATACACGTATTCATTTTCCCGAAGAAGATTATAAGAAGCACTCCAAGTGACGTTATTGAATCTTTTCGCGCATGTCAGGTTGACTCTGCTACTAACTTTAATAACTGGGTAATCTAATCAACATGAAATTATTATTGACTAGTTATTTTTATACACATAAAATCACGCCTGTAATCTGCTAAAGGTTAAGCACAGGTGTTCCGTGGGTGTAATACGCCCACATTTCGCCAGTTTTGTTTCAGTCCCACGAGTTGCCATGGCTGATTGAAGAAAGAAAGAAAGAAAGAAAATGCATTTATTTGGCACCGGTCACAAATACACACAATGTAATACAAAAATAATATAAAAAAAGAACAATCGTCCCACTGTGTGCCTCACGGCTGCGCCAAAAAGGCCCAGTTCAGCAAAATGCCGGGCCACTAGTGCCCGACGCTGGTTTTCAACTGAACCTGAGTGGTTACGGATGTTAATCAGTTTTTATGTTATGTCAATGTTGGGGGTGAATATGTACTTAAATATAAAATCGAGGTGTGTACAATAAAATAAAAATAAAATAGATATACAGAAAAAACAATGGATTAGTTGTAAAACAAACTATGAAACAACAAATATGGTGAGTGTATATAGCAAACCAAGACAATATAATATACATATAGGTAAATAGCAGGTAATAGGTAATAGCGCAAGATGAAAAACCTGTTTGGCACGATAACTTTGATCTGGAAGTCTTTGAATAGACTCCGGTCAAAAGTAGGCCAAAGCAAGGAAAACCCGTCCAGGTGGAGATTCAAAGATGACTCAGCCCTGGAGCATGAATATGGTGTTGCTCCACAAACTATGAGGCACTTGATATCGTGTCTGGCCTGTCCTGTTATTTGAACATTACTGGAGTTGATGGACGCTACTGAAAGTTCTAAAGTAGTCGCAAAATTTTGGGCAGACTTAATTTGAATTATCATTGACACGCTAAGAAGAAGAAGATGTAGGTAATGGGGCGAGCCTATATCCGCGGATTATCGAAAGAGATGACGTGGCCTCGGCACAAGGGCAAAGAAGGAACATGGGTTCGGTTTTTAGTCAGTAGAAGTCTGACACTCCCCTTCGCTCTGCCCAAGGGGTCATTTGATGATTTTCCACCCACCAAAAAAAAAAAGGGCAAGCCTATAATGTTTCAATTTGTGCTCGGTTATTTGTTCTAAAAACCATTCTTCTGCTTCATTGCGTGCTATATTATATAGTCAAATACCGAATCCTAATAAATTATTGGGCAGTGGAGGTCAGATAAGCAGTCGCTCCATGTAAAATACTGGTATTCAGCTGCATCCAGTTAGATTGGAAGCTGACCCAATGTAGAGCTGGTAAAAAGCTATGTAGATGATGATTTAGTCTAGATGAGTCTGGGATGAGAGTGACCACTGAAATGACTGGTAATTACTGGAATTAATGATGATAAGAGACGCATAGAAGCCAAGTTGTACCGATTCCAAATAAATTAGGTTAAAAGCAGAAGCATCATGTCCACATTTGACAATGGCACATCACCTGTGTAGTCTGGTCGGAAATTTCTGATGGAAAAACCTGGAAAAACCTAATAACTCTTTGCCTGACTCAGGAATCATATCTAAGACCTCATACTCAGTATAGTTGCGCTTGTGACGTCTCGACCAACAAAGCAGTCATCCTTATTATCTTTAGGACAAATCTTGTACCAAGAAGAGAGGTAAAGTAGCCTATTGCTATTAACTTTTGAAAACAAGGGAGACCTTGGAATGTTTTTTTCTGAAATAAAATTAATAAGAGGAACCCCAAAAATAATAGCGCGTAACTTTATTTGAGTCAAGGACAAGGAAATTGGGATGATTTATTAATAACATTGTGTTATAACGGCCTTTCGAGGACAAACAGCAATTATGGACAGTGGTATCTTCTAAGAGGAACTCTTAGTTTTAATAATAACAAATAGTAATAATTTAATTTTCAGGCGTAGATAAAATTCATAAAAATCTATATAAATAAGAACCCTAAAAAGAGAAGTCCTGACTGACTGACTGACTCATCAACACCCAGCCCAAACCCTTGGACCTAGAAAGCTGAAATTTTGCTTTTATAATGTAGACAAGGAATAAGGAAGGATTTTTCGAAATTCAAACCCTAAGGGAGTTAAATAGGCGATGAAAGTTTGTATGGAAAACCGTCATTTTCACGCGGGCGAAGCCGCTGGCAAAAGCTAGTTATGAATAACAATATATATCTTTATTTCATGTTATATGTAACAATGTAATACCTAAATTACGAGTCCTAGGTGTTATAATTTAATTTTAAGTTTGCATGCTGAATTAAGTAAGCGAAATATGTGAAACCTTTTATATTTAAGACCATATTATTGTACCATATTTCATGCAAATAAAGAATCTTGAATCTTGAATCTTGAATCAGACCAAGGTCCATAAAAGAAAAATGTTACAACGAAAATTACAGAGAGAGTTAGTAGGGATTTTAGTAGTACCTACACAGAAATAACGTGATAATTAATTAATAATTTATTAATATATAAGTATGTTTATCAGTTGTCTAGTACCCATAACACAAGCTCTGCTTAGCTTGGGACTAGATGGCGTTGTGTGATAGTTGTGGAATATTATTATATTATTATTATTATTAATTATAAGGTGTTAGTAATCTGTTAGTAAACAAAATAAATTACAAAAACAACTACCTAATCCTATTTCTTATTTCTGCATGTCTGCATAATAATGCAGTATTTTATTAAATCTATGAACATACAAAAGAAACTGTATAAAGAAAATGTTGAGTACGATGGATGGACTGTGTGAAGGATGATATGGCTAGAAAGGAAATGACTGCTGAGATGACGAGAAATAGAGAAGTATGGAAGAAGAAGACATGTTGCGCTGACCACAAATGAATTAGGATAAGGACAGAAGAATGATGATACAAAAGAAACTGTAAAGAGTGATTGACCTTCTAAATAACCGAAACTTAATAGTAATAGTTATTTCGAGCAAAACCCAGACAACAAACAAAACAGCTATCCATTTAAAACTATTTTTATAGATCTCCGAAAATATTCTGTTCATGACAATCCAAATAGAAATAGTTCGCTCATCACTCGGTTATAGCTCAGAAACTGCTTGTCTGTCTTCGATTAGGTTTTTGTTTAAAAGTCATTCAGTTGATGATGTTTGCAAGGTCAGTTTTGTAATACAAGATTTTAAATGTTCGCGGATTTGTTGTAGTAATGAGTCATGCAAGAATGAAAAAAATAAAACCGACTTCAACAAAATATTAAACACAAAAAAGTGTAAAATTTTAGAAAAAAAACAGCTTCTGAAGTCGGTTACTTTTGTTTGTTTTTTCGCCACCGACTTCAGAAGCAGATTTTTCTTCTTAAGTTTATTTTTCACTTTTTTGTGTTTACACTTTTGAATTCGGTTTTATTTATTTATTTAATGCATAATGTACACAGCATAGTTACACGCTAGGCTTAGAAACTAGTGAGTACATGACCCTGTTAGGGCGCAGAAAAATAACTTAAAACTAACTATGTAATGTAAATTGGGAACTTTCAAATTGTTAAATTAAAACATTATATTATTCAAAACTTATATCTAGCTTTATACAAACAAAAAATAAAAAAATATTTATTAAAATTTAACATACAAGCAAATTTAACATACATATATTTAATTTTTGTTTAAAAAGTTTTAATTGAGGAGTTCCGTTGCCTATCTCCGAAGTTCTTCATCAGATTTCACCAAATTGATATGTACTCATGACGTGTACTCTTCAAAAAACTACACAAATCGCTTCAAGTAAGCCTATAAAGTTTGAAGAGTTCTCTCTATTTCCCCAGGATCCCATCATCAGATCCTGACTTGATGTTCATGGGACCACCTGGGAAGTATATAAATACCCTTTCAAACAAAAATTTAAAAAATCCAACGTATTGAGAACCTCCTCCTTTTTGAAGTCAGTTAAGAAACTTTTGCTAGTTTTAATAGAAACGGAGAGAAATCTATCTATATAAATAATAAAAAATAAAAAAACATACCAATCGAATTGAGAACCTCCTCCTTTTGGGAAGTCGGTTAAAAAGAGAAGTCCCTGACTGACTGACTCATCAACGCCCAGCCCAAGCCCTTGGACCTAGAAAGCTGAAATTTTGCATAGAGGTTCCCTTTAAAATGTAGACAAGGAATAAGGAAGGATTTTTCGAAATTCAACCCTTAGGAGTTAAATAGGGGATGAAAGTTTGTACGGAAAATCGTAATTTTCACGCGGGCGAAGCCGCTGGCAAAAGCTAGTACTCTATAAAATTCTCGACATTTGTATATTACTGGCGAAGCGTGGGTGTATCATTGAAATTGCTGCTGAGTAACCCTTCGGGGATTTCGCGTGATGTTTAAATATCAGGTGGTACCAAAGACATTATTCGTCCACCTTAACTTATCTGTCAATTTATTCATCGTTTTATCAGCTCCATTCGTCTTCATCACAGCACACTCTCCGTCTACCCATAATTATATCTCCCACGCTGTTCATTCGTCGTATCTTTGGTTATTTCTTTACTCTCAAAGTCACCCAAATTCGTATTCAAAACTTTCCTCGCGACATTTTCCTCATTATTCCGCATCACTTGGTAATATTATGGCAACCGATTTCCACACCAGTTCTCAATCACGGTTGCCACTTTCAGATTTCTACTAATAGGTACCTATACTAATTTTTTTACTTTCCTTCAATACTAGACAATATAGTTTTCCCACTAGATGGACCGATGACCTGGTGAAGGTTGCGGGGATCCGCTGGTTGGGAGACGGACGGGACCGGTCAATGTGACGACGCTTGAGGGAGGTCTATGTCCAGAAGTGGACGTCTTTCAGTTGAAAAGATAATGATGAAGACAATAACATAGCCTATTGTTTGTTAGGGATCTGTATCTAAAAAGTCCCAACGAGGGGTCCGTGGCTTAGGCCCCCAGTGGTCGACGCACCTGTGGCCGACGCCCCCGATTCGAATAATTTAATTCAAAGTAATTTTTGATCAAATGTACTGTCAGGCACAAAAATTCTTTTACAAAAATATTAAATGTACTTATATTGATTGTAAGTATATGCATAACATTAAATCGTAATTATATTTATAACATAGAAATGCTTTTATATTAGAGGTGTGTTTTGAAAAATTAAAGTCTTAGTTATTTTTCATTATTTATTTATATATCTCAATAAGAAATCTATTATTTGTTTTTATATAAATCACAGTTTTCATCACCTATAATCAAGAGAATCATTTAACTTAATTATAATAATCAGTCTCAAATGTAATAAAATAAGTTAGTAATTTTAAATAATCAGTCTTAATAAAATAAAATAAAATTCGACGGCACGGTTGACGCAGTGGCTAAGCGATTGGACTGCTGCGCTGCGTGTCGCGGGTTCGATCCCCGCACGGAACAAATATTTGTAAGTATGGCCTACAAATAGTTGTTTCGGGTCTGGGTATTTGTGTATGTGAGTTTAAATGTTGTGAACGCACCCACGATACAGGAGAAAGTCCTAGACAGGGGCAACGTTTTTAAAAAAAAAAAAATACTGCAGAGCAACTAACTTTTTACATAATTAAATGTTCTTTTATCTTTGTAACAATAATTTTTAAACATATTCAACTGTGAAACAAATGAGAATAATTTTACATAATTATATCAGTCAGTTTCAATAGCAATAACACAACAAAATAATCAGGCTTAAAAACAAACGTACTCGTAGAGTAACAAATTTTTTACATGTGAAATGTTATGAAATTTTGCTAAAATAGAAATAATCAACTGTAAAAGTCAAAAAGACGGACTTTTTATTGTTACCAATAACTGGTTTGGCTCAGTTAGTTGACGAGTTGGTTGAAGTTGAAAGATAAAATTTCCAGGTAATTTATTATAAATGTAAGTACCTAATAAACATTCACTAACATTTTATATGAAGTCTTTTTGATTTTTTGGATGTTTGTACATAATAAATATGCTTCTAATGGGGAAAAAAGTGCGTAAGGATAAGGTTAAGTGGCGATCTATTCTCTCTGCTATTTCATAGATAACTTTTGTTTAGCAAGGGAAAATACTTTATTAGGGTGAAACACTTTTCTCATTTACTGTACTAAGTAAAAAAAAACGATATTAAATTAATCGTATCGGGGGCGTCGGCCACAGGTGCGTCGACCACTGGGGGCCTAAGCCACGGACCCCCAACGAGGCCCTGCTGGCTGTCCGTCTGGCACAGGGCTGTATCTTTGGAACGTTATAAGGAGGCTGGTCTTCCATATGGTAATACGTATGTGTATGATGCACGAGAAAAAAATCTTGAGGATGCCTATGTCGCAAACCAGCCTTATGGGTAGTTGATAAGACAAATGGAACAGTTTTTCTTTAACCCATTGACCGCCACGGTCAAGTAAGACGACAAGCCAAAAAGTCGACAGACTTAGGGCACTTTTTGCTTGTTCGGCTTGTCGTCTATACGTGACTGTGGCGCTCAAAAGGTTAATCTAAAAAAATCGTAATATTACTATGGCCGCTTAGCAATAAAATATATACAACAAAAATGTGTTTTTTTTTGTTAAATATTTTCGTGGATTATTCTCCCCATTGTGATTGTAATTCGACATAATTTTTGCCACTGAAAATAAGTCGAGGACAATACATTCGTTGAGTCATTTTGTGCTGATTTTTTACACAAATTTCAGCAGCATTTCGCCGACTAATGCTGAGCTACGTAAATTACGCTGGGCTCTATAGAACCCAGTGTAAGAAAAATAAAAAGGTTGGTATATTTAAAATGCGGAATTGTTTTGGTTGTGTGTTTCCTGTCAGCTATACACATATTTTTAGTCTTATTTCGTAGCCTTGTAGATCTTAACCAACTGACCAATAACCACAAAATTCATTGAAATTCTTCCAACATTTAAATTTGCACAACTTTTAAGAAAAAGTTAAAAGTTACAATAAAAACAACAAAATTTCTTAAATAATTCACACATAAAATTATAAGAAAAAAACATAACAATTACGTTTTTAGGGCCTATAATAAATATGCGAATTCTCACATAGAAATACAGTAACATCAAAATAAAGTCAAAATTGAAACCCTCCTTTTTAATCCTTAAATGAATGACCCTTCTCACCGCAAATTCACTTTGTCAATAACTACAGTACAATAATGAGGCATTTATTTACGTGGTTCTCATGCACATGCACAAGAAAATTTTTAATAAATCATTCTCATTGGATCAAATATAGTCACTTTATCTCTCCATTGCATTGATAACCCTAGCTTTCAATACTATTGAGCTTTTCCTAAATAGATTATGCACATGCGTAGATTTTCAGTACCCCTGAATACATCCAAAATCACTACAGTGATCTCGAAAATTCACTACAGCACAGAAAACTCTAGCAGAAGCCAATGTTTTTGGCACCAAAACGAAAAGCTCAACCCAATTTTCACACATTTGCTGAAAAACAGAAAAGATTCATCTTACGAGAAACTGAAGGTTGAAATAAACAAATTCAGTACTTTACCTAATTGTATACGGAATCCGTTGAAAAATCCAGTAATGTTTCACATCACTATCTGCCCTTCATCACAATCACCATATCACTACCCATTAGTATCTATAACTACCAAAAATACACGATTTGTCACCTTAAAACAACACTAGCACTGAACACACCACAATTTCCCAACATTATCCAGAAAAAGGCAAAAAAAAAAACGGTTTTTAGCGTAATAATTTCGGTATTTAACGGTTTTTCGCGTGTAAAAATTGGGGGAAATGTATTTATAAATGTTTTAGCGGACGGCCGGGCGTTCGGCGCTGCCGCGTACCTCGGAATTCGGATTTAGGTTAGAAACGGCGGGTTATGGCGCCACCCACACATGCGCAGTACTGTACGCACAGGGACAAAGATTATGAAAGCTTCAGATGAGATAAAATGGTTTGAAGTGGTTTTGTGTGTAAGCTTAAGTGGTGGGTATTTTGTGTGTTCCTGTTTTGTGTACGTTTTTTGTTATAACCGTTTTATAATCTTTATTGCAGTGGCGTAGCGTAGGAGGGAAGGGGCGAGGTGCAGCTGCTAACGGCGCGTTTCAGAGGGTGGCAGAGAGCGGAGCCAGGAGGCTGTAAGCGTAGCCAGGCAGCAGCGTCAGGTCATCAGATAATTACTAATGTCGGGACTAAGTTGTAAAAGGACAATCAAGCAATGGCGTATTTTCCTTACTATACTACTCCACTGGCCCGGGGCAGCTTTTCGTATACAGAGTATAAACGTACCCGGCATGAAGCAAAAAATATTGTTGGGAAGCAACTTTATTTTTGGGTAAAAATCACGTTACGGTAAAAACTGAATGCAGCCCACTCAAAACATATTGCTGAATGGTTTACAATAGTAAATAGGTCAAGTAGGCAAGTAAAGTAAAATTAATACCTTAAAAACAGATATTAAAAATAAATATAACAAAACTTCTTTGACCTCCAATATCTCTGTAACAAGAAGGTTCCCAGTTAGGGCCCAGAACAAAAAAAAATATCGCAATAACGGGGAAAAAGTACCCTTCAACTTTGTTAAGGGTACTTTTACACCCTTTATGCCTTACGTACTTATATTCCGGACGGCCCGGTCCGGCTGGTTGTCAATCAGCTGATTAATATTGTTTGCACCACCACCAGCAAAAGTACTCTAAAATTGGAATACTGGTAACTTCGATAACGTGCAGCAAGCACCGCGTATGACGTTCGCGGGCCAACTAAATGTGGAGCGTGCTCTGTGCGGCGCGGCCCTTCCTTTGAAGCTGTTGCGTAGGATTCACGCAACAGTTACAAAGGATGGGCTGCGCCTTTATGCCATTTATGCCCTATATAAATAAACCCTCGTTGCCATAGTGCAACGAGGGTTTATTTTGCTTCGAACATTTATGATTCGCCGACAACTGTCGTAGGTGGCAGTAGCCCACCAGATACAACACCCTTCTGGTCGATGACTGCGTGCCGTTGGGGCTGCGGGTTGTTTGAAATAGATGCCGCGGCCTCGGCACAAGGGCTAAGAAGCAACATGGGTTGTTTTTAGTCAGTAGAAGTCTGACACTCCCTACCGCTCGGCCCAGACGAGGAGTCATTTGATGATTACCCACCGCCCAAAAAAAAAAAAAAAAAATGTATGCAACTGAAAACCGGCCTTGCTGATAAGTGTCACACAAAAAGCGGTGGATACTGCTGCCTTTTTTTTTTTTGGCGGGTGGAAAATCATCGAATAACCCCCCCCCCCCCCCCCCCCCCCCCGCTCTTGGGCAGAGAGAGAGCGAAGGGGAGTGTCAGACTTCTACTGACTAAAAACCAAACCCATGTTCCTTCTTCGCCCTTGTGCCGAGGCCGCGGTATCTATTTCGAACAATCCGCAGCCCCGACGGCCCGCAGCCATCGACCAGAAGGGTGTTGTATCTGGTGGGCTACTGCCACCTACGACAGTTGTTGTCGGCGAATCATAAATGTTCGAAGCAAAAAAAAGGTGCGAAATAAAACGTAAGTATCAAAGTTCCACAAACTACCAGGAGAACAGAAGTAGGAAGGAGGAATTGGAATCTTTAAATCAAATCTAAATTATTATTACTTTCTAAAACCATACACATACAGTTTGCAATGGTGACACTAATTATTCACCGTTCTGGCCTTGTGGTAGTTTGTAGGGACTTTACTATCCTAGTTTCCTATCTACAAGAAAAGAAAGGAATAATTTAGATTTGATTTTAAGATTCCAATACCTCCTTCCTACTTCTAATCTCCTGGTAGTTTGTGGGACTTTACTACCTATCCTTAATTTTTCATCTCCAAAAAAAGAATGTTTTCAATACATATTTTGATACAAATACGTTTTATTTCGCACCTTTTTTTCAATTTAATGTAATTAAATCCCAATGGGTCGATTTAACTACGATATTTTTTTCCCATGGTATTCTGGCCCACGCATTCGGCCGAGTTTTCCACTACTGTTCCCACTCCGTGTAATCTGGGCCGCGGACCAGAGGCCAGTTTCCCCCTAACCCAAAAAAAGACAATATACTATGTAGATATTAACCTACCTACCTAACCATCTACAAAAAGAAACTCAAATCTATGCGTCTTAACGCACACACGCACGCATCTTCTGGCAGACTCAGCGGCGTTTACGTAGATCGCAACACTCTGCTGATACTGAAAATACTCGTAGTCACTCGGACACACTGTAGACTACAGAATACTATGGGAACTCACTGGGGCTGGAGTGAGGAGTGAACATTTCGTGAGAGAAAAGAATGATGACCATCAATTTTTATGACTTAGAACTACTTAGTTATTGACGAGTGAGGCAAACTGAGGTATGAGTAAGAGTCCCCGTATTAACACTGGTCGTGTTACGGGGACTCTTGGGTCCACATACCACATGATCTTCTTCTTCTTAGCGTGTCGATGACAATTTAATTTGAGTCGTTCCAAAATTTGGCGACGAGTTTGGCACTTTCAGTAGCCTTCAACAGCTCCGGTGAAATACCACATGAAAACAATTTTTTTAAATATACTAGAACCAGAGCCGTTCAGAAGCCCTTTGGGTTGACAATATTGTTAGAAACGCGGGAACTGGATGGATGAGCGACGCACAGAACAGAAGAGAGTGGTAGAAAAATGGGAAAACCTATAACCAACAGTGGGTGATCCCGGGCTGAAATGATGATGATGAGACATAAACTATCCCAAAAAAGTTTCAGTAACTTTTGACCTCTACATATACAGTATCTTATAGATAAATAGTACATTACTGCAGCGGCCAGCAACAGAGGCATTGATGGACGAACGTGTAAATGTGGGCCGAGGCGAAGCCGAGGCACACATACGTAAGTCCATCAATGCCTAGTTGTGGCCAAGGCTTGTATAGTACTTTTCTCAAATAATGCGAGGAAATTAAATACAATTTACTTTTCAAAATCACATGAACAACAATAATTTTTCACGCGTTGAAGAGTTCAGCCAATTCGAAATTTAAATAAAACCTTTAATAAGTCACCTCCTTGGTTGCTATGGTTCAGAGTAAAAGATCGATCCATTTTTAAATAACACGACAGATATGAGTTTAGTATGTAATTTATTTGGCCGCTAAACACGACAGATATGGATTTTCATACAACTTTTGCCGGCCGCTGGTCGCATGTATCTGGCCAGTACAGCAATTTCGATTTATCTCGAAGAAGGTTGTCAAAATAATGCTCAAATTTCCAAGCATGTTTGAGAAAAAGATATTTCCCTTATCACAATCTCACTCCACTCTCACTTCTACAGAAGCGACAAACTCTCGACAACCAGTAGTACCGCCTGGCCGTGACGTTTGACGCAGTGATTCAGTGCACACGTGACGAAGACTGACAGGATCGTAGCACTCGCATACATCACGCTTGTAACGATAGGGTCGTTAGCAGAGTTGTAACTGCTATACACATTTTTGCACGAGAATTTACGTTTTGACTTGAGATTTGATTTCTTTTTGTTATTGGTGGTAAACACGACCAAGCGTAATATTTCTGAATTTTTCTTTCAACCCTGTTGTGGTAATAAGAGTAATCAGATAATAGGGCTTCTGATAAGGGTGACTGCAATTGCTGCGAATCAAGTCATAATCTAATCATAGGTATTATAATTAGATAGGCATTCAGCAAGAAAAACGAGACGAGGCTCCCAAGTTTTTGTAATTTTAACTGGAATAGGAGACTGGCAATGCTGATTTTCAGCTGCATCCAGTTTGACTGGATGCCGACCCCAACATAGTTGGGAAAAGGCTAAGCAGATGATGATGAGAAAACTGGTTATAACAGAAATGAATGTAATGACTGGAGGACATCTTAACGAGGGCGAGAGCAGAATCAAAATAATGATTTCTTTCACTGAAGTTTCTTTCTCACCTCACCCCTGCACTTCAAGTGCAGGGGTGAGGTGAGGTTCAGTTAAAACTCTACCCCTGTAATCTTCAAAGTAAGGCAGATATGTACTTGAAAGCGATCCACATTTAGCCAATTAAGTTTTAATCCCATGTAATAGGGAGCTAGATGGATGGATTGTGTGAGAAATTATATGAAGGATAAAGGAGTAAATGATGCCATGGTGACTGACAGAGAAGAATTTTTTTTTTTGGGACAAGCCCGCCACACTATTACCAAACCACTGTAACTCTTGTTAGCCAGAATCAACAGTGGCAACCACAAGAAAAGCGCCGAGACAATGAAGCTCGACGAAGTCCCAGAGAAGCGATTTAACTGTCTTGGATCTCGCAACGAAATTAATCAGAAAATAATAGCGGAGGAGTAGGAAAAAACATAATTCTTCACTTCTGACAGAGAAGAATGGAAGCAGAAAAAGTGTTGCGCTGACCCGAAATAGAATGGTACAAGAGCAGGAAGATGTTGATCCTTAATAGGGAGCTAGCCCGATCTAATTGCCTGCAAACGATAAAAAAAAACAACAATCATTGCCCAACCCAAGAATCGAAGCCTGAACTTCATGCTAAGCAATCACACTTGTTACCACTGTCAGTACCTACTAAACTGAACATAGAGCTTCGGAATCAACTATAGAAGCAGATACAAAGACAATTATACTATTTGAAATCAACATTGCAGTAATCGTAAAGCTGATACAAACATCCAAAAAATTCAAATCGAGAGAGTGCTATCAAAATAGGGAGAGTTTTATGATCGATTTTTATGATGAGGGGAATCTTAACGACCCTTGCAAGAACCTACGCATAAGTACTGGTTTCAGTGAATATTTAGGTGCATTTATGGTGTCAGTGTTTCAGTAGCATGGTTTTGTTTTTATATGATAACTAGCTTTTGCCAGCGGCTTCGCCCGCGTGAAAATGACGATTTTCCATACAAACTTTCATCCCCTATTTAACTCCCTTAGGAGTTGAATTTCGAAAAATCCTTCCTTATTCCTTGTCTACATTATAAAGGGGACCTTGTGCAAAATTTTCATATTTCTAGGTCCAAGGGTTTGGGCTGGGCGTTGATGAGTCAGTCAGTCAGGACTTCTCTTTTTATATATATAGATAGATAGATTAATCATTAATACAGGGTCTAAACGCACTCTTCACGAAGCCGTCAACCAAGCAATGTGGAACATCAAACTAAGCGATGGATTGCTGAGAAAAGTTTTTTTTTGTGTGAAATATCATGTTTTACCGTAGAACCCTTCGTATCACACTCAAAACATTGTGTTGAAGGATGCTTCGAACAGTAAAAGGAACACGTAGATAATTCAAATAAAGTTATAAGCTAATATTAATAATATAAATAATATTCCACAACTATCACACAACGCCATCTAGTCCCAAGCTAAGCAGAGCTTGTGTTATGGGTACTAGACAACTAATAAACATACTTATATATTTCTAAATACATACATATTATAGATAAATTACACCCAGACACAGAACAAATGATCGTGCTCATCACACAAACAGTTGTCCTGGGTGGGAATCGAACCCACGACCTCCGGCATAGCAGTTAGGGTCACTAACCACTAGACCAACAGGCCAGTCAGCTGAAAAACTAGTATTTATAAAATACTTGTAGAGGGTGTGGAACTTTGACCTGCAATATCTCCGTAACTAGAAAGTTCCCAGGTACCTACTTATGGTCTTAACTGCCTCGTTGGTCTAGTGGTCGCAAGCGCGACTGCAGAGCGTGAGGTCCTGGGTTCGATTCCCGGGTCGGCCAAACAGTGCTATTGGGTTTTTCATTAGTAATTTCCCAGTAGTAGCCCGGAGTTTGGAAGTTGGTGGTATAATAATAATAAACATTTATTTCAGGCTTCTAAGGCCCATAGGTAAAATACACAAATAACATAAAACAATAACAACAAACTAATACATATGAAAAAACCTTATTAACTATAACTACACACGTAAAGTTGACGGCGTCGTGTTACGCTGCGAGGTGTCACGTAATCGTCCCCGGAAACGTCGATACAATACCCACGTGCCTCGGAAAGCACGTTAAGCCGTTGGTCCTGCGCCTGATCTCTCTCCGGACGTGTCGGATTGCCATCCCATCGGACTATGAGAGAAAAGGGAACAGAGAGTGCACCTGTGACTGCGCACACACTTGTGCATTAAAATATCTCCCGCGCAGATGGCTAATCTCGGCTGGGATTGGCCGCCGCCGTGGCCGAAAAACGGTCAGGAGGACTATTATTATGGTCTTGAACAAGAAAATGATCACAATGACGAGGAGAATAAGTGATGCTTTCGGCTTCGTTTTAAGGGTATTTTTACACGTAGCTAGTTTAGGCGCTTTGCACATGGAGCAACTTAAGTTAAGGCAACTTAAGCAACTTTAAAAGTTTCCTGTAACTAGTTGATAGTAGCTACAACGTTTACGGTTGCCGCAATTTTATGGCAATCTGTGAGCAACTTTCATAACCGAGTTGCTCAATCTACGCAGCGAACAGCGTGACAATGAATATCGAAGAAGCAGCAATTGCTCTAATTTTATTACGTCGTCGCCGTCGTCGTTAACTTTAAAAATCAGTATAATATTTAACAGTTGCTACTTAGTTGCGGCAATTAGCAACTAACTTAGTCATCGATTGCAGCAACTGAAAACTGTTGACTATCTCCGGAACTCGAAACTCGAGTTGCTATGTATTGTGTGCACTGTCCAATTGAAATGTATGTAAACAGCTAGTTGCCAGCTAGTTGCCAGTTGCTGCAATAGTTGCTCCATGTGCAACGCGCCTTAGAGAGTGGTTTTCCTGTTAAATAACGACTGTAACTTCAGTAAAAAACTTATTTCATAATTTTATAGGTTCCAAAATAGTAGGTTCCATAATATATTGCGCGAAAATACTTTTAAAAGTTGCTACTTGTTACATACATATTTATGTTATATAAATATCCATATTGCAAAACCACTATTTCCCAATAATGATGTGCAATAATAATATGTCGAACAATGATTGATTCATATATCCTGTAAAAGCCATGTGCATGTTACGTTACTAAATACAATTGATTTATCCACGTTTAGCAGTACAAGATGAATTTAATCTTGTTAAAAGTAAAGGGTGTAACAGATTCTGAACAACATGTTCTCCAAAAAATCAAAGTAAGTAAAGTATTCTTATTCTTTATAACACACTAGCTGATGCCCGCGGCTTCACCCGCGTGGATGTCGTTCAAATTATATACTAAAACCTTCCTCTTGAATCACTCTATCTATTAAAAAAACCGCATCAAAATCCGTTGCGTAGTTTTAAAGATTTAAGCATACAGACAAACAAACAGACAAAAATAGCGACTTTGTTTTACTATGTAAGGATAATAATTACCCACAAACTAACGTGGTGCATCCAGCTCCTTATTTCCAATAATATTCCACCAGAATGGTTTTTCGGAAAATTTTGACGCGTGTCACCTACTGCCTAACTACAGAGATCATCAAACTCTTCGTTGAACTTGCCGTCCACGTAGGTACGTTTTGCCACGGTAACGATACATTGCTTGCACGATTTTGTCGACGTTTTACAATAAGTGCCCATGTAGGCCTATGTGAAATAAAATATTTTGATTTTGATTTTGTTTTTGAATTTGCGAATGAGGAAATAAAACAAATCAAAATAAATGGATTTATTAATAAGGAATACATATTACATTAATTAAAACTATAAAATAAACTAAACTAACAATAAACTATAAAAAGGCATCGAAATACTGCTACTCAACGCTGTCAGCCGGTAATGTGCCCAAAAGACTGGCGGCATTGCCTCGTTGTATGGCAACACTTAGCCTCTGGCCAAGATAGAAGCCAGCCCTTGGGTCACGAGAAGCTTCAACTAAGCGTGTGGAAATTTCCTTAAATAGGCTATGAGCAATCGGACCTCACGGCCCCAGGGTTTCAACCAAATCAAAATTGGATTCCCACAAAATTCCTGAAATAATTTCTTGTACCGGTCATCTTGATATGATATACTATCAGATTTCCCACATCAGTCTTGAGGGGTGTCCCTTACACTCTGTATTGCTTATGTAGAACGGCAAGCTTACCATTATGGGCCTACCACATGCACAGGCTTCACCACAGTCTTGCCTGCGCGATTACACGGTGCACACGGTACATCGCTCGTGTGGTTGGTAAAACTGTATTACTATTACCGTGTAATCGCGCAGGCAAAAGTGTGATGTAGCTTGAGCGTGTTGTAGGAAATTAGAGAAAGAATGTTCAGAATCGGAACAGTAGTTCCCTAGAATATTACCTTCATCTAATACCTACAATTGTTCTCCCGTCATCGCTATTAAGTATACATTTTTTTACTCATCCTGTACACTAATATAGCGGATGTATTATATCTGTCTAAACTAATAGTGGAGTTTATAAATATTTCGCGAACAAAAGACGCCCGCGCATGATGTGTAACATTATTATAAACACATTCTAAACAACACATAAACTTTTATAGGCTGCCAAATATTACATTAATAAAGAATATAAAAGTCTATGTTCTTACGTGTAAAGCTGCGTCTACAATATGCTACTACTTGAACTATGGAAGTTAATCATCTGCATAGCTATTTTGGCTATTTCCCAACTATTTTGGGGTCAGCTCCCAGTCTAACCGGATGTAGATGAATATCAGTATTTTACATGGAGAGACTGCCTGTCTAACCTCCTCATTCCACCTATCTGACTGAGTAATACAGTACGCCTTGGTATAGGGATGTTAACAAAAAAAAACTAATTAGTCCGTCAGATTAATTTCCAAAAAATATTGGACACATATTTTTTATTTTTTCACGTAAACAAACAATGAAGACGATACAGTGCTTTGAAAACTCGTGTGACGTCATATTCTAAGACATTAGTACCTATGACATTTCTTAGCGAGCAGTGACGTCATAACCTCCCAAACAAATCTTTGACGCGTTTTATCTTCGTCAATTTTTATTGATTTAATAAAACAAAAAATACGTATCCAATATTTTTCGATAATCTAACAGACGGACTAATTAGAATCATATTTATTTAAGCCAGTAAACATCCCTATTTATTGTCACACTTTCGGGCCACTGGCTACCTGTAATATTTCCTAGGTCTATAATAATTATTTACCTAGGTTTTTTTTATTTATGGGAAGAACTCCTGAAAGCCATAATCAACCGTGGGAACCACCAAAAACGCGCCGAGACAATCAAATGAAACGCAACGAAATCCCAGAGGAAAAGTTTAAACAATCTTGGATCCCGCTACGAAATGAATCAGAATTAAATTAACCTCGTCCGTCGCTTTTCATCAGGTGTGATCGAGGTCAAGAGTACGCCCGTTTAGCAATAAAAAGCAATAAATAACGGAGGGCTAAGTTTACCTAGGTCTTTCGATTTACGAGTACTTTGTGGTTGTCGGTTCTTCATGAGTGATGTTGCAACAAGACGTATAGGTAAACCATCTTAGGCAATTAATAACCCCGAAATCACCATTGCTTTCTGGGGTTCTAAAGTGGTCACTTACCAGATCATAGTAGGATCATAATAAGAATTGCGTTAAAATTCGTAAAATGATCACAGACGCAGTCACTATTACAAATGGTCCATTTTACGAATTTTCATATTATGATTCTTTTATGATCTACTGCTAGCCATTTTAGACCCCCATGATTTAAAAACGAATTATGGGTTTCTTTAATGAATATATGTTAAATAACAACACTGGCGAACTCTCTAGTCTAAGGAAAGACTTAAGCTGTGGCGAGATAGCGTTTCATTACCCAACCCATTTGTGCCACTTGCCGAAAATCTTCCGCCTGGACACGAGTTGCCATGGCTAACCTGGAAGTCTCTAAATAGACTCCGGACACAGGTAGGCCGAAGCAAGGAAAATCTGTTCAGGTGGAGATTCATAGATGACTGTGCCCTGGAGTGTAAATGTGGTCTTGCCCTACAAACTATGGGGCAATTGATATCGTGTCCAACCTGCCCCGTTACTTGCACATCACAGGAGCTGATGGAGGCTACTGACCGTGCCAAACTCGTCGCCAAATTTTGGGCCGACTTAATTTAGATTGTCATCGACACGCTAAGAAGAAGATAATAAACTAACACGGCAAGTTAAATAGAAGCTTATAATATCCTGATGAAAGTAAACTGCTAAAGGTAACGAGAGTCTAATAGACTCATCATCATCTTTTCAGCCGAAAGACGTCCACTGCTGGATATATAGGCCTCCCCTTAGTGTCGCCACATTGACCGGTCCCGTGCGTCTCTCATCCAGCGGATCCCCGTAACCTTTATCAGGTTAAATAAACTCAAAAGTAGCAAAAATTATACGGGGTCAAAGGGTCAAGGTCAGGGTCAAGGTCCCTTATCCAAATGAATTGGGATAAGGGCAAGAGAATGATGAAAGGGACAAAAGAGCAATTCCTCCACGATCTAAATGTATGGGTAATTAAATTAATGAAGAAAAAACTCTATGTAATTTTAGAATGGTGCACTGAGTATGAGGTTCGGTTTCGGGTCGGTGTCCGTTCTACCCCGTATTTTTGACCTTTAATGCATTGACAGAAAGTAGTAAAAAGAAAAAGCAGACATGTTTTCAAGCTAACTTTACAAATGGAACAATGTTTACAATACACAATTTATGTAGCGGTCAGGTTTACTGCGTTACGTCACTGCTGATCCATTAAAATTAACGTCGTAAATATAAATGTTCCCGTTTCGAAACGATTAGTGATTTATTTTTAATGAAACGCTTTAGGATTAAAGGGTGATTGAAACGGATATCGAAGCGATATACAGCCGCACGGTTCGACCTTCAAGGTTAAGCCGCACTTGCCAACGTCAGTCTGTGGATGGGTGACCACCCATTACGTACCAAGTTTCCTCCGCGCGTACCTCATCGGAAAACGCCCGGCTGTCTTTTGTAGAGCTTTGACAGCCGTTACAGACAGTTCGTGGCCCAAAAGTCAGACAACCAGTTTTACCAAGGGACAGGTACCGTATCACTCAATGGGTTGTGGAAGTCGCTCTGTGTAAAGTAGGTAGGTACTGGTATTCATTCAGCTACTTCTGGTAAGACTATAGAAGCACACCCCAACTGCATGTTCGTGAACGCACTTACGATACAGAAGAAATTCCTAGTGTGGGGAAATGTTTAAAAAAAAATAAAAAAATTTAGAGGCCGACAGGGGACGCCCTTGAAAGACATCATCATCATCATCCAAAGCCTAAATTCACCCACTACTGGGTATAGGCCTCCCTTTTCTTGTGCCGTTCTCCACGGTCCTGTGCCAGCCTAAACCAGGGTTTTCCCCCGATCTGCCCATCTCGCCATTGGATACCCCACACCCCAAAAAACATACCTTGAGCTTATTGGTGATGTTCTTCAGAAGAGACAGGTGCGTAGTATTGGCAACTGGCCTGCGTGTATAATGGCCACATGGATAAATGACGACGAGGCTAAAAGAGTAGGCAATGTAGGATTGTAGAAGGTGGATTTCTGTGGTTTCTAGGTACCCCATAGGGAAAAGGCGTGAGTTTTTGTATGACGAAATTGTTTTTTTTTAAGATACCTAGAATGGAAAGGCATCATGAAATGAATTAATAAACTTATTTAGATAAAAACCCGAGAAAAATGCTTTTGACTAGAAACTTAGAAATTTAATAAAGCGCCATCTATTACTTGCTGTAAACATTACAACATTGGTTTGCTATGTAACGTTCGACGTCAAGAACACAAAATATGAAATTTGATACAGCGCCATCTAGTTAACGTTATATGAACTGTTAAACCAGTTCGCGGTCAACCCTTTTCTGAGGAATGTAGTACACATTTAGATAAGCAGATGGCGCTGAGAGCTTGTTAAAAGCTTTGCTGAAACAATGATCCTGAAGAAATTATGGTATGGTGGCCCTGTACCTAAAGTATTTACTTATTTTTGGTTCTGTAGGTACCTAGTACTTAATTACACTGCCAACCCACTGGCAAAAGTGTAGTGATTAATTATGGCAATATTTCTTCCGACCATAATATTGTTAAATAATATTAAATCCATGTCTAAGCTATAATATTGGTACCTACTGTTATAATATAACCAAAACCAATGCTTTATCCCCTTCTTTTAATCTGGTACCACCTATAGGTATTATATTTAGGTCAACATTTTCCATTGTAGTGTACATGGTGATCAAATATTTTATTTCCCGACGGATTCGAATGCTGCGGACGACTATAAAAAGGAGAAGCTCAGTTTTCCCCTGACACAGAAAACGAGGTCGTAGTCAATGCATTGTCAGATTATTATAACAAAACATAACATCACGTCTGTAATCCTCGAAGGGTTAGGCAGGGGTGTACCTAATTAATACACCCACATTTCGCCAGTTAACTTTAAAAGGAGAGGAAGGCCAAAGAAACGATGGATGGACTGTGTGAAGGATGATATGGCTAGAAAGGAGGTGACTGCTGAGATGACGAGAAAGGGAAGTATGGAAGAAGAAGACATGTTGCGCCGACCGCAAATGAATTGGGATAAGGGCAGGAGAGTGATGATGATGATGATTTCGCCAGTTAACTTTAAGTCTCATATAATGGGGGGCGAGCCTGTTGCCATTAACCGGACACAAATCCAAACTCCGTGGCCGCTACCGAAAGATTCCTTACAGTAAAACTCAATAACACATTTTCCTGACCAGGGTATCGAACCCAGGACCTTTTGCACATCAGTTTCGCTTTACTAGACCAACGTGTCAAATTCCCAAACAACTTTATTCCCTTCATAACTTCCGAAATCAAGAAATATCGCAGCCCTCATAATTCCTGTACAATATTTTCTCTTAGCCTTTTCTTTTCATAATTTACGACATACTTGCTAGAGTGTTGGCTTTCTTAATAAATTTTAAAACGCTAACCAGTCTCTTCTGAGATATGGAAGTTTTTATCTTTTAAAGTTAACTACGTTGACTTTTTTCATAACTAACTTTAAAGTTATTTAGTTAAGAGAATAGTTATCTTCACTGTCGGTTGGGTTAAGGCAGGCGTACTTACAACCAATCAATAGGGTACCTAGTTGACTGACTAAAAAAATATGATTCTGGTTTAGTCCGTCTGTTAGATTATCGAAAAATATTGTAAATAAAATTATATTTTATTTTATCAAATTAATAAAAATAGACGAAAATAAAACGTGTCAAAGATCGTGAGTGGGGGCTGGTGACGTCACTGTCTGGTAAAAAATGTAGGTACCAAACTGTGACGTCGCGTTTTCGAAGCACTGTATCGTCTTTATTTATTTTTTACGTGAAAAAAGAAAAATTTACGTGTCCAAAATTTTTGGAAATCTATCTGACGGACTAATTAAATTTTTTTGTATTTATTTCAGGCGGTAATGTTTAATCTATAGATTCTTAAGAATGGAGACACTATGAATCCCTTCAAGTGTAAAAATAAAAGCTTAACTAAAAACTATTCTCTGCAGGTAAAGTTACGTAACTACAACATTCTATTAACGGCTCAGTTAACTGAAAACTAAAGGTCAATGACTTGTAAAATAATCGATCGTTTCAATGTCAAGTTTTTCTTTATATAAAAGCTCTATAGCATGTAATCTATGTAGAAGCAGGTGAGTAACCAATTTGGGATGAAGTGATTGCAGCATTTTATTTAATGATTCGTGAATCATTCCGTATTGAATATAATGTGTTAGTTAGATCATTAGAGTCACCTGATATTAAGTACTGAAAAAGACATTTGGAAAAGGAATATATTATGTCTATTTATTGGTTTTAATGTGACGACACACGTGGCGACCGTTGAAGAAAGCCTATGTCTAGCTATAGCTGTGTTTGTATTTCTGCCGATATAATGATGATGATTTTAGAGCTCCTTCTTAAGAAGTTCTAGAAAAGAGTTAGTAAATATTTAGGTAAAGTTCCAAGGACTAGAACAAAGTCCTATGCTTTCACATTTATTGTGCGAACCCCCAGTCTGTGGAATTCACTGCCGGCTTCGCTCCACATAATGTGGATCTATTCAAAGTTCGAGTGCATCGGTTTCTTCCAGACAAGCCTGCTCCACACCACCACCCACCAACCACGAAGAAATCACGAAGGCCGCATATAATTCACTCGACATCAGGCGAGTTGCGTCAAAACGCAAATCCATTTAAAATTAAACAAATATTTTTTTCATATTTGTTTATAAATGCTGCTGCGTTTTTGTATGTATGTAACAACAATACTCCGTAGTATTGTTGTTACATACATACAAAAACATACAGCCGAATTTAGAACCTCCCCCTTTTTTGAAGTTGAAGTTTATTCAAAAATATGCTAAAGGTAATGCCAACAAACAACAATTCTAAGCTCAAGTTTGAAAGGTAAAGGGGGGTTCAAAGGTGAGGATACGATTTCTAGGTGATGGACACAAAACAATGTTACTAGAATAGCGTAAATTTTATTGCAGGCCTGAGTATGACCTAGCCAGGGGACGTGAACTGTGAGGTTGATTTCCAGCAGTCAGAGGTTCCGTAGAAACAATAATGATTACCTTTGTCTCTAGGTAAGGCATTGAATGCTAATAATCCGTGTCTCTTCTTGTATAAATTCGATTTACATTGTATGAATTCTCCGATATTCCGTCAATTTTATTCTTAGAAATAATAAAGCACGTTGACAGTTTTTTTTTTTGTAGATAATAATATTTTAGTGTTAAATAAATATGTAATTTTTATTTTTCGTGCTCTTTTCAGCAAACTCTTATATCATGGGCATGCATAAAAAATAACTAGCCCGCTATCTTTGGGACTCCGCTATATCGAATTGAGAACGACTTCTCTTAGATAACCGTGCTTTGTTATCCAAACTAAACATTATAATTATTCAAAATTTCAGCTCAATGGGTAACCAGGAAGACTCTTCCTGACCTGAAACCCTAAGATTTTTTTACATAGTTGGTACTTTTTAGAATAAAATCCTGTTAAAAACGTTAGCTTATCATAGTGTTACTTTTTTTTTTGAGTGTTGTAAATCATCAAACGACTCCTACCGCTCTGGGCACAGCGGTAGGGAGTGTCAGACTTCTACTGACTAAAAACCACCCATGTTCCATCTTAGCCCTTTGTGTCGAGGCCGCGGTATCTCTTTTGTACAACCCGCAGCCCCGACGGGATAATATTGTTACTTTACTGGAGTATTGTATAATCGACCTTAAAAGCAGGTTACATAAAAACTAAATTTAATCCTTTAACCCCCATAATTAAACCCTATAGCATCGTTAAAGTCCAAGACATACTGCACCAGTGAATATCATTACAGGCGGGGCAAAGGCCTACACAACCTAATAAACCATGATTTTATCGAACCTGCACCCTGACATGTGGGCACTAAATGTCAAACGTGGTTACCAACTTACCAGTAGCGTGGAGCTCTAGTACTAATAGGATTTTCTGTGCTTCCAGGAAATTATCAGGTGTAGGTTCCCTTCTGATGTTGTTTATGTAACTCAATTTGAAGAGTTTTCAAATAAAAGTTATTACTAGTCTTTACCTATGAAAGAACTGGTTGATTTTGTCCGAGAAACGACAAAAATAAAACCTAACAGTATTAAAATATAGATCACTTTGATTTTGATAATGACGGAAAATTAAAGGTAAAAAATAATGATTATAATTGATGCATATTACTGGAACCTCCTTAGGAAAAGGAATAATGAAGGCTGGAAAATTTAAAAATATTAAGGTTTATTAAAGGAGAGTCTGTACCTACAAAAATGTATTGGACCTAAAATGATCCTTACAACGCTCATAGTGTCTGAAAATAGCTCATAATACGAGGAAATGTCAAGGAATTCTTCGCGAATATCACAAAAGAGGCCTCACATACGAAAGGTATGAAAAGGAATAATTCATAATGACGAAGGAGCTCTCTTTGCTCCTTCCCTTGCTACGACCTAAAACATTTCCAGCATTGCAGGTTATGGCTGAAATCAGCTGCAATGCGCAACATTCAAACTAGCACAAGAACCACAAGGTAAAATACTACAAAAGTCATTCACCCTGCATTCTTTATGCCTCACAGCATAATACACGTTTATTATCTGTCAAATTATAATCGCCATTTTCATCTCGACACGATTTTGACATTCTACCAAAATTGATTGCATTTTTAACAACACCATTTCACGCATGCAAACAAAAAATATACACATCCAACGTCCGCCCTCAATCAACAATCATTATTTTGCAATTTTACGACTCAAATGAAGCAATAGAATCGATGAAAAGACAATTTAGAATCGAATTAACACGCAGAAATGTCACATTTGGCGCGTAAACGTCAAACGTCAAGCCGCCATCTTGCGCGAGCTTATTGGCGCGTTCGGTAGGGTTGTTTGAGCGGCGAACGGGCGGACGTATGTCTATCTCTGTCGCGCTCAGTTACATAATACGGAAATGGGTGAGCAGTGTTAAGTTTTGTGGCGAGTTCCGCATGCGGCCCGTGTCGGGGGTAGTTATTGATTTTTCAAGGAGTTTGCGGCAGTCGCCTAACACGCCGGTCCCCAGCGCGAAAAACACATCCGAATCGCGCTCGCGTTTTTACAAATAACACAGTTATTTATCCTAAATTCTAATTTTACAGTTAAATATTTCGATTTCTGTTAAATTCGTTCTATAATCAGTTGTTTGTGTGGAGATTTTTGTGCTGGAAAACTCATTTCGTAAGTGTTAGAAGGTTTAATTGTTACATTTTTATTCTAAGGCACCATTTTAATTATGGTTTATGTGTCGTTGTGGGCTTTAAGTTGTCTGTTTCTGTTTTTCTAATTCCATATGTGATTTTAAGGCGTATCGCCTGTTGTGTTATGTTAATTGCCATCAGCTGTTGGGCTCAGCCGTGCAGCTAATTAGATGTCAGAAAGTAGAAAATATTTACGATGATCACATTCAATAATTTTTCACTGCACAGAACAAAAATACGAAAAATCTGACTCACCAATTTGTCTAGCCCAAAAGTGGGCTTCAGGAACCGGGTCCGGACCATAGCATGGTGCACATTCATTTTGTTTTTTTTTTATAACTATTTTATTTTATTTTTAATCTAATGGCACGTTCAAATCACTCGCACGTCAGTCCTCCACTGATTAAATCTCAATGATGCATATACACTGGCGGATGTATACGAAGCTCAATATTCTCCCTCGAATCAATAGTGTAATGTATAGTGAGGATGGGACAGATCTTAGTGAGGCGGAGATGTTGATGACGTCACTGGTCGTTAGTGACACCATGGGTGACGTCATGTGTCCTTGTTCATGTCCCTCGGGATGCCTTCGGGTGTAGACCTCGTTAGTTTTTAATATCGCTGGATTAATCCCCTCTATTGGAATATTAATGGCCCTGATCTACTTATATGTGTGCTGTCCCATCTCTTATTAGATTAGGGGAGATCCAATTGATAAGGTAGACTGGGTCTGAAGCCTTGCCTCATCTAGGCTTAGAGGAGAAGGTATACTGGTTCTTGAAACCTCATCTAGGCTTAAAGGATCATCTGAATCTATACGCCTTAGCGACCCGGCAAATGGCAGCGTATTCAATCAATTCATTTTTCGTCTCGAACGGAAAGGAATTGTGATCGAAGACAGTGCTTAGTGAATTGTTTGACCTGACTTGAGCTGAATTGGACTGAGGTAATTCTTTTGTTTTTAATTACGCTTTTCAATAACTCAATATCAGCGTCCTTTAGGGGACAAACAAGTAGGAGAGAGGAATAGGACCTTGTTTTAACAACTTAAATAGTGATTAATGATGACTACCCAACTGCTGATATATCATCATCATCATCATTCTCGTACCTTGCGTTTGACGCAGCATGTCTTCTTCATCCATACGTCTCTATATGTCGTCATCTTATGATGTCACTCCCTTTCCAGCCATATCATCTTTCACCAGCTGTTAGGTATATCATTCTTAGCAATAATAATAAATCAATCAAAACAAAATGGCCAACGTTCTCTGCAGTAAAACTTCAAGGTTTACAATAGCTTATAAATAAAAAGAAGTTAATAATATTATCAGCATTGCAGTAGTAATGGATACTTTAGTTCCATTGGCTTCAAAATCGTATTGCACAACGACATATTCCTAAAATTAATGTACCTAAATTGTTTCCTTTTTCTTTCAAAATACTCGGTTTTGCATAACGAATTATTTATTGTTTATCAAAAATAGTATCTCTAACAATAACTCAGTTTTTTCTTTACTTTTTTACTTACTTTTACATTTCGGGCTATTTTGTGTGTCTCAAAAACAGTAAAATCTCTAAAAAAATATATTATTTTGCCTCTCTTTTATATTACTCTATTTTTAATCTTTTTCTTATCCATATCATTCAATCCACTGTATCAAATGATGATTTGGTTGGCTATTTAATTTTATATTATTAATCACAACACTATTTTTATTTGATTTAATCAATAAGAACTCAGCTTCTTTTCATGTTTACTGACAATACTTTCAAAATCTAGAGAATATTACTCAAGTACTAAAATACTCATTACCATAAACCACATTTAAGCTTCATATTCCAATCTACTAAAGCTAATCCATCATCATTATCATCATGAAGCCAACCTTATCGTTTGTAGATAAGTGCTGGACCTTTTCAAACGCCACTGAGCATGATCTCCATTGTTCATTGAACCGGCAGGAGGCATGCGCGGTTATCCGGAATACCCGCCCGGATAAAAGCCTTGATCTTCGATTTTTATCTTTTTTGCGGTCTTATCTTTACCTTTCTTACTTTTCTATAGATTTATTTTCGCTTTAGAATCTTTCTGTGTTGGGTTTATTCTTTTTCTGGTCTGATTAGTTTTTTATTTGGATTGATTGGTTTTCTGGAGATTGTGCCTTCATAATAACAGGTGTTTGGGTCGATCTTTAATATCTGCCACGCTTGATTAGATTGTTCCGTCAATGTGTAACCACATTACCGAGTTATTGCTCTCGGTTGTCAAAAACTTATGGACTGTCAAAGATTTGTACCTACTTAGTACAAATCTTTGACAGTCCATAAGTACTAGGACCAAAACCCGAACAACCAGTCTCACCAACGGATAACTCGTAACGTATCACCGTACTCTGTGTATCACCCAGTAGGTTGTGGAGATCAGATAGGCAGTCGCTCCATGCTTAAATACTCGTATTTAGCTCCATCCGGATAGACTGCAAGCCTACCTCAACACAGTTGGGCAAAAGGTAGGCAGATGATAATAGACTGGTTTCCTGCTTCGTTGATTTAGTGATCGTAAGTAGCGACGATGTTAAGGGGGATTTTCGGAATAGTTTTACATTAGAGTTCAGTTTTTCCCCCCGGAGGTATTCTCTCAGGGAGTGGAATAACTTAAAATGCCAAGGACTTTGGACTTTTTTTACATTCGAGAAAGAAAGAAAGAAAATCACGACCAATTCAATCGAGACCAATTTTCTCCTTTGAGGGGGATTCTCTCAGAGGGGAAAAGTGGAATAAGCCGAGGTTTGTACCCGGTTTATGGGAATACGTTCGTCCCCCTATTACCTATATTATCCTACCCTATTACCAATAGGACTCAAACGTAACTGGCAAAATGTGGTTATACTGTTAGGTACATCAACATCATCATTTCAGCCGAAAGACGTCCACTGCTGGACATAGGCCTCCTCTTAGTGTCACCACATTGACCGGTCCCGTGCGTCTCGCATCCAGCGGATCCCCGCAACCTTCACCAGGTCACCTCTTCCTAACCCTTCGGGATTACAGCATATAGGGTTAGGACATTACAGGAATGATGTCATATTATTTATGGTTTCCTTGAATGATTTAAATTCGAGTGATGTTTCTCATTTGTTTAGTTTCCGTTCTCTTAGATCTTTGTAGGATACTAATGTTTATTATTTAAATGCCATTAAAAGCTATGACGATTGAAGCACTATCGTTGTTTAAAAATAAAGCAGCATTAACAATTTCAAGGACTTTACTAATGTTTATGTCTACTGTGACGAATATTGTAGTATTACTGTAGATTCTCAATCTGTTGATAACCCATTAAAAAAGTGAATAGTTGCTAGGAAAGAATTATTATCAGTTTCTTAAGGAATTGACGAGACTATTCCTGTGCTTCATACAAGTTATGCACAAAACGATGAAGTATACTTGAATACATTCAGTTGTAGTACAAGCAGTGAAAACCTAGTGGTTTGACCATCGAACTGCCAAGTCAAAGATCTCAAGCTCGATTCCAAGACACACGCACCTCTGTTTTTTTGGATACATGTGCGTATTTTAGAATAATAAATTGGTTCAATGAAGGAAAACACAATGAGAAAAGTAGCATGCCTGAGAGATATTCTTCAACGGCATGTAAAGTCAAAGTTAGAGGCCCCAGGTTAGGTTAGGTTAAGGTTAATATAACCACACGATAAAGAAAGAATGCAATTTTTATCTTACTCTTACTGTAAAAGGACTGACCAGTAAACCCAGATTCTTTAGTCTTTCAGAAGCTACTCTAGGCATTAACGATCCTTAATTTGTTGATGGTGGATCTTCTATAGCAACCAAGTCTTTGCGCCTTTAATCGGGATGCAGCATCAAATTCATAGCTGCAATCACTGGTAATCGGTGCACACCCCTGGTCCGGTAAGATTCACACACAGATACAAGTGAGGTACATGGGGCAAGGGCAGGAAGATATAACAGACTTAATATACCCAATTTTCAAAACAATTTGAGAGGAGATAATTAGATTTACTTGTTATTTTATACACTTGTCAACTAAAGCTAATTGCCGCTACAGAATTTGAATTGATTACAGTTCAAGCAGAAAATAAAGGGAATAATTATATTGTGCGTGTTTAGACTTTTAGATGGAAATTCGGGTTTAGGAAATTTGCTAACAAAGACCGCCTTAATTGTATGGGGCTAAAATATTAGTAACGCCTCACGAAGAAACATAATTTCGAAGGTATGATAATTAGACTCAATTTGAATAATAATACTCCGTGTTTTTTTTTGGAAACTTATTTTTTCTGTAAACCTTTGCCCTTTTCCAATATACTACTACCCTTTTACTTTCATTGGTAGTTATTTTACTAAAAAACAAAATAAGTTTTGGCTGTTATAGCTTGTACTCCACGAAGAAACAAAACATTTTCTCATTTTTTTGCACCCACCCAACTTTGGATCAGTTAGTCGGCGAGATTAGCTCTCATTTTAATATTATTAGGTCTTTACTGAAATTGCCGTTTTGTTTGAAAAAATTTAAACGAATTATTTCATGTATTTTTTATTTGTATTAATCGAAGTAATCACCCATGCAATCAATGCATCTTTGCCAACGCAGTGGCAGTTTATTGATGCCCTTCTTAAAGAAATCAGCTGGTCGGGCGGCAACAAATTCTTCAAAGGCATTTTGTACTGCCTCTCGGGTATTGAATTTTTTTCCCGCCAAGAAGTTATCCAAATTCTGGAAAAAGTAGTAGTCTGTAGGCGCAAGGTCTGGTGAGTAGGGCGGATGACGGAGAGCTTCCAACCCCAGTTCTTGCAACTTGGAGACCGTCTGCTGTGCAGTATGAGGTCGCGCGTTGTCGTGCAGGAGCAGCGGAGACGAGCGATTGACCAATGCTGGTTGGAGATGTGCCAGCTTCTCCATCATTGTGTTCAGTTCTTCACAGTACACATCTGCAGTAATGCTCACCCCGTTTGGTAAGAAGCTGTGATGAATCACACCGGCGCTAGACCACCAAACAGTGACCATCACTTTTCTAGGGGTTAGTTTTCGTTTAGGGCATTGTTTAGGTGCTGAACCAGGATCCAACCAACTAGCTGAGCGCTTACGGTTATCGTACAGGATCCATTTTTCATCGCAGGTAACAATGCGGTTCAAAATTCCTTCATTTGTGTGTCTGTTGAGCAGTGCAAGGCACGTCTCGACGCGTACTTCGCGCTGGCGATCATTGAGTTCGTGGGGCACCCATTTGTCAAGCTTTTTTTACCTTGTCAATTTGACGCAAATGGACCAATATTGTTTTGACGCTAACGTCGAAAGCTGCTGCTAATTCAGCCGTAGATTGTGTATCATCAGCTTCTTTAACAAAAATTATTTTGATTTGAAATGGCCAGTACTGCAGAACGGCAATTCCATAGGTAAAGATATAATATTTGGTTCAAACAGTCATAGCACAGAATAAAATTAAATACCAGTAGGTAAAGCAGTGTGAAATAGAAGTAAAACGTTTTTTGTCTTCCATTCTACTCTCACGATACCATTTAGTTCATTTTCTTTCAGGTCATTCCTGACACAATTCATTCATCGTTTCCTTGGGTTATATTCATCACTCTTTAAGTCACCTAAGCTTCGTCCTTCCTCATAACATGTCCAAATAATTTACTAAAATTCAAGACTATTAAACTAAAATTTAACTGTCCTGTAAACTTGTAGTTTGGTTCCTGGGTGACATTGAAGGAATCTATACTTAATATTATATATTATTATTATTTATTATAATTTATTATCTATACTAATATTATAAAGAAGTAAAGTTTGTATGTTTGTATATTTGTTAAATTGTAAGGGGTAATCTCGGGATCTACTAAACCGATTTTAAAAATTCTTTCACCAATAGAAAGCCACATTATTGCTGAGTGTCATAGGTTTTTTATCCCTGTATTCCCACGAGAACAGGATCTACGCGGGTAAAACCGCGGGATGTCCGCTAGTCATCTATATAAATAAAAAGAGAAGTCCTGAGTGACTGACTGACTCATCAACGTCCAGCCCAAACGCTTGGACCTAGAAAACTGAAATTTTGCACAGAGGTTCCCTTTATAATGTAGACAAGGAATAAGGAAGGATTTCTTGAAATTCAACCCCTAAGGGAGTTAAATAGGGGATGAAAGTTTGTATAGAAAATAGACATTTCCACGCGGGCGAAGCCGCTGGCAAAAGCTAGTTTTCAATAATACTAAAGTAAAGTTTGACAACCTCTCAATGTCATCGATCCTCTCATTTCACGAACCAGGTGTCCCTCTTTACATCTTCATATGATAGGTTGGCAAACAAGCCAGTCAGTTGTTCTGACGCAAAGTGCTATTTAAGTAAACCAAGTCTATAATAGACATCTGCCATAACAAGGAATTTGTTTGATCATAGTAATGATCCCAGACTGCCTCGCTGGTCTAGTGGTGCCATTAGTGTCTCCTGAGTGTGAAGTCCTGGATTCGATTCTTGTGTCGGGCAAATTGTTGTAGTTTTTCTATTAGGCATTTATCTGTAGCAGCCACAGAGTCTGGATAAAAACCAACACAAGACTAGTTATGTACGAAACACCGATCCCGAACGAAACAGCTTTAAAAAAAAGTGACATGTGAAAGTGTTTGTAAAAACTTATTTGCAAAATAAGCATCATTTATCATTTACCGTGGCTGCTACAGAGAAATTGCTCAGTTGCAATAGGCCCACACCCTATGACATGGGACCTTAACATACCTGGCGAAGAGTGAAGTTACTATCAGGTACACCTCTGCCAAACCGTTCGGAAATATTACATTGTAGATCCTTTTCATCTTTAGAGATTAAATGAAGAAGTTTGGCTTCGTCGCAATATCACGCATTACCAAAACTTATCAAATAGCGACACTACCGGAAACAGCAAGTTGAATTATTAGTTTTTCAGCTGACAAAGGTTGCAGTTTTCGGAAGAGAGTTACTATATAAAATCCCTATCTCTCTTTATAAATAAATAATCAAGCAACGAAACAATTCTCAGCCATCCAGCTTTTCACAAAGAGAATAATCTATCTATCTATATAAATTATAAATAAAAAGAGAAGTCCTGACTGACTGACTCATCAACGTCCAGCCCAAACGCTTGGAGCTAGAAAGCTGATATTTTGCACAGAGGTTCCCTTTCTAATGTAGACAAGGAATAAGGAAGGATTTTTTCGAAATTCAAACCCTAAGGGAGTTAAATAGGGGATGAAAGTTTGTATGGAAAATCGTCATTTTCACGCGGACGAAGTCGCTGCAAAAGCTAGTGGAACATAAAAATTTATAACTGGCAGACTATTACACAGGTAGGTATATACCTACACTTCTTCTTAACCCATTCGGGATTACAGGCTTGACATTACGTATGTATGTAATCAGATTTACAGCTGAAGCTCTCACCTCAAGGTCGAAACGAGACTTTAATCACAAGAGTGCGACCCTGACCTTTCCCAAGGACATGTAATAACAGGAAATGGACGGCTTTTTACTGTAAATACAAAAGCTAAGCTTTGTGTTTTTAATGTTGTTTGTTAATGGCTTTCTCTCATAATTTAATGAAAGCCCAAAAACATTAAAATACGGAGCTTATCTTTCCCACTTTAATTTAATTTCTCATTGGGCGATAAGGTGGTTTAAATTCCTGGTGTTTTGAAAATGGAGGCCTCTCTCAAAGAAGGAAATTAGTGCCTTCCCTCTTAAGTTAATTAATAAGGTAGTTCATTAGGTACGTGATCGTGATTTCAGATTTGGTGTCTTTCGTTTCTGATTATCATCATCTGCTGCTTATCATTTTCCCCACAACGTTGACGTCGGTTTCCAGTCTAACCGGATGCAGCTGAATACAACATTTTTACATGAAACGACTATAAATATGTCTGAGCTTTACAACACAGTTACTTGGTAATAAGTACCTAATAGTATAGCTGCTATCACGTGGAGTTCTGTAGTTTTGAACATGGGAAAAGGTGTGAGTTTATGTATGTATGTGCGATGGTAAGATCTAGATAAAACTGTAGGTACATAGTACGTTCTGTCATGGTAGGTATATTTTTTCAGTTTTATAACCATCTTTCCGACCTTGTCCATATGTTGGGGTCTGCGGCACGTTTTTATCTTCATTTTTCCCTTGTCAACTTTCACGCAGTCACTTACACCTTTTTCTATTCTAGCATTTCTTACACAATCCATCCATCATCCAGTCTACAATACGTCACATACGATTATAGTCATGCACCAAAAATCTACTAAAGACTCTTGACCAATGCGTCAAACGTAGTAGGTACCTACCACATCAAACGTGATTATTGGCCGAACAAAACTAGACCAATGACAAACATTGGACAAGTGTGTCGTTCACACAGGTTATACAAAAGGTCAAAGACCAAATAAGTATGAATCGATAGGTGACACGTCAATCACCTACTGGTTCTATAAGACCCGCCCTTGCTTAAAGGTCGGCAATGTGTTGATGTGTCGATTTGATAAACTCACTTCGGTGCTATCAGCCTTTTCCCAACTATACTGGGGTTGGCTTCCCGTCTAACCGGACGCAGCTGAACACCAGTATTTGTCATGAAGTGATTGCCTCTATCTATAACCTCCGCAACCCAGTCGTTTTGATGCTATATCACATGCCTTTTAGTGAATTGTAGTGACCTATCTGAAAACACTGAATCGATTGCGTACATAAGTACGTCAGACATAATCTAGCTACATGGGGTACCTACTTATTATCGATTCGAATGGACAGGTGTGTAGTACTCGAAACCGGCCTGCGTGTGTGACTTGATTATGAAGAACGTAGACAAGGCAAAAGGGTCGGGGCTGCGGATGGTCGAAAGAGATGCCGCGGCCTCGGAACAAGGGCGAAGAAGGAACATGGGTGGTTTTTAGTCAGTAGAAGTCTGACACTCCCTTCCACTCTGCCCAAGAGCGGGGGGAGGGGGGTTATTTGATGATTTTCCAGCCACCATAAAAAAGGCAAAAGGAGAATGTAAGTTCCGTTCTGTGGTTTCTGCCAAGTCCCATGAGAATATGATTGAGGTTTAGAGTAGGCTCAGTCAATCATCATCTTCATCATCATCTTCCCGCCCTTATCCCATTCTATTTGTTAAACATGTTTTCTTTTGACGTGATAACGTCTTATAATTCGATGGCCGGCTGCACGCACGAAAAAAGATGACTTCATGCGTCGTTACCTCGCTCTGAGGCGTTCCATAGCAACGGCGTGTTAATTGTTTGTTTACATCAATGTAAGTGCTGTAGTTCCTTATGACGTTTTTTTAAATTAATTGTTTGATAAATTGAGGACTATTATAATTTATGAGCGATTAAATTATTAATAATTATTAATTATTTATATAAAGTATTTTCTTAAGACGTTGTCACGTTCAACTATCGTCAGTAAACCGACTTTACAGACAACCAATTTTTTTCTATTCAAAGTAGGCTCATTCAATATTTAAAAAAATATGTCTGTAGACATGAGCAATTTTAAAATATATTCCAAGCAATGGTATGGTAACGCGCTTTGGCGTTCCTTTTCTTTACGAGAAGAAGTCTATCCCCCTTTTCCTTGTTCTTCGTCACATAGGACGTCTCAAAGTAATATTGTGTTCTTCAGCAGTGTGACTTGCTGAGTCATACTATCTCTAATAGCCTTCTTCAAAGCGTCTGACCGTCTTTACCCTACAAAAAGATAGTAATTAAAAACATTTAATTTACAAACCAAATCTCATTTCAAACAAACCTTTCTTCACCAAGTTTGTCGTACAAATGTACACTCATTAATAAAGTCGGGTTAATTATAATTTGCTGCCGACTCAAATTAGTTTGTCGAGTAAAACACGGAAACGCTAGCACCTAATGATTCATTAGCACGACATTATCATGGTTTGTATCTCTGAAAAGAAAGTGGTTATACGACTTTTTTGCTTGGTTGGCAGAGATTCTTCATTTTGTCATTTTGCCCATTAAGAGCAGTAACTACACACCCTATAGCCTTTTCCCAACTATGTTCAGCTTCCAATCTAACCAGATGTTGCTGAATACAAGTATTATCATTTGTTCATCATTTGTTCATCATCATTTGTTGATCATTTGTTCGGTGTCTGGGTGTAATTTATCTATATTATGTAGGGTAAACTCACCAGTAACTGGCCACTTAAGCTCATCGGCCAGTTCATGTCAGTGTAAAATCATAATGGCTAAATATATTAATAATATTTTAATACCTTCGGTTAAAGCGTTTATTTGCGAATCCAAATTGATGTGTAAAAAATTAAATAAATCAGATTTACGTAGAAATAATTTAATCAAAAGAGAAAGTAGTCTTTTTAACTAGTAATTGGCCATAAAATTTTAGAAAGTAGCCACCAAAATACTAATAACTGGCCATCCAAAAATTATCATCAAAAACAATCAAAATAAAACGATAAAAATACAAAAATAACAGAAAATTAAAACATTTAAAACGTACTAAAGATTTTTTTTTTTTTAAACTATACTGTAGTGTGACAGTTAAAATATCCATAGAACAATGCGACTATCGTTTATTTTATAAGAGTTTTTATTCATTAACACATTGCAAGCATTCAGTTCTAAGTAATAACTGTGACAGGTAACGATTTTAAACACAAAGTGACCGTATGCGACAGCGGTGCGGGCCGGACTACTGATGTACTGTAGAGATGCGCGCGCGGTTCGGCGGCGGGGCGCGAGAAAACGTTTCGATATTACGCTCGCCTTAGAAAGCACGCCAACCTAGTCTATGCCTTCCTACATACTCCCCCTTTTGACCAATTATTGGTGCCCTCACCATTGGTCAAACGTCAACAATGACACGTTTCTTACGCGGCCTACCACGAGAACGTTTAGGAGCAACCGGCTGCGGAACCTCAGGGCACTCACCATCACGAGAATGATACCTCCTCAACGCTGAAACGTGGTACTTTCCAATGACTTCATCCGGTAAATCAGGGAACGTTAAGAGGTAAGTAGTTGGGCTAACCTTCTTCTGCACAAGATAAGGGCCATCCCTTCTAGGCATGAGCTTTGAGCTGACTCCTTTAGCAGCACTGCTAAGCACATGAGTCTTCATCAGGACAAGATCACCGACGGCAAACTTCTCAGCCTTTCGTGTCTTGTCTTTGGCAGCCTTACGAAGGTCTTGCTGTCGTTCAATGCACTCCTTACTGTTGCTGAGTGTCTCCGCTAGCTTCAGCAGATACGGCGTGATCTGTGGAACATAGTTTTCAGCCTCTATCACAGCACGAAGATCGCTCTGTACTGCAATAGGTGAGCGAAGTTCACGAGCAAATGTTAAGTAAGCAGGTGTCTGTTGCGTTGCTTTGGTTAGCGAGGTGTTCAATGCAAATCGGATGAATGGCAGAGCTTCTGGCCATTGCTGATGGTGTCCTTCTACCAAGATCGCCAGCTGGGTCTTGAGATCCCGATTTTTACGCTCGACCGGGTTGGCTTCCGGATGATAGAGTGGCACGAGACTCTGCTTCACCCCAAGTGTAAACATTGCATGTTGCATGACATCGGCAACAAACTGTACGCCGTTATCGGATATGAGACGCCTTGGAACACCAAAGCGTAAGAAAACCTCTTCAATCAGTACCTTAGCGCATGCTTCAGCTGTGGCTTCGGAGAGGGCGAACAGCTCAACCCACTTGCTGGCTGTGTCTTCAATAATCAGGACCCATCTCTCTCCATTAGCTCCCTTGGGCAGTGGCCCGAAAAGGTCGACAGCTAGGACTTCGAAGCGCTGAGCGGGAACCGGAGTCTGTAAGAGTCCCGCAGGTTTCTCATTGGAAGGTTTGTAGCGTTGGCATTTTATGCAGCTTTTCAGGTATTCTGCTACATAACGTCGCATACCAGGAAAATAAAACCTCTGACTTATACGGTACAGAGTTCTGTCCAGACCGCCGTGACCTGAAGTAGCTGAGTCGTGACATTCGACGAGTACTTGTTTCCTTCGAGTTTCAGGAACGACGAGCTGCGGTTCTTCTGTCTCCGCTTCAGTATATCGGTACAGTACACCTCTGCACGTATGATAACCTCTTTCTGACCATCGAGTTAATTCTAATTCATCCTTGCCTTCCAGAGCCTTCATGATCTTCGCCACTTCAGGGTCTGCGAGCTGATCCTCACGAAGAGTAGCAGCATCCCAGCGCGGCGGGTCAACGAGCACCATGCAGACTCCACAGGAATCCTGAGCCCCCTCCTCACACGGCGGGCGACTAAGTGAATCAGCAATGACGTTAGCCTTCCCAGGAGTGTAGTCGACTTGCAGATCAAAGGACTGGAGTTTCATGGCCCATCGTACGAGACGTCCAGCAGGAGATTTCAAGGTAAGTAGCCATTTCAGGGGCTGATGATCACTGCCGACGCGCACTGGATGGCCATCAATGTACCCTCGGAACTTCTCGACTGCCCAGACAACTGCTAACGCCTCGCGCTCGGTGGTAGAGTAGTTCCGCTCCGCCGGCGTGAGGAGGCGACTGGCATACGCGATGGGTTTCTCTTCTCGCTGCGACTCCCCCTGAAGTAGAGCAGCACCCAGAGCGTAATTGCTAGCGTCAGTCCTGAGAACGAATGGCACATTATAATCTGGCTGAATAAGAATCGGAGGTGAGGTTAGTAATCCTTTTAGTTCTCTAAATGCCTTTATCTGTTCTTCACCCCACAGCCAGGACTGATCCTTACGCGTTAGCATAGTCAGTGGCTGTGCAACTTGGGAGAAATTCTGCATGAACTTTCTAAACCAGGAGCAACTCTGTAGAAAGGATTTTAGATGCTTTACATTAGCTGGTTCCTTCATATCTAATATTGCAGTAACCTTATCTGGATCTGGCGACACTCCTTCTGAGGTGATAACATGTCCTAGGTATTTCACACTCTCTCGAGCAAATGTGCACTTATTGCGATTCGCGTGGAGACTGAAGACACGTAAGCGGTCGAATACCGCACGTAAGTCCTGGAGATGCTGGTGAAATGATCCAGATATTACTATCAGGTCATCAATATAACCAAGGAGTGTCACTTCCTTAAGTGATGACGCAGAACGAAATCGGTCGATTAAACGTTGAAACGTTGCGGGCGCATTGCGCAGACCGAATGGCATGCGAGTAAATTTGTGAACTCCGAGTGGAGATACAAAGGCAGTTTTATCCTGGTCTTCAGGTCTCACTTTGACCTGCCAGTACCCTGATCGGAGGTCAATAGTACTCATAAAACAGCTCTTACCAGTATATTGAAGAAGGTCATCGATCACAGGTAGCGGGTACGAGTCGCTCTTAGTGACGGCGTTCAGCTTACGATAATCCACGCAGAAGCGATAGCTACCATCCTTCTTCGGTACCAGTAGAGCAGGAGCTGCCCATGGCGATTCGCATTCCGTGATGACACCTTCGCGCAGCATCCGCTCTATCTCCGCTTCCATAATGGCTTTCTTGGCGGGCGTGAGTCGGTATGGCGGCACCGCAATCGGCGGGTGATCACCACAGTCGATGCGATGCTCTGCGAACGGGGTAGGGTCTCCCCCTTCTGCGAAGATATCTTCATACTCTTGGAGCAGCTGAGCAAGATGTTCCTTCTCTGAAATTGACAGCATCGAACCTTCATTATTACGTAAGACATCCGCGGCAGCGCACCCAATAGAGTCACGTGGAGTCTCACACCGCAAGGGGTGAATGACCTGAGGCCGATCAGCTGTGAACCAAGTATTGTTCGAAACGTTAATAACAATACCGGCTTTTCGTAAGAAGTCAATACCGAGTAACGTGTCATTGTTAACTGAATCAGGAAAAATAACAAAACTAATAGGTATCTTCAACCCCATAAGTAGTACGTCAACATCTACAAGTAAGACCTTGAGTTCCCGCACTATGCCATCGGCTAACTTTACCGACATAAAACTACTACGAAACGAATGTTTTAGCTTACGAAGCAGTGCATACAGTCGCGAACCGGCTACACTACGCTTAGCGGCCGTATCCACCAACCCGGTACCACGATGACCGTCTATCTCGATGTCGAGTATCGGACGACCGTCGGTACATAAGTACGACGCGGGCAAGTTACCTTCTTTACTCGGCAACGCATCGCTGTCGGAGTTGACATTACACTTATTACTACATAAACAAGTAGTTTGAGACACATTACATACATTATTAGTACATGAACAAGAAGTTTGAGACACATTACACTTACAAGAGTTTATCTTACGTTTACAATTGTGGGAAAGAACAACAAAGTTATCTGTGTTATCATCACATACCCTAGTGGGCTCTAACATATTAAATTCTACAACAGATTCTTTCGGATTAACCGAACACTTTGCGCAATTAGATCGAATTACACCGATCGCGCCACAACCGTAACACTTTACACTGTTAGACTCGGAACTCTTACCGGATTTATTATTATTTTTACAAGAGTCGCGTGTATGTCCGACTTTACGACAATAAACACAGTAAAGTCTTTTGTTACCTTTATTCTCCGAATTGTTTACCACATTAGGCGGGGGCGCAGTACCCGTAGCACTCGACGACGCTGTAGGAACATTCGCTGGCGACGCCAACGGCGCGGGCGCGCTCGTCGCGGAAGCGGCGGGAGCGCGCGCGTTCGTCTGCGGAGGCCGGGGCTGCGGTGGTGGCGCGTGCGGCGCTTGCGCGCTAGCGGCCGAGCCACGAGCGTCCGACGACACCTCGGAGAGAGATTCTTCTATGTTTCGCGCCTTCTCGATCAATAATTCCAGATTCTCGATCGATTCACGAGTTACACGTTTTCTAATTCGTCTATGTAGTAACCCGTAAATCATGTCCACTTCCATATCGTTGGTAACTTTATAGGGAAGTTTAGCAATAAGCGCGCGGAGGCGAGCAACGAAAACCTCCGTGCGTTCTTCCGTTTGTTCCGCGGCAAATATTTCCCGGAATATCTTGTGTGGCGGTCGGGCTGCGCCGAACATGGCGCGAAGTCTTTGTAGCGCGTCATCCCATGACGTCACTGAAGATTTTATGCCGCGAAACCACACAGCTGCCTCCCCTTCTAGGAGCATAGGTAAGCCGCGAAGCGCATGTTCGTCACTGATAGATGAACACTCCTTGTATATAACTATGGAGTCGACAAATGCTTCGAGGGCCTCTGAGTCTGGGCGGCCGCCGCTAAATCGCGACGTGCAGCGCGCGAAGTTTCCGTGTTTGGTGTCTGGTGCAGCAGGCGATGGAGACGGTGAAGCTGAGCCGTTGAGGGTCGACGCAGCCAGCAGGCTCTGAACCAGTTGACGGTTCGATTCCGCTTGAGCCTGGGCGAATGCCTCCAAGAACGACGTAAGCGTCCCTTCCGATAGCGGCGCGGGCGTCGGGGACGCCGGCGGCACGCTGATGTCATCATCGTTGCTCCTACTCTTGCGACGAGGCATTGTATGTAGTAGGTACACAACACAATAGTCAACACGAGGAAACACTAATTCACGTTGTACAACACACAAGTCAGTATTTTTGCGTCCAGTAAGAAAACCGTTACACTGTAGGTATTTGAGTTCGCGTCGCGTCGTTTAGGTACGCGTGCCGCGTTGGAGCGCCAGTTTGTAGTGTGACAGTTAAAATATCCATAGAACAATGCGACTATCGTTTATTTTATAAGAGTTTTTATTCATTAACACATTGCAAGCATTCAGTTCTAAGTAATAACTGTGACAGGTAACGATTTTAAACACAAAGTGACCGTATGCGACAGCGGTGCGGGCCGGACTACTGATGTACTGTAGAGATGCGCGCGCGGTTCGGCGGCGGGGCGCGAGAAAACGTTTCGATATTACGCTCGCCTTAGAAAGCACGCCAACCTAGTCTATGCCTTCCTACAATACTAATATTATAAAGCTGAAGAGTTTATTTGTTTGAACGCGCTAATCTCAGGAACTATTGGTTGGAATTGAAAAAATGTTTTTGTGTTGGATAGTCCATTTATCGAGAAAGGTTTTAAGCTATATAACAGCACGCTACGACCAATAGGAGCGAAGCATAAATGAAAAATGTGGCAAAAACGGGAATATTCCTTAAACCACTCTCTCTCCTATGTGACGCAGACGAACTTGCGCGGGTCAGCTAGTTCGATTATAAATTCTACATCTTAGCTTAATAGAGATCATTTTACCACAGTTTTTTTGTCTAGTAAGCAACAAAAAACATTCCGTGAGGAACTGGCCATGCAAATATCACTTACTGGCCACCCATGCCAGTTACTAATAAATGTGTGTATTTTTACTAGATATTTTTTTATACAATAGTGTACCTTAAACGGCTTCTAAATACGTTTGATTTTTCATAAAATTCGAACATTAGGTTAAAACCTAGTAACTGGCATGGGTGGCCAATAATTGAAAATGTGCAAAATTTTCGTTCAGATACTAGCCACCTACAAATCTCGGTTATCAGTGGATGCTGACAGAATAAAACTATTGTGAAACCCTCACTTACTATCTATACAACACATCAAAGACGATCCACTCACGATTACTCCACAAAATACCTCAAAATTAAATTTTTACTTGAAGCATTACGTTAAGAATTTTGTAACGATTTACCATAAATGTCATATGACGAACACCGACTGTCACAAAATGGTCGATATTATTGGCGCTAGTGTCATAGTGGAAAAAATATGGTATTGTCATGAAAGCTACTTAAATAAGAAGTATGAATAATAAATCATAAATTGCGTACTGTGTGGAAAACTCTTAATTTATGCAGTTGAAGTGGATAGTGGCCAGTTAATGAAAGTGGCCAGTTACTGGTGAGTTTCCTATGTATTTAGAAATATATAAGTATGTTTATCAGTTGTCTAGTACCCATAACACAAGCTCTGCTTAGCTTGGGACTAGATGGCGTTGTGTGATAGTTGTGGAATATTATTATTATATTATTATTATTATTATTACTATTACACAGCATCTGCCAATCTGGGCTCCACATCCCAGTTAGTACTGGGTACCCCTTTATGAGGGGGGGCTTCGGTCTACGAATCACAATGTCAATCAATCAATCAATAACAGAACGTACTTATGTTTTTTAAGGAAGAAGACCACATTAAAATACCCCTTTTATTATTCCTTTCGTAGTAGAAATATGGAGCACAAACTCTGGGAAAATTATCGGGAGTAGCCTTTAAACTACTCCACGAAGATTTCAAAGCAAAGAAGCTACAAAAACCATGTTTTACTTCATCTTTCTTTTTTGTGTGGTAAGTATCTAACCCGGGTTAGGCACCCTGTACTCTGACAGAGGTGTCAGAGGTTTTATGACGCCCATGCATGCGCCTGTGACTAGGATTTGCCGTCGAGAAATTAAATCTCTAAGGAATGCTGGTTTGGTATCCTCACGTTGTTTATCTCCACCGAAGTAGGTGATAATCAAATAAAACACCCATGAGACCGAAAACTGAGCAGCGGTGGCCCAGTGGTGGCGGCCCCGACTTACGAACAGTAGGTCGTGGGTTCGAACCCAGGCAGGCACATTACTTTGTGTAATTTATTTCATCACCGCTGCTCTCAAAACGGTGAAGGAAAACATCGTGAGGAAACCGGCATGTCTTAGAACCAAAAAGTTCGAAGACATGTGACATCTACCAACCCGCACTGGGCCCGCGTGGTAGATTATAGCCCATCCCTCTCCTAGAGAGGAGGCCTGAGTCCCTGCAGTGGGAACATTAATAGGCTGATGATGATGATGAGACCGAAAACTCAGAGGTAGGTACGTCTCTTGGATTCAAACTCGAGACTACTGCGTTATACCAAGATTTACCGACAGTAGTCAACTAAATATTACTAAACTGGGTCCATTGGAACTGCCTTCTGAAAGTTCAAAGTTTTCGTATTACGTTTGAAAATGACGACCGTTTTAAGTGGCGACTGCGACCCACCTTTTCATCCTAATTAGGTTAATAGGCTATTTAAAAAAGAAAGGGGATTAAAATGGCTGGCCTCGTGGTTGTCTGCATTACCTACTCGATTCGGTAAATCGGTGGTACTATCAAACGAATGTTCAGCTATTGCCAAGAAAATTCAAATATAATTCATGCGCCTATTGCCATCATCCGGGCCCAATTTTATATTCCGTGGCTGCTACTAATTCCTTAAGGAAAACCTCAATAATAAATAATTGGCCCGGGCCAGAAATCGAACTAAAGACCCATGACCAGCAGTGGTGTTTGCTACCACTAAAACAGCGAGGCAGTTATTTAATTTCATTACAATATATTTAATTCTATCTGTAACAATTTTTATTGGAAAACATATTAAATTAATTAAATAGTATAAACTAAACTAACAATAAACTATAAAAAGGCATCGAAATACTGCTCCTCAACGCTGTCAGCCGGTAATGTGCCCAAAAGACTGGCGGCATTGCCTCGTTGTATAGCAACACTTAGCCTCTGGCCAAGATAAAAGCCAGCCCTTGGGTCACGAGAAGCGTCAACTAAGCGTTTCGAGATTTCCTTAAACAGGCTATGAGCACTCTGACCCCACGGCCACGGCCCCAGAGTTTCAACCCCAAACGGCTCCTATATATTTACGCCGCTTGAGGTTTTCTGCAGCCCCAGCGGCTAGGTTATGTGTCACTATGGGCGTCCCACAGGGCTCAATTCTAGGTCCATTCTTATTTTTAATATATATCAATGACTTGCCATATCACGTAAGGGATAATCACAAGATTGTATTGTTCGCGGATGACACATCTCTCATTTTTAAAATTAAACGTCAATTAGTAAATTTTGACGAAGTGAACAATGCACTATCTAAGATTGTTCATTGGTTCAATGTAAATAATCTACTCCTGAATGGAAAAAAGACCAAGTTGATTAAATTCTCAACTCCTAATGTGAGGCAGTTATCTACAAATGTTCAACTTAATGGAATAGAGTTGGATCCTGTTGAGTCAACAGTTTTTCTTGGTATAACTATTGATTCAAAATTACAGTGGGGCCCACATATTGCAACATTGTCAAAAAAACTTAGTTCGGCCGCCTACGCTGTCAAGAAAATTAGACAGGTTACTGATGTTGATACGGCCAGAATTGTTTATTTCAGTTATTTTCATAGCGTCATGTCGTATGGGATTCTTCTCTGGGGTGCCTGTGCGGACATCGACGCTATCTTTGTTCTACAAAAAAGGGCTATTAGGGCCATTTACAATCTAGGTCCTAGGGATTCCCTCCGAGAGAAATTCAAAGAGTTGAATATTCTGACCGTAGCCTCTCAATACATTTTTGAAAATTTATTATAGGTTCATAAAAATATATCAAATTTTAAGAAAATGTCCGATATTCATAGCTTGAATACTAGGAATAAGCACAACCTCGCTGTACATCGCACTCGCCTCCACAGAACAGGCAACTCATTCATGGGTCAATGTATACGCTTTTACAATAAACTTCCCATTGACATTAGAAATTTATCAATCAATCGATTTAAAATTTGCATTAAAACTAAACTATGTACAAAAGGGTACTATAAAATAATTGATTATTTAGATGACAAAAAGGCTTGGGATTAAATTGCTCGCTCTGCTAAGCTTTGTGTAATAACAATATTGACATAAAAATCTGATACCTAATTATATCGTATTGTATATTTCCTTTTTTAATTTTATTAAGTAATTCTTTTACAATTTTATGACATGTAAATTTGACATTATAATTATTATCCTATTTTGTATGCTCAAATTATTATTTATTTAATTGTAACACATGAAACATATTGTACTGCTTTAAAACAGACTTTGATCCCTGAGTTTGTTTCACCATTTCTTCTCAGGGTAGTCAGATACGAAATGTCGACCCCATCTAGCTTAAGTTTAAAATGTGATGACGTGTAAAAGTGATTCCTACATCCTATTTACTGAATAAACAATTTCATTTCATTTCATTTCATTTCAAACCATCAAACAGACCAAATTACTATAGCAGACACTACAAAAACTCAGACATGAACAATAAAAACTGTTCACTTTTTGCCAACGCTACTTTAAATCGTATCTCAATGCGTCATTTTGATTGTCCACTGGCGGTACGGTCAGCAATCGATGGCAATTTGGCTTCGTTCCATAAAAAGTATACAGTTTTCTTAACGACAGGAACGTATGAAAGAGATAAAATCTAGTGTGTAAGAGAGATAGTAGGTTTAGTACCTGATTTTGGTAAGAAAAGGAAGGATTAGGATAGAATTGAGACTTTATTTTAGCGAAGATAAAGTATTGCCTAAGAAACCAGGGCCGTCCAAAAGAGTACGGAAAACGAATGAATGAGGGTCGCAAGGGGAGGTCTACGCCCAACAGTAGGTGCTTCCGGACTGATGATGATGATAATTGAAGTATTATTTGTTCGGATTTTGATGGAAGATATTTATCTGTAAGTGTGGCAAGTACCTGCTTAAATAAATAATAAATCTAAGTTGTTGTATAGTACTTAGTTGTCATGATATGAGCATTTGATCTAGAGGAATGAGGAAAATGCTGTGACAAAAGTTTCGAGTATGAATGTGATGGCTATAGGAGTAGAGGAAGACCAGAGAAACGATGGATGGACTTTATTTAGGACTAGCTTTTGCCAGCGGCCTCGCCCGCGTGATAATGACGATTGTCCATACAAACTTTCATCCCATTTTTAACTCCCTTAGGGGTTGAATTTCGAAATAGTTTAGTTTAGTTTATTTTATTAATAATTATACAAATTACATGTCAGGTTTTGAATAAACAGTAAGAACACATTTCATTATACACTTCAACAAGCATACACAATTAAATAATCATACATTAATAAAGAAAAATACTTAATAATAATAAAATTAACCATCACATGTCATAACAATAATTCAGAATGCAAAGATAAATTATAATAAGATAAAAGAACCAAGTCAGTAATAATTAACTTCATGAAGTAAGTATCTAAAACCATTCTTTTAGGTCATATAATACCTGGTCGGTTAACCAGTCTTTCAATTTAGCCTTGAAAGCATTTTCAGATTTCGCACTTGTGGCGACTAGCGACATCTATCGCAACACCTGCGTACTAACGAAACGATCGACAGAAGTTCCTACATCGCGCTATCAACATTATCCGCGACATAAGCCTATATAGGAGTTCCCGACTTACAACTGTCGGGCAGTTAGCCCGCCGGACACAACACCCGTCCGGTCGGAGGATCCTCCCTTTTCAACGGGGGATGAGGAACTTTACACCCTGTTCCTCATACCCCCCAAACTGGTGACCCCGACTTAAAATTTGATCTGGTAGCCGGTTATATACCGCTGGACCCATAACATGAATTAGCTTTCCAGACTTAGTTAGGGAGTGTGGGCATCCAGCTAATTTGTCTCGACCACGAGTACAGTAGTTATGCCTATCTCCACGTTTAATATAGTCACTTAAGTGTTGTCTGACATATACTGCCGCCTGCAATATCACCATAGCGGGAACAGTCAATATTTTCAGAGTTTTAAAAAGTGGTCTGGCGGTGTCATCCCACTGCGAACGCGTAATTGCCCTCACAGCACGCTTCTGCATCCTAAACGCTCGCTCCCAATCGGCAGCTCGGCCCCAGAACTCAACACCATACTGAAGGACCGAGTGTACCAACGCAAAATAACACCCTCTCAACATTTTACGTGGGAGCGTTTGCGCTAGTCGTTCCAGTGCGAAGCATGCTCGTCCGAGTTTGCCGCACATCTTGTCAATATGCGGCCCCCACGTGAGGGAACTGTCCAGTTCGAAACCAAGAAATGTGGTGACCTGTACTTGTTCGACCTGACTGTCTCGTACCCGAAGTGACAGTGGTGTACACATTCGACCGGAAAGATTAACGTGCATGTAATGGGTTTTGGTCGTGTTGAGTATTAATCCATTTATTTGGAACCACTTGTTGATTTTACCCACTACCACGTTGAGCCTTTCTTGTAACCTTTCCATCGACGGCGCGCACACCACCGCAGCCACATCGTCTGCGTACATAAAGACGTTAGCCTCACTTATAGCATCAGGTAGGTCATTGAGCAGCAAACTGAACATGATGTTCGAGAGGGAGGAGCCCTGTGGTACACCCGTATTGATGTTAAGAGGGTCTGACCTAACCTTTCCGCCGTCTCCTATCACCACCTGCGATCTGCCTTTTAAAAAGTCGAGCAGCAACTCCAACGCCTTTCCCTCTACCCCAAGATGCCTCATCTTTTGTGCCAGAACCCCGTGGTCCGCAACGTCGAAAGCTTTTGAGAGGTCGCAGAAGAGCACTGCAACCTGCTGTTTTTCCTCCCGAGCCTTCATTACATCGCGGACGACCATCCGTGCGAGGGCAGTTGTTGATCGCCCCTTCCTGTAGGCATATTGTCGGTCGGTGAGACAGTTGGTCTTCTCAAGAAACCCCAGTAAACGGTCACATATTCCGCTTTCAAAGACTTTGGCAACAGCTGGAATGATCGACACAGGCCGATAATTGTTTGCGTCACTCTTCTTGCCCTTGCCTTTGTACAGCGGAGACACCTTGATCCTTTTAAAAGTACTGGGATAGCAACCACTACGCAAACACCTATTGAATAACACCGCCAGAACACTCGCAAGTGATGCAGCTGCTATATACAGTAGCTCCACTGATGTATCGTATAAGTCTTTTGTTGGTTTACGTGCGATCCGTTTAGTAATTATACGGTACACCTCAACCGGTGAGAAAGGTTGAAGCCAAACACACTGACTGGCTGGGAGTCGCGTCTCCAGAAGCATAGCCAGGGCTATATTTGGGTCTGCCTGAGGAGCGCCACACGATACAGCCGCTTGAATAAATTTGGCGTTGACCATATCTACCAATTCTTTTTTTGTAGAATAAGACTTACCATCTGCCTGCTTTATACTCTCGGTGTAATCCGATCTCGATTGATTTTTCCTTCCAGATTCTACGTTTACTACGTGCCACATACTTTTATTCGGGTTATTTGCCGTTTTTATATGGTGTGTATAATACTTAGACCTCTTATTCCTAAGCATCTTGGTGTATTTTTCCTGAAGTAGAAGTGCAAATGGGTATTTATTTATGAAGCCTACAACGTCAAACAGCAAATACTTAGTGTTAAGAATGTCCTGATCGATCCACGAATTCTCACCCTTTTTTTGTGGTACGCGTCTCAAAGGAAAACAAACATCTACCTTGTTTTGTATTGTTAATACGATCGAGCGAGCTAAGTCGTCCGCACCCGGCCAGCGCGCCGCCACCTCTTCCCAGTCGACGCTGGCTAGCGATGCGGCGAAGTTGTCCTTATTCATTTTGTTGTATTTCCGCGCCATATGTGTTACAGGTGTTGATGACGGGACAGTATATACAATTTCACCGCGAATTGCAAAGTGATCGCTGATGAGTGTATTTACACAGGACGTCGCAATCGACTCTGGTGACATATTAGTATACAAGTGGTCAAGACATGTAGAAGAATTCCCCTGTACCCTCGTAGGAAAGTTAATTTCACTAGAATAGGCATGGGCCGATAGCATGTCTTTAAGTCTATTTTGACTAGAATTCATTGAACACAAAAGGTCAATATTGATATCACCTAAAATTATGGTTTCTTCGTCATATTTGTTAAGTTCGTCAAGGAGTGAGTCAAAACAATTTAAAAAGTCATTAACATTCGTCAAGTTTGATCTATATATGCAAATTATAAGTAAGTTGAAGTCTATTAATTTAATTCCTGAGATCTCACACACCTGCTGCACTGACAGCTCGGTAAGTTTAGGACAGTCCTCGAATTTAATATCACTCCTGACATAAATACACGAACCTCCGTGAGCTTTGCTAGGTCGACAATAACATGATCCTAACACATAGTTACTAATGTTTACAACCTTTAGTTCTTGCTCCTTTAGCCAGTGCTCGGACATGGCCAGCACGTCACACGAGAGTTCACTCCTAAGCAGTACTTCAAGTTGCCTCGTCTTGTTATTTAGCGATTGCACATTCTGGTGGCATACAACAAGTGATCGCTCGATGTGTTTACTCGCCGTAACGTCGTTGTGACTCGTTGGACCGTCGCCGTCGTCGCTGCGCGCGCTGTGTAGACTGTAGTGCGTGTGCGCCCCACTACACGCGGGGCCGCGTGAGAAACCACTCGGCGAACCGGACTCCTGGTGGCCACACAGTCGGAGTGCATACACATTCATACAGCGATTCTGGGACACCAATCACGAAGGATGCATGCCTATTTGTTTTAATGTTGCGTTTCTCAACATAGTACAGTTCCGATTTTGCAATTTTATTTATAAAGTTGCTAATGTTTTCGACCGTAGTGTCGGGTTTGAAAGACCATGCCTGAATATATTTCATTTTCTCTACAGTCTGTAATTCATCATCCTCTTTCCCCGCTCCTACTGTAATTTTACGTCTTTTACGTTGTTTCTTCAAATTTACTGTTTGCCAGTCATTTTTTTAATATCCTTCCTTATTCCTTGTCTACATTGTAAAGGGAACCTCTGTGCAAAATTTCAGCTTTCTAGGCCCAGGGGTTAGGGCTGGGCGTTGATGAGTCAGTCAGTCAGTTAGTCAGGACTTCTCTTTTTATTTATATATAGATGATATGACTAGAAAGGAGGTGACTGCCGAGATGTCGTCATCACAATACACGTAACACTGGATCAAGGAAGAAAACATGCTACGCCAACTTTAAATAAATTGCAATAAGGGCAGGAGAATGACGATACTGATGGAGTTGATCACTTTGACGGTATCTTTAAAACATCAAAAGGTAACGTGTTACTCATTAATCGGGCTGAGAGGTCAGAGAGGCAGCAAGTATTTAGCCCGTATCCGGTTACTCTGGAAGACGAACCTAACATAGTTGGGACATGTCTAGTTGGATGTAGATGTAAGTCCCAAGGGTATAATTTTGTTTAGGTATAAGGCAAAAGGGTGTCTTTTTGTAATAGACCCGTAGACCCAAACTGACCTTTCTCTTGGACCTATTACCCTTTGTCTGTTGTTAAGTGTGACCTTGCTATCTTTTTAGCAAAATCAGCTTCTCAAGCAGGATTAACTTTTTAAGCTACATTCCTGGTGGTAGAGAATTGCCTTTTAATTTATTTATCAGGTATTTGGGTGAAAAAAAGCCGTGATAGTTTAGTGGTGTGACCGTCGGACTCACAAGTTATAGGTTTATCGAGTTTAAACCCAAGTCATGCACCTCTGATATTTAAAATTTAATTGCATTTGTTTATTTTTGACCTTCTATGAAAAAGAACATGATGAGGAAACCAGCATGCCTGAGAAAAAAATCTCGATGGCATGTTTCATCATCATCATCATCATTTCAGCCGAAAGACGTCCACTGCTGGACATAGGCCTCCCCTAAGTGTCGCCACATTGGCCGGTCCCGTGCGTCTCGCATCCAGCAGATCCCCGCAACCTTCACCAGGTCATCGGTCCACCTAGTGGGAGGCCTTCCAACGCAACGTCTTCCGGTTCGCGGTCGCCACTCCAGAACCTTCCGGCCCCATCGGCCATCTGTCCTGCGAGCAATGTGCCCTCCCCACTGCCACTTAAACTTGGCAATTCTTCGGGCTATGTCGGCAACCTTGGTTCTCATGCGGATGTCCTCATTTCTGATTCGATCACGCAAGGAAACTCCGAGCATAGCCCTCTCCATTGCTCTTTGGGTGACCTTAAGGCTTCTGATGAGGCCCATTGTGAGCGACCACGTTTCGGTCCCGTATGTAATCACTGGCAACACACACTGGTCATAGACTTTCGTCTTGAGACACTGCGGTAAGTTGGACGAGAAGAGATGCCATGTTTAGGCAGCATAAAAACTCTGACAAAAGGTTAGGCATTAACCACTGTGAAAAACAAGACGCCATTTGGGTCCCACTGCAAAGCAAAGGCCTCCCTTCTCTCCTTTCATTTGTCCCTATCTGGCATTTGGCCAACGAGCTGCATTACTGTTATTTAGCATATCACTCAGGTTCTCAGCAGGAATGAAGGTTGTAGCAGGATGACTGTAGAGCATATTTAGAGGACTGTGGCTGACAATCGCATGCTGTAAACTGGTGATGATGATGATGAGGAGGGAAATGTCGGATGAACAGTTTTGTGTAGGAATGTGGATAGGAGTGGAGATGGTTGTACTGGGTGAAAGATGATATGTTTAGAGAGATATGTCTAGAAAGGAGGTGACTGCTGAGATGACGAATATTAGAAAAGTACGGAACAAGAAGATATGCTGCACCGGTTTCAATCAATTGAGATAAGAGCAGATAAATGATGAAGATCAAGCTAAATCACGAACAATAATAATGCCACTCAGACAGGGTAATAACAAAATTGAAAATCGACGGGTACATTACAAAATACGATCAACTTACCTACTCTTGTAGTTTTAGGAAAGTTAGGCATGAGTATGCAATTCCTGTATCGAAACTAACTTGAGTATTTAACCACTCACGGTTTGCAACTAAACTAAAACTTTCTAGACTCAATTTAGTTTAGAGCAAACAAGCTAAATATACAGCTTTAATCAGTAATGTATCGAGGAGTGACTGACTTGTTATGTTATAATATTGATGATGATGATGATTCCATCTAGCCGATTTCAGCCACAGCGACTGCATTTGATAGCTTTCTGGGTGGTTGTTGAGAACTTTAGACCAGTTGAGACTAGCAAATCCAAGATTGACCGAAAAGCTACATGTACAAACCGGGCATGTCAAAACACCAATGACGACATGTAGATTTTTTCTTCTGTTTTACCTTACATAATAATAAATATCATAAGTGGATGATTTATATACATGAAGTATATTACAACTGATGTTTTGCTATTCTAGATGTGTACCTATAAATCAAGGGTGTGAATTAATTTACATAAAACACTGCAAGATTTAATCAAATCAACGTGACGACGGAATTGATGAGCAAAACTATTTGAAATTCTTTACATTCACTCTTTTATAGGATCAAACTAAACTTTTATTACCCCAAATCAATTTAATTCTCCAGCTGCATATTGATGCGCATCTGTTTATACAACGTCGCAACTTTTAGTTGAAAAATCTTACGTGATTGCTTACGGCTAGACATTTTGGATGGAAGCCAACTTATCAAGAAGGCTACCGAATTTTGCTACTAAATCATCTTAGAGATGGCTAGGATAGGATAGGACAAGGAGTGGTTCTTGTTTATCATTTCCGACAAATTCGGGGTTCTGATAAAGGCTAAGATAAAGCTAGGACCCTGATTACGTAAGATTTTCCTTATCCCAATCCAATTTGGATATCACAAGGATTTTTGAGGAAATTTCTAATCCATCTGCCTCGTTGGTCTAGTGGTTGTAAGTGCGACTGCTGAGCATGAGGTCCTGGGTCCGTTCCCAGGTCGAGCAAAGTGCTTTTGGGTTTTACGATTAGAAATTTGTGAGTAGCTGTCTCAGGGTCTGGATGTCGGCACCGTCCATCTACCGGCGACATCCGTAACGTGAATAGTTTTGAGCAGTGGTCATCCTGCGAGCGTTTCACCCTGGCAGTCTTCTTGTCGTCATCCAAAATGCCCGTTACGGAACGCAGTGTGGTGTTTCTAGCCTGTATAAAACTGCCCGCAATAGCGGACCCTTTCATACATCTGTCCATCATCTCAGTAGTTCACTCTCTCTTCACCCACATAATCATCATCATCTTGCTCAAATTCCATCTACCATCTTATTCCATTATCTATCTATATATAAATAAAAAGAGAAGTCGTGACTGACTGACTGACTCATCAACGCCCAGCCCTAACCCTTGGACCTAGAAATCTGAAATTTTGCACAGAGGTTCCCTTTATAATGTAGACAAGGAATAAGGATTTTTCGAAATTCAAATCCTAAGGGAGTTAAATAGGGGATGAAAGTTTGTATGGAAAATCATCATTTTCACGCGGGTGAAGCCGCTGGCAAAAGCTAGTTTATTATAATCTGGTAGAAGCGCTAGTTTCTGAAATTCCACTCTTGTCACCCATACCCCGTAAGCTACCTACGGGGTTAAATATGGTAATTAATATGAAGCCACATCCTCATAGCCCAGATTTTAGCCCCAAAACACTTAGGAACCGGCTGGGATGATGTTGATTACATTATGCGAAATTACGCTTCTAGGGTTTGCTTAATGTAGCACAAAATATGGCGTTACATATCTGTTCTCGGAACATTAACTGCGTTGTATGGGGAGGAAGTTTAGACATACATTTGAATGTGTAGGGTTATGAGGGAAAGTACTTTGGTTAACGGCTATAAACAGGATGTGACGTAATACCTTACTGTTACGGTACTTTAAGATGGAAGCGCGAGGAAAACTCGCCAAAATTTTAATCTATTGCATAGATTCTATCGCGGGCCTTGAGTTGAGCGTGGAGAGCGAATCCAGAGATTTCCTAACAAAAATATTCAGGATTCAGTATTCAACCAGGTTGCTATGGTTACGGAAAATAACAAGGTTGTCAACTGAGGTTGTCAAATTAAATAATTGTTTGTCTCTCTGCTTTCTCCTTCTAAAATATTCTTACTCGTATAATTTGTGTACAAAGTGTTGTAGATATGAATAAACAAAGTGCATTTATTAATGAAGAAAGTCACGAAAAAATAGTGAAAGAAAATGAGTGAGGAGTGAGTACTCTATAAACATTCATTTTATTATTAGTACGCATCTATCATAAGTTTTATTGGTTTTTGCATTACTATTCTGCGAATCGGTCTAAAACGATTCGTTTTCTTATAAAATATCTAAAATAAAATAAATAATTTTCATATTTTTCAATGTTATGACACTTACGTCAGGCTGTCAATACTTTTTCTTTTAAATTTTCTGTCATAGAGTTTCTTACTAGCTTAGTTAGTCTATGAAGGTTAGTTTTGATTTATATAATGTACATCGCGCGAAATTCGAAGATCAAACTCTTAATATCGTTATTTTAGTTCAAATTTTTTGAATGAATAATTATTTTGGTGTGTAATTACACTATTAATACCTAATTATTTATACCTATTATTGCATAAGTTGATAAAAAATGCTATGCAATAGATTTACCGCGGCAGTCTCCGAGTGCCACACGTTTTATATTATTTTTAAAATTTTGTGTTTTTGCAGATCAGTTTCAGGCTTTATCCCACCAGGAACAAAATAAGATTGGCAACCGTAATACAGAATGATATTCATTAACAACATCAATACAACTCTCATAATTCCATCAAATGACTTTTTCATGAAATGGTCACTGAATGACAATGATCATTTGCCCATGACCAATTTTAAAAAACCGAAGATAATTTAAATGTAGCTAAATGGTCATTAAATGGCAGGTACCCTGATATTGCAAAATACAAAAAAAACAGCGTCAAGTTTTAGGCAGTATCAACTTCTGCCTATAAGTAGAGCTAAACGAGCTCTCGTGCGAAAAAATGATCGATCCACCTCTCCCTTACCATTTTCTCACCCCAATCTAACCCCAGCCCTTCTTTTTCAGCAGCGAATGCCCCAGCAGCCCAGCGTCGTCAGGGCGTGAACCAGTGCCCAGCCCCGCAGTCCCCCGGCCCAGTGGCGTGCCCAGATGATCGGCTCATTCTGGAACCTCTGCCGAGCGTGCCCTTCCATGCCCGTCGATAAGGTAAGCTAGATGTTTAAGCAGATGGACGAAAACTGTTGTCTTGATTCAACTGAAAGAGAAAGAAATAGTAGATTATTAACCAAGGGGATAAAGAGTGTCTTCTGTCGCGGGTGACGATTTTGGATTTAAGTTCACCCAAGACTAAGACAGCTTTATCACCGAGGAAAATACTCTACTTTTCGTACCATTTGCGAAAAAATTAACACAATAATAATATGAGATAAGCATTAATTATTAAAAATAATGACAATTAAAAGTAGAAGTTAACATTCGAAACATTGGTCCAATTATTGATAGAAATCACATTCTCCCCCTAGAGGATGAATGAAATTCAGTACAATTTTCTTTTTCCAAATTTAAATCACATTCTCCCCCTAGAGGATGAATGAAATTCAGTACAATTTTCTTTCCCTGTTTATAACAGATTAAAAATGACTATTGTTATGTTCGCTTTTTGTGGCAGAATGTCACTTTTTTGAGCAAGTGGCACGAAAACATATTTATTTGGCACATGCCACAAACGCATACAATCATCTGCCTAGCCTTTTTCCAACTTTGATGGGATTGGCTCCCAGTCTAACCGTATGTAGCTGAACACCAGTATTTTTTAGTATTGATTGGGTCATACGAAAAAACGGGAAACAAAAATAAATAGTAAACATTATAAATTAATATCCCGTTATTTAGATCTCGTAGAAATATCTTAAGTTTTCCACCAGAAATAATAATTAAAAACTTCTTTAATAAAAACCACATATCTTTTTAAACCAACACAGACATTTCCTTTTTTTTTTTGGTGGGTGGAAATTCATCAAATGACCCCCCCCCCCCCCGCTCTTAGGCAGAGCGAAGGGGAGTGTCAGACTTCTACTGTCTAAAAACCGAACCCATGTTCCTTCTTTGCCCTTGTGCCGAGGCCACGTCATCTCGTTCTATAATCCGCGCCCCCCTCAGTCATCAGGAACCTTAATATCTCAAAAATCCAAATATGTTATTTCCCATAGGCTTACATGGGCACTTGTAAAACGACAAAAAGGTGCACGGTTTGGGTTGGTCGATTCCTATGGAGAAAAACCGGCAAGAAGCTCCATGGTTACTCTTTTAAAATGGTCTGGTTTAACAATATTCTATTATTCACCAAGTTCACCAAGGCTTCAGGCCACATAAAAGCCATGATTTCTCGCGGGATTCAAGCGCTTCCAGCGCTGTAGGATTTTATTAAGCCGAATCGATCCAGAGCGGCAAATTTTTTATGTTACATCGTAAGGTTTCCGGCGGCAGTTATGTAAAGGATTATAGCCTAAGCGTTTAGTCTAGGTTTTTGATGTATTTAGGGCATGAAGAGTATTTATAGGGGCAGGTTTTATGCTTTGTACTTACATCGGTGGCACAGATGATTTATATAGCCATATGTCTTACCGTTTACGTATGAAGAGCTTGTGACTACATATTATCAGCTACTTGGCTGCCTTTTCCCTTCATCATCTGATGATGGTATAGTAGAACATTCTTATGTTCTAAAACGTCTGGAGCCAATCTGCATTCATTGATAACAACTCAGATAAATCGATCCTTTTGTGAACTCTCAGATGACATTTATACTAGTCATTAATTACTTAATAATTAGCAACGTAGAAAGAAGAAATACGGAACCCTAAAAAAGAGACGATTTAGGGATTTAAACTAAGTGTGAAATATGTCAAAACTCCAACCGTGATCAATCAATCGTCTTCTATCACTAATAAATAATTAATTTAATATTTGGAAGATCTCTATAACAAACTTTTTTGTTTAAATTCAGAAACGATTAAATTCAAATGTCTACCCCAATGGGGAAAAAGCGTGTTTTTATCGTATGTATAACATTGCATCTTGAAATAAATTGAAATATAACCCAAAATATCGTCTGGTGAAGATTGAAAATCCTTGCAATTCCGCATCGAAACTTCCATTAGGGCACGAATTTTATTGCGAACTCATCTCTCGGCCATCCTCATCCCTCTTGAACTCAAGTAACATGATAAGCAGAGACCCTCCCTCAGTAATGCAACATGATTTAACATCAAAAATCGTGCTCCTTCGTCCTGGCATGATGCCAACGCGTCTAGCCACTCCAATCATTTGAGTTTACATGTAAAACGTGAATTCAACAGAATTAACGTATCCTAAGGCATTCGATTTTTAATACGATTTAAAGGAACTGCGTTGTCAAATTAATCTATCTGTTGTCCGCGACTTCGTTCATGTAGAACTTAGGATGTGTTTTTGCCGATATTAAAAGTAGCCTATATGTGCTATTACAAACTATAATTTCACCGTAGCTGGGACCGGCTAGACAGATGTCAACATCATCATTTCACTCGATAAACGTCAACTGCTGGACATAGGCCTCGCCCAATTGTAGCTACATTGACCGGCCCTGTGCGTCTCGCATCCAGTGGATCCCCGTCACCTTCACCAGGTCATCGGTTCACCTGTTTGTGAGATAGAACCCCTATTTCTTGGGCGTTTAGGTCACTACTGCCTAATCGGGTTAACAAACGTAGCTATAATAATATATGTTTTTTTTTAATTGAAAATTTTGCAACAAACAAAGCAGTAAAAGATGAAAACATTTTCATTATCAAGAAAAACAGCCACGTTTGCATTTAAAATAAATTCCTTCACAAAATCCCATACTAGAAAAAACTCGTATTCTGAAAAAACTATTCAGTATATTAACAAACTCTATCACCATTGCTATTCGTTTAGACACCATAAACATGTATGTTTGCAGACTGGCGACGATCTGGCGTCTCGTGTTTACCAGCGGTTCTCAAAATTAAACTGAGTCCCCATGGGGGTACGGTATAGGGTAACAAAAGAAACTGTTGAAAGAAACTTGCGTTTATTTGTAGAGATAGAAGATATATTTAGACAGAACGTGGTTTTATTGAACCATCGCGTCAGGGGAAATAAATATTCTTTTATACAAAGTACATAAGTCTATTTACCGTGTTAAAGCCATTTCATACAATTTGTGTACCGATACTGATCCTAATAATGTTAGCCTGCATCATCACACTACTGAGCAATGGCCTCTCCCCATGATTTCCAATTGTTTTGATCCAAGGTCACTAAATAGACTTGCTTTTGGCTGCACCTCGCCTGTTGTGCAGCGATAATGCGGCTTAGGGTGGAGCACGCTTGCCTAGAAAACTTTCCAATCGAACTTTGAAGAGATCTAGATTATAATGATCGGGAGACAGAAAAGCCGTGCTTCAGAAAGGTGAGGTCATTCATCCAGCCAGCGAACATATTATATAGTTGTGCAAATAATCAGCATTCTTCGATGCTAAACTATAATTTTCAAAAAATCTCGATCCGAATTTATGTGACTGCTGTTAGTTTTTTTTTCAAATACTATGATTGTATCATGGAGAAGTGGTTCAGTGTAATGGCCTATCACACTCCATCAATGACCATACTTTGACTATCTGAGTTGGTAGCCAAATTAAATCAATTAATTACTCAGATTTTCGATTAAGTGTTTTGAGAAAGTGTTGTTTTGGTTAAAAATATCTCATGAATTCATTCAACGGGGAGCATTGTCTCGAATTTTAAAACTGGTGTTTATAATAATATCTCGATTTCACAGCATGATCAAACCTAATAAATCTGTCTATTTAAAAACAAAATCTTTGTATTATATTACAGAAATACATACTGCTGTATAAAACAGTAAACATTGAAAAACAACCAGCCAAGCGTGATTCGGTCTCGCGTGCAAAGGGTTCCGTAGCACCAAACAATATCATAACAATATTTTTGACTCTTATTAGTTAGGTAGGTACACTATGTCAGTTTGTACACAACAGCAAAACTGAATTAGTGTTTTGTTTGTTATTAGTGTATTAATGAAAAAAAAATTTTTTTTTTTTTATTTAATATGGGCTTGCTCTTGACCTCAATCTTGCCCTAAGGGCAGAGATGAGGTCGACGATGGAACGAACTTACCCAGAAGAAGCCTATTTACTCGCGACTTAAATAGATTGGGGTTATATGAACTCGGGAAAACCGACGCAGGCAGGGTGTTCCACTCCTTGGCTGTACGAATAATGAAAGTCTTAGCAAAACGCTTCGTACGAATGTGTGGAACATCGACAAGGTATGGGTGATAACCTGCAGTACGCCTAGTCTCTCGATGGAAGAAGGGAGATGGTGGAATAAGCTCGTGGAGCTCTTCTCAATTATGTTACAACTGAAGTGCTGTACGAATAATGAAAGTCTTAGCAAAACGCTTCGTACGAACAAGGTATGGGTGATAACCTGCAGTACGCCTAGTCTCTCGATGGAAGAAGGAAGATGGTGGAATAAGCTCGTGGAGCTCTTCTCAATTATGTTACAACTGAAGTTTTTTGAAAAAGTGCCACCAACCAATATTCCTTGTATTGTATGTTCTTATATTACGTTTTACAAACCTGTATTTTTTTTTTTCAGAATTTTCCTCTTACCTTAGAAATAAGAGGGGGACACAATTTTTACGACTTTAGTAGCAAATACCCGCCACAGTTCAAATTCAAATTCAAATCATTTATTGCATGAAATATGGGTACACATATGGATGAAAAAATACAAATAATAGACCTTTAAACCATATCCTACCCTAACAGGTGTGCAAAATTGGATCATACATAAAAATAAAAATCTAAAACAAAACACGAGTAAATGGGATGTCAATAATAATAAACAATTGTCATTTTACACATAGATAACATTATAAATTCATTAATTAATTACATTTATCATTTAAATAATCATGAATTGAATAGTAGGCTTTTTTAGTTCCATGTATATTATGTAGTTTTTTTTGCCAACCCTTATTTACATTTTATTATTTTCATAATTTCACATATTTCTTTAGCAGTTTAAAGAAGGCTCCTACTGTCAAAACTTCAAATGTGTGGTGTCAACAGTCACAGCCCCTCTTAATATGGGATTACTAAAAGGGGCTGTGACATACGGACGGACAGTCGCACGAACAGGGGCCGTATTTTTGAATCAATAGAATCCAAATCGTGTACGAAATCGCAGAATTCGTATGCGAATCCGTACGAAATCGCTATTTTTGAATATTCATACCCGTGAATTTTGCAACGAGTGGTTCGACCCACTCGTTTCCGATATTCTACCAGAAGAAATGACGGAAATGATGTGATGAATTCTGCGATTTCGTACACGATTTGGAATTCTATTGATTCAAAAATAAGGCCCCAGGACAAATGCAAAAGGGTTCCGTTTTTGTGGAACCCTATACTCTGTTGCGAACACCAGAATGTTATACATCAAGTTTGACATTAATTGCGAAGCTACTAATTCTTCGGGGAACATAAATTAGAACTCGTGTCGGCGACTTTACGTGGGTGACATGGAACGATTAAGAGTTTAATCAGACTTTCAGTAGGCTTAGTGTACAGACACCGCAGCGAAATTACGAAGCATTTTCAGGTAAATTTTATAATACCTTTAGTGCCAAACCTTTGTTCTATACAGGCAGTGAAGAAACCTGAGGATTAATTCAGACTTCTTTGAGTACTTTATATTCACGCAATCTTCTTTCTAGGTTAATCTAAAAGTGGGTGATAGTTTTTAAAACGCGTCAATCTGTACAAAATATAATAATTACAAACAGTTATATCATCTGTTTGACACTGTTTTTCTAACACTTGTAGAGGGATATTTACCGTATCAGTTTAAAAACTTATACTCCTACTTTGAAACGGCCCCAAAGATATTAAGGGAAACTTACTTTCAGAAGTCGATGACTATGTTTATTTCATTGACTTTTTCGAAAGTATAGTTATTTGACTGAGGCTCTTGTGAGGAGTCACCTGGAGTATAATGCGCCTGTCTGGAGCCCGAGTGAAATTAAGTACAAAGAACAATGGCCAAATTTCTATAGGAGCTGGACCCGACTTTTATTTTTCATGTCCCAAAACAAGCTATAGTTTAATTGGTTTGTTTTTATGTTGTAAACACCATCCTGTTGAAAAATCGCACCTAAATAGCCACGATTTTTTGTAATAACGTCAACAATACTTTTGAGGTTAGAATCAACAAATACCTTTAACCCGACTGCGAAGTAGCCTAAAAGTGTAGTTAGCGATAAGCGAAGAGGCTTATTATCGATCTCGTTCCCATTTATTTCGATTTCTCTCAGATAATTACCCAAAAAATGGAACATATCTCAAAACGCACTTCTTGTCTGTCCATGAGTCTCCTAGAGTTGTCACAAAAAGAGCCTTCTGTCAAGCCGTCTCGTGGAGTCTGGTCTGCTTCGACGGCAGATTTTGACCGACAATTCAATGAAAACTACACCTATTGCTCTAACTTTCACAGCGTATAGTGTAAAAAACAAGGATGGCATAATAATTATCATCACACGTGAAGTCTTTGAACGACTTCAAAAAAGCCGCGTATCGATGACCACAGATTATGTAACTTGTCAATCACAAATGACGTTCCGTTGTACGTGAACAAAACGCTAAGTGAAAAACGTTGCCGTTTGAGTCGCTAAGCTTACTATGAACCTACATAATTATTTTTATGACAAGAATCCAGTACATAATAAATAAGCATAGTAGTTGAAATTGATGCCTGCGTACTAATTGAATTGAATTTGGATGAACAACTATTCAGAAAAACGTGAATAATTAGTCTTTGAATACCAAGTCCTTTCATCCGCAAAATGAATCGTAATTAGGTGCGTTCCAGTGCGTTCTGAAACTATTATTTTAATTATTTTGAAACAGTTACAAGAACACAAATAAATGGATAACTTTTTTTTGTGGCTACTTAGAGAGTTATTTCTTGCGTTTTTTATGACCTTAAAAAATAAGGGAATTTTTCATATATATGCCATATTGGGACCCCATCGTTTCATCGTCAGGTACGATTTGGCCGACCTTCTTTATGCCCGAACGGATACAGAATAAATTCGTCAGATTTATGTATTTAAAGCTGTATGGGAGATATCCGGGATATTAGAAGTTAGACGTGAAGTGACATTAGCAACTTATATTTTTAAAGTTTTAAGAGGTAGTGTACAAAACCCAGCCATACTATCAGAAATAGGGTTCAATTTACCGGATAGGTACGTGGAGCGGCGGCGCAGGCCGCAACTGCTAGTGGTGCCAAGTGCGCGCACTAACCTGCTGGGGCGCGCACCGCTGACTCGTGCGCTGCGCACTCTCAACACGGTGGCGGATACTACAGATATTTTTACTTGTACACTGAGTGAGTTCACAAGAGCAATAACTTACATGCTACACAGTATGTGGTATGTACCACATACTGTGTAGCATGTAAGTTATTGGTAAGTTTCTTTGTCGCAATAGAACTATTTATCTGTAATGGCAAGAAAACATATTGTGTGAAATGTGTGAATAAATAAATAAATAAATAAAATTTTAGACAATTTTAGTGGTTTCTTTTCATAGTCTAGGCAACAAACGCCTTTTTGATGAAGTTTTTTCAGCAGTCTCCGAAAATTATGATTGAGGTGTCATTCGATTCGGAATGGCATCCAGATGATTTTCGAAGAAAAATGAAGTTCCGCTTGCAAAAATTGCAAAAGTTATTAACAATTAACTAAAAAAATTAAAATGGGTTTAGTGTTTTGCAAATATCTCAAAACCTAATTAATTTTTTTTAAATTTGAAATAAGATTCAAAAAGGGGAGGAAATTTCCTAAAGAATGTTCTAACTTTCGGAATTGTAGGACCAATATTAATAACTTTCCGATCGGGTTGAAAATACGCCCGAAAACTGGTACTCCGTCTTGCGCAAGCTACGCTCCATTCGGACCTTTAATGAATAAATGTTATTTAAACTTATTAAATATGAAAATTAAAAATTGAAAAAATTCAGGCGCCTGCAGGATAGATCAATACACAATAATCTGTGATTTAAAAAATTTTATCGCGAATTTTCAATAAGTTATCCATTAATTAATTAACAATTTTTTGTAGCACGAACACTGACATTGCAAGTGCGATAATTATTACACTATTCATTTGAGATTTTTTTCCTTTCGTGGAGCTATTTATCAAAGATCTTAGAATAGGCTCTCGTTGGAAAAATTAAAAAAATGTTAATTTTCGTTTTTTTATTAACAATTTACTGAAATGAAAAATTTCAAACCTTCATTAGACATTAAAAAATTCTTTTTTTTTATAATATTATTATTGAACCGTTTTTGTATGATCAGAAGCTACTTAAAAATGATTTTTTATATTTTTTATATCCTGTTTTTTAAAATATTTTTATAAACAAATGCGTTGTTTATGAGATAATTTAATTTTTTTTTTTAATATCGTAATCTTTAATAATAATCATGATTTAAAAAAAAAAACCGTTTCTTAAAAAAAATGTTTTATTGCTTAAAAACGCATTTGTTGATTAACAATTATTTTCTCCCACTTCTAATTAATATTAAGGTATCACTTTTTTTAAATTACCATTATTTGTTTTTTCTTTTCGATATATAATAAAAAATATTGTTTTATTAAAACTTTCATTGTTTATGTAATAAACAATTTGTTAAAAACAAATAAATTTTTACTTTATATTTTTTTTCTCGTTTTACTTATTGTCACAAAAACAGAATGATTCTTTTTTTTTCATTTAATTTTTTTACAACTTTTTTTTTAATTTGAAAAAAAAAACAAAATCATATCTGTTTTTGTGACAATATTAACTTATTGTCACAAAAACAGATATGATTTTGTTTTTTTCATTAAATTTTTTTTTCAACTTTTTTTTTAATTTGAAAAAACAAAATCATATCTGTTTTTGTGACAATAAGTAAAACAAGAAAAAAAATGTAAAGTAAAAATTTATTTGTTTTTAACAAATTGTTTATTACATAAACAATGAAAGTTTTAATAAAACAATATTTTTTTATTATATATCGAAAAGAAAAAACAAATAATGGTGATTTAAAAAAAATTATACCTTAATATTAATTAGAAGTGGGAGAAAATAATTGTTAATCAACAAATGCGTTTTTAAGCAATAAAACATTTTTTTTTAAAAACGGTTTTTTTAAAAAAAATCATGATTATTATCAAAGATTACGATATTTAAAAAAAACATTAAATTATCTCATAAACAACGCATTTGTTTATAAAAATATTTTAAAAAACAGGATATAAAAAATATAAAAAATCATTTTTAAGTAGCTTCTGATCATACAAAAACGGTTCAATAATAATATAATAAAAAAAAAGATTTTTTTAATGGCTAATGAAGGTTTGAAATTTTTCATTTCAGTAAATTGTTAATTAAAAAACGAAAATTAACATTTTTTTAATTTTTCCAACGAGAGCCTATTCTAAGACCTTTGATAAATAGCTCCACGAAAGAAAAAAAATCTCAAATGAATAGTGTAATAATTATCGCACTTGCAATGTCAGTGTTCGTGCTACAAAAAATTGTTAATTAATTAATGGATAACTTAATGAAAATTCGCGATAAAATTTTTTAGATCACAGATTATTGTGTATTGATCTATCCTGCAGGCGCCTGAATTTTTTCAATTTTTAATTTTCATATTTAATAAGTTTAAATAACATTTATTCATTAAAGGTCCGAATGGAGCGTAGCTTGCGCAAGACGGAGTATCAGTTTTCGAGCGTATTTTCAACCCGATCGGAAAGTTATTAATATTGGTCCTACAATTCCGAAAGTTAGAACATTCTTTAGGAAATTTCCTCCCCTTTTTGAATCTTATTTCAAATTTAAAAAAAAATAATTAGGTTTTGAGATATTTGCAAAACACTAAACCCATTTTAAATTTTTTAGTTAATTGTTAATAACTTTTGCAATTTTTGCAAGCGGAACTTCATTTTTCTTCGAAAATCATCTGGATGCCATTCCGAATCGAATGACACCTCAATCATAATTTTCGGAGACTGCTGAAAAAACTTCATCAAAAAGGCGTTTGTTGCCTAGACTATCAGTCTGTTAAAGTAAGTGAGAATTGTAAACCTTCTCTTTTTTTAAGTCAGTTCAAAATAAGTACTATCGATTCAAATTCATCATCTTTGGCTTTAAATAGTCATAATATTTACGTCGCAATTATTGTGAATTACTAGTAATAACCACCATTGAGCCCTTATTACCATCCATACGACCCTCCACAATAATTTAAAAGAAAATATGGCGTCTGTCCTATAGTGGACACTCATTTGTTGACTTTATATAAAACGTCATTACTTTTACAACTCTTGTGGGGAACATGAGCACAGGCCATTTGCCTGGAGCCAATTACTGTGGTGTCGGACTTTTTTTTAATTATGATGTATGGTGTTGTTACTTTGTGTCAGAACTTCCACGTTTATTCTTTTTTTTTTGTTATTTTAAAGCTAGATCTTAATAAGATCGAAGTAATAGAGTAGCCCGTGAAATTCAAATTTTATTATTTGGTTTCTGAAATTTACAGGTTAGTGTCAGGTTTTACACAGTTACAATCATTAAAATCATCGATACCTACAGCCCTCAAAGTTGATTTAATACTATTAAATGACTTTTTAATGGAATAGTCATCAATAGGATTATACGAACTTTGAGGGTTGAACAACCAATTCAGGCTAAAAAGTTTAGGTAGATTTAGTATTTTTTTTCTATCGAGACCCTCTGAGAAGAAAGCCACCGTTACTTTCAAAGGAAAAATTAAGAATATGACGCTCATTTCAAAGTCTGTGTAAACTTGAGGATAAAGTAATTATTTGAGAGGGACGATTTTTTAGAACTTTCTATTTCGGAATACTGAATGGAAGGAAATCTTTTTGTTCTTTCAAGGTTTTTACATTTATAATAAATACCTGTGGAAGATGGCCTTCTGAAAACTGTGTCAAAAAATTGCTTATCTGCATTTTAGGCCCCATGATCAAAATCTACCTGGTGAAGGTTACGGGGTTCCGCTGGATGCGAGACGCACGAGACCGGTCAATGTGGCGACACTTAGAGGAGGCCTATGTCTAGCAGTGGACGTGTTGCTGAGCATGATGTACTGGGTTCAATTACCAGGTCGGGCAAGGTGTTACTGGAGTATTTAGAGTCTAGTACCCGGTTGATGGTAATAGGCTCACCCAATATTACATGGGACATATAACTAAACATTGGTGAAACGTGGGTCTACTATCTTCTATCTATATTATATATATAAATAAAAAGAGAAGTCCTGACTGACTGACTGACTGACTGATTGACTGACTGACTCATCAACGCCCAGCCCAAACCCTTGGACCTAGAAAGCTGAAATTTTGCACAGAGGTTCCCTTTATAATGTAGACAAGGAATAAGGAAGGATTTTTCGAAATTCAACCCCTAAGGGTGTTAAATAGGGGATGAAAGTTTTTAAGGAAAATCGTCATTTTCACGCGGGCGAAGCCGCTGGCAAAAGCTAGTTAGTCATATATATGCTTAACCCTATAAATACAGGTGTGATGTTATGTTATGTTTTTATTATTATTTAGTCTACTTTACGTTTGTATGCAAACTTCTTTAACGTAAAAGTCTTCAAACTTAGCCCAAAGGGTTCGTAGCCGTACATTAAAACTTTGAGAGTCACTGTCCTAAGACTTACGTCATTGCGTGTCGCAGACGACCAGTCCGGCGATGGAATTTTAATTAATTATAAAACGATCTATCCTTTCTTACTTAGAGGGCATTGAACGTGGGGTACGGCCTGTTAATAAAAAGGTTTCTAGGTTTTAATGTTTTTTTAAACAAAAAAAAAATGTAAGCTGAATAAATTATTAACAAGAATTGTGGAGTTAAGGCTAATCCTTCTATCTACTTTCTTTACAATGAGATGTCCAGTTATACAGTTTACAGTCGGATGTTTTCAAACGTGTTCTTTAAATTAAATAACAGTTAACTGAAGATTAAAAAGTTGGCCCTTATTGTGACAGTTTTGTGGTTCCAGCTGATAAAATACAATATACGAGTATAATATTTAAGGAAATATAAGGAAAAAAATATATTTACCAAGCAGTGTGTAATTTTTGTAGCGTCTCCAAGTTGTAAGAACTGCATACGTTTAATAAAACCGTTATTAAGAAGACAGCCACAGTTAGATTTAAAGGATCTAGAACTAGATTCTTTACCTACAGCTCATTCTGCAATATTGTAAATTATGTTCAGACATGTCCACTTTAAGCTCGGAGCTTTTCGAGTTGGATATGCAAACCACTTGAGAGCACATGAAAGAGCAACACCATAGAAAACCATCGAATGTAATCGACGACACGGTTGGTGCAGAGGCTAAGCGATTAGACTGCTGCGCTGCGTGTCACGGGTTTGATCCCCGCATGGAACAAATATTTGTATGGCCTACAGATAGTTGTTCCGGATCTGGGTATTTGTGTATGTGAGATTAAATGTTTGTAAACGCACCAAAAAAAATATTGTAGCTTACTCATTAGAAAAACGTAGTAAAAGAGCCGGTGGCCCTGTGGTGTCGGCCCCGACTTACGAACAGTAGGTCGTGGGTTCGAACCCAGGCAGGCGCATTACTTTGTGTAATTTATTTCATCACCGCTGCTCTCAAAAACGGTGAAGGAAAACATCGTGAGGAAACCGGCATGTCTTAGAACCAAAAAATTCGAAGACATGTGACATCCGCCAATCCGCACTGGGCCCGCGTGGTGGATTATAGCCCATCCCTCTCCTAGAGAGGAGGCCTGAGTCCCTGCAGTGGGAACATTATAGGCTGATGATGATGATGATGACTCATTAGATGGCATCAACATCATAAAGAATACTGAATTACCTATAGGTTACAGTTGTCATACATTTTACGTGTACGTGCCATGTAATTTAGACTGACCTTTAACGGTCATTCCTTTTATTGGCTACCCCAATAAATACCTATCTTTATTATAAATGGCCCATAAAAATTCTATAAACAGCAGTTGTTAGTCTTCATGACCGTCGTGAAGTCTTATTGAAGTGGTTAATGTCTATATTGAAAGGATTTATCGAGAGTTTAAAAGGACAAAAAGTTTTCCTGGGGGAATAGTTCAAAGGACTCAAGTACCTACTGGGCTAAATGTTCCTAAGCTTTTACCAACGGCTTCCTTTTAAAATCATTGATGTATCATAAAAGTAAATGATTTGAAAAGGTAGCTCGTGACCAAATAGTCGCTTGGGTTGATTTTCAGGTTAAGCCGCCTTTGCTTAGGTTGGTCCATAGATGGGTGACTATGTTAGAGAATGGGATACGATTGCAGGAGTAAAATACTTATTTGTATAAATTCTTTTTGCCACTAGACGTGCTTTGTATTACAATACAATTTTATGGGTTGATAAGTATTGGTATTGACAACACCTCCCATACGAAAAGGGGTCTTTTATTTTTAGTTACTTATATATTCTTCTTAAATATCCATTTGGTCTTGGCTTTGCACCTTTCGGCAAATCGGTTAAGGTAAAGCACTTATTGTCCAAAAAGCACTGATACTCGTCTTTCATAGCAGCTCGCCACTGCCTGGCTTCAGGACTATTCAACTCTTCTTCAACTGTTCTTGGATCATCACTGCCACACGCTTCCCCCGTCAAAAAACCACCCAGGAAGAAGTTCTCATCAGCTTCCACGTATTCTGCTCTCGAGTCATCTGTCTCAAATGAAACATCTGGAACATAAGTAGCATCCGAGTGATGATCTGTGACCAAGCTACTGGTCGAAGCTTCGCTATCATTAGCATCATCAGTAGTCACAGAAGTTTGTTCTGACTCTGTTCTATATATACTAATATTATAAAGCTGAAGTGTTTGTTTGTTTGTTTGTTTGAACGCGATAAACTCTGGAACTACTGGTTGGATTTGAAAAATTCTTTTTGTGTTTGATAGTTCATTTATCGAGGAAGGTATATATAACATCACGCTACTACCAATAGGAGCGGAGCATAAATGAGAAATGTTGCAAAAACGGGAAAAGAAAATTCCTTTCTGAGAGCTTCCGTTGCGTGCGCTGCGAAAACGGTTTCAGTTACGAGAATATCATGTATGAAGTAATTATTCGTCTTTAAAAGTTCTAAAAAAATGACCGCGACAGCATCTGTCTATCTTTTAAGATTGACTCACTGTAACCATTTTTTACTATTAAAATGTTAGGTTAAAAAGAGTTATTTTTTGCGAAGCTTATTTAACCCATATGGTATTAATGTATATCTAAATAAATGTGTTCGTTAGAACGGAAACTTAATATAGAATATTTGTGCTCTTTACTCTATACAGTTTAAACAAATATCTTAGAAGATATCGCAATGTAAAAATACCCGCGCGGAAAAATAATTACGCGGGTTGCGTCGCATTGTAGGTACGGGGGATTCTGGCTGGCCTCCGGGAAATTCAAATTCAAAATATTTACTGCATCATAATGTTTACAAGTACAGAGTGTTATAGTATATTTAACAGTAAGAGATAGATTTTATAGTAATTCACACTTCAATATAATCTAAGCTAATCTAAACCATTTATACTATTGTAATAAAGAGGAAAGATAAGATTTTTTGTTTGTTACGATTAGTCGGATAGTCGATATATCGAGAAAGGTTATAGCTATATATATCTGACTCAGACGAAGTTGCGCGGGTCAGCTAGTTCTCAGATACACAAGGAGTCGTAAGTTCTATAACCACATCTGATTCTACTTTAGTGAAGTTCAGATGCTTGAGGAATTGATTCTCAATGAACTTAACACTTCTTGTGTATAAACGTTTAAATGAAGTCTGAAAAATATATTTTTCTGTTGCACTACAAATAAGTATTTTACTCCTGCAATCGTATCCCATTCTCTAATAGACCACTGATTAAATACCAAAACCGAACGAGGCATGGGCCTCGAATAATACGTTAAGCCGTTGATCCTGGCTGTCATTTTTAGATCTTTGACAGACGTTACATGTATATATTATATTATATTGGATATTGAACTACCCAGCGTACTGCGTGATCGAATCAGAAATGAGGACATCCGCTTGAGAAACAAGGTTTAGTTACCGACGTAGCCCGAAGAATCGCCAGACTTAAGAGCGTATGCTACCTCAGATTAGCAACCCTATTTGTGGTGGCTCAAACTTCGCTCGAAATACTGTTAGAATAAAGTTCTAATCAGCTTGCACTACAAAGCGGTTGTTACGTCTTTCGCTGCGGCCGAATAGTGCGAAATTAGTGGTATTTTGCGATTTACAAAAAAACTATTGATTGGACTAAAAAAGTAAAACACTATGACTTTAGTATGTTGCTTGTAGAATTATTTGGCAAAAAAATCAGAACGATGACATGTATTTTAGTATGGTTTTTACTCGTTAAAAGAATTTTTTAGAGGTATCTTCGCGATTTTTTTCTATCGAGCAAAGTTAGTTGTATTATGTTTTCACAACACTATGGCACTAGCATATATCCTGAAGAATATCATATATTTTTCTGATGTTGATTACTGCAGTGAATCTTATACTTTTACGCATTATAAAACTCGCGTTTGAGGTACCATACGCTCTTAAGTGGCAATGGGCAGGGCACATTGCTCGCAGAACGGATGGCCGATGGGGCCGAAAAGTTCTGGAATGGCGACCGCGAACCGGAAGACGTTGCGCTGGAAGTCCTCCCACTAGGTGGACCGATGACCTGGTCAAGGTTGCAGGAAACCGCTGGATGAGAGACGCACGGGACCGGTCAATGTGGCGACGCCTGGGGGAGGCCTATGTTCAGCAGTGGACGTCTTTTGGCTGAAATGATGATGATGATGATGAACTACCCAGAACTTACTAGGTTGTGACCAGTTTCTGACTTCCACAACACAGTAAGTTGTGGAGGTCAGATGGGCAGTCACTCCATGTAATAATAAAGATAGTATTCTGCTCTATCTGTTTGACTGGAAGCAGGAAACGGCTAGTCAGATGATGATGGTTTGAAAAGAAAGTTGTGTGTTTTTTTGTAAATTTACCGTTTGATAGTTTTTGAAACTTTCGTTGAATTGCTGTAAAAGGTGTTTTATAAAGTGCAAGTTTGTTATGGACTTCAAGTTGCGCAATAAAACTTGCGTTCGCCTGTAGCAAGCAACACTTATTTTATTTTCAAACGACCAAAGTTGGTCTTCTTTTTAGATAATAATATCTTTGACACCCTATTGGCGTTGCTGCCTGGTTTGTTGTAAACAAGCATAAGAGTATTTTTTGTCTTTGAAGTGTCCTACTGCTGGGCAAAGGCCTGTCTTTTCTCCATCCAAACCTCTCTGTCTTGTGCGATCGCCGATCATGTTTGCCCCGCAAACAATATCAGTTTGTAACACAACGTACGCCGCGGTCCGCGGTCTGCTTCAGATGCCGAGTGAGTTACAAAAGCTGTTGTAACTAGGCACCCTGGATCACAAAACATAAACCCTTTTCCACTCCCAAACAAATATATACAAACACGCAAGACAAAAACAAAAACGTGCCTACATGGCTGAAATAACCTGAAAATAATCGCCATTGTATTAAAAATCTCCGATACAAACCTGAACAAAATGCCTCTATTTTCCTCGACAAAATGTCCTCTTAAAAACGGGGTCGCATAACAAAAGTTTGAGAGCCTTTGGCCTCGATAACTGACGTCATGGGCTCTGGGGCTGCGTCTAATGTCTCCACTGATGGAATATTTCAGCCTCAGAGGAAACAAAGAATCTTTTCTTTTATGTGATTTTGTACTTGATAGATTGTTAGAAGTTTAATGGTGGTTTTCCATTGTTGGGTTTAAAGTTGCTCTTTGGATAACGTAAAAACTATGTTATGACTAGACAGTGACACAAGGGTCTTTACTCCGAAAGTACCGACTACTGAGCCTAAAATTTGGAAAGTAATATAGAAATTAGTTCAACACTTATATGAATTACAGGAAAACCTATAACAGGGATGGCGAACCTATGGCACGCGTGCCATTGATGGCACGTTACAGAATATTTTAGGCACGCCACGAATTTTTAACCATATTTTCAACTATGCCCGAGTCATTATTTTCAGAGATGAGAAGATTCGATTAGAAACCGTTTGGTAGATGAGTCCAGTCCCAAGATGCAATCTTACTTTAATTTTAATTACACATAGAATTGAAACATTTATTACGATATACGTCGTTTTTTTTTTGGTAGCAAAGAAAGAGCTTTTAGTTGAAAATATTTAGTTCAATTATCTGCCAATAAAGACTAATCAATATTATTTGACGGCACGTGTAAGGTCCCAATAAACATGTTTTAGAAAAAATGGCACGTTGGTCCATAAAGGTTCGCCATCCCTGACCTATAAGAAGTCTATGGTGATAAATAACATGGAAAATATCTCAATATCTACTACAATGGTACGAAACCCTTCATGTACAAGTCCGATTTGCACCTGGCCAGTTTTTCCATCAGGAATTTCTTAGTAGCTGCCACAGATTTTAGATTTGTGCCCGGTTGACGGTAATAGTTTCGCGCCCTATTACATGGGACTCAAACATAGCTAGTCAAAATATGTTGGTGTACTATTTGGCCTACTTCTGTCTAACTGTTTGGGAATTACAGGCGTGATGTTCTCAAAATCACACTTTCCCCATTACGTCAGCAGTCGCTTTTGCGGCATCCACGTAAAATTAAAAGTCCTTCAGCCCATTAAAATACTCTTAAATTCCACAGAAACAGTTAAAATCCTTAAAAGAACGCTTCCGAACTGAAAGAACTACATTAAATTTTTTGCTATCTGAAAAATAGGGACTCTTAAATTTAGCTTTACACCCACACTTCAAAATGAGAAACTTTTCTTATTACATTACATCTGACTTATATTTTACCTCATAAAAGCCCAAATCGTCGGACCCAAGCTTGCTTGAAGAAGTTTCTGGAAAAACCGGCCAAGTGCGAGTCGGACTCGCGCATGAAGGGTTCCTTATCGTTGACGTCGGGGATGCGGATTGTTCGAAAGCGATACCGCGGCATGGACACAAAGGACTAAGAAGGAACATGGGTGCTTTTTAGTCAGTAGATTCCCTACCGCTCTGCCAAGAGCGGAAGGAATCATTAGATGAGTTTCGAACCACCAAAAAAAAATGGTTGCATATCATCGAAGTAGGCCCGCTTTAATTATAAAAAATTAGTCGTTGTATAGTATAGTAGCAACAGAAATACATATTCTGTGAAAACTTTAGCTGTCTATCTATGTATTACGGATCATGAGATACACTACAGCCCGCTGAAAGATATATGGACGGACAGCAGAGGTTTAGTAATAGGGTCCCGTTGGTGACCCTTTGGGTAAGGAACCCTAAAAATGAGGGCGTTGACTTATAAATTACTTCGCATTTGGGGCATGTAGGCAGCTAAACTTTGAGTACCATTGTCCTAAGTATATGATGTCAGGGCCTGCGTTGAATGTTTCCCAAATAGACCGTTATATAGAGAAGGTTAATTTTGTAAAACAATGCTTTTTACAGGCACTCAAACATAACAAAGGCTGAAATAAGCACTGCTTTTAAAAACGTGTTTTGTTTTTTTTATGAAAAAATATCTTTATTTGGGACTAGCACTTCGCCCGCGAACTTCGTCCGCAAATATTGTGATATGCATGTTGTGGGTTAATCAACATTATATTTCACAGCCTATATCACACACTAATAATGTAGCTTTCTGCCTGTGAAGGGGTTTTAGAGTCATTCGTTTCGGAGAACTCCTACATACTTACAAACGTACTTTATCTCTTGGGTCTAGGGGGCGCATTTGCCCAGCATTATATTAGGTATAGATTTTATGAGTTCCAAAACTGACTGGATAACAAATGATTACGGTTGTTTCATTTAGTATTTTTGCCATCCTATTACAAACTTGAACTTGATAACTGATTAAGTACCTACCTAGGCCGCGATGAGAGCGACGCAAATTCCGACGCCATTCTAAAATTTCCAGAGGCCCTACAGACTAGAACCCTTTCTAATTAATGGACTAAGCAGATTCCGTTTAAATTTTCTTTCGAAGAAAAATGTATTGCTTTAATACTAGTTTATGCCCGTGGCTGCGGTTTTTGTCCCACGGGATTGTACTATCGGGATAAAAAGGATCCTATGTGTTAATCTAGGTTATAAACTATCTGTGGTAGGTACCAAATTTCACGCAAATCTGGTTAGTAGTTTTTGCGTCAAAGAGTAACAAACACCCAAACACCCAGATTTTAGTAAGTTACATTTATTAGTACTATTCAAACTAGTACTTTTAATGACATAAGAGAATGATGAAAAATATTGAGACATTTTACTGTTTGTTTGTAAAAATATTTCTGAATTTTACCAACAGCCAAAATAATCTTATGGTACCTACCTACTTACTGTATTTATGTTTAGTGATTCGATAACCTAGCTGCTCTATAAAATGCATATTGCATAGCAAAACAAGTGCACTGTTATTTAAATCAGCTACATTCTCCAAAAGCTACCCGAACCGATTGGATTATCTAACATTCGGAACTGAAAAGGTGAACGCCCTGCCATTTCTTATGCACTACGGCAAACTTTAAATCTAATACATTACTGCAGACGTGGTCTATGCCAGAAACCGTGACAACCGTCTAGAAAGAACATTGCGAAAGAAAACGCGATACGAAATTTTCAGAATAAAAAAATTATGTCTGAGTCCTCAATTTCATTCCTAAACCATTACTTCTATTTATTCTCCACTCGATCCTAATTCAAACTCCACGGAAAAGAAATTCCATCCATTACAAAACACACAAAACCGTTTCGCATTTCAATATAACCTCAAAATTCTTCCATTTTCCCGCTCTTTGTAATGTGGGCCAATAAAGGCGCGCCTCGGTGGCACCTGATTGGTCGATTCTTTGCGGCGCCGCGTTGCTATTGGTCGATTGCGGCGGGCAACGACCTCGGCAGCGAATTATCACCTTGAACTTTTGAACTGTGTGTCAAAAGGTCGTTTTTAGATTGATTCTTTTTTTTTTCAAGGCTTCGCTTTGATGAAGTGAAGAGTCATTTAAGTGAGTGCTTCGTTGAGCAAACTGAAAGGAGGTTTTGTTTGTAAAAAAATAAGATTATGGGTAATGGAGACACTTGTTTTTTTTTATCTTATTTTTTTACAGCGAGAAGTCTTGGAGTCAAAGGCGTTTGTTGCCTGGTTAATTTTAAGATAAATTTTGTAGGAATACTTAGGAATTCTCAGGTATTTTTTCAGTAGCTGCTACGGAGTCTGGATTTGTGCCTGCCCGGTTGATGGTTATAACCTCGCCCTCTATTATTACATGGGACTTAAACATACCTGGCAGAATATGAGTGTACTAATGTGTACCTTTGCCTCTCCCTTCAGGGATTAAACTTGTGATGGTCAACGTAACGCCATCTACCTTTCTGTACGCGTACTACAATCACAGTAATGGACGAGGGGCCATAATGGCCGTACGACCCACTTTAATCAACACCACAGGAGGTTCATCAAATTAGCCTGTTAACTGCCATTAATGAACATTTATGGGTCATTAAAAATAATAAGATTTTTGGCTTGTTTAATTACTATTTTCGTGTGATTTCTGAATCCAACAGCGTAGGTAATATTCAGAAAATTCCTTCTTTTACTGTCTTGGCGGCTTCAAGCGCGACTGCTGTCCATGAGGTCGTGGGTTCGATTACCCGGTCCAGCAAACTACAATTGATTTTTTCTAACAATAATTTCTCAGTAGCAGCCACAGAGTATGGATTTGTACCCGGATGATGGCAATAGGCTTGCCCCCTATTACATGGGACTTAAACATAACTGGCGAAATGTGGGTAATAATTATACTATTGGGTACACCTCTGCCTAATACTTCGTTTATAACAGGCGTGATGTTATGTTACGTTATTTTCTTGATTGATTTTCTGCGGGTTCGAAAGAAACCTTGTGTTTCCTAAGGGACGCCCGGCGATCATTGATCGACTTAACGTAGCTTTCTGTAATATACTTTACTGGAATTATTGGTGGTCTAGAAAAGTCAGATACATACGCAGACATTACATTTCGCCTGTAATCCCCGAATAGTTAGGCAGAGGTATACTGTACGTGTGTACATCTACCAGAAACACACACTACACACACACACACACTCAATCCCACACACACACACACTCACTCCCACACACACACACACACCACCACCGTCATCTACTCACATTTGTTCAGTAAAGTCTCATGTCATTAGAATTCCATGCAGGGGACGTTCCAATTGCCAGCAACTGGACACAACAAACTGTGTCACTGCCACTGAGATATTCCTGATGTAGAACCCCATTGCAATAACACTTTATTCGACCCGAGAATCGAGCCCAGAACGTCATCAACTCCGACTTACATTGTGGGTTGGAACCCTGGCAGGTGCATTACTTTGTGTAATTTATTTCATCACCGCTGCTCTCAAAACGGTGCAGAAAAACATCGTGGAAAAACCGGCGATGTCTAAGAATCAAAAAAATCAAAGATGTATTGTGGCATCTACCAACCCGCACTGGGTCCGTGTGGTGGATTACCTAGAGAAGGCCTGAGTCTCTGCAGTGGGAACATTATAGGCTAATGATGACTCGTATATTACGCATCCATAAATGTTCGATCAAAACTTCACAGCACCGTGTCATTTGGTGACCATTTTTCAAACACGCAGAAAAATGACACAATTTACCATTTATTTTAGCACAAAAAATCCGGTACATAAAGCTATGCATCACAAAACAAGGCTGGCTGTTTTTGTCATAGATCCAAAAAAAAAGTTCGCACATTCAAAAATAGAACGCAAACCATTACGTCATTCGTCACAAACGTGAAACGTGTCGGATACAGCCGCAGCCTTCAATGCCGTAAACGCGAAAAAAAAAACACAAAAAGGTAGAAATAAAGTTCTCGGTCGGTCGGTTACATTACGTGTATAGCCTTTACCAAACTATGTTGGGATCGCCTTCAATTCTAACCGGACGCAACTGAATACTAATATTTTACTTATAGCGATTGAAACTGTCCTCCACAACACTTTCTCTGGGTAATACGGTACCCCTTGGTAAGACTGGTTGTCAGACTTTTGGACCACTGACAAACCACTGACAAAGATCTATAAATTACAGCCATCATTCTGATTAATTTCGTTGCGGGATCCATGACAGTTAAATGTTTCTCGGAAGACGTTGCGTTGGAAGGTCTCCCACTAGGTGGACCGATGACCTGGTCAAGGTTGCAGGAGCCCGCTGGAAGAGAGACGCACGGGACCGGTCAATGTGGCGACGCCTGGGGGAGGCCTATGTCCAGCAGTGGACGTCTTTTGGCTGAAATGATGAAATGTTTCTCGTTGGACTTTGTTGAGCGTTATTGTCTCGGCGGTTTTCTGGTGGTCGCCACTTTTGATTCTGGTTTTCAGGCATTGCAGTAGTTGGGAATAATGTGGCTGACTTGTCCCAAAAAAAAGCCGGGACCAACTACTTACCTACTACCCTCATCCGTGTGTCACTGCGGGGGGCCTACTGAAAACCAGCGCTGAGTGTTTTACACCCAGCATATGCTGAGTTGGCTACCCTTTCGTTATGGGCATGCTCAGCGCAGTTGAGCTGTATAATTAATTGTTAAGCTGTTTGTTGTTATTTGTTTATGTATGTGCTGCTCTTTTGTGTTGCTGCTGTCCATTAGCGAATAAATACATATTCTATTCTATTCTATTCTATTCTATTCTATTCTATTCTATTCTATTCTATTCTATTCTATTCTATTCTATTCTATTCTATTCTATTCTATTCTATTCTATTCTATTCTATTCTATTCTATTCTATTCTATTCTATTCTATTCTATTCTATTCTATTCTATTCTATTCTATTCTATTCTATTCTATTCTACTTAACGTGCTCTCCAAGGTCCAGAGGAAACTTGGTACGTAATGGATGATCACCCATCCACTAATTCAACCTTGGAAAAGGTTCCTTAATCTTGAAGAGCGAGCCAAGCCGCTTGTATTATACAGCCACGGCTTGTTACATCACATTTCGCTATAAAACATAATACAGGCAGCTGTGTTCACAGCCATGAATGCTAAAAAAAGTTTTATTACACCCTCATAAAATGGAATAAAAACCAGAGTAAGCGGAATTGGAAAATTAGCAATCCTCATTGTACTGCGCGCAATGTAATTTAGGTTTCCGCAGTGCAATTTCGGACTGTATGCTAGCATTTTGATTTATTGCTTGCGTATTCTAGTTGGTAATACATTATGAAGTGCTAACCTGCATTATGGAAATTAATTAATCAGCTTTTTAATCATTATACTTACTTAATCTAAATTAGCTTCTAGCTAGACCGGCAACACGGACTTAGTTAATTAGTGTTTTCAATTTTATTCTGCTCAGCAAAGAGCGTTGCCCTCGCCACTAATTTAATGTACCCGCTTGGGAAGACAGCCTTCTTCGTTTTTTTTAGCCAAACACTTTCTTCTAAACTTTTTGTAGTATTTTCACTCTTTTTGGCGAATGGTGCTGCTGTAGCCGCAATTCAAAATGTAATACAGCGCCATCTATGATACTAAATTTGGAAGTCACATCAAAATTCTAAATTGTGTTGTATAAAAAATTCTGGAACTTTATTTCGGTATCGATGGATCGGTAAGTTAGTTAATTATTCTGTGCCCGAATTTTTCATCGGTTATAATTATACAAAAAAAAAACAGCATTTCCATACATTTTGACCTTGTAATATTTCACTTTTGTAAGAAACAGCTGTTTTTTAATAACCCCAATTTTAGCCGTTTCCACACAATAACATAGAAAAGTAACAGTGCCACCTTGAAACATAGCTTATTTTTACGAATACACCTGGAAACGTCTACACAAAACTTCCCACATACATTCTTAGAAACATATACCTTTTCCTTTGTTCTATCTAGATTGACTACCCTCCTGTGGTACTAAGAATAGATCACTTCAATCCATCCGGGACCTTAAGGTTTCTTAAGGTTAAGGGCAAACGGGGTCGTGAACAATCTGGGCGGGGTCTCGATGTGTCGGGGTGGTTTTTCATTGTTGGAACTGTAAGAATTGTTGGGGGTCTCACTTGTCTTGCTCTTTTCTTTTTGTGTAATATTGGGTACTTAACTAAAAGGATGGCTAGTGTAGGAGTGCAGACAATTTAACAGGTAGAAAATGTTGATCATTCAAAATATTTTCAGTAACAACTAATGTTTTAAACGTAAAGTTTTCTACATGTAAGGAAATATCGATTCCCTATTACTGATAATGAAATGACACACAACCTTACAATAAAAAATAAAGCTGTATTTAAAAGAAAAACATTGTCATCTTTTTTCGCAGGGAATCAAACATGGTCAAAGATAACGGTTCTGCCTGCACAAATAATGGGCTTAATTCTACACAATGAGATGGTTTTAACAGCCAGTTACCTACAATATACTAAAACAACCAAAGCTAGAATAAATATAAAACTATTTTTATGTAGCCACCAATTAACAAAATCCACTCCAACTACAGGATATCGAACCAACCAATGATCTACTTCAGACAGGCGCATTGCAACTCAAACTACCCTCATTCAGCCAGACCTCTGAGGGTACTTATAATTCATGCTAGCGATTCACCTGGCACTGAAATTATCCTCTTTCTGCTAAACTGGAAAAGTGAGAATACTGTTTGCAAAGACTATTCGGTATTAAAAGATGACTTTTGGACAGATTTTGAGGATATAGCTTGTAGGTTAGGTGTGCTTGTAGGCAATTTTCGGCATCTACTTAAAAACCCGGTCCTTGATTAATTCAACAGTTGAAAGAGTTAAAGTTGAGACGAAAGAGACACAGAGATTAAAAACATTGTATGTGATTTTCTTGCTAGAGAGAATGCACAATGCTGGTTTAAAGTTTTGGATGAAAATCCTGCAATTGAAAAATTGCAACCTCAGACACACTTAGGTACAATAATTGTGCGGTGTTATTGCGCTTACTAATAAATCAAATACTATGTCAATAAAGAAATATGTCATATCAAATATATCATGTACAAAGCAACACACGTAATTACCGCGATTGCATCATGAAAGTAATGGATTGACCCATACTAGCGTCTACTGACTGATTAGCTAGCGTATTTGTGTAACAACAACGATTTGGGCGTAGTTATCATTTATGTGATTAGGTAAATGAGAACTACTGATGGAAGAACTGTGGGTTTACCATTATCAAATAACATAGGAATATAATATGTCAGCTGGTTAAACCGTGCTTGCCTAGGTGTCTCCGTGAATTGAAGAATTTAAAAAAAAAAAAAAAAGTTATTATAATTTTTTTTTAAACCACCTATTGTATACCGAGGTTCTTCCGTGACTCGGAAAGCACGTTAAACCGTTATCTTTGGCTGCCATTTGGATTTTTTTTTTAAATTTAATATGGGCTTATCTCTTGACCTCAATCTTGCCCTAAGGACAGAGATGAGGTCGACGATGAAACGAGCTTACCCAGAAGAAGCCTATTTACTCGCGACTTAAATAGATTGGGGTTATATGAACTCGGGAAAACCGACGCAGGCAGGGTGTTCCACTCCTTGGCTGTACGAATAATGAAAGTCTTAGCAAAACGCTTCGTACGAATGTGTGGAACATCGACAAGGTATGGGTGATAACCTGCAGTACGCCTAGTCTCTCGATGGAAGAAGGGAGATGGTGGGATCAGCTCGTGGAGCTCTTGCGCACACTCTCCGAAGTACAGTCTGTAGAAGACCGACAGACATGCAACTTTGCGGCGGTGGGCCAGGCTACGTAGCTTGGCAACTAGCTTGGCGATTTTTAACAGACGTCACAGGTAGAAAAGTCTGACAATCAGGCTGCTTTTATTTATTTTTCGTATTACTCAGCTAACTAGGTTGTGGAGGTCAGATACGCAGTCGCTCCATGTAAATACTGGAATGCAGCTGGGTAGAACCTCATCTGACAGCACGGGGTCACACTCTTCTATCCCCCTAACCTTTTCTGTCCCTCAGACCCCATGTTTAAGTCCTACGTAAAAGGGGTTGAGCCAATTGCCATCACACGGGCGTGGATCTAAAATGTGAGCAGCTATTAAGAATTGCCTGATGGAAAAACCTCAATAATACTTCCCGACCTGAAAATCGAATCCATAACCTCATATTCAGCAGTACCGCCAACAAATACTAAACCAATAAGGCAATATCAATTAGTATGCTTGTTCTCAATTACGGCAAATAGACCTAATTAGTACCTATTAACTAATTATTATACTGTAACGAGTGAGGCCATGTCGAAAGGGTACTTTAAATGCATGTTAGCATTAAAATCAGCTTTTCTGCGAAACCATTTTAATTAAGTAATTAGAGAACTACCCTCGGTCTGTTTGTAGAAGATAGTATTATGAGCTTTAATTGTTATAGGCTAAAGCTTGTTTTAGATTTTTAACTTTTGCTATAGTGCTGCTCTGGGAAAGGTTTTCTAAAAAATGCGGAATAAAAAAGCGCGGAAAAAGGAAATACTGCCTATTTAAGAGCGTATGGTACCTCAAACGCGAGTTTTCTAATCCGTAAAAGTATATGATTCACTGCAGTAATCAACATCAGAAAAATATATGATATTCTTTAGGATATATGCTAGTGTCATAGTGTTGTGAAAACATAATACAACTAACTTTGCTCGATAGAAAAAAATCGCGAAGATACCTCTAAAAATTTCTTTTAACGAGTAAAAACCATACTAAAATACATGTCATCGTTCTGATTTTTTTGCCATATGGGTGAATTTCAACAAATGCCATTTTTTTTATCATATCGGTGAACTTTTTCATTTATGGTTTTTTTTTATATTTTTCAGGTTTTATGTAATCTTTAGGATATCAAATATCCCCAAATTTAATATCATCAACGTAACATTTAAGACTAAAGAGAAAATTCAGTTTGAATTCTAGTTTCCACCGTCATGATAAACCGACACCGATTATTTTTCTGTACACCGATATGATAAGTTTATCCACCGAAATGATGTACATATCCAGCGATATGATAATCTATCCTAATACGAGTTTAAAAAAAAGGTACTTTATTTTTTGATTTTATCGCTACAAATCGATAGTGTTCCATGTACCAGATCGACCAGCCATGGGATTAAAACGACCGAAATTTAACGGTGTATATGTATGTATATAATGTATGTGTTTGGATGTATGTTTGTATGTTTCATTGTTTCTTTGTATACTTAACGAAATGACACGGGATCTACCGATATGATAAAACGACTCACCGAGATGATAAAATATCTACCGATATGATAAAGCAATCCACCGATGTGACCAAACTGTGCGTTGATCAGGAATCAAAACACCGATATTAGATATAAGACACCGATTGATTTTTTCTCATCATTTCGGTGTAAATTATCACATCGGTGGTAATAAAGACCACCGATTACAGCGATATGAGAACAGCGACGTGAGAAATAACACAATTTTTAGAAAATTTGAAAAAATGCATAATATCTAGGATAAATTCAATAACAGTTAATGAAGCTAATTCACTTACTACCTCTGTTAGAACCAAACAACAATAATGAAACTACTCATTACACTAGAAAAATGCAACCACCGATAATATAAAATAATTGTCCGGGAGCAACTGAAATGGCGTACTTACGTTATTGGCGGGAATATGCAGCGATTTGACACACGTCCGTCTTGACTGCGCACTAGCACACACTAACGAGAGAAATAAAATTGGGGTGGGGACGCTGTCGGACTCGTCGATGTAAAGTTAGGTTTAAATTACTTTTGTCCAGCGATATGAGAACATTTCGCAGGACAAGTACGTTTGTGCCTCTCAGTAATAATAATCGTTAATTATGTAATAAAATATGGTATATATTAATAATATAACTAATATTCTATGAAATAGAATAAGTTATATCCTTAACTTACTTATTTTTATCAGTGTATTAAGCTTTTTGTTTGTAAAAAAAGTAGAGGGACAGCACCGATTTGAAAAAAATAGAGGTTTATGTATATATTTTCTACCTTTGTAATAGTCCTAGGTAAATTATATTTTTGCCACAACGCATTATCTATCTATAAAATACTAAAAAAAATAATTCAGAACAATATTCCTTTTTTCAAATACTAATTTCACCGAAGACAAAAAAAAAAGTCATTTGGGAAATTCACCCATATAATTCTACAAGCAACATACTAAAGTCATAGTGTTTTATTTTGTTAGTCCAATCAATAGTTTTTTTGTAAATCGCAAAATACCACTAAATTCGCACTATTTGGCCGCAGCGAAAGACGTAACAACCGCTTTGTAGTGCAAGCTGATTAGAACTTTATTCTAACAGTATTTCAAGCGAAGTTTGAACCACCACAAATAGGGTTGCTAATCTGAGGTAGCATACGCTCTTAACACCTTTATGTGATGAATTATCAAAAATCCTTACTTAGTGCTCTTTTTCCGTTATTTACGAAAATCTTGTGCAAAAACATGATAATATGTTAAGACCTGCCTTAAAACCAATTTGTCTCTGTATCACCCAATAGTTGACAAATCGGAAATACTTATGACCATTATGTATACCTCTGTACGTATATAGGTATATGCTAGAAGTATTAAATAAATAAAACCTGTTTAAAAAAAAACAATCTGGAAAATATAATCCGTATTACCTCTAAATTCCCCTTAAACAATGCAACATGCCATTTCTCGCCGAACAATGGTAACTCCGAACTAGCGCCGCACTGTTTGTGCAAGATAAACTTCGGTTTTATAAGCTTTGACGTTAAAAAGCGGAGAGGATTGAAAAAGGATTCCCTGCAGTCCTTTTGTTAAAAACGGACTGGTTAGTGGACTTTGGTTTTATGAATGGTGTTTATTTAATTTCCTATGCTTCCTGAGACAGTGGCGTTCTGCAGTACCTATTATACGGAATACCTTCATTTTCACTACATCTATATCATCTTCATTTTCACTATATCTATATAAATAAAGAGAGAAGTCTATTGACTGACTCATCAACGCCCAGCCCATACCCTTGGACCTAGAAAGCTGAAATTTTGCACAGAGGTTCCTTTTATAATGAAGACAAGGAATAAGGAAGGATTTTTCGAAATTCAACGCCTAAAGGATTTAAATAGGGGATGAAAGTTTGTATGGAAAATTGTCATTTTCACGTGGGCGAAGCCGCTGGCAAAAGCTAGTATTATATAACCCTCCTGCCGTAGTCGGGTAAAAACAAAGTCCTCCGCCGCGTCTGTCGGTCTGTTTGCGATAAACCCAAAAATTACTGCACCGATTTTCGTGCTGGTTTCACCAATAGATAGAGTGGTTCTCGAGGAAGGTTTTAGTATAATATATAATTAACCGGAATCCACACGGTCGAAGTCGCGGGCATCAGCTAGTGTTAAATAAAGGATCTCGTGGCTAATTTATAACAACCGCTAGGGTTAAGCCGTGCTTGCCTAGGTTTTTTCGCGAATGGGTTTCCCCATTCTTCGGAAATTACGGTAAGTCGTTGATCCCGGCTGTCACTTGTAGATCTTTGACAGTCGACAGTGGTCTGTGAAGGCAAGAAAAAATAAAGAAAATGGGAAAGCTATGGATAACCCTTTGCCTAGCAATGGACATAATAGGCAGATTAAAGGTCACAACGAACCAAGGTGCCAGGAGGAATAATAAGGAATAAATACCATACGTCATACTCGTACATACACTCACGCCCTTTTCCCAAGGTGGTAGGCAGAAACCACAGAATGCCACCTGCTGCGATCCTTCCTTAAATTAGAGTGGTAAATTAAAAAATGTCACTCCTAGAGAGTATTCTCGACACTATTTCAACAGACAATTAACTGACTACCGCTGTCCGTGCAAGATAAACTTAAGTATTAAAAAGTTTGACATTAAAAAGCGCGGGAGGATTGAAAAGGATCTCCACAGCCCTCTCAATAATCCTCTTGTTGGAGAAGTCGTTGTCAGCTGGACGATTATTTGTTTGAGCAGCTGAATATGATATTTTTATTCTTTTTGAATGAATTTCTGTTCGCATTTACTGTTTGCATATTATTTGTGAGTGAATGACCTGGTGAAGGTTGCGGGGACCCGCTGGATGCCGAGACGCACGGGACCGGTCAATGTGGCTACACCTGGGGGAGGCCTATGTCCAGCAATGGACATCTTTTGGCTAAATGATAATGCTGAGTGAAAAGAATGATATGGGAAAATGCATCTTTTAACCATTAGTAAATTTAAGAAAGTGAGCTTTGGTTTAGTGGTCGAAAAAGTCACCGCTAACTATGAGGTCCCAGATTAGATGATGATAGAGGCTCTCTCTCTCTCTCTCTCGGTCTATTTCTCAGAAGCTCGAATAAGGAGCTTGGGCACGTTTGATGGCAAAAGGATCGCCTATTAATACTTGGGACTTAAACATAACCGGTAAAATGTTGATGAACTAAGAATATCGCAGAACATACATTTATTACTATATTCACTCTTCCAACCAATAAACAGGTTTTCACAGAAAACTTTGTGACCCAAAATCGTTCACTTGAAGTTTTCCTTTCATTGAGTCCCAGCTGGGCGCCATTAATTTCAGAAATCCATACTACCCTCCCAAATTTTCGAGGCCAAAATAATAATATTTCTTTCCCAGCACATTGAAACCTATTAGGGTGTAACAAAACCCATAATTTAATCGGTATTTGTCAAGCGCCATGTTTTGTAAAGGACACGCCCATTGTCCTGGTTTCCTGTACTTTATATGGACACCCTGCTGTGACCAATTCTTGTTGAATTATGAGACAAATTGGTTTTGTATTTGCGAGGTTTTTTGAAGGATTCTCATTGTCAAGAGTTATTGGGATAAGGAAAGTTTTCGATGACCTACTTGTGGGTTATTTGATATTGTGTAGGCAGCTGTTTATTTAGGCAACATTAATATTTTCCGATACGCCTACGATTCAAGTTGTTTGTCCACAAGGAATTGTTGTTCTTCCAAAAGACTTCTCTGGAGCTCTGAAAGGTTACGTACCTTATTTAAAAATAAGCTAAAATGTTCCCCTAAGTTTTCCTCAAGATTTTTCTGAAGTGTATCTTGAGTAAACTTAATTAGTCAGTTGCGTTTCAAAAATAACGTCGTCGTCGTCGTTTGACTGCATGAAAGAGTCCAAAGGTCGCAATCGCGACTACTGCGCATGTGGTCCTGGGTTCGATTCCTGGGTTGAACATAGTTTTTTTCATTAGTGTTACGGATTCAGGTTTATTTTTTATTTTTTTATAATGGGACAAGCCCGCCACATTATTCCCAAACCACTGTAACTCCTGTTAGCCAGAATCAACAGTGGCGACCACAAGGATTCAGGACAAGGATTTAAACATGGTACCTACGCATTTTTAATTAACGCCGTAGGATAAATTTCGACCTTAGGTTGTCTTTAAAAGATCGCTTTAAGCGATAAGACCGCCCATTGTGTCACCCCTTGTAAAATGTTTTACTATTGTTTTTTTGTAATTTGGTGTACATAATAAAGAGTATTCTATCTATCTATCTATCTATCTTATCGTGGACGAAAACTCGGTCAATAACTAGTATCCAATCTGCTAAGAATTAAACTAAGATATTGTAGGGTTTTCAAATAGATTTGTTACTAGAATATTACTTAAAAGTTATAACAATAGCCTGCACTGTAGAGCAGTTTAATATGAATTTATTAGCTCTACCTACAGGAGGTAACCCCAAACTTGTACGTTAAGGTGGTACCCTGAGCAAATAACCTTGAGCATTTGCTCCCTCTTTGCCGCACCCCACCTCTACAATACTTCGTAAACTATTACTTGCGCCACCTGGCGAATTTCATACGAATACAAGTAAAATTCACAGATCTAAGAAGTAATAGATATGGCATTCAAAGAAATATTTTTTTATGAAATGTTATTATGAATTCAGTTACTATACTCACGTCGATAAATAGGTAGGTACTTTCAACTTTTACAGTGATACAAATATTACGATTACGAAAATGAGCTCAAAATTAAAATCCAAGATGGCGCCGATGAAATTTTTTGGTTTATTCGTCATGGGTGTCGTTTTCATGGTTTTCGGGGTCGCTGATTACGAAAATGACGTCAAAATGAAAATCCAAGATGGCGCCGACGAAAATTTTTGGCTTTTCCGTCATGGGGGTCGTTTTCATGGTTTTTGGGGTCGCTGATTACGAAAATGAGGTCAAAATGAAAATTCAAGATGGCACCGACGAAAATTATTGATTTTTCCGTCATGGGTGTCGCTTTCATGGTTTTTGGGGTCGCTGATAACGAAAATGAGGTCAAAATAAAAATCCAAGATGGCGCCGACAAAAATTTTTGTTTTTCCGTCATGGGTATCGTTTTCATGGTTTTTGGGATCGCTGATTACGAAAATGAGGTCAAATTGAAAATCCAAAATGGCGGCCATGAAAATTTTAGGTTTTCCGTCATGGGTGTCGTTTTCATGGTTTTTGGGGTCGGTGATTACGAAAATGAGGTCAAAATGAAAATCCAAGATGGCGCCGACGAAAATTTTTGGTTTTTCCGTCATGGGTGTCGTTTCCATGGTTTTTGGGGTCGCTGATTACGAAAATGAGGTCAAAATAAAAATCAAAGATGGCGCCGACGAAAATTTTTGGTTTTTCCGTCACGGGTGTCATTTTCATAGTTTTTGGGGTCGCTGATTACGAAAATAAGCTCAAAATCAAAATCCAAGATGGCGCCGACGAAAATTTTTGGTTTTTCCGTCATGGGTGTCGTTTCCATGGTTTTTGGGATCGCTGATTACGAAAATGAGGTCAAAATAAAAATCAAAGATGGCGCCGACGAAAATTTTTGGTTTTTCCGTCATGGGTGTCGTTTTCATAGTTTTTGGGGTCGCTGATTACGAAAACTAGGTCAAAATAAAAATCAAAGATGGCGCCGACGAAAATTTTTGGTTTTTCCGTCATGGGTGTCGTTTTCATAGTTTTTGGGGTCGCTGATTACGAAAATAAGCCCAAAATCAAAATCCAAGATGGCGCCGACGAAAATTTTGGTTTTTCGACTATATATATATATATAAAACGACAGCCATAACGGAAAAATCAAAAATTTACCTGGCCGCCACCTAGGGTTTTCATTTTGACCTCTTTTCGTAATCAGCAACCCCAAAAACCATGAAAACGACACCCATGACGGAAAAACCTAAAATTTTCCTAGCCGCCATCTTGGATTTTCATTTTGACCTCATTTTCGTAATCAGCGTCCCTAAAAACCATGAAAACGACACCCATGACGGAAAAAACTAAAAAATCTTTACCGCCATCTTGGATTTTCATTTTGATCTCATTTTCGTAATCAGCGACCCCAAAAACCATGAAAACGACACCCATGACGGAAAAACCTAAAATTTTCCTAGCCGCCATCTTGGATTTTCATTTTGACCTCATTTTCGTAATCAGCGTCCCCAAAAACCATGAAAACGACACCCATGACGGAACATCCAAAAACCGTCGGCGCCATCTTGGATTTTCCTTTTGACCTCATTTTCGTAATCAGTGACCCCAAAAACCATGAAAACGACACCCATGACGGAAAACCTAAAATTTTCATGGCCGCCATTTTGGATTTTCATTTTGACCTCATTTTCGTAATCAGCGATCCCAAAAACCATGAAAACGACACCCATGACGGAAAAACCAAAAATCTTCGTCGGCGCCATCTTGGATTTTCATTTTGACCTCATTTTCGTAATCAGCGACCATAAAAACCATGAAAACGACACCCATGACGGAAAAACCAAAATTTTTCGTCGGCCGGCGCCATCTTGGATTTTCATTTTGACCTCATTTTCGTAATCAGCGACCCCAAAAACCATGAAAACGACACCCATGACGGAAAAACCTAAAATTTTCCTAGCCGCCATCTTGGATTTTAATTTTGAGCTCATTTTCGTAATCGTGCCAATATTATTTTGTATCACAGTAAAAGTTGAAAGTACCTACCTATTTATCGACGTGAGTATAATAACTGAATTCATAATGACCAAAAGTATTTGGACGCACCAATAAATATTTCATAAAAAAATATTTCATTGAATGCCATATCTATTACTTGAAATTACTTCTTAGATCTGTTGATAATGTGACGTAAGCGAGCGAGCGCATGAGCCGACGCGGCGCGGTGACGAGCGACACGGGTTCCCCCTTCGAGGCCTGGCGGCATACTGAATGTCAATAGATACGGTTGCGAATACGCTCAGAATTTTGCATAAAAATCTTTATAAAATCAAATTTTGGGTTTTTGAAAAAAAAAATCGTACCATAATGTTCATTATGAAATTGCTTATCCATTAGTGTAAAAACAAAATAAAAACAATTGTTAGTTTTGGAGAAGTAGCATGTTTTCAATAATTTTTTCTCATTTCTGTGGTTTCGTTTTGAGGGGATTAATTAAATATTTTACTTAAAAAAGAAAAAAACAAAACGTACCATTTTGAAGGTAAGAGTATGTAGAAATTTAATGTATTTTTTGTTGGTTGATATATCTTTTTTTTTAAGAGTTATAGGCTCCAGAAAACTGCATAAAAAACGGCTAGAGCTACGTTTTGCTGGGGGACGCGCCTTAACGTTAGCGTTAAGTTTCTAATCGAGGCGCGTTTGACTTTAGTACTTTAGTTTGAATACAGATGGCGTTACTAGTCGCATGTCGTACGTTGTGTGATATCACTGTATTGCGGTTCCAATGAATAACCTTTGTTTGAACTGACTCTTTGGTATATAAGTCGCATTGTTACCAATGGGTTCGATACCCAGGTTTTCTTATCGTCTTATCGTGTGGGCAGTAAGGTCTAACGACCCCGCACACACCCTAGTGTCAGAGTTTCTAAACCGCCGCAAGGGCCTCTGACATGGTTTGATTACCGCCATTTGGCGGCCGGGACTACCGGCTTATAGGTACGTACCTTCTGAAGCACGGAACCAAATATATAACCAAAAGTGTTTATGGGTTTAATAATAGTTAAGTTTAGTTTATCTATAATATATAAATAAAGAGAGAAGTCCTGACTGACTGACTAACTGACTTACTCATCAACGCCCAGCCCAAACCCTTGGACCTAGAAAGCTGAAATTTTGCACAGAGGTTCCCTTTTTAATGTAGACAAGGAATAAGGAAGGATTTTTCGAAATTCAACCCCTAAGGTAGTTAAATAATGAATGAAAGTTTTTATGGAAAATTGACATTTTAACGCGGGCGAAGCCGCTGGCAAAAGCTAGTTTATTAATAATTATAAAAATTACATGTTAGGCTTATAGGCTCGCTTCATATTAATTACTGGTGAAATGTAGGCGTACGTGGGTACCTACCCCGCTAGCTACCTCTTCGGGCATTACAGGCGTCATGTTGTTTTATTATAAACCGCAAAACAATCATCATCATCAGCCTATTAATGTTCCCACTGCTGGGACACAGGCCTCCTCTCTTTTGAGAGGGATATAACAATGTGTGTAACGAACTTATCAAGGTTTGTTGCGGTTATTAAATATAATTATTTTATCGAACATCTTTTACAAATAAAGAAAGAACAATGACCTCCGTTCTATTTACCTTGACCACGACTGAAAAACAAACTGAATAAATAGTTTTCAGTGTAAACGTTAAATAATACTTTCCACCACAACTCCTTTCTTGCCAACATTTTTTACATAATCCATCCATCGTTTCTTTGGTCTTGCTCTTCTCTTATATATAACCAGTTTCATAGTACATTATTATGTAGGTAATTAATTAATTCCAGTGAACATTCACAAAACAAAACACATTATACAAACAAAAATAAGCTACCCAAAACAATTACAGTTCATATAAAAATACCTTATCTGCCTGCCCCCAATAAAGAACCCATATTTCAAATGTAAATCTACAAACGAATCCCGATCCATTAATACAATTATTTATTAAGCCTATTACATTATTAATCTAAGTTGCCACATCAAATAAAGTGATAAATCAGTAAGATAGCCAGTATTGCTAACAAATAAAAAGATAGCGAACTGGCAACACTTTTGTGCGGATGCCAAAAGTGCTTGGAACTTTCCCGCTTGTTGCCAATATTGTTGCCAGACTAAAAAATGTTTGTCGACTTGGCAATGTTGTGGGGTATGACAGGTTTTACTGTAGTCTAGATTTCCGTGTTATGGTGGAGGAAAATTCTAATGTTTTCCGTTTTGAGGCGATAATGGTTTTTTTATTCGACCATGGATAAATAAGGGTAATAAAAGCGAGGGTGATCAAGAATAATCCCTTCCTTTAGAAAGAGAAAATATAAATTAAAAAAAACTTTTACAATTTTTCTTTTTTTTTTGAAGCGACTCTATGTTGTATTAACGTCAGCAATGGACGCAAGGAGGCTTTATATAAGGAGGTGGTATATCTGGCCATGATAATGACAAATAATCTTTTTTAATTTTCACGCAGTTAAAATGTATGGACACCTGTATTTTTAATTACCGACGAATAATTTCCATTGGATGAGATACTAAAAAAATGGTAACCCTTTTAACGTCGTTATCCCATTCACCTTGTACCTATTTGACAAAAAAAAAAACCCACTTGCCCAATTTCTATTTAGTCCCAGCGAAATATTAACCTTTCAAACTTTACGTTTACATTCTTAAAATATCCAATTGTCCTCCTTCAGGGAAATAAACTATCAAACTATGTATCAATAACCTCCACCACAAACCCTACACATTTTCCATCAAACTACAAGACCTTAGACCTTTACATGACAAGATAACAACTGCAAGCTACCATCAGGTTGAAGTGAAGGGCATAATAATAATCTTCCATGTTGCTTCTACCGTTACCATAGCAACGTAAAATGTGGGTTACTGTGTTGCCTAGTACCTGTACCCACCTTATATAGTGAACTATCAAAACATTATGCACTTCCGTGGGTTATAAACATAGTTTAAGTTAGACTAGTTAAAAAGTGGAGAGGTAGAAAAGGAGAATGCAACTTAGAGCTATTAATGGAGAAGTCGTCTGAGGTAATACACACCTCAACACGGTCTAGGGATATTACATACTCAATTAAATAACTCGAAAAGTACTGGCCGCATTGGAATCTTTAATACACCGATTTGTTTGTAATTTATCTCAGACTAATTCCAAATTCAAATTTTTGAAAATTCTTTTGTTTCGGTGGCATAAAAATGTCTTGATCTATAGGAGAGGGAATTTTCATTTGTGCGAAATTTAGAAAACAATACGAATTACGTTTAGTTACAGTTTTTTTTCATTTTAAAACGAAAGATAAAGTTAAAATTGAGGTATTGTAGTCATGCAACGCCGACATTTGACGAGGGCGGAGATGTTACGAGCTGTGGGAATGCTGGAAGCTGGATCTGTTCAGCGTAATGTTGCTGAGGCCATAGGGACCCATCAAAATGTAATTTCAAGATTGTGGACACGCTATCGTGCATCAGGTGAAGTAGCGGAGAGGCACCGGGGGCCAAGTCGCATCACTACCCCCAGACAAGACCGATTTTTGCAAATTACTGCGCGAGCTCAACCAAATGCAACGGCGACTCAATTGGTCCAAAGGCTGCGAGTGGAATACCAAGTGCTTGTGAGTGACCAAACTGTAAGAAGGCGACTGCATGAAAGCAATCTACGCTCTCGTAGACCACTCCGGGTCCCACCTTTACGGAGAGGCAATCGTGGACGACGATTAGAATGGGTTCGGAACCACGTGGACTGGGGCCGTGAGCAATGGTCCAATGTGCTGTTCACGGATGAATCCAGGTTCGGCTTCCATCCAGATTCACGAAGGACGCGTGTTTGGCGAGTTCCTGGACGATGGAGCCGTCTCCAGAACCCTCAGGAAGTTCACCTATACCAAGGAGGAACAATTATGGTTTGGGCAGGAATTCGTCTTGGAGGATGGACGGATCTCGTTTGGGTGCGGGGCAATATGACGGCAGAACGATACGTCCAACAGGTGCTGGGGCCCGTAATCTTGCCCCACAGAACACAAATGGGGCAAGATTTCCTGCTCATGCACGACAATGCCCGGGCACACACGGCGAGAACGGTAGCAGCTTGGTTACATACACATAATGTTAGGGCCTTAGACTGGCCTGCTCAATCGCCAGATCTAAATCCCATTGAGCATGCGTGGGATATGCTGCAAAGAAGAGCTCTGAAGGAAGTTCCTGAAAATTTGGCTACAGAAGATCAACTTTTTGCGCACCTCAGAAGGACATGGGACAATATTCCGCAGCAAGACATTGACAACCTTGTTCTGAGCATGCCGAATCGTTGCCGATGTGTTATGAACATCATGGGCGCTTTCTCAGACTACTAACTTCAAGTTTATAAACACAAATGAAATGATTATTCTATTTTTTTCAGTTTTTACTCACAAATTAAAAGTTAATTCATATACGGTTTCCGTCTATGCTTCATTTTTTTTCCATAAAATCCTGAAATTTTAATCAGTACCTTAACCATTATTAAAAAATGGTAGAATATTAAATAACGCATATTTTAAATATACACATGTCATATAAATAATTAACACATTGATAGTAATTCGCTTTTTTAAAAATAACCCTAGACCGTGTTGATGTGTGTACTACCCCTAAATCTGTTTATCTGTTCCAGTATTAAGGTTGTGGGCACCGATATATGTAGTTACAGACACATCTATTTTCAGTTAGTTTTAAACCGCCGCTACCACGCTCTCAGTATATCATTGTGAACCCCCCCACATAGATTATTTTTGGGTGCGCCAAAGTTCACCTAAAATTTCAACTCCGATAATTGGAAATCCGAAAATGTTCTTCCTAACATTTTTCATCCTAACGATCGCAATTCCTAAAGTCTCTGTCTCTAATGTTTTAATTCCGAAGCATTCAACTTCATAATGTCAGTAGCAATAAACATCTATTACACTATTATTTGTTTTCCTATATTTTCTCAACATAACCATCTTTTACACTATTATTCAAAGTCATATCTTTTTGTTTATATTACTTTTTATTCATAATAATCAGTATTATAAAAGGTCCCATTAAAATAGGTGGACAAGACCGCTAAAATAAGGACAATAGTAAAAAAATATATAAGAAAAAGACATTAAAATACCTACTTTTATAGGATGAGTTTGTTCTAGAGTGCCGGCAATTTATTATTTTACTAGCTGATGCCCGCGGCTTCACCCGCGTGGATGTCGTTCAAATTATATACTAAAACCTTCCTCTTGAATCACTCTATCTATTAAAAAAAACCGCATCAAAATCCGTTGCGTAGTTTTAAAGATTTAAGCATACAGACAAACAAACAAACAAACAAACAGACGCGACTTTGTTTTATACTATGTAAGGAAGTCAAAATAAAATCACTTTATATAGGTAGTGTTTTTAGGGTTCCGTACCTCAAAAGGAAAAAACGGAACCCTTATAGGATCACTTTGTTGTCCGTCTGTCTGTCTGTCAAGACCTTTTTTCTCAGGAACGCGTGGAGGTATCAAGCTGAAATTCATATCAAATACTCAAGTCTATGGTCTCTTGGAGCTGTGAAAAAATCAAACTTCTAAGTCAACGCGATCAAAAGATACTCCCGTTTATGCCGCAAATTTTCGACACTCGCAAGGGAATCAAAACCTACAGGGTACTTCCCGTGAACTCAGAATCTTGAAATTTGGTACGAAGCAACGTCTTATAGCATAGATAAAGGAATAATTACGAAAACCATAAATTTTTAGTTACATCAAGATACTCCCGTTTATGCCGCAAATTTTCGACACTCGCAAGGGAATCAAAACCTACAGGGTACTTCCCGTGAACTCAGAATCTTGAAATTTGGTACGAAGCAACGTCTTATAGCATAGATAAAGGAATAATTACGAAAACCATAAATTTTTAGTTACATCACATAATATATTTTTTTTACGGAACCCTCGGTGCGCGAGTCCGACTCGCACTTGGCCGGTTTTTTTTTGTTTAGGTGTCTTTAGTTAGGCTTACTAAACGCTGTGTTAAAATTTGTCCACCTATTTTAATGGGACCTTATATACTATGCAAAGATATCCATAGGTTAGGTTAGGTTAGAACTGTGACCAACTACGCGCGAGCCGAGCGAGCGAAGCGAGCGGTGCCGCGGCAGCGGCCGGCGAGCGCTCCCTGGAAATTGGTCGCGAAATTTTTCTAAGTATTATTTTCATAATGCCCCCAAGACGACACTCTGACCTGAATTTCATTCATTTATTTCATTTCAAGACAAAAATCAGTGAAACGACCTTTAATCATTCTAAACATTTGTATGAGTGAAAATATTATGGTAATTATGTTTAGGGATAAAAACGTTAGGATAAAAAACAGTAGGAGTTGAAATGAGTTTACAATAACGATATTATGAATTAAAATTTTCGGAAACATGAGTGTTAGGAACATCGTCAGTAGCATTACAAATAGTAGGAATTCAAACTTTAGGATGAAAGATTTTAGGAGGAGTGATCATTCGGATTACAAATCGTTAGGAAGAACAATTTCGGGTAAAAAAACTTTAGGTGAGCCAATATGGACCCATTATTTTTATTTCATGGATAATTAAGAAAATAGCTTTTCTAGAGAACAAAAGTATGCAAAACATTAAAAATACAGATGTTCTATCGGCATCAGGTACAGGGTTCAAGCTGCCGGTGGTCAGGGCCCCGAGTCTGCTATTCAATAGTGTCAGAATGGTCGATCATTGATCTCATAATGGTTGATTGACGACAAGCCAAAAAGTACCTTAAGTCGACAGGCCTATGGTACTTTTTGGCTTGTCATAAATCAACCATTATGAGATCAATGATCGACCATTCTGACACTATTGAATAGCAGACTCGGGGCCCTGGACTCTAGAGAGACTACCTCTTTACTATACGTGCCGTGTCCAATAGTAGGTACTGGTTACTGAATCGAGCCCTGACCGAGCCCCGCAATGAGAGCCTCGAAAGATGTTGGTCGAGGCTCTTTGCAGCAAAGACTAAGCTATTAGTCCATTGCTCTCGGTACAATGATTGCAGAATCCATCCCACATATCGAAAACCTCCTGTACTAATTTTTGTTATTATTATATTTTGTTTATTGGGCGGTATAGTCAAGTCTTTGACAAACATCACTAAGCTTTCCAACAGACGCCTGAATCTATGTAAATGTTTATCCTAAACTTGCAGTCGCCACAACTTTGTCAACTGCATTAGCTAAGCCTTTAGCCAGTCAGTCATCCTGTATACATTTTGTAAGCGGACTGGTATTTAGTTCCGAAATTCATGTTTGAGCATAAAGGATCATCTTGGTCTACTGGTCGCAAGCTCTAAGTTGGAGAAAGTGGTAGACTACCCACCAGAAAGTTATCCACCAGCAGTCTGACACTTGAATTTGTGTCCGGTTGATGGCAATAGGCTCGCCCCCTATTACATGGGACTTAAACTTAACTGGTGAAACATGAGTGTAATATTAGATTTTGTTTTTATTAATAAATGGGCTTGCTCTTGACTTCAATCTTGCCCTAAGGGCAGAGATAATGTCGACGATGGAACGAGCTTACCCAGTAGAAGCCTGTTTACTCGCGACTTAAACAGATTAGGGTTATATGAACTCGGAAAAACCGACGCAGGCAGGGAATTCCACTCCTTGGCTGTGCGCATAATAAAGGACTTGGCAAAGCGCTTTGTTAGAATGTGTGGAATGTCGAATAGGTATCGGTGGTACCCTGCAGTACGTCTAGTCTCCTGATGGAAGAAGGGAGATGGTGGGATCAGCTCGTGGAGCTCTTGCGCACACTCTCCGAAGTACAGTCTGTAGAAGACCGACAGACATGCGACTTTGCGACGGTGGGCCAGGCTATGTAGCTTGATAACCAGCTTATCGTCACCAATTAGCCTCCTGGCTCTGCGCTCTACAGAGTCAAGTGTGGCAAGCTGGTATTTGGCTGAGCCATCCCAAAGGTGACAGCAATGGTAAAGGCACACCTCTGCCTAACCCTTATGGGATTACAGGCGTGATGTTATGTTATGTTATTCACAAAATGGACGGGGCACACGCACAGTCCCAGTGCCTTTCCCCCGCGCATCCCACCCCATTTGTTATAAGTTAACCCTGCGTTCTACGTATTTTGTGTCTGTGCGTGTATTCCCAATCCCGTATACGCACAAGTCCGCACGACACCTTGATAACGAATGATTTATTCGCATTAATAAATAAAGGGGGATGGCTGGTACTAATGGGTTCAAGTCTGCCTAATACTTCGGGGTTTACAGGCGTGATGTTATGCTTATCTTCTTCTTCTTCTAATAAATAAAGAGAGAAGTCCTGACTGACTGACTGACTGACTCATCAACGCCCAGCCCAAACGCTTGGACCTAGATAGCTGAAATTTTGCACAGAGGTTCCCTATATAATGTAGACAAGGAATAAGAACGGATTTTTCGAAATTCAACCCCTAAGGGAGTTAAATAGGGGATGAAAGTTTGTATGGAAAATCGTCATTTTCACGCGGGCGAAGCCGCTAGCAAAAGCTAGTTTTGTATAAAATCACTCGATTTCCCTAACAATCCTTGGTGATTTTTCTTATAAATACCCCCAAGGAGGAACAGGTGTGCCCGTCGGGGCTGCGGGTTGTTCGAAGGAGATACCACGGCCTCGACACAAAGGGCTAAGAAGGAACATGGGTGGTTTTTAGTCAGTAGAAGTCTGACACTCCCTACCGCTTTGCCCAGAGCAGGAGTCATTTATTTTAATGATTTACCACCCTCCAAAAAATAAGAAAAAGAGTAAAAGGCATGCTTGGTGCATAAAATGTACACTGCATAGCATAGCAATATAATAATAGTAGTTTATGCGACTGTGCATAATGAAGGGCATTACAACACAAGTGTGGGTTTAAGAAACGAGCCGAAGGCGAGTTTCTTAATAGCATCACACGAGTGTTGTAATGCCTAATTATGTATAGTTGCATACACTAATTTATCTACCCGAATATCATAAGGGCTCTATGATGGGTTCAGGAACCATAGGGAAATGACCAGCATTGTTACCAGTGTAATGCAATAAAAAATAAACAGGTTATTAGTTGCATTCGTCGCTGCATTTACGATATCTGGCGGAGTGTTCATGTTAATTTCTGAGTCACTATCACTCATTTTCGACAGAAATAAAGAATTAACAGAAAATTTGTCTACTCAATGAAAGGGAATAAAAAGCTAACGAACAAATGACAGCTCGAAAAAAACAAAAACATGCCTAAGGCGCGGCCAACTAGTTCCGCGCGCACTAAGCACACTCACTTGAATTTGACACCTGTTCCAAATTTAAAACTCATAACCTACTGTTTTCAGTAGGTTATGAGCTCATTACAGTTCTGTTAATTTCTGCTGGTTGGTAATGCTGGTCATTGCCTATGGTTTTTGAACGCATTAAAGAGGGTTTATGATATTTGGGTAGATAAAGTTACATTTAGCATACGAAGTGGACTTGCAGAACAAACTGTTACACAAATTATGTGTGTTAACGTTTTTATGTGTTAGTAAACGTAAGCAATTACTACAAATTGCTTTTGTGCGTGTATTATATACGTAGGTTATAAAATATGTATTGCTTAGGTTACATTTCCTGAAATACAAGTGTATATTATTATGATATTAATTTAATATTATGATTATTTTCTCAATACTTTTTTTCCTGTCGGATCCAAATATAGATATTCTAATGACCAAATAAAATAAGAAAAGCAAACTATTCATGAAATTAAATACTGAAATTCATTTTAAAAACCAGATTTTGTGGCCAGTTCCCTAAAATCTTACAAACTTTTAAAACGTGATAATGCCATCTTTAGCAATAGTAATTTTAGCAAATTTTATATAATTTTTATCGGGGGTTTTTTTACTTGTTTTCCAAAAAGGACTATAAATTGAATCTAATCTCGATAGCTCACCTGACGGATCGGACATAAATTGTTTAACAATATTGTACCTATATTGGTCCCAATAAACCTGACTGGAAGAAGAAAAAGATTATATACAGGGTAGGTATATAGTGTCGCAACAGGCAGTGGGACTATAAAACAAAAAAATCCAGACTAGCTATTAAGAAATTACCGGTGGAAAAACCCATTACCCTGCCCGACGTAGCAATAGGTTCACCCCCTTCACCCCCTTGTTACGTGTGTATTTATGAAACTTGCACTAGCGCTTTGTAGGTGTAACTTAAGTCTCTGCTTAAGCCCTCATCATAAACAGTCGTGAAGTTATGATAAGTAGTAGCTATAGGTTTTTCCAGTCTATATAGCTGTAAAAAGTAAACAACCTAAGTATTTGTAGCATTTCTAAAAGTTTATTTCTGACGGTAGTAATATAATATATCGTTAAACTACTCAAACTTTTATACGTTTTCCGTTGTTGACTGTAACTTTTCCGATAAGAGTTAAAAGTTGACGGTTCAACGGTAACCGATCATTTTATTTGAACTCTAGTTATATTTTTACTAGTGACCCGCCCCGGCTTCGCACGGGTACAAAAAAGGTATTGGTGAAGCGTCAATGCCTTTTTTAATATAAAAAATAAAATAATAATAATTTAGGATTTCTCCATATCATAAAATATGTTAGTATTTCAAATTAAATATTTTAACTTCTCAATTGATGAATCCTCACGCCATCTGTAATGCAGCGCCCATATACCGAGACTTTCTTGAGTTTTTTCCGCAAGGGCACACATATAGATGGCACTAGCGAGCTGAGAGCTCCCCTTGACCGTTTGAACAAGACGGTGTGTGCTCCTACGCGCTCCGCTACAAAAAATCCCTTTTTGTTGAAATCTGGACGATACTCGTAAAATAAATGGACCTGCATCTGTGCTTTATTGAGAACTTATAGTGCAGTGTTGATTTTTGGAGTTTTCACCATTCCACCGGCGGATCCACGAAGATTTAGCTCGCCGGCCGGCAGCCCATACTTGCAAGTGCGCATGAACGAAGTATCTTCCCATCTCCCTGGGTCTGAGTGGGATCTCTGGATTGTCAAGGTACGTGGGCATGTTTGCTGCGAATAATTCTCTTGTATTGGTTTGTCGAGGATTCATCAGAAGGGAAATTAATTTTTTTTTTTTTACACATCCGCCATAGATTCTAATTTCAAATTTTCTTACATTCTTCACAAAGGTGCAGGCTATTTACACGCCTCACCATATTATTTGGTCCTTCTAACCGGGTTAAAAACCGTTACCTAGATTTTTGCGTAATTGTTTGGTAAAAATCATATAGGTTCAATAACGCACAATAGGTATTTAGTTTACGTAAACTTTTGGTAAATCATTGCCTATAAAACGCATCATAATTGACAATAGAATTTACGTAGTTGTTGGTAAATCTGTTCAATTATTTTAGTACATAATTTACATGGAACGACATTACGTATTTATTGGTAAAGTTCATTCTATGTAGGTATCCGTATTTAAAAATTCGCTTTGATATTATGAAAATAAGTAGGTAGTTACCAACGCATCTCGGCTTTGAGCGTTTTAATACAATAATTGTAATTAGATAGATACCCACTCATAGTTGGTAGGTGCGATAATATTGCAAACCGCCTGTAAGGTATTTTTCTGTTATTGTTGTCGTTTGTTATCTAACGAAATGACGGATAAACAACTGAAGCCGGAAGATTTACTAACTATTCTCCATGAAAAGAAAGGATTGTTATTTAAACGCATTAATCGGTTGTATGATTTAACAAAAAATATATCGTCGTTCGATTCGAGAAAAAATGAAAGTTTTATGACTGAGTCAGAGACAATTGATGACATTCGAGATAAATTTGAATCCTTTGTTGATCAAATTAATCAAATAAACATTAGTATAAAACCTGGTACAAGTGTCGATTATGCTTGTTTAGAGTCCTTTGAAGATTTATACATTCATATTAAACGTGTTAAGAACAAAATAAACAGTAATCAATCACCATCAACATCCAGTAGTAACTATAAGACTCTTTTTGAACCGCTAAAAATAAAGTTGCCTCCTATCGCGCTGCCGTCTTTCGACGGGAAAACCGAGAATTGGCCTGTTTTCTACGAGTCGTTCAAGTCGAATATTCATGAGAATGATCAGCTGACTGACTCACAGCGTGTGCAGTACTTGGTAGGTAGACTTACGCACAACGCATTGAAGATTACTGCTGGAATTGTGCCTACGGGTGATACTTACAAGTTCTTATGGGACAGTTTAGTTAAAAAATATCAAGAGAAGCGCTCACTAGGTACGCATTATTTAAATAATATATTGGATTTAAAAAGTTGTTCATTTAACGCTAACAGTCTCGATTCTTTCATAGAAACATTTAGTGCATCTATTTCTGCCTTGAAACAACTTGAGATTACGGATCTTGCTGATTTTATTCTTTTGCACTGCGCAATGAGAAAAATCGATTCACAGACTATTCAATCGTTTGAACTTTCCATTCGAGATATTGAAATTCCCACAACGAAATTATTGATAAGCTTCGTTCAAGATCAGGCAAAGATATTGGCACGTTCGAATTTGTCTCAATCGAACGCGAGAAACTTTAGTAGAAACCCCGCTTCCGCGCCACGCGAGTCACGCACACAGACAAAAGCGTTTGTTGTGAGCAAGTCAGGTGACTCGTCCGCTTGTTTACCTGCGATGACGGTTCCGTGCTGCGCGTATTGTAATGATAACGCTCATGTTCATTTGTACAACTGCGCTAAGTTTAAATCCGCGTTGACTCCTAGAGCAAGGTTCGAGTTTATTAAATCCAAACGTGGGTGTGCGAATTGTCTGAGCACATTGCACGGATTGAGTAACTGCAAGTCAACGTCAGTCTGTGATTTATGTAAAAAACGCCATCATACACTATTGCATTTTGTTAAAGAAAATAAACCGCAAACAGCTGACGTTTTAGCTACGAATTGCAATGTAGTCGTCGCGTCGCCTCCTGCGCCGCTGTCCGTCGCGCCTCCCTCGCCCCTCTCGTCCCCCGGTGCGTCTTTGCCTGCCCCGGTTTCCGTCGCGGTGCCGCGCTCTTATGCTCATAGTAATAAGGTCGATATTCCCGAACAGGTGATTGCGTCTGATTCGTGTGATGTGACGCCAGCGTCTTCGGCTCACAACTCGGCCGTGTTATTGGCAGCTGATGCAGCGAGGGCTAAGGCGATAGTGCTGTTATCGACAGCTCAGGTTTATGCGCGAGCTAAAAGTGACAGTGCGGGTCACAAAACAATAGTGAGGTGCTTAATTGATAATGGCTCGCAGAATAATTTAATAACTACAGCTTGTTGTAGAAAACTTAATTTACTGATAATTCCTTTGAGTAATTCTTTTGTTAAAGGAGTTGGTTCTGTATCGCGACCGATAATAGGATACGTACATTTAGATATCGAGTCTCGTGTATATCCGGATCAAAAATATACTATTCACGCGTTAGTAGTTGAGTGCATTACGGACCAGCTACCATCGCACCATGTTAATTGGGATAGCCATGTAGACTTCCACGCGCTTCCGCTCGCTGATTTAAGCTGGAATATTCCAGGGGATATTGACCTAGTGTTGGGCGCTCAACTGTTTCCGTACCTTTACTTGGGGAATAGGGTCGATTTTGGTTCACGCGCCCCACCTGCATTATTGACCACATTCGGGTATGTCTTTATGGGTGATTTTCCGCATAATAGTGATAATTTAAATTTACTTAACTCCTCTCCTTTCACGGCATTGGCTCTCAATGATTTATTACAAAAGTTCTGGGAATTGGAAGAAGTTGAGAATAAACGTTTTTTATCTCCTGAGGAAACCGAATGTGAGAATATTTTTTCCTCGACCGTGTCACGGGACGATGTGGGACGTTATACCGTCGCGTTACCTTTTAGTAAGGATCCCGCCGAGTTGGGTAACTCCCGCACCGCCGCGTACCGTCGACTTATTGCGCTTGAAAGGAAACTACGTCAATTGCCGATGTTGCGGGAAAATTATAATGCAGTGCTCAAAGATTATATTGACAGTGGGTACCTAAGTCAAGTCGACGAATCTGCCATTTCCGATGACGGGTATTATATCCCTCATCACGCTGTCGTTCGGCCAGACAAACCGATGCCGCGCATTGTATTGGATGCTAGCGCTAGGACTCATACAGGATTATCTTTAATAAAAATGATGTACTCCATATTGGTCCCAATTTACAAACAGATTTGTTTATTCTTTTAATAAATTTTAGATTATTTCCCATCGCTATAAATGCGGATATTAAACAAATGTATTTACGCGTTGGTGTACCCGTTGACCAGCGTAAATACCTACGCATTTTGTTTCGATTCAATGAGAACGAACCTGTGCTAACCTTTGCTTTTAATCGCTTACCTTTCGGACTTAAGTCGAGTCCATACATAGCTATGCGCACTGTGCGACAGCTGGCCTCTGACTGTCCGCATTATCCCAAAGCTGCTAAAGTAGCAGAGACCAGTCTCTATATGGACGATCTGGTGTATTCTGTGAATAATGAAGATACCGCCATGCAGCTATCGCATGATCTTATAAAGATGTTTAAATCGGGCGATTTTGACCTTATTAAATGGTGTAGCAATTCACCCGTTCTTTTAAACAGTCTTCCTGACTCGCATCGCAAGTCACTCGATTTTCACGCTGGGAGTGATGTTTCTAAGGTTCTAGGCCTTTCGTGGGAACCTTCTCAGGATAATTTCTTCTTCACTTCCGCTCGAGTGGCTGAGAAATGTACTAAGAGAAATATACTCTCGATAGTCGCACGCTTATTTGATGTTCTCGGTTTGGTTGCCCCAGTGATCTTCTATGCCAAGTTGCTCATCAAAGAGTTATGGCTGAGCAATATTGGCTGGGATGATCCCGCTCCTGACGACATTTTTAAGCGTTTCTCGATTCTCATGCAAGAGTTTCCATTGCTAGATACATTACGCATACCACGCCATGTGGGTGTTACCGATGATTGTTCTGTTCGTATAGTCGCGTTTGCTGATGCTAGTATGGGTGGGTACGGGTGTGTGATTTATATACACTCTACTAGTCCATCTGGTGTCATAGTCCGCTTAATTTGTGCGAAATCAAAGGTTTCACCTACCAAAGTCACAACTCTTGCACGCCTGGAGCTGTGTGCCGCCGTGCTCATGTCAAAATTGGTAAAAACTGTTCGCGATACTTACGCTTTACGTGTTCCTTCTGCAGGAATTTACGCCTTTTCGGATTCCATGATAGCCTTATCTTGGATACACTCTTCTCCGCACCGCTGGTCAGTCTTTGTCAGCAATAGAGTCGCTCAATGTCAGGAGAACTTGGGTTCTCAACATTTTTACCATGTGGCAGGTGTTGAGAATCCAAGCGACTGTCTATCTCGTGGCATCCTTCCTTCCCAGTTAATGTCACATGAACTTTGGTGGGACGGCCCCTCTTGGCTTTGTTGTGCTCCTGAGGATTGGCCCGTTAAACCGTTTTCTCCTATTAATTGTGGGGAACTTCCCGAGCACAAGGTAAATGTCTTAACAGTGACCACGCAAGTAGAACAACCCCTTCTATATCAACTTGCTCAACGTACCTCATCATGGGATAAATTGTTGCGCATTGTTTCCTATATATTGAAATTTGCTAGACCAAAGGTTCATTGTGAACCTCGTTCTATACAGGGCTTGTCAGCTGCGGAACGAGCGATAGTATGTGCTGTGCAATCTGTGTACTTTGCAAATGACATTAAGCTCATTAAATCTGGGAAATTGCTTTCAAAGAGACTCCAAAGTTTAGCTGTTTTTTTGGATGAAGAGGGAATACTACGCATTGGAGGAAGGCTTTCGAAGTCGCACCTTCCATTTGACGCTAAGCATCCTTTTTTACTTCCCAAACATGATCATATCGTGGATCTAATAATCCGTCATTACCATGTGATGAATTGTCACACTGGACCGGGACTACTCATGTCTATTCTAAGACAGCGATTTTGGATACTAGATGCCAGGACTGTCATTAGGTCCAAGTTGCGACAATGCAACACATGTTTTCGGGTAAATCCGACGCATCCCATTCCAGTGATGGCAGACCTGCCTGAGTACCGAGTATCGGAAGCGAAGGCGTTTGTCCACACTGGAGTGGATTATGCTGGTCCCATACGCATAACCCTCACTCGGCGCAGAGGCCAGCACGCCCAGAAGGCGTATATCTGTTTATTCGTGTGCTTAGTAACCAAGGCCGTCCATGTAGAGTTAGTCTCTGATTTAACCTCTGATGTCTTTTTAGCCGCGTTTAAACGCTTTATCTCGCGTCGAGGGCCAGTATCTTGTCTTTATTCGGACAACGCCACTAATTTCGTTGGTGCTAAGGCCCAACTAGATGAGCTTTATAGATTCTTATTAAATTCAAGTTTCAATTCGTCTCTTTTACATGAGTTATCAACCCGCCGCATAATGTGGAAAATGATTCCACCTCGCTCCCCACATTTTGGTTCCATGTGGGAAGCGAATATTAAACATTAAAAACGCATCTTTATCGCGTGATCGGAAGTCAGCTTCTCACTTATGAGGAGTTACAAACTGTACTCATTCAAATAGAGTGCATTATGAACTCGCGCCCTCTGAGCGTTTTGTCTTCCGATCCCCATCCCGAAGTTATTACTCCCGCTCACTTTTTGATGTCGACTCCACTGCAGTACTTGCCGGCAGCCGATTTGTCTGGTCAGCGCATTAATTTATCACAGCGCAAACAGTTGTTAGATAGTATGGTCCAATCCTTCTGGAAGAAATGGCACCTAGAGTATCTGCATACGCTGCAAGTCAGGCAGAAATGGGCAACTCCGGACAAACCCGTAGAAGTTGGGACTGTCGTACTCGTGGGACAGGATAATTCAGCTCCTCTAAGTTGGCCATTAGGAGTTATAACTGAGGTCTATAAAGGCACGGATAATGTCATTCGTGTTGCAATGGTAAAAACGAAGTTCGGTAACTTTAAACGTGCCGTCGTTAAATTATATCCTATTCCAACGCAATAAAGTTTAACTCTTATACGAAATTCATAGTCTTAAGGTTTAGGAAATATTATATTTAAATGACTTATATCGTTTGTTTCTCGCATTCAGTCGTAAAGCTTAAAGTTTTTCTGATCATAATCTAGGTTAGTAAATACTTATCATTTTTTCACTTCCTTTCTGAAAGCACTTGCGTCCTTCCAAAGCCCCCGAGCATGGTGAAGCGTCAATGCCTTTTTTAATATAAAAAATAAAATAATAATAATTTAGGATTTCTCCATATCATAAAATATGTTAGTATTTCAAATTAAATATTTTAACTTCTCAATTGATGAATCCTCACGCCATCTGTAATGCAGCGCCCATATACCGAGACTTTCTTGAGTTTTTTCCGCAAGGGCACACATATAGATGGCACTAGCGAGCTGAGAGCTCCCCTTGACCGTTTGAACAAGACGGTGTGTGCTCCTACGCGCTCCGCTACAAAAAATCCCTTTTTGTTGAAATCTGGACGATACTCGTAAAATAAATGGACCTGCATCTGTGCTTTATTGAGAACTTATAGTGCAGTGTTGATTTTTGGAGTTTTCACCATTCCACCGGCGGATCCACGAAGATTTAGCTCGCCGGCCGGCAGCCCATACTTGCAAGTGCGCATGAACGAAGTATCTTCCCATCTCCCTGGGTCTGAGTGGGATCTCTGGATTGTCAAGGTACGTGGGCATGTTTGCTGCGAATAATTCTCTTGTATTGGTTTGTCGAGGATTCATCAGAAGGGAAATTAATTTTTTTTTTTTTACACATCCGCCATAGATTCTAATTTCAAATTTTCTTACATTCTTCACAAAGGTGCAGGCTATTTACACGCCTCACCAGGTATTAAAACCTTCCTCTTGAATCACTCTATCTATTAAAAAAAAACCGCATCAAAATCCGTTGCGTAGTTTTAAAGATTTAAGCATACAGACAAACAAACAAACAAACAAACAGACGCGACTTTGTTTTATACTATGTAAGGAAGAGTATAAAATACGTGAATAAAATGTTTTAAATTGAAGTTTGGCTAAAAGTATTGTAAGTTAACATTTAAAACTCCGTTTTATTTTAAGTAATTAAGGCTGTACATGTCATATTTCAGTACCGAGTACTTAATACAAAAGAAAAATGGTCAAATAAATAATGATGTAGGCTTACGCATCATTTACACAGCCTTAACGTGACAGCCCCCACAATTTAATAAACAGACATTGACACACCCATGGCTGTCCTGCGATCCAAATATAGAGTGCCCGCGCCCGCCACGCGACGCGGTCAGTGCGTGCGCCCCAGACTGTGGTATTGATCCCACCACCTGCCGGCCACCACTCCCACTCGCCACACTAACTTCTTCTAGTCGGCCATCGCCCCGCGACTCGATACCACATTCAAATCAAACAAAATAAAGAAAACAATTTAAAAATAAATCACCTGTCAATTTTGGCGCCTTTTCGGGCTGTCACACTTAAATTGTGCCGCGAAATTAAGTGTTCCGTTCGCCAAATTTTTGAATTTTGACGTTTTATACGTTTTTTTTTCTAACCACGTGTTTCACAAGCAGTGATAATTGTGTTTAGTGCCGAAAACAGTGTTGCTAGCACTTATTTTGTAATTGTTAACGCAATGAAGTGACTCACGTCGTGTCGACCTGGATCTTGGATGTCAGAAATTATCTCAATTTACGGCATTAAATTTCGTAATTACATGTCTGTTAGCCCATTCGTTATAGCTTAAATTGTCCTGAATTTTACTCGTTCATTCTCATTAAAATGTAACAGTTCTGTTCATTCAGTAACGATATTGTTGAACATAAACAAAACGTGAGACCTAATTTATGTGGCTAGTAACAGACTAATTGCTTTCACCGCTACATACCGTTGCAAAAAGGAAATTATTATCAGCCGTCTATCAGATGCAAATTATTATCACGCCACTTATCTAGACCCCTCTAGATAGAGCGGGAAAGGTGATATTCCCGTTTCGCGCGGCACACTAACCCGATCGAGCGTAATAACAGATTTTTCTTGGGAGTACGTATCTATCAGCTGTTTGTGTCTGTCCGCGTGAGATGGCGGGCGTTTTTTTACCGCACAAGGGGGGAAAATGCATGAAAATTTGCATAGTATCACGTCATTGAGGTAGTTAGTGTTTGTAAGCGACGGTGAAGTGAGTCAGAGACGACGGACGCCGCCGCGGACGCGACCAATTACGCTTTTTACACGAACCATTTTCTAAATTCAAAACAGATAAACGCGCTTCTGCCTAGAAAACGAAACGTAACGATTTTTTATCGATACTCTATTTTCGAACTTCGAGTGTATTGACTTTTTTGTGTGTTGTGCCTTTAAAATAGTGTTGTGCCTTGATTAGACTAGTGTTGTGAAATGTGATTGTTTTTTACACTTTTTAAACATGGAAAGAAGTGTTTTGGCGGGACCGAGACACGTTCAGTGGGCTACTGATGTAAGTATACCTAATTATAGCTGTAAACACCAATATTTTTAAGAAGCAAAGCTTGCAAGTTTGAATGTATGGCCCAATCTTCGAAACTGCCGATTCGATTCCGAAAATTCTTTCATTAATTATAAGCCACATTTCCGCGATTGTTAAAGGCTATATTTAGAACATTTCCATGGGATATTTACCAACCTTGACGCGAGCGAAACAGCGGGAAAATGCTAGTACGATATAATTTGCGTCATCATTCAGGCGTTCTATTTGCGCATTCTCATAATTACGTTATTTATTACAGTAAAGGTCATGTGTTAAAGGCTAAATACACTTTCAACACATTTTTAATCTGAACACTAAAAAGTTTTTAAGCTATTGCATAGATTCTATCGCGGGCCTTGAGCGTGGAGAGCGAAACCAGAAATTCCGTAACGAAAATTTTCAAGCAGGTTGCTATGGTTACGGAAAATAACAAGGTTGTCAACTGAGGTTGTCAAATTAAATAATTGATAAAAAATGCTATGCAATAGCTTTACCGCGGCAGTCTCCGAGTGCCACATTCTCTTTTTTTTTTTAATGAATTTTTTATCAGTCTTTTTTTTACCCGACTGCGGCGATGGGCAGAAGGAGGGTTATGTGTTTAATGTCAATGGAGAGAGAGGGCAATATACTTTAACACCTTCTTAGTGTATAATAGTAAGGTTTCTCTATAAGGCGTTTATCAATAAGGGGTGAAATTAAACCTGGTATTGCCTATTTTCAAAGAGTTTGACGAGAAATTCATATTCATTTTAATCCAATTGGTACAGTCAATAACACAGTAATGGTAATAATGTGAGACTAATGGCATCATTACGTTGTAGCAGTAAGAGTTATTTTTTCGTATTGTAGAGTTACCACTGACACTGACTGAAAAAAAAAATACAATTGACTGTAAGTATACCGGTTTACGTATTTTCTTTCGTATAGTCCAAACAAAAAACCGCTATAGAATCACTCGCGTGTCTGTGTGTCCGTCTGTCACATGACAGCCAATTTGCTCTGAAACTACAGTAGGTAGGTACACAAAACACAGCTAATAAGTATACATCACGCACACTAGCTAATGAGTTTACACTTTACATGATTGTGTGAAATAGTTATGCCACACAAACACTGAGTAAAGCATGCGAGCTCTGTCTTTATTAGTGTGCGTGCGGCACATCAATATACCATATACCAATATATAGTAATCATTCATTTGTCACTGAATCAGATCTATTATTTCGGTAATACAACTACAGCAATCTTGGCACAATAGTTAACACCTTTGGTTAACGAACGAGGAGTCGTAAGATCAAACCACGGGTGCTGCTTTTCTTTTTGTAATCATTATTTTGTTAAAACATTATTTAAAGTAGAATCTTTAACGATTCAATCCCGTTCATGGATGAGTTATGAAGTTTGCAACGTTTGAGAACTACGACACTCTCAGTCCATTTTATTTCGGCTGCTTATAAACTAACTACCGACAATTTAAAAATAAAATTGTTTTCAAACACCTTCATTTATAAAAAAATTGCAGTCTTAGTGGTCAATCTACGATTATTTGCATTACTTAGTTTATTGATAACACAGAATTACTCTAGATATATTCATTTGTAATTTATTTCTGTGAATCCAAACATGCATCATTAAACAACGTTAAAAAGGCAGAATCGTTCTTTTGCATGAACAAACCTTATTCATTAGTGAAATTGCAAGGCGCTTAATGATATCGGTAAGTAACAGATACTATAACTTTTATGTTTACGTAGGAATTAATAAAATTAACGTAACTTTAGTGCTTTAACATTGTTATAATAGCCCATTTTTGTTTACTAATGTATATTTAAACCATATCTAAAAGTATTTTAACTTGTAGTGTATCTATGCATATGAATATTGAAAATAAATAATATTAATTTGGTGTATATAGAAGTGTGTATGTATTATAGTTTATATATGGTATAATATATAGTTACATATGAACCAAATTAATATTATTTCATCATTTAATAAATAGGTATACATTAAGTTAACTAAAGTGCATTTACCATTGTTATAATAGCCCATTTTGTTTGCTAATAGAGGTATATTATTATATAGTTTAAGGTATATATTTAAAAGTATTTTATTTAATTATTGTATATAAATAACATTAATTATATATACCTAGGAGGCCTATGTCCAGCAGTGGACGTCTTTTGGCTGAAATGATGATGATGATGATATATACCTATATGAAAGCATAATTTTATTTTTTAATTATACATAAATATTACTATTTACTATAAAATAACTATTACTTATCATAAGTATTTTAGTAGTAGTAGGTATTTTAAATACTGTTTTGTTTTATATTCACAGAGAAGAACCGAGCAATTATGGGTCCACCGATATGCGGATTCTGGAGACGTGGAAAATCTTCGACGTGGGCCAAAATCAAAAGCGAATTCATCAGCTCGACACCATGACATCGTGGCAAAGCACAAAGCTAGTTCATTCAGATTGCCAACACGCGTCACAGCTACAGCACACAATGTGTGCTTACAAACGGTGAGAAATCACCTGCGTTCTGCTGGTTCACGCTGCAGCAAGCCAGCGCGGAAGATTTTACTGTCCACTGCGCATCGACGACGCCGACTACAGTTCGCTAGGTCATAATTATTTTAATTTTGATTGGAAAAACAATGTGGTGATTTGTAGCGACGAAAAAACTTTTAAGTTGAATAAGGATGGGCGTGAAATAATTATTATGGAGAAAAGGTGGTGAAAGATAATTATAATGAATGTATTAACTAAATTAGTAGAATTTATTTTAAATATTAAACGATTGTGAACCTTATCGTTATATACATAATGTTCATGTTTGTGTGAACAAATGTAAAACTTAGCATTATTTTTATTTGTTATATATACAACTTTCTGTATTCCTCTGTTTTATACAACAATTCGTATTGATAAAAGTCTAGTGAAGTGATGTTATTGTTATGCAGATAGAAGTTGCCATAATTTCTTACTATCTAACATGTTGATTCACTTCCCAGGTAATTTTACTTTCGATTCAATTTAGATACCACCCTACTTCAATTAATTATTTACGTCCATCCTTAAGCAACAAATAAATTGTCTAACTAATAAATAAAAGTAAAACAAATTATTTTATTGTTTTTATTTAATTACCTTTCTACTTTTTTGTTTAAGTGATTTTATTGGTCACAAACTTAATTTTATAAAACAAAAAGTAAAAAAAGGTAAAAACAGTAAAACTGAATTCCTCAGTAGGGATCGAACTCACGACACCGAGCGTAGACTAATAACTATGTCAAGCGCTTACACCACTCTGCCACGGATGTTCTACTAGACATATCTAAAATATTGGGTCATATTCCTTCACTGTGAGCCCGTTTCTTGATTTTTTACCCGTGTATCTATACTAATATTATAAAGCTGAAGAGTTTGTTTGTTTGTTTGTTTGTTTGTTTGTTTGTTTGTTTGAACGCGATAAACTCTGGAACTACTGGTTGGATTTGAAAAATTATTTTTGTGTTGGATAGTTCATTTATCGAGGAAGGTTATAGGCTATATAACATCACGCTACTACCAATAGGAGCGGAGCATAAATGAGAAATGTTGCAAAAACGGGAAAAGAAAATTCCTTTCTGAGAGCTTCCGTTGCGTGCGCTGCGAAAACGGTTTAAGTTACGAGAATATCATGTATGAAGTAATTATTCGTCTTTAAAAGTTCTAAAAAAAAGTCCGCGACAGCAACTGTCTATCTTTTAAGATTGACTCACTGTAATCATTTTTTATTATTAAAATGTTAGGTTAAAAAGAATTATTTTTTGCGAAGCTTATTTAACCCATATGGTATTAATCTATATCTAAATAAATGTGTTCGTTAGAACGGAAATTTAATGTAGAATATTTGTGCTCTTTACTCTATACAGTTTAAACCAATATCTTAGAAGATATCGCAATGTAAAAATACCCGCGCGGAATAAATAATTACGCGGGTTGCGTCGCAATGTAGGTACGGGGGATTCTGGCTGGCCTCCGGGAAATTCAAATTCAAAGTGCATCATAATGTTTGTACAAGTACAGAGTGTTATGGTATATTTAAAAGTAAGAGATAGATTTTATAGTAATTCACACTTTAATATAATCTAAGCTAATCTAAACCATCTAAACTATTGTAATAAAGAGGAAAGATAAGATTTTTTGTTTGTTACGATTTAGCTTAATTAATGTCGGATAGTCGATATATCGAGAAAGGTTATAGCTATATTTATGTGACGCAGACGAAGTTGCGCGGGTCAGCTAGTGTTTAATACGTATACCCACACAATATTAATAAAAGTTACCGATGAGTGCGTGATGAAAAGTCGGCCTGCGGTAGGCCAGTTTTGACTTATACGCACATAACGCACACTATTAGAAACATAGTTCACTCGTTTTACTTGTGTGTGCGTATAACTATGACTTCACTCACACATTGCAAAATGTATACTTATTAACTGGTTCAACTGTACCAATAAAGAGGTTTTGTTGGTGACTGTGCTACATAGATAATGATTTGTCATGTTTTTATCACTCGTTTTTCAGTGATGATAATGACTTGTCAAATAAACTTCACAAGAAAAATATAATCATGTGGATGATTTGATGATTACTACCATTATGAAAATGTAATAATTACGTATGTTACACGTGTTTTTCATTCCCAAAAAACACGTAAATAATAAAATTACAATAATTTATTGTAATAATATTCCCCTACAAAGATAAGATAAAATAATAATACAGTCCTACTGTTTCTCTTAGATTATAATTTAATTTCATAAATATTTTGGTACGTCAAAAAGGGCGCGCTCCGCCATTTTCATTATTCTATTTTTTTTATTAAGGCTAGGAACAGACAGCCTTCGGCCTCCTTGCGTGTAAAGCTGCGGCTTCACTGTTTGAATTATAAATGTGAATGGGATTCTTTATTATACTAACACACACACTCGTATTTATTATATGTGCCGACTGAAACATTGTTTTTATATGTAAGTATTTAAGGTTAGTTCTACCAAAATGTACTTGTTTCATACCATTTTTTTTCCGCAGTAATTATAATAGTTTTGTGTATTTAACGCTGATTAATTTTTAATACATGGCTGTGGGCGTAATACAGTATGTTTTGGGGGTATGGCAGTGCTTGTTGAGGTCGTCTCAGTATCATCCGGTCAGACTGGAAGCCAATCCGACATTGTAGGGAAAAGGCTATACAGATAATTATATTATATATATCTATTATTATCACACTAGTACACACGGCTACACATCAAGCTATACATTTCCAGTATAAGCTGGTCTCGCATTGTATGGGATTTCCATACAGTGCGAGATCAGCGTAAACCTATTTATTATCTGTGTTGTCTATACCATTGTTTTTTTTATAATCTGTAATACAATGGCGTTTGGATCTCTCTACACTTTTTTATCCTTTTATAATAGCACTAGCTTGTAATCACGGGTTCGCAGTTTTTATTCTACTTCAGAGCGAGAATATAATAATTATAATGGTTTGTGAATAATTAGCCTTGTAATCATTCTTCTACGTTTACGTTCTGAACAATTTTAAAGTAATTGTCATCTTCTTATTAAAGCTATTTCTTTTGGTTTCTAAACGCTTGGATGGTTCTTTCGACTTATTGATAGGAGGATACTATTGATCACCATAATTATTATTATGTAAAAAAAAAACAATATCGACATTATATTAAAATAATGCAAGAGGTTGCGTTAATTCAGATTTAGATCACGCGGCAAAATGTCCATACTTGAAAATTTCTCGATACAAACCTATACAAACAAACAACTAACCATAGGTATGTAAAATCGTAACTATTAATTTACTCCTCTAATCACCTATCTTATATTTTCTTAATTTATTTATGTAGGTATATTTTCTTCAGTTAACCAGACTACACAGAAATAATACCTAAGTACTATAAGTGTCTGGTAATTTGTTCTATTGTTAGATTTAGTTTCTCAGGAGGCTCTATGGTTCACCTTTAGTGTTAATAATGCTTTTTCTTGGAGTTTTTCTTATTCGGACAGAAGACTAGGTCAAAATCTACGTGATTACGTGTTACGCAGTTGTTTGAATTTAGTTTTAGTTTTTTATTTTATTTTATTTAAGTGTCCCAATGTCAAACTTTAATGCTTTTGTGCAAACCACTGTATTGCAATATTTATACTCGGCTTGCCCCCTATAACAAGGGACTTAAAACATAACTGGTGTTTGAGTGTACTATTAGGTACACATAGATCTGCCAAGCCCTTCGGAGTTACAAACGTGTTGAAATGTTTATGTGTTTATCATAATTCAATAAAAATCACATTACCTGCAAACAGGCAAACAGTTGCAAATTTCAGTAAGCTATAGATATAAGAGAAGTGAAAATATGCTTTAGATAACGGCTGTGTGTGCAGCATAAACATAGGTTATGTAATAGTACCAAAAAAAATATATATATGTCGAGTTCCGATAAGTAGATTAGGAGCTATGGGGGAACAGATGAAGATACTCACATACATACATACATAGCCAGTCAAAATCATAACCCTCCTCTGGCTTTGCCGTATTCGGGTAAAAATATATTATTTCTTCTGCTATATGAAATAGCCAAACAGACTGAAACCACTTTTCATAATCCAAGTTCTACGGAACGACTATTCACCTTAACAAAACAAATAAAATACAGAGATATTCTTACACAATCTTACAATCTGCTAAAAGCTTCCGAAAATTCGATACTCTAAATTGAGTCCGAGTTTAAAAATAATCTTAATAAACACAGACGGATGCACTTATTTTTACAACATAGATGAAAGAAATGTATTGCGTGCAGGCCATTGATATAATAAAACCCTAGATGCACAGTCTCGAACAAAACAAACAGTCGAAGCTGTCGCCAAAAACTCACCAATACACGCACTACTACATGTAGTTATCGTCACTATAAATATATATTTTTTTGGCAAATTCAACCTTACGCAGATTCCTTTTACAATGCAGTTATAAAAAGCAATATAAAAAGTATTTTGTACGACCGTGCAGAAACGCGAGCGACGCGAGACTACATATTTGAAATGAGTTCATTGTGAACTCATTTTAAGCGGACGGTTTTGAGACGCGGAGTGTGTATCTTGGGTTTTATTATATCAATGGTGCAAGCACTAAAATTAAGAGTGAAACAATATTGATGTATCCACGCCTGAGCATGCAGTTCTGGGTTCGATTTCTGTTCGGGTAAATTGTTATTGTGTGTACTACTAAGTACATCACTGCCTGACCCTTCTGATGTTAGTGTTATTCCATTCTGTTGTTCTTGTTTGGCTTAGTTTAAATAAGTGCATTTTTTTAGATATGAATAGTAGGTCCTACTGAGTGCCACTGACGAGACTGGCCCATTCAAAGAAGTGTGTGTATTTCTTCTATTATAACTTTTTTTTTTTTGGTGGCTGGAAAATCATCAAATGACCCCCTCCCCCCCCCCCCCCCCCCGCTCTTGGGCAGAGCGAAGAGGAGTGTCAGACTTCTATGACTAAAAACCGAACCTATGTTCCTTCTTTGCCCTTGCGCCGAGGCCACGTCATCTCGTTCTATAATCCGTGGCCCCTTACCACCTCAGATAATAATCAGCCAAAAAAATCAGGTAAGTTAAAAAAAAATGACATGTTAAATGTGTTTGTAAAAACCTATTTGCAAAATAATCATCGTTTATCATTATCATTTATTTTTATCATAAAATAAACACCTGCAATGTCTTTAAGAACTGCATAAAGTATAAATAAATAGTACCTAGCCATAATTTATACATCTTTATATATATAATTCTTCTGTGAGTGTGTATGTCACTGAACTCCTCCTAAACGGCTGGACCGATTTTGATGAAATTTTTTGTATGTGTTCAAGTGGTTTCGAGAATGGTTTAGATTTACAATTGGACCCGGTAGGTGGCGCTGCTGTCCGAGCAGGACGACGTCTGCCAGGTCCACTAGTAAATATATAAAGTGCTGTGCCACATCACATGACCTATATTTTGTAATAAAAACTGCTCGTCAGACTACAGTATTGCATAAACAGAACCATACCTTGTGTAGTCAATATTTTACAATGTAAACAATGGCCAACATCATGTCGTTAAAACTACCTGCAGATGCTGTCAGTTGTGTCACTGTAACACACTTTTGTTAGCTTCACCTGGAACCACAGATATAGATAGACCTATATAACGCAAGAGCAACTACTTCGCGTGCCACTTTTCGTGCCCAGCTTACGTACAAAAATCGTAAGTGGCCACTTTCGCGCTCAGTTTGCATCGGTGTATAGCGCTAGTCGGACGTCGGCGCTGCGCTGGTGCAATAGGCTGGGGTTGGGGCGAAGGAGGTGCCATATAACTCGCGCTCGTGTGACTGGCCTGTTGGTCTAGTGGTTAGTGACCCTAACTGCTATGCCGGAGGTCGTGGGTTCGATTCCCACCCAGGACAAATGTTTGTGTGATGAGCACGATCATTTGTTCTGTGTCTGGGTGTAATTTATCTATAATATGTATGTATTTAGAAATATATAAGTATGTTTATCAGTTGTCTAGTACCCATAACACAAGCTCTGCTTAGCTTGGGACTAGATGGCGTTGTGTGATAGTTGTGGAATATTATTATTATTCCCTTTATTCATTATATTAACAAATTTTATACATTTTTAAATATTTCCTATAAAACAATAATAAAAAAACATTTAAAAATATAAAAAACTTTAGCCCACCGGTATCGGGAACAGGGTCCAAGCTACCGGCGGTCAGGGCTCCAGAGAAAGGAACCTCCTAACAATGCGAGCCGTGTCCAGGAGTACCGCTTTCTGCATCAAGCCCTTGATCCAGCTGCCTAACGAGAGCCTCCTCAGGTGTTGGTCGAGGCTCTTGGCAATTAAGCCATTGGCTGTTACGACTATCGGCACAATGATCGCTGAGTCCACATCCCACATGTCGACAACCTCGCGAGCCAAGTCAAGATACTTGATTTGTTTATCTTTCTCGGCTTTCACGAGGTTCTCGTCATGCGGGACGGTTATGTCAACAATCATTGCGCGCCGCTCTGATCGATCCACCACCACTATATCAGGCTTATTAGCGATAATAGTCCTGTCAGTGATGATGGATTGATCCCAGTACAGTGTGATACTGCCATTATCGAGAACTGGGTCGGGCACATACCTGTAGTACGGCACTTCCGATTCCACAAGGTTGTATTTCAGAGCAAGTTGCTGATGGATAATCCTGGCTACAAGGTTGTGTCTATGCAAGTATTCTCCGTTAGCCAGACGAGAACACCCGGAGATAATGTGACGGATTGATTCGCCCGGACGGTGGCATGCCCGACATATGTCAACCGTACCGTCCTTCACAATAAATCTCCGGTAGTTATTCGTCATCATAACTTCGTCCATAATTGCACAGACAAAACCTTCGGTTTCTCCAAAGAGTTCCCCGGAACGTAGCCAGGCTACGGACGCTAGGAAGTCTACATCGGGTCCATGTAGGGCCCGGAAAAAGCGCCCGTGGAGCTCCTTGCTCTGCCATACCTCCATGCGGTCTTTAGTGTCAAGCACTACAGGCTTGCGCCAGTTCTCTTTAGCCAAGGAGAGCGGGGTGAGGCCCTTGTCCACCGCGACAACATCTCGATGCATCCCCACGTCGGCTTCCAGGAAATATTCCCTGAGACTGCATATCTCACGATTGTGGAGAGTCTTAGCATTTAAAAAGCCTCGACCTCCACATTTCCGTGGGATATACAGTCTCATAACCGAAGAACGTGGGTGATGCATTCGATATGCCGTCAACAATTTACGGACCCGTCTATCCAAGGCGTCTAGCTCTGTTTGAGTCCACTTGAGTATGCCGAAAGAGTACGTCAAAACCGGCATGACCCAACCGTTGAAGGCACGCACCCTATTTCCGCCTGATAAAAGACTGTTACATACTTTTCTCAGGCGACCAAAGAAGCGCTCCCTCAACGATTGCTTCATGTCGGCAACGTTAATACCCAGCGCTTCCGACATACCCAAGTACTTGTAGGTTTCGGTTGCTGAGAGGGATCTAAGATTTATGGAATCTGTGAGCTGGGTTCCCACAGACTCCACAATCCTCCCTCGCTTTACATGCATGACCGCACACTTATCCACACCGAATTCCATTCTGATGGCGCCACTGAAAGCTTCAGTAACCTTCAGTAGCTCCATCAGGTGCAACTCGTTGGTGGCAAAAAGTTTTAGGTCATCCATGTAAAGGAGGTGAGATATAATCTGACCACCTCTCCTCAACCGATAGCCCAGACCTGAATCCTCCAGCAGCGTGCTAAGAGGATTCAAGGCTAAGCAGAACCAAAGTGGACTCAAACTGTCGCCCTGAAATATACCCCGCTCTATCCTTATCGGTTCGCTATTCCTCTGAATCTGCCGACATCCTGGATAGCGAAGGACTGTCCTCCATTGCCCCATACACGACATCAGGAAGGTGCGCAGGGTTGTATCAATTTTATACAACTCTAGCACCCTCATGAGCCATGTATGTGGCACCGAGTCATAGGCCTTCTTATAGTCTATCCAACATGTCGACAAATCCTTTCGGAAACGGCGAACCTGTTGGCTAATGGCCATATCAATGAGGAGTAGCTCCTTAGTACCACGGGACCCGTTCCTACATCCATTTTGAGAAGCAGACATAACAGAATTTTCGTTAATATGTTTATTAATTTTAGCTCTCAAAATGGAGGTAAGAACTTTATAGACCGTTGGAAGACACGTAATCGGTCTATAATTTTTGGGTTCCGCAGTACTACCCGATTTATGGAGCAGGTGGGTTATTCCAGTTGTCAAGAACTCTGGTAGCGACCCTGACTCTAAGGCTGACTGGAATAGGGCTGCCAAGCAAGCATGCGATCTTGTAAACCATTTAATCCAGAAGTTGTGCAGTCCGTCCGGCCCTGGTGATTTCCAATTAGGCAACGGACGAACTGCACAACTTACATCTTGGGGGCTGATCGTTATTGCCCCCATTTCTGTTATTGGATCGCATGCTCGCTCGACCTCCCGAGTCCATTCACCCTCGGAATGACTGACAGGTACCGACCAGATGTTGCGCCAAAATGAACACATGGCGTTGTCATCCGGTAGGCACGTGTCAGTCACACCTTGGTCCGGTCGCTCCCATGCTCTGTAGACCCACCTTTCATCACTTTGGTAGGTGCGATTTAGAGTGAACCGTTCCACCCGACGCTTATACCTACGAATACGGTTTGCCCATGCATACACTTTCTGCTTCCAGAAGTCGATGCGCTCTGTGATACGGGACATGTAGTCTTGAGGACTGATATCGGTCCCCGCAAATGCCCGCCTCACAAAGCGCATCACTCGAGGGCGATTGTTGCCCTCCCGGAAGCAGGATAGTTTGCCGATGAACGCTCTGGCCCCAGCAATGCGTCGTTCAATCCTGTACTGCCAAGCCGGAACGGCTGGTTTCGGTCGTGTAGCTCTGTCATTCAGAAATTTGACATGAGCTACACGACATGCCGCTACAGCTGCGCAATACAGGATCGAATGAGCATCAGTGAGGTTTTCGCAGTTATCAAAATAGCTTGACAACTGCGAATCCAGAGCAGCCACCAGCGCCCTATTTCTGTTATGCATGGGCAAACGAGGTAATCGTGGTCTAAGTTCGGGCGACATGAAACGATACTCTCGGATCGCACCCTCCAAAGTACTCCTCATCTCCTCACTGCACTGTGTACTTACGTTACTAACCATGTCATTACTTACGTCGTTTTCACTGATAAGTATTGTGGTAGACTGTGGTGGTACCACAGCCTGTGACGACGCAGTAATGACATGGCTACCCTGCGTTTCAGTCCGCAAGCGATCAAGTACGGTGTCATCCAACATACGATTACGTTGGATGACTCGCACCTGATCCGATAGTCGTTGTGCCGATACGTTGACAGCCGGCTCAAGTACCTGAAACAGAGAAAGCATCCGAAAACGGTACGCGGTCAGGTTGTTTCCTCCCTCTGTAGCCCCATAGTATGAGCGCATGACATTTTCGTTGATGGCTTGCGTCCATCGCATGCGCTGCACACTTCCGCCGGGAGCTGGGACCCTATCAGAAGCCGGTGGGCCTCGAGGTCCTAAGCCATCCGGTGGCCGGCGTCCTCTTCGTCGACGAACAGGTGTTGGCGTCGGAGACGAAGAAGAATACTCGTCGCTCGAGCTCGACAAGACTGCCACGGCCGGTGTCACAGCACTCACGGAGAGACTGGGTTCCGGCAGCGGTGAGGCGGAGCTGAGCGACGAGCCCGGAGCTGGTTGTCGTGCACGTTGAGCGGCCCTCGTAATCATATTTTCATCATAATTTCATTATTTCATTTTCAATTTTTTCATTTTCGTGTTGACGTTATTGACATAATATGTCATTCTGGAATTTTTTGTGACTATTGTATTTTTGTCCTTTCTGGTTTTCGAATTAAAAGTTGTCTATTTATTTTCCAAATATCTCCTTACAAAACCGTTTAAAAAAATATATTAACAAGTTTCAATTATGTATATTCCAATATTTATAGTTAAATGAAAATAAGAGTATAGATGCTTGACATGTTTGATACGGGGTTGCCTTATTATTATTATTATTATATGCGGCGGTGTCTTTGAATCGATTTGATTTCCCGATTTATAGTGCTGGTGACGTCATATTAGGTAGTCAAAAAAATGGCACGCTTGTTATCATTATCACTAGAAGGAACTTCATGGAGAATCTTTCCAATCAAAATATATTATTATAGTTACAACAAAATATTCTACTATACACTACTCTACTAGTACCTACTATACAAAATATATATGTACTTGATTTAATAGACGTTTATTGCCATTACTCGATAAAATCCTGGCTCCATTGTTACTGGTCATCCGCTAATAGGAAAACTTTTTAACAAAAAATAAAACCGCCTTCTAAAGTTTATTTTTCACTTTTTCGTGTGTTTTTTTGAAGGCGGTTTTATTTTTTGTTAAAAATATAAATATTTTTCACTTTTTAGTGGTTCATAATTATGTAAGTTCACATGTTCATGAGTCATAATGTGGACAATGTAGTTTTTTTTTTTGAGTTTTGTTGATTTTTCAAGAACCGCTTTCGATAAAAAAAATATGGGACCATTTCGAAAGTATACCCTTTCCAACAAAAATAGCACTTTGCTTTGCTGGACCAGAGGATCAACTGCCCCACATGGTCCATGGCCCCAATCGCGCTTGCGACCCCTAGACCGACGAATGCAATCATTTGAAGTGATCCTTTGCTTACAATATGATTTGTTTGTAAGTAGTATATATGTTATGGGCCAGGTGATTAATGCGGGCATTATTAATAATGCATGAGCATTATGAATAATGTCTAGCTTTATCGAGCTAAGTGATTAATTACTATCTTAACGTCATTATTTATCACATTGCACGGTCATTATTATATTGCTACATGACAATTGGGCAATTTGATAATAAAGCTATATTTTACGCGGTGCGAGGGCGGGGAGGGAAGTACGCGTGGCGTGACACGCTTTGACCAATCAGAGACCGCCATTCATCGTGCGGCGGACTTCAAGCGCTATTGTTTTTGTTTAGTTTTGCATTATAAGCGAAGACGGACGGACGCAAATGCTTTTATTTTTACTTTCGTAACTAATTGTTAACGCGAGTGTGTTAGCGAAATATAGTGAAACAGCTGTTAGTGTGTATTTTAATAATTAATCATGGATATTTCGAAATTAAACGAAATGAATCGTCAATTTGACGAAAGATTGAGTGAATTAATGTCACTTAAAGGACAAAATACTCAGTTTTTCACCAACGAAAGCTATACTGAGATGATTAAAAAAGTTAAATCTGCAAAATCAAAGGAGTCGCATAAAAAACCCGAAGATTATCAGCGTTTGCGAAGATTTGACGTCATGGCTGTTGGAGAAACAGAGAAATTGATTGTTCCAGTCAAAGACAATATGATTAGGTACTACGTGAAAAACAACGAGATATTTCAGATTTTGCATGATACCCATCTGAGTGTAGGGCATGGTGGTAGAAACCGAATGGAAAAGGAGCTAAATTTTCGGTATAAAAATATTACGAGGGAAATGATTGCCATTTATTTAAACCTTTGTGAGAGCTGCGAAAAGAAACGCAGCGTTCCAAAAAAAGGATTAGTTGTTAAACCTATTCTTAGCGGCGAAATGAATGCAAGATGTCAAGTAGACCTTATTGACATGCAGTCACAAGGAGATAATCAGTATAAATTTATACTTGTATACCAAGATCATCTCACAAAATTTGTGCAACTCCGTCCGCTCAAGACCAAAACTGCTGAAGAAGTAGCATATGTACTACTTGATATTTTTACAATATTCGGTGCACCAAGCATTCTTCAAAGCGATAATGGCAGAGAGTTTGCTAATAAAATTGTTCAGGAAGCTTGTGAAATGTGGCCTGAATTGAAAATTGTACATGGTAAACCGAGACACTCTCAAAGCCAAGGGTCAGTAGAGAGAGCAAACCAGGACATAGAGAATATGCTGAGTACGTGGTTGGAGGATAACAACACTAAGAAATGGTCGGGAGGATTACGTTTTGTACAATTCATGAAAAATAGAGCCCATGACACAGGTATTAACTGCACTCCATATGAAGCCATGTTTGGAACGAAGTTGAAAGTAGGGCTTAAAAGTTCTTCTGTACCACGTGAAGCTCTGCTTGATATTAATTCAGAAGAAGACTTGGAGAAACTATTATCTACTGAGAGCACTATTACTGAAAGAAATCTAGTGGTTGTCACCGAAAATGATCAAGTAGAGTCCGCCAAAAATTATCAAGTAGAGTCCGCCGAAAATGATCAAGTAGAGTCTGCCAAAAATGATCAACTGGAGCCCATCGAAACTGACCGCGTGGAGTCTACTCAAAATGATATGAATTTATTTTCAGCTAGCTCAAGTCAATTTCCGTTAACTTTTACCGTAGATGAGGAGTCTGAAAAAACTTCAGATACAGATTCAAACCCAATACCCACAAACGAAAACCTGGAGCGCAAAAAAGAAAATGTTATGGCAGTTAGGAAACTAGCTTTAAGAAATTTGCAGAAACAAGCAAATAAAATGTTGGATGTATCAAGCGCTAAATATCCCGTGGCTGCAATTGGTGACACTGTAAGAGTCCGAGTTCCCGATGTTGATCGCGCTCGTAGCGATGGAAGAAATATGCTTGCTACCGTTATTGAATTAACAGCCAATAACCTTTATAAACCGGGAACAAAACAAGGTATTTTAAATCAACTATATTCAAGAAACCAATTTACTGTCTGCAAGGAAAGATTTATTTCGCCTGAAGATGTTCCAGAGACAGAGATTTCGCTGAGAGAGTGTTGTAGAATGTCCTCTAAATGCGGAGGGCAAGGTTATAGTAGATGTGGTTGCAAGTCTGATAAATGTAGTTGTCGCAAAGCCAAAAAGTTGTGTACCTCAAAATGCCATCACAGTGGTAGTTGTTCTAATAAATAAACCTGTTACTTGCTACATATACAAGTATAATTAGGGCGCCTTCAAATTAGCCGCAAAGAGCCGCGCGGCGGCAGCGCGGCTGCAGCGCTGCCACCGCGCTGCTTTGTTAATCCATATAAAAATCGCGGATTTAAAACCGCACACCCGCAGCGCGGATGTAGCGCTGCAGTCGCGCGTGCTTTATTTATATGGATTCTTGACGCCCTTACTGTTTTCAGTTTTATGTTCTATTTGACTTATAATTTAATTTGACTTATATTAAGAGAAGATGCTAATTATACCAAATAATGAGTCTGATTGCTTTAACTTTAGTTTATTTCTGTTTTATAATAATAAGTCATTTCTATAAAACAAAGATATGTTGTGAAATTTTTGTTTTAAATTTAATTATATTTTATGTTATATTTTTAATATAACTTTCCTTAAGTTTTAAATGCAAAAACTAGTGGTTTTTTAAGGTAGAAGTCCTTGGTTATTAATCCAAATAATGAGTCTGATTATTTAAGTTGTTTAATATTTAGTTTATTTTAAGTTAAATGACAATAACAATAAAAAAATAGTAATTAAATGTGTTTGTATTACTCTGCCCAAAAGGTGATGGGCAATATGTATAATGCCCAGTCAATTTGATTATTTGAATAATTATTATCAAATTGCACTTTCATATTGGGCATTTTTCATAATGACCGGGCATTATGTATACTGCCCAATTTATCACTTGGTCCATAACATATATATACCCTTGCATGCTTGCCTTTGTATCAGTATTAACTCATTATCAGTCTGACAGGCTAATATTCATTTATTTTCTGGCACCTTTGCGTATAATATCTGCCTTACAAATATGTTCATTACTGACCCACATAAAGTACATAATATTATAATATATTGCACATTGTGTCAATACATAGAACCTTTAAACTATGTTAGTAACGCTTCACTTGTGTACGTAGTCAAAAAATGACACCCTTGATTTTTTTTATACGAATCCTGATACTTGCAATATTTGTTATAATAATACATACGTTTAAAGTATTTCTATAAGTGATAAGTTCATGACCTACGAATAGCTCAGGCACTGCTTAAAAGATTAGCAAGTCAGCAAGCCTTATAGCTAAGAGATCTAGGTTCGTTTTATTATTGGGACGTGCCTTAATATCGTCACTTGTATGGACTCTTTTAATACTAAACTGTGGTAAATGATAATGTCTACCAAAGCCATAAACTTTGCTATTTAGCTATGATTTCAAAAGACTACTAGTAAATGATTAATTTTAGCTATGAGCTCTTCTCGTCACTATACATTATTATAATCCACCACGCGGGCCCAGTGCCGATTGACATTTTTTTTTTAAATCAGTCCAGGCTGTTTTACTGCTGGGCAAAGGCCATGGCTTCCAAGTTTGTTTGCTAATTGCCTTCTCCGTTCAAAAAGAATGAGTCCAGATCGTCACGCCAGCATCTACATCACATACTAAAACATACATCTACATGAATTAATTACACAAAATTCACACTAGCACAAAATCTAATCATACCCAAAAATTACGTTTCCGAGAAGTTAAAACTAAACCAAGACGTAAAACACCATTTTAAAAGATAACCCCGTAATCTTTTAAGTAATTGTTCTCAAAAAGTCAATGAAACACGATTATTTCGCAAGTTGACTCATGTTAGAACATTGTTCTAATGCTTAATCTGGCGATTCATTGCACGTTAATATTACTCTTTCCGTGTTAGGCAATGGTAATTAAAAGATTCGGGTTGTGTAACGTATGACCTGGCTGTTTGAGAATAAGCTTTAGCAATTAAGTTATAGAATCAGGCGTTACTTTGCGGAAATTCATGACATTAAATGCTACAAAATAATATAGCTTTAATTCCGCGAAAAAGAGCCAGAATTAGACCAATAAGTATAATATATGTATATTCTCACAACAGTACAACGTCAGAAATATTTAAAAGTCCTCAATTCACAGAACTGAAAATGTTTATAATCGTTCTACCATCAAAATTAATGACCCATTTCCATAAATTCCGATAGAACATTACTAGCAAAGTAAACAAAAATACTTTCGTGTAAACACAAAATGGCCGCCGACCAACTTGATGACGAAAACACAGAATTTCTTCATTTTAATTAATAAAGAGTGACACGGCCATTCGCATTGTTTCGTCAAAATGATTAATTAATGTTTTGGATTACTGGGAACCGAGTAAATAGCCTTTTCTGTATTAAATGTAGTTTTATATTGCTATTAAGGTAGGCTGTATGTATTTACCTAGTAGACTTTGAGAAAGTCTCTTCTGGCTAAATAATAACAGCTACTTGGGTGTTTAAGTTAAGCTGCACTTGCCTAAGTTTGTCTGTGGATGGGTACATACCGAGTTGCCTTTGTGCATCGGAAAGCCAGCTAAGCTGTTGGTCTAGCTAGACTGTCTGTTGTGGAACTTTGACAGCTGTTACAGGTAGTCAGTAGCTCAAAGGTATGACAACCGGTCTTATACTATTACTATTTTTTTTTGTATATTATTCTTATTTTTTGTATTAATTATCATTATATAAATTAAATTATACACATTTTATGGAATTCTTGTCTGTATCTGGAGAAGGGCGTTGGAAGCTGCGCTACAGTTTATAATTTTAAAGAAAGAAAGAAAGAAAATTGTGTTTATTTGGCAAAAATACCATAAAAAGAACAAAAACAATTAAAGCTACTAATGCCAAAAGGGCCTCAGCTCAGCATAATGCCAGATGGCAGCCCAAAGCCACCTGACGCTGATTTTCAGCTGCTGCCCACGAGTGCAGCAGCGGCGGCGGCAGCGGCTTTTGCAGCTTCCATCGTTTTATTTGTTTTATTTTGTCGTGTTACTCTTTATAAATAAACTTTTTTATTATTTATTATTTTTTTATTATAATAGGTTGCATTTAGTACTAACTGGGTTGTGGCGGTCAGATAGGCAGTCACTCAATGTAAAATAGTGGTTTTCAGGTGAATCCGCCTTGACTGGAAAGCCGACCCCAAAATAGTTCGGAAAAGGCTTGGCAGATGATGATTTGCATTAAAATAGGTTGAATGTATTTACCTTATAGTCTTGACAAAGTCTGGAAAGTGGTTTGCAATGACAATGTAGGTCGTTTCGTGGTGACCTTTTAGCTAGGGTTGATAAACTCTGACCTTTTCCTCCCACTTTGTATCTAAAACCTGGGTATTTTTAGTTTTTCTTTCTAAAATAAACTTGTCAGACGTCACCGACACTGGTCGTAGGCTTTTGTCCTATTGTCCCTGAAATACCCACCAGGGTAACTTGTAATACTTTGTTGACCCGTACTGTATCGGTCAATGGGTCCCTGGAGACGTACGGGTCAAACGTCTTCAGGGCAACCCGCGAAATTAATGTTTTTCTTACGTTTTTGCAAGTTTTAGGCTAGTTAACATGTTGCTAAAATTAAGTAGAGTTTTTTGGTATCTAAATCCTCAATACAACTCTCTCATCTAGAAATGTCGTCATAATGAATTATCAAATACTAGCGACCCCTTAGCAGCTGCCCCCCCCCCCCCCCCCACCAGTTTTTTTTCCCCACCACAAATTATCCCACCCACTCTTGGGCAGAGCGAAAGGGAGTGTCAGACTTCTACTGACTAAAAACCACCCACATGTTCCTTCTTAGCCCTTTGAGTCGAGGCCGCGGTATCTCTTTCAAACAACCCGCAGCCCCGCCCCCCTCCCCCTTTGTTGACAAGTGACAGGATTTCAACCAGACCTGTGGAACTTATTTACATCTCTTCATCAATATAAAATCATAAATACTTATTTGTTATATTTTAAGATGTCTCTAATAATATTTTCACTGTATTGAAATAAAGAATTTATTTTTAACTAGAAATGACGTGATGATCGAGACTCCAAAAAGCTGAGCAGATTTTCTTGAACCATGTTTAAGTACACTCTTTATTAAGACTCCTTTGAAAATAGTTCAATGTTATGGTCTGTGTCATATCATAATCATTTCAGCCGAAAAACTTCCACTGCTGGTCATAGCCCCTCCCCCCTAGTGTCGCCACATTGATCGGTCCCATGTGTCTGGCGTCCTGTGGATCCTCGCAACCTTCACCAATCCACTTAATGGTCTGAATGACAATTTTAAATAAGGACATACTTTTCTTAATCATGCTGTAGATTACCAGAATCTTTTTAAACTAATTAATACTCAACCAAAAATGTAACGACAATGTAAAAAACGCAAGACCAAATTAATAGAAAACACGGTAACAAGGTAAATAAGAGTTATGAATCAGTAACAATGCGTAGTATTCAGTCGTGAGAGCGATCAATAATTTTATACAATGTGGGGGAAAGTTATGGGAACTTAATTCTATGGAACAATGGGTTTCTCGTGGAGAGAACACTTTCGTTTTCTTTTTAGAGGAATATTTAGAAAAACAAATTTCGCTGAGAATAAACTTTATCCGCCTTATTACAAAAGGTAGTTAAACCTGGTTTAACTTAGACTTGGTTTATCTCGCATGCTGTCACTTTCTTTTGAATATTATTGAAGTGAGACGTCATGCGACATAAACCAAGTCTAAGTTAAACCAGGTTTAACTACGTTTTGTAATAAGGCGGTATTGTTTAGCTAGTGTGTTAGTTGTTTTGTCTCGTCAAAACAGTTTAGCTCAACATATTTTAAAAGATAGGCCACAGAACCAATCTGTGGCAAAATATTTTCTTTTCTTTTTCTAGAAGATTTTCGTTAACTATGACAATGAGACTATTTTCCTGCGATTGTGTTCTATGCCACTCATCATCATCATCACCCACTGTTGAGGAATGGGCCTCTCCTTTCTTCTCTCTGTTCTGTACGCCCTTATCCATCGGTTTCCCGCGAGATTAACGAAAGTCACTCAGTTGTTCGGAAAATTGAGATCAGTCCATAGATGGATGACTATTCTCTAGTATAGACTAGCAACGTATTTCTAATTAGAGATAGGTTAGAAGTAGATTTAATCCGTTGTTACAAGATCTTGATTCCCCTAAGGCCCATAATATTTTTCTCCATATTTTGATCTAGAATACATCCAAACAAAAAAACCTAACCCTAAAAAAAAAACTTAAAATGGAAAATGAAAACTTATAGGCCCCTTTTCATTTTCATCAATTTCTACTAGGTCAGCTGTTATATTTATGTTATGGATATAGTATGTAGTTGTCAGTCAAATTGTCTAATACCAAACATTGCTAATCTAGATACTGAGTAAATGGAATTTTCTGTATTATATGAAGTTTTGTATTCGCTTTAAGGTGTATTAGGTGTATTGACAAAGTCTTTAATAACGTGGCTAATAATAACAGCCGCTCGAGTCAATCTTTAGGCTAATACCTATAGAGTTCCTTGTTTTTTTAGTCAGTTTCAAGTTTTCAACATAGCTTTCCGTTACTAAAGCTTGAGAAATAAAATTATCGACCACGAATTTTCTTTTTCATGTTTCATATTCCTCGGCTTAAATTCTCATTAGGTTATTTTGGGGTAGCATGTGAAAAATTAAATATGTAAATTGTTTCCTTCAAAACTTTTATAATTTACATGGAGAACCGATCCTAAAATTTTATGTCGTAAAAAAATCTTTGTTAAAAATATGAATTACGTTGATTTTTCGCTCTGAATCATTCTGTGATTAATGAGATTACAACATAGATTAAATAATATAAAGACGACTAGTTAATCAAGGACAGGATACGAATACTTGAAACAAGGACACAGAAACTCTGAATTGTTTAAATAACAATCTAGATAGAATTCATACTAACTACTCTTGAAATTAATCCTTGATGATACTTCAAACCACGGTTCTACTTAACATTCCACTGTCATCGACCACTTCGAATTATTTTGAAACTATGAGATCATTTTTAACTATGAGGTCACTGTCACTACCATATGTGTTCCCTAGACCTTATTATAATAGAACTCATTATCGTGTGGTGAAACTGGTTTGCAGTTTGATTTCTATATTAGTGATGAAGATGCTATCCTATGAGCAAGCCCGTCCAAGAATAAAAAAAAGACGGGTTGCACTCCGGGAGTGCCGGCAGAAGTGAAAACTTGATTATTAACGTTGAGCATGTTTGATATTTTGGAATGGTTAGGGAATAATTTTGCACCAATTGCTTTAACAGTATAAAAGTACTATCATTTATGTGGTAGAATACGAGTACAATATTGATTTATTGCGCTATCGTACACAAACATGACAATTTATATTACATTAAAAATTTAACACTTTAAAACTATTACAATTATTTTACATTAAAAAGTTTATCTCTCCGAAAAATCAACTTTCATCCATAATTTCAACGACTTTTTCACCATCATCATTACCAGAACTATCATCGCCAATCTCTAAAACTGATACGATAGGTTTATGGTAGCTGAAGTACCTAAGAAACGAACAGTTTTGATTCGAACCTATTTAAATGTCTAATAAAGACCGCATCAATAGTAGTTTTGTATTTCGTTGTGCTAAGATTGCGATCATTCGACATAGTTAAACCAAATTCATTATTTAAAAATTCAATTATTCCGCCATAACTATGCTAACCCATTTATTTTGTCTTTCCCTGTCCTCCGATCGGAACTCCGATTGGTAGGAGGAGCGGGAATATTTTTTCCCATGCCTCCGATTAAGCATCATAAAAACATTGTACAGTCTAGTTCAAAATAAATTATTTTGGTATTTTATTGACTGTACAGTCGACATCGTTAACGTTCAGGGTCAAAATGTCCAACTCCCACACGACTAGTCTAAGATCGATAGTTTCCGAGATATAGCCGTTTCAATTTTGACAGCTGTCATCCGAAATGTAGATCTAATTGAGATCTATCACTTGTCCCTACACACAACTAGTCTAAGGTCGATAGTTTCCGAGATATAGCTGTTTCAATTTTGACAGCTGTCATCCGAAATGTAGATCTCATTGAGACCTATCACTTGTCCCTACACACAACTAGTCTAAGGTCGATAGTTTCCGAGATATAGCCGTTTCAATTTTGACAGCTGTCATCTGAAATGTAGATCTCATTGAGACCTATCACTTGTCCCTACACACAACTAGTCTAAGGTCGATAGTTTCCGAGATATAGCCGTTTCAATTTTGACAGCTGTCATCCGAAATGTAGATCTCATTGAGACCTATCACTTGTCCCTACACACAACTAGTCTTAGGTCGATAGTTTCCGAGATATAGCCGTTTCAATTTTGACAGCTGTCATCCGAAATGTAGATCTCATTGAGACCTATCACTTGTCCCTACACACAACTAGTCTAAGGTCGATAGTTTCCGAGATATAGCTGTTTCAATTTTGACAGCTGTCATCCGAAATGTAGATCTCATTGAGACCTATCACTTGTCCCTACACACAACTAGTCTAAGGTCGATAGTTTCCGAGATATAGCCGTTTCAATTTTGACAGCTGTCATCTGAAATGTAGATCTCATTGAGACCTATCACTTGTCCCTACACACAACTAGTCTAAGGTCGATAGTTTCCGAGATATAGCCGTTTCAATTTTGACAGCTGTCATCCGAAATGTAGATCTCATTGAGACCTATCACTTGTCCCTACACACAACTAGTCTAAGGTCGATAGTTTCCGAGATATAGCCGTTTCAATTTTGACAGCTGTCATCCGAAATGTAGATCTCATTGAGACCTATCACTTGTCCCTACACACAACTAGTCTTAGGTCGATAGTTTCCGAGATATAGCCGTTTCAATTTTGACAGCTGTCATCCGAAATGTAGATCTCATTGAGACCTATCACTTGTCCCTACACACAACTAGTCTAAGGTCGATAGTTTCCGAGATATAGCTGTTTCAATTTTGACAGCTGTCATCCGAAATGTAGATCTCATTGAGACCTATCACTTGTCCCTACACACAACTAGTCTAAGGTCGATAGTTTCCGAGATATAGCCGTTTCAATTTTGACAGCTGTCATCTGAAATGTAGATCTCATTGAGACCTATCACTTGTCCCTACACACAACTAGTCTAAGGTCGATAGTTTCCGAGATATAGCCGTTTCAATTTTGACAGCTGTCATCCGAAATGTAGATCTCATTGAGACCTATCAATTGTCCCTACACACAACTAGTCTAAGGTCGATAGTTTCCGAGATATAGCTGTTTCAATTTTGACAGCTGTCATCATTATTATTATTATTATTATTAATTATTATTATTATTATTATTATTAATTATTATTATTATTATTAATTATTATTATTAATTATATTATTATTATTAATAATTTTATTATTATTAATTATTATTATTAATTATATTATTATTATTAATAATTTTATTATTATTAATTATATTATTATTAATAATAATAATTATTATTATTAAGCGCCCTGCGCTGCCTAAACGAAACAGTAGGCCCAGGCATACATTTTCGCCGCGCCGTAGAGGGGATAGCTGTCTACTCTCCATCCGTCTTACGCTTTTTCGATCAGGGTCACGTGGTCACGTGTCCTGACGAATTTTCGATCAGGGTCACGTGGTCACTTGTCCTGACGCGAGTTTAAGATTTTATACCCATCACAGAACAATTTCCCAAAGTGCTCAACGCCGCTAAAGAAGTTTTCACTTCAAAAATAAAAAATATTTTTTCTGTTTAGTCCGTCAGTTAGATTATCAAAAAATATTGGATACGTGTTTTTTTTATTTTATCAACTTAATGGAAATTGACGAAGATAAAACGCGCCAGCTTTTGACGTTACTACGTGGTAAAAAAATTAGTGCGATGTGACGTCACATGAGTTTTCGAAGCACTGTATCATCTTCAATTTTTGTTTACGTGAAAAAAGAAAAAATACGTGTACAATATATTTTGTAAATCTATCTGACGGACTAATTAGATTTTTTTGTCAACTACCCTATTGATCAGAGTTATTCCTAACTAGCTGTTGCCAGTGGCTCCGCCCGCTACAACTCGAAAATTATCCCACGGGAATATAAAATCGGGATAAAACTCCTATGTGTTAATCCAAGTTATAAACTATCTGTGTACCAAATTTTATCCAAATCCGTTCTGTAGTTTTTGCGTGAAAGAGTAACAAACATACACACTCACACTCAAACTTTCGCCTTTATAATATTAGTGTGAGTACACCCACAATTCACCAGTTGTTATAGTCGGCTTTATTTTCATTTATAAAACGGGGGTGAGTCTAATTGCCAACCGTCTCCGAACAGCTACTTAAAAATTACTGATAGAAAGACAACAACTCACCGCAACTTTTCCCGGCTTCGGAATTCAACTAAACCCAACACCAACTAACCTAAGACCTCTTATTTTTGGAGATGGGAAACCATGAAAGGGCAGAGCGGTAACGAGTGTCAGTCATCTACTGACTAAAACCACCCATCTTCATCCTTCTCAGCCCTTGTGCCGAGGCCGCGGTATCTCTTTCGAACTACCCGCAGCCCCGACGGGACCTAAGACCTCTTGCTCAACAGTACTGCTTCAGTATACTCACTCACTATTTAAACGTGGTTGTCAGTAACTTCACTTGCAGTCCGAATAATTTCATTCTGAATCTGATCATGCAAATAGCTGGTAAAATAAAACAATCAAGCTCTTTATTTTTCAAAAACATTCCCGTATTTTAGCATTTGTTAAAATAGACCCAAACAAATTAAAACAAACACTAAGTAAGAGAAATATTTTCACAACCAGGGTCATTTATTACAGCCAAAACCTTTGTAGGCCCTGTATCCCAAAGATAATGCTATAATCACAAGCTTAACAGTTAAAATGGCGACCGCACAAAATGGCTGCCCTGACAGTAATGGTTTCGCCACCCTTTGTAATAGAGTAGTTGACAAAAAAAACTAATTAGTCCGTCAGATAGATTTCCAAAAATATTGAACACGTATTTTTTCTTTTTCCACGTAAACAAAAAATGAAGACGATACAGTGCTTCGAAAAGTCGTCAAACGTCACAGTTTGGTCCATTTTTACCAGACTATGACGTCAAAAGCCCCCTCTCCATGATCTTTGACAAAATTTTCGCCAATTTTTATTAATTTGATGAAACAAAAAACACGTATCCAATATTTTTCGATAATCTAGCTGACGGACTAAACAGAATCATATTTTTTTTAGTCAGTCAACTACCCCCATGAGATTGGTCGGAAAGCCGGTAACCACATACCATTCGACAATGTAGGTTATACAAATCGACTTTGAAAAGGAAATGGTAATGAAAATGGTGTTTATTCAGCGGCGGTCGTTTGATATGGCAACATTATTTTCACGTTCAGTTTGGTAATGGTGTCATCATCATTTTGTGTCCTATTTAAGTTTCGTATAGTATGCTTGTACTTTAATTCCCTTAGTGCGTGTTTACGTACAGGCGGGGCGTCTCGCGGTGCGTTGTGCGTTTTTAATTCAAACACATGGCGATGTATAAAAACGTTAAAGATTTCAAATGTCGATTTCACGAGAAGCTATTATTCACGCGTTAGTTTAAAATGACTGACGGACTACACAGAAACATATGTATTTTTTTTAGTCAGTCCACTACCCTATTAAAATCATATCAATAAGTAAAATCATTCATATGGTTTAATGTCACATTTTGTCGCACTATAGCTCAGTCCACCTATCTGTGCTATGGTGACAATACTCGACACACTCGTTTGACCTTAGCCAACTCTAGATTGAACTCGTTTGCTGCAGATGATTGTTGCTAAACGGAAACCTTCTATAATAAATAAGGTTTGTAGTTGTGTGTCACGGCAAATTAATAGAATGTCTTTATTTTGTAGTAATGGGTACCACTGTACTAAATGTACAAAGTGTCCAGAGGGATGATAACTTAGGGCTCCCACACATAAACACGATACGACGTCGCGTCGTGGAAATCTACGACACGACGTCGTAACGTGTCGATGCACAAATGACGTCGTGACGTTAGAAACTCATGATGCAATCCTGCGCAGTTTTCTTGTTACTTTAATGAACAAATTAACATTTATTTGGGTTCTAATTTCAAAAACATTTAAATATTCTTTTCAGAATGCGTCTAGAGCGGTCCATTTTTCGGAATGATCTAAAAAACTACCCCACTGTATCGACGGCATCGTGCATTGTATCGTGCGTGGCACATTACGTTACGATGTCGTGTTTTTTTACGATGCTCATCGTAGATTTCCACGACGCGACGTCGAATCGTGACACGACGCGGCATCGTTGTACGACGCGACGTCGTATCGTGTTTATGTGTGGGAGCCCTTAGGGCAATACCTCCAAAAAAAAAACAAAATACTGTCCTACTACGAGTCCACTATTTTATAGTAAATTCAATTTTCTACCTCGTTAGTCTAAGTGCCCGGTTGATGGCAATAGGCTCGCCTGCTATCACATGGGACTTGAAACATAACTGACGAAATGTGGGTGTAAGTACTTTTTGGTAAATCTCTACTTAAACCTTCACGGCCTTATTAATAAAAAAAAGTTAAGCCTGCTTAAACTTACGCTTGGTTTATCTCGCATGCCGTCTCACTTCAAAAATATTCAAATGAAAGGGACGGCATGCGAGATAAACCAAGCGTAAGTTTAAGCAGGCTTAACTTTTTTTTATTAATAAGGGGGTCAGAGATTATAGGTGTAATTTTATGTTATGTAAATTCAAAATATAAAATCAATTAAATACTGTGAAGTTATCATGTCCTAACAACTTCACAATACCGCCCCAAGCACTAATAACAAAACTGCACTTACATAAAAAAAAATAACTATACCTCTTGATACCGTTGAAGCGACCTCCATTTTATATGCACTAGAATCAAAGCTGACCGATTTCTACAAGACTTTGATTCGCCGCAGTCACGCGAACTAATAAAGAAGAAAGTTTCGCACGTATTTAACATTATCCACGGTAGGCTACCGTTATGGGATTAGTTGATTGTTAGACTGCAGTTAGGCCTATTACAATCTTTCTTAATACAAAATCGGCCTATAATGTTTCCAGATTCACACTGCACTGATGGGACTTTGGTTTTACTCTTGTCCTGCTCATTGTGTAACTTTACCTGCAACTTAAGGGATCTGACTGCAGCTACTGCTAACGCTGTCCATGTTACAGAGAGAATGACTGCAGTTAGGCCTATTACAATCTTTCTTAATACAAAATCGGCCTATAATGTTACCAGATTCACACTGCACTGATGGGACTTTGGTTTTACTCTTGTCCTGCTCATTGTGTAACTTTACCTGCAACTTAAGGGATCTACTGCAGCTACTGCTAACGCTGTCCATGTTACAGAGAGAATTTAGACAGGGTACTACTAGTGGGCCAACACTGTTTCATTTTGTAACATCACATTAGGTACTTAATTCTTGCAGAATAAGTTAAAGCCTTCAAACACGAATTTAAAAACTTCCAAAAGTTTCATGCGGAAACTTGTTTTACGACCTTTCGTACGCTTCCTTTCATGATGTTTGTCTGTAAACGGTATTAAAACTGCTCGACTTTTTCTTACACATAGGTGGTAGCGTGCCAAAACCCTCGAAGCACGAAGTTCAAAAGATTTTGATATTAAACCATATTTGTAAATTGTTGAAGGCTCTTTGTTTCTTTAACTTTTATGTCAATGAACGAAAGGTACTTGGAAGTACTTGAATATAATACAAGCACAGAATACCCAAGATATGATAAGATTTCTTATTAATTGTTTACACATTGTATACAACCAAGAGCTTGCAAGATATTACATCGTTTAAGTACAATCAAGTTTAGCCGTAAATATCGGCATACAAATATTTGCCATGACAACAAGTATCAACAACTAGATCAAGTTGTACTTGACTTTTCTCTAACCTCAGCCATTACATAACAAAATCCCCGAAACTAAATCCACTGCCCTCAGAACTTCCCTCAAACTTACCCCGAAAACAAGCCAAAACTTTGCCCTAAAACAAAAACACAAACTGGCTTACAGTTGAAACTAAAAACAGCACCAAGACCATTAGTTCGTCACGACACTTACACCAGCTCGAGAGCACTCCAGTCCTCTAGGTAATATGACACTAAGAACACTGACCTATTTCTTGAGAACCCTACTTGGGTAAACGTGAAGAATTTCGTCTCAGTTTTGTGGTTTGCGAGATTAAAGTGAGGGAAAAATTGTGCTATGTAAAAGACATTTGGTAGGGTAAGGGTTAGGAGAAGTGTGCCTAATAAAACACTCTACTGCTTCGCTAGTTTCCACGTCCAATGTAATAGGGGGCGAGCCTATTGCCATCAATCGGGCACAAATTCAGACTCCGTAGCTGGGGGAATGGAAAAACCTAGTAGCACTTTGTCCGATACACGTACCGAACTCAGGCTAAGCAGTCGGGCTCGCGACAACTAGACCAAAGACGCGTAATGTTACAAATAGACACTTCAAATTTTAACCGATTTTCAAAAAGGACGAGGTTCCCTATTCGTATGATTGTTTTTTTATGTATGTTCACTGATATAATATAAAGGGAAGAAAAATCAGCATCTGAAGTTGATGGCCAAAAAAAACCATCTCAAACAAACAAGGTCACCGTCTTCAGAAGCTTTTTAGTGTTTTTGAAGTCGGTTTTATTTTATTTATTTGTATTGACCCTGGACTAGGTACCTTTATTTCCGTTACCATAAGTTTTATGTCAGAGGATCAGCAGGGCTATTGCGTATCTTTTAATGACAGTGTCTAACGTAAAGAGTCCATAGATTAACTGGAAATTGGTTATGGTTTGATACATTTTTTTCTTAGAAACACACCATTTGACAGTTATTTGATAGTCACTTTTAGTTATCCACTCTCATTAAAAGATACGCAATAGCCCTGCTGAGGTGGAATTACTTTGAAAGGACTTACTCAGTACGGGGCTGCGGGTTGTTCGAAAGAAATACCGCGGCCCCGGACACAATTTAAAGGGCTAAGAAGGAACATGGGTGGTTTTTAGTCAGTAGAAGTCTGACACTCCCTTCCATTCCGCCCAGCAGGGCTAATGCTTATCTTTTAATGACAGTGGCTAACGTATAGTGTCTATCAAATAACTGTCAAATGGATAGTTTAAAAATAAAATGTACCAAACCATAACCAATTTACAGTTAATTTATGGACACTTATGATAGCCACTGACATTAAAAGATACGCAATAGCCCTACAGAACGGAAGGAGTCATAATAATATGATTCCCACACCCCAATAAAAAAACGACTTTTTCAGTAGCCCAAAAGTCTAGCAACCAGTTACTTGTCTCGGGTATTATTTCAAAGTAAAATGTGTTTTGTGGGTTAACTTAAAAAAAAGTCTGTTGTTATACAAACTGTGTCATTGTGGTCCGTGAAGGTTGAATGTGAATGGCTTTTTGCAGTTAGTTTTCATTGTTTCCGAGATATTAATGAAGAAGGCTTGGGAATGAGAGATTTTTTGTTGCTTGGGAAGTCTGTTGATTAATGTTTAGGTGTCTGAAATGGCACAGATTTTAGTTACTCTTCTGTAGGCCTGGACGATGACAGTTGAGGACAATATCTTGCAGAAATCTAGATGTCATAATTTTGACAACCCATACTGGATTTTCTTCCTACTCCTCCGTTATTCTTTTCTGATTAATTTCGTTGTGGGATCCAAGACAGTTAAAATCGCTTCTCTGGGATTTCGTCGAGCTTCATTGTCTCGGCGCCACTGTTGATTCTGGCCTACAGGAGTTACAGTGGTTTGGGAATAGTGTGGCGGGCTTGTCCAAATCCATACTGAAAACGTGTTCACACACTTTGTGTCGATTTCTTTAAAAAACTATAGCTCAGAGACTAATCTGCATAATTATTCTTCATGTGAATATACCAAGATTTGTCTGGACCCTATAAGAGACTATGACATCTGAGTTTGTTTCGGCTTTTTCTTGTCAGAGTGGTCAGGTACGATACACCGTGTTTGTGAAAACCTATTTGCGAAGTAACATCATTTAGTAACGTTCATAAATTATGTAAAGTCAAACGCATCGGTTTGTTCTCGTCAAACAAAAGCATGTTTGCCGAGAAGAAACCGATTCACTCGAACTTTAAACAGATTCAGGTTTTTTCACAAACAGGCGTTCGCACAATAAATGCGGAAGCAAAGCTTGTTTTACATAATTATTATGTCATTAGTTAGAATAGCTCCAAGTTAGGAAATGTCATTGGTTGGAATAGCTCCAAGTAACAAAGAAGAATAAACAAAAAGTGAAACAATGTTTTGTGGTTTATTAACCCTGGTAAGGTCCATATTAAGGCCCATCGTAAAACCATCAGTGAATGAACAGGATTGACCTCCAACTTCACTAATGTAGAGTAGGCGCCATTCATTACCTAATGATTATTATAATAATTTATTATCAATACGAATATGTTAGGGTACCGTTGTTGAAAAATATAATGTTAGGCTATGGTTCAAGTTAATTCAAAAAACTAGGTCTTGGAAGGCCAAAGAAAACATAGATGGATTTTGTGAGGAATGATATGGAAGAGAGAGGAATAAATGTCACAGTGATGTCTGACAGGGGCAGATGATGACATGGTTTTGTACTAAATGACAGAAACAATATCCACCTGAATACAGGGTACCTTAGCACACAACTATGAATGGTTTAGTCCACTAGACATAAGTGATGATATCACCCAAGTGAAACAATTGTGGTGTCCAAAGCAAGGAACTTAAGAGAATAAACTACTCATGAAATTGAAGAACTTTTATAATAAGTTAATCTGAAATATAAAATTCCCTCCCCCGTTTACCTTCACACCCACTATAAAATGACAAACGCAGGTAGGTGTCATTAGCAGGCAGTCGGCCATTGCTGCCTACCTTGTTGACATAAATAAATAAGAAATTGCCTTTGAAATGCTCAGAAAAGAAATCTTCAACGCTGTTGGCTATATTTCTTTCGTTCAGAACAAACCTGCCCTTTTCTAAAGAAACATACGTGATTTTAGATAATAAACGCAAATGTATCTAAATGTGTTCAAACAATGATTGAAATTAGTTCCATTTCATTGAAAAAGAGATCATCAACATCATTATCCTACCCTTATCCCACTTTATAAGGCGCAGTACCTATATTTCCTTTTTAGCCGTGTCATCCTTCACAAAGTGCAGTTCATCGTTTCTATAGTCTTCCTCTACTCTTAAATCTATACCGATAAATAAAATATAAGAGTGTAAGTTATCCGACATATGGTAATATTTCGGGAGCTGGATTCACTAAAGCGATTTGGGAAGGTACTGCCGAAATTCCGGATATAACTTGGTTACTTGACAGGTGGCGATGGAATGCTTGATATAGTTCGTTTTTGGTTGCTGGACTGGTTATTCATGAATTATTTTAAAATTTTCACTTTTAATGATGAGGTAATGAGGGATAATCAGTTTTCATCGTATGGACTCATGATGTGGAGGAATGAGGAAAATGTTGATTATGAATGTCGGCAGTATCATTGTCGGCTATACGAGTACCTAGAAAAAGACCAAAAAACAGTGGATGGATTGTGTGATATGACCATGGATGGATGGATTATATTCATCCATATTAACATGATAAGTAATAAAGAAGTTTGGAAGAAGAAGACATGCTGCGCCAAAAAAAATGGGATACTGGCAGGCGAATGATGATAAGGTAATGAGTGACCGTCTTGTGTAAGTGCTGATTCTCATCCATATTTGAATAAATGATTTTGATCAAGATTAAGGCATTCTTAATATGTTCTGATTTGAGTTAAAAAAAAAATCCCCTTTCCTAGAAATGGGAAGCCCCTAGAAAAGAATATTAACAAAACAAACACTTTTAATCCATCGAACCTAGAAGTGTTAGATAAACAACAACGGAAGAAATTAATGATAACATTGAGGGAGCAATAACACAAATGAATTGTTCTGAATAAATACCAGTCAATGAGTTGCGTTCTTCAGATCAAACCTAAGTAAAAAAGCTAAGTTACGAACTACTATCATTCATTAATCAAACAAGTTAGAAACCAAAAGTATCTAAACTTAGAGATTAGATAAAAGAAGAGCTTAGAAGTTAGATAAAAAGTTGGCCTCGAATCCCAAGTAATTTTTCCTTAGTAATTTCTTTTTTTCTGGTTTGCGTGATTCTGATTACTTACAACTTTTCCCTCAATATTCAACTTTTTGTGATGGTGACATTATAATCTTCTCCGTAACTTTCTACAGTATACCGTAGTTACTCAACACTTCTAACCAACAAGAAAAAGTTTAGAACTTTATTATTTATTCGACGTAAGGAACTATTTACAGATGGAAATAAAGAAAAGCTGTTTATTCTGTGATGCGGAAGAATAAGGAAAATGGTCGTGAGATTAGTTTGAAGTTTGGAGTGTGATTGGCTATAAGAGTACAGGAAGCTCAAGATGGACAGAGTGAAGGATGATACGGTGAAACCTGGTTAAGTGAGACCTCAAGCAAGGGACCTGAAAATTTGTCTCACTTATAGAGGTATTCCACTTACCCAGTGTCTCAGATATACAAATCTGTCTCATGGGACCCCAGTATGAGTTCCAGATAAAGAGGTTTCTCACTTATCCACTTACCCAGTTAACCAAGTTTCACTGTATTATAAGTTGAGTAAAGATGGTGTCTATGAGATGACAGAACAGAATTTTCTGCACACATTTTGACAATAAGTAAGTCTTTCTCTCGTATTGGGTCTTTTTTACCCGACTACGGCGAAGCCAAAAGGAAGGGTAATGATTTTGGCAGTCTATGTATGTATGTATGTATGTTCCACCGTAGCGCCTAAAATACTGAACGGATTTTAATAAATGAGGTGTCAATAGATTCGTAAGAATAGCCGGGGTGACATAGGCTATATAAATTTTATAAATTCTTTTTATGACGGAATTTAAATGTCAAAAACTTACCTCAAAAATATTAAATTGAGATAATCATAACATGTTTGGTATCAAATGAAAGGTCTTGGAGAGCAAAAACCAATATTTTATTCGTAGTCGGGTTTTAGATTTTTAAACTTGTTAGATGATAAGGGCAGGAGAATGATGATTACGATGGTAACATAACATAACATCAGGCGTGTAATCCCGGAAGAGTTGGGTAGAGGTATACCTATAGTACACCCATTTCGCCAGTTATTTTTATAGGGGGCGAGCCTGTCTGGACTTATTCGAGCCACTTTGTGACTTTGGACAGTCCAACAAAAGTGACTATTGTCTGGTCAGGAGCACCGCATTCACATTGAGTTTCGGAAGGATCTATAAACCTCATTTTGCCAAATTATGTTTCGCTAGGCAAATACCAGCCGGTGATACGGAACCATTGTAACACGCGTATACGAACTTGGCCTAATCATTGTGCGGTTACATTAGAGCCTAATCGCGCGTGCAATTATAGTGTTAATGCGTTCTATGTGGTCTGTGAATTTTAATGGGGTTGTTTCCTGGAAACTTCGCCGCAAGATGGCGCTGGTGTTTGGCTACACATGCCAATTTTTTTTAAATAAACGTTTGCATTGTGTGGACGATTTTTCAAGTATTTGCGCGGGTTTTTTAACTAAATTTGTCGCTGCACAATGTATGCTACCTGGCGTATCACCCAGTTGAAGGAGGAATTGAAAAAAACGAGGAACAACGCAACAAGGAAAGAAAGCGGAGCTTGTCGAAAAGTACAATAGATTTAACATTTTATCGACTTTTAGCTGTTTTCTGGGCAATATTATGGTTCTACAAGTTGTAAAATAAACTTCACTCACTAACTTTTTGCTTTTTAATGATCTAATAATAAACAAAGTAAGGTAATACATCATTTGTTAAAATGTTACAAAATGTATAGTTATTTGAAAAGAACCCATTTCCCCACCCAACCAATTCTTATGTCTGGAATAAGATCAAAGCTGGTAGATGGCAGTGGTTCGTTTGATATTATAGGGCTTGCTAATAGGCAACGCCTTGCATTTCTCTGTTGCAATCGCTCAGTTCGAGCTGAGGTGACACTCTGTGATTCATTCCAACAAAATATAGAGGGCACAGCAGATTTCTTCAAAATTTTGCGTTGGAGTGGAAAGCCTGAAACAATATTGGGTAATGTTAATACTTGGCTTAATATCAGTGTGGCTTAAATCCCCCATGAGCGAACGTTGACTTGAAGTGGGAGAAACCAAGTCAACGGTCGACCCTTGTTTCTCCCACACATTCAAATTATTAATAAAAGTCAGAATTAATAATAGGTATCGTACTAACCTGTCGCCTTAGAAGTGGTCTCGTAGTTTGTTTCGTTGAAATGTTTCCCACATAACCTCGAAAAATTACTTGTTTTGAATTTTTTTAGTTTCACTGCCTTTTCCCACTTGCTCTTCGTGCGCAAATTTCTTGGAAATCTGACAACGCCTATTTCTTTGCATCCAAAGGCTACACAACGACCCATAATATTGAAAAAAGTCACAAAATATTAAGATATTGTTCAATTTCTATGGAGTTAGACAGTTTGTAGCCAACGCACAGCGCCCTCTACGTGGAACTATTTGACAGTTTTCTTCCCCATTGGCGTAGTATGACATCATGTTAGCACGTATGTGGATTAGCCGTTAGCGACTTTGTGACACGCTCATTTTAGTTGACAAAGTGATTCGTGGTCTAACTAATGATCATTAGTGCTTCCACGGTCTACAGCCAGAACCACCTAAAGGGCATTTCAGTAATGAAGACATCCGCAATAGAACTAAGGTTACAGGGCAGGGTACAATGCTCGTAAAACGGATGGCCACTGAGGCCGAAAAGTTCTGAAGTTGCTATTGCGAACCGAAAAACGTGGTGTTAGGGCCACTCACTAGATGGATTCATGGTGAAGGATGCGGGGATCCTATAGGATGCGAGACGCACGCGGCTGGACATTGTGGCAACACTAGGGGAAGGCCTATGTCCAGCAGCGGACGTTTTTCGGTTGAAATAATGAAAGCCAGAATCAACAAAAGTTCGGTAACAAGGAGGTTGCTGAAAATGAGAGGACGGCAACCATTTGAGTTAACTAACATAAAATCCACCACAAATGTTGACCAAAATTCTGCATGTAAAATTAAAACAATAACAGCCAGGCTGGACACTGTAAATGACGTAAACATTGACATTAGATAATTGAGTCGAATTCCGTTGTTGTTTGGTCACGGGCCGCCACGTGATGTTCCGTAAATATTACTGTATTGATTTTATTAATTGAAATGGAGTGGTACCAGGGAAATAGGACGGAAGTGGATTATTTTCAGATGACGAATATGTATTGTGTCACGCCTGCTCCCTAGAGGAGTCGGATTAGGCCTCGGCATGAATACAGGACTCATCATCTGTCTAGCATGTTCCTACACTATGTTGGGGTCGACTTCCAATCTCAATCATCATCATCATCAGGCTATATGTTCCCACTGCAGGGACTCAGGCCTCCTCTCTAGGAAGAGGGGATGGGCTATATCCACCACGCTGGCCCAGTGCGGGTTGGTAGATGTCACAACGTCTTCGAATGTTTGGTCCAATCTCAATAGATGCAGTTGAATATCAGTTTACATGAAGTGACGGCCTGTTTGCCTCCACAACCCAGTTAGTACTAGGTAATACAATACCCGTTGATAGGACTGGTTGTCAGACTTTTGGGGTCCTCACTACTCGTAACCACTGTACAACAGCTTAGCGTGCTTTCCAAGGCACAGATAAAACTCAGTCAATTATGGTCATCCATCCACCGATTGACCTAGGCAAGCACCGCTTAACTTTATTTAACCACGACTTCATAATAGGGGATTGGACAAAAAAAAAACTAATTAGTCCGTCAGACAGATAGATTTCCAAAAAATATTAACCACGTATTTTTTCTTTTTTCACGTAAACAAAAAATGAAGACGATACAGTGCTTCGAAAACTCGTTTGACGTCATAATAATTATGATAGTACATTTTGTACCTTCAATTATTGACGTATCAAGCCCGACTCCATGATCTTTGACGCGCTTTATCTTTGTCAATTTTTATTGTTTTGATAAAACAAAAAACACGTATCCAATATTTTTCGATAATCTAACTGACGGACTAAACAGAATCATATTTTTTTGAGTCAGTCCGATCCCCTATTACAGCAACATAGTTGGCCAAATGACAAGGTACTTAGCATATTTCAAGCACACTCAATCATTATCACTTCAAATTCTCAGCTTTTTTTTATTTTAGGTGTGGTAAATTATCTAATAACTCCTCCCGCTCAGAGGCAGAGTGGTAGGCAGTGTCAGACTTCTACTGACTAAAAACCACCCACGTTCCTTTTTAACCCTTTGTGTCGAGGCCGTGGTATCTCTTTCGAACAACATCACTTCAAACCCTCAACTTCATTTCATATCATACAAAGTATCACATCTCTCCTGAAACTCTACCACGTAGATATCACGTAAATATGACGTAGATATGGCGACGCTACGTCGTAGAGACGTACCTACTCGTAGGTAGCTAGGTAGAGCTTGCTACGTGACCGTAGACGTAGTTATTGCGGTTGAGAAGGCGTACTGGAAATTGCTTGCGATAGAGTGGGGACAAAGTCGATAGAGGGATATCGATGTTTTTTTTCTTTTTTGCTTTGTATTTTGGATGTCATAAGTGTTAAACATGATTTAGGAAAAATGAAAATTTTATAAGTCTAGGGCAATTTAGGAACAGTCACATATGGCTGTCTGTTTAAATGAAATATATTATCAAAATTTCATAAAATATTTATAAAGCACTCACAACGGAAGTCTGTTAATGAGAGACGGAATCTGAAGAAATCGTAATTTCCTTTCAGTAAAGTTGAGTAAAATAAATTAAGAGAATTATTAATGTGTACTTTTTGGCCTGAAAATATCTTTCCATTCGGTGTACTAGTTACCATTGTAGTAACCCCATTTCTTTGACCGAGAAAATAATCAAAGTTTCAATCTGTAATATTTTTTTTTTTTAAAGTGAGTAGGTATGTCTCCGCGCCTATTTTGGTATTTATGTAATTCTCTAGCATTCTTCTAAAAAACATTGTACAAATAAATTTATAGAAAGTCAATATCCACCACGAAAACTTATTCTTTATATTTTACCTTTTCTTTTTTTTGGTGGGTGGAAAATCATAAATCAAATGACCCCCCATCCCCCCCCGCTCTTGGGCAGAGCGAAGGGGAGTGTCAGACTACTGACTTAAAACCGAACCCATGTTCCTTTTTTGCCCTTGTGCCGAGGCCACGTCATCTTGACTGACCTGTTGGTCTAGTGGTTAGTGACCCTAACTGCTATGCCGGAGGTCGTGGGTTCGATTCCCACCCAGGACAAATGTTTGTGTGATGAGCACGATCATTTGTTCTGTGTCTGGGTGTAATTTATCTATAATATGTATGTATTTAGAAATATATAAGTATGTTTATCAGTTGTCTAGTACCCATAACACAAGCTCTGCTTAGCTTGGGACTAGATGGCGTTGTGTGATAGTTGTGGAATATTATTATTATTATTATCTAGTACTAAAATCCGCGACAACTTTACCTTACTTTAAACACAAGCCCCTTTTTTTGGAGGGTGAGAAATCATCAAATGACTCCTCCTCTGGGCAAAACGGTAGGGAGTGTCAGACTTCTACTGACTAAAAACCACTCATGTTCCTCAGCTCTTCGTGTCCGGGGCCGTGGTATCTATTTCGAACAACCGGCAGCCCTTCAAAGTTCCCCCAACATAAAATATAAACTGTGTAACAAACTCTCGACTGGCACTCTTCCGCCATTATTAGACGAGCTACGTAACGTTACAACATATACCGAGATTTATATTACGTACATAATGCTCTTATTAAATCCATCTCTTTATTATACCTCTCTAGAAAATTACTCTATTACTTTGTGTACCTACATAAACACGGGAATATGCAATGAAAAGCGTGTATGTAGGGAATACAAAAATATTGGTGTTTTCGTAAAATATCAGTAAAGTTGTACGGTGAATACGTAATTTGTTATTACCCTTGTGTCATCCATCCTTACATAGTATAAAACAAAGTCGTGTCTGTTTGTTTGTTTGTTTGTTTGTCTGTATGCTTAAATCTTTAAAACTACGCAACGGATTTTGATGCGGTTTTTTTTAATAGATAGAGTGATTCAAGAGGAAGGTTTTAGTATATAATTTGAACGACATCCACGCGGGTGAAGCCGCGGGCATCAGCTAGTACTAAATAAGTAAATAACATAACTCAACATCACGACTGTAATCACAGAAGGGAAAGACTAGTACTTCACAGTTCGCTAGTTATATCTAAGTACCATGTAATAGGAAGCCTATTGCCATCAATCGGGCACCAATCGTGACTGTAACTGCCACTGAAAAATTCCCGATAGATAATTATCTACTACAATGCTGTCCTTTTGGACCCTAAGGTTGATTGGTAGAGAATGCCTTTTGGCATTAAGTCCGCCTATGTATCATTTTTGTTTGTTTTCACATGGTTTTCACTAACACACGCATGAAGTTTAAATAAATAAATAATATAATCCCAATAACACTTTGTCCAATCCGGGAATTGAGCCTAGGACCTACTACTACCATGCCTAAATACAGTATACATGATAAATTAAAAAATAACCCAGTGTGTCTAAAACACACACAACGCTTCTCTGTTTGCAAAAAATGGTCCCCCTATAATTTCAGGTAGCAACTTTCTTGACACCAAAATGACCCACCTTCAGCATTTCATAATACTTTAAAATACAGTGACCAACGTAAGGATCTGTAGCCCAAATCTTGCCAAATCTAACTTAACTTGACTGAAAACTGCTCAAAATCTAGAACCACTGCCAGTAGCTCTACCATGAGTTTACACAGCAAAAACTCGCTAGCGTCTCCGTAAATTAGTTGTATGAAATATTGTACAGCGCCCCTAGCGGTCACAGAAAGAATTAAAATTCATACCATGAGCACTATAGATTACGATAGGTTAAACACCTAGCGTAATCTATTCGATAGTCACTAACGTTCTTCAGCTGTCACCGTACAAAACGGTACCATGAGTCACTAATTTCACTGAACCTATTGAGTAAGACGCTTACTTTAGTAGTTACGTAGCTCACTAGCCTTTTGGCGTGTGAAACATATGTTTACCTACATTAAAATTATATACGTTTTTGAGTCTAATATAGTCAAAATAATGTCTGCAAGTGGTTATTTAGCATGGAATATGTCAGTGGTCGCTAAATTTGAAGACCAACGACTTGAATAACATGAATTTCAAGCCAAAATGTTAGATACCAATTGGAAAATATAATTTTGAGGAAAGTTCAAACTTACCTTTCTATAAACTCTACCAACAATTGGAACTGTATGACACTGGTCCTCATTGTATTAAATAATCTGTTTGAATCTATAGTAAACTTTTAAACTACACAACGCAGCTCTCACAAGCACGCAACACTCAAGGTCAACTATCAAAATTACAAATTGAATACACGACAGTGACATATTAAAAGGAATAAAAATTCAAAAACCACTTATCACTATGTGTAGTCTACTATCTGTCAACTTTTCAATTTCGTCGTTTTATTTGTGTAGATACCGTTCTCTCTTCTTATTAGTGGGAAAGAAAGAAACAAAACATGAATAGAGTGAAGTTAGCTAGACGACACAATCTATCGAGCTTACCTTAGCGCCTGCGTAAGACTCCGTAAATCTCATGGTGCAAACATAATCGTAATCTATTTGATCCACGTTAGCACGCTAGCGAGTACAACGCTAGTGATTAAGTTTTCGATGACAACTCATGGTAGAGCTACAGCTAAGCTATACTTGAACTGCATGTTCCAGAAAAGTCTGGAAACATTCCAATTTCAAACTGCATACGGAATAAAAAACAAAATCGTTGCCATTTTGTTTTTCATTCGATTTTCAAATACGGAATCGGGTCAGTCGTTCCTTTAATTAGTTCTAAAAATCGAGGTTAGGCCATTCGTTCTATTTTAAGTCATTCGTTCAATTTGTCTGTTTTTCCATTTTATTAGCAGATTCTCGGGAATCAGGTTATCAGTTCAGTGGGGCGTGGAAACTCGATGTTTAATTGTTTGTGAGTGCTTCATTATGTATGGGGTGGCCAGGCGTTCGCTTATTCTAGGATATGTCAGTTTGACAGTTTTTAGACTTCTATTTGAGTGTCTTGAAGTTTCGTTTTTCTTTTCATAGTTCAGTAGGTATTTAGTTCACTAGTAAACTAATGTTCGATTCGTATCTCGACTCGTTTTTCAAAGAATCACTATTCCAACACCTTGTCATAATACCCTACAGTAGGACGCAAGTTGCTAGTAAATCATAAGAGCCAGTCCACACGGCGCGTTGCGTTGCGTTGCGTCGTCGCAACGCAAATATTCCGACGAATCGGCCTTCAAATTCACTGGTCGTGTGCCCGTCGATTGGTCGAAATCGCGCCGCACCGCCGCCGCAACGCATCGTGTGTCCCCGCTCTAAGGAATAAACTTTATCATAAAGTCGTTGTACCTACATTGTTACAAAAGAAATATTTCCTGTACTGTCTCGCCGATATGTATTTATTTTAAGAGGAAACGCGAGTGGTCTTTTCTCCATACAAACGCTCTCGCCTGTTTTCTTTTTGGTTAATGACCCTAGAGCAATGGTTTTTTACAGAATAATAAATATTAACTATTTCTATGCCCCTATGTTTTCCTTTTTGGTGATAAATTATTTTTATAAGCACTAGAACCCTCAAAAAATGCTCAAAATTGCTTGTTTAGATCGCTGTTAACAGAGTCCTAGTGTACAAATTTGACAACTATTAACGAAAAAAGAAAAACATAGCGGCGTAGTATATAACCTCCTTATTCATTGTCTAAAATATCTTTTAAATTGGTTCAATATTGGAGGAGGAAATAGGCGAGAGCCAAACCTCGAATTCTAACTTTTTTCTACAGTTGTCCTTATCGCACGAATTTGAGGGCAGGAGGACGGAGAGAGACAGCGATAGTAGAAAGAGACAGCACTCGCATTTCCTCTTAATAATGTTGTTTCTATGATCTGTGGTCTGAGCGATAAAACTAAGAAAAACATAAGCAATAGCTATATAAGGTCCCATTTAAATAGGTGGACGAAATTTCAGTAATCATTCAGATTTCAGACCACCAAAATAAGTAAGTACCTACCTACTCATAAAGGATGAGTTTGTTTTAGAATGCCGGCAATTTATTATTTTAAGTAAAAAAAAATCATTTTATTTAATGTTTAGATATGTTTGGTTAGACCTACTGAACGCTGTGTTAAAATTTGTCCACCTATTTTAATGGGACCTTTTATAGTGACAGAAAACACACTACGAACACAGTATAAATATGGACTACGAAGCAATTAGTCAGCAAAACTGACGTTCCATGACGTTATAAAAGCGTACGGAATTGTCTATTGCAAGTAAGCAATTATGGTATTTGCTAACACAAAAAAGCATTGTCAGTAGAAATGTATGTTACTTAGACATAACAATTTACTTTGGTATTGTGTAAAACAGCTTTTTGTAACTTATAGAGCTATTGAAACCATGTTTTGGTTTTAAAAGTTGCATGTTTGACCATTATGTCATTCGTGAGATATTGCATCATCATCTGCTTAGCCTTTTCTCAACTATATTGAGGTCGGCTTCCAGTCTAACCGGATGTAGCTGAATACAAGCATTTTACTTGTTGCGACTGTCTATCTGACCGAGACATATTGTATGTTTCTTTGAATTTTTTTTTTTTTTTTAATGTTTACAAGTAAAAATTAAATTTAATAGAATCTAGAAATATTATAATGTAGAATAATAATAATATTATTAATATTAATATTATTCTAATATTATTTGAATTAATACCTACCTATACAGTGTAAATCAGAAAAAAAACACATTATATTTAGCTGTCTTTGTCTCGTTGATGTAGTGAGACTCGCGAACGACTGCTCAGCACGAGGACCTGGGTTGAATCTCCAGGTCGGGGAAAGTGTTATCTGATTTTTCCATCAAGAATATCTTAGTAGCTGCCACGTAGTCTGACGTGTACCCGGTCGATGGCAATAGGCTTGCCCCCTATCACATGGCTTGAACATAAGTGACAAAATATTGGTGTACTTGTTACGTACACCTCTGCCTAAGCCTTCGGAGGTTATAAGGCATGATGTTAATGAAATATTCAGACGAATTGATAACTTCCATCTTGTAGAAATCGGTTAAATAGACAAAAAGAACACTCACCACCTCCTTCTACCACCTTTGTAGATTTTTCTGTTCCTTTTTTTCTTAATTCCTAATGTGAACAAAAATAATTAAAGAATTCAATAAAGAAAGAATAACTGCATTTGTAGGTACTTAAGTTAAATTGTTATAGATCTATCTTCACGAATCTAACACGGAAAAATTAGTAGTCGTAAAATAATCAAGTTATCAATTTATTTTACATTTTACATCCTTTTTTTTATACTGTGGCATATAATTACTACCGTGCATTTCAACCCAAGGTTTTTCGTGAAAACCCTTTCACTCACTGACTATGCTGTAACGACATTTTAAAATCACAACATGTATAATTCGTGAGACTTTTAAATTGCATCAGAACGTGAGGTCGTGGAAGGTTGAATGCAGCGAAGCATTTTATATAGCGTAACTTATTTTCAGTTTTTGTTACATCATTTTTAAGTGCATATTTTGTAAGAAGCTCGTGACTTAATAATAACTACCACTAGGGTCGATCTTTAGGTTAAGCCCTGCATGCCTAGGTTGGTCGTTGGATAGGTGACTGCGTAATACATACCGAGTTTCCTCCTTACCTCGGAAAGCACGATAAGGTATTGGCCCCGGTTGTAATATCTGATCTTTGACTGGTCGTTGCAGATAATCAGTCGGCCGAAAGTGTTTTAAACTAGTCTTAGGGGTCCAGGGGCATCATATAACCCAAAACTGATTTGATTGTGGAGGTCAGATTGGCAGTCACTCCATGTCAAAAACCATACTTCAGCTGCATCCTGTTGAAATAGAATCTGATATTCTGACCCTAGCATAGTTGGGGAAAAGGCCTAATTATATTATTTAGTTTGGTAATTTATATTGGTAATTCTACATCTTCGAGCCAGTTTGGTTATCTTAACAATATATTCAGTAACTTCATAGACTAACTTGGTCTATATTATGACAAGTAAAGTTCGCAGACTAAACGAAATGTTTCACATTGAGCACCTCAAACAAATTAAAAGCAAATATTTGAACAGTAACTAAAATTAAATTAACATTCAGGTTTCATGAAACTTAGTTTAGACTCGTGCAAAATTTGCAAAGCAACGAACCCACTTAATCAGTGTTTTTGCAAAGTTTTCTTAATTTTATTTTATGTTTTTGGTTTGGTTTTATAGTTTTCTTTCATTTTCTTTTTATGACTATTAAAAGAAACCTGAACGACCCACTTTCTTAGCCGCAGTTCCTGTTTCCATTTCTACTTTCAATATTTTACCAAACGAAATAGTTTCGTAGATTTTGATTTTTTAATAAACATTATGTGCTCCTGATTGCCCTGTATCGTCTGCCTAGCCTTTTCAAAGTATGTTCGGATCTGCTTCTTGTCGATTGCAGCTGACATAAGTAATTATACGATAGAGCAACTTCCAAATTGCCGTCACATCCTACCTATAACTGGGTATCACGATACCCATTAGTATCTAAGACTGGTTATCAGTGTGATCACCAAACCATAATATCTAAGACTGGTGAAAACGGTCATCTTAGCGCCCATTTCCTATCTTATTTGAACGAGATTCACATACCACACAAACCCTCATTTTAACTCCAAAATAAACGCCCAATAAGTATTCAAACCCAATCCCGTTGTTTACTTACACATGGTCACCCTACTGCCCGATTTGTCGTGTCCGGAATAATTGATGAGCCAACGTTCTGATGGCTACCGCGTGCCTAGAATGTATGTATAGTACTTGTATATTAAATGTACACAAATCGATTTTATTGGCAGCTAATGGCCTTTAAAACTATTTTTGGTGTATTTGGTGTTAGGCGTTTTTTTTGGCTTGGAGCAGATGAGTTTACGATACTTTTGATGCAGTCATTGCATAGGTCTGGGGAATTTTATAGTCTTTGATGGTGATTTTTACAAACCAAACCCTGATTCGTGAATCGATTGAAATAGGTAGTTTTTTACAAATGTACCTACGTAAAGTCTAAACTGCCTAGTTGGTCAGGTCCTCGCAGACGCGCCTGCTGAGAATGAGGGCCAGTGTAAGGGAGTATCAGACTTTTTCTGTCTAAATCCACCCATCTTAGCCCTTTGTGTTTCCGGCCCGTGGTATATCTTTCGAATAGTCCCTCAGCCCCGAAAGATCAAGTAGGGTTCGATTCCAGGGTATTTTATTGTATGATTGAACTATTCGATCAAACAATAGTTTCTACTATAAAAGTAAAACGCTCATTTCAAAGTTCACACCTACGTTGAACTCAATACACCTTAAATAAGAGTCGGTACAGTTTGGATGAGGTGTCTGTATCAATTTACATTTTGATCGAAAATGCGAAACGCGATGAAAATCGAATTTCAACAATACATTATTAATATATACAATTGTTTGTCCGAAAATCATTATCCATAACACGTTTGCCATAAACTTCATTAACCATAATGTTCAAATTGCCGAAATTTTGTTTAATATAATTATCTTTAGTTCTAAAAGTATTCTGTCATAAATCGATTACTATAATAATTGAATCTCCTAATTTTACACGACCTAAATTAATATGTCCTAACTATTGCTTTACCTAATGTGTATTATTCCGAATGTTCGTTTGTAATAAATTTTATAGTCCTAAAAAAAATTCGAAGTGTCTAGTCGTCCGATTAGCGGATGAATAAAATTAATTAGTCGTCCGATTAGCCGGATGAATAACCAAAATTATAGGCTGTTGCTAGTCGTCCGCTAAGTGGATGAATCATCGTCTCGCGACAGTATCCTTTATGGGCGGCATGGGCACCGGGCCGTAGGCCGACGAAGGAGGCCGGCGGAGGCCCGGCACTTCGGGGACAGAAGACAATAGTGTTATGTAATATGCGAGCGAAGCGAGCGCGCGTCATGGAGTACAACATGCGTTGCATGTATGAGTGACGTGACCAAAAGCTTTGTTTTACTTTGTTCTAATAATATTATTATGATAAATAAACATTATGTTATTTTAATTTAGGACTTAAAACTTTTATGGAAAACGATTTTATGTCTTTCGTATATTATTGATTGTAATATTTATGACAAATGGATTTAGGACATATTATATTTAGGGATTTCAATTTTATAGCATGTGATATTATGTGATATTTAGTTCGGGTAAGTTATCATTCGGACAAATGATGATTAGGACAAAAAAAGTTATGGCATTTTAAATTATGGATAAAAAAGTTAGGTGACACAATAGAGAACCAATATTAAACTCACACATAACGCTCAAGCGAGCACACGAAATAAGATACGCAAATATTTTATTAGCCTACCTAATAAAATTATATTACATTAATATCGATATTCTATAATAACATCACTAGTGGTACGTTTAACGAGGTCATCTATGGTTCTATCGAAATCGAGACGGGTTTTCTGTCGACTCTCCGTTGCATCTATTCCTATATTATCTATGGCTGGCCTTTCCTGGGTAATGGCTTGGCCACAAGCTGCGCGAGATTTCGTTAAAAATATTTTTAACGAAACGCATATTGGAAAAATTACTGAAAGTAATAAAAATGATACAACTAAAAAAACGTAAATTGTCTAAGAAAATTTGCAATAAAACTACCTTTGTGAATGGGCAACTAGAATCAATTCTATATCCTTGCGAAATGCGTTGTTTCAACAACGACCGCGGAGTAATAGCTTTTGCTTAGACTCACAGCAACGCGATCTCAGAACGCGTACTCTTACGAGAGAATCAAGTGACGTATACGCATATATTTCGTCAATTTTGTGTTGAAGTAAAAATGATATTAAGTTTCCTACTCCTCCTCTATTCTCTCCTAAATAATATCGTTGCGAGATCGAAGACAGTTAAATTGTTTCCTTGAAACTTTTACTTCATCCAGCTTCGTTGTGTGGGCGTTTTTCTGATAGTCGTCATTATTAATTCTGCCATGGCTTTCAGGAATTGCAGTGAGTTGGGAACAGAGAGAAAGCACTGAGTCTTGTCCAAAAAACAAAATATTTGTCGATGACTGTGTGTCGCCGTTGCAAGACGCATCCTCTAAGGTCGTGATCGTGTCATTAAGTAATAGATTGTAGTAGAGGGATGGGGGTGGGGGCCTATGTCGTCGTTTTCGCTTCGTCTGTCTTTCAGATACGGGACCCTGTTTATTTTGAGTCTAATTGGATGTCTAGGGACGCTGGGGACATTGTGTTCTAGCAGCTAGATAAAAATTTGTGAAAACTGTGCTAACATTATTTTATTGAAAACCTCGAGCTGCGTATTATATTGCGACCGTACGACTTTAGTTTTGAAATGTTAACTTTTAACTAACAATAAAGTAGTGTCTGTTTATAGCTAATCATTTGCTTAGCCCTTTCTCAACTTTTTTTGAAATCGGATTCAGTCGTAGTTGATTCAGTTACTTACCAGAATTTAACATGGAGCAACTGCCTATCTGATCCTTACAACCCAGTTAGTACTGTGTAACACAATAGCCTTTGGTAAGACTGATTGTCAGACTTTCAGGCCACTGGAATGACAGCCAAAGATCTATAGGTATAATTTTAAGGCAGCCGTGATCAATGACTTAACGTGTTTTCCGGGGCATGGAGAAAAATCGGTAAGGAATTGGTGGTCACCAATCCAAGGACCAGCTTAGGCAAGCACGACTTAACCTAAAGATGGACCCCGAGCGGCAGTTATTATAAAGTCACGAGCTTCTAACAAAATAATACAGAATCTTTACCTGATTATTTTTTTTCGTATACCAACAGGAAAAAAGTATTTTGATACCTTATTAAGTAGGCAGTATAAAACTTGGTTTCTTATTTAACCACTATACAAACTAGGACAGTACAAACTTTGAAACCACATTCGAAAACGTTTCCTCAAAAACTTCATCGAACACATCATTCGCCGACGATTAGTTTGCACGCCAGCTTACTCCGCAATATCGGAGCGTTTCACCGAAAACTGTTTCATCAAAGGAGGTTTGCTTGAACCCGCAGCGGCTTATTTTATTGACGAAGTTTTTTATCAACTATGTATTAAATTGACTTGCTTATACGTTTACTAGCAGTGGCTATAGAGAGGTAACTGTGTAACTAATGGCGCTGGCATCGCTAGTTCCAAACAGTATTAAAAATCTGAATGATGATTCAAAATAAACACCTGAATGCATTTTTTTTTCAATTTTCGAAAGCCAGTCTTTTTTTTTGGGACAATCCCGCCACACTATTCCCAAACCACTGTATGTAAGCCAGAATCAACAGTGGCGACCACAAGAAAAGCGCCGAGACAATGAAGACCGACGAAGTCCCAGAGAAACGATTTAATTGTCTTGGATCCTGCAACTGCACATTGGGAGTAAACTATGTTCAGTGGTCCAACATCTGCAATGAGCTTTGACAGTCGCCACTGCAATAAAGCCGGTTCTTTATTTTATATAGTGATCAGAAAAACTTTGACTTATTACGTTTACGTTTTGACGTTTTACTCTTCTTGGTTTTAATTGGCTTTTTGTAATTTTGGTCATCCTGATAGAATGAGATTAGATTATACATATCATTGTAATAATAAACATTTCGTATCCTGGTATCGTTCATCAAACGCAACCGCCCTCGTGCCAACTTTTTTCTGTAATTAAGAACTCGTCTTCTTCTTTATGAAATTATGCAAATTACCATGAAATCATCTGAGAATACAAAGTAGATTAAAGGGTGACCCCAAAAGAGACGTTTGTCTATATCGTCTTTAGACTCGTCGCCTAGACTTTTCCCAACTACTTTGGGGTCGGCTTCCTTTCTAAACTGATACATCTGAATATTAATATTTTACATGGGTCGAGGGTCATGGTTCGATGGGTATTGGTCATGGGTCAAGGTTACCGACGAAGAAGGAACATGGGTTTGGTTTTTAGTCAGTAGAAGTCTGACACTCCCCTTCGCTCTGCCCAAGAGCGGCGGGGGGTTATTCGATGATTTTCCAACCACCAAAAAAAAAAAAAAAAAAGGTTACCGACATAGCCCGAAGAATTGCCAAACTTAAGTGGCAGTGGGTAGGGCACATTGCTCGCAGAACAGATGCCCGATGGGGCTGGAAAGTTCTGGAGTGTCGACCGCGAACCGGAAGACGTTGCGTTGAAAGGCCTCTCACTAGGTGGACCGATGACCTGGTGAAGGTTGCGGGGATCCGAGACGCACGGGACCGGCCAATGTGGCGACACTTAGGGGAGGCCTATGTCAAGCAGTGGACGTCTTTCGGCTGAAATGATGATGATGATGATGATGACATGGGTCGACTGCCTGTCTGACCTCCACAACCCCAGATATAACCAGATATGACTGGTTTTTAGACTTCTGAAGAAGTCGTAAGCTGTAGCGACTGTCAAAGATCTACAAATGACTGTATTTTTCCCAAGATGATTCCCGTTTGTAACCGACTTCTAAAAAAAGAAGGAGGTTCTCAATTCGGATGTTTATATATATATTTTTTTTATGTTTGTTCGGGCATAACTCCGTCACTTGCTAACCGATTTGAAAAATTCTTTTTTTGTTGGAAACGGTATACTTCCCAAAAGGTCCCATAATTTTTTTATCGAAATCGGACAAGCGGTTTTTGAAAAATCTCCAAAACTCAAAAAAAACTAGGTACATTGTCCACATTATGACCCATGAACCTGTGAACCACTAAAAAGTGAAAACTAAAATCTTTTTACCAAAAAATAAAACCGACTTCAGAAACTGATTTTTTTTCTAAAGTTTAGTTTTCACTTTTTTGTGTTTTTTTTTAAGTCGGTTTTATTTTTTTGCTTATGTCATGGGCAAAAATGCTCTCATTTCAGACCCTCTTTTTGATAGCGTGACGACTGACAGGGCAGAATGGAAGAAAAAAACATGTTGCGCCGACCCCAAATAACATGCCCATAATGCAGAAAGATGATGATGAATTCAAACGTTCTTTTTTAAAATCGCTAAACATTCGTTTCTCCTTGTTACAGCTGCACTCGGAATACCGCAGCACGTACAAATGGCACGAGTACAAGGAGCAGCAACAGGGCGTGGTGAAGCAGCCCGCACCCACGCCCCCCTCCGCACTGCCAATACAGAGGGGTAAGTTACACTGCAATCACGTTAAACTGGAGAGAGGGTGAAGCCCGCCACACTATTCCCAAACCACTGTAACTCCTGTTAACCAGAATCAACAGTGGCGACCACAAGAAAAGCGCCTAAACAATGAGTCTGCGGGCAAGAAACTTGCGATGGCCGAGCGATGGCGACAGCGGGGCGACGCGACGCGGGGCAATCAGGCAGTGATATCTCGCGTGGGCACGAAACAAACCATAAAATAAAAAACAAAACACTCTGTACCCACAAACTACAAAAAACAACTAGTTTGTTCTCGTCGCTTCTGCGTCGCCGTCGTTCCACCGCCGCCCGTGCATCGCCCGATCGCCCCGCTCCGCCATCGCCCGTTTCGTGCCCGTCGCTATACTTTGCAATGCTTTTCTATACATCGCCGTCGCGTCGCGTCGCCATCGCTCGGCCGTCACAAGTTTCGTGCCCGTAGACTTAAGCTCGACGAAGTCACAGAGAAAAGATTTAACTGTCTTGGATCCCGCAACGAAATTAATCGGATAAAACATAATTGGAGGGCCAGTCCACCATCATCAAAATAACATAACATAGCTCTAGCTCAGATGTACCTATTAGTACACCCAGATTTCGCCAGTTATGTTAAAGTTTGCAACAACTGGGCTCAAATCTGGATCTTATCAATTCGACAATCTAAATCCTTGTTAAGTCCTTCGGCTATTTTGGTCCTGTGACAGACAAATGGACAATTAAAGCACTTGATTACAAGGGGACACATTGATGAATGACACTTCAGAGACAAAAAGGTTTTGGTGAAAAGAAATGGCCGCTAGAATCCTCATTCCTTAAAGACTATTTTGTTGTAACAGTAATTAATAAAGAGTTCGGGGCTAGATATTAACCGCTTTTCGAATCAACCTTCTGGTTAAGCCGCGCTTTCCTAGGTTGGTCTGTGGATAGGCACAGACCAGACCAACCTACATACGAAGTTTTCTCCGTGCCTCGGAAAACACGTTATGCCGTTGATCCCAGCTGTCATTTTGATGCTTGACAATCGTAACAGGTAGTGCGTGTTTACGTACAGGCGGGGCGTCGCGCGGCGCGTTGTGCGTTTTTAATTCTAACACATGGCGATGTATGAAAACGTTAAAGATTTCAAATGTCTATTTCACGAGAAGCGTTTATTCACTCGTTAGTTTAAATTTATTAAAAAAACACGCACCGAGCCTTTTGCACGCGCCGCGCAACGCCCTGCGTCTCCGTAAACGAGCCCTTAGACAGTGCCCGTGTTACCCAGTACTTTTAACTAGGTTGTGGAGGTCAGATAGGCAGCCGCTCCATGTATAGTATTCAGCGGCATCCGGTTAGTCTGGAAACCAACCCCAACATAGTTGGGAAAAGGTTTGATAGATGATGAATCTGCCAGGGTTTGGCAATTCTTCGGGCTATGTCAGTAACCTTGGTTCTCATGCGGATGTCCTCATTTCTGATTCGATCGCGCAAGGAAACTCCGAGCATAGCCCTCTCCATTGCCCTTTGGGTGACTTTAAGCCTTCTGATGAGGCCCATTGTGAGCGACCACGTTTCGGTCCCGTATGTAATCACTGGCAACACACACTGGTCTGGTCTGGTCTTTCGTCTTGAGATTGGTTGGTTTGTTGATTTTAATGTTGTACCCATCCTGATTTTTTTTAATATTTTGATATTTTTGTCTGCAGGACCGATGGAACCAGCTATGCCTCGTCGCAAGAAATACCCCGGAGTGGCGTACAAGACGAACGAGCTGTTCGACCCCGCGCCTGCTGACGATATCAGACCCCAGCAGTCTTCTGCCTTCGATCGGGCGAGGGTAAGCATTTACCATTGAATTGAAATATTTATTGTTTAAAAAATTGCACGAGAAAGACTTGTAAGAATTTGTCGATGTTATGTCCATGTCTATTGAGAATTTGAGGGATTTAAGAGCTGTGTAACTCAGAAACTGGAGGACCGTCTCAAAGTTGAACTTGGTCTTATACTGGCGCGGGCACGAATTTCATTAGCCTTGTTATCTCTAGTCATGAGCTCGTGGCTAAATAATAATAGCCGCGTGGGTCAACCCCCAAGTTAAGCCGAGCTTGCCTAGGTTGGTCTGTGGATGGGTGACCATCTATTACACACCGAATTTCTTCTGTGCCTCGGAAGCACGTTAAACCGGCTGTCATTTGTAGATCTTTGACAGTCGTTACAGATCGTGAATGACTTTATTCATTTAAATTCCCAGAATATGATTGATATTAATGATATGTTAATATTCTTAAATGTTTTATGTAACAAGGTAATACCTAAGTGTACCTACTAGGTGCTACCCGTGTACTAGGTGTTTTAATTTAATTTTAAGTTTGCATGCTGAATGTAGTAGGCGAAATATGTGAAACCTTTTATATTTAAGACCTTAATTGTACCATATTTCATGCAAATAAAGAATCTTGAATCTTGAATCTTGATAGTCAGTGGTTCGAAAATGTGAAAACCAGTTTATAACTGACTACGGCAAAACCAAAGGAGGGTTATGCTTTTGACTGGCTATGTATGTATGTATCTTCATCTGTTCCCTCATAGCTTCTAATCTACTTATCGGAACTCGACATATGAGGTATCGTTAGAACCGTCTTAATTTTCCGCTGAACATAGGCTACGTGACGTGTCACAAAAAGCGATTTGGCGCCCTCTAGCGGTCAAAAAGTAAGGCTTAAAAAATAAAAATGGTGATAAACACGCCGTGTTTGGTATCATTTAAAAGGGCCTCACTTGTACATTTCCAAAATATTGCTCAAATTTAAAATCTCGCCCTCTAGCGGACAAAAAGTAAAGAGTAAAAAAAAAATATATCACCAAAGTTAGTAGGTACCTAAGTAAGTTAGCAAGTTATAGGTACCAATCTAAACACTTTAATACCGTGGGACTACGGCTTTTCTTTTTGTTCTATCCTGAAAATCTTGTTTCATACTTTTTCAGCGTCGTTTTTTTTTTTGTCGTAGTCGGGTTTTAGTTTTTTACTTTTTTTTACCAAAGGGTATCGTATTACACAGTTCTGGGTTGTGGAGGTCAGATACGCGGTAACTCCAAATAAAAACCTTGTATTCAGCTGCATCCAGTTAGACTAAACCAACCCCATAGTTAGGAAAAGGTTACGCAGATGATGACTCTTCACTAATCAGTGCTACATTCCGTGCTTTGTGTTTAAGGCGCAGTTAACGGGGGAACCGTAAAAACGACCTGTTTTTCGTCGCAGAGTTAGCCGTATTGCTACTTATTACAATTCCAAAAAAAATGCAGTGTATAGTCAAATGTATAGGTAAAAGACTTATGCAAAAATATTTTCTAAAAGTAATCAAGAACCTCGAAAAAAAAAATCACAAAATCACAAAAAAATCACACGAAAAAACTTTTTCGTCTCGAAATGCTCAATATTTTGAGTGACAACTGTTATTTATTTTTTTACTATCAGAAAGGAAATTTAACCAACTAAAGACATAATTATGTAAAAATATTTTAACATTACAGCGTATTTTTTTTTTAAATAAATTAAATCTGCGAACTATCGTTCATTTTGGCAGTCACGAGCATCAAACGCATCGCCATTTTCAACCTTATTTGTTTAGGCGATGAGTTAAACGCGCGCTCAAGGTCGCGGGCAGCTAATGTCGCCTTAAGTCTGAAACTACTACACATCGAATGTTTTCGTAAAACAAACCTAGAACAAGCTACGACAGAATTTAATTTCAGAAGTAAATGCAAACAGTCTGTGTTAAACATATTAAAGGCATGAGTCAACATAGACGCTGGATAAACAAAGTCTGTCATGGCGGAGAGCACTGTGGCACACGTTCTGACTGAGACTGCCAATAAACCAGACTATATTATAGCGCCTGCACATTGTTGTTTAAAACGACGCTATTTGCTTCGCACTCACCTGAAGCGTTCGCTTGGAATACCTATAATATTTCGGATTCGACTTTCAGCATTACAATACAGTACAGTATCATTGACTTGATGAGCATTCTCATTACTCATTGTACAATCAACTTACGCACTATAATCACAGTATAAATATGGACTATAATGCTCGGTTTCCTCCCTCACTGAGGTAATGCTTGACTCTGTTACGTTACATTACAAGCCCTTTGAAGTATGGGCGAAAAAGCTCTCGTAGCTAGTTGCAGAAAGGTTTCCTTTTGGGATTCATTTCAAAATAATATGTTTAATTATGCTAATTATATGCAGTATTCTAACTTCTAATATAATTTGTTTCACACATAGAAAACCCCTCCCATCATCCTCGTGGCTTAATAATATCAGATGGTCGGGTTTATCCTCAGGTTAAGCTACGATTACCCAGGGTTTTTAAGTTGCGGTTTAAAAAGTTTCTTTTGGGTTAGCTCCTTCCATCGTCTCAATCGTAGGGTCAAAAACTTAATAAAGTAAAAAGATATTACCTTTGCTTAACTGCCGTTATGCAGTGGCTAGTTGGAAAGAACATTTTCAGGAACTCTTTTTTAATAGTACCAATTTAGAAGTACAAATTCAGAACAAGCCAATAAACCAGAGATTTGTTATCAGAGCGCGCAGAGGAATGATGCGGATCGCGCTGGGCGGCGCAGCAAGTCTGAGGGTCCTCGCCAGCCGCGCTGGACTGACACCGTGGAACCCAAGGTAACACACGAGCTATGACATATAATTAAATAACTTGTAAGAACCCGAGAAATGAGATTTAATGGGCTCTCGACGCAAATGCGCGAGAGAACACCGGTGAAGTTTTAGTCAGTACAAGACTGACAGACCCCTCCGCTCTGCCGAGGGTGGAGATCCATTAATGATTTTCACATGCAGAAATAAAAAAAGGGTTTACAAAACATAAAGTTAACACTTGTAGGTTGCACTTGATTATATAAGGTTTACACTTGGGTGTAAGTGTCATTCAGTTCCTCCTCATAGAAGAAGGCGATTTGATCCCACGTGCTAAAGAATCCTAATTTCTGACCTCACATGATCACCTAAACACAAATCAATAACTAGGAGTGTATGTGCATAACAAAACCTGTTTTTTTTTAACGACACTAAATTTGCATCTGCATGGTGTTCCTTCCACCTTCGTATGTATTTCTATACAAGAATCAAATCCAAGACCCAACGACATGCAAGCTAATTCTATCAACCACTACACCAAACATCTCACATGCATGCTCTCACTTCCTACTGTACAATAAACTTATTATCTCAAGCAGTCGCGTGTATAGCACTTATTACTTATTAGATTTCCTTACTGATCGAACTGATCTAGTTAGAGAAAAATATAGAGTACACCGCTAATAAAACGGAAATCATTTCATTATACTGCCTTTCACTAATTAATTGAGTTCTGGATATAATAATGTATCATAACTTAATTATATTATAACAATTTACTAGCACTGTGCCCGCGACTTCGTCCACCAAAATAATATGTTACACGGTAAAGATGTAGCTTTTTAGTGGTGAATTATTAAAAATCGGTCGAGTAGTTTTTGAACAAAAAATCAAATCTTTCCTGTTTAAAATATTAGTTTTAACTATAGCCGGCTTTGTCGGGGATGGTGTTTCATAACTGGTTATTACTGAAATGGTTTTGGCAGTTGAGTTCGACTTAATTATTGTGATTCTCGCCCTGTATCCATCGCTTTCGCATACACTCACAAACAAACGCAAACTTTTATTCGATAATTTCTTACTCCCTAAAACACTAAACCACCTTAATTTTTTAACAACTAAAAACAGCATACATTAATTTATTTTCCAGGTGACAGGTCCCATAATTTAAATTGATTTTTTATATCTTTTATGACAATCTCCTGCATTTTGACTTCAATTTGTGCATATAGACTAAAAAAAACACTCGAAGATAAAACCAATTCAAAATTCCGACATAGCATTAGCGCGAATAAATCCCAAAACTAACCATGACTTCATCATGTAAAACTGTAAACATTTGTCTGTTTACCGATCCAGATATAATCTAATCTAGTGCTATGTATTGTATTGTAAGCCTAATGTATCTGCATGTATTGCAGTGTTATCGTATATTTAGAAAGTAAAATCAGTGATATTACGGTTCTCAGTACGGTTCACAGTTTTGGATAACCATCGTTTGCTAACGTTGAGCTTATACTCTTGTAAAAGTTGCAATTTATTACTCCATAATATAAGTTGTGTGATAGTGTATTCTGTTTCATCATCTTCATTTGTGTAGACTCTTTCCATTTTCCAGCAACACCATGATCACGGATAATCCGTTTTGAGTGTTAATGATAGTGTTAGCGATAATGTCAGTTTCGCCAACACGAAACTGTTGTTTCGTGTGTCTGTCTGCCATTTCCCAACTATTTTGGGGTCATCTTCTAGTCAAACCGGATACAGCTGAATAGCAGTATTTTACATGGAGCGACTGTTTGTCAGCTTTCATCAGCATCATTGGGTAACGTCTCACGATTTCCCTCGGTGAGACTAGTTGTCAGTATCTCAGTTTTCTGTCTATTCATAGCAATATAGTTAAAGAACTACAAATGGCAATTCATCCTTATAATTATGTGATACTATTATTTCTGAACCAGATTTTTCCTCAAGTAGGGTTCATAAAAAAAAATTCCCGCGCAGTTTACTCTGCCGCTACCAAAACTTTCTTTGTCTTGCACTGACCTAGTACAAAAATGATGCTACTCTATCTCATTTACTCCTGTCAGCCATGTCATTGTCTTCCACTTCCTTTTCATTAAGTATCTTATCATGTAGGTATCTAAACAACTCAGCCAAAATCAGGTTTAGCCTTACAAACTAACGGAAACACAAAGAGGTTTATTTAACACTATCTTCACTTCATGGTCACTTTCTCTTTAGAAAGATATCAAGTTCTTATCTTATCAGTGAGGCTAATCGTCAGTGTTGTTCTCAAGTGACAACATTACAGTGATAAAGTGTTATCAGTGGTCATCATAATGGCTGCTCGGAGTTATCCCAAACGTCAGGTTTGTCTCGTGATTAACATCTTTCGTTTTTGTGCCATTTGTAACTAGAAATAGAGTTTTGTTTTGAGAATTTGAAGGCCGCTCGCTTGGACTGCTAAACTTAGTTAGACTGGCATTAATACTTAAAACGGTATATTAGCCCTATTGGCCCTACTTGAAACAAATTCTTTATCCAATCTTCTCTGAGATCATCGTTGCCCCATTGAGAGTGATTCAAAAATAGTGAAAAGTAGTGAAGAAGTGTTTTTGACTGTAAAATGTAAAAAAATACATGTGCCAAAAAAACTAGTTACCTACTATAAAAAGGGGCGCTGTCTATAACGAAAAATTCCGTTCAGAGAATCTCGTAGAAACAGAAATCTGTGCCAAAAATTCCCTCTTGGGCGCGCCCCAAGTACAGAATATGACTGCATTTAGTGCCAACCATTTACCGCAATTAACGAGCTCTCGATTAAGTGCTCTGTGCCTCAGTTAATTACGAAACGAGGCTATATTGCTCTGGTACAAAAGTGGATATTTCATGGATGCTGATTGTCATTACATGAGACACTGGCTTTTGGATGTTGGCGCTCCTGGGTTCAAATTCATATTTCACACCCAGTATTGCGGCGACATCTACCAAACTGCGCTGGACCCACGTGGTAGAAATAGCCCATTACGTCTCAAAGAGAGGTGGCCTGTGTCCCTGCAGTGGGAACATTAATATGCTGATAATGATGATGATGATTGGGGTCTGCTTGTTCCTTTATTACTTTGTTAACTGAGCATCGTGAAATGTCATATTATGTAAGAGTATGATAACGAAAGTAATGTAAATGAGCCCATAAATAAGAAAAATCATTTAATTTGTGTTTATAAACTTGAAGTTAGTAGTCTGAGAAAGCGCCCATGATGTTCATAACACATCGGCAACGATTCGGCATGCTCAGAACAAGGTTGTCAATGTCTTGCTGCGGAATATTGTCCCATGTCCTTCTGAGGTGCGCAAAAAGTTGATCTTCTGTAGCCAAATTTTCAGGAACTTCCTTCAGAGCTCTTCTTTGCAGCATATCCCACGCATGCTTAATGGGATTTAGATCTGGCGATTGAGCAGGCCAGTCTAAGGCCCTAACATTATGTGTATGTAACCAAGCTGCTACCGTTCTCGCCGTGTGTGCCCGGGCATTGTCGTGCATGAGCAGGAAATCTTGCCCCATTTGTGTTCTGTGAGGCAAGATTACGGGCCCCAGCACCTGTTGGACGTATCGTTCTGCCGTCATATTGCCCCGCACCCAAACGTGATCCGTCCGTCCTCCAAGACGAATTCCTGCCCAAACCATAATGGTTCCTCCTTGGTATGGGTGAACTTCCTGAGGGTTCTGGAGACGGCTCCATCGTCCAGGAACTCGCCAAACACGCGTCCTTCGTGAATCTGGATGGAAGCCGAACCTGGATTCATCCGTGAACAGCACATTGGACCATTGCTCACGGCCCTAGTCCACGTGGTTCCGAACCCATTCTAATCGTCGTCCACGATTGCCTCTCCGTAAAGGTGGGACCCGGAGTGGTCTACGAGAGCGTAGATTGCTTTCATGCAGTCGCCTTCTTACAGTTTGGTCACTCACAAGCACTTGGTGTTCCACTCGCAGCCTTTGGACCAATTGAGTCGCCGTTGCATTTGGTTGAGCTCGCGCAGTAATTTGCAAAAATCGGTCTTGTCTGGGGGTAGTGATGCGACTTGGCCCCCGGTGCCTCTCCGCTACTTCACCTGTGGCACGATAGCGTGTCCACAATCTTGAAATTACATTTTGATGGGTCCTTATGGCCTCAGCAACATTACGCTGAACAGATCCAGCTTCCAGCATTTCCACAGCTCGTAACATCTCCGCCCTCGTCAAATGTCGGCGTTGCATGGCTACAATACCTCAATTTTAACTTTATCTTACGTTTAAAAATGAAAAAAAACTGTAACTAAACGTAATTCGTATTGTTTTTTAAATTTCGCACAAATGAAAATTCCCTCTCCTATACATCAAGACATTTTTATGCCACCGAAACAAAAGAATTTTCAAAAATTTGAATTTGGAATTAGTCTGAGATAAATTACAAACAAATCGGTGTATTAAAGATTCCAATGCGGCCAGTACTTTTCGAGTTATTTAATTGAGTATGAAATATCCCTAGACCGTGTTGATGTGTGTATTTGATTCCATTAGGTATGACAATTAGCAGCCAGTTAAAATAAACTTAGTCCGTGCCTAAGTTTTACAAGGCTTGTTCTCTATAATTTTCTAGACGGTCATCACCGGCAGTGACCTAAAAGTGACCGTATTTCCTTCCGGAACTTCCGTTTTCCGGACACAACAACAACCAACCAACCAAGAGAAACATCTCGTTATAATTAATAACAGATATGCCACGTTGCATGTTGATTGATGGTAACCAGTGATGGCTATCTTTACGTCAGCCAGACTCGTTACGATTGATAATTTAATTATTTTTTAATTAAATGCGTTCACGGTTGTGTTGTTCTGAGAGATAAGCTCGGTTGCTTACCGGAACGGTTTTGTTCAGTATTTGTTACTTGATTTAAGTGTGGTGGCAGATTTTATTTTTTATTGGAACACAAGTCCACCAAAATAGCCACTTTCTGGAGCCTTGGCACAGTCAGAAGGCGTCGTGGTAAATCTCGTAGATGATGGCAAGACCATCTGGACAAAACCTGCGACCAGTGGCTCGCATTGGCCTTAGATCGAAATAACTGGTCGTCATAGGGAGAATCCCTTTGCCCTGCAGTGGGATTATACAGGCTAAAAGTATCAGTACCAATAAGTACACCACACCATTCCTCAACCGCTGTAACTCGTGAAAGCCAGAATCAACAGTGGTGTCCACTAGAAATGCGCCGAGACAATGAAGTTTGAAGTCTTACAGAAAGAATTTAATATCTTGGATCCCGCAACGAAATTAATCAGAGGAGTACAAAGCCAATAGGTACAAAGGGACGCATACAACTGGAATAAACGCAGTGGCCTACCATCACGAATAAAAAAAATTGCTAGCTATGCCCTTAGTCTTAAATGATATTTCCTGTTTGTAGACCTTTGATTTGATTAATGTTATGGTTGCGTTAATGGAATTCATTAATAATTCACGGCGAGAAGGACTGATCCATAATTCACCCAACTCTAGTGCGGGTTGGTTGGTTTTGAACGTCAACCGACTTGTTATACCCCGATCTATGTCTGTTTTGCTTTAGCAGTGCATATTTTAATTTATGAAAAGCACTGTTTGTGCAGGCACGACCATTACTCAGCAAAATACAGAAGCGATACCCTTAAAGTTAGCGATTGTAACTGTGATATAAACCCTATTTCTTTCATATAGGTATAAGATCCAAAATATTATGCTCGTATCTTCGTAAAATTGCAATCAAAACAATTGGAGGAAAATGCTTTTATTTATACATGTTAGTTCTCGTGAGTCGTGACTGCACAAACAGAGTGATTTTCATATATTATAACCGTTCTTTTGTACACGTTAATCAGCGGAACCCTCCAACCGATTTTAATAAAATTTTATGAAAATTGAAAGACCCGAAAGGTGTTTTGTTTTCCCCAGCAACCAAACATTCTACGAACTTTGATCAAAAACATTTCTTATAAAACGTATAATAATTAATCTAACCTTCCCACCACTCTCTCTGCAGGCCACCACCGCATTAGGCGACGTGATAGCAGCCAAGGAACCCGAGATAGTCAGTACGGAGTACCGCAACCAGTTCGCGTGGCCCAAGGACACCACCGATGCTCCCAGGAAGAGCATCTCCATGGGGGCCCTGAAGAAGGCTGCTGTGGCTGAAGGTAGGATACCTTTCTAGATCTTTTTTGACTAGATTATCATCTGATGGCAGGTGTTAATGCAGAAAAATATGGCTACAGAAGTAATGTATTCCAGGATTGGGGACATTTTTTTTTTGGTCGATGGTAAATCATCAAATGACTCCTCCCACTCCGGGCAGAGCGGTAGGGCCTGTCAGACTTCTACTGACTAAAAACCACCTATGTTCCTTATTAGCCCTTTGTGTCAAGGCCGCGGTATCTCTTTAAATTGGGGATCTCTAGGTTTAAATCATTCTTCAACGCTTACACAACTTTTTGTGAAAAGTAAATTATGTGACTCCTTTTCCTTTGAAAACGTTTTCCCCTTCATGGGCACTGACCTTAACCGATATCTAAAATCACCACATGAGCAAGACACCTTTTAATATTAGCAATTACCTTTTCATCTTTGTATATTTAGTAGCACTTGTTTTGAACGAAAATAGAACAGAGTAAATCGTAAAATTGCATAGATTTTGTGGAGTACACATGTATAATAAAGCATTTTAATAACTTCGTACATACCTATTTCTATATGCAAGAGCTCTCATTTAGAATTAAAAGCAGCCGGAACATTAAGTGCATACTTCAAATAATGAGGGCTGAAGTTCTGAACTGTGCAGCATACGCAGCTTTGTCGGTAGAAACTTTATCATTTACACCTGTAAACAGGGTTGTCCCTTTTACACTACTCTTTCTTTCTCTCCCGCTTAGTAGAATATCACTATGAACCATAAGACCGTTGTACCCCATAAATGATGGTACATACTCACACTAGCAGCATAGCATAATAAGCCTATAATGTTCTCCGTGATGGGACACAGGCCTCCTTTTTGGAATTGGCTGTAATCCACCACAGGACCCCAGTGGGTTGGTAGATGTCACATGTCTCCGAATTTTGGTTCTAGGACATGCCAGTTTTCCTCAACCATTTTGAGAGCAGTAGTGATGAAATAAATTACACAAAGTAATGCGCCTGCCTTAGTTTAAAACCACGTCTTACTCCTCGTAAATTGGGGCCACCAGTGCCCCCACTGGGCTACCACAGCTCTCTGTAATATATAAATGAGCTTTGTTAAATCCATCTACCTTTTTTTTTTTTTTTTGGATTATGGGAAACCATCAAATGTGTCAGACTTCTTCTGACTAAAAACCACCCATGTTCCTTCTTAGCCCTTTGTGTCCGAGGCCGCGGTATCTCTTTCGAAAAACCCGTAGCCCCAAATACACGAACCTCCTTGCAATTCCTTACGCAGCAGCCCTGTACTTGAAACTCCTGAGTTATTCAGATTAGTTTCAGAACTCGGAACAATGGCTGTAGGAAAATGCATTATTTATTAGCCGAAGCTCGTCCCCATAAAATATTTGGGTATTATTCAAATTGTTCAGACTGCTGCTCTGAATGGCGCTTCAGCATACAATAAATAGCTATTTAAAGTGATTTGGTGAAGCAGTGATAAAATATACTAGTAGTTTATGTAAGCGAAATGGGCAAGTAAATGCGATAGTGATGCTGTATTAAATTAGTAAGGAAATGATGGTGTTTTGTCTGTGACCTTTACCTTAAGTCTTCCTAAGGAAGATCTTTATAAACTCGTCTTTATATTAGTTAAGAATAGAAGTCAGGATGGACACCGCTGGTCAAGGGAGCAGTATGGGCACTAGTCCGGGGCAGCGGAAATCGCATTCCATCCCGCTGTCCTCCGACGCAAGTGTGCGAAAGAACACCTGTGTGGTTTTAGTCAGTACGAGTCTGACAGACCCCTCCGCTCTCCCCAGGGCGGAGGAAAGTTATTGATAATTTTAAGGAGTCACGCGAAAAGGAATGAAGCTAGTTGGAACAGATGATTAAATACGTTATATTTTATACTAGCTTTTGCCAGCGGCTTCGCCCGCGTGAAAATGACGATTTTCCATACAAATTTTCAACCCCTATTTAACTCCCTTAGGGGTTGAATTTCGAAAAATCCTTCCTTATTCCTTGTCTACATTATAAAGGGAACCTCTGTGCAAAATTTCAGCTTTCTAGGTCCAAGGGTTTGGGCTGGGCGTTGATGAGTCAGTCAATCAGTCAGTCAGTCAGTCAGGACTTCTCTCTTTATTTATATAGATCTTCGGTAACTGATAGGTTCGAAATCAACACAGGGCCCGCCAATTAATTAGTTCACTTCATCTTACAAAGAAGACTAGGTACAGAAACAGGAACATTAGATAGACTAATTACCCATGGTCATGCTACATGGATTAGAGACATTACCTTCAAGAAAAACTTCCATTTACCCAAATATACTCTTAAATCACCGATGACTCCTACCTCACCTCAAACTAAAAAACCGTTAAAAAAATCTACCAAACTCAGACAATAGATTTCAAATTCTAACACGCCGTGAAATAAGTTGACAAAAACTGGCATTCATTTTTTCTCTCAACGAGTTCCGTTTACTAAATGGAGATCAATGTCAAAGACCTGATATAACGCAACTCTTGCGTCGGTTTAAGAGATATTGTTTTAACGAGGTCGTTTGGACTTGATTTTGCATTTGTTTTAGGTACAGACAGTTTTCTAGGTCAGCTTAGGTATGAAAGGCTTAAGGCTGAATGACTTGATTTCTACGTCTGTGCGATCAACAATAATTTTGTTGAAATGTAAATTTTGGCACGATTCGTCATCATCATCTCTCCTTAGGTATATCCCAATTCGTTCAGGGCCTGCAGTCTCTACACTAATAACAGCGCTACGAATGTCTCTACGTCGTATCGATGTCAAATTTCTTTAATAGGTTTTCAATCTTATGCTGTTGAAATAAGGTTGAAAATCTATTATAGAAATTTGACATCGATACGACGTAGAGACATTCGTAGCGCTGTTATTAGTGTAGAGACTGCAGGCCCTGGGCCGACGCAGCATGACTGTGTTCCATATTTCTTTATTATTAGTCATCTCATGAGCAGGAGTAATATATTCATTGTCATCATTCTCTTGTCCTTATCCCACTTCATTTGGGGTCCTCGCAGCATGTCTTCTTCTTCCATACCTACTTCTCCGTTTCTCTCATCATCTAATGAGACACCTACTTTTTTGCCATATCATCCATAACACAGTCGATCCATCGTTTCTTTGGTCTCCCCCCTCTACTCTTATAAGCACGAGAAACGATTATGGCAAGGAAAACACTAAAATTATAAAAAAAATACAAGGTAGTTATTATTTAGCCACAAGCTTCTCATGACAAGAAGAAACAATGAATACAAGAAATAAATTAAAATACAAAAGATGTTAACAACGACATACAATAAAAGGATAAACTACAAACCAAATTATGAACAGCTGACTACCCAATAAAAGCTAACAAATAATAACTTACCAAGTACTAAACGACGCTGTTAAATTTTAATTGTAACACAATTTTAATTGTGTTTTTCATTGTAATGTTTTATAGTAGACTGTTTTATTTTTACAACATATTTTCTACACAATGTAAATTGTTCAGAAATAAATGACTTATGACTTAACATTTATTGTCCTTTGAAAAGCAGTTCAAGTGTACTGAAATGAATATTAAACAAGAATTATTCTGTAAAGTGATATAATGGGGACTTTTATTCAGCTGAACTGTTTTGTCTTTTGTGGGCATTTTGTTTCGAAACTCTGGGAGCTATAGAAATGGACTTCATATTTCTCTAAAGAATTGTCATATGGCTGGAGATTACAAGTTTGTGTTGTTGAGTTATCAATTTGTGATGGACCTACGACGAACAATCATGCTGTGCAATCCCAAATTAAGCTGCACTCTGTTTAAACGATTATTAAAAGTGGGAGAGCAGCAAGAAGCATTCAAATTGACAATATGTCAATTTTTTAAGGAGATTCTGGCAACTCCACCTATAGATCTTTTAAGGCTACCTTACTACGTAGAGACATTAATCACTTGCACTCCGATACCCTCTCCGGGACCAACCTTTTCTTATACCTCAAGGTCACACACTTCAAATCTCGAATTATTTATTACCATTGGTGTTGATACATTTACAGCCTTTTCTGCATTATGATACAGTTTACTTTCCTGATAACCATTATTGATCTTCTCGCCTAAAATTTCCAGGTTTAGTAGAAGCAGAACCTCTGATGAACCATGTCGACGGTGACCATGATGACCACAAGCGGTACATCGAAGATTATCTCTGGAACGGACAGAAGCCTGGAGTCCAGAGGTGGGTGTCCAACCAGTTTCCATTACGATTACTTGTATAGATCTATCTACTGTTGGCTGTTGGTTTATCTCGATGTTTTTCGGAAACCTTTTGGATAAAACGCTGATGGCGTCCTAAAGTTCTGATTTAATTTGAGTCTTAATTAAGATACAACGCAAAGTTTAATTGTACTCGCTCAAGCTGTTTGATTCTCTGAAATAAACCAACTTTCCCTAACAAGTAGACAAATAACTTAGTATAACATTGATATTCTGAAATGTTTCTACAGAATTTGCAAACTTAAAGAAGTTTTGTAAAAACATTTCATCCTCTACAAGCTTTAGCTTCTCACATTACCATACAGACCAAAGCTTCCCCATGTCTTCTAGTCTACTTATAGATTGTTTCATATTTTATTATTTTTATTATATAAGATGTAAACGGACTCTTTACGAAGCTGTCAACCAAGCATTCTGTACATATATCTAAGTAACTGTACGCAAAGATTATTGCTGGGAAAAGATTTTTTGGAATGGAAAATCTCGGTTTATGGTAGGACACAATGTAATGCATTCAATACATTGTGGTGTATTGAATGCATATATAAGTACATGGAGGTATTTAAAGTAATGTTATGACATTAAAATCTTGTATTAATAAACAATATGACTGTGATAAAGTTGAAAGTTTGACCTCCAATGTCTTCGTAACTAGAAAGTTCCCAAGTATGATGCAGAAAAAAGAATTGATGGCAAAGACAGGGAAAACAAATGTCTTTCAGTTTCGTAAAGGGCCTTTTTACACCAATTATTTCATAATAATTATCTATTATACGCATGCTTTTTAACCTGACACTCAACAGTAAAGCCATAGAGAAACACTCTATAGTCATCTACTATGACGATGTGTTCATTGTCACCAAAATGCTTTGCTTTGCTAAAGCAGCAGCTTTTTTGTAAATTGAAATCATTATCAAGAACATCGAAATTATTGACTTTCGAAATAACACCTTCACCAAGTACATTGAAAACACTTTAAATCGAAATTAATACACAATTACTTTGAAAACTATTTCGTTAAACTCCGTGAGAATCTGGACATGTACACTAAACACAATAGTTTTATATAATACTTTATTATATCAACCATTAGATCTTGTACATAATCTCCTTATAATTTATAAAAATGTAAATGAAATAATCCCAAAACTTTTTCAGGTGAAGACAATTTTTGATATTTTTTTTTTCTAAAATTGCTATAGCTTTCCAATTTCTATGTGTTTAGCTTTATGTAACTAACCTGGTTATGGAGGAAACTTTTTCTTTTAATTTTCCTATAATACTAACTGTTTTAATTTAATGGGCTCTAACATCATCATCTAAAGATAAAATAATTTCTGCTACGTTTATTTCTTTTTATTAACAACTCTATTTTCACAACACCACACTTTACTATAAGAATATACACCAATTCCGTATTAATGACAAATAAATCTACTAATACTTATTGTGAAAAATCACAAAAAAATGATTTGACCGCTTCTTTCTGGTCCATTTGCACCATAACTCCCTAAACGCGTCTAACGTTAAACAGTCATTTCAAACATTATTCTATCTCTGTCATTCTTAAACGATTGACTGAAACAGAACTATGTTACATACGTTTAGAGCTAAACGTGTGTGGTGCTAGCGGGCCTTAAGAGGAAATGCGAGTGCTGTCTCTTTCTACTATCGCTGTCTCTCTCCGTCCTCCTGCCCTCAAATTCGTGCGACAAGGACAACTGTAGAAAAAAGTTAGAATTCGAAGTTTGGCTCTCGCCTATTTCCTCCTCCAATATTGAACCAATTTAAAAGATATTTTAGACAATAAATAAGGAGGTTATATACTACGCCGCTATGTTTTTCTTTTTTCGTTAATAGTTGTCAAATTTGTACACTAGGACTCTGTTAACAGCGATCTAAACAAGCAATTTTGAGCATTTTTTGAGGGTTCTAGTGCTTATAAAAATAATTTATCACCAAAAAGGAAAACATAGGGGCATAGAAATAGTTAATATTTATTATTCTGTAAAAAAACCATTGCTCTAGGGTCATTAACCAAAAAGAAAACAGGCGAGAGCGTTTGTATGGAGAAAAGACCACTCGCGTTTCCTCTTAATATTTTAATGTCGATTAAATAATTTTTAACGATTTAATAATATTCCTTTTTAGAGTTTTGAGCTTAAAAAGATATTTGGCTTTACCATTAATTGAACAAATATCTTGATGACTAAAATATAATCATATTTGGCTTTACCATTAATTGAACAAATATCTTGATGACTAAAATATAATCATTTTGCAAACAGTTCTTTTAAAAGCCCAATTTCTCTATTCTATTTGCACTCTTTATGAACTCAATCAGACAAGAGTTTCCTTCACGACCGTGTTCTGCCCCCAATTCTTTACTCAAAGCCTTTCAAAGCAGAACAAAGTCTAAATTTCGTTTTTGATATTTGCTTAACATAACTCCTCACGGTGGCGGTGTCTAGGCCGAGTAGATTTAGTTCAAAACAACTAACATTAGTACGGAATGACAGCTAGATTTTTTAATTACTCAATGTGTCCTGCACTTTTGTCGATGTGAACGTTCATTGATAATGTTTTATTAGAACCTGTATGTCGATGTATCACCACACTTGAACACTGGAGTTAGTTGTGAGAGGGCACAGGGCGGCAGCCCGCACTCTGTCGGTCTTTCTAGACTCTTCTAGGTTTCGACATCCTAACCTCACCATTGCGAGCTTGACAATTATTTGAAGCATGTCTGTACTACTAACCCGGCTCGGCGCGAGTCGTTTCTGTTGCCACATCATCATCACAGACAACTACATCAGGCGTCTAAGACTTAAATGGAATTTTCCAGAAAATCGACGTTCCGTAACGCGCTATCGGCCCTCATATCCAACGGGGAGGATCGTAACAAAGATAATAGGAAACGTTACAAAAGCGAGTACAAAAAGAAATTTAGACCGTTCTCTCAATACGTGTACGGGGCCTCTAAAGGAACATTTACGAAATGCAGGGGTAAAGGGAAGGCCAATGAGGAGGCGAGCGAGAGGATGCTGGGCGGAGATGCGGGGGGGCAGGGGGTGTCGGGGGTGAGCGCGGGGGTTATGCCGGCCGCGGGGGCGAGGGCGGGGGCGGGTGGGGTAGCAACAACTGGGGCCGGAGAGGCAGGCGAGGACAGCGCCACCACGCTGCGTGCGGCCGGCCTGCAGCCGCTGGGCCTGGCCCAGGGCGACTCCTGGTACCGAGAGGTGCTGGACCTGCGCAAGCGCGCCGGCGAATACAAGGTCTGCGCCTGACACATACTAATGTAATACCTGAGAATAGGTCCCGAGAATAAAATGAAATAAAATTTTGATTGGAACGATAATGGACACAGAACAGAGAAGTTTTCCTTCGAGCCGGGAACCGCAGTTCAGGTTTGATGCAAATAAACGTACGTACTTATACCTAAATTATAACGGTAATATAATTTTAATAAAATAACTAAATCACCAATATAAAAATTTCTCTGTCCTATGCTCTCAAAAAAAATCTTATAAATCTAAAAAAAATCTTCTAAACTTAGTCCTAAACTAGGTAGGTTCAATCAGTTACCATGAAATTCAGACACATTCGAATCAAATGCTTTACCATGATCATGCTTGGTATTCAATATTGGCAATATTTCGACAGTACCGCGGCTGGGGGACAGAAATGGCGCCAGAACACATCACTCAGCTTTACAATAAGCAGATCGAACTCTGGTACCAAGTGTCCCGCCGATCCTCGCTGTCGGCCTTATCACTAGCTTCCACAAATCACAAGTAAGTGATGCACTAAGCGGTTGGCTTGTACGGCTCGAAGGACCAATTCCAAAGACCAGCGCATTCCAAATTAACTGCAAAAATTTTAGGAACTGTACTTTCGGATTGTTTTTGGATTAGAATTGCGTCATCATGATTTTACCGCCATGATAGTGTCAATTGATTTTCGAAACCATAGGATATTCATTGATATCAATTTAGGGAGAGGCCATCTGTCAAGTCGTATAATATCTTTATTTATCTATGCAAAGGATATAATTGACCGCTATACGTTGTTAGAGACCCTAGTAAAAAAACGGGAATACTATTGCAGAATTCCAAAAACCTACATGGCTTGATGTAAAAAATTGGTCCAGAACACATAAGCTTGAATTATTTGCAAATTCTGGTCCTTCGAGACGGATGAATCGATCAGCTTTTATTTAATCATAAGTATATTTAGTGGCAATAAGGCTGATGCAATCAAAGAATGGCTTGAATGGCGGACGGAAGCCATGGTATACCATGCTATTAGTAGCGTAGATATCAGCAGCCTTTTTAGTTTTATTTTAGAGAGGTGAGCGGGGAGCGCAATTTTGGTTATTGGACTGGTAAGTTCAAAAGCAAGAATAAGAATGTTTGGGCAGTTTGGACTACATTGAGGTCATTGCACAAGCAAGTGTGAATATTGCACAGCAAATACTATACAAAATTGGATATCTAACTGCGTATAAGTAGGAAACCATGTTGATTGTGAACCAAAACGTACATTAAAGTCAGTTCTTCTTCTCAAGTCAAACCATTTCCATTTCAGGGCACTGCCTCGCGACGAGAAGGATGGAAAGGAATCCAAGAGTCACTCCCCGAAGAAGTTCAGGTCGTTTAGGTCGGCGCCTCATCAGTCGATCCACGCGAAGCTGCAGGAGACGAAGGCGCTGGAGCGCTCGCCTCATAAGACCTCGCCCCAGAAGCAGAGGAAGAAGCTGCAGGGACATAGCTTCGATGAAGGAGCTACTCAGGATGGTTAGTTTGCATTGCTTCCGAACCAGTAATCAGGATGTATAAGTACAGTTCACATTTTTTTTACTTATATAAAAAAAATTGAAGTTATAGTTTCTTTATTACCAAACCTGAAATCTTTATCTTATTTTCCAGGAGCGAAGACAGGAGAAAACGCGGCCTTCAGGTCTCCCCGGCGGCGGCCTCGCTCAGCTGACCCAGCGCCCGCTGCAGCGCATATTAAGCTTCTTGCCAATGGGCATGAGCCTCACCCGGTGCCTATTAAGCCTACTGGTAAGGAACACGCTGCTACTGCCTGTCGCCGTCAAATGCTGAACATAGACTTTAATATAACTTAGATTTTTCGCGAAAAACTCTTATAGCTTAAATTTTAAAATGCCTTCAAAGTTTCAAACTTCCTACTTTGTTTCGGGACATCTCGATATCTTTTGAATCGTCTAGTAATCAATTAGGTGCTGGTGATTTTAAATGTCCCAAATGTTATATGACTAGGCCATCTTGTGTCCAAAGCGATGCAAGCTTTAAACTAGCTATGATTTCTAAATGCTACTGGTATCCGCTAGTATCCGTGAAGGAGATCCAATAGTTTTAGAGACACATTCAGATCTTTTAAGAGTTCATGATTCTTGAAACATTTAAGTGATAAAAAAGCAAATGCAACTACCACTTTAAATTCTAGCCCATTCTAATAGTTAAATAAACATGAAAGTTCAATATTGAATATAGGTATGCCATACTAACCGCTTTAGCTTTTAAGCTGATGGCAAGCAAAGGTTAGTTTATTTTCAAATTATGAACCTAAATAATATACGAAAATCATCTAGTGATAGATCACCAATTTATTTATTAAATACCTATCATTAGAAATCTCTTATTTCTCTCTATTTAGAAGTTCTGATACGTTAGTAACATCAGAGTTTGCGCAATATAATCACCAATGTTTCTATCTACAATAGAAATAGGCTAAAACTCCTGAATGCGATGCTCATCGTATCAGGCTAAGTAGTAAAACCTTTCTGTTTCTATTTTCTACTAGATTCTGTGTCTATAGAAGTCTAGATTATTATAATGAGCTAATCGATGTGTGTACTAATCTGTTGTATTCCTGCCTGATGCCTGTCCCTGTCCTGTGTGGCTAATTTATGAGAATGTGGCTCTCAACGCAAAGTTAATCGTAAAGAGATTAAGACCATGCTTCTTCACTCAAGCAATTCATGCTACTACTCCAAAATGACAAAAAAACCTTTGGAACCAAGGGCATATATAAAATGATGATCGAAAGGTCAATTTAAAACATGTTTTCTTTTTAGTGCTTGAAAAAAAAGAACCCAAGAGCCGATTCTCAACAGCCAAAAAAGTAGAACAAAAAAAACTTTCTTCTGTAGGTTTGCAGTTGAATAGAGGAAGTAGTAATAGAGTTAGGTCGACATCAAGGGGCGGACGCTCTCCGTCAGCGCCGAGCAAAACTGGGGCTACTGGGGCAACTGGGGCAACGGGGGCAACTGGGGCGACAGGGGCAAACGGGATTCCAGCCCGGGGCCGTCGCAGTCGAAGCGTGTCCAAAGTTGGCATAAAGTTGGGTGCGTAACTATACAGGTGACAGTTAAGTTGCGTCGACGCTCTATGTTCTAAAATGATGCTTATAGCCCGTGGCTTCTGTCTTGGTCTGTTACAATTGGCTATTGTTCTGTTTGGCCTACTGTGGCTTGAGAATTGATGTGTTAACCGTTTTCGCTGTCTCTTTCTTAATTGAAATTTTGTTCTTATTAGTTGATGTGTCAAATGTATTTAATCGAAATATATTTCGATTCGTTAAGAGATAGTAAAAGCAGTTATTTGTAAATTTTAAGAATATCTGTTTAAAACATAATCCAATTCTAAGGGGTCACAATAAGCACGTATTCACTATGCCTTTTGCCCAGCTGTCAAGTTTAACACTTGCCGGCTCGGACATAGAGGGCATTATATACCCAAAATGCCTCACAAAAAAGGGAATATGTTTTAAACTTCGTGGATTGAAGCTTTCGTGTTTTCTGTGAGCTTTATTTTGTATGTTATTTGGTTAGTGCGTCAACGCAACGTCTGATCACTGAAGAACGCATTGGCACCGACAATGGGAATGGCTTGTCACGTCACAAGGTGTGGTTGTATGTCCGTAACGTCCGTGTGGTCACCTTGCACACCCACCAGTAGTTGTACAAGTTTTCAAATTAGATTCAAAAGATAGTTTAGCAATGCAAAATGTAAAAATATAACTTATTATCTAAATAAGTCTCGATTTCAGCCCTGACAAAATATGTTTAGGGCAGTTGGGCTATGCACAAAATACACTCTAATGCAAAAATATTTAAGTTGTAAAAATTAAAACAAAAAACTTAAAGAATTCGAAAAATACTAGTCTAACATGGGTAGTTAGAGCAATCCGGCCCGAAGGACCAGTACTTTTCGGGGGGAAATTAATCTAATAGAATACGTGTGATAAATGGAATATCAAACTCATATTTGCTTCTGTAACTTGTTTTGTATTTACTATGTTAAAATAAATTATTAAAAAACTGCTGGCTAGGGTAATAGGAGCAAAATATAAATGTTTCCTGTAATTGTCTTTTTGGACGTATTTCACTAATGGAACTGAAAGCAATCAGCACCCCTAAAACTGCGTTCAAGAGTTGTACAAGTCAAAATTCTGCAACAATGATGATATTGACAGCTCTTGAGCTAAAAGTATAACTTCTGTTACTGTTATGAATTTCAATATTTTATCCTCTTATGATTCTACTAAAGTAACCATTTTAGGGTCCTTGATCGCAATGAGTTTAATTGGTGTAATTCGACCTTAGTGTGGTGTGATTACTTAGATATTTTTTTCTCAAAAAGAAACTAGTGTTTGACAATGTTTTAATTTGCATGCAATGTGTACATTTACTTAGATTCAGCTGATTGGCAACTATCTGAATGTTTTTTAGATTAGTGTTTGTACCTAACCTTCTTTCAACATATTATTTGTGTATACAGATTTTTTTCTTATGTTTATTTATATTATTTACAAAAATCTTATTTACAAATATCGCTATTATCTAAATTAGAGAGTATAAAATCTAAAAACCATAGACCCACCAAAAATATTTTTTTTTTAAATACTTTATTGTCCAACTTCCGTTCTACGACAAAATTATGACTTGCCTTATTATTAAATAGTTTCTTAAAAAAGAATGAATGCCATCCGCCCGTCCATAAAAGATAGAAAATTACTTATACGTACATATTATATTATATAAAAATAGGCATATATACCGTAGTTGTAGTAGCTACCCTATACTACCCTCTCCTGTTCCCAATGAATGGACCACTCCATTATATCCTACTAACACTTAATAATTTAGTTTAATAAATAAATTTAGCCCCACTTGCACCATAAATCACTAAATGCGTTTAACACTAAACATTTTATATTTAAAGTTTTATCTATCTTGTAGCTTGTGAAATAGTCCTGGTTTCGATTTCCGGGTAGGGAAAGAGTTATCGGGATTTTAAATCATGAATTTCTCAGTAGCAGCCGGACGGAGTCTGGATTTGTACCCGGGTAGTGGCAATAAGCTCACTCCCTAGCATATGAGACTAAAAAAATAACTGGCGAAATACGTACAATTAGGTACGGTCAGCATCAGAAGTAGCTGAACATTTCGGAATTTTAATTCTTTTATGTACAGGACTCTAGCTATTATTTTTAATGTTTCAGAAGATTATTCGTTAAAATAGTCCTTACACTCCAATAACATGTAGTAACGAGTAATATCTAACAAGTTTTTATTAAAAAAACAGCTTCAAAACTTTGAGTAATGTTAATATACTTCTGATGCTGACCGTACATCTCGGCCTATCTCTGCGGGGATTACGGGCATGAAGTTTAAAACATAATTCTGTCTCTATCATCATCAAACGATTGACAGAAACATATGGTTTAATAACGTTAGCGTTAAACGCAGTTTAGTGCTTGGTGGTGCAATCGGGCCTTTATAAAGGTCATGTAAGATATTAATTAATTTATAATTAATGTTTTCACTGCAATGGTTTGATAGGCACTTGATTTTATGTCCGTGATTTGTATCGTTACAGTCGCCTAAATTATGTAAGTTCGTTTTTTTTTTACAAATTTTAATGGAAGCTATTGCTTTTAGCTACTTTTTCTTCGAATATAAATCAAGATATTTGTTTGTCCGTCGCTTTAAATGTTGCCTTTCATGGTTCTACTTTATTATTTACTTCTAAAAGGGGTAAACCCTTGATCGTTGATGGTAAAAATCTGATGTTTCTGATCGCCATCTTTAATTATTGATTGTAATAGCTCTCGTAAAAGCGCGTCGCACATCTATAGTTCACTGTAGATAGAAACTTCAGTAAAAAAACTACCACCTAAATTTTTTGTTAGTCGCACTTCTGGGCAAAGGCCTCCCCCATTTCCTTCCAAGGAACTTAGATATTTCTATGGGAAGCAGCATTTTCATTGGGTTAAAAAAAAATTACTTACTTATGAAAAGAAAAAAATTGGTTTACCTATCGGCATTGAACACGTATACAAAGTTTCGTGTCCGTGCTATTTGAGGAGTTCTCTCGTGAGGTTTACGATCCTGGCTGCAGGTTCAAGTCCAGTTTATCATCACCTAGAACGTTTTATCACCAAAACCAAAGATGTGTCCAAATTTGAGCTCAATCGGTTGCGGGAAACTGGTTCAAAATTAAGTTGCAAGTTAAACCTACACACATTCATAAAATTTTAAAAAAGTAAAGCGTCTTCTCAAAATTTACGTTACCACGAGTGAAGGGTTGTTTAAATTCGGGATTTTTATTTAAAAATTACTCTTTTAAGCAATCTGCAGATTTTTTACCGACCTGTGCGACGCGCGCTTTTCACCCCCAAGGCATCTGTAACGATACACATCACCAGATAAAACTCATCACCAAAAACTTAACAAACCTTACTTTCCAGACGACGAGATTCCCTCGCACCGCAGCGCTTCGGTAGCCAAGGATCACTTCTTCGACGATTCTCCCGTGGTGAAGTCACCTCCTGAACCGACCAGGGTTAAGTCACCCGAGCAGATGAACATGCGATCTCCAGACCCAGTGAACTGGACTGTCCCACTGGACACCGGAAAGACGTTCACCGTCACCCAAAATGTGAAAAGCGGTGAGTGTAGGACTCTCCTCAGATTGGGCGGGAAGTGTAGTTAGATTTAAAATAGGAATTAAGGTGGTGGAACTGGTTTTACGAAAGTACTTATTTAGAATAACCCGATTTTTTTTGTTTTAATATTGGTAACTGACCTTCCGTAAAATAAAACATGTCGAGAATATCCATTCTTCGTGAGGTTCGTTACCTTTTTTGTGGATAATGTAATTTTATGCTATTGTATAATATTGAGCTTCAAATTAATGGTTTTAGGAGGAGAATATGTAGGAGAATTGAAAAACTGTTGAGAATTCTATCGGTATGACTGAGTTAGGAAATAATGAAGATAGTAGTTGAATATAAATCAATACCCTTCGTAAGATTAGTTTCACTTTTTAATGTACAAAGGAGTATCTTTTTCTCTTTGTAGGTAACTTTTAGATTGGACCTACTTATGGTGATGGTGTTGCCATGTAAAAAATCGCACTATATTTTCGATTCTATCTTCAACGTTTTACGAATAAGATACTCTTCGAATGAACAGTATTCTAAACTTAAATATAAGATCATTGACTTGTTATAATATTGTAGGTAAGCTCTAGGAAATAACTTTGAAGATCAAATTATAAGCCATCACACTTTCATGTCACAACACTGGTAGCAACAAGGTTCATTGTCATTCAACCATTTTGAAGTGTGACCACCCTAGTAAGGAACAAGTAGAGCTTGCAACACCAACACAACTGAACACAATAAAATCATGTGCATTGATACTAAATAGAGGGAAACACTCATTAAAATTTTGATCATCGAACATTTCACATCTTTTGTTCGTACACTACAGGTGTTTTATTTAATTACTGTTCTAAATCCAACGAAATTGTCACAAGCAACTTGACACTACATGACAAACAAAAAATAACAATTTGACTTTAATGGCTCCAAAAATTTTATACCTTTGCCTAAAATAAGTGTGAACTGTCACTTTCCGTGGACATAGAACGTAACGTTAGTTCACTTCATCCGACCATACAACTCGCTCACCATTTCAGATGAGAGCATTAAGCGCCCTAGCTCTGAGTTTAAGGGTGGCTCCGTTGCCGAAGAAGCCACCGTGAAGCCGGCAGGTACGACGAACACAGCCATCGCCTAGTCCATCGGCCATACACGTTTTAATGAGTGTGACAGACGATGCGACAGTGAATTCTATCCACTAACAAAATAGAGTTCACTATCACATAAGCACGACACACGATCGACACCAGAAAAAATATATAATCTGTTTTATATTATATCTATTGAATAGTTCATGATTAAATTGTGTTACTCCAATAATTGAGATGCTTTTATTTATTTTGACCGTACTCCGCTGAGGCGTCGACCACGTATGTATTCACTTGTCTGTGTGTGTCTGTTTCGATGTTTGCGTACACTGTCACTGTATGGCACCTGAATTCTTATTGTTTTCCCCATGTCATATAATCGTTCACTTTTGCATGCTGCCTGTCCTTCTATCTATGGGAATCCTTCGGTGTATGCTTCCATTTCATGAGAGTAGACTTGTTAGACTCATAATGGCCTATTTGTCAGTTACAACGTTTACGAGCTAGTTAACTAGGAAATGTAGGTCTTAAATATATACTTTGTTAAATGTATATTCTTATAAGCATTAATATTGTTACTGCATATTCATGAAGATTTTTAATAAAAGAATAGTTTGCATGTCTTCTTCGTATTATATAACGATATTAGTCGAGCTATTTACTAGCGTTTAAAAGTTTAGAAAAGCAATAAACGCATGATCTCTTGTTAGGGTACTCAAATATTAGACGGGAGCATGTATGGGTGAAGTAAAAGAGTCAATATTACAGACTGGAGAAAAATCTAGTTGAGAGTAAAGTAATTAATACTAAATGCCGTATAAGAGGTATTAATATTGCTGTCCCTTAAGGAAACGTAGGTGAGTAAAAAGAAATAGATGCTGAAAGTAAAAGTTGAGCACCCTACAATTACAGGCTAGGAGACATCTCAACCTGTCAATCTTTCATCCTCCTTTCTAAAACTACTAATAAATGCTATTAATATGATATAATTTTCTTTAATATTCAGATTTAATGAGAAAAAGAAAAAGGGTAATGAAAGATACCTTGTATGTGCTTGATTGGTGTATAATGGGAGTTTCAAAATGTAAAAGTAATTACTAACTAACTTGAACTAACTAACTAACACAGTAATAATGTTTAACACTCTGCTTAAGACACTATATATTAAAATTAACCACAAAATCTTTTGCAACTCCCAAAAGCTTTAATCACAAGAGCAAATGACTAAAAAATATTTAAACTGTTCCAGAAATCGCTCCAATTCATCACCAGCAAATGTCACCAATACGTTCGCTGAAAAAGAGCGAATCGCCCACAAGCCTCAGCAAGCGGACAGACAAGACACCAACCACCCCGATTAGCCTTACTCCCATCGATGAGACCAAGGCCTTGGACATGAACAAAGTAAACGGAATCAATGGAGTAAATGGCGTAAACGGCGTCAATGGAGTGAACAGCAATGATATAACCCCTGAAACCCCAACCGGAGAACAAATCCATGAGAAGGAACTCATCAAGAAGTCGACTGAAGCTACCCAGATAGCTCCTGGAGTGGTTGATACCAATGTGGTGAATGAGACACCAAATACGGGCGGTCTGACCGCCTCGGAGATATTAGACAGAGCCCGCACGAGGTTCGATAAGTTCTGGGGCAAGAAGGAAGAGGACAACGTTTAGTCTTAACGTTACATTCGCTTTTCTCCGTGATTGTGGCTGAATGGAATACCAATTTATATGTTAATATTTATTTGTATTACCGGTTAAAATAACTGCTCCTTAGTATTCAACAAATAATTGTCATAATACAAATAAATGTTTGACAAACTAATAAAGCTTTAAACTTAACGATCTTAGCTAGCTAATTTTGATTCCAAATAGCCAGAATTCTGTGCAAGAAAAGTCGAAAATCAAAGAAAGTAGGGAAAATTAAACGCAGTGTTTAAAACGGAATAAAAATATGAAAAAAGCTTCGCTTTATAACGACGACTGTATATGTATTTACTATTATTTGATATTTATTATCATAATAAAATCACTGTCTATATAATAGGAGTGTGGTGGCTTGTGATAGTAGTAATGATGACGACTAGTTATTAATATTATTGTATTTATTTATTATTGAGGTTTATTTAATGAATTTATTGTATTTATTATAACGATGTACGACAGATTTAAATATGTATAAGATAAAACCCAAAATAATCTTGTTGAAACTTAAAATTTGGTACACTTTTTCTTTCCAATTGCTGTCCTGTTTTACTTAATGTATTTTAATGAAATTGTTAAAGCGTAGGTAAATATTAATTAACGTTAAACTTTAGTACATATTACCTGAGATTATTTTAAAAACATTTTTTTTTTTGTATTATTTCATGCGAAGCTTAGCCCCAACGTATTTAAAATCATTTAATTTCAATTAAACATTCCAAACGTGTTAAGTTACGTTCTGCGTAATCAACTTAATAATAATTCGTTCAAAAATCAAAAGACATATTTTGTCAAGTACAGTACAGTTAATTTCATTTCTAATAAATAGGAATGCAATTAATAATTTCTTCAAAAAATACAATAAACAAGGGCAAAGTATACATAACATAATTGAAAGCCGTCCATGTAGTGTTTATTGGCGAAAATTAATTTTAGTTGTCAAAACAGTTTTCGAAATAAGATAATTCTGAACGTATTTGAGATTTATAGCCAATCACAGCGCTTCTCATACATATTGTCATTAGATTTTGGCGCGAAAATAAACTTAACAAAAATAAAAGAATTATTTAGTGGAATATATTAAAAATCTATATAAAATGGAAATATCACGAAAGTCATGTCGTTTGTGTCTGACGGAGACCGAATTCAACGTGTCTCTGTACAGTACTTACGGCCGAAGAACCAACATGGTAGACAAAATCCTTGTTTGCCTCAAAATAGTGATCGAAGAAAGCGATTTTCTGAACACAATTTGCTACAAATGTGCCGAAAACGTCGAAAGGTATTATGATTTTGTTATGTTCATTAAGAAATCACAAACAAAGCTGGTCGAACCGCAGCGTAAAATAGAAAGCTCTGTCAATCGTCGTTTGGTAACGTCGTACGTACGCGAACAAGTCTATGACGCAGACTACACGTTCTCATTCCTAGACAACGAAGAGAAAAAAGAACCAAAATCATCTAGTCCCTTCTTTTCATATTTCTCGCCGCCAAATATGTTGATAAAACGTACTGAGGATGAACCTGTATGGAAAACGCCTAAACCACGAAGGGAGGATATAGAAAAACCCGAACCAAGACAAAATGATAAGCTGAAAAGACAATATAGGCCTGAGAGGCCTCGGCATCATTCCAGAGACTTGTTTGAGTCTCAATCTCAAGATGTAGAGGAATCTGACCTAAAGCCTTTAGACTGGAAATTAACTCCAGATGATAATATTATTAAAAGGGTCAGGGATAAATGTTTTGGACGATCTGATTTTTAGATTTTATGTTTTAAACTATATTACACTTTAAACTCCACCAAATAAGGTTGATTTTATGAATTATTTTATATAGAGAAACTTTGTATTTGAATGTTATAATAGTATTTCATTAGGAGCCTATGTTATTAGGTTTTATAAAAAGAATAAATTCCAATTGTATGACTTCATATCCTGTCGTAACTATTTTTACATTAAAAATATGATATTGACAGCGAGAAGTCACATATTTACAGATTGGCTAACATTCTTAGGAAGTTTTTAAATTTACCAAAACTTAAATGGCATAAACCTAGATGTTGATTTTAAAATTAACAATATTGAAGTTCCTGGCATAATAGTTGTAGTTTTAAATCAATGATAGCAATGAAATAGTTAAAAACATAAAAATAGTTCCTCATAGATATTAGTATGTTTTGCTTATGTCCAAATGGGGCTGATATAATGATAAATAACTATAACATATTAATTCACATAGCAGGCAAGTATTTTTTTTTTCAACTAAGTGAACTTTGCCCGTGAATTAACGGCAAATCTTAGAATGGGACAAGCTATCTTTTCTCTCTTATTTAATAGTGCGCGTATTATTGACTTTCCATTGCTAATTATATATCTTCCTAACTGAAGGGTAAATATTTTTCAAATAAATAATTAGTGCATTTATTAAAAATGTTTGATTATTATAAAGTTATAAATAAAAGTGTAATATAGGTTTAATAATTTTACAATGTCATTGTTATGTTTGTTATATTAATTTATTAGAATTTTAAACATTAATGATTATATTTTAATTAAATAATGATTTCAGAGGAATTCCGTAGAGACAGGGTACTAATAGATGTTGATTTTTTTATTACTAAAGGGTTTTATTTGTTATAATTCTACTTATTTTCAAATATTGTTTGTATTGAGTGTAAAATTTGAATTTATATCATGAAAACTTTGTACGGTTTAATTTCACAACAGCTAATAGTAATATGAATTTCTGATCGTTAGTTTAGAAGCTGACTGATTGTATCTCCTAATAGGCCTTCTGTGGTAGCCTATATACAGCCTATACTGAGTTCAAGTTTAAACACTAATTCAACAAAATGATCTCCTACCTAAGACATAAAACAAATAAAATCTGCGAACACCACAAACAGAAATGCCCATTGATTTGAAAGCTCATGCAAAAATGTATGAATTTGTATTGAATTAGTAAAAGCATCGTTTTGTAAGAAATGTACTCAATTGTGTAGAATGATAAAATGTAAACATAAAAATTAATATTTTTAATTTAGTTCCTATCGAAGTCCATTCTCGCATCCTTCCATAAAATATTAATAGTTTGGTCAAATGGAAATGTCATTATTTTTTAAAGCTTTTTGCTCCTACATGTGGAGTTAAGTACTTTGATATAGGTATTCTACGAACCTTCTTGCAGCTAAGAATATTTCAAGGAACTTGTGTTTACCTATATTCCACCATAGGCATGTCTTCCCCTCGATTTCATTGAAAATATAATATCTTCTTCAACAGAGAAGGAGTGAGTATTGAGTATTTAAATCTTCCATGTTTTCATTCCGAATTGAATGTTAGGACATGCTTGAGCGCAAGACCTTTATATTATCATCACTAAAGGGATAAGCAGAGATGATACTATTCTGTAGCTATGAGATTCACTACCTATTTTGTTGAAAAAACCATTTTCAAAGTACTTAACTAAACATATGGATACTCCATCAAAAATTTACTGTATAATCTAGAAATGTATGTACCTTAAGTAAACTGTAAATGTATGTAATGGTCTAATAATCCTGGATCGTTTTTGTTAATAGATACCTGTTAAACTTTATTTTATGGTCCCAAGTTGGGTGCCAATTGTTGATCAGTTAAACAAATTGTTTTTATGTAAGTTCCTATAAATGTCTATTTGTTTTCGCACAAAATGTTTTATTTTCTTCTATGGTGTTGTATGAAGCCCAGCCCAGTAAGGAACTAGTAATAAATACTCCCTCAATAGCCGATAATAATTACAAAATTTTTAGCTTTGCTACGGGTTTATAATAGCGTGTGTTAATTTTCAGTTGTTAACATCAAAATGGACACCTAAATAAAAATCTGAAAATGTTTTTGCGTTTTATTCATATAATACTCTATCTACACAGTCAAATTACCTTGACCATGACCGATCTTCGTCAATATTTCAAAGAATAGACGTCCTTAGTTCAAAATAATGAAAATTTGAGTCCTTTTGGATGTATGATGTCTACAAATCCATGAATGACTTTAATTTAGGTACCCTGACCATGACTTCTTTTCGGGCCACTGATTATATTACTCAACGACTGACATAGATCTAAAATTGACAATCGGAACTATAGGCTAAGGGTGCTTTTCCACCAGAGATGTGCTATGCTGCGAAGATGTAATAGCTAAGCTGTGAAACTATGTGACCGTTTCCACTGATGCTATGCTATGTTTCGATAGTAGGGAAGATAGCATAGCACACATCTTTCCATTTATAAAACATAGCTTAGCTGAGTCCGTTTCCACCAGTGGTAAACAAAAGTAAGTCTGACGACCAGTTTTATCATAGGATATATCCGTATTACCACATTTACCACTGGCTACATGACCTCCACAACCCAGCCAGTACTGACTGGCTGGGTTGTGGAGGTCATGTAGGCAGTCGTTTCTTGTAAAATACTGGTATGCAGTTGCATTTACTTAAAATAGTTGTGAAAAGGCTAGGCAGGTGATGATATTTACGATGTTAAATCAAACAAAATATAAGAACAGTTAAATCCATGACTTTATTTCATTATCCATTCAATTCATACACATAATCGTTACACTAGAGAAAATATTTCCTCGCTAAACATATTTCTCGTTTATTTATAAATCACATTTAACATTTTAAACGCTAAGTTTACATTTAAACTATTTAATGAAGTACAATTTATTTTGTATGGCAGACTACACAGTATATGAAGAGTAAAATGAGAAAGTATTACTACTACGGGACACAAAAGCGACGTTTCGGTCGCTTGTGTGTCCCGGCCTTTATATGAACACGCTCATTGCTATATCTGCTTAAATCGTGAGCAAATTGCTCATGCATGCTCAATTCCGTTACAATATATATTGCTTTCATACAATTAATTAAGAAATAATTATGATATAATTAAATAACATAGTTTTCAATGTCGTGGTCCCGAAAGCAATTTATAAATACATACAATACGCTCAAAAAGAATCTACACAAAATTCATTGTTACATGTTGGTCTTCATTTTAAAAAATAGTTGCCATAATAATAATTGCTCATAGCGCGTGAAATAAACGTTTTCATGGGTAATCATATTTCCACCCTGTGTTACCATGCACAAAAAACTAATTTTAGACTTAATTTACAAATAATAACCGATGAGTATTAAAAACAATATTTTTAACGAAATTAGTCTCGAACAATGTCCAAAAAACATTTTTAACGATTTTACGTACAAAATTGTCCTTACTATCAATATTGATTGGTTAAAAATTGATAAAAGGATACTTTGATTCAGAACTTAACATTTTAAGGCATTAGTTTATAGTCTGATGTGGCAGAAAATTGGAAAAGCTTCACAATCTTTTACTTCACGTATTATTTTATCAAAGAATATTTCTGAAACAAACTATAAACTAAAACCGTGTAAAAAGAACAGGTGGCCAACCATGACGTCCTAAACCAGTTTTATATTTATCTAATTCCAGTGAGAAAAAGAGATGGCGCTAGACAGCCTGTATAGCTTTGTCTCTTTCCCGCACTGTAATGACACTAATAGAATTCTGCTTTAAGAAGACATGGTAACCCTACTGAACTTTCTCAAAACATATTCGTTGTGGTATTTCTGATATGCAGGTAGTCAGATAACTTCATGAAACATGAATAGACAACTTATTCATTCTTGCAACCGTGCAAGAAATAGACAAGTAGTCTATTCATAAACATTTAATTAAATAATTATTTATGGTCAGGAAACTAAGTAATAAGCAAATTGACAAGTTTTATGTCGTACCTGTATTAAATAGCTTCATCAAGGCAAATTGTCGAAATGTGTCAATTTTGCTAAGACAATAATTTTTACCTGACGCTATTTACAGTCAAAATGCTATAAAAGATGAATTTTGACGGAATGTTATATTTTTCTAATTAATGATTCTAATACATTTTTTGTAAATTTAAATTATTAGCTTCACATTGCTTTTATATTATCTTATTCAATACAAATCAAATATTTTTTTACAAACCAGGTTTTTCTTTTAACGATATACATAAATCGATATTTTCGTTCCATTTTGACAACAGAAAAAATATTTAAATCATAACAAAACGTTTCATCGGAAGACGGTTAAAGAGACCTCTATTTTGTTTTTAAAAGTTGTTAATAAAAAATATTATTAGTTGTAAAATTACTCAATTAGTAAACTTTGGACTTGTATTCTCGACAAGGTTGGCAGAATTGTAACCCCACATTGAAGTTCCAGGTAATAGGGGTGACCCCAACTACACAACATCAAGCCTATAATCTCCGAAGGGTTAGGCAGTGGTGTACCTATTAGTACATCAATGTTTTGCCATTTATTTTCAAGTCCGATGTAGTTAGGGAGACCCTACTATCCCGGCACAAATGTGCTGCTCTAAATATAGTTTACTAGTGACCCGCCCGGCTTCGCACGGGTGCAAAAAAGGTATTAAAACCTTCCTCTTGAATCACTCTATCTATTAAAAAAAAACCGCATCAAAATCCGTTGCGTAGTTTTAAAGATTAAAGCATACAAAGGGACATAGGGACAGAGAAAGCGACTTTGTTTTATACTCCTGACACTGACCGGCAAATTGCAAAAAACGTAATAAACGTAAGTCGAAATTCGCAGGCTACCTTGTCACATTCACCTTAAACAATTCATGTTACTTAAGATACAGTCAAACCGATAGTGAACTAAAACGGACATTCGACTTAGAAAAACATTTTCGGTAGTCGCGAACGTTTGGATGCAATTTTTGTCCACTCTATTAATAATTTCAATGTCATGTTACGTTACGAAACCGAATATTTTGGAACCCATATTTATCTCAAAATAGGCCATATCTTCGCTGGATGAGAAAGTTTGGGGGAGGTCTATGACCAGCAGTGGACGTCTTTCGGCTGAAATAATGATTATGAGACTCAAAGTTACAATCGTTATTTTACGAGAAATACGTGTTTAAACTTTGCCAAGTGTATTAGCCCGAAGAATAGCGAGAATTAAGTCGCAATGGGCAGGGCACATTGCTCGCAGAATAGATGGCCGATGGGGCCGAAAAGCTCTGAAGTGGCGACCGCGAACCGGAAGACGTTGCGTTGGAAAGCCTCCCACTAGGTGGACCGATGACCTAGTGAAGGTTGCGGGGATCCGCTGGATGCGACACGCACGGGACCGGTCAATGTGGGGAGACTTAGGGGGAGGCCTATGTCCAGCAGTGGACGTCCATCGGCTGAAATGATGATGATGATGATGACTCGTGACTGTACATAGACGGCAGAGTCAGATATCCGCAATCTGTCCTTACCGGTAAGACTGACTCTTAACTGAGTAAGATTACAAGATGTTACAAGTACGAGGCTCTGACTATGGCACAGATATTCATTAACTTACTGGAATGTTGGCTAACATTGAACATTATACTCTTTATTAGGTAGGCAGAAGTGTTAAATACGTTGATTAATTATATGAATCAATAATGATTACATTAAAATAAACATATTAGTTAGAAAACGCAAAAACAAACTTGTCTTTTGTAGTGTACATAAATATCAAGTTTTATTGAGAAGTTCATTGTTTAAGTTTAGGATAAAATAACATCACGCCTGTAATTCCAGAATGGATAGGCAGAGGTGTACCTATTAGTACACCCACATGTAATAGGGGGCGAGCCTAGCTATTGCCCTCAACCAGGAACAAGTAATTTTTTTCTCTAAAAGATCATTCACACAAGCCTACTAAGAAATATATTCAGTAAAATGATTATAATCTTGATACACCACAAAAGACAAAAAAAAAACACAAAACTAAAAAAACCGGGTAAAAAAATATTGCATTTAAAGATATTAAAAGAAAGCTTTTTATCAAATATATCACATACGTCACAGGTCCTGTTCGAACATGATTTACACTTAATATGTCGCTTGCAAGTAAAAGGGGCAGACAGACTGAGTAGTGAATGTCGATTTGAAAATGAGATCTAGTTATTTAAGTAGTCAAAATATTAATACAATGTCGAAATTTGTGTTGTCAAGACTTGATAGGAAAATAGGAAAAAAAAAATACAAATTCATTCAAAAACCCCAAAAAAATACCACAACAAATCATTTTCTTTTTTGCTATACAGAGTTTGGCTAGCTAATTCAACTTGACCTTGTATATTATTGACCACTACAGATTATCTAAATGATCATTCGCCAGCCTGGCTGCACTCACAATAGAATAATAAAAATAAATTATATACAAAGAAAAGCGACTACTCCAGTGTCAAACCGTCGAACAGAACAAAACTAAAGCCTAAAAATACAACACTACAAGCTAAAAAACTAAACTAAAAAATGAGATTGAATAAAAACTTACAATACGACGAAATGATAATTAACATCAGTGCGCGAAACAAACTCCATGTTTTTGTAATTAATTTAGACTAATTAAATAAAAAAAAAATATGTTTTTTTATTTTTTACCAACGCCTCAACTTTGTAATACTGAAAAGCGACATTTACAAATAAAATCGCGGCTAATATTCGTGCTGGCAACACTTTGGGGGACGCCATTTTGAAAACAAGTGGACGTACCAAAACAATAGATATTTAATGTAGCGCTTTGGATTTCGTTGACAAATATCAGGGTGATGAAATAAAAATACCCTTATCATATTGTGCCTAGCATTATCAGCCTCTAATGTTTCCACAGTTGGGACACATTCCTCTTCGATATTAGAGGAAGTGGGCTATACCCTACCACGCGGGCCCAGTGAGTGTAAAAGTAAGCTTCCTTAAATAACTTAAATTTCATTATTGATCACGGTGTCCGATCATTATTTAATTATACTCAAATATTTGAAAGTCATCCCCTAAAGCTGCTACCAGTACGAAAAAATATCTAATTTTTGCCTTTTATTAACTAACACTATGAACAGTCTAAATGAAGCTTACATATTTTTTACAATAGTTTTTATTATTTTTTTTCAATCACAACACTGAACGCCGGTTTGATACACTTATGAATATTTGATAATTCTTTGATAACCTTCATGCTTGTTTCTCTTACGGTACAGACAGGGGTGTTTGGCAAGTCGCAAACCTGTACTTCGCCAGTCATGTTTTAAGGCGAATTTAATAAGGCGAGCCTATTAACACCAACAAACTGCTGTTTTAAATTCTCTCATAGGACATCTTTGGACCTTGGGGAATTGCGTTTCTGACCACTAGGACAATGATTGTATACTTCTTCTCAGCGTGTCGATGCTAAATTTTCCAATTTTTTTATAAATTTGACCCAAAATTCAGTGTGATAGATTTATAAAATCTTCATAAGTGTTAAATGATAGCTCGACTGAATCTGACACATTTTTATTAATTAAAATTTTACACTAATTACGTTTAAAGGCAGAGTAACTAGACTATTTAAATTAAAGTTTAATTGGAAGATAGAAAACCATTATGCTTCAAAGTTCTTTAGACGAGAACGCTTATTTTTATAGTTTTTAAATAAAGAAATGTTATATAGTTAATCGGTATTAAAAAATTGGTCAGATTATAGTTATTCAAGAGTAGAAAAATACTTTATTGAAAACATTATGGTTTGATGTTAAATCAAATACGAAAGAAAGCAATACCTTTCTGGGGTTGCATACTCAAGTTTATTCAGAAACTCTGCCTATTATTTATCTAAATTATCTATGTACACAGTCTAAGAAAAATGTCGAACTACCCTCAAACCGGCGTATATACACGTACAATCATTAAAACACGTAGTAAACACATAACCCTTCTTTAGCCTACTTCTCACTACTTGTCTCGCGACTTAATTATCTGCTTACCTCTCTAAGCAGCTATGATGATCATAAGAACTGTTTTTGATATACAGCCGTTTATTTTTTATACAGGGTGTGTATTTAAATTAGGCTTTTTTGATTTAGTTTTTGAAGGCAATAGGAAAAATCATATTTCATTAAAGGCCTTTTTCCATCGTTGATTTAACTGCGTCTAAATGATAGTAAGCAGAACACATTTTAATTTTCATACACACCCTGTATTTACAATCAAGCAAAGCTAAACACATCTAAAAATACGATATTAGACGCTAAAATATTCCCCACCCATCAAAATCGCGACCTCACTAATAGTTACTTGACTTAAAAGCTTAATTTGACAGCGAAAAATTGATACACGTCTTTCTCACTCGCATTTAGTAGAATCCCATAATTCTAGTGCTTCCTATTATTGACAGATATATGTTTGTCTCACTCACACTTAGGTTCTATCCCTTCTTTTACACATTTTCGCAGCTATCTATCTCTTTTACACTTCACAATTCCTCACAACTTGTCTAAACGAACTGTCAGAAATATGTCCTTCTCTCTCGCACTCGTTAGGATTACGTATGTCTGTCTTACTTTTCACCGGATGAGGAGCTCGAAGCTCTGCCGCGTCCTTTCTTGCTTCCTCTCTTGTCGTCCGTGGACTCTTTTTCTGAAGGTTTCTCTTGAGGAGACGGCTCAGTTTTGACTGGTTGCTGCGGCATTGGGGGCAGATTGGCGCTCTGGAAATTGATAAATAATTAAGTTAGTGAAACGATATACGCATATTCCGTGTCTCGGAAAGCATGTTAAACCCTCTGATTCCGGCTGTCATTTGAAGATCTTTGACAGTCGTTACAAGTAGTGTGGCCCAAAACTCCGACAACCAGGTTTACCAGCACTCGTAGTTTGACCACCGTAGATACGGGTTTTGTCTATGAAGAATCAATAAAATGACAGATAATGCAACTCCACGCCTAAAGTGCGTATTTTGCGTACGGGTGGGAAGATTATTCGATCCACCCCAGCTCCCCTACACATAGTAGAAAGATTCCATGTCGAATTGTATACGCTCCATGTATATTACTGGTATTTAGGGCTGTTTCCTCGTAGTCATACTATTTTGTCATACCAGTATGACCACGAGAACATGTGGATCATCGTGATCATACTATCATTTTTGCACCTCTGTATAAAAAGAAAATATAAGGTCCCATTAAAATACCTAGGTAGACAAAATTTCAGAAATCATTCAGGACATTGGTAAAAAAATAATAAGAAAAACGCATTTATGTACCACTCATAGAGGATGAGTTTGTTCTAGAGTGCCGGCAAATCATTACTTATTTTATGTTTAAAAAAATCACTTTATTTAATGTTTTTTTTTTTTTTTTTGTTTAGATATCTTTGGTTAGACCTACAGAACGCTGTGTTAAAATTTGTCCACCTATTTTAATGGGACCTTAATATAGGGGGTGCCTGATACTTAGTGACAGCAATTTTTCATCAACTGGCGAGTGTGAAACTCGTGCGTGCTTGTATTCAGCTGGTCGGCTTCCAGTCTAACTTTTTCGTTTGACTAGTTGGGAAAAGGCTAGGCAGATGATGACACTACGTGGTAAAATAGCTCTATAAGGAGTCTTCTTACCTTCTTCTTAGCCTGCTTCTCCTTCTTGCTGGCCCTGTGATCATCATCGTCTCTGTCGCGAGTACCCTTGCGTCCCATCACACCGAGGAGTTTGCTCACCATGCTGTTCTTGCTGCGACCCTCGGATTCTAGTGGTTCTGGTGACTGTGGGACAAAGAGTTTGAGGTTAATTGAGAATGTATTGAAATGTAGTGTAATGTGCCTTGGAACTTATGTTTTTTTTAACTTGGTTGTTAGTGACTAAACTATTAAGAGCGCTGTCACAAACTTTGGGCGATTTGCCGAAAATACGTACTTTTACAAGTCCTGGACACGTCTTTATAGATAAAGGCATAATATTTCAATGAAAAATTATAAATCTGACTTTGTTTTAGTTTGTGTCCTGATTAGAATTTCGTTTTGAATGTTAATATTTCAAGAAATAGCAATTTTCCGACACCCAATTTCGAGCAAACGTAAAACATCTGGTTTTTCCCTGCTACTTGTGACAAATTGGCAACACAGAAAAATCTGAAAAAAATGTCAAAATACTGGTTATATAGTCCTGAAGTTTTTGTCCTGATTAGAATTGAGATATAAATGGAATCGCAGCAAAAAAAAAGGATATTCAAAAGCAATACTGAGCTAAAATTTATGCGTTTTAAATATGGTTTAAACATAGGATAAAGATAATATTAACAAAAAAAAAATAGACATACTTATAGTACAACACTTTACCTTCCCTAATTATATTTTTTTGGAATTTTACGCCGTCTCATTTTTTTATTACGATTTTCCAAAATAATGCCTTATTACTAGATGTACGGCCGCCATATGCTCAGTAACGCCTGAGGGCTCGTGGAGGACGGACCTATGTCGCTCGCGCTCCCGCGCGCCTTAGTGTGGGTTACGTATACGAATACAGGTAGACCAGAGGTTGTCAACAGTTTAAACGTAAGTATTCTTGTAATTTATTATGATAAAATAAAATTGTAGTCATGTTCTATGTTGGAAAGGAACGCTTTGCGCAACCTTACTATAAAGTTTATTCGTAAATGATACTTTACTGGTCGATAAAAAATCATATAAATCTTTATTTTAGAAATAATGGGGAATCTTTCGAATGTTGTAATTGAATAAAAATCCAAGATGGCGCCGACGAAAATTTTTGGTTTTTCCGTCATGGGTGTCGTTTTCATGGTTTTTGGGGTCACTGATTACGAAAATGAGCTCAAAATTAAAATCCAAAATGGCGCCGACGAAAATTTTTGGTTCTTCAGTCATGGGTGTCGTTTTCATGGTTTTTGGGGTCGCTGATTACGAAAATGAGGCCAAAATAAAAATCCAAGATGGCGCCGACAAAAATTTTTGGTTTTTCCGTCATGGGTATCGTTTTTATGGTTTTTGGGGTCGCTGATTACGAAAATGAGGCCAAAATAAAAATCCAAGATGGCGCCGACAAAAATTTTTGTTTTTTCCGTCATGGGTATCGTTTTCATGGTTTTTGGGGTAGCTGATTACGAAAATAAAGTCAAAATGAAAATCCAAGATGGCGCCGATGAAATTTTTGGTTTTTCAGTCATGGGTGTCGTTCTCATGGTTTTTTGAGTCGCTGATTACGAAAATGATGTCAAAATTAAAATCCAAGATGGTGGCTAGGAAAATTTTTGGTGTTTCAGTCATGGGTGTCGTTTTCATGGTTTTTGGGGTCGCTGATTACGAAAATGAGGTCAAAATAAAAATCAAAGATGGCGCCGACAAAAATTTTTGTTTTTTCCGTCATGGGTATCGTTTTCATGGTCTTTGGGGTAGCTGATTACGAAAATGAAGTCAAAATGAAAATCCAAGATGGCGCCGACGAAAATTTTTGGTTTTTCAGTCATGGGTGTCGTTTTCATGGTTTTTTGAGTCGCTGATTACGAAAATGAGGTCAAAATTAAAATCCAAGATGGTGGCTAGGAAAATTTTTGGTGTTTCAGTCAGCTCTGCTTAGCTTGGGACTAGATGGCGTTGTGTGATAGTTGTGGAATATTATTATTATTATGGGTGTCGTTTTCATGGTTTTTGGGGTCGCTGATTACGAAAATGAGGTCAAAATAAAAATCAAAGATGGCGCCGACGAAAATTTTTGGCTTTTCCGTCATGGGTGTCGTTTTCATGGTTTTTGGGGTCGCTGATTACGAAAATGAGGTCAAAATGAAAATCCAAGATGGCGGCTAGGAAATTTTTTAGTTTTTCAGTCATGGGTGTAGTTTTCATGGTTTTTGGGGTCGCTGATTACGAAAATGAGGTCAAAATTAAAATCCAAGATGGCGGCTAGAATTTTTTTTAGTTTTTCAGTCATAGGTGTTGTTTTCATGGTTTTTTGAGTCGCTGATTACGAAAATGAGGTCAAAATTAAAATCCAAGATGGCGGCTAGGAAATTTTTTAGTTTTTCAGTCATGGGTGTCGTTTTCATGGTTTTTGGGGTCGCTGATTACGAAAATGAGGTCAAAATGAGGTCAGTGGGTCGTCATAGGGGCGGATTTTTAGGAGTTGGAGTATACGCTTAGGAGCACTACGAGCAGCAAGAAAACACAAAAAAAAATTTTGTTCAAAAAAAATTTCGGGACTTGGTAAATTTTTCTGTTTTTCTTTTTTTTTCAAAAATGCCTCATTTTTTTTTGTTTCGTGTTGACCTTGACCATAGAAATTATTTAGGTTTTGAGAACCATGGTCCTACGACGCACCGTTTCAGAGTTTCGGTCCTACGAATTTTACTTCGTTTCATCTAGAATGCTCTATATTTCCAAGATGGTAGCTCGGATGAAAACATTTTCTGGAAAAGAATTGTTGCTCTAGTTAAAAACTATGAGATGGTGTAAAAAAACCGCGACAAAGAGAGAGAAAATAAATATTTGCAAAAATTTTCGGGGCACAGAACAGTAAAATTTCTAGAAGTTTTTTTTTTAAGATTTTGGCTATTTTTATTGCAGCATCTGGTTAACCTGGTCCATTGAAACCATTTTAGTTCCGAGACACATGGTCCTACGACGCACCGTTTCCGAGTTATGGTCTTACGAATTTTACTTCGTTTCATCTAGAATGCTCTATATTTCCAAAATGGTAGCTCGGATGAAAACCTTTTCTGGAAAAGAATTGTTGCTCTAGTTAAAAACTATGAGATGGTGTAAAAAAACCGCTACAAAGAGGGAGAAAAGAAATTTTTGCAAAAATTTTCGGGGCATAACAGTAAAATTTTCAGAAGTTTTTTTTTTCAAGATTTTGGCTATTTTTATTGCAGCATTTTGTTAACCTGGTCCATTGAAACCATTTAAATTCCGAGACACATGGTCCTACGACGCACCGTTTCCGAGTTATGGTCCTACGAATTTTACTTCGTTTTATCTAGAACGCTCTATATTTCCAAAATGGTAGCTCGGATGAAAACCTTTTTTGGAAAAGAATTGTTGCTCTAGTCAAAAACTATGAGATGGTGTAAAAAAACCGCGACAAAGAGAGAGAAAATAAATATTTGCAAAATTTTTCGGGGCAAAACAGTAAAATTTTCAGAAGTTTTTTTTTTTCAAGATTTTAGCTATTTTTATTGCAGCATCTTGTTAACCTGGTCCATTGAAACCATTTAAGTTCCGAGACACATGGTCCTACGACGCACCGTTTCCGAGTTATGGTTCTACGAATTTTACTTCGTTTTATCTAGAACGCTCTATATTTCCAAAATGGTAGCTCGGATGAAAACCTTTTCTGGAAAAGAATTGTTGCTCTAGTCAAAAACTATGAGATGGTGTAAAAAAACCGCGACAAAGAGAGAGAAAAGAAATATTTGCAAAATTTTTCTGTCGGTCGATTTTTCACCTTGACACACGAGACACATGGTCCTACGACGCACCGACGGAAAATTCGTAGGACCATAACTCGGAAACGGTGCGTCGTAGGACCATAATGTGTCTCGGAGCTTAAATGGTTTCTATGGACCAGGTTAATAAGAAAAATAGCCGAAATCCTGAAAAAAAAAAAAACTTCTGAAAATTTTACTAAATTCTGTGCCCCTAAGGATACACAAGGTGAAAGATCGACGAGAGGAGCCACGGCGCCCTCACCTTCCGTCTGACGCAGGTCCTCACCGGACACGGATGTTTCGGGAGGTACCTGCACCGAATCAGGCGGGAGGAAACGCCCGGATGCTTCCACTGCGAGGATCGACCGGAGGACACGGTGGAGCACACTGTGGAGGCGTGCCCTGCTTGGGCAGAGCCCCGCCGTGTTCTCGTAGCGGCGATCGGCGGCGGCGACCTCTCGCGCCCGGCCCTGGTGCAAGCCATGGTCCGGGGCGAAGAGGAATGGGACGCCGTCGCCTCCTTCTGCGAAGCAGTGATGCTAGCGAAGGAGGTGGCGGAACGAGAGAGGGAGAGAACCTCTCAACGTCCCAGCCGCCGCGGAAGGCGCTCCGGGCGTCGGGGGTCACGCGATGACCTCCGGCCACCGTACCGGCCTGTGGACGGTGAGTAACGGGCTAGCTCGCCGTCCGGCCGTCGTCATGACGGCAACAGACCGTGTCGGCGGCGCGTTCGTGTTCCACGCGCGCCTCAAAGAGATGTCAGCAAGGAGGGGCCCGCAAGGGCCGACGGGCGAAGCCCGTCGGGGCTGTGGATATCGAAAAGTTACCGCGGCTCCAACACAAGGGCGAAGAAGAAGGAACATGGGTTTGGTTTTTAGTCAGTAGAAGTCAGACACTCCCCTTCGCTCTGTCCAAGAGGGGGGGGGTTATTCGATGATTTTCCACCCACCAAAAAAAAAAAAAAAAAAGGTGAAAGATCGACCGACACTTAAAAAAAAATTAAATTTTTCTTTTTCTCTCACTTTGTCGCGGTTTTTTTATATCATCTCATAGTTGTCGACTAGAACAACAATTCTTTTCCTGAAAAAGTTTTCATCCGAGCTGCCATTTTGGAAATATAGAGCATTCTAGATGAAACGAAGTAAAATTCGTAGGACCATAACTATGAAACGGTTTGTCGTAGGACCATGGTTCGCAGAACCTAAATAATTTCTATGGTCAAGGACAACACGAAACAAAAAAAAAAGAGGCATTTTTGAAAAAAAAAACAGGAAAATTTAGCAAGTCCCTAAAATTATTTTAAACTATTTTTTTTTCTTCTGTTTTCTTTGCTGCTCATAGTGCCCCTAAGCGTATACTCCAACTCCTAAAAAAAACCGCCCCTATGACGACCCACTGACCTCATTTTGACCTCATTTTCGTAATCAGCCACCCTAAAAACCATGAAAACGACACCCATGACGGAAAAACTAAAAATTTTCGTCGGCGCCATCTTGGATTTTCATTTTGACCTCATTTTCGTAATCAGCGACCCCAAAAACCATGAAAACGACACCCATGACGGAAAAGCCAAAAAATTTCGTCGGCGCCATCTTTGATTTTTATTTTTACCTCATTTTCGTAATCAGCGACCCTAAAAACCATGATAACGACACCCATGACGGAAAAACCAAAAATTTTCATCGGCGCCATCTTGGATTTTTATTTTGACCTCATTTTCGTAATTAGCTACCCCAAAAACCATGAAAGCGACACCCATGACGGAAAAATCAAAAATTTTCGTCGGCGCCATCTTGGATTTTCATTTTGACCTCATTTTCGTAATCAGCGACCCCAAAAGCCATGAAACCGCCACCCATGACGGAAAAACCAAAAATTTTCGTCGGCGCCATCTTGGATTTTCATTTTGACCTCATTTTCATAATCATCGACCCCAAAAACCATGAAAACGACACCTATGACGGAAAAGCCAAAAATTTTCGTCGGCGCCATCTTTGAATTTTATTTTGACCTCATTTCCGTAATCAGCGACCCCAAAAACCATGATAACGACACCCATGACGGAAAAACTAAAAACTTTCGTCGGCGCCATCTTGGATTTTTATTTTGATTTCATTTTCGTAATTAGCTACCCCAAAAATCATGAAAACGACACCCATGACGGAAAAACCAAAAATTTTCGTCGGCGCCATCTTGGATTTTCATTTTGACCTTTTTTTTTTTTTTTTTTTTTTTTTTTTTTTTTTTTTTTTTTTTTTTTTTTTTTTGGTGGGTGGAAAATCATCGAATGACCCCCCCCGCTCTTGGGCAGAGCGAAGGGGAGTGTCAGACTTCTACTGACTAAAAACCGAACCCATGTTCCTTCTTTGCCCTTGCGCCGAGGCCACGTAATCTAGTACTAAATACCGCGGCCCCGACGGGCGTCGGCCCTTGCGGGCCCCTCCTTGCTGACATCTCTTTGAGGCGCGCGCATTTTCGTAATCAGCGACCCCAAAAATCATGAAAACGACACCTATGACGGAAAAACCGATAATGGATAGTACAGATAATCTATTAATTTATTACCAGAACTGTAGGGGAATTAGAACTAAGCTACACTCGTTGCTCGTGAACATCTTGGCGTCATCATATGACATCATAATATTGACAGAGACTTGGCTGATACCTGAAATAACGAATAACGAGTTTATTGACCCTCGTTACGTTGTGTTCCGTTGTGATCGGGATCGTGGCGCTACGGGGAAACGGGATGGGGGCGGGGTGCTCATTGCAATACTGCGTGAACTTCAATCGGCTTCATTGGATATTCCCAATAACCCGCATTTCAAGCCCTCGGCGTGTATTGAGCACCTCATGGTGGCGTTACCTTGCAAAAACGATAAACTTCGGATACATGTTATCAGCGCAGTGTACATTCCGCCGGGGACCAGCTCCGATGTCTATACATCTCACTTTGACTTTCTTCAGGACACCTTAAACGCATCTAACGTCATGAATATTTACATCGTTGGTGATTATAATCTACCTAGTATCACATGGAGTACTGTAACGGCGGGGCATGGGGCCTGTGTGGCATGTGTTTGTACACATCCTATATGCTCGGAACTTGCGCATCTTATGTCTTCGCTAGATGCTCACCAATATAACAGTACTCCCAATGGTGGAGGAAAGACCTTGGATTTATTTATCTCGAACACTTGCTGTTCGGCTAACCACCTTAAAGATCCCTTATTACCAGTTGACCCCCATCACCCCCCTTTTGTTATAGCCGCACCTATTAGCCTATCTACACAAATGATGAAGAGAAAACCGATTAGCAAATATAATTTCCGTAAAGCTAATTATGATCTTATTAATAAACACATGGACGAGGTCAATTGGTCCGCGCTGTTTGATAATTTATCATCCGAGGACGCCGTGGAGGCTTTCTATAGCATGTTGAGTGACATTATTAGTCCACTAGTCCCCCCTGCAAGAACTAGATCACTTGACTTTCCAATCTGGTTTACGCCACAATTAATTAAAATATTTAAAAAGAAGCAACGTCTATGGGTAAAGTGGAAAAAGTTCAACAACGTCAAAGACCATAACAACTTCTCCGAATGCAGAACTATCTTCAAACACATGTGTAAAACCTGTTACTCAAATTATATTAGCTCGGTTGAAGATAGTCTATCTAGTAATATAAAGCATTTTTGGTCCTATATTTCTAACCGTAAAAATAAGTCGGGCATTCCGTCCTCGATGAAGTACCAGAATGTCAAGTCAAGTGATCCTGATGTTGTCTGCAATATGTTTTCGGACTTTTTCTTATCGGTATTTGAACCCGTATCACCAACACTCACTACGCAAGGTCCGCCGCAGCAATGCGCAGAGAATGGTAGCTTAATTCATAGTTTGCATATCGATAAATCCAAAATACTCAGTGAGTTAAAGCACCTGGACCCCTCCAAGGGCGCAGGGCCTGACGGTCTTCCGCCGGCCTTTTTTAAGGCTACGGCTGATAATATATGCGAGCCGCTCTATATTCTTTTTAATAGATGTCTGCATGAAGGTGTGTTCCCGGTAATATGGAAGCAAGCTAATATTACCCCAGTGCATAAGGGTGGCTCTAGGCATGACGTTGAGCAATATAGACCCATCTCGATTCTGTCGACCTTGTCAAAGCTTTTTGAAAGACTTGTTCACAACGAGATTTACCCTCTTCTGCATAATATTATAATTCCTGAACAACATGGGTTTGTTAAGCGCCGATCGACTACATCTAATTTGTTAATTTTTGCTAATTGTCTTTTTGAAAATATTGATAAGAGATTGCAAGTAGATGTCGTCTACACTGATTTCAAAAAGGCTTTTGACAAGGTCGATCATGAAATTCTCCTTAGTAAAATTGCGTACAATGGGATACGTGGAAATCTACTGCGTTGGTTTGTGTCATACCTCGAAAATCGGTCGCAAAGGGTTGTGGTTAACGGTCATCGGTCGGTCTCTGTCAAAATTACTTCAGGCGTCCCACAGGGTTCTATTCTGGGGCCGTTACTATTTATACTTTACATCAATGATATTAAGAAATGCTTTAAAACGGCTAAATTCTTAATGTACGCTGATGACCTGAAGGCGTTTCATGTGATCCGCACCATGGACGACTGCCTTTCATTTCAGGAGGATCTAGATAGACTTGCTGCCTACTGCATTGAAAATAAACTGCATCTTAGTATCCCCAAGTGTAACTATATTCACTTTACAAAGAATAATCTAATCCTCAATTTAAATTACAACCTTAACTGTATCCCCTTAAATAATATTTCAATAGTAAGGGATCTGGGTGTTCTTTTTGATGTCAAACTATCCCTTAACCAGCATGTCGAAGCCATAGTCAATAGTGCTTTTAAAATGTATGGCTTTGTGATGAGATCGGCAACCGAATTTAAGCGTACCTCTACCTTTCTTTATCTGTATAAGACACTCATTCGGTCTCAGTTGGAATATGCAGTCCCTATTTGGAACCCATTCTACCAAAAGTACGTAGTTGCAATAGAAAGGGTCCAGCGCAAGTACCTCCGTACTATGTTCTACAGATGTCATGGCACTAAAACTTATCTATCATACTCCCAACTTCTTGATAAGTACAAACTTCTAAGCTTGGAGAACCGGCGCAAATACCTGGAGGCCAACGTGCTTCATGATATTGTTAACAATAATTTTGACGCCATTGATCTAACGAGTATGCTGTGTTATTCTATCCCCCGAACGGTTCATGTACGTCAGGTACGTCCACGTACTCTGTTCGCGCTAAATTCTTGTCGAACGAACTCTGGCTTACGGTGCCCTATTCATAGAATGTTGGAATCCTATAATTCTAATTTTATTGACATTGACATATTTGCATGCTCGAAGAATAAATTTAAATCTAATATTATAAAAATGTTATCGTAATTATTATCCTACAAATAGTTTTATCCTTTTATTTATTGTATAATTGAATTGTAGGTAAATGAACTGATTGTTTTAAATTACTATTATTTGTTAACTGTTAATTTGATTTGTAAATGAACTTATTATTTGTTTTTTGCCTAATTTTTAATTGTGGTAATGGCTTCTAGTGGCTACCACTGATCTTTAAACATGTTTAACTGCGGATAACGCAGTTGACTGCAACATTATTACTTAAAACATTGTAAACCTTGTGCATTATATATATGTTGTAGTTGTTTGTTGTCCCTCAATAAATAAAATAAAAATAAAATAAAAAACCAAAAATTTTCGTCGGCGCCATCTTTGATTTTATTTTGACCTTATTTTCATAATCAGCGACCCCAAAAACCATGAAAACGACACCCATGACGGAAAAACCAAAAATTTTCGTCGGCGCCATCTTGGATTTTCATTTTGACCTCATTTTCGTAATCAGCGACCCCAAAAACCATGAAAACGATACCCATGACGGAAGAACCAAAAATTTTCGTCGGCGCCATCTTGGATTTTCATTTTGACCTCATTTTCGTAATCAGCGACCCCAAAAACCATAAAAACGACACCCATGACGGAAAAGCCAAAAATTTTCGTCGGCGCCATCTTGGATTTTCATTTTGACCTCATTTTCGTAATCATCTACCCCAAAAACCATGAAAACGACACCCATGACGGAAAAAACAAATTTTTGTCGGCGCCATCTTTGATTTTTATTTTGACCTCATTTTCGTAATCAGCGACCCCAAAAACCATAAAAACGATACCCATGACGGAAAAAACAAATTTTTGTCGGCGCCATCTTGGATTTTTATTTTGACCTCATTTTCGTAATCAGCGACCCCAAAAACCATGAAAACGATACCCATGACGGAAAAGCCAAAAATTTTCATCGGCGCCATCTTTGATTTTTATTTTGACCTCATTTTTGTAATCAGCGACCCCAAAAACCATGAAAACGACACCCATGACGGAAAAGCCAAAAAATTTCGTCGGCGCCATCTTTGATTTTTATTTTGACCTCATTTTCGTAATCAGCGACCCCGAAAACCATTTAAACGACACCCATGATGGAAAACTAAAAAATTTCTATGTTACTTATATTTGTATTTCATTATCACACACATAAAATAAAACATTCCATAACTTGTATTTTTTCCCAATTCAATTCTAAGTAAACCGCAGTAAAACGTGTTACGCACCTCTGCCTCTGCACGTGTGTGTATGAAGAAGCGTACATCACGCACACAGGCGCAAGAACCGTCAGTCGCCGCTCGTTTCGAAGTTACTCGAGTTTGTAATAGCGCTCTTAAGTAGAAATGTGATTTCCAAATCCATGGTTACAGTTTGTCTTACCAACTGGAACATTGGTAACTAACTAAAAAATAGTAACGTTAAACAACAAAGCGATTGTTAACGAGTGAACTTTTATTGACAATCTCTTGTAGTTTAATATTTTAAAATATGATATTCTGGGGTTTTTACAATTATGATGTATGGTTACAAATTTACGTGATGTTGTGGTAAAACTAATAATTTGCTTTTTTGTGTTATTTGGTTATTCGTCTGGGTTTGTACCCGGTTGATAGCAATAGACTCGCCCACTATGAATTTAAAACATAACTGACGAAATGTGGGTGTGCTATTATGTACACACGGCTACACATCAAGCTATAAAAATCCAGTATAATCTGATCGTTAATTGTGCGAAAAGATCTAGTAAAGTGAGGCCAAGATTAACTGGTTTTGTATAGCTTGATGTGTAGCCGTGTGTACGCCTCTGGACTTACCCTCCGAGGATTACAGGCGTAATTGTATGTAGTGTTATAACATAAAACTTACCTTAATCGTGTCAACAGACTCCTGTTTCTTAAGCTCCGCCCTCTTCACAGACTCACTCCTCTTAGCTTCCATCTTCTCTTGTTTCTTCTCTTTCTCCAATTTCTTATCTTGTTGCTTCTCCACTTTCTTTATAGACCCAGTCCTTTCCATCGCTTTGTCTTTGGCCTTATCCTCCTTCAAAGCAGCAGAGTAGTTCCTTTCTTCATGTTTTTCTGGTAGAGAATCCTGTTTCTTCATTTCTGGCTTATTTTTAATTTCTGGCTTCTCCTGTTTTTTCTGTTCAGGTTTTTCCTGTTTCGACTTCTGCTTGTCTTTCGACTTCAAGTCTTCGTCTTTGAGGCTTGAGTCCGACTTCTTTCTGGCTTTCTGTTGGACTTCCACTGTGGGTTGTTCTTGGGTCGTTTGTTGTTTTTTGGGTTTGTCTTCGATTATTATGCTTGTGTCCGTACTTGCGCGGCTGTCATCTATAGGAAAATTATGATTATTATTTACTGTAGCACTGAAAATTTAAATCGGCTGAATAATTTTAATGAATTAGAAAGATGCCAGATCATAACGCCATTGCGGTGATAAAATAAGTACCTATCTAAATAATATTTTTTGCAAAATTCCTGCAAATGAGTTTTTCCATTGACTGAATTTGTAAGGTGAATCCTCCAACCAGCCCGCGAAATTCAAATTTTCTTAAGTTTTTTGCAATTTGCAGGCCAGTGATAGGTGGTATGTTGATGAACATTTGATTCGCGGCTGTAAGACGTATATAGTTATACCTCCGAGCTCATAAAGGTTTAAAAATGACTTTTTACAAGGTCAAAGCCATTCCGGAACCTTTATGAGCTCGGAGGGTTGTATTAATGATTTTGATGATTATAATTCTGTAACTACATACGTCTTACAGCCGCGAATCAAATGTTCATCAACATACAACCTATCACTGGCCTGCAAATTGCAAAAAACTTAAGAAAATTTGAATTTCGCGGGCTACCCTGGAACATCAACCTTAATGGAGATAGGTTCGCCCTCTATTACATTGGACTTAAACATAACTGGCGAAATGTTTATGTACTATTAGGTACATCTTTGCTTAACCCTTTTTGGGATTCCAGTCTTATATATTAGTTTGCCATTATATAATTAGTTTTACTTTAGTTACAGATACCGGCACGGTTCTTGAGCGCTCGGCGGAAGAGAGGGGATCGCTGTGCGCATCGAACACTTTATGACAAATAAAACGCACACCGTTTATTATTTATTGGTCGTGAGGTAAGTGCAGCAGGAGTAAAGAACAAATCCCTTGTGACGGCTATGACGCGATGCGCTACGGGCCAATCACTGCACTTTCCCCGCCCCAAGTCTCACTTCATACCACCAAAGGGACCCAATAACTCACTTTTGCGTCAGCGCTCAAGAATCGTGCCGATGATAATACAATATACTGAAATACTGATTACGGTTCACATAATAACCTCTACGACTAAAAGCACTACTTACCCAAATAGACCTCTCTGGAAACATCCAAGTTGGACATATCAGCGGACGTGTCGATAAAGGACTCGTCGGATAGCGACAAGGACGCGAAGGACGTGGACGTGTCGAACGTGGACTTGTCCAAACTTGTCTTAGGCGAGGATGTGAAGATACTGGGAGTGGATTGTTTAGCTGGAGTCCTGTGGGGGTAAGTTTAGTTAGTATTTGGTGTTTATGTTTAAGCTTAAGTTTACAGGTTTATGCAATGTGAGATTTGCTACTTAATTTAGGTAGGTTTGTACTGTGGGGTTTTGTTTTTTTTTTTTTTATTATCTACTGTAAGTTTCACTCCAATTGGAGTGTACAGGTCAGTCAATGTACAAATAATAAACCCTGACAACAGGCTCTATGCCTTAAATATTTTATACATTACCTAGTCGACATTCCGCACATTCGAACAAAGCGCTTTGCTGGGTCCTTTATTATGCGCACAGCCAAGGAGTGGAATTCCCTGCCTGCGTCGGTTTTTCCGAGTTCATATAACCCTAATTTGTTTAAGTCGCGAGTAAACGGGCTTCTACTGGATAAGCTCGTTCCATCGTCGACATCATCTCTGCCCTTAGGGCAAGATTGAAGTCAAGAGTAAGCCCATTTATAATAAAAAATAAAAAAATGTAAAACAGTCAGTATGTTTTCAGATAGCATACTGGGCACGACTAAATCTCATCTTTTATTCACCTCATTTGTTTTTTTAAATATAAGTTTATTTTAATCTCACTTTAACTTCGAACATCGGTCCTTCGAGCCGGATACCAAATTAATATAAGTTTATACATTAATACAGTTTACATTATTTTATGAGGCATATAGAAATTTTCAGTACAAATCTAAATTAGGCATATCGGATTATTTTGAAGGCTTGGAAGTAAGCTATAGTTTTACTTAAAATTAACGACAATCCCAAATTTGACGTTACACCTCAGGAATGAGATTAAATACAGTTTCCTACGAGTAACCGTCATCTCTTGAGTTACCAACGAGACACCAACTCTCAACAACCAACATACCTATTAGGAAGGTTCCTCGCATGATGTGTAGGCGAGTCCTTCTCCTCAGCGATACGCGGCAGTGGTGCGGGCACGTCGTCCTGCTTGTCTGGTGGGGGCGGCGTGGGGGACGCGGGGGCCGCTGGGGCCCGCCACACCACCCCACGCCGGGGTCCCGCAGGCCCCGCGCCTCCGCCTGTACCGCCGCAGCATAGTGGAGAGATCGAGCATTTGGATTCTGCTGAGCGGGGGTGTAGTCTATGTGGAAAATTATAGATTTATGATTTAAATTCCTGATGAGGAGTATATTTGACTTCTAGTGTTTAATTATATTGTCCTGTCTATCGGGCAGTTACCTACACTCTTAAGAACTGTTTAGTAAGAGCTCGTACTATGTTACCCACCTTTAGATTAAGGTGGATGCGCTAAAGAAGCCCGCAATTCGAATCTTCTTACGTTTTTTGCAATTTGCAAGTCGTATTAGGTTGTATTTTGTTTAAAATATGATTATATAACATAACATGGCTTTACAAAGTTATACTCATTAAAATGGTCAATAAACCCTTCTACATTCATTTTTATCCTACATCAAATGACTTTAGGACCTGCAAAAAAAAAAAAAACGTAACAAAATTTAGGATTTTGCGGGCTCGCTGCGCTTTCTCCTTAAACCACTGGATCACACTTGACACACATGGTCCCTAAACTGAAGAATGTAGTCTAAAATCCAGGTCTCACCTGTCAGGCGACAGAGCTCTCCTCAGCAGCGGCGAGGCAGGGTCGCGGCGCGGCCAGGCACGTCTGCCGCCCGCCACTGTGTCGCGCGCCGCCAGCGGGGACGGACTGCGGGCCTCGCAGCGGCTACGTACGTAGGGGGGTTAGTTGTGATGATGAGTTGCCACATGCTGGTAGATACGTAGGGGGATATGTGCAACATTTCATCGCAGTCTGTTAGTGTGCTTATAAATTGGAAAGTGTATCCGATTTGTCATTATTAGTTTATAGAGAAAAATGTAACCTGTCTATATTGTACTTTTTTGGTTTGCTTTATAGGTACTCTGTTCTCCTCTCTAGGAGAGGGATGGGCTATAATCTACCACGCGGACCCAGTGCGGATTGGTAGATGATACAATCATGTCTTCGAATTATTATTTTTTTTGTTCTAAGACATGCCGGTTTCCTCACGATGTTTTCCTTCACCGTTTTGAGAGCAGTGGTGATGAAATAAATTACACAAAGTAATGCGCCTGACGGGGTTCGAACCCACGACTCACTGTTCGTAAGTCGGGGCCGCCACCACTGGGCCACCGCTGCTCCTAGGACTGCTTATAAGTACTAGGAGTGGTTTAATGTGAGAGAACTTTAAGGACCTCCTTAAAGTTCTCTCACATTAAACCACTCCACATAGAGCAGATTCTATAGTGAAAGTCGAGATTTTTTTATGAATACCGTCCATATATACGTGTACTCCTTTATGCGGGAGGGAACTGGGCGGAAAAACTATTTTCCACTCGAAAATTCAGCGGATACAATTAGAAATGGAAAAAAAGTTCATATTATTTTCTTTACTGGAAAACGGGAAATGTTATGGACGTGACTAGGTTTTATGAAGAAAAATTAATGCTCTATAATTTTTCTTCATAAAATTATAGATCATAATGTTTTGCAATAAATTTCTGGCGAAGAAAATTGAGTTGTATTTCTAATTAATTTAAAGAACCTGCAGTTAATCACAGGAGCGAGGCAAAATGTTATATTCTTTAAGCCTAAATTACATAGAATGATATTTTAGTCACTCATGCACATAGATCATAGACAAACACAGACATAGACAAGATGATAATGTGACATAGTTCCCGTGACAGTAATGTTGCATGTAATGCTTTATGAACGCCTAAAAATGGAAATGTACAAAAAGAAATACTTCATTAGTAAGAAAATCTGAAGGAAACGGAAAAACTTGCCAAATGTATGACATAATTTTGAATGTGTCATATTATTTTTAAGCCCCGTTTGTTTAACGACAGGTCAAACTGAAAATCATCTTAAGAAATCAGAATCAGAGTAAATAAAAACCTAATCAGGATGCATGTCAAACAGTCATGCTTATTGACATGCATCCTGATTAGTTTTTTATTTATTTTCTTGCTTGATTTTTGTGAACTTATGTTTTGTTATTTTTTTGTCATAAAAACAAGGTAATAACCTGGGTTATTACCGATTTTTGGAAGCTCTTAGAGTCGACTATTTGTTTGACATCCAGTTTTAAACCAGCAAATCAATACCATTAGCTGCACAGCAATTCCACAGCAGTTGATATAGTAATATTTCCTTATATATTTTTTTGCTGTTTATATTCTAAACAAAAAACGGATGGTTATTCGTCGATTAGATTTTGTTACTGTAGAACAATTTCGTAGGCTATTTTACATCGATATTGTACATTAAAAAACACACATTTTATCTTCCCTCAAGGACAGTTATCATGTATCTCAGGTTACCTGGTAGGCGAGGCAGGTTGCGGCTGTGGCGAGGGCGAAGGCGTCCTGGCGAGCGGCGACAGCGGCATGTGCTGCAGGGAGGCACGTCGGACTTCGCCCCCCGAGCCCACTGTGCCGGCTACTAGCTTGTGTTTGAGACCGTGGAGAGATGACGGTCTGGGGAGAGAATATTGGGTATGAAAAGACGATATTCCGAAACCGATTACTTTGGAGACGGCGGAGGACTTGTTCATTTTTTTCACTTTTGCCAGAGTAAACTGGTATGGTATTAATTCATCAACAAGAGTGATATCATGTGATTTACCCTATCATCTCTGGTTTTCCTAAGATTTGATGCTCACAACAAAAGTACAGAGCACATTTTTTATTTATTGCGTAAAGTGAGTTTCTGACTCCATGGAATTTATTTTTTATAAAAAATTGAATAAATATATTCTTTCTGTTCTGTGAATATCATCAGAAAATAAAATGTTAAAGATAAATCGATGCCTTGACGTTTATATTCGTAATCCTTCTATAATGCAGCAAACTCAAACCGCCTTATTAATAAAAAATAGTTAAACTACGCTTGATTTATCTCGCATGCCGTCACTTTCTTTTGAATATGTTTGAAGTGAGACGGCATGCGAGATAAACCAAGCGTAACTTAAACCAGGTTTAACTATTTTTATTAATAAGGCGGTATAACTATAAACTAACTATAAATAACTATAAACTCAAAGCATTTATTTCAATTAGACTATTACAGGCACTTTTGAATTTCAACTTATGAAAGTAATTTAGATGCCCATTCCAACCTCTCTATTGAAAAGAATGAGTAAGAAACTCCATAGATGGTGTTATAAATGAAAGCATTATTACGATGGTAGTTGTTAGAATAGTTACCGTTGATAGTGTGTGGTGGTGGTGTTGTGTAGCGGACTGTCCGCCGCAGGGGACGCGGGCGCGGGCGACGGGGAGGACGCGCACTCGCCTGATGATACCATCTGTATGGAATACAAGTACATGTTAGTGATTGCGTTGTTTAAGGTTCGAGATATACCAGAATTCATATTAAAAATGATCTCAATTACAACAGGTAAAGAAAATTAGATGGCAAATATTTTTGAACGAAAATTTCGAAAGCTTCTAGAATCATATATTGCGGAGTTCACTGACGGTCTGCCATTTTTTACTCTTCATCATGTTTATAACATAGTATGCGTTGAGTATAGAAAGGATACTCTTCAAATTCTTCATGACAATCAGTAAAAATAGGTGATACGACACGTTACATTTATAATGATTAGGACACGCGATCGCGACGTAAAATTTACGTATTTGACCGGTGTCTATTTCCGACTGATAGAAGCGCGAGCGCTCTCGGCACTCGCCCCACTCTGGTTAGCGTGTTCAATATGTTTATACTACACCTGCTTGGAAAGTACCTTTATACTTTATCAAATTTACGGTAGAAAGTACGTCATTGCATATCGAACAAATATGCGGGGAGAAAACGCATCTGAGCGGGAGAGAATGGATTTTCATACACTTTTCTCTTCCGCTCAGATTACAATTTGAAAAAAGAACATGTGAAAATTGCAGACGCCATTGGTGAAAATTTTCAATTTGAATTAGAATTTAAATTTAGTTTTTTATTTTCCTCGTAGGTGTAGTATAAAGCACTATGTATCACTAGAGAGAAAGTGCGATTCCCGATCTCGGGTGTTTTAAAGCCCTTGCCTACGGCTTCGGGCTTTAAACGACACCCTCGACGGTAATCGGTCACTTTCTTCTCTCGGTGAACAATGTATGTACTATTACAACTGTATAATTAAATAAAACTGGTGTGTATACATTACCTGATGCATCTCCTGCGAGGCCCTCTTAGTAGATATCCTCCGGAACAGCGAGCACCGTCTGCGCGGACGTGGACGTGGTGGCGCTGTGGCGCGACGGCCGCACCACGCACGACGGCGGCCTCCTGCCTGGGGGGGGGGAGTTATATTAGCCATGGATAGCGGAAGCTAGGATCTTTTGGTAAGTGGCTACAATGCCAACTAATGGTACTACCACCTCGCTTTCTTTTTTATTTAGTACATAACATAATTATCACAAAACAGTTTCTAAACACATTAGTGTCCCTTGTCAACGTCATTGAAGAGCCAATTGAAACATAAAAAATGTAGTAACAATAACGAGACAACTAATAGTTGTAATGAAATGTGCAAACTACTCTACCAACACCCGATATTAGAGCAGTCATATATGTTTTTAATAACATTTAACAATTTTACTTAGATTTATACAGTTTTAAGGAACCAATTATCTAACTTTTGTGCTCACAATTTTCAAGAAGTAATCCCTAATTATTAAGTAATTCCACACAATTGAAACGAATGAACAGAGATTAAAACGGTAGTGTAGATTTAAAATTCATACCTGTATAGTGGTTTGATCTAACGGAGTAGCCCGCAATGTGGCGTGAGGAGCAGCTAACAGCAATCGAAGAACCTGGACATTAACAAATATTAATTAGTAACTCACAATACAAAGTTTAGGTTTAATCTATACTAATATTATAAAGAGGTAAAGTTTGTGTGTTTGTATATTTGTTAAATTGTAAGGGGTATTCTCGGGCTCCTGAACCGATTTTAAAAATTCTTTTACCCATAGAAAGCCACATTATTGCTGCGTGTCATAGGCAACTTTTTATCCCTGTATTCCCGCGGGAACGGGATCTACGCGGGTGAAACCGCGGGACGTCCGCTAGTATATAATAAAAAAATAAAATAAAAATAGCCTTTATTCTACCACAATCTAACAATTATTTAAATAGAATAGAATAGGTTAATATATATCGGATTTTAAACATTAACAACAAAAGCGTTAACCCACAGTTAACCTTCTTTTTTCTATATCCATCTGCCCCGCAATATTCACAAAAGCTTCGATACGATTTCGATTTGACAAGTCGTATGTCTATCTTTTTTTTATCTTAATAAATCAAATCGAAGCGTTTTCGTGTACACTTGTCAGCATTGTTTAAAGTATGAACTACATATTTTTATAATCAGATAACATACCTGTGTGTGCAACAAGCCCTGCACAGACTCTCCGTTGAGCTGTGTGATGAGATCTCCGGCCCGTAGACCGGCAGCCCACGCCGCGCCTTGCTCGTTCACGGCCTACAAATAATAAACATATAACATTAGCATTAGTACCATCATCGTGTCGCTGTCGCTATATTAGCCGGTCACGTGCGTCTCGGATCCAGGATACCCGTAACCTTCACCAGGTCTAGTTAATCACTGTAGGTAAGACATTTTCAGTCTAAAACTATCAAATTTGGACAAGCCCGCCACACTATTCCCAAACCACTGTAACTCCTGTTAGCCAGAATCAACAGTGGCGACCACAAGAAAAGCGCCGAGACAATGAAGCTCGACGAAGTCCCAGAGATATTGTTTAATTGCAATGTCTACACTATTTTATGATATTAATCGTTTCTGTGGGTGAATTAATATATCCCCCATCGGGTTAAACAGAAGTGTTTCTAAAATTGCATCCACATTTCTGCTCCTCAGAAATGATTTATGGAAAACTCAATAACACTGTGACCCGGGAATCGAACCTAGGACCACATATACAACAGTCGTCCAACAAGGCAACCGGCAGTGGGTAAATCTAGACAAAAAAAAGATGAATAACTGGTACTCACCGAGACCAAATGATGCATAGTATAGTAGTCAGTATCGCCGTAGTACACTCGCACTGTATGTATGGTGAAGCCGAAGCCGCGCGGACCGCGACGTACAACTATCGGCGGCTTGGATGACTGGATCAACCTGTTGATGGTACAAGTATTACAATATTATAAGCTGGAATAAACTATTTAACAGGGATAGAAGATGTAGTACTAGGGAAGGAATTATTAGAACATAGCTGTAATTTGCAAACTTTGTACCGAAATATAAGGTCCCATTAAAATAGGTGGACAAAAATTTAGGAATCATTCAGACCACCAAAATAAGGACGATGGTAAAAATAATAATAAGAAAAACGCATTTAAGTACCTACTCATAAAGGACGAGTTTGTTTTAGAGTGCTGGCAATTTAATATTTTAAGTCAAAATAAAATCACTTTATTTAGTTTTTTTTTTTGTTTAGATATCTTTATTAGGCGTTCTGAACGCTGTGTTAAAATTTGTCCACCTATTTTAATGGGACCTTATATACACATAACATACACGAATTCATAGTATAATGGTGGGTGCTTTCTGGCTAAAAACAGACATTTCTTGTGAAAAACCAATCCAGTATCAGAGTAACATAGCTGGGTGACTGGGGACATGACAAAATTATAAGAGTAACAGTTCCGTTACATAACTATGGTTTATTTGCCATTTTGACGTTCAATCAAAAAAAAATCGGTTGTCTGTAAAGTCGGTTTAGGTACTGGCGATACTTGAACGTGACAACGTCATAAGAAAATACAGCACTTACATTGCTATAAACAAACAATTAACACGCCGTTGCTATGGAACGACAATTAACACGCCGTTGCTATGGAACGCCTCAGAGCGAGGTAACGACGCATGACGTCATCTTTTTTCGTGCGTGCAGCCGGCCATCGAATTATAAGACGTTATCACGTCAATAACAAACTCTTCTCGTAGATATGGTTTTTGCTCTGAAGTTCCGTGGTTCCATTCCCGATAAGGATATTGAAATGACCCATGGACCCGGTAATGGGTCGACCTACAAGGACCACGGGTAATGAGTTACTGCAAACAATCTTCTTATTAAAACAGCTTCTATCAAAGTATACTCACGAGTGACTGGGCAGCGCGAAGGGCGAGGGCGGGTCTCTGCAGGGCGAGGAGTCTCGCGAGGAGTTGGTGGACGATGTGTTACCGGCGCAAGGGGAACCGGCGCCTATGCTTAGTGTGCTGTCATCTGCTGAAGAGGTCGTAAGTTTAGTTACATCAGTTACTAAGTAGGAATTGCCCGTAATATGAAAGCACAGCTAACAACGCCTATTCAAAACTAGTATACACTCATCTGTCATTGTACGGGAAGCGCATAGAAAGTGAAATCGATGGATGATGTGTCGCCGTGTGTATAGATTTCCCGTACGATGAGTGAGCCACATAAACTCGTTTTGTATAGTTTGATTGGTCGCCGTCGTACAGAGGCTCATAATGACAATTTTATAACGTTACTAGCGGACGTTCCGCGGTTTCACCCGCGTAGATCCCGTTCCCGTGGGAATACAGGGATAAAAAGTAGCCTATGACACTCAGCAATAATGTGGCTTTCTATTGGTGACAGAATTTTTATAATCGGTTCAGTAGATCCCGAGATTACCCCTTACAATTTAACAAATATACAAACACACAAACTTTACTTCTTTATAATATTAGTATAGATTATATTAGTATAGATTATTACGGTTGGTATATTAATCGCATTGGCGACGCTAAATACTGTTACGACGGTCATCTAGAATCTTCGAGAAACCGCGCTAATAACTGTGTAGTACCTAGAAAATACGAGTTCATTCTTTTAGGTACCTATTTCCGTAGTAGGTATAGAACTTACATTGTATTCAAGGTCAGGCGCCGGGAGTCGCCGGCAGTTGTCATTGTAATTGCGACCGTATGCCGACGACGTAAAGTAACTTCTTCCTTGTCGGTTCTTTTATCTTTAAATTTATTTTTTTTGTTAATGTTTTTTTGTGGATGCTTTCTTGAATAATGGTGAATTATCTCGAATATCTTTTGTTTGCGTGGGTATAAAAGGACCGATTGAGGACGAAGTGAGTCAGTTCACTTTTAAGCGAGACAACGAAAGGTTCGAAGAGTTATCTAGTGCGACAAAGTGTTCAGTACTGTTGAAGTGATTGTGAATACGTGTTTTGCGATTAATAAAGTTAATTCGTGTGTTTAATTGGTAGTGATTTTATTTATCCCATACCCAGCTCGTAACAATTTGGTGTCAGAAGTGGGGATAAATAATGCCGATTCTACCGAAGGACGACACGGATAGTATCCGTACGAGGAGTCAGCGGCAGCAAGGTATGGACCAAAGGCGATTTGGAGACTCTCCGACACAGACACCGGGCGATGTCCAGCCTACGTCAGAGCCAGTCGCTGGCTCATCCGCAGTTGCTCCAGCTGTAGCGGTGCCTGACTTGTCTGCCTTAATGGCACTGCTGCAAGACCAGGCCCGTCGTCAGGAGGAGCAGGCTCGTCGTCAAGAGGAGCAGGCTCGTCGTCAAGAGGAGCAGGCTCGTCGTCAAGAGGAGCAGGCTCACCAGTTGCAAGAACAGTTGCGACGAGACAAGGAGGAACAGGCTCGCCAGTTGCAGGAGCAGCGGCAACGGGATAAGGAGGAGCAAGCTCGCCTTCAAGAGGAGCAGGCTCGACGTCAAGAAGAACAGTTGCTCCTGATAAAAGATCTTCACGCATCAGTTGGGAAAGAGCTGAGCGTGATGAAGGAGCAGGTAAAGCAGCACGACAACCGTATCGCAAAGGCCGAAATTCAGATCGCCGACGTGAAGAAGGCCTTGAGCGAAATTAAGGTTGGAGACGGGGCTGTGGCTTCGGTGATTGCTGCACCTTCAGTACGTGGGTTTAAAGTGCCGCCATTCGACGGAACATCTTCGTGGTCGGCCTATAAAATTCAATTTGAGGCCGTTATGAAGGCGAATGGGTGGACCAAAGGGCAAGCCATGACCGCGCTCACTTTGGGTCTCCGAGACCAGGCCCTTACCATTCTTGAGGCACTCGGGAAGGATGTGACCTATGAACAGCTGCTGGAAGCATTAGAGTCCAGATACGGTGACGCGCACTTGGAGCACGTCTTCCGTGCTAAACTAAGGGATCGCGTTCAACGAAGTGCCGAGAACTTACAACAGTGGGCCCTGGAAGTTGAAAAGTTGGTTCGGAAAGCTTACCAGTCTGCCCCTGCGCTTATTAATGGCAATCTGGTACAGGTGTTCATCGATGGAATACGCGACTTGGAGGTTAGAGCCGCTGTGAGACTTGAGCATCATGAGACGCTGAAAGATGCCTTGGCCCATGCCTTAGAAGTAGAGGCAGTGAGGCAGGACCACCGTACGCACCGGGTCAGGGAGGTTGTAGCGTCACCTGTACGCGACCGCCCGCAAGGATACAGCCCTAGGTGCTACACTTGTGGAGAAAGGGGTCATCTTCGATCAAGCTGTCCTAAGCGCAGCTCACCAAGAGAAGACCAACCTCAGCAAGGAAAGGTGGCTGAAGTGGCTGCCCAACCACACCAGGGAAACGAGTAAATGCCAGGACTGGGGGGCGGGTGCTGGCTGGTTTTGAAAGAGCCCCGAGGATCTCGATCTCACAAGTACATGACGGGAACAGCCTGACTATCAACGGCGAAGTCAACGGAACTCCATGCAAACTGACTTTGGATACTGGAGCTTCTCACACGGTCGTCAATTCTGACCTGGCGAATCGGTTTCTTGGGGGCTACTTCAATAACCGGGACCGTATTCGATTATTAACAGCTACCGGTCAGCACATAACCGTCCGAGGCAAGAAGGAGGTGGAGTTAAAGTTAGGTGATAGAATTTACCGACACAATGTCATCGTGGCCGACATAGTCGACGATTGCATCTTGGGCTTGGACTTCATGCGGAAATATCGTTGTGAGATCGACATTGACCAAGGAGTGTTGAAATGTGGATCAGAGGAAGTCTTCATGGAAGGTGCACCATCAGGGAAAGTGTACTGTTTGAAGGAAATTGTTCTTCCTCGCAGATCAGAAACGATCGTGCCAGTCAAGTTACCACCGAATTCTGGACACAAAGATCGAAGTGTTCTGATAGAAAGGGTGAACAATGAGTTTTCCTGGAAGATGGCACGAACTCTGGTAAAGGCCAACAACATCTCAGCTGTACGCATCCTGAATCCAAGTGACAAGGAGCAAGTGATTAAGAAGGGTACCTTGATCGGCACTTGTGAGGAAGTAGCTTGGATGCGTCAATTGCAAGATCTACCTACCGGAAGCAAAATTAGTAGTGCCAAATTCGACGTGTCAACGCTTCTTGAAGACTGTCATTTAAGTGAAGGAGAAATGGACAAGGCTGAGAAGATGTTACTTCAGTACGCCGGTATTTTCTCTACGGGTGATGCTGACATAGGAAGAACTGGACTGGTTCAGCACAGGATTAATACAGGCAACGAGTTACCTATCCGTCAGCGACCAAGGAGACTGCCAGTTGCACGGGAAAAAGAAGTGGAAACCATGATTGAGGGTATGGTGAAGGATGGTGTCATAGAGCCTTCATCCAGTCCATGGTGTTCTCCTGTGGTCCTGGTAAAGAAAAAGGACGGCAGTATGCGCTTCTGTGTGGACTATCGACGACTGAACGACGTCACGAAAAAGGACAGCTATCCACTGCCTAGGATCGATGACACACTGGATACGCTGGCGGGAATGAAGTGGTTTACCACACTAGACCTGAAAAGTGGTTACTGGCAGGTAGAAATAGACCCCAGGGATAAGGAGAAGACTGCATTCTCAACAGGAAAAGGATTGTGGCAGTTTAAAGTTATGCCTTTCGGTTTATGTAATGCTCCTGCAACGTTTGAAAGGCTGATGGAGCAAGTACTTGCCGGGTTGATTGGGGATGCATGTCTTGTCTATCTAGACGACATAATCATTGTGGGCCGTACGTTTGAAGATCATCTTAGAAACCTCAACCGAGTGCTGTCGAAGATCCAAACGGCAAACCTGAAATTAAGTCCGAAAAAGTGCTCGTTTTTCAGGAAACAAGTGAACTTTTTAGGACACATAGTTTCGGGGGAAGGTGTTCAAACAGACCCAGAGAAAGTAGTCGCCGTCAAGGATTGGCCAGTTCCGAAAGACAAGACACAGGTTAGAGCATTTTTGGGTTTGTGCTCCTACTATCGCCGGTTTGTGAAGAATTTTGCCGACATTGCGAAACCTCTACACAGACTCACTGAGGAAAAGCATCAATTCTGTTGGGATGAGAACTGCGACGCCGCATTTCAAGAATTAAAGGGACGTCTGTGCAATACTCCTATTTTGGGATATCCTGACACTGAAAATGACTTTATAGTCGACACAGACGCAAGTAATACTGGGATTGGGGGCGTGTTATCTCAACGGAAAGGAGATCAGGAGGTTGTTATAGCTTACTTCAGCAAGTCTTTATCCAAACCAGAAAGGAATTACTGCGTAACGAGACGAGAGCTGCTCGCCGTAGTGAAGACATTGCAGCACTTCAGTAAGTATTTGTTGGGACGGAAATTCCAGCTACGAACCGATCATGCTGCATTGAAGTGGCTATTACAGTTCAAGAATCCAGAGGGGCAAGTGGCGAGATGGATTGAACTACTGCAAGAGTTTGACTTTGTAACCGAACATCGCAGTGGGAGAACTCACGGTAACGCAGACGCCTTGTCAAGAAGACCTTGTCCTGAAGACTGCAAGCACTGTGCCAGGCAAGAGACTAAGGAAGTAGTGCCCGTGAGGATGCTTAGAACGGATCTCAGCGATGAATGGAAGGAGACTCTACAACAGGCTCAACAAAATGACTCGGACATCAAGCCAATCTTCGACTGGATCAAAGCTGGTGCTCCGAAGCCCAAGTGGAGTGATGTGGCTGCGATGAGTTCCATCACGAAGAGTTATTGGGCACAATGGAACAGTTTGGAGATCCAGGATGGAGTCTTGTGCCGTAAATGGGAAAACGCTCGAGGGGACAACTGTCATCTACAAATGGTTGTCCCTAAAGCTAAGGTACCGGATGTTTTACGGCTCTACCATGATGGTTGCTCAGGAGGACATATGGGGGTAAAAAGGACTCTACTGAAAATCAGAGAGCGCTTTTACTGGATCCACTGTCGTGATGATGTGGAAGACTGGTGTCGCAAATGTACCAGCTGTGCGGCTGTGAAGGGACCCCACACACGAAGCAGAGGTGCATTGAAAGTGTACAACGTTGGAGCTCCCTGGGAGCGGATAGCACTGGACGTTGCCGGACCATTTCCAGAAAGTGACAGCGGAAACAAGTACTTCATGGTTGTCATGGACTATTTCACAAAGTGGCCAGAAGTCTTTGCCATTCCTAACCAAGAAGCTACAACAGTCGCAGATAAATTGGTTCAGGAAGTCTTCTGTCGTTTTGGAGTACCCTTAGAAATTCACAGCGATCAAGGAAGGAATTTTGAATCGCAAGTTTTTCAGGAGACTTGTCGATTGATGGGTACACACAAAACCAGGACCACCTCTTACCACCCACAATCTGATGGAATGGTGGAACGATTCAACCAGACGTTGGAAAGATATCTGGCAAAAGTTGTGGAAAACAGGCAAAGGGATTGGGACAAGCACATACAGCCGTTTCTTCTGTCCTATCGGAGTGCAGTTCACGAAAGTACGACTGTAACTCCAGCCTTCGCGAACTTTGGAAGGGAATTACGGTTGCCTGCAGATTTAATTACTGGAACTCCCCCTGATGTCCCACGCAGTGTAACGGATTACGCGAATGACCTGCGTAACAAGTTAAATGATGTGTATGAGCATATCAGGCAATCCGGACAACAGATGTCTGAGAAGATGAAGACTCGTTATGACCGGAAGGCAAACAGTCGTGGTTTCGACGAAAATTCGCTGGTGTGGTTGCATAACCCAGTGCGGAGCAAGGGAAAGTCTCCGAAATTGCAAGCAAAATGGGATGGACCATACAGAGTTGTGACCAGGATCAACGATGTCACCTACCGAATACAGAAGGGTCCGCGAGGTGCGCCTAAGGTTGTGCATGTGGACCGACTGGCGCGATATTACGGGACTAATGATGCTCGGGACGAGCATGTCTAAGGAGGGAGCAGTGTTACGACGGTCATCTAGAATCTTCGAGAAACCGCGCTAATAACTGTGTAGTACCTAGAAAATACGAGTTCATTCTTTTAGGTACCTATTTCCGTAGTAGGTATAGAACTTACATTGTATTCAAGGTCAGGCGCCGGGAGTCGCCGGCAGTTGTCATTGTAATTGCGACCGTATGCCGACGACGTAAAGTAACTTCTTCCTTGTCGGTTCTTTTATCTTTAAATTTATTTTTTTTGTTAATGTTTTTTTGTGGATGCTTTCTTGAATAATGGTGAATTATCTCGAATATCTTTTGTTTGCGTGGGTATAAAAGGACCGATTGAGGACGAAGTGAGTCAGTTCACTTTTAAGCGAGACAACGAAAGGTTCGAAGAGTTATCTAGTGCGACAAAGTGTTCAGTACTGTTGAAGTGATTGTGAATACGTGTTTTGCGATTAATAAAGTTAATTCGTGTGTTTAATTGGTAGTGATTTTATTTATCCCATACCCAGCTCGTAACAATACCTTTTTTTTGTTATAGTCAAAGTCATGGTCTGCAGAATTTGTCAGAATGTTGTCTTAGTATAGATATGCAATGAGGAGGGATGAAAATAATGTGACTTAAAGAGTGTAGAGCAGGGATGGCGAACCAATGGCACGCGTGCCATTGATGGCACGTTGAAGAATATTTTAGGCACGCCACCGAATTTTTAACCATATTTTCAACTATGCCTACGAGTCATTATTTTCAGAGATGTATAACATAAGATTCGATTAGAAACCGTTTGGTAGAGGAGTCTAGTTCAAGAAGCAATCTTACTTTAATTTGAACTACACGTAGAATTGAAACACTTATTACGACATTTGACGGCACGTGTAAGGTCTCAATAAACTTTTTTTTAGAAAAAATGGCACGTTGATCCATAAAGGTTCGCCATCCCTGGTGTAGAGGAAGGCCAAAGAACAGATAAGAACAGTTTACCTGGATGAATAACCAGCGACAATCCAGAAGTGCTAGCCGACCGTCTCATAGACTTGGCTACGATAGCGTTGGGCCTGGACTTCTCTGGTCGTTCCGGTCGCTCGGGCCGGTCCGGTTTGTCTGGCTTGTCGGGTCGGTCCAGACTTATGCTTTTGTGTTCATCTTTTCTAGACATGTCGGAGCTGAGAATGAAAAAAAAAATAGTTATTAATAAGATTTATCTTGGTAAAAAATGGGGTCAGTTATTGGATTAGTTGCAAATAATAGATTAATTAAATATGCATGTAGCCTAGTATTTTCTTTAGTTTGTAAGTAGATAATACCAGAAGACCAAAGAAATTATGAATGGATTTTATGAAAGACTAGCTTTTGCCAGCGGCTTCGCCCGCGTGAAAATGGTGATTTTCCATACAAACTTTCATCCCCTATTTAACTCCTTTAGGGGTTGAATTTCGAAAAATCATGCGACGCGCGAATCATTTTGCCGCGCGGATATTTTTACATTGCGATATCTTCTAAGATATTTGTTTAAACTGTATAGAGTATAGGGCACAAATATTCTATATTCAATTTTCGTTCTAACAAACACATTTATTTAGATATAGATTAATACCATATGGAAATAAGCTTCGCAAAAAATAATTATTTTTAACCTAACAGTTTAACAGTAAAAAAAGGTTACAGTGAGTCAATCTTAAAAGATAGATATATTATGCTGTCGCGGACTTTTTTAGGCATGATGACAAATTTTGAAAAACTGGTTTTTCAGGTTCAGAAATAAATATTATATATAATGTATATCAAATTTCTGCTTAAAATGAGGAATCAATATGAAATAAAATACATTTTACTTTAAATTTTTTTCATTTCCGCCAAAACGCTTCAATCTGTCATGGCGTCGCTTGTGACGTCACGTTCGACGTAAACATTGACGGCTAGTACGGCTACAGTATTAATTTTGCATTGTTTGTGTTTTAAAAGTTCTAAAATATGAGTTCGAGACCATATAGGTGTTGTGCAGTGCCTCTGTGTACTAATACAACTATAAAAAGCCCGGACAAGTTATTTATATTCGTTCCATATGATAAAACAATACGAAATAAGTGGCTTAAACTTGCAAGACGTGATATAAAAGGTATATAGCCTAATAACTCAGCTTTATTTCTGTGAAGATCACTTTGACGTAAGTATTTACTTATATTTGTAGATTCCACATAGTTTCCAAACCATTATAAATATAACAACTCAGATTACAACTATGTATTTGGTAGGTAAATATTAAAAGAATCAACATCCATTGTTGCTTGTGATCAGACTGGCCTGTTGGTCTAGTGGTTAGTGACCCTAACTGCTATGCCGGAGGTCGTGGGTTCGATTCCCACCCAGGACAAATGTTTGTGTGATGAGCACGATCATTTGTTCTGTGTCTGAGTGTAATTTATCTATAATATGTATGTATTTAGAAATATATAAGTATGTTTATCAGTTGTCTAGTACCCATAACACAAGCTCTGCTTAGCTTGGGACTAGATGGCGTTGTGTGATAGTTGTGGAATATTATTATTATTATTAATTGCAATATAACCTCCAAGCGTAATAGGTATTAGAAGTTTCATTGAAGGGTATATTGAAAAACAGAAAGTATAGGTACATAATATTTTGAAACATTTTGTTTTATGTTTATTCATTTATAAGTGATTTCATTGTATGATTTGTACATAAATGGATGTTTTTACATTCCTAAATTCTGACGAACAAAAGTCTTTATTTGACCCTAGAAACGCTCCTAGAATCAACAAGTCGACTCTTGGCAAATTTGTGCTGGTTTCCTTTGTAAATCCTGGTCCCATTTTTGTATTTTCACTTTCTATTTTATTTAATATATTTATGAAAACAAACCAAATTATCCACTCGTTACTAGAGGGAAACTAAGAAGAGCTGTCATTGTTGTCGAACGTGACGTAATTCGCTCTGATTGGCGTTCAACATAACATGGCGGATTGTCGTATTTTGTGGTTTTATTTTATTAAAATATTAAATAATCTCACTCGTAATTAAAAAATAAATACGTTTTTTGCAATCCATAATTTACATTTCATTACATAAATGCATTACTTTAGTGACTTTTGTTTACTGTCATCATCCCTATTCCTTCATACATGATATTTGCGTAACTTAAACCGTTTTCGCAGCGCACGCAGCGGAAGCTCTCAAAAAGGAAATACCTTTTCCCGTTTTTGTAACATTTTTCATTAAGCTCCGCTCCTATTAGCCGTAGCGTGATGTTATATAGCCTAAAGCCTTCCTCGGTAAATGGACTATCCAACACAAAAAGAATTTTTCAATTCCAACCAGCAGTTCCTGAGTTTACCTCGTTCAAACAAACAATCAAACAAACAAACTCTTCAGCTTTATAATATTAGTATAGAAATACTCACAGTCTCGGCACCAGCGCCATACTATTGCCCAGTGGTGGATGCGCCGCCAGTAAGGTAGAGTGGCTGGGCACGTGCGGGGGCTGCGCCAGCGGGTGCGTGTGTATGGAGTGCGGCGCGTGCGCACGCAGCGCTACACGACGCCGTGCCGCCGGGGACACGTCGTCACTGTCCGTCTGGGAGGACTCCGCTGTTGACGTGCCGCCTATCATCTGGAAATTGGAAGGGATAGGAGTGAGTATGTGGGGAATGTGTACGGCGACATGAATTTGGGCTTAGAGTTGATTTTACTGCTGCTTAAGTGCTTGGCCAGACTGGCAGTGCGGAGCGGGGAGCGGCGCGGGTGCGGGAAGGCGCGTGGTTGTGCCTGCCCGCTGTCGACCGCGTCGTTGTCGTGTCCAGTGTTTGACAAAATATAATATGGATCAAGAAGTCTGGTTTTTACTGGAAAATTCTTGCCACCCGCGCACACACTGCGGCCACTTGTATGAACGAGCTATGGCGCGAGTTGCCCGCTCGTTTGCCGCGGATAGTAGCCCGCGCCGCTTCCCGCGCCCGCTTGCTCACTATGGACGCTCAAATGAAGTTCATACGTTTGAGTACGTCGCGCCGCGCCCGCCCCGCGCCCGCGTTTGCAGTCTGGCCTTACACTAAAGATATAGACCTAGCCTAGTTTAAGGGCAGAATTAAGCCTATTGTTTTTAACTATCTATTTATATCTTTGCTAAATTAGGACTTGTCATTGTTGTATTTAAACAATGTTAATAAATAAATTATTAATTTTTTATATGGCTACACTGGAACAATAAATAATTTACCTGCTGCGTATAAAACAATAGGGGATCGGACTGGGTCAAAATAATATGATTCTGTTTAGTCCGTAAGTTAGATTATCGAAAAATATTGAATACGTGTTTTTTGTTTTATCAAATCAATATAAAATGACGTAGATAAAACGCGTCAAAGATCTTGGAGTGGGGCTTGAAACGTCACTTGTGTCGTCAAAATGTACTATCATATGACGTCACACGAGTTTTCGAAGAACTGTATCGTCTTCATTTTAAGTTTACGTGAAAAAAGAAAAAATACGTGTCTAATAATTTTTGGAAATCTATCTGACGGACTTATTAGTTTTTTTTTTGTCCGATCCCCTATTGAACCCTTTTATATTCCGTTCATACGTGTCTAGGGTTAAAAACGATGCTTAAAACAGAAACGAAATTGAAATAAACAACAATAAAAGATCAAAAATTCAAGATCTCCAAAATACTCCGAACTTATCATTATTTATTTAAAACGCAAGAAAATACCCGCCATTCTGGAATCCAGAACGTCACATAAAGTAAAGAACATACTTAAACAATAAGTCCTGTCCTTATACATCTAAACATCCACTTATAAAATAAAACCTCAACTAAAAAATAGGTAATTCCCACTCACCGGACACTTAGGATGATGATGCAACGGCGCGGTAGGCGTGGTGGGCGGTCCGGCACTGTCCGGCGTGCCCGGCCAGCTGTCCGTACTCTGTAGGAATAACGGCAAATAAACAAAGAGGTCTCAAGCATAACATGGACTAGTGAAGAAAGTAGTAAAGAAAATATGATATCTAGATTATGGGTGAATATTCTAACCTAACAGAGCTCGGAGAGCGGAGCTCGTGGCTTAATAAGAACTGGCACTCGGGTCGATCTTTAGGTAAAGCTGTGCTTGCCTAGGTCGGTCTGTGGATGGGTGACCGCCCGACATACTGAGTTTCCTCCGTGCCTCGGAAAGCACGTTAAGCTGTTGGTCCCGGCTGCCATATATTTAAATATATATCTTTGGCAGTCGTTACAGGTAGTCAGTGACCTGAAATTCTGACATCCAGTCTTACCAAAGTATTACCTAGTATTAACTGGGTTGTGGAGGTCAGATAGGCAGTCGCTCCATGTAAAATACTGGTATTATTTGGCATGTGACGATGCACAGCATCCTGTGGGAGAGGGCGTTGTATACTTCCCGTTAATTTTCAACCAATCACAGCTCTTTTAGTCACGTGTTTCCGGTAGTCACGTGGTCCCAGGTGGCGTGTTCGCTAATGGCGGACTTTTACCTCATAGCGTCGTTACTTCTCGAGCAAGCAACATCTAAGTTACAGTTTGCAGTTATTTTTAAACATTTGGAATCTATCTTATTTCAAGAAGAAGAAGTGCTAAGTGTTATAAATTAGCAATAAAATGAGTGAAAATCTTTTTTATTTCAAAAAGAAGTGCTAAGTGTTATAAATTAGCAATAAAATTAGTGAAATTCTTATTTTATTTCAAAAAGAAGTGCTAAGTGTTATAAATTAGCAATAAAATGAGTGAAAATCAAATAAATAGTGCTATTACGAATAATAGTGATTCGGAACAAAAAGTGCAGGTAGGCGACGACTTGATGACCTTCATCGAGCCGTAAACGTCTGCTACAAAGAGTGATTCGAGCTCTTCGCAATCTGACTCTTCAGGTTGTGGTTCTGAGGTAAAGCAACGGAAATGCGGTAAGTCTTCAGACATTTCTAACCTTATGAAACAAGTGGCTGTACTAACGAACCTTTTAATGCAAAAAGTTGGTACATTCGTATCCGGCTCGACACCGAATACAGCGGCTTATGTGCTGGAACCAGTTCCTGGTTCTAGCTGCGCATTATTCTAAGACTATAATTTGAACCGCCCGCCGGCGGTTACCAATAAATGTTTGGTGGAGTTTCGCTGTTAAAATTAGGCATTATTAATAGGTGCCTAAGGGACCCTAAAGTGCCTCGCTCTAATCCGGACCTCGTGAAGCGACTTGAAGCGTTACAAGCGTTCGGTGAGTAGCCATGGAAGGATGTGCGCTACGTGGACGCCTTGAGGATTCATAACACTTCACCTGGTTTTGTTGAGCTTGATATTACCTAACGATGAACTTCGACAGTTTGTTAAGAGTAAAGATTACGCGGCGAACTCCGAGAGATTGATAGCAGCCCTGTGTACCTAAGTGCTTGGCCAGACTGCAAACGCGGGCGCGGGGCGGGCGCGGCGCGACAAACTTAAACGTATGGAACTTCATTTGAGTGTCCGTAGTGGGCACGCGGGCGCGGGAAGCGGCGCGGGCTACTTTCCGCGGGGAGCGCGCGGGCAACTCGTGCCATAGCTCGTTCATACAAGTGGCCGCAGTGACTGCGCGGGGCGGCAAGCGATAAACCGCGCGGGAGCGGCGTATCTCAAACTTTAGTCTGCGCCAGATAACCAGATAAATTGGATTTATTTATTTAGCTTTAACTTTTATAAGTTAAAGCTTAAGAAATTAATCCAATTATTTATAATTATTTATAGAAGTATCCAATTAATTAAAATAACCGAATTTTAAAATTCTTACCAAAAAAATTTTTGCTTTTTTTTTGCTTCGGCGTAAGTTGTTATTTTTTTTTATAATATAATTTTCTATATTTTGTAATATGTAGTCAAACGTATCCATTGACATTCTTGTATATTCAAAAAACTTTTGAGGTTGGTCTCGCAATCTTTCATACAGTGTGTAAAATTCTCCTTCATTTTCTCTGGTTAAATTAATTTTATTAACTCGATTTTTCACTTTTAGCATTTGCCATTTAAAGTAAGAATTTTCCAATAAAAACAAGTCTTCGTCATCCATATTATATTTTGACAAACACTGGACGAACAGTTGAACGCGACAACGCTCGGAACGAAATCGCGGTCCAGTGCGGACAGGCAAATCGCGCGCGTTGCCGCACCCGCGCCGCTCCCCGCGCCGCGCTGCCAGTCTGGCCAAGCACTAATGCTTTAATTTCACAACGCGAGTTACTGAATCAAAGCTTACAGAATTTCTTCTGATGCTTCACTAAAACCATCTTAAAATTTTTCGATATTTATTTTCGATAAAATTTCGCAATCGTTTTCTATCAATCTTTCTTTCAATAATTTCTACCCTCATTAAAATTTCACAAAATTAGTGAGGAAATCATGCAGCTCGTTTGCGGAAAATGAGCTGAATAATATAGAAAATCGCCGGGAGCGTATCCTAAGCGAAATTGCAAGTAAGAACCTTCGTGACGGTCTGCGTAAGATCCTTCCGAGTTCTAATTTTCATATAAAATTTCGGAATCATTTCTACCCTCATCAAAATTCCACAAAATTTGTGAGAAAATCATACAGCTCGTTTGCGGAAAACGAGCTGAATATATAGAAAATCGCCAGGAGCGTATCCTAAGCGAAATTTCAAATGAGAACCTGCGTGATAGTCTGCGTAAGATTCCCCCGAGTTCTGATTGCCTATTCGATGAAATTCAGCTGTGCGCTTACTTTCGTCAAAAGATTGAAATTCTAGAAGGGACAAGACCCCGGCCATGCAAAGTAACAACAACAAAAGGACACCATTTTTACGGAGGCTGCCTCCGAGCGTATCGGAGGCAGTGTCAGACGCTTTGGGCTCCGAAGGCCCTTCTCGGAATCATCACGGGAATGCGTCTGCCATTTACCTCCAAACTACCACTGATTCATCCATCAGTACGAACTTTGCGTCAATTCAAAACAAGAACAGTTCTACAGAAGAAACATGGCACATGACTCGCAGCTACACCACTTTTACGGAGGCTGTCCCCGAGCGTATCGGAGGCAGTGTCAGACGCTTTGGGCTCCGAAGGCCCTTCTCGGAATCATCACGGGAATGCGTCTGCCATTTACCTCCAAACCACCACTGATTCATCCATCAGTACGAACTTTGCGTCAATTCAAAACATGAACAAAAGTTCTACAATAAAGAAGAAACATGACACATGATTCGCAGCGACACTACTTTTACGGAGGCTGTCTCCGAGCGTATCGGAGGCAGTGTCAGACGCTTTGGGCTCCGAAGGCCCTTCTCGGAATTATCACGGGAATGCGTCTGCCATTTACCTCCAAACCACCACTGATTCATCTATCAGTACGAACCTTGCGTCAATTCCAGACCATTCAATCACTAGAAATGTCAATCTAGGTGAAATAATTATTAGAACAAGGCGTTCTAGAAGTTGTGGATCATCGCGATTTCGGTCCGAGTTTTTTCTCAACAATGTTTCTCACAAACAAGAGCGACGGCTCCAAGCGGTCCATATTCAACCTGAAGCGCCTGAACCGTCACATAGTTCCGAAACCATTCCACCGGGTCTCTTACTTTCAGATATCCCATTTTTTACAAAAGGAGGGCTGGATTGTGAAGCTGAACCTTTCCTCGGCATATTTGCACGTAAGCGTCTTGAGAAACCACCGACAGTTCCTCAGACTAATTTATGGTCAAACAATTCAACATATTACCTGCTGAATTTCTCAGTGTTGACCAACTGGGTGGCCCTACTTCGACGATTTGATCGAGAAGTCTTTTCCATTTGGCATTTGGAACACCAAAGAGAATTTCAAGTATTTACCCAGGCAATTCTATCTCTTTCGAAGTACGAAGAGGAAAAATTTCACTGAAAGAAGCTCAGATTATTTTAGGCACTCTCAACTTCACCAGCTTTGTCAATCCAAGAGGTCGTTTTTACTGCCGCCAACTTCTAATTCTTTCTCTGACTTTGAAGCGTCTCCCTCTTCGCAAAGCTGTAGAAATTTCACAACTGGTCATGAAGGATCTGGAATGGTGGGTCACACCCTTAAAAAAGCCGTTTTTTCGGTGCAGCTTGCACCTGAAGTTGATTCACCATTTTATGACTACGGATGCTGCAGATTACGGGTGGAGAACACAGATAAACGATCTTCCGGTTTTAGGAAACCAGATCAGCGGTGCTGGCACTGCAATCTCGCGGGGAACAGGTGGCAGAATGGCATCTGCTGAGACCAGCTCTCAGATAATTGTTTCGTAAAGTTGGGGTTCCCAAGTAGACCTTTTTGCCACCTGGGAATCCAGACTCATTAGCTTAATTCTGCAACCCCTTCAGTCGCTATTTCAGCTGGCGTGGGTGTTTCCGCTTCCCAGCGTAATCTAGCCCCTTACTATCTGAACTCGGCTCAGGACAATTTATTGATAGTGGCTCCACTCCAATGAGGTAGTGGTTACTGGATCTTCGACGCCGAGCTCTCTGCTGATCCTTGAGTATCCCCACCCAACCTAGGTCGAATTGTAGATCGGAGCACGGGCCTGCCACCTCCTCGCATTCAAGACATAGAGCTCTATGTTTGGAAGATAGAGGGTGGGGCGAAATAACTAGTAATTGGTCAGAAGCTGAAAGGTCCCAGCTCCGATCTAGCTGTGGCACACTTAGAACATAGACCGGCCTGGTCCCTTTTTAAAGATAACAATTTTGACTTCAATAATTCTCCCAATAATATTAGTTTGTCACGCCTCGATTAATTGAGGAGAGATGAGCCTCTCCTACCATATTGTTGCATAAGTCTGTAGTTCTGACTTTTGGACGATCGTCCTGTGGCGAAAATTTGAATGAAGACTTCTTAGTACAACTAAAATGCTTTTAATGTTATTTCGCTACAGTCTCCTAGAGCAGAGAAACCTCCTATTTGGGATCCAAGCGAACTGGTTGCCTCGATGCAGACGAACCCACCAAGTAACTATATTGATCAGGGTGATCATATCATTCTGTATCCCGTGTTTGGGTCAAAGACGGACACTGCTGTGTTCGGGCAATCAGGCCGGAAACTATCTTGTTACGCTAACGTAAATATATGTCCAGTTAGTTGGTTTAGAAAAGTTTTGGAATTAGGAAGACTGAGACGTACACCCAATTGTAATCATTAATTGTTTGTATCAATTCGAGGTCCCACAGACAGTGCATCACAAATTGGGATAGGTAATTGGATTAAAAGCTTACTTAAAGATGCAGTTATATCTGCATGACCTGGAAGTATGAGTTCAGCCGTGGCTTCCTTGAATTGGTACGAAAATGTCCCAATAGAAAATATTCTCTCTCGTGGCAATTGGTGTGGACCGAATACTTTTGCTAAATATTATTGTAAACAGATAATAGGTACAGGATCTTACTTCGAGTAGTCTCTCGAATAATTTTGAACTGGTATATTTATAAGATGAAATCGATTGTCTCTGTCGTTGTTAAGTGATTCTTATTTTTTAGATTCTTACATTATCCTGAACTATTTTAAATGTAATAGAAATAAAAATATTTCCTAATTACCTACCTAAATTGAATTAGCTAGAAGCTGATTATTCTGATTCGTATTATGAATAGATGTTGCGGTGTTACCATGGTTTTATTTTTTCAGTAAATATTATCATATTCTCACATAGCGTCGTTGTGGTCACCAGGAGTTATAAACACGTCTCTCACAGGATGCTGTGCATCGTCACATGCCAAATAATAGTGCAAGTTTTACATAAAAATAAAACTTGTATTATTAAGCAGAGACGATGCACAGCATCCATTTAAGGTCTCCTGGTGAGAGACTTCTATGAGGTAAAAGTCCGCCATTAGCGAACACGCCACCTGGGACCACGTGACTACCGGAAACACGTGACTAAAAGAGCTGTGATTGGTTGAAAATTAACGGGAAGTATACAACGCCCTCTCCCACAGGATGCTGTGCATCGTCTCTGCTTAATAATACAAGTTTTATTTTTATGTAAAACTTGCACTATTTAGCTGCATCCGGTTAGACTGGAAGCCGACCCCAATATAGTTGGGAAAAGGCTAGGCAGATGATGATGATTCTAACCTAACAGACAGATGAGTTGCTGGGAAGTTTGTTCCGCCACTTTTTCTTTCCAGCTAAACACTAGGAAGTGTCGAAAGGTCGGCGTTTTAGGGGACTGTCCCTTGTAAATAAGGAAAGTAAATTTTGACATTCGAAAAGTGCTGATTATCAGCCTAGTTTGAATGCTGTTGCAGGGTGACTGGATGTGGACCCGTTAAATATAAATGACCTCCTCTATATGCAAATTTGCCATAGCGGGTCCAGATCTGGTCACCCTGTAGATCTGACGGAAGATGCGTTTCGATTCGTCCGTTCACAGTTCTCTTCTCCTTTTCAACATATCACCGACATTCCAGCTAGTGGCGGTACTTTCATACAAGCATAAAAGCTTGGCTTGCCCTTTTAACCTACTACTCTTCATCGGTGTACTATTTAGTACATCTCTGCCTAATCCTTCGGGGATTACAGGCGTGATGTTACGTTATGTTAACAATAAAAATAATTTATGAAAGTTATTTTAACACGTACACCAAGTCCACCGAAAGTTTATATATTCCAATATGAAAGTAAGAAAATTCTATCTTAATTTGCACAATAAACCCATTAAAATGCACAAAAAAAGTCTCGAAATATTTTTCACGTATTAATAAATAACCAAAGAAACATTATTTAAAAAGAAATTTTGAAAAAAAAAAAACATCATAAAATTTTTGTTCAAAATTAGTTCTCGAGTTGCAACTAGATGGCGCTGACGTCGAATTAGAACTCGCTATGGTTACGTTACATCGGCTCATATGGGTGGCGGAGGAAATATTTTCTCGACCTGCCCACAAAAGCTGGACATAGGCCTCTTCTTATTTAAGATATTTTTGACAGCGAATACGTTGCATTCACGTGCAACGCTCGCTTATAAACCTTGTAAATGTAAATGTAAAAAAGTGTAAATTTTAGTTTTACACGTAGAAATTAATTTATATTGGGATTTTTCCAAAGTAATTACGGTTTTTTCTTGAAAGAAAAGAGGATTCGAATATTTTAACGAGACTCACAAACACAAATCGGCAGGAATTAGGCCAAAATTATCGTTGTATCGCAGTCCTCTATAAAACTGTCGTAGCACGGAAATCAGCTTTGAGATATTCATGTTATCACACATCGTATGGCGGTTTTTTTAAAATTGTAGAGCAAAGATAATTCAAGTTTAGTAGGGTATTGTTGGCAGACGATAATGTTGCTATCGCAGGAATATCCTGGGTGAGGCTGGCAAGAGGGTGTGGTGCTTGGCACAAACAAAGAGAGGCCTCCACCCAGCAGTGGGTGAAGTTGGGCTGTAGATGATGATGATGATGATGATGAGGGATTATGACAGTTTTTACAAATGATTGCATCTCGCTACGACTAGGCGACTGTCCCATACAGGCTCACTGGGTGGGAATAGTCACGGGAAAATTATGGTATTATTTACACTTATATGTACCTACGCTACGTACGTGTGTGTGTTGTTTCAGTCGATTTTATCTTTCAACATACACAGTCGGCCAAACGTGTATATTTTTTATCAAGAGCCCAGTATTGTAAAACGGTCTGGTGTCCGTAACTACACGAACAAAGCGCATATTTCGAGTACGGCAGCAAGAGCCTATTTGGGAACCTTTTATTCCTCGTAAATCCAATCCAATGAGTATTATTTTCAATTTTGTAGAATAATTTATTGGTAGTTGCTTTATCGAATATTTATAATATTAGATTGATTGTAAGGTAACTATGATGAATTGAAAAAGACTAGTATCATTCGAAGCAAATTAACAAAAATCTATGAATAATAGGTAATGCAGAGTCTAATGTGATATCTAGTAGAATTCTATGCCATTGGGAAAAGCACAAATATCACGGAATACCTTTTTTGTTGTCATAACACCTGGATTGATGAACAGCCTCCTCAAAAGCCTCAGCATTGCGTAGATTTTAGCTGAACATAGGCCTCCGTAGGATAAAATTACATAATATTATTAGATACTTTAGGCATATAAGATTTCTACTTACAGTTTTGATGCTCCGAAGAAATACTACTAAATAACAATTTGTCTCTCGGAACGAATATTGTAATGGCTGCAAGAGCTATAGCTATGCTAGTCAGATTGAGTCCACTTTCACAAAATAATTTATTCTCTTTCCCTTCTCCTTTTTTGTCTCTTTTAAAATAGTATTTCTATTCCTAAGGTCTATAGTCAGCATCCCAATTACGTTACACACTTTTTATCATATTCGGAAAAAATGATGGAAATTAGTAATTATTGCTTCATATGCTTGAAAACTTCATCTATTTTTTAGGGGGACAAGTCCGCCAAACTTTTCTCTGCCCACAGCAACAACTCGTGTGCGCCAGAATCAACAATAGTGACCACCAGAAAAGCGGAGACAGTGAAGCTCGAAGAAGTCCCAAAGATACATTTTAACTGTTTTCAATCCCGCAATGAAATTAATCAGAAAAGAATAGCGGAATTGTAGGATAAATACGCCTACTCGACAGAGTATATGACGCAATCATTATTACTGAAATGACAAATTCAAGGACTTTGAAAGTGTATCACGCAACTAGCCTGCAGCTGCCTGACTTGTGAGCAACCTAGCTGTGGTTTCCCAGGCTGATTCCCTCTGCAATAATCTTATAGTGCTACTCACCCTAGAGTCATGCTCCACACAGGAGTGATTGTAGTGTCTCCTCCATTGAGGGGAGGTGGAGGAGAAGGCGGCGAAGAGACCAGCTTCTTCAGCAGGCTCGGGAGGTTCCGCTGCCTCGTCTGTGTCCACTTCGCTGTGGTTGTAGCGGTCGCAACGAGCTGGAAAAGAGTTGTAAAGCCTTTAGCAAACAATATGGAGGATACTGGTTGTTTCTTCGATATTTCCTTTTTTTGTGTTCGAATGTCAGGCTTTTTCGTGTCGTTTCGTGTCGGAAGTATTATGAAATTCAAGTTATGGTTATTTGCTTGCCAGATATATTGCTAACTCGCCAGATTATGCTAAGAGTACTTCAATTTGATGGTGTTTTATTTTTAGTCTGAAGTAATACTTCATCGTTAATTATTATAACGATGTCCAATACGTAGGCCAATTGGCCACAAGACATTCCCTACCAGTCAACTTTTGGGTCAAATAGGATAACTATAATTTTAAATAAAATCTAATACCTTTAAACGAGAATTTTATTTTCATGAAAATTAGTATGCAGGGGGTTTCGGAGCGATAAATTGATCCAGCTAGGTTTCATTTTTAGATTACGTCATCAAAAAACAGGCGAGCAAAGCTTGATTATCCAGGTACTAACAAATAAATAGTACTTACTGTCAAAGTAGCTGGTATCCTCATCATTATCTAGCTGAGGAATGAACTCGGCTTTCCTCCTCAGCAGGTTGTTCCAGTCCAGACCGCAAAAGTATATGTGATCCTGAAAGAGCAATAAATACAATATAATTAGGGTTGTTTCATGAGATTTGTAAAACATTGTCAATATAAAAGGTGCACAATTTAAAAAAATTATGGATGGAGAGGGAGAGGAAGACCAAGGAAACGATGAATGGATTGTGTGAAGAATGATCTTTAAGAAAAAGGAGTAAATTATAGCGTTACGGTTGACAGAAGAGAATGGAAGAAACTAATGTATTACGCCGCCCCAGGTAACATGGGTCAAGGGCATGGGCAAGGGCAGGTGTCACGGGCCATGGAATTAAACACATTTGTATTAAAAAAAAACGTAATAATAAATGGGAGTTCATTATAATGGAATAGACGTGATCAGCTGATCAACATGTTACCCATTAAAGATGTTTATCTACCCAAATATCATAAACCCTCTTTAATGCGTTCAAAAACCATAGGCAATGACCAGCATTACCAACCAGCAGAAATTAACAGAACTGTAATGAGCTCATAACCTACTGAAAACAGTAGGTTATGAGTTTTAAATTTGGAACAGGTGTCAAATTCGAGTGAGTGTGTTAGTCTATAGTGCTTGCGGAACTAGTTGGCCGCGCCTTAGGTGGCGACAGGGGTGAGGGGGCGGGTTGCCTACAGCTCGCAATGCACAGGAGCACAGATAATATAATACTAGCGTAACAGGAGACTATAATTAGACAGTGATGACCAATCTCGAGATATCGTGAACAATAATTTGTTCAATTTATTGAAAAGAATACAAATAAAAAACAAAAACATGCCTAAGGCGCGGCCAACTAGTTCCGCGCGCACGTATCTACATTAAAACAGATACCTATCGATACGAAACCCCAATTCAGTATGATTTTAATTATAAATCGCACGACATTTTGATCTCGAGTGACACAAGAATAGTGACTTTGTTCGTTTGCCTATGATTTAAAAAAAATGACAGATATCCGAAACGCAGCCATTTCGAGCTGTCATTTGTTCGTTACCTTTTTATTTCCAGTTACGAGCAGTGTTGGGCGTAGTTAACTACAATTTTGTAATCTGGTTACTAACTACGATTAAAAGTAGCTAACTACATGTAGTTAAGTTACATGTAATCATAACTACATGTAGTTAACTACTTTTAATCAAACTACATTAAGTAGTTGTTAGTTTGATTGCTGCAATCGAGTAGTTATAACTACTGATTATTTAAGTTTTACGAATTTATATTTTGCAATGAAATTAACATGTAATGAGTAGTAGGTAATTTAAATATGTTTTAGAATAAGGCTGCATAAAAAAAAAACAGTTTATTGCACATACCTATGTTTATTTTTATGAATAATCAAATGCAAGGATTAAAGTCGTAGATATTATGTGAATTTTTCACTGCAACACTCGAAAAAACTTTCGGCATTTTCAACGCTACATCATTTTAAATGTAGTTATAAAAAGTAATCAAGTAATCGTGATTGCAACTACAATTTGTAGTTAGTAGTTAAAATTTCTAACTACATTTTTCGATTACTTTATGTAGTTAGTAGTTATGATTGCTAACTACTTTTTGTAGTCGTAGTTAGTAATCAGTAGTTAGATTACATTTTGCCCAACACTGGTTACGAGTAGACAATTTTTCTGATAAGTTCTTTATTTCTGTCGAAAATGAGTGATAGTGACTCGGAAATTAACATGAACACTCCGCCAGATATCGTAAATGCAGCGACGAATGCAAATAATAACCTGTTTATTTTTTATTGCATTACACTGGTAACAATGCTGGTCATTTCCCTATGGTTCCTGAACCCATCATAGAGCCCTTATGATATTCGGGTAGATAAATTAGTGTATGCAACTATACATAATTAGGCATTACAACACTCGTGTGATGCTATTAAGAAACGAGCCGAAGTTGTAATGCCCTTCATTATGCACAGTCGCATAAACTACTATTAATATGAAACAAATGAGAGACGATTTATTTTACCTTAACTTGATGCGTGCCACCAGTACCCAGCCTGTCTCGAGGGTTCCTCGAGAGCAACTCAGTGATGATAGCCCGCGCTTCTACTGCAATAGGGAAGTCCTCTTCTGATGGCCACTCAATATCATCTGAAATAAACCAAGATTCGTTATTATGTGTTTTTAAGACTGCGTCTAACTTGATAAGCAGCATCATTATCACTGTCTGCCTGCCTTTTTACCCGACTACGGCGAAGCCAAAAGGAAGGGTAATGATTTTGGCAGTCTATGTATGTTCCACCGTAGCGCCTAAAATACTGAACGGATTTTAATAAAATAATGAGGTGTCAATAGATTCGTAAGAATAGCCCGGGTGACATAGGCTATATCAATTTTATAAATTATTTTTATGACGGAATTTAAATGTCAAAAACTTACCTCAAAAATATTAAATTGAGATAATCATCACATGTTTGGTATCACTATCAAATGAAAGGTCTTGGCGAGCAAAAACCAATATTTTATTCGTAGTCGGGTTTTAGATTTTTATTCCAATTATGTTGGGGTCACCGTCCAATCTAACTGAATGCAGTAAATTCCAGAATTTACATGGAGCGACAGCCTATCTGACCAACTCAGTTACTACTAGATCAAAGGATACCCCTTAGTAACACTGGTAGTCCAACTTCGGGCCGCTGACGAAGAGTGGAGTTTGATGTAGTGACGAAGAGCGAACGTCTTAGCAGACCTTCTCTTACAAACTTTGACGTTCAAAAAGTGCTGATTAATTATCAGCCTAATTAAATGAATTTTCATTTTGGATGTCCCTTTTTTCGTAGTTTGGGAAGTCATCAAATTCAGGGAATTTCAGACTTCTACTGGCCAAAAAACAGCAGCTTGTATTTCGCCCTCGCTTTTTTGCTGGCAAGAGATTCCTAGACTCTTCATGCTTTCAGTCGAAGAACAGAACATTTACCGTTGACAGTGTGTGCGAACAACTCCTCAGGCGTATCTCCGAAGAACGGAACGCAACCAACTAGGAACTCGTATAGGATGATGCCCATTGACCACCAATCCACTGGTTTGCCGTAGCCCTGGAAACAAAAAATATTTTATTAAAAACAGACAAAATTTTCAAAATTACTGTTGAAAAGTATCAAAATAAATTATGGAAAGAACGCAAACAATGCCTTAAATCTCAAATCAAAGGGATTATTTACAAAAAATTCTTCGGTTTTGGTAAAATCTAAAGCAGTATAGCTTAAAAATTCGTAAAAATATTAGCCAGTCTACATCTAGCTTAGGTGTGTTCAACTTAAGAAACACCATACGTGGCAGATATTTGAATGCACCTCTCATGGGCCATTAGTTTTTTAATAGCCTGAACTGTCCCACTGCTGGGCAATGGCTTCCCCTATTCCAGTCATGTGCTCTATACTCGTGCCTCCTCGAACCAGCCGTCGCGGTAAGCATCCAGGTCCAAAGCTCACCTCTTTCTGGGCCGACCTCGGCGGTACCGTCTGTTTTCAACTACCGTGTGGAGACTTATGTCCAGCAGTCATCGTGCAAGCAACTGACGAGACCCGCCCAATCCAATTTTAGCCTAGCAACGTTATACAGTGAAACCTGGCTAAGTGAGACATCAAGGGACTAGAAAATTTGTCTCACTTATAGAGGTATTCCACTTACCCAGTGTCTCAGATATCCAAGTATAAATAAATATCTGTCTCATGGGACCTCAAGTTCCAGTTATAGAGGTTTCTCACTTATCCAGGTCCCAGTTAACCAAGTTTCACTGTACAACTCATTTAATTATCTTACCTGTCTCAGAATCACCTCCGGTGCAATATACTCAGGAGTTCCACACACTTGCTTGTCAGAGAATTGTCGAGCTTCTCGATCCGCGTACTCTTCATACAGATTTGTTGCCACTGGAAGATAAAATCAATCATATTTATACTAACACTAGTTTTTGCCAGCGGCTTCGCCCGCGGGAAAATGTCGATTTTCCATACAAACTTTCATCCCCTATTTAACTCCCTTAGGGGTTGAATTTCGAAAAATCCTTCCTTATTCCTTGTCTACATTATAAAAGGAACGACTGTGCAAAATTTCAGCTTTCTAGGTCCAATGGTATGGGCTGGGCGTTGATGAGTCAGTCAGTCAGTCAGGACTTCTCTTTTTATTTATATAGAAGTTCACAGGGGAGAATGGTAGAACAACGAAATGGGACAAGAATAGAACGAAGCCACTGACTGCTAGGTAAAGGCAATAGGGTAGTTGACAAAAAAAAAAACTAATTAGTCCGTCAGATAGATTTCCAAAAAATATTGAACACGTATTTTTTCTTTTTTCACGTAAACAAAAACTGAAGACGATACAGTGCTTCGAAAAGTCGTGCAACGTCACAGGTTGGTCCATTTTTACCAGACTATGACGTCAAAAGCCCCCTCTCCATGGTTTTTGACAAGCTTTATGTTCGTATTTTTTACACGACTGCCCCAAAAAAAAGAGTGTTGTTTTTTATTAATTTGATAAAACAAAAAACACGTATCCAATATTTTTCTTTATTCTAACTGACGGACTAAACAGAATCATATTTTTTTAGTCAGTCAACTACCCTATTCCTGCTATATGCTCTTTTCTCGTGCCTCTTCGAAGCAGCCCTTGCGGTGCTTGACCAGATTGTCTTGTCATCTGTTCATGGGCCGGCTTCGGTGGTACAGTCTATCTTGCGGCCACCATTGTGTGGAGATTTTTAATCGATGATTAAGACATTAACTAATAGAATTGCAACATTAATTTTCGATTGGGGCTTTTTTTATAAGGTTATTTTTTTTAGTCTTGAAATAAAATACGTTTTGATATGGTATGATGACCAACTTCCTAAGTTTTTGTAAGATCTAAGCAAGGTTTCATAAAAAACTTACATGACATGAGTCCCATTTTACTGAGTCCGAAATCTGTTAGCTTGATGTGACCGGTCGCCGTAATCAGCAAACTGAAAGAAGAAACAACATTTTGATTAGTAATCCCTTGCAGATCACTTCCTCTTGCTGAACGCGCGTGGAACACGAACGTGTCGTCGACATGGCCTCTCAATACTCAATACTCAATACATTTATTGCTTCCACAAGTTTACTTAGATGGTAGGTTTTACAAAGTTATGATCATTGTGGACCCTGTCGGGCACTGCAATAGTAGGAGAGAGGAAGAGGGCTTTTATTTGACTATACCTATATTAGAATTAACCTAAATGTATTATTTATAATGCAATCTAATTATCTATAAAAATATTTATTTATCTAATTTAAAATCTCGTCATAAGACGGACAGACAGCGAGCTAGCCCATTACTCACCGACCACAGGCCCGCGCCTACGATGGCCGGAGGCTGCCACCAAGACCTTGGACCTAGGACCTTGGACCACTAGCCTAGAGTCTATTATCACCGAGCCGGGCACAAATCCAAACGCTCTACTAGCCTGGCGTCGCTGGCTAGGCCCACCTCTTGCATGCCACCTAAACACAACAGCCCCCGTAGCATGGCGATACTATCTCTATTCTACCAAGAATAGACAAAGATTTTTCCATACATCATTCAACATCATCATTTCAGCCGGCAGACGTCCACTGCTGGACATAGGCCTCCCCCAGGCGTCGCCACATCTCGCGGTCCCGTGCGTCTCTCATCCAGCGGGTTCCCGCAACCTTGACCAGGTCATCGGTCCACCTAGTGGGAGGCCTCCCCTCGCCACATCTCGCGGTCCCGTGCGTCTCTCATCCAGCGGGTTCCCGCAACCTTGACCAGGTCATCGGTCCACCTAGTGGGAGGCCTCCCCTCGCCACATCTCGCGGTCCCGTGCGTCTCTCATCCAGCGGGTTCCCGCAACCTTGACCAGGTCATCGGTCCACCTAGTGGGAGGCCTCCCCTCGCCACATCTCGCGGTCCCGTGCGTCTCTCATCCAGCGGGTTCCCGCAACCTTGACCAGGTCATCGGTCCACCTAGTGGGAGGCCTCCCCTCGCCACATCTCGCGGTCCCGTGCGTCTCTCATCCAGCGGGTTCCCGCAACCTTGACCAGGTCATCGGTCCACCTAGTGGGAGGCCGCGCAACGCAACGTCTTCCGGTTCGCGGTCGCCATTCGAGAACTTTTCGGCCATTTCCATACAATTTGACATGAAACCTTGCTACAATCTGTCATTTTGTCGATTCTTCCGTCGACAAAAACCGTTTCTTCGGGAGTCATGCTAAGCCGGCTGGTCGGGGAGTTAGATAGCCTGCCTAGGGGTCAACAATACGGCAAGCAGGCTGTTCAGAACCTCTAGCATAATGACGAGAGGTAGGTTATAAGAGCAAGCTAAGTTTTTAAGCTTGTTTTTAAGTATCACAACTAGGAGAGTGCACTTACTTGTCAGGTTTAAGATCTCTGTGCACAATTCCATAGGAGTGCAAGTACTCCACAGCTAACACCGCTTCAGCGAAGTAATGTCTCGCCATGTCGGCCGGTAGAGGGCCGGCGCGCAGGAGAGTCGCGCAGTCACCGCCTTCTACGAACTCGAGCACGAAGCAGAGGTGGCGCTTCGTTTCGAATGAGCAGTACATTGTTACCTGTAGGAGTAAATTGGGTGATTATTTTGGTGAGATTGGGAATGTGGTATACCCTGGTTCATTGTTTTAAAGATTACAATGTTAAGACTGGTTCAGTCCAATGGTTACAATCGCTACTGCTGAGCATGTGATCCCGGGTACGATTCCTAGGTTGGGCAGTGTTACTGGATTTGTATGTACCTACAAAATAAGCTATAACTAAACTAGACGGTTTATAGAGATTGGTCTGAAGCAACGAAAATTCGTGAGGATTGGAAAATTGGAGGCTTATCTTTGACCAGCATCGAATCATCAAAAATTGAAAATGTTGGCTTTAGCAGAATCATAATAATACGCTGCTATTCGTAAAATGGTCACCACAAGAGTGTCAATTCATACGACTTACTGCGTACGTAGTCATTTTACGAAAGCGGGCGCTTTTTAACTATTGTTTCCAAATACACAAAGTGTAATTCTTCAATAGAATACCACATTAGCAAAACTTGACCTACAGCATCACTTTCGAAGGTCAAGTTCAAGCCTATTAAACATGCCCGCGACCCTGAATAAGGACGAAACCGGTTATAAATGCAATACTGCTTATTTCACGGTAAATATACTCAACAACAATCTTATCGAAAGTTACGGTATTAAATTCGATTCAACATAGGTGTGATTTCTTGTTTATTAGCTTCGCATCTAAACAACTATACAAATAAATAAAATTGAAACATGTATCAAATAACAGCTTTTTACAGAATGCATATGAGAGGAAATACGGAAATAGGTATAACAACACCATTTTTTCTTTCATGTCTGTCTGTCTGTCGGTCTGTCTATGTTTGTTTCAGCTAATCTCTGAAAGAGCTCAACTGATTTTGACGGGACTTTTACTGGCAGATAGCTGATGCTATAAGAAGAAACTTAGGTTGCCAAAACTGCTATTTCGAAATTACAAACAGAATTTAATCATTTGTAATAAATAAAGAATGATGCTTTAAATCGATTATGTGTTGTTGTGCCAGCCACTTTAAGAATAATGTGATGCGATCCTTCTTTATTACCCGACTACAGCGAAGCCAAAAGGAAGGATAATGATATTTTAATATTTGTTTATATTATCAATTAAACTCACCACAAAAGGGTTGTCAGCAAAGCTTAGAATGTCTCTCTCAGCGAACGCTTGTTCCACTTGATTCCTGAGTATCAAGTTGTTTTTACTTATTTTCTTCATTGCGTACCTGCAAACCGAATTTCAAAGAATTAATAAGTTATCCACATGCTTTACGCTGTGACTCAATGCAAAACATTGTGTTTATAGGTGCAATTCATAGTAGTAGTTTTAATCATGAAGGAATTTAAAATGAATAGGCAACATTTGGAACTTTTATTTAAAATCAAAAAAACTTGTGACCCCCTTTATTTTCGTAAATAGAAGGTTCCCAAGTATGGTCTACCGAAAAAAAAGAACACAATGACGGACAGAATAAGTGCCTTTAGGCATCTTTAACGCGTACTTACTTATACACCCATAGGTTTGACTCTAAAAACGTGGCTGGGACAGACTGGGTTGTGGTCGTCAAATAGGCAGTCGCACCAAGTAATAGTAGGTATATTTCATTATTAGTGCGGAAAGCCTGTCATTGCAAAGAGTTTCGACAAATGTCTACCCGAGCCGAGGCGCAGCCGAAGGCGAGGGTTAATACAGTTGCGAAAAAATGAAGCAATTTAATAAAGAACATTTTTGGAAAATGGCGCTAACCGTAAAAGAATATAAGCAGAGATTTTTTTTTCTTTTGTTTTCTTCAGTTCTTCACCCATTCTGGGTAGGCAAAGGGAACTATTCCCATACAGCCAAGTCTTCAGTTTTCATTTTCAAAGTTTTCAAAATTCATTTTCATTTCATATCAATAAAAAAATCTTTTTATTGATGAAATGAAAATGAATTTTAATGAGATAAAATGGAATGAACATGTTCATGGGTCATAATGTGGACAATGTAGTATTTTTTTTGAGTTTTGTTCATTTTTCAAAAACCGCTTGTCCGATTTCGATAAAAAAATTATGGGACCATTTGGGAAGTATACCCTTTCCAACAAAAAAAGAATTTTTCAAATCGGTTGTCAAGTGACGGAGTTATGCCCGAACAAACATAAAAAAAAAACATCCGAATTGAGAACCTCCTTCTTTTTTTAGAAGTCGGTTAAAAAGGTGTTTGGAATAGACTGGATGTGGAAGGCGAAGGACAGGAAAGTTCATCTTCTTACCTCGTCCGAGTCTGCTTATGTTTGACTAGATACACGGCGCCGTAGGCCCCGTTGGAGATCAGCTTGATGACGTGGTAGTCGTTCTCGGAGGGTGGCGCGTTGCCCTGGCCTGAGGGTGGGGACTGTCGGCCGCGGGTTCTGGTAGGGAAAAAATGGGTGTTGTGTAGAAGTTTAAAACATATCAGATACTAGCTTTTGCCCGCGACTTCGTTTGCGTGGAATAGTGACTTCCGGCAGATTTTTGGTTTATCTCGCGAAAAAAAAAAAAAAAAACTATCCTATGTCCTTTCTCAAGTTCCAAACTATGTCTGTACCAAATTGCATCAAAATCCGTTCAGCCGTTTAGGCGTGAAAGAGTAACAGACAGACAGACAGAGTTACTTTCGCATTTATAATATTAGTATGGATTAGCGAAGCCTATAATATAGGAGTTCCCGACTTACAACTGTCGGGCAGTTAGCCCGCCGGACACACCCGTCCGGTCGGAGGATCCTCCCTTTTCAATGGGGGATGAGAAGCTTTACACCCTGTTCCTCATACTCCCCCAAAAGTTATTACACCTATGATTTTGTTACAGCATAGCTTAGGTATCAGAATAGCTCGTGACTACGACCACTACTATGTTTACACACAGACAGTTTTAAAAGTGCTTTTTTCTACTGCACGACTGCCCCAAAAACTGAGTGTTATGTTTATCTTATGTTGACCAGTGACAGCATTTTCGAACTCATACTATTACGAAAAAAATCTAATCTTAAAGTTGAAACTGTTGTTTCACGAGGAAATCGAGTTTGAATTTGTAAAACTACAAAGTTCTGGAGTCTCTCTCAGGGGCCGTATTTTTGAATCAATAGAATTCAAATCGTGTACGAAATCGCAGAATTCGTATGCGAATCCGTACGAAATCGCTATTTTTGAATATTCTTACCCGTGAATTTTGCAACGAGTGGTCCGACCCACTCGTTTCCGATATTCTACCAGTAGAAATGACGGAAATGACGTGATGAATTCTGCGATTTCGTACACGATTTGGAATTCTATTGATTCAAAAATCAGGGGCCAGGAACTCCATGCAACGATCAATAGGCATTAAGTATAAATCAGATCAGGTGATGGCAATCCGGTGCAGAGCTTAAAAGCCCGCTAAGCTAAAGTTTTGTTAAATATTGGGGTCGCAATTAATTGCTTAAGTTAACTTTTCATCGTGGTCAGTAAAACAGGCTTTGTTATTGTTTGGAAGTCTACAATCTAGGTAACTTTCAGGTACTTACTTGGAAGGCGAAGTATTCTGTGGCAATGGAGGAGGTGGTGGAGCTTGCAGTTCTGCCAGAGGATCCCGTGATAAGCCCAGCTTGTGGATTATGTACTGAGGGATGTCTGTCGTTATGCCCTGGGGAAATAAGGTTCATATTAGGACACATAAAGTTAATGATTTTAAGTGCCGAATGTAATTGGTCGATCTTTTTTGGGAAGTAGAAACTTATTGAATATTCAAACCTTGACCCATCGTTCGTTTACATCGAACTCGAGACATTATAACACTAGCACCGGCATAATATTAACCATTTCACACCTGTCACTAAAAGTACCACTATTGATACAAACCTGCTGATGTTTGGCATGGCCCTCAGCAGCTTCGAGCAGTCTGTAGGACCGCTCAGAACCAAACTCCAGATATCCTACAATTTCACACTTGCCACTAAAAAAAGTACCACAATCGAAACTAACCTGCTGATGTTTTGCATGGCCCTCAGCGGCTTCCAGTAGCCTGTAAAACCGTTCAGGATCAAACTCGAGACATTCTAGAAGTCTTGCCGGCCGTGCCATCGCGAGTATTAACCGTGTCACTAAAGGTGCCACTTGGTTCCCTGCTTCCGCTGATTTTTCTCGTGTCTGTGGAAAAATAGCATGTGTGTGTTTAGAGAGTGTAACATATTTTTTCAAATAAAATCACTGTGGGAAAGCTAATAACTCAAAATATGTTGTTTGAAACTTGTTGTGAGTAACACAACAAGTTTCAAACAACATATTTTGTTCAACATAATTATTCTGTACGATGTGGAGACAACAAGTCGTCACATCCTTCTTAATCTTCTTTCTTACACACATTATAATATCATCCTCTAAAGTTGATTATGGCTCATACTCTATTACAGAGTGGACCCAGCAGTGCGCACATGAAGGGTTGATTATTTTGTCAGCACTGAGCACCGTTTTGTTAAGAACCCCAAGCAAAATAAATTGAATGATACGTTACCTCAGCCAGCAGTCTATCCAAGCTGTCAGCCATATCGTAGAAGTACGTGCTGGTGACTTGCTTGGACTCCGACTTGTGCAAGCAGTCGCGAGCCATCTCCAGGACCTGTGGACATTTTACATCAAGCTTTAAAATACAGACGCTGTTGAAATTGTAGCTAGTACAAGTATAGTACAGCAGTAGTAGATAGGTGAGGTAATTCAAGTTGTTATTAAATTACAACAACTTAATTGGCAGATAAGTGTTTGAGCCGTTTGGGGTTGAAACACTGGGGCCTTGGGGTCCGAGTGCTCACCTAATTTTTAAGGAAATTGCCAAGCGGTTGGTTGACTCTTCACGTGACCAGAGGGCTGGCCTATTCTTTGGCCAAAGAATCAGCATTGCCATCCAACGTGGTAATGCTGCCAGCCTTCTGGGCACTTTTCCTGTTGACAGCAATGTGGACGAATTTTTTGACGCCCTGTAATTCTTCTCTTTTTGCTAATTGTATATATTTTATCATGATTTTAGTTCTGTAAATTGTAGTTTGTAAATATTGTAAAGTTGTTATTATGTACATGTATATCACATACACAAGTAAGTGAAGTTGTTTGTCAGCAATCATTTTTGCGTGGGGTTATTCTACGCAAAAAATATTGCGGGAAAACGGGGAGAAAATTACCTTTTACGGTAAAACTCAATGTAACGCACTCAAATAATTGTGCTGATGGATGCATTGGATATGAAATGGATCACGGAGGTCTTTTAAGTCGAGTTACCTTAAGAAATAGTATTTTTATGCAAACTTAAAAATGCTAACATTTTTAAGTTTGTCTTTGTTAAAAACAGGAGGCCTCCTGTCTTTGTTAAAAACAGGAGGTGTGCTAAATTAGCGTTTCTATCAAGTAACTTAGAAAAGGGAGTTATGTTTAAGTTCTAAATAGACCTTACCTGTCTCTGAACAAATCTCTCGATTGGCGGTCTGTCTGGCTTCTTATCTAACTCTAACACCTCATCTATTAAGCCTCGTAACCTGCAAAAAATATTATAATTGTTTTATTTCATAAAGATATGTTTTCGTTGTGCAATAGGGGATCGGACAAAAAAAAACTAATTAGTCCGTCAGATAGATTTCCAAAAAATATTGGACACGTATTTTTTTCTTTTTTCACGTAATCTTAAAATGAAGACGATACAGTGCTTCGAAAACTCGTGTGACGTCATATGATAGTACATTTTGACGACACAAGTGACGTTTCAAGCCCCACTCCAACATCTTTGACGTGTTTTATCTTCGTCATTTTTGATTGATTTGATAAAACAAAAAACACGTATTCAATATTTTTCGATAATCTAACTTACGGACTAAACAGAATCATATTATTTTGACCCAGTCCGATCCCCTATTGCCACAAAAATAAAATTTAACTTTCACGATAAAATGTTTTTATGGCATCAGACAGTTTTGAACTTTTGGAAGCACTGTTGCTTGACCCTTATGACGAAAAAACCGATATTCTATTGCACAACATTTATAAGTAGTGAGATTTTTTCTATTTACATCTTTTGTGAATGACTAATCCTCATAGGTCAGGGTTCGGCCTATCGTACCAAACATTAATTGTGTAATAATATTTTACTTAAACGTCTTAAATATACGCAAAGAAGATAAATAAAGCGCGATTTTTTCAAGATATGGAACTTTTTATGCAATACACTCAGGTCTGAGCAACCTTAAATCGTCAAAAGTGTGTTACGCTTTGAAGCTGTAGATTAACACTGCATTAAAGCGTTAAGTGCGATATCTTGTGTGTGAATGACATTTAAAATTGAGTTAGCCCAAAATTTGGCGATGACTTTGGCACTTCAGTAAATTCCATCAGCTCCTGTGATGTGAAACATCAAGACAAGGAGGTAGTTTATGGGCCAACAGAGTCAAAATTATCTTCGACCATTGCAAAATAATCACTGGCTAAATAAACCCAGAATCCAAGGCATACATACTTGTCATCCATAGCCTTCTGTGCAGCCGGAAACCGTGCCGCGAAGAGCGCAGACATGGCGGAGACAGCGTCATCTTTGGAACCGGACCCGCCGCTTGAGCCACTCCCGCCACCGGTGCGGGATGGTGAACTGGAGGGAAATTATATTAGGTATGGATAGAATTAAAAATCATCATCGTCATCAGCCTATAATGTTCCCACTGCAGGGACTCAGGCCTCCTCTCTAAGAGAGGGAAATAAAAAACAAATTAAAATTCTGCGTCTGAATGTTTGATTTTATGGAAACTGTAATGTTTTAGCTTTCGACAGTCGATATAAAACTTAACCTGTTTACGGAGGTTCGGTAATAGTCCCACGGAAATGTACTACCGGGAAAAAAGTAACCAATGTGTTCTTACAGGTTATAAACAACATATTTGTGTGCAAAAATTCGCCCAAATCCGTTTTTTTTTTATGAAAGAGCAACAAACATCAATCACCAACTTTCGCATTTATAATAGTAGGAAGATATTTGTGATCAATTTATTCCACAGCTACCTAGCTTTTGTATCAAATTGTCTAAGACAGAACAAAACACCATGACTTAACGACCACAACTATTCAAAACACGCCCACAACACAAGCTTACAGTACTATGGATCAACTATTACACCGTAAACAACATAGTTGCCAAGATTTCCCACAGTCTGTGCAGTTAAAGGGGCTGTCATAGAGATCCATACATATAATCACCGTTTAGCAGCCCACTGCTGGATAACTAAACAACGAAGACCCGAAGCTATTATATACTCCATTCGGCTCGTGCCGATCGGCAAACTCCGTTCGGCCTCTACCATCGCTGCATTGAATCATGCCGACCAGAACATGTATTTGGCAACAAAAAAAAGTCATACCAGGCCAATTTTGGTCTCAAACAAACAATTTATCAATCATAAGTATTCGAAACACGCGCACAAAGTAAAGGTGTATCTAATCGTACACCCACATTTCGCCAGTTATGCTTAGGTCCCATGTAATAGAGGGCGAATCTATTCGCCTAGTTTACTTGGCACGAAAGTCAAACTCGGTGAATTTTCTCCTTATCATCACCAGCCTATAAGGTTCCCACTGCTGGGAGGCCTCCTCCATGTGTGAGGGCAAGTTCAATAATTCCATTCCAGCCCATTGCTGGTTGGTAGATGTCACATATCTTCGAATTTTTGGTTCTAGGACATGCCGGTTTTGTCACGATGTTTTTTCTCACCGTTACTTCATCGCTTCTCCAAATCGCCGATATGCTATTCAAGACACACGCCCTCACACATAAACCTGTTACCTTACATCAGATGCTCAGTAAACAACAGCGTTGCCAAGATTCCTGACATTCGCTGCAGTCATACATCTGCCTACCATAATGTCACACGCCTGATAAATTATTTAGTTTTATTGACCGCGACGTTATGTCGTTGGCGTAATCGGTAAGGTGGCGTGAAGCATTGGTCACCGTTTGTTAGTAACTGTTTTAGTCCTGCTTGTACTGCCGCTAGCCTTACTACAGTTTAAGTTCTGCCAAGAATATGCCATCTTCTAATCCACTATTGAATTTGGGCCTACTAAAGGACTGTTACATTTAAAAAAGTCGGCTGGTCAAGTTGAAACAGTTACTCATACTCATGAGCAGACTAGGTACTGGAGCTTACTGAATTACTCGATTATCGAGTCCTTTTACCAATCACTGTTAACACAGCAATATACCTCTTTTATCTGATCTACTAAACCTTATCCCAACTATGTTAGGGTCAGATTCCAGTCTAACCTGACCAGACTGCCTATCTGACCTCCAAAACCCAGTTAGCACGGGGTAATACGATACCTCTTGGTAAGACTGGTTGTCAGACCTTTGGGCCGAATAGAATAGAAAAGAATAATGTATTTAAGAAAAAAGATAATACAATAAGGTGTACAACTGTACATTTGGGCACAGTGTTGCTTCACATACAAAGTTATAATTACCTAGTACTTACAAGTAAACTACAACTATATTAAGAGTTACAAAAAGTGGTAATTTAAACTTCAACCGCCTTATTACAAAAGGTAGTTAAACCTGGTTTAACTTAGACTTGGTTTATCTCGCATGCTGTCACTTTCTTTTGAATATTATTGAAGTGAGACGTCATGCGAGATAAACCAAGTCTAAGTTAAACCAGGTTTTACTACGTTTTGTAATAAGGCGGCAAATCTTTATAATATAGCGACCTGCCCGATCTAGGTTTATTTAAACCTGTGTTTCAGGCCATCACTTACACAAATAGCAGCAGGGTCAACGGCTTAACATGCTTTCCGAGGCACAGGTGAAACTCGGTGTGTAATGAGTGGTTACCCATGCGGCTAAACGTGAAGAACGATTCGAGCGGCCTGCATTAGTATTTAGCCTTCCTATTTGTAGAGTTCCTCAGATCTTATCGCAGCAATTAAACCAATATAAAAGCCAATCAAATACTATCTCACCCATAAACAGTGCTTACCTCAAACTCCGACTGCGCACGCGTCTGGCAGGGCTCTGCGGTGACGGCGCCCGCGCAGCTGTGTTCCCGCTGCCGCCGCTGTCTGACAGCGACGCCCAGTTGTTCATGCCGCTGCCTTGGGAGCTGCTGCAAGGGGAGAGGTACAATATGGTCAGTAAAAGATAGATAGAGAGATATTGTTCGTTGGAATGAAATTGCGGCTCTGAAACAGTGGAATGTCATCGGTGGCAGAACATTTAAAATTACACTGTCTTGGAACACAACTTCAAAAGGAGATCCTAGTCCGCAGACATCGAAGCAACCATGTTCATATTCGTCGATGGCAACCTAAATTGTGTCGGCCCGAAACTGAACTACTGGTAAAGCACTTTCGGTAGCGTCCATCAGTTCCTGGGGTGAACAAACAACAGGACTCGCAGGATACGATAAGTGCCCCATCGTTTGTGGAACATCACCACATTTACACTCCAGAACAGAGTCATAAATGAACCTCCACCTCAGCAGTTTGGTTGTGAATATTTTTCATGTCTTACGAATCACATGAGCCAAGGCCAGAAGACCAAAACATTCTACTTACTTGAGCGAGTTCTGGTGCTGATGGCAGTGAGGACACGGCGCTCGCGGCGGCTCGCACACCGCCTGCACTGCGAGCAGCCTCTCCTGGGATGAGCATTGCGACTGTAACAAGGTAACACCACATATTAACTTCATATTCGACTTCCAGTCTAACCTAATGAGCTGAATACCAGTATTTTACATGGAGCGACTGCATATTCATAAGAGAATCACGATTGTAATACCAGATACGCGCATTTCACAGCACATCTCTTCACATAGTCCTATTTATTGTCTGAATTCGTCAAGAACTGGCCACCCAACCTCCACCTTACCTGCGTAGTCATTTGTGGCAGTTAAAGTAATTGAGTAGTAAAAGATATTTGATGGAGTTTCTCTGTTCAATTTAGCTGTTACTCGTAGTGCTGTTTGTTCTGTGTTGATAATGATTGACGAAGATGCAACGACTCAGTGGTTCCCGAACCCAAAATACGAAAATGATTTCGTTTTTCGCAATCAATCTTTATTCTTACTGAAATCGAACAATGTCTCGGACCAATTTACTGTTATGTCTTAAAACGAAAGTCTACATGACCAGTGTGTTGCCAGTAATAACATACGGGCCCGAAACGTTGTCTCCAAAGTCACCCAAAGGGCCACGAAGATGGCTGCGCTTGGAGTTTCCTAGGTGGCCAAATCAGAAATGAATACTTTCGCAAGAGAACCAAAATTATGTACGTAGCTCAACGAATTGCCAAACTTAAGTGGCAGTGGGCAGGACAAGTGCTTGCAGAAAGTATGGCAGATGGGGTCCAAAATTTGACGAGTGGTGGCTTCTTATTAGGTGGACCGACGATGGCCTGGTGATGGTTGCGGGGATCTGCTGGATGCGAGACTCACGGGACCGGTTAATGTGGCGATACTTGGGGAGGATGATCACAGCAGACATCTTTCGGTTGAAATTATGATGATGACCATTCATATTTCAATACAATAGGCCACCTCGAAGGGCAGACATTTATATATTAGTACTGTTGTCAATATTAGGGACAGAGAATGTGAATCTAGACATCACCAGCCCAGCATATGTATAGATTATCTTAGTTGTGAAATCATGTCAAAGTCAGTAGCCAGTTTTAAATAAAAAACAACAAAAAAACAAAGCCATTGTCTCTTGAAGATCGTGTCCAAGCGCAACCAAAATACGGCCGTTAGTATTCACTGTGCGGACGAGGAAACTCCTGCGCATTACTAGTGCATGTAACGAGAAACCTTTTGTTTACCAACTTGAGATGGTGATGGTGGTACGGTTGGCGACAAAGTCGTTTTGCACTTCAAGTTTTTAAACTTCATGATCGAGCCTCATCTGCAACTTTTGCCCAACTATGTTAGGGGCTTCCCAGTCCATTCGGATGCAGCTGAATACTAGTATTTTACGTGGAGTGACTGCCTCCTGCAGCGATCTGACCTTTGTAATACGATACCCTTTGTTAGCACTGGTAGTCAGAATTTCGGGACAGTTGTAGGTAAGGCCCGGACTCCATGAAAGCGGAGACCTGCAGAGCGGAGAGGAGGTTTGCGGAAATCGATCAATTAAATTAGTTAAAATCTACATCTGGTTTTCGCCCTTCCTGTGATTGATCGAATTTGGCACATTTCCTTTCCGCTCTGCTTACGTCCACGTCCGCTTTGGTGGCAAAATTCCGAACTTTCCTGAAAACTTTTATCACCTATTTAACTCCTGAACGACTTAACATTCATAATATCACGCCTATAATCTTCAGGAGCTGTTCAAACTGTTCTTTCTTAGTACTTAAAATACTTTAGTTGCTGACCGTACAAGCTTTACAACATGTTTTGTTGTATGTTATGTAAAACGGTCGATGTGTTGTCGTTAGAATCTAAAGTAATGGCAAAGGTTCCAAAATGTTCCATAATCCGTATTTCTGGTTATGTCAGAACAAAGACTGTCGTTGAAAATTTCATGTTTTAGGATAGACATGAAAATAACGTTTGAGTTTTAATAAAATATCTGTAAATTTTGAATGAAGTCCATATTCACCTGACATAGAATCCAATAATCAGACGATTCATGACTGAAGACATACAGAAACTCCTGAAAGTCTGCTTTTTAGGGGCATTGTTGTCACTAAACCTTTCAGTTGTGAGTTTTTTAATTAAAATTCACACTTTTTTAATTAAAATGTCTCCTGCAAACATTTGTTGAGGTGTGTCAAATAAAATGCTGCCACGCCTACAATTCCCAATGGCCTACAATTGTGTATTTGTACACGCACTGTTATGATGTTGTTCGTCACCTTTGACCGTATTAAGTCATCGTGTGAAGTAGGTGCGTTCGGGGGAGGTATGACAAGTCCTAGATCCTAATAAAGGTCCTATGAGGACGGTGGCTGACCTAAAACCTCCTTCAACCATAACCAATTTTAAGTGCTTTTATACACACCACCTTGACGCCTATCCATCATACTAAATGGTTTTGAATAAATTTGATTATATCATTCACTTGTCATCTAAATATGTTTCACTTATAATAAATGTGTGTCAGACAACTATGATATCTCATAAAATATATCTCACTAAACATTTCTCAGGTATTAATAGACATTTCTTGAGATAAACACAGATTTACCGATCAACAACACGTCTTGGATGTGTTTCAAATTATCTATGACATTTTTGTGCTAAATTGATAGTGAACTCTATTTCAGGCGAGATTAAGGTTTTGATTACATTGATAAGATGTTGTTTTGGCAACAAATATACACCTGATGATAATTTATATCAATATTTTGTTTCGCAATAAGTGTGTTAATATTAGTTTTGTCAACAATTTTGAGTTGGCACCTATTTCTTTACTGTGCTCGAAATTTTAAATTAGCCATTCCATGAATAGCAGAAATCTTTCATTTTGCTCTAGAATCCCGATGGCAAATAGGCCACTGCCTAGGGCTTGCGGATCAGTATGAGGCCAAGTAAGTAATAAGTACAGAAGTCAGCACAACAAGCTATTACAATTTGTTAAACTTCTTCAATCGATTTTCCACTTTATCGCTTATAACTTATCCTGTCCTAACTACCTAATAATACACATAAATTATTTTTAATTTTATTTGAACATTCCCAGGGACCAATTTCCGGCTGCGGATTATCTAAAGATATATCTTTAAAGCTCTTAACAATCAAAATGTAGAATCCACCTATATACGTCTGTTACAAAATATTTATACCAGCAGTACAGCCGGTATAAAGCTAGAACGGATTGGTCCACAATTCAGAATCCTAAAGGGAGTCAAACAGGGCGACCCGCTATCTCCAAAGCTTTTCACCAGTACCCTAGAAGAAGTCTTTAGAACGTTGGCGACCGCATGGGAAGAGAGAGGTATCTGTCTCAGCGAGGCGAGGTTGACAAATCTACGCTTTGTCGATGACATTGTCCTTATCTCTTTAACAGCTGCGGAACTGGAGAAAATGATTCAAGAACTGAGCGAAGCAAGCCTTGGGGTTGGACTGAAGATGAACATGTCAAAGACTAAGCTCATGACCAACAGCTCACCTATCAACGTGCACTTAAATGGGGAGAAAATACACTATGTCCAAGAATACATCTACCTGGGCCAAGTAGTCTCCTTCCAGGCGAGACAAGATAAAGAAGTGACAAGACGCACAGAAAACGCCTGGAAGAGTTACTGGTACATGAAAGAGCTATTCAAGGGCGATTTACCCATCCCCTTAAAACGCAAGCTAATGGACATGTGTAATTCTCCCCATTCTGACATATGGTGCACAGACTTGGTCTTTGACTAACGTCCGGAGGTCCAAACTCAAGGTTTGCCAACGAGGGATGGAGCGCAGCATTCTGAATGTAAAATTAACTGACCGCATAAAAATACCACACTGCGCTCCAGAACTCAAATTGCCGACGTAGCTTATAAAGCTGCGAGACTGAAATGGGACTGGGCAGGCCATGTCAGCCGGATGCCGCCGCAGCAAAAACAAAATTCGTGTGCAAAAGCATAAATAAACTAATTTATCAACGATACCTAGAATCTTTAAAAAATGTTCCTACATAAGACTTCAGTGTACTGGAAGCCTCGGTTACCCTTTTTACCAACATCAATAGGGTTAATACCCTAACATACAGGGGTTGGAATAACCCTATGTAGGTTATTCGCTTTACTTATTTTTCTGTAATGAAGCCAACAAGTGAGGGGCTTCTGGTATTATTGACCATCGTAATACTCGTAGAACCCCAAGCATATTGCCACGTGAATAATTTTCTTTAAATCATTAAATGTACCATGGGAAACGGATGGATGAGGAAGAAAGTGGAGGTCTATAGCCAACAGTACTTAGATGATTCTGGGCTGATGATGAGGTGTACCATTCTTACTGCAACCGTAAACCAATCGGTACGAAAGGCCGCAAAATAAATACCAAAAAGTACCTACCCCATCTTTACCTACTGCAGTTAGTTTAGAAACTGCCAAGAAAAAGAACTTATCCGATGATGATACGGGCATAGACATCTTATTTGTTTCGGGTTTCGCATGTCTAGACTAGATAAATTAAGGTAAAATATTTTTAGTGTCGATCGATCTACGAGCTGCTGTTTTCCCTATGTGCCCAAATATGGAAAATTGTCTTGCTTTAAAACATCATCATCTGCCTAGCCTTTTCCTAACTAGGTTGGGGTCGGCTTCCAGTCTAACCGGATGCAGCTGAATAAATAGATTTTCAGGCCGATTTGAAGGAAGTCCTCAATGGATGTCCTCCGCCCTGGGGAGAGCGGAGGGGTCTGCCGGACTCTTACTGACTAAAACACCAGTGTTTCCCCTGCACCAAAATAAAAAGCACGAGGCAAAACACACAATGATGAGACAGACCTAATAAATCATCCAAGAAAAGAATAATCTATTTGTCTTTCATTAGAGAAAGCGTACAAATAATAAAGAATGCCTCTTTTCTGGTATTTTCGCAGAATTGTTTTGCAAACACGAATTAGTTGGCACATGTTACAGAATAGATAGCATCCAGAAGGCCAGCTCCATGTAACGAACACACGCACACAGACGCGTCGGTTAGTCACCTGCATTACTTGTTATTTGAACAATCTTCAATAGCAAGATAGGACAGGTAATGGCACCAATGACAATAATCTCGATCTATGAATATCAGTCTCGCGAATGCGCTTATCCTCTGAATCCATCAGCTGTCGGTATTTATCACAGATTTCCAATTCTGTTGTCTTTATTGAGGTATCAAAGGCCAGACACATTGGCGTAAAACTTATCTTACTTTTGGACATGTTCCGCGACAATACTAGTGACAGCCATCAGGAGTACGACAATAAGTAATGTTGTCTTGGAAAATAACATAGCAACGAAGACATGTCTGAAGATAAGTTGCGATACATTCACCAACCTGCACTGAGTCCGGCCCAATCTTTCTTTTTGATTTACTTTATTGTCTCGAACAGACTATAGATAATCATATTTAAGTATGCCTTTAAAATAAACCTAACAATTATGTGTGGTATGATCACTCACATAGATCACAAATCCCAGTCTTTTGATAAAGTACTATTTGCTCATAGGATCTTCCCATAACAAAACATCCCTACCATTTATCCGTCCGTCCGTTGTTCCGACGACATTACTCCAAGAGCACATGTATAATTGATGTGGGTCTGTGTGCGCGTGTTTTCACCTGTTGTATGCACCCAGCCTTCTGAACAAATCTACTCCGTGACACATGCGCCGCTCCTATGTGTCACTATGTCGAGTTCGGTAATTAGTTTCAGCGCTGGACGACAGTGATTCATTGTACACGGAACTGATGCATATGTTACCGTTATTATGTAGAATATTAATAGCCATTTATGTAGGCACATTGTGTGGAAAACAGGTGTCTGTAACCCGAGTCACGATTGATTTCAAAACTTAATCAACTGTCCCTGTGTTGATTAAATGTATCGAGTTCGAAAAACAACGCTGCGTTTCGAAACAGGCATACTGTTCGTTGGCAAAATGGTTGCCAAGCAAGCTGATTAGGGGTTGGGTGGGTCACGTCAGTTTTCTATGTTACCAGTAGATGGATGTCGCACAGTGGTTGCCAGATGATAGATAGTGCCGCCAAAGCTACCCAAAAAAGAGAGCTGGTTCCAGATGGTACGGGATAAAAATAATGCGGTCCTGGCGATGATTGCTGGACGATTAGACTGCCCTTATATTAGGAAGTGTTGCAGTAGGCATATAGCCAGAGCGTGTTAAGTTGTTATTTTTATTAATATTATTATTCTTGTTTATAAATTCAATTAAATTTTCGATTATTTTATGTGACTTTGACGATAATTAAAATTTTATTGACATTGTATTTCTGATTTGTTGACATTGTATTTATTTTCATTATTGTTTTTATTTTAATTTCCTGTTCAATTTATTTATATTTATCTCGTGTCTTGCAAGTTGTAACGTGTAATTTGAATATGGGGAAACCTGAAATAAATGGATTTTATTTTATTTTTATTTATTTAAAACTCCTGGGAAGCATTGGGGAGGTTTTTTCCCACCAACGGGGCAGTATGAATGTGGTAGGAATTGTTACAAGAATGGCGTACTTATGTGAAAGATGATATGGCTAGAAAGGTGAAGGTGAGCGATATTTGTTTTCTTCCGTCCACAATTTTAACAATCCTACTAGTATTCGAAACTGAGGACGTGAGCGTGACCCATGGTCATTTTGTTTGTATGATGAAATTCGGTCTAGTAGCTTAAATTAACCATGTTGACATGCCACACCAGGAAGTATCCCGATAAGCTTAGTCCTTGAATTGACCGCGACAAACTTGGATTAATCCCGCATTTAGATCGATTTAAGCCGCTGCCTTGGAACGTATAGGTGTATAAGAACATCCACATTTCTACATGTCTCATAGGATTAGAGATAGTCACTTCCTGTTTCCGTAACCGAGTATTTTATGATTGGCCCTGGTTTCATGGCCATCATCATCCTTTTTTTTTGGAGGGTGGGAAATCATCAAAGCGGTAGGGAGTGTCAGACGTCTACTGACTAAAAACCACCCTTAGCCCTTAGTGCCGAGGCCGCGGTATCTCTTTCGAACAACCCGCAGCCCCGACGGGTGCCATCATCATCCTCAGTTCGACTTCGAACACTATCGGTCTCTTTGTGTTTGCGCCCTGTTTTACGCTCCCAAGCCTCTACCTCGATTTCAAATACATTTAAAAACATCCTGACCGAAAGATTAAAATGTTTGTTTCTAACTCCATCCATTGACAAAATTGACGTCATTGTCGCAATTGCGGGAATATACTGGATGAAGCTGGCACAAGAGCATGGAGCTTGGCACAAGCAAAGATAGGCCTATATATACCCAGCAGTAGGTCAAGTCGGGCTGTGGATCATGATGATAATGAACGCCATCGAACTCAACTCAAATAACGAGCGGCTGGCCAGCCCATCTTCCCCGCGAAGACGATACTCAAAAATACCGTGAAAATACGACTGCTCGTGAACAGTGTGGTGATCTCCTGGCTCCCAGTATCCCGTGAGTACATAACCTTCCTCTTTTGTGTCTCTTAGCCTGGTTCTGAATATAAGCCTTCAAAACCGCGTGATTGGCTGTACGCGAAACTCAAATCATATTTGTGGTACTCATAATTATTCGTATTGTTTAGTTCTTAGTTTTTTTATTTTTTTTTACTTTGTTGTGTGCACTTGTGGCATGTGCCAAATAAATATGTTTTCTTCCTTTTCTTTCCATCCGGGGTTCCATGTCCAGCAGTTGTAGTTGTGGCCTCTATACCCTGGATTCCAGATCAATGCAGTTCTAGCTTAAATAACTGTGTGCGCTCGTGCGCCTAAATATCTCGGGCTGCAATTGATGCCTTACAGCCCTTGGCTACTAATATACTGTTAAGTTTTGTGACTTACTGAAAGACTAGAGCTCCCCGGAGTAGTCCCGTAGCCCGACGACGGGAGCGACGCCACCGACCACCTGCGACCATCGCTGTACACAAACAAACATACATTAGTATTACATACATACTGAGACAAGTTATGAAGAAGAAAATAAAAGAGAAAAATGTGTGAAAGGTTACTCTTGAAAGCAATATCGATTTTTGTTTCTTTATCTCTTGGAGAACAGTGGTTACTCAGAGGAGGTCACGGCACGACTTACAAGTTGTAGGTTTACACACAAACTGGCACTTTGTGCAAGTTACTTTATCAAAACTTTGAAGCAAAACATCGTGAGGGAACTAACATGTACTAAAACCAAAAATTCTAAGAATGTGACATCCATCCCACAACCAAACCATAATGTGGGTGGAAAATGGGCCACCCCCTCTTAAAAAGGGAGGCTGTGTCCCAGCAGTGGAATCATTATACACCGATAATGTGCATGCTGTCATATCTTCTTGTTCTGGACTTATCTTTATTTGGGATCGTCTCTCCTTATCATTTTCCAAAGATGTCTTTCTAGGTGGTCAATTTCGCTATTTACTAAGTCTTTCTTAACTACAGATATCCATGTAAGTCGGGGTCATCCACGCTGAAACAAATGGAATATACTTTCATAGTGATATGCTATCTCAACAAGTTCCTATGAAACATAAGAAGACCAGTTATGACATGGTGTGAAAAAAGGTCAGTCAGCAAGTTATAACAGAAAATAAGTGGAAAATCAACCAACAAGACAATGCGACATTGTAATAAAATTACTAATGACGAAGCATTTTGTTACGCATGAAACTAATTAATTAAGTCTTCGTAATTCATTTCGCTAGCAATGTTGCACGGTTCAGCTCTTAACTAATTAATAAGCGATGCTAATTTTGTAATCAAAAGCTGATTATTAAGATCGGGATTAATTTCAAGAGTAAGCCTGTTGAATGAAAGATATATGAAGAAGACTGTGCATATAGAAGAAAAATAACAATGTTGTTTGATCTTCTATGACGTAAAGACGCGTTCATAATTTTCATGAATACCCGGTGATCCATCCAGTAAACACTGGCCGTACATACAGCCAGCAACACTAAAATGTATACAGATACACAAACTTAGCAACGTTTAGAAGCAGGTTTCGCCAACCGTATTGGTTTCATATTTATGTTACGTAACGAAAGTAATATTTTGGAACCCATATTATCATAAAGTAGCTCATATTTCAAAGTTGCAATCGTCAAATTCACGAGAAATTCGAGTTTGAACTTTGTCAAGTAAATCCATTTGAGTGTACAGGAAGCCTAAGTGCATGTTTACGTACGCGCGGCGCGGCGCGCGGCGCGGCCGGCGACGCGATCCGCACTAAATTCAAACGTATGGCGGTGTATGAGTGCGTTCACGGAGAAGCGAATTTATACGCGATTGCTTGAATTTGAGGCGGCGGCCGCGGCGGCGAACGCGGCGGCGGCCGCGGCGACGGACGCGGCGATGCACGCGGCGGTTTATTCTCGATGAAGCGATGCCCGCGACGGAACTTGGCCTTGAAAATTCGCGGCGGCCGCCGCGCCGCGTCTCTATGTACACCGTCGTACATTGCCATACGTTTGTGTTTGCGCGAACGATGATATCTGCCGCTGCACGCATCGCCTGTCCGTGAACACAAAATTCGCTCGACGCGTCGCTCGACGCGTCGCCGGCCGCGCCGCACGCCGCGCCGCGCGTACGTAAACATGCACTAACAGCACACCACTATACCAACGCGGCAATCCCTAATACAAAATAACCTTTTCTTTTGATTGTATCTACAATTCTACACCCGTGATCTGAGTAAGCAAGTATACGGAAGTTCTTCAGAACACTTCCCTGATTATGCACCTAAATGACGGTCTCCGTAAACCTCGTTTCTAACAAAATTCTACACACGTCTTCATTACACATAATGATGCTGCTAATGAGAACTAATAACGAAAAATGGCACTAATTACAGTAAATAAAAGAATATGTACAGTAGCTCTACCATGAGTTTACACAGCAAAAACTCGCTAGCGTCTCCGTAAATTAGTTGTATGAAATATTGTACAGCGCCCCTAGCGGTCACAGAAAGAATTAAAATTCATACCATGAGCACTATAGATTACGATAGGTTAAACACCTAGCGTAATCTATTCGATAGTCACTAACGTTCTTCAGCTGTCACCGTACAAAACGGTACCATGAGTCACTAATTTCACTGAACCTATCGAGTGAGACGCTTACTTTAGTAGTTACGTAGCTCACTAGCCTTTTGGCGTGTGAAACATATGTTTACATTAAAATTATATACGTTTTTGAGTCTAATATAGTCAAAATAATGTCTGCAAGTGGTTATTTAGCATGGAATATGTCAGTGGTCGCTAAATTTGAAGACCAACGACTTGAATAACATGAATTTCAAGCCAAAATGTTAGATACCAATTGGAAAATATAATTTTGAGGAAAGTTCAAACTTACCTTTCTATAAACTCTACCAACAATTGGAACTGTGTGACACTAGTCCTCATTGTATTAAATAATCTGTTTGAATCTATAGTAAACTTTTAAACTACACAACGCAGCTCTCACAAGCACGCAACACTCAAGGTCAACTATCAAAATTACAAATTGAATACACGACAGTGACATATTATAAGGAATAAAAATTCAAAAACCACTTAACACTATGTGTAGTCTACTATCTGTCAACTTTTCAATTTCGTCGGTTTATTTGTGTAGATACCGTTCTCTCTTCTTATTAGTGGGAAAGAAAGAAACAAAACATGAATAGAGTGAAGTTAGCTAGACGACACAATCTATCGAGCTTACCTTAGCGCCTGCGTAAGACTCCGTAAATCTCATGGTGCAAACATAATCGTAATCTATTTGATCCACGTTAGCACGCTAGCGAGTACAACGCTAGTGATTAAGTTTTCGATGACAACTCATGGTAGAGCTACAGTACACATATACTTACATATCCTTAGTTCTAATTCGGTTAGACATGTAGGCAATACAATTGAGACATTAGACAATTCTGTTACTCGTTTAGATTTTGTGCAATGGTTTGATGGAAGACCAACTGCAGGCTTGAACTCGAAAGTGACAGGTGTGCTACGAATTGTTACATTCGATTTGCCGGTATTAATCGAAAGTAAGTGAACAATAGGGTAGACGACTGACTAAAAAAAATATGATTCTGTTTAGTCCGTCAGTTAGATTATCGGAAAATATTGGATACGTGTTTTTTGTTTTATCAAAATAATAAAAATTGACGAAAATAAAGCTTGTCAAAGATCATGGAGAGGGGGCTTTTGACGTCATAGTCTCGTAAAATTGTACCAAGCTGTGACGTTGCACGACTTTTCAAAGCGCTGTATCGTCTTCATTTTTTGTTTACGTGAAAAAAGAAAAAATACGTGTTCAATATTTTTTGGAAATCTATCTGACGGACTAATTAGATTTTTTTAGTCGTCTACCCTATTCGGCTTCTATACGGCATGTGCAGATGTGTCAATCTGGCACGCCGCACCATCTGCAATGGTAGATGCCGATTGGTGTCAGCCTATAGACTGAATCATATTTAGGTCAGTTCTTTCGAGCTATCCATGAAATTTCTTGCCCGTTTTTCTCGATAGAAATATACGCTTTGGAATGGGCAACTACAGTACATCCACCATTGTTTAGTGAGTACCTATATTATGCCTCGCGTTTCGGGACCGTAGCTAAAATCAAAAGTGCCTGTAACTGGTTTATTAAAATAATAACGCCAAACAACCCCAAAACTTAAATTTGATTTTGGCGCCGTATCTTGCTGACCTTCCGAAAATGTGTAGCAGCACCCCTAACGAATTTTGTCAATTATTCTCTCGGAGATGCGACAAAACCCCGTGACGTCTTGTTAATACGACAACACTTGATATCAAGCCTGACGTCAGTCTTCGTGAATTAGATGCAATAAACAAACTTGTAGTGCTTTGAAATATGAAGAGTTTGAATTAGAGACCTTTGATGAAAAAAAAGTCCAATTTAGGACATTCCCTTCTCCCTAAGAATTGGACTGACGGTTTGTTGACCAGAGAGTACGGGGTAAAAAAAGGTTCTAATAATTGCTGGATGTTTTTTCGAGAAATTTTTATGAACTGAAAATATTTGAAAGAAAGAACTGATTCTGAAAGAAGTAGTAAGTGATTGCAAAAAATAGATGACTCAGCATCATGCAAAAATGGATTCTGACGAAGGTTTCAAAAAGCCTAAGGCCTACCTAAGTTAAAATTCTGAAGGTATGAAACAAAATTATGATAATTTGACGTAACGATTGATATGGGTAGTAAAATGGGAATCTACAGATCCTTTACAGAAATAACCTGAGCCAGAAGTTTGTCCAATGTTGCCGTACATGAAACAGTAAAGTTTACAGAAAGGAGAATTCACAGACAGATAATAGAACAGTTAAAGCATTTTAGTGTACAGACACACACACATCAAACCTTTAATAGATTTTCAACATTATCGCTAACGTATAAGGTTGAAGGTTGATTGGAAAAATTATATTGATTTTTGGGATATTGATGCGCTAGCGTCTGTACTAGAAGGTCTGCAGAGTGGGCGTCGTTACAGTAGGTACTTTTGAGAGTCTTACAACAATTGAGATTGGTTCTAGAAGACCACTTAGATGATCTTGTAAGCCTCGCATTCATGGTTAACAAAAGTTGTGTAAAATTGTTCTACCGTATGCAAAAACCCGCGCTTTGGACGAGGTGTTGCAGACCTGGTGTCTGCAACACCTCGTCCAAAGCGCGGGTTTATACAATAAAACATTGTTCTAACAATGTATTGCTGGAAAACATAGATATTTGCATACATCATCATCATCGGCCAAGCATCATCAATCATTATTGGAGTCGGCTTTCATTCTATCCGGATTCAGCTGAGTACCAACTTTGCATACATGATGTGTGTACAATTAACAGGTAGTCACTAGCCTGAAACTCTGACAACCTGCAGTCTTACCAAGGAATATCCTATTACTCAGTACTAACTGGGCTATGCGGTAGGCAGTCGCCCCATGTAACACACTCGACTTCCAGTCTAAAGGGATGCAGCTGAATACAAGTGTATTCAGCTGCATCCCTTTAGAATGGACGTCGACCGTAACATAGTCGGGAAAAGGCATGGCAGGTGATCATGATATTATTATGTGTCGTTCACTGCTACAAAATACAGATAAAGTACTGCAACAAAGTTTTAGAACTTTTGTTAACCATGAATGGCTTGACTTTAGTTCATCTTTTCAATAATGTAAATCGATCATCGTCCAATTAATTCCTGCAAGAACCAGTTGGTATCCCTGCCAGATACTCACAGCTCCTTCCCTCGCTTGACGCTGGATGACAGAAGGGCGTGGTGCAGTGGATGTGGATGGTGGACGTGTGGCCAGCGTGGACCCTCGGCTGGTGATAGTGGACCAGTGCCCGGGGAACTGCAGCGACCTGACCCGACCTGGAGATGAAAGAGAATAGAGGTGTTATTATGAGGACACAAGGTTTTCCGTAAGTATCGTGTTTACGAATAATCAATTTTTTTTTGTGAGAGTCATATTTATATGATATCGTCGGTCTAATTTATCAGAATTTGTAAGTCCATTTGAGCAAATTTTACAGGAGCAACATAAAACTAATTTTCTATAATATATTTTATTAGCTAATACTTTTTTGAATTTTAAGGCTAATATGGGGAATAAAAATGGCGTTAAAACAGATGGCGCATAAAATGGCGTTATGGAGACACGAATTCTGATAACTAATCCGACGAAATGCCAGTAAAATTAATCAGCTGCTATTATAAAAAGAACAAAATACTTTGGAAGTATAGACAAGCATCTCTCCTTTGTCTTTTCTCAGTATTTTCATCTTTCATGCCACTTCATTAGAGCTTTTCATTGGAGCTCTTTTAATGAGCAGATTAAAAAATCATCTTTAGTTTGCGATCTTCTCCACGGTCAATTTTAATTCCACCTACTTGGCAATTATCCAAAAGATATTATTTAATGCATCATTAACGAGCTATCAGCCATATAATCGACACTTTTATGTTAGTTTTTATATCATCGCGTACATAACGGGGCTACCATAAACGCAGGCCTTGAGTTTCGAAAGTATTTTTATCTACCCAAATATCATAAACCCTCTCTAATGCGTTCAAAAACCATAGGCAATGACCAGCATTACAAACCAGCAGAAATTAACAGAACTGTAATGAGCTCATAACCTACTGAAAACAGTAGGTTATGGAGTTTAAATTTGGAACAGGTGTCAAATTCAAGTGAGTGTGCTATTCTAGTAACTACATTAAAACAGATACCTATCGATACGAAACCCCAATTCAGTATGATTTTAATTATAAATCGCACGACATTTTGATCTCGAGTGACACAAGAATAGTGACTTTGTTCGTTTGCCTATGATTAAAAAAAAATGACAGATATCCGAAACGCCGCCATTTCGAGCTGTCATATTTTGTTCGTTAGCTTTTTATTCCCTTTCATTGAGTAGACAAATTTTCTGATAAGTTCTTTATTTCTGTCGAAAATTAGTGATAGTGACTCAAAAATTAACATGAACACTCCGCCAGATATCGTAAATGCAGCGACGAATGCAACTAATAACCTGTTTATTTTTTATTGCATTACTCTGGTAACAATGCTGCTCATTTCCCTATGGTTCCTGAGCCCATCATAGAGCCCTTATGATATTCGGGTAGATAAATTAGTGTATGCAACTATACATAATTAGGCATTACAACACTCGTGTGATGCTATTAAGAAACTCGCCTTCGGCTCGTTTCTTAAACCCACACTTGTGTTGTAATGCCCTTCATTATGCACAGTCGCATAAACTACTATTGTAAGTAGGTACAGAAGTTTTACTTCATGTCATCTAAGTGATTCCGGATATCGTATAAAGTCCATTTCACGAAAGAAGTCCCGCAGACGCAGCGCTGTATTCGCGCGACATAATGTTGCTATCTCTCTCTCTCTCTCTCCATATCTCCCCATCTGTCAAATTTAGTTCCACAATTGTCCGCGGGACTTCTTTCGTGAAATGGACTTTACAAGGAATATGGCGACAAAGAAAACATAAAATTTATTCTTCGAGCAGTTTCTATCTCTTCTCTTTTCTGTTAGCTTTTCTTACTTTTTCGTAACAAATTCGTGTAATAAGTAGGTTAGAGTGAGGGTCATGTTGTAGGTTAACACGGCTCCGACACAAGGGCGAAGAAGGAACATGGGTTTGGTTTTTAGTCAGTAGAAGTCTGACACTCCCCTTCGCTCTGCCCAAGAGCAGGGGGGGTTATTCGATGATTTTCCACCCACCAAAAAAAAAAAAAGAAGGGTCATGATGTATGTTACGATCATTACATTTCATCAAATGACCTTTTCAGGAAATAGTTAGTTTTTTTTTGCAATTTGCAGGACAGTGGATGTATTTGATTAAAACATGATTCGCAGCCGTAAAAAATATGGCTTTACTGAGTTATTAACAATCAACAAATTACAAGTTTTAGGGCCCCCTAAGATTTGATATTCATAGTCCATTCGAAGTAGAACTATTGCTTTCACACTTACGACAGCACAAAAAAAAAATCGAAAGAGATTTTTTTGCCTATTTATCAAACACATCTACCTACCCCAGTACGCGTACGAACAAACTAGTTTGGCCTATGAGTACAATGGCCTTTAGATAGACCGCGAAGTGATCCATCCATTCAGCTTAGCATGATCCTAGATTTTCTACAATATGTGTCGTGATTTGCAAAAAAAGTTGTTCAAAAACTATCATTGGCTTTTTTGAGATGTAGGAATTTTTTAATAAGGTAATTTACTTCGTCTGTAGGATGGATCAAGACCGATGGGCCAGAGTCGTCACGCAGTGGATGCCAGAAGACGGGCGTCGTCGCTGAGGGAGGCCTAGGAAACGCTGGCGTGACGACCTGGAAGCGTTTTTGCCCAATTGGATGGAGAAAACCGCACAGAGGGATGAGTGGAAGGCTATGGGGGAGGTTTTTGCCCAGCAGTGGGACAATATAGGCTAAAAAAAAAAAAAAAACTTTGGTCTAGTGGTCGAAAGCGTTATTGTTGAGCATGAGTTTCTGGGTTCGATACCAAGTCGGGCAGTGGTATTGTAAAGAATTATTTAGTAGTCTGTAGACTGGACTAGTTCCAGGACCCATGAGTCCAGGACCTCATGTAGGCAATAAATTCAATTCGTTCCAGTTAGATTCGGTTACAGGTTCGATTACCGGTTCGGGCAAGAATTTCTCAGTAGGTAGTAGTAGTTGATGGGAATAGGCGCGGCTGTAATTACATGGGACTTAAAAATAACCGGCCAAATTTTATACATTGGTTGACTATTTTTGACCAGTTATCATTTTGCATTAAATAGCTACCTGAAGTTCAATTTCTGGAAACTAATAAATTGAAAAATAACACTCAAAATTGATCTCTACAAGATAGCAGCTTAAAGTTTTGTTTTCACTGTATAACATAAACTTCTAAAGGTCACCTTGCAAAACCAATGGAATCACAACACAACTGCAAACTTCGCAAGAGGAGGTCGGGGAGACTTGTAACAGTTCAAAGAAAATGTTTTAAAATAACAACAAAGTTCTGCTTTAGTTCAAAAGATAATAACGTCTTTGTTGGTTGGGAGTTTGTTTTCATTGTTATTTAATTTAGAATGTCTTTAATGCTTGAAAACTTGAGATAATTATGCAGGTAGAAAATTTTACGTATTTTGTGGTAAAAATACAGAAAACCTAAAGGAATATTTATATCTGATTCAGTCACAGACTGCCACAAATCATCATCATCTTCCTGCCCTTATCCCGTGTCATTTGGGGTCGGCGCAACACGTTATTTTCTTCCATTCTGCCCTGTTAGTCGTCACGTTATCATTTATTCATCACTCCTCACACACTTCATCCATCTTTTCTTTGGTCTTCCTCTCCCTCTACACAAATATATGCGCTAAATATGTAGCAGTCAGTGATTGGGTTAAATTTAAATAAGAAGCTCTATAATTATTAGGCTAGAATTAGATCACAATATAGAAAGGAAAGGACAAGTTTTCTCAAATGATGATGATTTGCTCGTATTGCTAACTCATGCAATTACTACCTCATCAGACGAAAAGCAATGATGCAGTTGCCGATCGATGATGTAAACTTGTATGGAAGTATCTTTTCATTCATGACTAGACTGTTAAAGACTTCTTGCCGCACTCTGCAAAGAGCTTAGGCCATCACTTAGTAAAGGTTTTGACAGTTTTGTCATACAAAGTATGTCAAATCTTTACTAAGTGAGGCTTAAGTAATCATTAAATATCTCTGAGGACCACAGTTCGACTCATTACTTGTTTTATGGGTGTATTGGCTTAGATTTAAGGTTGAATGGTTGCCAGGGTCAATCTCTTAATAGCTTAAATACTCTTCAAGGTTCCCTTTGTTTGATATCACGGCTCGTGATTACACCAAAAAGGTCGTGATACACGTTCTTCCTACTTCCATGGTGTTCAGGTTTTTGCTATTACTGTTAATTTACTAAGGAAGCTGTTGTTCGAGATGTTTTTGATTATCTTCCGGATTCAACAGGTAGCGAGCATTTTATTTACTTCTTTAGCAACTAGAATTACATTTCTGTATTAAAGTATAATTTTGTTAGCAACTGGATTGAGTGATCCAAATAAATTGGGATAAGGGTAGTAGAATGACGATGATGTCCATGTCAGTAACTGGATTACTGGATTGAGATCAGACAAGAAGTCGCTCCATGTAGACACTGGTATTCAGCCCACACCACCATTGACCATAAGTAGACAACCATTTGACATTTGTTATAATTTTGCTTTGATTGATCTTGTTTTATTTGCCCTTATTAGTTGTTTGTTTTTTATCAGCGCTTACTAAAATAGCCGTAAGTTTCTTCGGTCGAAAATGGTTTCGAACAAGGATCATTGTTTCCTCCTTCTTAATTAGTTACGAACCAGCAGTTTCGAAGGCGGACAAAGGGAAATTCTATTCTATTCTTAATCAAATTTCTGTTGCTACACAGGATCATTCATGATAATGCTTCAGACCCGTTCTTTAATGAATTCCTCTTTGATTAAAGAAAATGGAGAATAACCTTTCAACCGAGATGCATACAGATTGAAGATTAAAGTCCACCTTTAATATTCTGCCTTATCGATCATCCCACAAGCTGCTATCTACTTTTATTCATAAGTCGAGATGTTTCTAATTAGGACTGAATAACGATTGACGCCGTCATTGGTTTATTGAAGACCAAAGAAACGATTGATGGACTGTGTAAAGGATGACATGGCAAAAAAAATGTCTGATGAGATTAATAGTTTATTAGTACCTACATAAAAAAAAACAACAGCAAAGTACATAGAATGTTGAAACGAGACGATAACGAGTAAAAGAGAAGTATGGAAGAAGAGACACTGCGCCGAATGAATTGGGATAAGGGAATGAATTGGGATATCAGTATTATTTACGAAGACTTAAGGTATTACTACTGACTTCGCGTTTGCCGTACATACAGTTTTTTACCTAAAACTTCACCTTGACAGATCTTTGACTCCATGACTCACCTCACGGCATGACCATAACACTTCGCCACGGGCATTTGTTATTGTTTTTATGAAGGAACTCGTTATATTTGTTATAATACAGTTTTTTTGTTGTTATATCTCTACTAGAAGATGGAGTGATAATATGCTAAGTGACATATAGATTGTCTGATTATGTCAGGTCGTGCCTTAATAATAACTGCCACTCGGGGTCGATCTTTAGGTTAAGCAGCGCTTGCCTAGGTTGGTCTGTGGATGGGTGACCAATTGACCACCCATTACCTACATACCAAGTCCTTCGAGCCTCGGAAAGGATATAAACATTGCCAGTTGTTATAGATAGCCAGCCTATTGAAGGTTGCGGGGACCAAGATGCAAGATGCACGGGACCGGTCAATGTAGCGACACTAAGGGGAGGCCTATGTCCAGGAATGGACTTCATTCGGCTGAAATGATGATGATGATACGTCGTCAGCGACCTGAAAGTCTGACAACCAGTCTTCCCAAATGGTATCATATTACCTAGTATTAACTTGGTTGTGGAGGTCAGATCGGCAGGTCGCTCCATGTATAATACTGGTATTAGGCTGCATCCGGTAAGAATGGAAGGCGACCCCAACGTAGTTAGGAAAAGGCTAGGCAGATGATGTTTTTTTGTTATATCTCAACTAGAAGATAGCGCGATTATAATTATGCTAACTAAGTGACATATAGATTGTCTGATTATGTCTGTACAGAAGTTGAATAATGCGATAAGCCGTTTGAATTTAAATGATAATTTTATGACAGTTATCTATATGCTCATCAACATGTATCAGGCAGGCCGTAAAAATCTACGCTTATTAACCACGTGTATGCTTCTAATTACTTATGTAAGCATTAGAGAGAGAAGACACGTTGTGCAAACGACCCTAAGTAATAAAGCAAAGAAGGCATATGTAAAGTAAAATGTATTTGCATAGATTAAAGCTATATAAAATACTAGCTGGTGCCCGCGGCTTTGCCTGCGTAGTGTCGGTCAAATTATATACTAAATCCTCGAGAACCACCCTATCCATTGGCGAAAACAGCATGAAAATCGACACAGTAGTTTTTGAGTTTTTCGTGCAGTCACAGACAGATCGACAGACAGACGCGGTGGAGGACTTTGTTTTGTATTATGTAGTGAAGATGTTACAATATAAAATGGGCACATTATACAAGGCTTTTGTACAATGTGGCTTATTATTCACTAAAACATTAACGAATTGTCAACTAAATTTAACACAACAAATAAACTAAAATGAAAGGAACTTGAAAATGATGATCATGTTACTTCTGAACTTATAAAAGGTAGAAAAAACTAAATTCTGAAAGTAATAACGCCACACTAGAAATCAACAACTAAGTACTTAACTAAAAAACTATCATCAAATAAAACATATCCATATTTTCCCACTTCCCCCTTCAAAAAATAAAACTTCTATCAAAATCTGCTGGGACACAGGCCTCCTCTCTATGAGAGGAGGCATCCAATTAAATATCAAAATGGAAACCAACTGTCGACAATAAAACAAAAGAACCAGTTTAAAAAAATCTTGTCATCTTCAATCAATAACGTCGAAATGGAAAAAATTTGAAGATAAGGACACACAAACAGATTAACAATGGATGTCATTATGATAGGGTTATGTGTTGATTGAAAACAAACTTATTTTATCTTGAATGCATCAATCAGCTGGTTTTAACAAAAAACATTCTATTGAGTTGATAGCGATACGATTTAGAATATTTTAGAGATGTGTGTGTGATCGTGGATTGTCTCGCTGCTCTTGTAGTCTAGTGTGGGCAAGCGCGACTGCTGAGCATTAAGTCCTGGGTTCGATTCCCGTGCCGAGCAAAGTGTTGTTGGGTTCTTCCATGAGGAATTCCTCAGAAGCAGCCACGGAGAGTAGATTTGTGACTCAATGATTGAAAGAAAGAAAGAAAGAAACATATTTATTTAGCACAATATGCCACAAGTGCACACAATAAAAAACAAAATAAACAAAAAAAGAGTGTGTGCATCTCACGGATGCGCCAAATAGGACCAGCAGTGCAAGTACGAACTTTGCATCGATAAGACATCGAGATCGTTATCGTTGTCAGTTTTATCGAGCTTGTTATCGAATTTGGAAGTATGTAACACGCGTCGACAAGATTTATCGTGGGCGGAATGTCAAACTGTCAAAATGTCGTTTCGTACTTGCATTTTCGATAAAATCGTTTAAATTTTAGAGTTATCTACCGATTGTTGGTTAGCGAATCGAGTGCTACGTACTTGCACTGCTGTTCAGCAAACTGCCGAGCAGCTAGTGCCCGACGCTGGTTTTCAACTGGCCCTGAGATGGTGATGTAACGAACGACGGTTGCAATAGGCTCGCCCCTTACCACAAGGGACTCAAACATACTAGCGAAATGTGGGTGTACTAATGGTACACTTCTGCCTAATCCTTTGGGGATGATGAAACAAATTACAGGCGTGATGAAAGAAATACTATTTACATATTGTGTTTTTAGCAGCTTAAAGTTCGCATTAGGTGACATTCTGTAGTTCGTGCAATATTATGCTGAGCCTTTAAATAAGAGGTTAGACAGGCAGAGTGGCTAATATTCACACTGAGTTCCTTTACAAAGACTCGAATGCCTCGTTTTATAAAATGTTTAACTTTCAAGCTTTCAACTATATTCTTGCCACACAGCACGATTTGTGTAGAAAACTGGTCGTCTTCAAGTCAACTAGTACGAGTATGATTTCTACACAATTTTCTAGTTTCACTTTCATAGTTATTTACTTGGATGTTTTACCAGTTTCTTATAAATATTACTAGCTGATGCCCGCGGTTTTTCTCGCATGGAAGTCGGTCAAATTATATACTAAAACCTTCCTTAAGAACCACTCTATCCATTGGTGAAAACAGCATGACAATAGGTACAGTAGTTTTTGAGTTTATTGCGAACAGACAGACAGATGCGGCGGAGGACTTTGTTTTATACTATGTAGTGATGAGAGTATTTCTCTTTCCTCGCAGTTTATCTCAATGTAAAGGCAACTGATTGATACTAAATTAAAGGTAACGAAGTAAACAAGAACTAGGAGCAGGCCAAGGGCAATTAAAACTTGGTGGGTTAGGGGCATAGATATAATATATTTCTATGGTCAGGGGCATTCGCCGAGCGAGCGAAGCGAGCGGTGCCGCGGAAGCGGCCGGCGAGCGCTACTTCCGAGTTGCTTGCAGAAATGTTTTCACAATTTATTGTCTAGTTTTCCGATAAAAATGAAGTTCTGAAGCGATTCTGTCGATAACTTTTGTAGCACAACATGTAAATAAAATCGATCTTTAGGACATTCGATACTCTGAACTTCAATATTTAGGTCACAGTAACACCAACGTAGTCTGGATTTTAATTTTGATTGACTGCCTCATGGGTGAGCGCCATCCCGAGCATGTGATCCTGGGTGCCATTCATGGGTCCACAATTTTCCAATAGCACCCACGGAGCGTGGATTTAAGCCGAAGTTTGGGTGTACTTTCTATAAGGTACACCTCGGCGTCAGCATAACTCTTCAGGAATTACAGCCGTGATGTTATGTTAAGATTAATTGAATCTAAACAGATCCTTACCCAAAACCAAATAAACCATCTATCGTGAACGGCAGCTATGTTTACAGATTGTAAATAAACATGGCAGCAAAGCAATAACCGAGCCATTATACGGGTCGTGACGCGAACCCACTTAACGAGCTTAAGGCGATGACGTGAACGATATGTGAATGGTTCGCGCTGATGTTGTTAGGAACGCGCCGGTAATTAGCTTGTTTGCTGATCAATGGAAGATGGTTTGATAGGGGATAAGTAAATTTTGTATTCATGGCTAATAGTCTAATACTGTGTTAAATCAGATGATTTTGAAGGAAGGAGGAGGAGGTCTTGTGTAAGGATTTCCTTTTCAATACAGAAAGGACAGGTAGGTACATAGTACTCGTAACCGGCGTGCGTGTATGACCAGATCACAGATGTATGAAGGACGAGGCAAAAGGAGTATATGTAAGAATCGTAGCAGTCTGTGTTTTCTGCATACCTTCATAGGAAAAGGGCATGAATTTATGTATGTACAAGAATTATTTACTTAGAGGAGTAAAAACTCTTACTACTGTTATTCACATCAATATTTAAATTATGCAATTAAAGTTTTACAGCCCTTTCCTCTAGCGACTATGAACGAAGTAAAAGGGTTCGGATCCTCGGGAAATGTAAAAAGTTAAATAAGTCCAGGACTCGAGGCAAAGGCAGTAAAACCAATCCAATTTCAGGAGTTTTCTTTATATTTATATGGGTGTTTATTTTTAACTAAGATAAAGTAGGTTAAGATGCTCCCGGCTGTCATTTCTAGATCTTTGATAGTCGTTATCGTGGCCCGAAAGTCTGACAACCAGTCTTACCAAGGGGTATTATATTATAATACTTGGTATTATAATACTTGGTATTATAATACTTGTTCGAAGGAGATACCGCAGTCCCGGACACAAAGGGCTAAAAAGGAACATGGGTGATTTTTTGTCAGTAGAAGTCTGACACTTCCTTCCGCTCCACCACATTCGATGATTTCCCACCAAGCAAAAAAAAGGAGAGTAGGTACCTAGTACTAACTGGGTTACGGAGGTCTATATTTAAGACGTAACAGAACAGTTGAACTGCCATGTTGAGCGTTAAATATACAGCTAACTGACTGTTATTAGAGTTCATATTAAATTCTGAAACTATCTACTAGATACAATTACCAAATCTGCTTGCTTGTTGGAGAGATTATTTAATCAGGTTAGTTCTTCAGTAACGTTGAGAGAGGAGAGAAAAGAAAGAAAAAGTATTTATTAGTCTCACACAGAACAAGACAAAAATAGAGAGTAGAAGAATAACGTGTTTTACGCCAACCCCAAGTTAGAAGATGTTGGCTTCAGTAGAACATTCTCCAAAAAATCATGAAGTGCCCCTTTTAGATTATTTTCAAGAAACACAGGACGGGTTGTGACTTTGGGAGGCTCATGTGTGATGATGACCTGAGAAACACTGCCAGATCTGCCACGTTTAGTTACTAAGAAACACGATACCCAACGAACCCACGACCAAAACTCATAGTTCTAAACAATTCCTATGTAGCAACTCTTCACATTCTTGAGCCCTATGAATAGACGAAGGAAATGCTTTTAAAGTAAATATTGCGCACGGGCGACGAGCCAGCACTGGATTCCTCACATAACTGATGCACACTTGTGGTCATTATACCGTGGAGTTTATTGGCTACTGGCTATATGTCTGGTGTCCCTTTAGTCTTAGATTATGGTACTCAGGGGAATGAGGTTGGCTATTCTTAGATAAGCCTGCAGTAACCATGTTACCCCTTTCACATTTGATTTAAACCTAGAAGCTTTTATGAAAGTTTCTAAAGTTGAAACAGAACCGGTCGCCTACTCAGAAAACGTATGTCATCAGATCATCATTCTACTTCTTTATCCCAATTTATTTGGGGATGGTGCAGCTGGGTGCAGCATATCTTTTTTTTCCATACTTCTTACACGTCATCTCGTAGTCACCGTAAGTAAAGCAATGAATATTGTTGATTGTCAAAATGAAACAAAGCAACAGCGTTTAGAGCTTATGACGCAATTACCCTGCAGTTCTGATTCCATCATCCAAAGCATGTCACAAAAGACAATGCCTGATCTTGAAATTAATCGGAGATTAGGATATATCTATTAAGATATATATATATATATTAAGGATATCCTATGATCCTTCGAATTATCGAAGTACCCATCTTGGAATGATTTAATAATGAATAGCAAATTAATAAAGGAAACGATTCATTCAGAACAATATTGACGTCGAACTAATACAGTAGGTATGCTAATTGATAGTTCAATCTAAGGTTAAATGAACGGAGTCATTCTGATCGATTAGTAGTGACCATCAGACAATCATGTCTGCAATAAAAATGTGTCTAATGTGTGTGCATGACTAACAGCCCGATGGAGGAGCTTGCATTCTCAATGAAGTTTAAAGAAATGTGTGATTCAGAAGTGCAAATAGGGGATCGGAAAAAAAAAACTAATTAGTCCGTCAGATAAATTTTCCAAAAAATATTGAACACCTATTTTTTCTTTTTTCACGTTAACAAAAAATGAAGACGATACAGTGCTTCGAAAACTCGGGTGTTTCCGTTTTCATCCCACGTTTTCATCCCAGGAGTTAAAAATAATAATAATTATTCCGCTTTCAACCCGCAACAAAAATGGACTCCGTTTTCAACCCACGGCATAGTACATAACTGTTTAGTAACTTATGTAAGTAACGTTAGCAGACAAACAAACTTTGTTAGAAAAATCTTTATTCATAATTAACACAACTAAGTCTTTAGAATATTGATATCTAGAAAATCACAGATTCGTACTATTATCAATTCTACATTTTAAAAAAATCACAGATTGTAAGTATTATTCATCCTACATCTAAAAAATCACAAATGGTAATTATTATCAATTCTACGTCTAAAAAAATCACAGATTGTAAGTATTATTCATCCTACATCAAAAAAATCACAAATGGTAATTATTATCAATTCTACGTCTAAAAAAATCACAGATCGTAAGTATTATTAACCCTACATCTAAAAAATCACAAACTATTATCAATAAATTCTACTTCTAAAAAAATAACAGATTGTAACTATTACCAATTACATATACATCTAAAAATCACTGATCGTAACTATTACCAATTACTTATGTATTTAAAAATCACAGACCGTAACTATTACAAATTATACATCTAAAATTCACAGATCGTAACTATTACAAATTATACATCTAAAAATCACAGATCGTAACTATTACCAAATTGTGCATATAAAATCACAGATTTAAATTATAGCTTTATGATTTACATATGAAAATTATCAAATAATTTACAATAAATTAAAAAGTAAATGGTACTAATTTCTCCAGACAGTGTCCGATGCTAATTTTACCACAAGAAAGATCACTTAATGCTGAATTAATTATTTTCTCTCTCTCCAAAACATCATTGTTACGTGGCCTTGATGATGAAACTTGTCCAGTAAAACGCGTGTTTTGTAACTTGGCATCTTTATTTATAATTGTGAGGAATTGGAGCATATTGAGAGTCTTCTTTTTTGCCACATAGCGGTTTAGGGTTGCATGCCAGCTTTCTAGTGCATTTGTAGTTCGGTGTCTTCTATTATTTGCGGACCACAATGTTGGGGGATATTTACCACCATTCATATATATGTTTGGACAACATAGTCATTAAATTTAACAATATTGTTTAAGGTGGGACAGTCTTCCATAATATATAGGAAGGCATCATCAATCATTTCCTGAGGTATTAAAGGTAACGTAAGTATTAAACCCACATGTTTTTTCAAATAGTTTTTTTTTTGTTAGATCAAGCTTTTTGGCTTTTTTGTGTATTGATTGACAAAAGTGAAAATAACAAGCTCTTGTCTTCGTTTCTGGCGAAACAATTTTTAAAGCGTTTATGGCTGCCGGCTCAAAATCTGTCAGAAACTCTAAAGGTTTCCAGGTTGGTATTTGCGATTTGATAAGTTGGAAGAGTGTTACATATGTTGATTTCTTTTTGTTTAAAAGAAGACAGTAAACAAGTGGTGTGATACCTGTTGTAGTGTCTGTGCTGCCCATGTCACCATGAATGACATATAGCTGCATAAATGGTCGTATGCAACATTTAAATGTTCCGTCTCCAAAAAACATTGCAAGTTTACTCATTCGATCTCTAGCTTCATGTGTAGCGAACGCAATTATTCTATTATTGCTATCTTCGTAATCAAACAGTAAAAAATCTTTGAAGGTGTTCGGTATTTCTACTTCACTTTTGTTCTTAAATACTAATTTAGAAACATTTTGACTTCTGTTTCGGGCATCGAAAAATGCTGTTTTCACACTTGAGAACTTGGGGATTTCTTCTACTAAATCTAACCCTTGTTCTTTTATTAATAAAACTTCATCTTCGTAGATCTGTTGAATAGGGCGACCATCGGCAGATTTGACTGGTTCTTTTATTTTCTTCATAGAGTTTTTAATTAAAAGTTTGTTATAATTAGCATGGCAATTACTATTGTGTCCACTTCTATTAATAATTTCACTGTCCATTGTTTTTATAATGCCAAAGCAAGAAGGCGCTTTCGCACATCGCCATATTATGGAATTGTCCTTATTCACTCTTTTTTTATGGAATTCTCTACCACCACACACTAACACTGGCTTGTTTCTTTTTGACAGGGTAAAATCAACTTCGGAATCAATGTTTTTACTGGTACTTGGACCTGGATTTTGCATTTTAACTGCTTTAATATCACTTTCACACAGCAACTATGCTCCTGTCGATCACTTACGACTAACTAACAGATAAGAGAAACAAAGGGTATAACAGATTAGCAATATTCTTTAGAAATATTGCTTTCTCTTTCACTCCCTCTCCGGCTGAATGAAATAGACATAGTGTCTGTGCCTGTGTGTGTGTGTGTATGCGCGTCTGTGCCAAGGAAGTGACGTCGTAAATAAGTACCTATTCATCAAATTATAAGTATACAAAGTTTAAATAGTTTAAGATTATTTTTCTGTCTGTACAAAAAAACAATTATAAACTGCAGTGGGTAGAAACCGGAATATATTTTAGGTAGAATACGGAAAAAACAACTATTATTATGATTGTGGGTAGAACACGGACTAAGATTTGGGTAGAAAACGGAATAAAATATTCGTGGGATGAAAACTTGGGATGAAAACGGAAACACCCGAAAACTCGTAACTCCTCGAAAACGTTAGATGTCAGTACATTTTTTACCCACAAGTGACGTCACGACGCTTTTTATCTTCGTCAATTTTCATTAATTCGTTAAAACAAAATACACGTATCCAATATTTTTCGATAATCTAACTGACGGACTAAACAGAATCAAATTATTTTGACCCAGTCCGATCCCCTATTGTGCATCTTCTTGAAGAACAGATAAGTCTTATGTCGTACTTGAGTGCCCACATTGAGGTCAGTGGCCCGAAAGTCTGAAAACCAGTCTTACCAAGGGGTCGATACCCAGCAGTACTACCTGGGTCGTGGAGGTCAGATAGATAAGTCTTATGTCGTACTTGAGTGCCTACATTGAGGTCAGTGGCCCGAACCGAAAGTCTGAAAACCAGTCTTACCAAGGGGTCGATACCCAGTACTACCTGGGTCGTGGAGGTCAGATAGGCAGTCACTCAATGTAAAATACTGTGTTTATCTGTATCCGGTAAGACTGGAAGCCAACCCCAACATAGCTGGGAAAAGGCTAGACAGATGATGATGATGATGATGTGTGCTCATGACTAACAACCGGATGAAGAAGCTTGCATACACAATTAAGGAGTTTAAAGAAATGTGTGATTCAGATGTGCATCATCTTGAAGAATAGACGAGTCTTATGTCATACATGAGTGCATACATTAAGGTTAACTAAACAGTGCTGTCAAACAATCAGTAAAACACCTGCGTTTTTCTAGTCTTAATGTCAAAAGTTGTAAACAATATGAAATTAGCTAAACAAAATAGATCATGGACTCAAATTATTGTGTCATACATAAACTGAGGCAGCACCAGTACTGTCGGGGCTAGGGGTTGTTCGAAAGAGATATCGCGGCCCCGGACACTAAGGGCTAAGAAGGAACATGGGTGGTTTTTTGTCAGTAGAAGTCTGACACTCCCTTCCACTCCGCCCAGAGCGGGAGGAGTCATTTGATGGTTTCCCAACCTCCAAAAAAAAGTTAGGTAACCAATGGTACTTGTGTCGGGGTTGTCTCACTCTTCCCTTAAGTGGTTCCTTAGCAATGATTATCTATATAAATAAAAAGAAAAGTCCTGACTGACTAACTGACTCGTCAACGCCCAGCCCAAACCCTTGGACCTAGAAAGCTGAATTTTTGCACAGAGGTTCCCTTTATAATGTAGAAGTCCTGACTGACTGACTGACTGACTCATCAACGCCCAGCCCAAACCCTTGGACCTAGAAAGCTGAAATTTTGCACAGAGGTTCCCTTTATAATGTAGACAAGGAATAAGGAAGGATTTTTCGAAATTTAACCCCTAAGGGAGTTAAATACGGGATGAAATTTTGTATGAAAAATCTTCATTTTCACGCGGGCGAATCCGCTGGCAAAAGCTAGTAATGTATATGATAAAGCTACCTAATGACATTCCTCATAAACCCAGTTTCGTATGGTTTGCTATTTCACGCCTTAATTGATAAACGTATTTAGATGAAATGCATGACACACCGGTATACGACAACCGTCTTGTCCTGGTATTCAGATGGTTAATTTCCAACATCTTCACAGACGCAGGGAAAACCGTGGGCAAAAGATAGTCATTAACGTCATTCTGATTCTCCTGTTCCTAACCTTAATTTAGCTATTTCAAAAGCTACTAAGTATTGTATTAACAATCTTAACCGTAAAACCATGAATACATTACGACAGGGTTTGGTGCTCTAAGGCTTTGGTGCTCTAAGTGTAGTGCTCTAAAAATCAGTGCTCAGATGGGAATACCTCAAAAAATCGCTACAACCCAAAAAATAATTCTTCATAATATTTATAAAAATCAACAACAGCTAATTCTAAAATATCACCTGGCAGAAAAATCAGAAACACTATTGTACTAAATAAAATAAAAACTAAATAAGCTTGCTGACGTCTGTGGCTCGCTAAATCGAGATCCACAATCTTGTAATGACCTGACAACGACTTGATAGTGCAATGCGATGACTGATACAGAAGACAAACATAATGGGAGGTGAGCTATCGTACATCTACAGTTTCAAGGAGGTAGAAAATGACACAGCTAACTCAGAAACATGAGACGGAAAAGGTTACTTTGATCACGACCAAAGTGAACTACAGTTTTGTTTTTCTAGCCTGCTTTGTCCCACTCCTGGGTAAAAGCCAGGCTCCACTCCTTCCATTTATCGCGAATAGTGAGTCCTCCTTTCAAGTCTGACGGAACCTGTCTAGTTCGTTCCATCACTCACTCATCAGGGCACCATATGCCTGCTAATTTGGCCCACAGTTTGTCCGGCGAGGTAGTTGAAGTAAATTGCAAAAAAAAAGACTTGAAAATTGATTGATATTGATTACATTATAATCAAGTAGGTATTGGTATTAATCGATACTTGTAATCAAGGCAATAAGGTTTATTGATAGTCAATTTACTTTATAGACACTTTTTCGAAGAGCATTGCATCCGAGACCCTTAAATTCCCTCAATTCAATTGCAAAATACTTCTCTAAAACGAAAATCTTGCTCAACATCCATTACGATTAATTTATCATACAATTTACGAACTTCCAGTCTACATTGAATTAAGTGTAACATTATTTTCGCAAGAACTAAAGTTTTTTGCTCGTTTCCTAAAACGCAACGCAACCGAAGCAGCAGAGTTTTTGTCTACATTTCCATTTAAGGCCCCTGAATTGCGTTTGATAATGTAATTTAAGTATTTTTTACTTGTATTGGCTATACAATGGTCTTTGTTAGATACAGTTCAACGCACAATACGCTTTGTTAATCCTCAAAGAACATATTTCTATAAACTTCTTGTATGAGGGCAATCGCCCGATCTTTGCAGTTATTTTATCATCATCATCCTGCCATCATCGCAGCAAAACATACCGATTTCCTCCATTTATCTCTATTGATAAATGATGTTTATTTTGCAAATATTACAACCGGAAGAAAAAACTTGCATACTCATGAAGGAGTTTATAGAAATGCGTGATTCAGATGTACATCATCTAAGAGAATAGATAAGTCATAAGTCATACGGGATTGCATTATTGCACACATTAGGGTTAACTAAACAGGGCATTTTTTTTTTGTCATTCTTGTCCTAGTCCCTGCCTACTGGGGTCAGCGCAACACGTGTTCTTCTTCCATTCTCGCCTGTCATAATTTATACGTCACAGCATCGTTTGCTATTTTCTCTTGTATATAATTCCTCACAGTCTTCACACAATTCATCCATCTTTTCTTTGACCTTCCTCTCCCTCTCCATCTATCAAAAATATTGACGTGTAAGAATGTTTAAAACTACCACGCGACAGTTCAAGATTACCCAGAATAGCAGTGGACGCATACTAAGGAATCTAGACGCCTTTGACAAATATAACTAGATTTAACACACAACACATCGTCTGAGCATTACCGGTATTGCATACTTGTTTATTTTAGTTCCCAAGCAACACGTAACGCTAAATAAAATGTGGACCATCTTGAAATAATAGTGTGCAACCACGCGATGAGTATATAAAAATAATTCTACATTCTACTGAATATTTTTTTTATCTACTCTAATAATATAAAGAGGTACAATTTGTTTGTTTGTATGTAGGGGATCATTTCTGGTACTCATCATCTCATCATCATCTTCATGCCCTTATCTCATGTTATTTGAGGTCGGCGCAACACGTCTTTTTCTTCCATTCTGCCCTGTCAGTCGTCACGCTATCATTTATTCCTTTTTCCTTCATATCATTTCCTCACACACTCCATCCATCTTTTCTTTGGTCTTCCTCTACATTTATATTGATGATCTGAAAATTCTTTCACTGTTAGAAAGCTTCATCATTAGAGGGTGGTGGGTGCTATAGGCTATGAATTGTATTTATATCATCCATATTAGCCGCTTTATCACAATTTTTGCGGCCGAAGTCGCGGGGAAGTGCTAGTTTGTAAACTTTTTAAGGGATCTCGTCCAATGTGTGGGATATAGTTTAGCCTCTCTGCTTGCGTTATTCTTGCTTTCTTGATATAATTATATGCTGAAGTAAATAACGTATAAGTTTTATTGAGTTCGCTTTGTCGACCATGCGCTCAATGCGAAACTGGTTTGTTTAGTTGGATTGTCAAGTTCATGGTTATTTATGGAGTCTCCATGGATATCTCATTTGCCTTACATACTTGGATGTTGGATGTTCGTCCGGTGCATTCTATGCAGTCACCCTTGATGCTACCTTCATCATCAACTTCCTGCTTTTGTCTCATGTACTCGGAAACAGTCATCATTTCAGCCCGGAATCACCCACAGTTGGGTTTAGACCTCCCCTTTCTTCTGTCACTCGAACTGTTTTCTGTGCGTCGCTCCTTCATTCGCTTCCCGTGATAAGAATAAGAAAAAGATACATTCCTTGTTGCTATCATGCTGACAATAATACTGTAGCATGAGTTATTCGCGACGAAAGGAGCGAAGACGTCGCTATAATTTGGTTTTCAAACTGACTACGTAATCCTTCCATCCTCAATAATTGAGAATTAAAGGATTACTTCGTCAGTTATTGTTATTGTTTTTGTCCTCTTTCATAAGACCAACATTCCGAATCATTTAGTAACTCGGTCACCGAAGCCCAGTTTCCGACTTCCGAGCTCACCAAACCAAATCAAATGACTCCAATGTTTACATCCTCCAACCATCAACCCAATTACAACTCTTACGCCAAACGATTGCTTAATCCTACTAATATTATAAATGCGGCATGGATGTTTGTGCCTCTTTCACGCAAAAACTTCTGAACGGATTTGGATGAAATTTTGCAAACTGGCAGTTTCAACATGGAGTAACACATAGGGTACTTTTTATTCCAGTAGTTTAATCCTATCGGGTAATTATCGAGCTCTACGCGGGTAAAGTGGCGGGCATAAGCTAGTAATTTTTATCGGTGGTGTAATTAAGAGCATTTCCTCTTGTGCGCTTGACCTTAACCGTCACGTAATCGTTGATTATGTAAGTTACATAACAGCTATTGTGGAAACGATTTTCTGCTTGTAACAATGCACGATTACTGTTATTTACTTCGATTCAAGGATTATGTGAAGTGAAGTTTAATTTATGGTGTTTGTAACCAGTCGTTTCGTTACGTAATGGGAGGCTACTATTTGCCCAGCATGGTTCAAGGCTTTAGTTTTTGCCAATTATGTCCTACTGCTAGGCAAAGGCCTACCATTACTTTCCAATTATCCCGGCGGTGTTTTGCCTTCTCTGGCCAATCAATTGTACGAAATCGTCGCGCCAGCGTTTCTTGGGGTCTGCCTCGGTGACAATAACCGTCTTCAGGCTCCTACTGTGTGACGATTCTGGCCCGTCCGCCCTGACCTATCTTGGAATTGTATTCCACCCAGTTCCATTCTAACCTCGCAGACTTATCGCCAAAATTGGCGAGGCTAGGGCCTGCAGTCTCTACACTAATAACAGCGCTACGAATGTCTCTACGTCGTATCGATGTCAAATTTCTTTAATAGATTTTCAGCTTTATTTCAACAGCATAAGGTTGAAAATCGATTAAAGAAAGTTTTCGATTTTTCGACTTAACGACATTCGTAGCGCTGTTATTAGTGTAGAGACTGCAGGCCCTGGCCTGTCTTTTGGAGCGTAGTCGTAACGCTGCGTTTTCGATTGGTGACTTATGTTGTGAAGTTTCAGATGGATTTGCAAACAGTTAATTAAAATAGGTATTGATAGGCAAAACTACAGTAGAAGGCAGTTCCGTTCAAAGACAAATATTCACAGACAAAATCTTTTTTGTTGGCATTGTCGCTACCGGAAACATACACATACACAATACCTAAGCAACGTTTGTAAAGGTAGTCTTGTATAGACGTTTTGTAATGCTATTATTTACGTAATCTCTATCTTCATCATTTTTGGTTTATATTAAGCACTGGATGACACAAGGCTGGCAGTGATGATATGATCACTCTTACACTGATAAGCAGTTGGGCGCACAAAAAAGGGACGTCATAGGCAGAACACAGGGAAATCATAGGACTTCCTTCTATCGTATTCTTCACAGCTAACTCTTTCATTTGATACCCATATCATTGGAATGCATAAAAAATAACTAGTCCACCATCTTTGGAAGTCTGCCGTATTGGTTTTAGAATGACCTCACATAAATAACCATACATTGTCTTCCAAACTAAACATTGCAAATTTTTATATCAATCGGAAACCGGGAAGTGGGTCAAAAATTTAGTTCGAAGATTTTATTACATAGCTCCAGGTGAAGCTAATTAAAGGTGAAATGGGAGGAGTGGCGGTTCCACCTAGATCAAAAAACTGTTCGATAGAGCCATAAACCGACAAGTTTTTATTTGTCATGCACAAGATAATGCAAGCGGCATGTATGTTTCTCCTAATAAGGTAACTAGGACAGTTTTTCATCTCAACCATGTCAATAGTATAAAAAGAACCTTACTAGTACAAAATTAGCATTTTCGTATGGGAATGAAAGAAACAATGTATCAATTGGCTTGTCATCTTGTTAGTGTTGAGTATCTTAATTGATAGGTAAAAAATATGGAGTAGAAATCCCTGTCGCTTATACAGAATTACGGTTTCTAAAAGCAAAAACCGTGATACTGATACACTTGAATCAAAATGACAACTGTATCTATTCCGTTAGGTTTCTTTGAATTGAAGTAGAAGAAGGGAATCATATTACCCAATACTGACTGGTTTGTGGACTTATGGTGTTGGTTACTGGGTTCATATAAAATTACTAGTTTTGAACTGCATCTTCCGCTTTATTCCGGAATAGAGATGTGCCGTTGCCGGCAATATTGGCAAAATTCCCGGGAATATTGTCGGAAGTGGAAATATTCGGAGAGTATTTGTCACTTTTTGCATTTAGTTATATTTTAGTGACGTTGCCCTGGTGGCTGAGAGAATGTCATGCTCACTCAAATGTCTCGCTGATGGTGGCGGGTGTGTCGGATCATTTAGTTCCCTTCAAAATGGTTGAGTTAGATGGTGCTGATCCATGCGTCATGTTCGTGAACGGGCGCTGTCAGTGGAGACTGGTCATCTCTTAGCTACCATGGTTTATATATTTTTCTTTGATTTATTTTTGAAGTGAAAACTTCTTTAGCGGCGTTGAGCACTTTGGGAAATTGTTCTGTGATGGGTATAAAATCTTAAACTCGCGTCAGGAAACGTGACCACGTGACCCTGATCGAAAATTCGTCAGGACACGTGACCACGTGACCCTGATCGAAAAAGCGTAAGACGGATGGAGAGTAGACAGCTATCCCCTCTCTACGGCGCGGCGAAAATGTATGCCTGGGCCTACTGTTTCGTTTAGGCAGCGCAGGGCGCTTAATAATAATAATAATTATTATTAATAATAATATAATTAATAATAATAATAATAATTAATAACAATAATAATTAATAATAATAATAATAATTAATAATAATAATGATGACAGCTGTCAAAATTGAAACAGCTATATCTCGGAAACTATCGACCTTAGACTAGTTGTGTGTAGGGACAATTGATAGGTCTCAATGAGATCTACATTTCGGATGACAGCTGTCAAAATTGAAACGGCTATATCTCGGAAACTATCGACCTTAGACTAGTTGTGTGTAGGGACAAGTGATAGGTCTCAATGAGATCTACATTTCAGATGACAGCTGTCAAAATTGAAACGGCTATATCTTGGAAACTATCGACCTTAGACTAGTTGTGTGTAGGGACAAGTGATAGGTCTCAATGAGATCTACATTTCGGATGACAGCTGTCAAAATTGAAACAGCTATATCTCGGAAACTATCGACCTTAGACTAGTTGTGTGTAGGGACAAGTGATAGGTCTCAATGAGATCTACATTTCGGATGACAGCTGTCAAAATTGAAACGGCTATATCTCGGAAACTATCGACCTAAGACTAGTTGTGTGTAGGGACAAGTGATAGGTCTCAATGAGATCTACATTTCGGATGACAGCTGTCAAAATTGAAACGGCTATATCTCGGAAACTATCGACCTTAGACTAGTTGTGTGTAGGGACAAGTGATAGGTCTCAATGAGATCTACATTTCGGATGACAGCTGTCAAAATTGAAACAGCTATATCTCGGAAACTATCGACCTTAGACTAGTTGTGTGTAGGGACAAGTGATAGATCTCAATGAGATCTACATTTCGGATGACAGCTGTCAAAATTGAAACGGCTATATCTCGGAAACTATCGATCTTAGACTAGTCGTGTGGGAGTTGGACATTTTGACCCTGAACGTTAACGATGTCGACTGTACAGTCAATAAAATACAAAAATAATTTATTTTGAACTAGACTGTACAATGTTTTTATGATGCTTAATCGGAGGCATGGGAAAAAATATTCCCGCTCCTCCTACCAATCGGAGTTCCGATCGGAGGACAGGGAAAGACAAAATAAATGGGTTAGCATAGTTATGGCGGAATAATTGAATTTTTAAATAATGAATTTGGTTTAACTATGTCGAATGATCGCAATCTTAGCACAACGAAATACAAAACTACTATTGATGCGGTCTTTATTAGACATTTAAATAGGTTCGAATCAAAACTGTTCGTTTCTTACTTCAGCTACCATAAACCTATCGTGTCAGTTTTAGAGATTGGCGATGATAGTTCTGGTAATGATGATGGTGAAAAAGTCGTTGAAATTATGGATGAAAGTTGATTTTTCGGAGAGATAAACTTTTTAATGTAAAATAATTGTAATAGTTTTAAAGTGTTAAATTTTTAATGTAATATAAATTGTCATGTTTGTGTACGATAGCGCAATAAATCAATATTGTATTCTACCACATAAATGATAGTACTTTTATACTGTTAAAGCAATTGGTGCAAAATTATTCCCTAACCATTCCAAAATATCAAACATGCTCAACGTTAATAATCAAGTTTTCACTTCTGCCGGCACTCCCGGAGTGCAACCCGTCTTTTTTTTTTTTATATCTTTTTACTCTGGACGCTCTTAACTTGCACGTCTTGCTACATAGTTCTCACAAAATATACCATCTCAACATGAATGATATAATGTACCAAGATTTTGTAACAAATTCTGATTTAAAAGAGTGTCCATGGAGTTTCTTGCCCGTTCTTCTTCATGAGATCTACGTTAGGGAACTGGCAACTGCGGTACTTTCACAAGTTATTATGCCTTGTGATTGTGACTGTAGCGTAGGAGTGCAATACGTCGTTTCGGGAGTTGCTGCGTCGGGCTGCGCGGCGCCGAATGTTACCGGCAGCGAGTGCTGTGGGTGCGGGGGCGCGCGGCGGCGTGTGCCGTGGCGGCGGGTGTGCGGGGCTCCCGGTCGCGGGGCGGCGGTTGCACGTTGCGGCGTGCATTCGTTGTTCCGTGATTCGGGGACTCGAGCATTCGTTGTTGCGGTTTGCGTCGCTGCGTGCTTTTGTGCTCGCAGTGTTCGTTGTTGCGGGCATTCGGTGGCGTGTGGTCCGGCGTAGTGGCTTTCGGAATGACGTATTGCACTCGTAGTTTCGTTCTTCTTCCGTCCTTCTGACATTCAAAAGTGCCTGTAATGGCTTAATTGAAATAAAATATTTGAGTTTGAGTTTGAGTTTTCTATTTGTTAATTATAAGTCAAATTAAGTACGGAAATTATGTAATACACTTATAATTAGCATTTATAGGCCCTAATCTATATTGACCGGCAACTTTGGCAATATTTCCAATGCTGCTGGCAATTTTGGTATTTTACCGGCCGTGGCAATATTCCCACCAGCCAACTATAACATAGTTGGGAAAAGGCTAGGCAGTTGATGATGACAGTCGCTAAGTAGTTAGTAGTCTGAAAGTCTGACCAGACTTTACAAGGGGGTATTTTATGACGCAGTATTGACTGGAGTGTGGAGGTCAAATAAGCAGTCGATTCATGTAAATACTTAGCTGCATCGGGTTGGATTAAAAGCCGATAAAAACATAGTTGGGAAAAGCTAGGTAGATGAAAATAACCCTACAGAAAGACAAATTCTAGCCCCAAGGGAAAGAGCATGAGTTCATGTATGCATGGAAGAATTCTTCTAGTCTTATCAGGATAAGGAATTCTAAAGCAGGAATCCGGATATTCACGTTTGTTTTGTTCTGTGAACATAACTGGTCACGGTGCAAGCACACGTGTCCAATGTTTTCCGTTGACCCTGAAACATCATACGACAAATCTGGGAACGCTAGTGTGAAAACATCTGCTCATGGCGCCTGAGATACAAAACAATACTTTTGTTTATCACATAATTAATATTTGGTAAACAATTGTAGGATAACCGATGACAGGATTGATCGAATATAATTAAGCTTGTCGGGAAGACTAAAAACAGATTGTTGTAAGACATTTGAAGAATGGCACAAAAGAAACAACGGCGGATGCAAAAAATGTTAACAACAATGCCTTGACAATCCATGAGAAAAATTGAAATTAATCTGTAAGACTGAAATTACTTAGTTAGCAGCCATCTTTGATTTATGAGGCGATTTTATTCTGCAGGGAGAAAAAACACCTGCATAGCTCTACAGTTATTTCTCGTTGTATCCGGTAGTCATTTCTAGATCTTCGACAGTCATTACAGGTACCTAGTCAGTGGCTCGATACTCTGACACCCAGTCATTCCAAGCGATATCGTATACCGCAGTACTAACTATAAGGTTGTGAAGGTCAGTCAGACAGCCGTTCAATGTAAAATACAGGTATTCAGCTGCATTGAGTTAGACTGGATGCCAACCCTCACATGGTTAGGAAAAGGTTAGGCAGACTGGCAGATGATAATGGTGCCGATTCTCTTGTCACAAATTTCTCTAAACTAGACTAAAAATCATTAAAATTTAGTTTAATCCTGTCAAACGACGTTATCCATTCTGAAATTGACTAAAGTGACATAGCTTAACTAAATTATAGTCTGACAGCACTAAGTTATTCAATTTAGTGAAAATGGCAATTTTGCTATTCTGAAATTGACGTTTTTCACCTAAAATTATGATTGTCAAACTAAATCAGACCATTTTTAATCGCGAATAAAAAGGTGTGGAATAAAATTAGTTGACATAAACTAAAATTTACAAAGCATATTTCTCTATTATTTTTCGAAAGTTTGGATGACTTTGAGTTAATTATGGAAGCTTATGTGATTGCCGCTGTTGGCGATGCGGCAGAAAGGTAAGTTTAGTGTTATTTTATTATGATACAATACAAAATGCATTCGTGAAAACTTACAAAGGATTTGTACTGAACATCTAATGTACTTGCTACATTATTAGTTGGAAAAGAAGTGGATAAATGCACTTCTCATAATCATAGCCACTTCCAGGCTCTGAGTATTATCTAATAGACACTTTCAAGAAAGAATTCATTTGGAAAGATTGCGAGACCAATCCAACCAATTCCAAATGGCAGAGGAGAAATTTAAAAAACTCTTTAGACTCCCTAGAGCGGGAGCACTTTATTTGGTGGATATGCTAAGGAATCCTCGGTTAGATGAAGGTTTTATCCCCAAACACCGAAAGGTTAGAACAGTTTTGTGCAGTAATTCACTTGCATATACAAGTTTTTAAGAATTTATAGTTTAGTCGAGTGGTATCTCACTTTTATTATATTTATGGGTGATCTAAACCTAGTCATTACATAATTGAGATCTTTCAGTCGAAAACCGCACGCCCCTCCACTAAAATTTCTTTACAAACATTTGAACGACCCACTGACCGAAAAGCAGTGGCGCAACATGCATTTTTAGAATGAAAAATTTCTACCTACCTACCTGTATGATAATAGAACTCATTTGCAGATTCTAGCTGCACTAAATCTGTTTGCTCAAGGCAGTTATCAAACAGCTGTTGGGCAAGACAACTTACTTGTCAACTTAATTCTTCTGAAATCTAAATAAGTGTATCTTTGCAGACGAAGAAGATATCGATGGCAACGAGGATAACAAGCAGAATGCTATTGTGGAGGATCAGGATGCTATTGTAGAGGATCCTGGCGCAGACTTCCTTGCTGAAGCAAGGGAAATTCGGCAATTACTTGTCAATAATTTTAATTAAATTAAACATTTTATTTCTTTATTATTAAAATTTTAATTTTCTTATCACCTTATTTATTAATTAACCTATCTAAGAGTGGCGATTAGGTTTCTATCACAAATTGAAACCGCATATTCAGTTCATGTTTTGTATAAAAAAATAATTAACAAAATACAATAATCAACAAAATATGCCAAATATTTGCCTCTTCTCTACAGAGAAGGCACGAGCACTGATCACCATGCATGCTCAAGACGGGTTCGCGATTTCAGACTTATTAGGTATATTATAATAATTATAGTCCAGATTTCCTCACGATGTTTTCCTTCCGACCTTCATTGAAATAAAAATGAGTAAATAAAAGAAAAATGTTCGTACATATTTTTTATTAATGTTATGTTTTAACTTTTGTACCACTGTATGCCCATTTTCTCTTGCCCGTTTTATAAAAGAATTGAATTTTTTGTCGAATTGCACTTATTTATGTTGAAGTCATCCATTTCTTTCTTAGGACGGCCTGATCTGTGTTTGCCTTCATCTACAATACGCCTCACTGTACTCTCAGATTTTCCTGAAAGAAAGATTTAAAAAAAGATGTAGTATCTAATGGAAAATACATAGCACTATTTTTATTTCAAACATGTTAAAACTTATTCATATTTAAAATCATCGGTAAATTTGATTACCCAAAAGTATCAAAACTTAGCTACTTACATTTGCAATCTAACCTATAAATGCGCAATGTAAACAATGCTTATTTTAGTCACAAAATCGTATATTTAGTAAATTTGTGACTTCTGGTAGATAAAAAACAAACAATAACACGATTACATACCTGTCATAGCTGCTGTTCGAGTATAAATATCCAAATTTGATCAAATTTGTCCAGCTTGGTGTTCTAACAAACATCGCAAGTCACATTGCTGATATACTTTGAAATAATTTCCCGAGCTCCACTCCTATTTGTTTTCCTCATATTTAACACGTTTCTTCGAAGTTTTGTCGACGTAGATTTGAAAAACATTTAAAAATGCAAAAGGTATCAAGATAAAATAATAACAAGTTGATGACAGACAGCCGATGACATTTGATGTACTATGATTTAGTGTTACCCTACTTTTGAATAATCCATGGTATAATAATATAAATAATCTTAGTTCCTCAAACATTAATTTCTTGACTATACAGACAGACTGTACTTCATTAATGATTACTGGTATACAATTTTAAATAAATATTTGATTTACCTCAGGTTTTTTTTTGCAATTCAGATCATTTCGTTCACTTTCATTCAGCTTTTGTCTATGGTCTACTGCAATCTTGGTCTATGCTTTATTCAACTTAACGAATGTCAAACTCGATTTTAGGTGTGTCAAAACTATATTTAAATTTAGAGAATCTTGTTTTCAGAATAACTTACCAAAACCAACTAACTAAAAATAAGAAATTTTAGTTTTAGTTTAGGTTAGTTCGGTGTACAAGAGAATCGGCACCAATGTCTCTGCAGTTAACGACAGCTTAGAAAAAGAAACAGAAATGTGGAGGCAGGGAGGTCTACATCCAATATTGGACATCTTTCAGATGATGGATGAAGATAATGATACAAAAACAAATGTAAAAACAAACACAATAAACGATATCACTATCAAGCAGTGACCATATAAATTTAATATTAGTTGCGTGGTACGTTTCCTATTACGTGGTGATGCGGTTGTTGCAAGGACATTCGATGTCATTGCGGTGAAGTAAGAGATCCGTTAAATTGATACCTAGAGAGATAATGTTTATTTATTACATGAGTATTATTTTTTGTACTATTAATCATTAGTAGTACATGTCGTGACAAGGCGCTATTAGAAGGCTGAAGAGTATTTAAACCCACAATATCTAACGTCTTACTGACAACTTTTCTTTTATTTATCATCAATGTTTTCAATCGGATGATTTGTACTTCTTGACTGGAATCTGGTTAGTTGTCATAATTATCCTGCTCTTTTTCTAATACAATTTATTAGGGTTCATCGTTTTATTATTATTATTATTATTATATCTCTTTATTGCAAGTAACATTGACTCATTGTGTTAGTAACAATTTTCCTTATTCCTATGTTAGTAATCCTATTCTAATCACTTAACCTAAAACCATGAATACATGTGAGTCACTGCCACACGCATATCACAGAAGTGGAAAGCTTGCAGCAGCGACTCACATATAGACAATCGAGTCTGCTCGCCACACAGCGCAGAATGATATTGGGGCTGGCCCGCACGCGGCGCACCAGGGAGGCGCATCTCTTCATTTGCGCATTTATGCCTTCTAATTTTTTTATCAGACGCCATCTAACTATTCAGCCGGTTTTGGGTCCCGCCATAGTTTTTGCCCTACGGAATATTGCTTTAAAACCAACTAGGTGATCGGAGCAAAAACTTGATGATGATGATCCAAGGCCTCGCCGTAACCTTCTTCGTGGCATCAATCAGTACTTGTGTTCTTTTTCTTGTAGTATCGATTTTATTTCCATATTACCTACGCAGTTTGGGCTCAGTAGGGGGTTACGGTTATTGAAGTGGCAAAGGTGCTATTCAGGTTGTCAAGAGCGCAGGTAAACGGACACCCTGGTACACTCCAGCAGACGGGGTATTGTTTGATACGGAGCGCCGTCCATGTGTTAAAATGCTTACATAAAAGCAAGTCTTTCAAAATCACATCAACAACCTTGCTATGACACTATGAATGACATCAGACTCGCTACATTTATGGATTAGCAATGAGTAGCTTTATCTTACAAAGATATCTATCTACTGATTTAAAAGATTCTGATTAAATTCTTATCGATATCCACTAACAAAAATGAAAATATAATGCTTCAGATTAAATATTAATAGTCGAAGAAGAACGCAGTTTTAGTAGTAGCTTGCAAGATTCTTATCTAGAATTAAAGGTTTATCAATTCAATCTCGTCGCTAATCTTTCTCTTTCAGACCAAGCTTAGTTTACCGAGCTTACATGTTGTCATAAAATCTTTGAAGTAAGCAGATTTTAGCACATCTTCTTGGCCAATAATCAAAAAACTCACATAGTACAGTCGAACAAGCTAATAAGTATACAGCCAGGCGCCAGCTAACTTGCATTTACTTTTAAGATTATACAGATACATTTAGAGACTGATGCCTAGCGATCTTTGCTAGCGATACAGCGTTTGACATCAATCGCTTATTGCGAAACGCTTTAAAAAACAAAATTGCAATCAATATTTTCAGTGTACTGGAGTTATAAAAAACTCTACCTGTATACTTATTAGCTTGTTCGACTGTACAAGTAAAAGGGTAGAGGACTTTTTAGCAGTAGGTGACGCAAGGTTGTTGATAATGAATTTAAAATAAGATGCAGCCGGAATTTCCTAGTTAACTGATTTGTAAAACAAATACAGAGGTCACAGTCTCTTTGATAAGTCAAGACCAAATTCACTGTCCTCTAAATATTTAATATCTCCAGGGATAACAGTAGATCAAAGTAAACATTCACAAGGTATTCTGCGCAGAGTATTACGTGGGAGTCTCAACTGAAATCTCTCCTGCAAATTGCTTGCAATTTCACGTTCCTTTAGAATCTAAGAATGTCAGATATATTTGATACATTGTCGAGGTTATGAATAGCAAGACTGTTTCTTTCTACCTACTTGTTAGATTATTTTGAAGAACGTCTATTTTGTAGCTTGTTCAAAATTAGATCCGAGTGATTCTGAAATATTTTTTAATTTATACCTGTACTGTCTTCTACTTAGGATTTGTGCAATATGTATTTTCTTCCTTTCTTGTCAGTCACTGTAATTTTATCAATCACTATTTTTTCTATCGTCATCAACGATTCATTCATCAACAGCCTATTAATGTTCCCACTGCTGGGACACAGGCCTTCTCTCTTTGAGACGGAATGCGCTATAATCTACCACGCGGGCCCAGTGTCACATGTCTTCGAATTTTTGGTTCTAAGACATGCCGGTTTCCTCACGATGTTTTCCTTCACCGTTTTGAGAGCAGTGGTGATGAAATAAATTACATAAAGTAATGTGCCTGCCGGGGTTCGAAGTTCAAACCCACGACCTACTGTTCGTAATTCGGGGCCGCCACCACTGCTCTCCAACGATTCCCTGCCCTTAACACAATTTTTATATTGTCGTAACGCCTTTCCTACTCCTCTCTATTAGTTGTCTTGTCATCTCATGAGGCATTCCTCTTTTAGTATTTTCTTCATAATTATCATCTCGAACAGAATCCATCCTTTTCTCAACTTCCACCCAAAATTCTAATTTATCTTATACAGTATGCTTTCTCTCATATAAAATTTAATCTCAAAGACGAACTTATACACATAAAACTTGCTCCTTGTAAAGTCTAAATAAATACCACTATCCAGAAAAGAGCAAGGTACTTTATTCGTCTTTTACAACTCTAGAGAGTGGGTACGAAACAAATTAAGATTTATACCAGTGCCAGAGTAATGTCCCTCTAGCGTATTAAGAACGTTCGCTACTTTACGAAGTTTGTCGAAACTATGTTAGAGAGTATATCCTTCACATATTCTAGGTAGAAGGTTTCCTGGTAATACTCTTAGCTAGCAGTTTCCGAGTTCCGCATTTTCAGGCCTATTACTTAGATGGAATGGAATGAATGAATTACACGAACTACAGATATTAATAGGAACAGAAATAACAGCTACTGAATACTGATTACGAAAACTCTCTGGTTATAGGAATATTTTCATAGGAATATTTTTAAATATTTTTCATCGATTGATTTCGTATTCCAGGTGTTGACCCCAAGTCACGTGAGAAAAGCGCAGAAAGATCATTATTTCAATTAAAACCCTATCTGCGTAGTTTAGGATTTTTTCTTTAATTTTGTTGTTAATGTAGGTACACACGGCTACACATCAAGCTATAAAAAACCAGTATAATCTGATCGTTCATTGTGCGAAAAGATCTAGTAAAGTGAGGCCAAGATTAGCTGGTTTTGTATAGCTTGATGTGTAGCCGTGTGTACATTAAGTATATTTACTTTAAAAGTAAACTCCACGCTTCATCTAAATAAGAACACTTTCCAAGTGAAAGTTATTGTTTTGAATGAATCGTGTTTTATCTTTGTGTCATTTCATACATAATACATAAAGGAAATACTTACTTTTATTAGGGTAATCTTATCGTGATAAATTGAAGAGTTATTTCAGCTTTATATATTTATTTACAGGTTTATATTTGTAATGAAGACATAATATAAGGCATTAAGTCCGCCTTTGTACGATTTTGTTGTGCATAAAGTTTTAATAAATAAATAAATATATAAACAATATTCTTGTGATCTTCTTATTGTGACCTTTTAAGATCAGTAAGTCCTCTTGCACCACATTTAACGATAACGAGTCAGAATCAGCATCAGTTGGTTCTGGCCAACTAGTTATGTGACGAGGCTATTGTGTTATAAATTTATATCAAGAGGATCTCATTATGGATTTAATTTGTTATCGGCCTATCAACATTAATAAAGCGTTTATTTTAACTTTCTCGTAAGCTGATTTTACGTAACGGGATCGAGTAAGAGCCAATTAAGGCACAGCACGTTTACAACTAAAAGCAGTGAACTTAAGAGGAAATGCGAGTGCTGTCTCTTTCTACTATTGCTGTCTCTCTCCGTCCTCCTGCCCTCAAATTCGTGCGATAAGGACAACTATAGAAAAAAGTTAGAATTCGAGGTTTGGCTCTCGCCTATTTCCTCCTCCAATATTGAACCAATTTAAAATATATTTTAGACAATGAATAAGGAGGTTATATACTACGCCGCTATGTTTTTCTTTTTTCGTTAATAGTTGTCAAATTTGTACACTAGGACTCTGTTAACAGCGATCTAAACAAGCAATTTTGAGCATTTTTTGAGGGTTCTAGTGCTTATAAAAATAATTTATCACCAAAAAGGAAAACATAGGGGCATAGAAATAGTTAATATTTATTATTCTGTAAAAAACCATTGCTCTAGGGTCATTAACCAAAAAGAAAACAGGCGAGAGCGTTTGTATGGAGAAAAGACCACTCGCGTTTCCTCTTAATCCGCCTTATTACAAAACGTAGTTAAACCTGGTTTATCTCGCATGCTGTCACTTTCTTTTGAATATTATTGAAGTGAGACGTCATGCAAGATAAACCAAGTCTAAGTTAAACCAGGTTTAACTACGTTTTGTAATAAGGCGGTGTGGGTTTAAAGCCGTAGAAAACATTGTTGATTTTCAGATAGCTTCCGAATTTAAAATGCTATGATAAGTAAGTTTCAAGTTCGCTTACAAACATACCATAACATCATCATCATCATTATTTCAGCCGAAAGACGTCCACTGCTGGACATAGGCCTCCCCTAAGTGTCGCCACATTGACCGGTCCCGTGCGTCTCGCATCCAGCGGATCCCCGCAACCTTCACCAGGTCATCGGTCCACCTAGTGGGAGGCCTTCCAACGCAACGTCTTCCGGTTCGCGGTCGCCACTCCAGAACCTTCCGGCCCCATCGGCCATCCGTCCTGCGAGCAATGTGCCCTGCCCACTGCCACTTAAGCTTGGCAATTCTTCGGGCTATGTCGGCAACCTTGGTTCTCATGCGGATGTCCTCATTTCTGATTCGATCACGCAAGGAAACTCCGAGCATAGCCCTCTCCATTGCTCTTTGGGTGACCTTAAGCCTTCTGATGAGGCCCATTGTGAGCGACCATAACATCACGTCTTTTAAATGTAATTATCATCTCATACACTACTACTGCAACATATAAATGTATAAGCCTTCTACAAAGCTACATATAAGTCAGTAAGTAAATCCTCACCACTAGTGAGAGCCGGTGGTGTGGGGGCGGTGGAGGCAGCCGCGAAGGCCGCCGAGACACCGCACACGTCTCCTTCTGCAACACATCATGATCATGCATGTTACTACTTCTATTCTATCTATACTTTCGGTTTTATAAACTACGTTATCTTAGAACCGTAACCGAGGCAGGCCCAAGAAACGCTGATCTGGACTCATTCTCAACAGATTGGACGGAGATGGCCATAAGCAAAAAAAACTTGGAAAGCCATAGGGAAAACCTTTGCCCAGCAAATTAAAAAAAAGGTACGTCATTTTATTATCGTAGAAAGATAGTTATTATATAGTCGTGATTTAGTTAAATTCCTTCCAGCAGATAGTGATTTACAACTATCATTTTAGGGATATAACTATGATACGATCATGATCTAGTAATAAACTATCTTACTATTCTAGTGAAATAATTATTGGTTTAATATTTGATGCAAGAGCGAGCGAAGCGAGCTCGGGAATCGGGGTACCCCGACTCGGACAGGACAGGTTGGAAGAGCGAACTATGTCTATTATTTTTAGCGTGTCGATGGCAAATTTCTGTTACATCGTTTTGGCCCAAAATTCAGCTATGGGAACTCCACTCGCTGATGCAGTCATAAGGTCGTCAAGTGTACAGGCGTCAGGGCATGCAGCGCAATATGGAAGTTGGGACATTATCTGTGGAGAAACGCCGCATACACACTTGAGGTCTGAGCCGTCAATGAACCCCCATCTGAAGAGATTGTCTTTGCTGCGGCCGACCTGGGTTCAGAATCTATTTAGAGATTTCCACGTCTGCCTATGTCTATAACCGAATGTAAATTGTTTGTGAATAATATTGAATTGAACCCCCTTCGTGTTAGGTTACTTAAAACCCGGCAGACAGAATTAGAAGAGCCAGAGATAGTTTTTAGTCATTTGCTTTAAAGGAAAGCAAAATTTGTAGTTGTCATTTCACATTAAATGGGGTTTTATGGGAGGGCAAATCCGTATAGGTTTTGAATAGATTGATTGGTCGCCTCCAACTCCTTGGCACTATGTGGGTAGGCTTTGAGGGCTACGACCAAGTTAATTTAAGACGTATATCCAAGACATATTACAAACTTAACGTATGATCTACGCTTTCGTGCCCTTATTAAATTACAAAGTCCTCAATGAGTCCTCAGTTCCTCACCGCCTACAAGAACTCATTACCAAGTAATTATAATATGTTTGTACACGGGTACACCCACGCTAGAATGTAGTGAAATTGTTCCAAGAAATGGCTAAGTAGAGAAATTGTTGGGTTCTTAGGAAATGTTAAGTGGGTGGTAGTTGGGCGTCGCTTTCTTTGTGAACACTTGGGTGGTTGTGGATAAGTGGAAGTTAAATTGTTTACATTTTGTTCTTCACGTCTATATATAAGGATTCCGTGCAAAAAAAAAACCCTTGAATTTGTTCATAAAATTCAATTCAAATAGGAACGTAATATTTTTTTTATAATTACACGCGAACGAAGGTTGCGAGCACAGCTACTTTAGTGTATGCTAAAATAATAAAGCGGAAAAATTCGCAAGGTTCAATGAGAAACTCTTCATCCAATCTGATGAAAAGGCATGTGTACTATCACCGAGTCTTAAGTGGATAGTTTTCTTTCACGAGGACTAAGTACGGAGTGAGAACAACGCTAGAAAAGGTAACATCCAGGATAGAAATCACAAAGAACGCTATTCTGTTAAGATTATTTTCTTGCATAGTTCATTAGGGAACATAAAACACAAGTTACCAAAACAATCACATGACTTGCTGTGAACAGATGTCAATTAATAGTACAGTCACCAGCTTATCCTGATCCCTCGTATAAAGAAGAAGAGAGCATATTATGGTGTGAGAAGTGGGGTCAGGTAATGCTGGGCACTGGCTGTACTAAAGTACTAAAGAAGTCACAAGTAATGAGTCACTGTACAGTGTACACCCACTAGTTGCTTTGAAAGTGAACTTATATGGCGCTTACTAGTCGTAGTAGCAATCAAGGTATTATTAACCGACTTGCAAAAGGAGGTTATTAATTCGTCTGTTTTTTGTTGTGTGAGTATGTTTAGCGATATCTTCGCCAGTTGTGAATCGATTTCGATGGTTCTTGGTTTTATTTAGAAGAATGTTATTCAGCGTGGTATCAAAATGGCCAGGTAAACATCACCACTTGACGGTATTTTCCTTTACAGTTTTTAGGTGATCATAAGCAGACCTTTTGCATCGAGCTAATGCAGGATACCTATAAAAAAAGAAATATGGTATATATAGGAGTTTTATAAAGTAGGAGGGAGACCCCTCGTAGCCTCGTAAAGTGGGTCTACCTCGATGGAACAGCAATAGAGTGTAGAGCTGTATCGCAAACTTTACTCCGACTCCAATTTCTGAGGGCCAAAACATGCAGCTATGCAGACATTTGCGCTGCTACCGAAGATGCAGGGTTTTTATGGATGGGATCTCACAGTTCAACCTAAAAGGTTGTCGTCTGCTTAACCGGGCTATCCTGTATGCCTTGAGTGTAAGGCCCCCAGCCAGGGCAAAAAACTTACAAGTAAAGCGACAACGCGCTAAGGGCACCCCCTGTGGGTTACGAGCCTCGGTTTAAGAATGTCGATGGAGGACAGCAAGGAGTCAGGTTGGATCTAAGTGGTAACGACGCTGGAGAATCAGCGCAAGAATATTATATAATTCAATTTTGTGCAGCAACACGAAAATAAGTATGGTAGTACAGTCAGTGAACATAATTATCTGACCCCTTGTATAAAGAAGAAGAGGACAAGTGAACTGAGAAGAGGGGTCCGATAATGGTGGGTACTGGCTGTACAATATAGTCATGCCTTAAAAATAATAGTAAACAAAATATACTCACGACGTGAACAGAGAGTGTAGGTGCAGACTTCCCGAGTGCAGACCTGCGCATACGCACCAGGTTCGACACTCGAGGAGTTTTCGTTGCATCTGTAACAATACATAGAAGGTTTATTAATAAAATAATTTAGTATTGATCGTTACATAACATCACACCTGTAATTTTCGAAGGATTCTGTAGAGGTGTACCTAGGCCTAATAGTACACCCACGTTTCGTTAGTAACTAACGAAACGTGGGTGTACTATTAGGCCTACTTAGCTTACTTAGCCTTATATTTTAGTCCCATGTAGGGGGGCGCGACCTGAAAGTCTGACAACCAGTCTTACCAAAGGATATCGTATTACCCAGTATTAACTGGGTTGTAGAGGTCAGATAGGCAGTCGCTCCATGTAAAATACTGGTATTCAGCTGCATCCGATTCCGGTTAGACTGGAAGCCGACCCCAACATAGTTGGGAAAAGTCTAGGCAGATAACGTAGTGGGGGGCGAGCCTATTGCCACGAACGGGGTATGTAATGTGAAACTCCAATTGATTCGTATTTTTCATTGGCGGATATAATGAAAAGCTCATTTTTTGAGTCGGTTTTAGGTGGCCAACCACCTAAAACCGACTCAAAAAATGAGCTTTTCATTATATCCGCCAATGAAAAATACGAATCAATAAATTAACTTATTCAGACTTGCGATTTAAAGTCTGGTTTTTCCGCAGGCTATTCTGGCATCCCTAGGTGCGCGGTAGTTTATTTTATTTTGTGGTAGGCAGGATTAGCCTCTGCAGTTTGACCTCGTTTGGATGTTTCAGCTTGTTTGGTACTAAATAACAACGTATTCATATTCTTTTTTAAGGCAAATTCTGCTTTAGTTAGCAAAAATGTTAGGGAGAGCAAGAATAAAATTTGCGTACTAACAAGCATTTTAGGGTTCCGTAGTCAACTAGGAACCCTTATAGTTTCGCCATGTTAAAGTTTGTTGCAGATGTTAATTATGTATGAAGATGCTTCAAGATCCAACATAACATCAAACCTGTAATGAAGGGTTAGGCAGAGATGTGCCTTATAAAAGTACACCCACATTTCACCAGTTATGTTTTTAGTCCCATGTAATAGGGGGTGAGCCTATTTCCATGAACCGGGAACGAATCCAGTGACTGCTACAGAGAAATTCCTAGTGGATAACATAACCAGTCATAAACTTGAGATTAACAAAGTTGTGATTTCAATATTATCATTGTACAACACAATAAAGATAACTACGAAACTAGAGAAACACATACATCTCTACCTAACAGCATGGGTGTTACAGGCGTGAAGTTACGTGTCATAAAAACCGAAAAACATTGCCATTTACTGCCGTTGACCTATTTTTTTTGTCATAAATAACAGTAATGTCTATTTTAGAGGATCTAAAAGTGTCCACGTGTATTGAAAATAAACATGGACATTAAAATGTAAATAGCTTCATTTCCCCAAAACAAGTTGAATTTGTAGATATCAAGGACACGCATGAATGATTGAGATTAGGATCGATGTTAGTACGTATTTTTCATATTTTACATGTGAAACTTTTCATAATGTTATCTTATTTACTCGCTACAATTTCTTTGTAACCCAAATCAAAAGTTTATGAGTCTGAGAACCAACAACTTAACCTAAAACAGATGGGAGGAAGAAGTGGTGGAACAAACTAACCAGCAATACAAATGTCAAACATGAGTTGACATTTGTATTGCTGGTTTGCCATTCTACAATCGCGTTATACGAAGGACACACTTACTATAATGTAACCTTATCTTTTAATTAACCTAAAAACTTATCAATAATTAAAGATATTTTTGTAAGTACTCACAACATATGTGAGCACTCAATGTTAAGACAAACAACTATCCATGATTTATTATAGATTTTAATCACAACTGCACTTACGTCTTTGGTATAATGTATACTGAAAGCGAACGTGAAGAGAAAAAAACATCCTATAAATATGTAAAGGGTGTTGTATAATGGTGCAGACATAACATAACATTACGCCTACACATGTCGCCAGTTATGTTAAAGTCCCATGTAATAGGGGCCGAGCCTATTGCCATCAACCGGGCACAATTCCAGACTCCGTGGGTGCTACTGAGAAATTCCTAACGGAAAACCCCAATAGCACTTAGCAGACTAGTGCAGACTCGAGGAATGAAAAGGTCAACTTTTATACAAAGTGTAGGAGTTTTCTTTAAAAAAGTTGACAACCTTTTAAAAGAAAATACAATAAGTATGAAAAAGCGACAATTTACTGAACGGAGAAGTCATTAATTTGTTGCCACTTTAAAAAGTCGATATTACTCGAGGCAAATCGTCGTCGCTTGGAATTGTCTCACGATGCACTTCAATTGCAAAAGTCAATTTATCAGTTATTTCAGGGCTTCACCTTTAAAACAACTTGTATTTTTTTTTTTTTCATTTTTTGTTATCGTCGCTCTTCGAAGATTGATCCTCGGCAGCTTTGGACAGAGGTGGAAGGAGAGTAGGGGGTACTTTGCTCAGTAGTAGAACGATACGGGCTTCTTATTTATCCCAGGTGTACTCACAATGCCGAACATAGGCCTCTGACTTGGCATGACACGCCGTTGAGAAATTTCACTCAGGCATGCTGGTTTCCTCACGATGCTTTCGTTCACCAAAGCAAGTAACAATTATACAATACGCACAAGAATCCGAAAGCCTGTATCTTTTGGGTTCGAACTTGAGGCTTAGGACTTGGCAGTCTGGATAGTCCCACCACTAGGCTATCATTGCGACGGGTTAATATAGTAGTAATATTCAGATAATTATTAAAGCTTTTCAGTGAACACCATTAAGCTCATTTTATTTTTTCTTTCATCATCTATATTTTTTCGGGCGTGAGTTTATGTGTATATTTATGTTCTGCGAACAAAACTGCCCAGCAATAAACAGTAAACGGCCCTATCTATCTGAAAGCAGACTAAACTGGTCCTAGCCACCTATAAGAACTTGTTTACTAGCACGTTATCTTAAACACTAGCATATCAATGAATCACTGTGTTGAGTGTGCGTCTAGACGCATAGATGTAGGGCTGACAGAAGTCTTGGTTTATCCGGTGTGCTGAACTGCATGTGAATTGATAGGAGCTTGGGTCACGGGAGTCAAATCATTATTATTGTCCTGTCTTTATTACAATTTATTTGGGTTTGGCACAGCATGACTTCTTCTTCCGTAAATCAATATTACTCGTCATCTTAGCAGTCACCTCTTTTCTAGCTATATCATCCTTCACACAGTCTGTCCATCGTTTCTATGAATTAACAAAAAAGGTAACATCATTGCCTGAATTCTGGAGTATTTTCTGAATATTCGAGAAGCACGATCCATTGAGATAGACCGTCGATGTCAATAATGTGGCTGGGACAGACTGGATGCTGACAGCAGAAGGCAGGATGTTGTGGCGCAGCTTTGGAGATGCGATGAGATTGAAGATCCATTCGACCTAGTGCCCAAACAAAAAATCTAAGTTTGCGCTCAATCTAAGGTGCAAATCAAAGAAATTGGCACAAGGACCAAATTAAGCTATAATGATGATGACGTGACGAAGAGTACTCTTGAAAATAAAGTTATATTATTGTATAGGAAAAAATTTCATACCTTCAGACTTCTGTCCTTCCTTTTTGAACAACCCTAACTACGAAGCACATAATTGTGTACTCGTGCCCCTAAAGTCCGCCTGTCCCCGTAAAGGGATGAAATATGGCACTGTTATTTACTCAAACGTCCTATTCCAGTAATGAATGTCAAATAGGTACGTCCCTTATTGCTTCAGACTGAGAAATGAGTTTATGAAGACAGAATGAGTGAATTAGGAGTTCATGTCCCTTGTGATCCGAAGAGGACGTGTTGTGACTGTCGTGAGAAAAGTTTTAAGGATATACTGATACTGTTAGCCTGTATCATCCCCATGACTTCCAGTTATTGCGATCTAAGGTGAATGTGGACCACTTTATCGCTGGTCTTGTCTACGAGCTCTACCGCGACACCTTTTGAATGGCTCCAGAAAGCGGTTATTTTGGGCCACAGCTCATAAGCTTTGTTAAGACATAATGGAGCTTCTATCTGTGAATAGGCATAGCATCATGATGTTTCCCTTACTGGACAGATGTGTCGAGCTGGTGGGGCTAAAGAGTCATGGTTTTATGGGTAGGAGAACCGGTCTATCGTTTTGGTAGGCATTTTACAAAGAGTGATAGAACGCCAAAGTAAAGATAAACAGGCTTTAGCTTAGTTTAAGCTAAGTATTGATAAAGACAATCATTTTATTGGAAACTGCATCCGTTCATTAGATTAGGGCGTTAATGTGGTGTGATCAGAAGAGTACCTACGTGTCGTGAGAAAAGTCTTTTAAGGATATAGGATCGATAAAGATAATGGGAAAAATGATAAATGAAACGATGGATGGATTGCACGAGAGTTTAAACTGAGATGGCAGCTGACAAAGATGAATGGCAGAAAACATGCTGTGAGGATCGCAAATACCTAATTTAACGTTTTTGCAGCTAAGTATCCGGCTTGAATAAGCAGTTAGCTCTTTACAAGCAATATCATGTTCTGTAATGCATGAAAAATGTACAAGCGTCACGACAAGGCTTGGTTGATGACTACGTATTTATTATTCTGATAATTTTTGTGAGTTTGCAATTATTTACTGCCATATAATTGTTCTCCAAGCCTTGCATCCAATGTCTCTCTATGATGAATGACTGCAATGGCGCGAAAAATGACACCTCATTAAGTCGCGTTAATTACAATAAATAACGCCAATCATCAAACACGCGAAATAAATTGTGTGCTCGCTAATCTACATTGTTTGTTTCCACTGATATTGACAAAGTCAAAGATAATAAAAAAAAAACTCGTGGAACAGAATTACTGCTGCGTCGTAACTCCCTGAAGCACCTTATTAAAAACCTACGAACATTCTAGCTGGGAAATACTGGGAATATTTATAGCTTCATTATGTCTCCCTTGCTAGACAAATGTAGGTTTTGAGCTGGTGGTGTCGAAGAAACATGGTTTTTTGGAAAGGAGAATTTGTTCTCTCGTTTTTGCAGGCATTGTTTCGCGTTAGAAAATCACAACCTCTTATAAAACGTACCAGGCTACCAGAGAATCGTAAGAGCCTACAGCAACACAACATAATTATTGAAGGTGCGGAAGGGGTACCAGGCTACCAGACAATCGTAAGAACCTACAGCAACACAACATAATTATTGAAGGTGCGGAAGGGGTACCAGGCTACCAGACAATCGTAAGAGCCTACAGCAACACAACATAATTATTGAAGGTGCGGAAGGGGTGTGTCGCAATTGATATTGAAACATGACAACTGCAAAAACCCATGGTCATTAGTAAGTCGACGCGGTAGGCCCAGAAGGAGATGGTGTGACGAGCTGGACTCTTTTCAAAAGTATTGGGCCCAAACAGCCATTGACTGAGTTAAGTGGAAAGACGGAAGGGAGGCCTTTGCCCTGCAGTGGGACACATCTGGGTCATAATAATAAATAAACAATTAAATGTTCTTAATTTTTTCAGCGAAAACATATCCACAACAATGAATCAGTCGTGTGAAGAGTCCAAAAGCCTGAAATACTGTCGGCGCAGCATGTCTGCTTTTTTTTTACCCGACTGCGGCGAAGCCCAAAGGGAGGGTTATATACTTCTCTATAACTCGGCATCTCAGCAGTCACCTCCTTACTAGCCACATCATCCATCACAGTCTACAGAAAATTCCATATTAGCATAAAAACGTACCAGGCTTGCAGACAAACGTAAGAGTCAACAACAACAGAAAATATTATTATTTAAGGCGCGGCAGGGGTGTGTCATAGTAGCTATTAAACATGACAATTACGTATAAATCCGTGACAATAGTTCAACAGTTATCTCTGCTATAAATAAAGATAAAGCTGTGCTTTGTTTGTTAATTAACATCCGTTTAAATTGTTTATGATTCGCGTAAGACTGTCTGGGTTTATAGCTTGTTGCAATATTTCAGGTTCAAGATAAAAAATACAAGGACAAGAATACTATCAAAATTGTCGAGTTTAAATCATTCAGAATATTTTATTTCACTCGAGCACTTATGGAATGTTAAAAGATATCTTTTCCTTTGGAGGTCGCGGTCGTAAAGAAGTCGTTTTCTATGGAGAAGAATCGGAAAGAAACACCATGATTACTACTCTAATACTGTAGTAATTTATATCATTTTTGAAGATCTTATTGTTTTCGTTTGCATTAAATCTAGGTATAATGCATAGCTGCCTCGTTGGCCTTGTGTTTTTTCGGGTTTTCCCATGTGAATTTTCTCCGTAGAAGTCATGGTCTCTATGACATGCGAATTAAAAACATTAACGGCGTAATGTGTGTTACCACATTTACTATTAGATACAACTTGTCTAAACCTTCGGGGATAACTTACAGGAAAGTTGATATCACTAGTATTCACTATTCATCACTACATAGTATAAAACAAAATCCTCCGTTGCGTCTGTCTGTTCGCGATAAACTCAAAACCTACTGCACCGATTATCATGCTGTTTTCACCAATGGATAGAGTGGTTATCGAGGAAGGTTTTAGTATATAACTAACCGACATTTACGCAGGCGAAGTCGCGGTCATCAGCTAGTGTTATAATAAGAAGTATAGTGACTGTGCAAAGTCCCTTTAATTATTATCTAGAACCTGTCTACACCAGTGGACAGTAATAAGCTGTTGACTGATCAATTACTGAACAAAGATTCTAATCAGTTGTCACTACATTAAACGCATTGACAACTGGTCTAACCTTAGAATGCAGGTCAGATTGGTCGAAGGTCAGATGACATTTGTCCGCGTCAACAGTTGTATGTAACTTGTACTAGATGTCGGTCGATTTTATTTTCAAAAACTGCTGATATGACAATTTATATAAATACTATAATAGTCAGAAAGTGGAGCCGGTCACTAAGAAGTTGTGAGTACGGGTATGCAATGCCGAGTATCGAGAAAAATGTCGTGAGAAAAGATACCTATGTAGCTTTAAGAGTAAGAAGAGGAAAACCAAAGGAAAGATGAATGAACTATGTGAAGGATGATATAGCTACAAAAGAGGTGACTACTGAGATGACGAATAATAGAGAAGTATCGAAAAAGAAGACCCTGCGCCGACCCAACCCTGAACTCCTGAAGACCCCGGTTTCGCTAAGCTCTTTATCGCGACTTTGCCATAATATTTTCTTCGATACCGCGATTTCGTCCCAAATAAATTTGGATAAGGACAACAGGACAATGAGAATGAATGAGCAAAACTCATTCTCATTGTCCTGCTGTGAAAAAAATGATGACAAAAACAATCCCATCCTTGTCCAAACCCATTCTACTGGAAAGGTTTCTTTTTCAGAGCACGATTTGAACCAAGATCTCCGGATTTGGCGCCGCTTGGTCAAACGTTTGATCAGATACGACATACGGCCAATACGCCAACACGATTACACGACTGTGATTAGAGCCGATGACTTAGATAAAGAAAGAAAGAAAGAAAGAAAAATTATTTATTGGTTTCACACCAGGACAAACCAAATTGACAAAAAAATTAAAAGCTAACAAGGTAAACATAATTACGAGAAACACTTAAAATTAGGACATAATAATTTGAAAAAGTCCCGTGCGAAGCCAAAGGGCCACTATCTCAGCATGGTGCGGTGGTGGTGGTGGTGGTGGTGGTGGTGGTGGAGATAGATTATTGTGGACTTGAAATATTCAAATATTAAGCTAGTTTCGCTAAATTTTACAAGTTTTACTTATCATTATCATTTTCCTGCCCTTGCCCCATTCTATTTGGGGGGTCTACCCTGTCACATGTCACGGCATCATTTCCTCCAAATTTATTTTATTTTCGCTATTTTATTTTGTGTCATGCTGTACTTTAAGTTTTATTACTGAGAAAACGTTTTGTTCCATTCGCGGTTCGAATAAACCCATTCAAATTCTTGTCGATTTGTGGGAATGATGTCCACGAGAATCGTGTGTAATAAAGTAAACGACTCTTCCACTAGAAACACATTTAATAGCTCAGACAAAAACCGAGAACCGCAGAGAAAAATCCATGCGTCAGACTTGTGTCGCTTTTTTGACACCTCGCTCCGGTAAATAAGGATGGGCGTAGCAATTAGTGATGTGCCGCCACACCACCCCCCTTGGAGTTTGGAAAACCTGCAGAAAGATAATTAGGAAATCTAACTACGCGTCCGGACCTTGTGGTTTGTACCGGACGTTGACCATCTGGGTTTTCTATTACCGACTTTGATGCATCTTCAGATGAGTCGGACAAAATAAAGGCAGGTTTGACACGATCTATTGTGACTGTAACTGGTCCTCTTTGTAGTTCTACAGTGACGGTCTTATCTGTCCTCTCTAACACAGGATACGGACCTGAATATGGTGGTTCTAAAGATCCTCGAGGTGCACCTTTTCTAATAAAGACGTGTTTGCAAGTCTTGAGGTCCTTGTGCACAAATACAGAAGCTGGAGAATGTCGAGCTGCTTCTTGTGGCTTCAAAAATGACATGTTATGTCTCAGTTGCGAGACAAAATCTGGCGGTCTCAGCTGGTTATTATTAGTTGATTGGAAGAACTCACCCGGTATTCTCAAGCGCTCACCATAAACCATTTCAGCGACGGAGCATTGCAGGTCTTCTTTCCAAGCTGTACGCACGCCGAGCAATACGACAGGTAAAACGTCTGTCCAGCGCTGCTCGCCGTGAGCCATGATGGCAGCCTTCAAAGTGCGGTGAAACCTCTCAACCATCCCATTCGCTGCAGGGTGGTAAGCAGTCGTGTGGCGCAGCTGGACTCCACAAAAATCTGTAAGAGTTTTGAAAAGTGAGGAGGTAAATTGACGACCTCTATCTGTTGTCAATGTCTCTGGACAACCGAATCGCGAAATCCATAACTCATAGAATGCCTTTGCTACTGTTTCTGCTGTAATGTCCTGCAGCGGCTGTACTTCTGGCCAACGTGTGTATCTGTCGACCGCTGTGAGACAGTATTTAAAGTCGCGAGATGATGGCATTGGTCCGATTAAATCTATATGCACGTGACTGAAGCGTGATTGTGGCAGTTTGAAATTGCCTAGAGGAGATGAAACATGACGGTGTACTTTAGTCTTTTGGCAAGCTTCACAGGTACGAACCCAATCGCGACAATCCTTTCGAGCTGAGGGCCAAATAAATCTATCAGTTACCATCTTTGTAGTCGACCTCGTTCCGGGATGGCTCATCGAGTGAATGGAGTTGAAAATCTGCCGACGCAGCTCCTTTGTAGCAAAAGGTCGAGGCCTCGGCAGAGAGACGTCGCAGAATAAAGTGACGCTTGTACCTGGTATAGACATTTGTTCCAGCTTCAATGAAGTTGAGCGATTGGAGATAATAGTCTGTAGCTCGGTGTCATGTTCTTGAGAATGCGCTAGTTGTTCTAATGTAGGAGGTGACGCTACAGCTTCGATGCGTGTCAACGTATCGGCAGGGATGTTGTCTTTACCCGAAATATGTCTTATGTCCGTTGTAAATTGCGACACGAAATCGAGATGATTAAATTGTCTAGGTGAGCATTTCTGCTTGTTCTGCAAGAAAGCGTAGGTGATTGGCTTGTGATCCGTGTAAATAACAAAGTGTCTACCTTCGATCATATAGCGGAAATGTTTAACGCTTTCGTATATCGCCAACAACTCTCGGTCATAAGCGCTATATAGCTGTTGGGATTTGCTCAGCTTCTTTGAGTAAAAAGCAAGGGGTTGCCATTCCTCATCTACCAATTGCTGGAGTACCGCGCCCACGGCCGAGTTAGAAGCGTCGGTCACAAGGGCCAAAGGTGCATTCATGACCGGATGTGCGAGTAAAGTGCATTTAACAATACTTGCTTTGCAGTTGTTGAAAGCTTCAAGGAGTAGTGGCGTCCAGGTGATTGGATGAGTACCCTTTACTTTGGGTCCCGACAGCATCTCGTGCAGCGGTGCTTGATCAGAGGCAGCGTTTGGAATGAATCGGCGATAAAAATTTAGCATTCCCAAAAATCTGCGTAAACCGTTGACGGTTTTTGGTGGTGGAAACTCCTTTATGGCTATAACCTTGTCTTCCAGGGGTCGCGTGCCATACTGGGTGATGTGGAAACCAAGGAAATCTAGTTCGCTTTTGCTGAATTCACACTTCCCTTCATTGATACGGAGACCGTAGTCATGCAGACGCTTGAAAACCATTTCCAGGTGTTCCAGGTGTTCGGATTGACTTCTAGAGTACACCAAAATGTCATCAATGTAAGAGAAACAGCAGAAATCGAGGCCTCTGAGCACCTCATCAAGAAACCGCTGAAAAGTTTGTGCGGCATTGCGCAAACCGAAAGACATGAACGGAAATTCTAGTAGGCCAAATGGAGTTGTGATTGCAGTCTTTGCTATGTCCTCTGGGGCTACTGGAATTTGATGATAGGCTTTTTCCAGGTCGATTTTTGAGTATGCTGTACAACCAGCTAGTCTATGAGCGTAATCTTCTATATGCTTCATAGGGTACCTGTCAGGTATAGTGCGCGCATTTAAAGCACGGTAGTCCCCGCAAGGTCTCCAGCCGTTCTTCTTCGGAGCCAGGTGCAATGCCGACGCCCATGGTGAATCTGATGGTCTCGCAGTGCCTTCTCGAATCATGTTATTAATCTCTTCTTTGACAATCTTGAGACGATCAGGAGCTAAACGACGCGGTCTGCAAAATACAGCGGGTCCAGGTGTAGTATTTATGTAGTGTACGGTTGAGTGCTTAACTTCACGAAATACTCCAAAAGGTTTCGTCAAATTAGGGTACCGGGAAAGTAATTTGTGAAATTCAGTAGAACCCGAAATCGCTTTGATACTGGTTTGGTTACAAACCCTGAGGGTTCCAGGTGCAGTTAAAGTTGTCATACTATCAATCAGACGCCTGTGTTTACAGTCCACCAAAAGTCCGTAATGCGCAATGAAATCAGCTCCTATGATTGGCTTATCCACAGTCGCTACCACGAAATTCCACACAAAGTCTCGTCTCAAACCCAGGTCCAGGTGCAAAGTCATGGTACCGAAGGTGCTGATGATGCTACCGTTTGCAGCAGTAAGACTGTAGTCCGCAGGTTGTCTGGACTGGCGCAGGAATCGACGTGGGAGCACACAAAGATCCGAACCAGTATCTATCAAAAACTGTACCTTTGTTTTCCGGTCTGTGATGAAAAGGCGACTGGTAGCACCTTGACAGTCGTTAGTCGCCTCTACGAACTGTCGCTCTAGTTTACCGACTTGTATGAACAAGGAGATGTGCATTTCGTAGCTTTATCTCCAAACCTCTTGTGGTACCAGCATACGCCACGTGTATTGCTGCGGCTACTGCTCCTCGATCGGTATCTGCCTCTAGAGGGAGAGAGATCACGCGAACGTATGTTTAATTGCGATATTTGTTGGCTTAATTCTGAATGTATACGTGACGTAATCATTTCATCGATACGTTTCAATAAACCGTCGAAATTACTGAAGGCGCTGGCGGCGTTCGTGCTTGTACTCGCTACCTGGTGGTGTAACGGCGCCGCGACCTCACAAATTTTATCCGCTAATTCCGCGACGACTTCCAGGCTACCAGAGGTTTGCGTCACAATAATTGCTTGAACATGAGGAGGTAGGCGACTCGACCACAAACTTCGCAAAAACTCGTCAGTTACCTCGTTTGCGGCAAGCGTTTTTAAATGGCGCAGAAATTGCGACGGTTTTCTATCGCCTAATTCTTCGTGCGAAAGTAACTGAGTAATTTGGTGTTGACGAGAAATAGATAACCGTTTTGTTAGCTCTTGCTTTAACTTCTCGTACCTGTTGGTCGGTGGAGGGTTTCTCACGATGTCTTTTACTTCGCGAATGTACTTATGTTCAAGCTGAGAGATGACATGGTAAAATTTCGTACTGTCATCTTTAATGCCGGAAATTTTAAATTGTGCCTCTGCTTGCGCAAACCATACCTCCGGGTCTTCTGGCCAGAATGGCGGCAGGCGCACTGCAACTCTGTTCACTGTGGCGTCGGATGCAGCATCTACAAAATCTCCGTCGGCTTCGTCCAATCTAGGTGCGTGTTTGTCCGTCATGACGGATCACGTCGGGGTCACCAATTGTGGGAATGATGTCCACGAGAATGTCCGGCGTGTATAGTTTATTAGACAGTCGTATTTCTAATTCTGATGATATGAAATTGTTTGGCTAGACTACTTAACCGTAATATTCTTTTTATTGGATGTTTAAATTTATTTTTATAGCTATGTTTGAATGTTTGATACACCATCTATTCTTCTCATTTTCTCTAGGTGTTGAAATTATCTTCTTCTTCTTATCGTGTGCCCGTAAGGTCTAACGACCCAGCACACCCTAGTGTCAGAGTTTGTAAATCGCCTCAAGAGCCTCTGATATGGTTTGACGACCGCCATTTGGCGGCCTACACAGTTTGGGCCCAGGGCCTGCAGTCTCTACACTAATAACAGCGCTACGAATGTCGATGAGTCGTAAAATCGTACACTTTTTTTAATAGGTTTTCAATCTTATGCTGTTGAAATAAGGTTGAAAATCTATTATAGAAATTTGACATCGATACGACGTAGAGACATTCGTAGCGCTGTTATTAGTGTAGAGACTGCAGGCCCCGGTGGCCAAAACTGTGTAGGCCGCCAAATGGTTTATTGCAGCGACAGCGGCGCTATTCAGGTTGTCAAGGGTACAGGGGCCCAATTCTGTAACTTAGAGATAAGCAACATGCCATTGTCACTCTATCGACACACTACAGACATTAATAAGCAATAGGGAAAAGAGGTGTCGTTGTTCGATGGCTTCACAATGGCAGTTCGATAGCCAAACACGATAGACACAACTGTCAGATTTCACTTGAAATATATTTACAGACTACCATAGAGTCCTACTATGGCGTTTCAATGTCACTACAGTGGCAAGTCAATGACCATAAATATTTGTAGAATACCAAATGTCAATGAGTAGTCTATTGAGACACAACCGACACACTATCGACACACTATTGGTAGGTTAGCTATTTTACAGAATTGGGCCCCTGGTAAACGGACACCTGGGAAAATCCAGCAGGTGGGGCATTGTTTGATACGGAGCGCCGCACTCGGTGTTGGAGGAATGAATAACATAACATTTTGCCAGAATATGTTTGTCCTTAATACTACGTAGTGAAATATTTTTTTTCTTGATAATTGGAAGTAACAAACCTGAGACAAATAGAAGAATAAACTTTATTGTCGACCACAATAAAAATTGTTACACTGTAACACAGCTCTTTACCAATAATTCTAATTCAACACAAAATTACTAAACTATACACATATGAAAACATAACGTCATAATCATAACACAGTCTTAAAAACAAACATTTTACAAACAAACAAAAATACTGTCTAATCAAAACTTGTTTATTCGGCTCCCACACATTCCCTTCAAACAACTAACTTCTAATCATAAACCGTATATTTTCAGCTTTCAAAATTACTCGTGAAAGCCAAGAAATGCCGGGAAACTTCCACCTATTACCACACTAGATTATATGGTTTCACTGTTTCTTTAATAAAACATGTATTGTACACCAAATTGTAGGGTATATAAGCCATACTAACGTAACTTCTAAATATACTCGTAGAATAACAGTTACTTTTTAAGGCGACATTAGCTGCCCGCGACCTTGAGCGCGCATTTAACTCATCGCCTAAACAAATAAGGTTGAAAATGGCGATGCGTTTGATGCTCGTGACTGCCAAAATGAACGATAGTTCGCAGATTTAATTTATTAAAAAAAAAAATACGCTGTAATGTTAAAATATTTTTACATATGTCTTTAGTTGGTTAAATTTCCTTTCTGATAGTAAAAAAAAAATAACAGTTGTCACTCAAAATATTGAGCATTTCGAGACGAAAAAGTTTTTTCGTGTATTTTTTTTGTGATTTTGTGATTTTTTTTTTCGAGGTTCTTGATTACTTTTAGAAAATATTTTTGCATTGATTACTTTTAGAAAATATTTTTGCATAAGTCTTTTACCTATACATTTGACTATACACTGTTTTTTTTTTGGAATTGTAATAAGTAGCAATACGGCTAACTCTGCGACGAAAAACAGGTCGTTTTTACGGTGCCCCTTTAACTGCGCCTTAAGTAACGAGTCGAACTTCGAAGAATTACCTAAAAACAGGGACGAAAAGGAAAAAGTTCTTTTGAATTCGAAACTTTTACGTAAGTGGTAAAGAAATACGAATCTAAAAACAGCTGATTTCAAGAATAAAGTAGGTACTGAACAAAATGTCACCTTTTCAAATTAAATGTCAACAACGTGACTTTGAAATCATTGGATATTTTATTACGTTAAAAACACTTGGAAACATTATTGTTAGAAATAACACATTTACTGTTTACGGGTATTTTAATTACAGTGCAGCGGCAAAATGCCAACGTTGGCTCAGTGACGACAGTGTTTCTGCGACAGTGTTTCCAACTGTTTACTTCACTTAAACAAACTAAAGTACATACACCACACTTGCATTTCCTGAGGAAGCTTTAAGTTTATAGAAAGAAAGAGAACATAATAATTTGGCACACGCCTTAGGTGCACTTAACAAAATGTAAAAACACGTAACCCTTTCCTTGTAGTCGGGTAATAATACCGAAAGTAAGAGATAATTTATTGTGTCTCACGGCTGCGGCAGCAAATAGGCCCAATTCAGCAAACTGCCGAGTTAGTGCCCGATGCTGTATTTCAACTGGACCTGAGATGGTGTGATGTGACACACGTAAAACAGTTTTGGCATACAATATGGTATTATATCCCACACGTATTTTGGGGCGAACCTATTACCATCGAGCGGGTTCAGATCCAGACTCCGTGGCTGCTTCTGAGAATTTGTGTTGGAAAAACCCAATAACACTGTGCCCGACTCGGAAATTGAATCCAGGACCTCAAGCTCAGCAATCGTGCTTGGGACCACCAGACTAACAAGACTTTGACGGCACGGTTGGCGCAGTGGCTGAGCGATTGGACTGCTGCACTGCGTGTCGCGGGTTCGATCCCCACACGGAGCAAATATTTGTATGGTCTACAGATGGTTTCGGGTCTGGGTATTTGTGTATGTGAGTTTAAATGTCTGTGAACGCACCCACGATACAGGAGAAATTCCTAGTGTGGGGTAACGTAAAAAAAAAAAGCAATCTCTAATTTTACTAAGAAAACTATAATTCCAATACCTTCTGGAAACTCAATTTCTCTACGAGTACAACCTAAGGACCTTGTCCGCACTACTGATTGCCATACTACCTCGGTACCTCCCCTAATGACATTTCCCGATGTGGTCGAGGCCTAACTCATTTACATGTACCCAAAAAATGTTGTCGTTGTTGCCGCTTACTCACACAACACACTCACTAATGTTCACGATATGAAAAGAATGGAAGGAATTTCCCACCAAGGTTGAGTTGTAAATCTGAACAAATACGCTGGCAAAATATCAAGCAAATATTTGGAGCACCCAGCGTTTTTATTTGAGGTCATATTCGGTGCAAGATTACAAAGCCATCCCGTCGGGAAGAATAAAAGAGATACGAACATGGGTGGTTTTTAGTCAGTACAAGTCTGACACTCCCTACCGCTCTGCCCAGAGCGGGAGGTCATTTGATGATTTCCCACCCACCAAAAAAAATTACAAAGCCATACTAATATATATAAATTCGAAAGTAACTGTGCCTGTCTGTTACCTTTTCAGACCTAAGTATATAGTACGTAGAAAGGTATTACCTAGGTTAGATATTTAGGATAAGTATATAACATATTCAAAGTCACCCAAAGGGCAATGGAGAGGGCTATGCTCGGAGTTTCCTTGCGTGATCGAATCAGAAATGAGGACATCCGCATGAGAACCAAGGTTACCGACGTAGCCCGAAGAATTGCCAGACTTAAGTGGCAATGGGCAGGGCACATTGCTCGCAGAACGGATGGCCGATGGACCCGAAAAGTTCTGGAATGGCGACCGCGAACCGGAAGACGTGTTGCGTTGGAAGGCCTCGCACTAGGTGGACCGATGACCTGGTCAAGGTTGCAGGAACCCGCTGGATGAGAGACGCACGGGACCGGTCAATGTGGCGACGCCTGGGGGAGGCCTATGTCCAGCAGTGGACGTCTTTTGGCTGAAATGATGATATAACATAATATTATCAAATTTTTACGCCTGTATGGCCCCAAGGGTAACGCAGAGGTATACCTAAGAGTACACCCACATTTTGCCAGTTATGTTTTAGGCCCATGTTATATGGGGCGAGTCTATTGCCATGAATTTAGGATTTATACGATACTTTTTATCCCAGTATGTTCCCGTACGAGAGTGGCGAGAGAAGACGTTGGTAAAAGCTAGTGCTAAAATGATAAAACAAATCCCAAATGCAAAAGAGAATTTACAATCGAATCACAATCAAAATATTGACTTATTTTTTTAAAGAAACACAAACTCAAGCCAAGCCTCATTTAAATACAAAACTAATTGTAAATTCAATTCGTGAACTAACTAAATCAATTCGATAGCAAATTATGTTCTACTAAATAATTCCGATTGATTAATATTTATGACTACCTACATGACCCCACTTTGTAAATATCGAAACGTACTGAAAATAAAATATTCTCTGATAAAACGACTCGCTCTGGTTTGTTTACTAACGCTATTTTATTGATACTTTGCTTTAATAAGGTGTAGATAGTAGATATCCAATGGTTTTGTGATTAAGGACGCGTTTACGGATTCTCGCGGTAATTTGTTTTTTTTTTAGTTATGCTACTACAAATATTTTGTGTTCGTAGAGCTATGATTTTCAACACGAAGTGCAGCTAAAAAACGACACAGGTTCCACCCAAAACGGTGACAGAGCGCAGATTAAGTTTTACATTTAAAATTTTTGCGTAATTTATCATGACAGTGACCGCTAAAATGAACCTTATTGCAATCGTTTAAGATTCATCCGGAATAGCAAAAAATGAGAAAAAATAAGTTTCGGTTTTCATTTTTTCTGCGACTATTCATAGCATTTAGCTTAAAAAAGATTCCCATTACTTATTAATAAAAAAATTAAGTTCAAAAATCTAAAACCCGACTACTAACAAAATCGCGGTCTTAAAAGTAGAAAACAAGAAAATAATTCTTGTCTGATATTCTTCGTAGTCGCATGCCGTCGCATGTCACATGCTGATACCTGATGCTCCTCCATGGCATTCTCATTGATACAGAATTCAGTTGCTAATTGCCATTAGCAAGGGGGCATGCGACTACGAAGAATATCAGACAAGAATTATTTTCTTGTTTTCTACTTTTAAGACCGCGATTTTGTTAGTAGTCGGGTTTTAGATTTTTGAACTTAATTTTTTTATTTGATTTTTTTTTGTGTACTTAAACTATAATATAATACATACATATTATTTGTAATGTGCTCGCCAAGACCTTTCATTTGATACCAAACTTGCTATGATTATCTCAATTTAATATTTTTTGAGGTAAGTTTTTGATATTTAAATTCCGTCATAAAAAGAATTTATAAAATGTATATAGCCTATGTCACCCGGGCTATTGTTACGAATCTATTGACACCTAATTTATTAAAATCCGTTCAGTAGTTTAGGCGCTACGGTGGAACATACATACATACATACATAGACTGCCAAAATCATTACCCTTCCTTTTGGCTTCGCCGTAGTCGGGTAAAAATTGAGTATATTTGCCTACATACAGTATTTTTAGAAATAGTAAAATATGTTAATAATAGCACAAAAAATGTACCTAAACTCAACCCGGTGTCGTTAATTTTGTGGAAAATGGCAACGTAAGATCGATTTTACATTATCAAAGACTAAAATTTTACTTGTATCCGTATAGTTCTACTGTTCAGTTCAACTAGTAGGACTAAACGGAGAAAAAAATCCATTTAGTTCTACTATCTGCTGTATGAATTTTAATTGAACTAAACGGACAAAAAAGTTCTTTTAGTACTACTAATTTCCATTGTATTAGAACTATACGGATACAATGGGTTGTACTACGGAGAAGTAAATTTACCCATGGTTCAACTGGGTTCAACTGGTTGTTCTATGGGGAAATATCTTTACCAATGGTTCAATTACAGTGAGTTGTTCTTTCCTTGGTCCAACTAGTTGTACTTCTGGGAATTGAATGTATGATCTATGGAACAACTACTGGTAATAAACAGGAAAAGGTTATCTATTAATGCTGAAGTGCAATGCAATTACTACCTCCTCTTTTAACCAAAATTATAATACGACCGTCTCGCGACAGTATCCTTTATGGGCGGCATGGGCACCGGGCCGTAGGCCGACGAAGAAGGCCGGCGGAGGCCCGGCACTTCGGGGACAGAAGACAATAGTGTTATGTAATATGCGAGCGAAGCGAGCGCGCGTCATGGAGTACAACATGCGTTGCATGTATGTTTGTTTTACACGATCATCCTATCCCCGTGGTCCAACCAGTTGGACATAATTCCGGAAATTAGTAGTACTAAAAGAACTTTTTTGTCCGTTTAGTTCAATTAAAATTCATACAGCAGATAGTAGAACTAAATGGATTTTTTTCTCCGTTTAGTCCTACTAGTTGAACTGAACAGTAGAACTATACGGATACAATGAAAATTTTCAATATTTGAAGATGAAGAACCAATCTACGAGGGCGGATCAATAAGTCCGTGACTTTTTTAATTTCTTGTGTTTTAACTGAAAGGGCAACACTGCTGCTGTCAATAGGTTACTATCAGGTGACTTCTGTCAAAATTTGAACAAGCAGCGTCTTTATGTTTGTCTTTGACAGCCATTGATAGCAGACTGCCGCGTACTTTGAGAAGAAAACGGAAAAAAGTGAATTTCGTGTGCTCATTGAGCATTATTTTTCGAGGAAAAAAACCGTTACTCAAACCAAGGCTAGGCTTGATAAACACTATGGGGACTCTGCACCACCAATTTCAATGGTAAAGAAGTTGTTCACAGAACTTCGTTGTGGCCGTACAAGCACGGAAGATGCCGAACGTTCTGGACACCCAGTTGAAGTCTCTACACCCGAAACAATTAAAAAAAATCACGAATTGGTGTTGGCCGATCGCAGATTGAAAGTGAGAGAGATTGTGGAAGCCATAAGCATCTCACATGGCTCAGTGGTTACAGTTTTAAATGATCACTTGGGTATGAAAGAGCTTTCCGCAAGATGGGTGCCGCGGTTCTTTTCCACCAGGACAATGCAAGGGTGCACACATGTGCAGTTTCCATGTCAAAAATTCATGAATTGGGCTACGAATTGCTCCCTCATCCGCCCTATTCTCCGGATTTAGCCCCGACTGACTATTTCCTGTTCCCAAACTTGAAGAAATTGCTTGGTGGAATGAGATTTGACTCCAATGATGAAATCATCTCACAAACAAATACCCATTTTGAGGACTTCGACAAATCTTATTTTTTGGAAGGGATAAAAAAATTGGAGAAACGTTGGACAAAGTGTATAGAGCTCAAAGGAGAGTACGTTGAAAAATAAAAATAGAACGTATCCGAAAACCTGTGTTTCATTCAAAAAGTCACGGACTTATTGACCCGCCCTCGTATACGAGGTAGTTATTAGTTATATATTCGATTTTGTTGAGTTATGACATAAAATGTACCAAAAAAACAGCATAATTTTGCCTGATTTGAGAACGCGCCCTTTTTTTTTTTTTTTGGTGGGTGGAAAATCATCGAATAACCCCCCCCGCTCTTGGGCAGAGCGAAGGGGAGTGTCAGACTTCTACTGACTAAAAACCAACCCATGTTCCTTCTTCTTCGCCCTTGTGTCGGAGCCGCGGTAACCTTTCGATATCCACAGCCCCGACGGGTGAGAACACGCCCTTAAATTGTTTTTATTTTGGACCTTTTATCGTTGTTTCACCTCATTCTGTCTAACTTCAGGAGAATTCTTACACCTACACTTATTTTTAATATCGCTCCTCCTCGCATCAATTTCATGACGCATCACTTCAGGTCCATCAATGATTGAGCTTTCTTCATATTATGACCAACAATCACAATCTCATTGCCGTCTCCAGCACATATTTCAGTTTAATTAATCCAGTTGCTCATCATCATCATTTGTCTTTTACCAACCATGTTGGGGTCGGCTTCCAGTCTAACCGGATGCAGCTGAATATTTTACATGGAGCGACTGCCTCTTTTTTGAAGGGTGGGAAATCATCAAATGACTCCCCCCCTCTGGGCGGAGATCAGACTTCAACTGACTAAAAACTACCCATGTTCCTTCTTAGCCCTTTGTGTCCTTCTTGTCCCTTTGAGGCGGTATCTCTTTCGAACAACCCGCTGTACCGACAGGATGTAGCGACTGCCTATCTAAATAATCCTGTCTTACATATCGATACCCATTTTATACGAAAGAGCGCAATATTGAAATCCCTGTTTACACAGTTCCTGAATATCAAATATGGCATCGTAAACGTATCTATCGTTTATGCAATATTCCGATTCTATACAAATGCCGCAGGGATAAGGAGACACAAAACATGGATATTGTAGAAGTAAGCTTGCAAATACATCGATGGTTTTAATAAAAGATAAGACGATTCACGTAAAGGTATTGTACCACTGGATGTTACTTCCGAAAAAAATATGCTTCGTAACTACGTGGAGTTCGTAGTCGCTTTTATAGAAATTCAAGGAACGGTAAGTGCACGAAAAAGAGGCATGTAACCAACGGTGAGTGAAGTCAGGCTGCGGATATAATAGGTCTTTACTTATTTATGAAATTGCCGTTTTGTTTGAAAAAATTTAAACGATTTTTATTCATGTATTTTTTATTTGTATTAATCGATGGAGATGTGCCAGCTTCTCCATCATTGTGTTCAGTTTTTCACAGTACACATCTGCAGTAATGCTCACCCCGTTTGGTAAGAAGCTGTGATGAATCACACCGGCGCTAGACCACCAAACAGTGACCATCACTTTTCTAGGGGTAAGTTTTCGTTTAGGGCATTGTTTAGGTGCTGAACCAGGATCCAACCAACTTGCTGAGCACTTACGGTTATCGTACAGGATCCATTTTTCATCGCAGGTAACAATGCGATTCAAAATTCCTTCATTTGTGTGTCTGTTGAGCAGTGCAAGGCACGTCTCGACGCGTACTTCGCGCTGGCGATCATTGAGTTCGTGGGGCACCCATTTGTCAAGCTTTTTTACCTTGCCAATTTGACGCAAATGGACCAATACTGTTTTGACGCTAACGTCGAAAGCTGCTGCTAATTCAGCCGTAGATTGTGTATCATCAGCTTCTTTAACAAAAAATATTTTGATTTGAAATGGCCTGTACTGCAGAACGGCAATTTCATAGGTAAAGACCTAATATTAATGTTGAGATGTAAATCTACTCAGTTATCTGATCACAGAAGAATGGACTAGGACCTCAAGAAAAAAATAATTGTCACTTGTACACCCAAACAACCTGCACAAACGCATTCACGTTCGCGTGTATTCAAGGTGTAAAAAAAAACAACCTTTCTGCATTTTTACTATACAGAAAAAGCACATATTTCATTCAGGAATGTTCCTCATTCTCAAAAATTCTACCCAGTACAGTCATTCCGATATACAATCGCTTCTAGTATACACATATTTACATGCTATTCGAATGGCTTTAGGAACACGCCACCATGTTGGAAATAGGGAAAGGGGAAACGTTTAGTAAGTAGGCCATGTGGGGGAAGCCAATGTCCTGTCTGGGTTGTGGAGAAAATAGCTTTCATATCCTTTGTTTAAATAGGAAGAATGAGGAAGTACTAGGTAGCTTAGATAACACACTGGTTTAGATGTTTCGTCTTGTTTTTAAAAGGTTTGAAACTGGATAGTTATCTTGGTCAGTTAATGCTACAGGTAATTTTTTATCTGATATATGATCTGAAAATCAACACTTACAGGCACTTTAAGAGTTTGTCAGTCTTAAAAAAAACTGTCGGAAAAGAACTAGGAAGAAACTCCATTAACATTCTTTTAAAATCAGAATGGCTTTGCTGAAAGACCTGATTATGTTTAGTTCGAGGGTAGACCTCTCGTAAGACTTTAATAACCTTCCCTACTTAAGTTGCTACACAGTAATACATTCTCTACACATGCATGACACAAATAAAACCTTTACATAAACAAAACATTTCAGCCTCGGAACAAAAATATCAGCGAGCTCAACAAATATTTGTTTTTACACGGAAATGAAACACGCTATCCTGAGCATAAGCTGAGGCGACACAGTGCCAAAACACACAGAAAGTTAGGTCATGGAAAGTTTGGAAAGGAAAATACATGAACAGCTTTAGAAAATATATAGAAAACGTAAGAAGTGCCGATACAATTTGAGAGTTGCCCTCGATTCCCCTGGGATCCCATCATCAGATCCTGACTTGGTGACAATGGGACCACCTCGGGAGTATACTCTTTCGAATACAAAAATAATTTTGAAAATCGGCTCATTAATGACGGAGATATCCGATAAAAAACGTGCAAAAAAAACTTAGAGAGGAATTCAGAACCTCCACCTTTTTGGAAGTCGGTTAAAAACCAGAAATTATAGATGGATTGTGTGAGGAATCACACATAGGGAACATAGGGAAGACTTGGAGCGAATTGAAACGCGAAGCTCAAGACCGAACGGGATGGCGGCGCATTGTGGAAGCCCTCTGCCCCATCTAGGGGACACAGGAATATAAGTCAAGTGTGAGGAATGATATGAAGGAAAAAAGGAGTAAATGATAGCGGACGATTGGCAGGGGAAAATGGAAGAAAAAAATGTGTTGTGTAGATCCCAAATAACATGGGAACAAGGGCAGGAAGATGATTACTCCAAATATGAAGAAAAATCTTAGTCAACGGGTACAACAAGTAAGTAATGTTGCCATACCAACACACCACAAGTGCTCAAAGCAAGACAAATTCTTCGACACTGAAATCACTCAAGAAGCAAAGACCCAATAAAATTCAATCTAAACGTTCTAATTCACTGACGCGTATCGTAATACTGTAAAAAAACGACGTTACATTGACAAACGCACGCAGCTCTGCATAGATCACGGTACGAGTGCAAGCGTGAATAATCTATGGCGATACGGTCTAGTGAGCCGAGACCCTTGGCAACAGACCACGAAATACACCACTTAAGACCTTTTATGGGCCGGATGTGAGTGAGAATGGGAAGGGGCCGGCTGAAGGACGTTCACCGGTCTTTTTGGTGTCCTTCACAAAGGTTGAGTTCAAGGACTCATAAAGTCAAAGGACATGCAAAAGCATGGCAATAACCAGCTCAACATTAAAAGAACATGGTCCAATGCAATCATAACATGACATTACGGCTGTAATACCCGAAGGATTAGGCAGAGGTAGAGGCACCCACATTTCACCAGTTATGTTAATAGAAGTTGAACGTATTGCCAATAACTGGGCACAAATTCAGACTCCGTGTCTGATGGAAAGAAAGACCCAATAACACTTTGCCCGACCCGGGCTTTATGATCAGCAGTCATACGATCGATGAGGCAATAATGCGATCATTAGCAAGTATTTAGAATTCAATTGAACTTGATCATACCTACATATACATTTTAGTGATCCAGTTATCAATAGCCTTGACTGCCAAACAGATACAACATAACAGCTGTTTTTGCCATCAACAAATAAAGTATTATTGATTGTATATTGTATCATATTTATCTGACCGCATACTTGTTCATAATATCAATTGACCGCCAGTTCGGGATGAACCACAGCGAGGGATTCTTTTGGGGCATGGACCAGTCCGCCAGAAACCTTAGATCATTTCTTTCTATTTCATTGACCTGTTTTCCGATAGCTGTTATTATATACCTACATATTCAAGGTCTTCAGTCTCTAAGAAATCCTAGCAGTTTGTTATATTCCGTCCTTCCTAAACATTGCCCAACACATATAAAACTAATTCATATAAATAGCTCACTATATCTTTCCCTTCCCACATCTCCCAAACGATCTTAACCTTCTCCCGCCTACGTAATAAACACATTAAGCAACATAGACCTGACCTCAGCAACAGAATCTATATAAACTCACGCACGAAGTGTTGGTAAATAGTAATAGAGATTTTATCCATTAGTTGGAGAAAACAAATCGTACCTACTAAGCTTGTGGGGAAATGAAATTCTTGGAGAACTTTTTGGGGAAAGTTTCCCTATTACATTTACACGCTTACATTGGCAACACCAAAGACCTTGAAGACGAAGAAAATCGTAAATCGTAACCCAATACTTGTTACTACTTACGCACAAGTCACTAACTTTGTTCTGTCTAGTGTCGCCCGCTTGTCAGGTAGAATTCGTGTGTCAAAATCGAAAATGTTCGTGATCAATATTTTTTTAATGAAAAGATTCCCAATGTTCGCATTCTAACTCTTTCTCTCTCTTTGGTAACATCTACACCACAGATTAATACTGAATCAACACAATTTTACACCTCTTTGTTTGTTTCATTTCCTGTTTGAAAAATAGAACGAGGGAAAAAAGCTGTCAAACGTATAATTTTGAAGAATTTGGGGAAAATTCAGCTCTCACTAGCAACCCAGACGTAACGCGCCACGTAACAGCCGCGTCATTGGGGCGACATTGAAAACGATGCCAAATCTTTTGTGTATCAACAATAGTTTCGTTTGTATTGCATACGGCTATTGCAGGGTTAAAGATAATTAAATTGATTGCTTAGGTAACTTGGGTGTTGGTAATAGTCATTTTATAACGTTACTTATACAGACGTTAGACAATCATACATTTACAAGACCCCATGAACGCTAGTTTAAACAAACAAAATCCACGCACTTTCCACGATTCCGAACAAACTAAATAAACATGAATACGTTATCATAATAATCCGTTGTATGTATAACAACAATATTACTCAGCAGAAATTGAGTCTTAGTATAATAAAAGACAAGTTGGCTTTGATATCAAAACGACTGAGTTGTCTAAACAGGTCAATACTGATAGATGCGAGGACTTTATGTCTTTATAGCTAGGTTATATTATAAAACGCATTATCTACATCAAGTTTGTTTGCTATTTTGAACCTTATTGCGTTCAGTGAAAGTGTAGATTGGAAATATTGTGAGGGATAGACTTCTAAAGCAACCTCAGACAGACTAGTAGCTATATCTAACGGTGTAGTTCAGGACTCTATTGAACTATAAAAGTATCTCTCGAGTCAGTACAGCCCAGCACAGTGAGAAGCACAAAATCAACCTCTACAAATGGTCTGCTCTGAAGAAAGGAACTCAGATGGAGTTAGGCAGGACACTTAGCAAGACCCGATGATGGCAGGCGGAGTAAAGCTGTGACCGAATGGCGTTCCAGAACTGAGAAAAAGAAGTGTTGGAAATCCGGCGGCGAGATAGGCAGACCACATTGTTGCCATCGCGGGAATATGCTGGATAAAGTTAGCACAAGGACCTGAACTTTGCCAGGAGCAAAGACGGGTCCAGCAGTGGGTAAAGTCACGCTGGATGATGATGTCAATTTAGGTGTTCATGCTGTATGAAATAATAAACTCACGACTACGACCTCTATTGCAGAACCGTTCCATTGCAAAGAAACAGTGCATATACATTGATTGCGCAATACTGTTGTCATAACTAAATCGATTTCGAAAGCTATTTTGAACACAAGTTATTAAATAGTAAAGACGAACCGACTACGGAACAAGTCAAATGGTATTGATTTATTTATATCATAGGTTGGAGCACTTAATGATTTCTACAAATAGGATTTTGGTAAAATATGAGGAATGCGAATGGTCGAAAGAAAGACAACAATAAAATGGAGCTGCAGTCCCAGTCGCAAGGCAAATGGACATTATTGGCAAAATGAGAGTGTGCCTTCTAATGCATATTGTTTCAGAACACTGTTTGTATTAGCTGTAGGTTCCCAAATAAAACAAAATAAAATAATTAACGTAGCCACCTAATGGGCTCAAAGTCTCAAACAATAAAATTGAAACTAAACTGTAGTCGATATATACGAATAGGAATCCTACAAGTGCCCCCACCATCCAGAAATAGATTAGTTTAACAAGACCCTATAAGATTCCCCTAGGCCTAGTTGATCATTACATAACTGAAGATGAACGATACAAAAGAAGTATAAGAATCGTAGCAAGTGGCGTCCTGCAGTTTCTATCTACCACCCACAGGAAAACGCGTGATTTTATGCTTGTATATAAAAAGATTTTTCAGGATAAAATTCACACTGAAATAAACCATAACTTTGCTAAACATACAATGCTGTGTAAGCTCTCACTGAGATTAGTATACGTGCTAAAGTCCGGTTAGTGACGTCATACGTACCAGGAGCATATAAACTGAAGTGCCTGAAGCTTAGTTAACTTGTTGCTGAGCTGACCAACTTATTTAGGTCACTTACAGGGGTTGTGTGGATAGAAACATTATCGAGTGGGATATAGAAAGTTGAATTAAAAGTTACTCTTGCAGCTTTAAATTGAAGAGAACAATACAGATAAATTATTTGGTGAGAATATATTTGGTTCAAGGTGATGCAGGGGAAGAGTTCCTGGACGGATATGGAAGAGGCCTTTGGTCAGCAGTGAGACATGCATGGCTATTGACAAAAAAAAAAAGGATTAAACGCTAAGGGGCTTTTTTATTGGGACAAGCCCGCCACACTATTCCCAAACCACTGTAACTCCTGTTAGCCAGAATCAACAGTGGCGACCACAAGAAAAGCGCCGAGACAATGAAGCTCGACGAAGTCCCAGAGAAATGATTTAACTGTCTTGGATCCCGCAACGAAATTAATCAGAAAAGAATAGCGCTAAGGGGCTAAAAAGGGGAATCAAGCGACAGTAATTTGACGACACATAAATCGTTACCAACAACGTAGAAATATGGACGGTGGTAAAACTATCCCTGACGAACCCCTTTTCTCAATGGCTCTACTACTTGACCTAAAGATGAAAATCTAAAGAACTCAGGACTCGACAACTATTTCAAACCACTTACAATTAGAGCAAGAAGCAGTTTCGCAACAAACTTTCAAAAACAACAAACAGCGGAAGGATAAATGAATTTCGGAGGCATCGCACATACAATTTTTCAAGATTTTCGCAATGCACGTTCGGATGATATAACTAAATACGTGCCGCGATATGCTACGGTGCAAAAAACGTTGAATTAAACATCGTAGAGGAAGCAACATCTGATGAAAGTTGTCCGTCACGACCCCGTTATATGCCTCGATTGGAAACCTATGCCTTTCGATCAAAGGAGAGCAATCGCTCAAAGAAATCTGGGTCGACCGCCTACCAAGCAGTTTTATTGATGACTAATGTAATGATTGGTAAATAGTAGTTAAATGCTAGATTATTGTTTTGCTTGTAATGATTTGCATAGTATTAAATATTCATTGGATGTGTGATTGAGGAGCTCGAGGTTAAATATTAACAGGCGCTCGGGTCGCTTGTCTAGATGGGTCCATGGATGGGTGACCTGCAAGTCCTGCAACCATTAAATACCGGGTTTCCTCCGTGTATTGGGAAACACGTTAAGCCGGGTGTTTCGTCGTTTCGCACCACGAGCGGTTCGGACCGCGGCGTGAAACTCCGAAGAGCTTTTAGGAATAGGCTGTTTCGCACCGCGGCGGTCCTTGGAGCGCCAAGCAGTGTTAATCGCTCTTAGGAATGGGGCGATTCGAACCACTATGTTTAGGTGCAAGCTAATTTCAAAGTTTGTATGTATTTCCATTGGTTCCGGCTAACATTTGAAGATCTTTGACAGTCGTTACAGATAGTCAGTTTCCTTCATGCTGCATGTAAAATACTGTTATTCAGCTGCATCCGGTGACACTGGAAACCGACCCCATAATAGTTGGGAAAAGGCTAGGCTGATAATGAGACATGTAATTGAAATTGGTAAGGTTCTGACTTCCTTGTTGGGTTTGTCATTGCCGTATTAGTCCAAGATCCAAGAGCAATCAGACATAACTTATTTTCACACGAATGAAACCTGAAGTTTTCAGTAGCGTCTCGTGTGCCTTGAATACCTACGCGCTTTGTGGAACTTGCCGAGTGACACCTGGGCAGGTACCAGGTGAGAAAGGTGACTAAAAATAAGAACTATTTAACTTAAATTCACATGGCTGATTTTTATATATGTCATGTAGAATATTATTTTAAAGTAATATCATATAGTGTCAGACACTTTTGATGGACCAGAGTTTTTGTCAGACGCTTTTAAGCTTGGTTTTTGAAGCGCCTGACCGATATAGCATGGCAATATCCCGATCAATTAGGTTTAAGTATTAAATCATTAGGAGTTTAGTATTATTTAAAGCGTCTGTTAAGCTATACGGCCGACGGAAAGTGTCTGGGAGTATTTGCGACTTATTTTTAAGGATAATTCCTAAAATATACGTAAAAACAGCTTGGAGAAAATACTTCACGTATTTTCTCCAAGCTGTTTTTTTACGTATGTTTTCTACTCCCAGACACTTTCCGTCGGCCGTATAGGTTGAGCATGAGCATTTGGTTGAGCTCGCGCAGTAATTTGCAAAAATCGGTCTTGTCTGGGGGTACTGATGCGACTTGGCCCCCGGTGCATCTTCGCTACTTCACCTGTGGCACGATAGCGTGTCCACAATCTTGAAATTACATTTTGATGGGTCCCTATGGCCTCAGCAACATTACGCTGAACAGATCCAGCTTCCAGCATTCCCACAGCTCGTAACATCTCCGCCCTCGTCAAATGTCGGCGTTGCATGGCTACAATACCTCAATTTTAACTTTATCTTTCGTTTAAAAATGAAAAAAAACTGTAACTAAACGAAATTCGTATTGTTTTTTAAATTTCGCACAAATGAAAATTCCCTCTCCTATACATCAAGACATTTTTATGCCACAGAAACAAAAGAATTTTCAAAAATTTGAATTTGGAATTAGTCTGAGATAAATTACAAACAAATCGGTGTATTAAAGATTCCAATGCGGCCAGTACTTTTCGAGTTATTTAATTGAGTATGAAATATCCCTAGACCGTGTTGATGTGTGTAATATTTCAAATCATGTGACCTTTGCTAGAAAACCATACAGTATTAGGGTGCGATACAAAAACCTTCACAAGTGACGACATTAAACGTTCGCCCGGCGCACCCTGGGCGCCACGTCATGTCCTAATATTTGCATATAAAACGCGGAAAAGGTGAAGGTTATTTTAATTTTAATGAGCTTCTGCTGGACAAATGCCTCCTTTATCCCTCGAGGTAGTAGTTTCCAGCACCGTCTCAAAGCAGCTCTCATGGTACGCGTGAAAATTTCTGTCCTCGACGACACCTTCTATCTTTTACAGGCTTGTACGTAATATATATTTTGGTTTTACTTCCCTAATATAACCAGCTTATCTTACTACCACACAATCCTGGAGATAGCACATTAAACCGCAGCACACCTTGACTTTGTGCCAAGGTCCGTTCCCAGACAGTATTATGGGTAGCCATTACTCTTACATTCGCAAACACTGCACTATATCTGCCAAAATGCACGCAAAGCAAATAAACAAGCCGCTGAAATAATGAGATATTTGGAGATTTATTATGGTACTTGAGGATATTTGAGTGAATTTGGAAGATCAATTTGGATCAGCTAATTGGAGATGCAGTCAGTTAATAGTTGTGATGTAATATGGCAACAAGGGGAAAGTCGAAACGAAAGTGAAACGTGAGGAAAAACATTGTGAGATGTTCTGGAACCAAAAAACAAATGAGATGTCCGAAGACATCCCAGTGGGCCTGCGTGAAAGATTACGCCCACTTCGTCTCAGAAACAGGAATCATTGGGTACCTTATAAGTTGATTATGCTTAAGCAACAACGGGGTGACGTTCTTATAATCCTAATTTGTGAATACCGCGAGGAAGTGATCCTTTACCAACTTAGTTAAATTGTCTGATCAAAGAGAGATCTTCATGCAGGAGTGTACTGTGATCACCCTAAGCTCTTCTAAAATATGACTTGAAATAGCAGCCAAATGCTTACAGATTAGAAACAGACCTCCCAAAACGGTCTGCATGGTAACCAGTGGTGTGCAATTCCGCTATAAATAATTATCATGTTATAGACTATTGAATATATTTTTATAACATGTTATTTTATACGTTATCATTATAACGAGTTGAAACAAAACGCGGCAGCAATATGAACGCGGAGACGTTGTCGTTTTATTCGACAACACGTTAAACGGGCGCAATGATGCGCTGTGAATGTTATCACGTAGTGGCCGGATTACGAATTAATAATAACGATATTATTATATTCGTTCGAATATTATTATATAGTTTTAAATTATCAATGAACTTTCCTTCATACTGCACAGTTTTAGGACTAATAAAATGTTATTATTAAGTAAAGTTGGATCAGTGTAAAAAAAAAAATTTTTTTTCGTGTTATGTGATTCTCACCTAAATATCACGGGGGTGGCAGAGGGGGGTCAAAATTTTGGTCCTTTTTTGCCTAGGACGCTCCGTTTTCGAGATATTTTAAATTTTTTTTAACAGAAACTTTTAGCGCCCATAACTCGGGAACGGTGCATCGTAGGACCGCCGCGCGCCTCCGCTTGCTACACTTATTATACTTATTATATTACCCCGTTCTGGCCCCGCTGTTATTCGTTGGGCGTGTTGTTGAGTTAGACCGCTAGTATTATATTATCTGTGGTTAGACATTATAATGATAACACGTAGGCAGCGTCGGTATAACATACGTTATTCGTTATGAATCAATAACATGTTATGTTTTGATGTTATACGTTATATTAACCACCACTAATGGTAACCATGTGCCAACACCTGCACTTGTCTCACTTGTGTCTATAAAGGTAAGCAACCATGAAAATACGAATAGAAAAATATGCAAAACGAATCCAAAGAAGCTTTTCAATGGCAGGATATTAGCTCATCGGATTAAGAACATATGGTATACCACAAACGATGTTTCCGGAGTCTTGGGCCATTGACTTATCTAGGAAAACACGAGGATCATAAATGTAGTAAAGAAGAATATAGAATAGCAATATTCAGCTTTTACGAAAGACAGGCTGTAATCAATAGACATGAAATGAATACTGAACATTAATATGAAGGAAACACGACTGAAGATTGTACAGATCGTGAAGTTACAAGTCAGATAAACTTGCCAACTCAATATAGTAATATAAACAAACACACATAACTATTAGTAAACGATCAAGTACGTGCAGTAAATATGTATCATAATATGATAAGCATCAGTGGTAACTGATTTCATGCGATAATAGACAATCGTACCATGTAGTGAGAATAGCGTTGTCATATCACATGTGTTGTAGATTTCGTGGAATATTGGAAGATTGGACAAAGTCTATAACATTATCTTGTATTGCAACGACAGTCGTTCTAAGAAACAAAATGAATGGATATCTTGGGTTAGTAATATTTAAAGTCTTTTATTATATCCACAGTTTTAATCCATATTTTAGTATAAACCTGCAATGTCAGCTTCGGATATTTGTTGGTTCGTGGTCACTTCAGCCACTAATATCAAACCATTTGAATTTCTCTTAATCTTTGACTTTCTCCAAGGTGTGAAATTAATTTGACACATCTGTGAATGAGTCAAATTTTAGTTTTAGTCAATATTTTCGATTGTAGCCTGCAAAACTATCTTGGGTGTTTCTGTATTCTGAGTTGCATGTTAAATTAAAGTTTCGCTCTTTCTGCATGTAAATAATATTTTGCGAGCTTGAGCTAAATTCTTTCTAAAATCTAAATCCTGGTATTACATCTTTTTTGTAATGTTTCACTGTCTCCTAACTCCAACAAACGACCCTAATTGACAGTAACGTACATGTGCCTTTTATCATCAAATAAATCAGTCACGTGAAGAGCGTTCTACAAGCCATCTTTCTCCATTTTCTGCTGCCAAACATGGCGGCCCTAACTGACCGTAACCTACATGTGGCTAATATCAAATAAATCACAATCAATCAGCCACAATACCACGTGAAGGGCGCTGAACTGCTAACTAAGTCACGGTCATTAGACGAGTTGTCGTTGACTGAGGAATTTATGAGTCGTGTCTCGACTGCGACTTATTTGGGCATACATTTATCAAATTGATGTTTTCCACATTCTTGAAGGCGATATAGAGTTTGTTGTGCCGTATGGACGGTTTTGGGCATGACTTGGCTATGGCAACTCGATTGGAACGGCGGGCTTCTGGCGTTGACCAAGAATGCTATCATTTATCACCATGTGGATCTTTGAGAGTCGTTATGGGTGGTCAGATAAAAGCCCCACAATCTAATAAATCAGATCATCTTCACCAAGGGGTTACCTAGTACTAAGAGGTCTGTGGAACCCTGATAATTATGCATTCGCTTCATGTAAAACACGGGTACTCAGTTGCATCTAGCTAGATTGGAAGTTTGGAAGCCGACCCCAACATATCTGTAGAAAGGCTAGGCATAATATGATTTTTAGAAAGGCTTATTACGGAACAGATCCACAAACAACTCTTGAGGTCAATGCAGGATTCCTACAGAACATCAGTACAACCCAATAGGTATTCTCGTGGTCAACCATTACAGGGTTACGGGTGGTCGTTACTAACCCAATTAATTTGTACTCTGTACAATTTTCAGAACGAGTAGCTACCCAAAGACCCAAACTGCATACATAATTCAATGGCTGATGTTATAGCCTGCTTTGCATATATGCGTGTATTTTGAATGTTTTTTTTTTTTACTTTTACATAATGTTTCTCTACGTTTTTGAATAAATTATCTGTTAATTTGTCGTGTGTAAACTTTACTACGTGGATACAAGATTACTTCATCGTGGCAGAATCAGAATCTCTAAATTATCATTGTACCTAATTATTATCAGACCACAATGCTATTACTGGTAATTAATTATGATGCTATCAATTCCTCTGGTTGTTTAACGATGACCTCCTTTTCGTTCAGATCTAAAAGCGAAGATAAGTCTAGTGAAACACATTTTTATTGTTGCTTGACAACGAGTTTGATAGCTGTTCTGGAAAACACCAATATTATAGAACAAACGTATACTGGTCTACACCCATAATATGTTTACCATAAAATGTTTCTCATACATTGGATACAAAAATTCAACAAAGAAATTCAAGCTAAAACATCTCTGCCCATCCACAGCATATGCGCCCATAAGCGAAGCCTAAAAACACGTCCACAACACCACAATAGCATCAATATTTACCAACAAGAATGAGGAAAACATAAATAAACGTAGAAGTCTTAAAACAGCATCTTACTATGTTGGGGCTGGATTCCAGTTTGATCAGATGCAGCTGAGTAGTGGATACCAGGCGAATTTCTACTGACTTCCGCAATTCAGTAACTGGGTAATGTACCACTTGATTAGTCTGGTTGTCAGACTGTCACGTTAGTCAAGGATCTGCAAATGACAGCCGGCAGCTTTCCGTGCTTTCCGAGGCACGGAGGAAACTCAGTATGAAATAGGTTTAGGTTCCCTAATCACGGATCCCCACGGATCACGGATTTGAGCCTCATCAGAAAGCTCAAAGTCACCACATGGGCAATGGAGAGGGCTATGCTCGGAGTTTCCTTGCGTGATCAGAAATGAGGATATCCGCTTGAGAACCAAGGTTAACGACGTAGCCCGAAATGGGCAGGGCACATTGCTCGCAGAACGGATGGCCGATGGGGCCGAAAAGTTCTGGAATGGCGACCGCGAACCGGAAGACGTTGCGTTGGAAGGCCTCCCACTAGGTGGACCGATGACCTGGTCAAGGTTGCAGGAACCCGCTGGATGAGAGACGCACGGGACCGGTCAATGTGGCGAGGCCTGGGGGAGGTCTATGTCCAGCAGTGGACGTCTTTTGGCTGAATTGATGATGATGATGATGAATCACGGATCAACCTAGGCGAGCGCTGCTTAACCTTATGCTCGACCGGAGAGGCTGTTATTATGTTCCTACTGCTGAACTTCTTGGTCGTGGTCCTACGCAAGAACAACAAAGCGTTATAGATGACTATTGATAATTTCTATCGATACAAGATAAAACACAGTTCCGATTCGTGTCCATTGTTTATCGTTATCAAATGCACTCGAACAAACATTGACCGAGTGATATTATCAATACGTATTCGATAAGAGATAGGGAGCGACTGTTTACGCCAAAATGTTTTGTTGAGATTTTTTTTTTGTTTATTTAACTTTGGTGGTATCAGTAATAAGAAAAATAATATTCTGGTGTTTTTTTTAGTTTGTAATTAACGTCATAATTTTAATGTTATCTGAGTTTTTTTTTCTAGCAGTCGGTACAAAGGGGTCTTTGGCCTGATGAGTGATAGGTTATCGTAACAAGACCTTTGGGATTACCATAAAACAATCCTGCTTTGTGATGGTTTATCAGAATAAGACCTTGACATAACAGGCTGAATCCGCCAATACAAATGAGTATTATGAAACGAGTATTGATCACCAAGACTCTTTCAGTCTGTTTGAATTTTAGGGATCCCTATAGGATCCTTATTTCTATCTGATGAGAGTTCTAGGGCAAGCTGGTATCCTCCACATCTCTTACAAGAAAGTTATCATCTTTCTGTCCTTATCCCATTTTACTTTGGGTCGGCGCAAAACGTTTTCTTCTTCTTTCTCCCCTGTCAGTCTTATTTTTTTTTATTTTTATTTTTTGGGACAAGCCCGCCACACTATTCCCAAACCACTGTAACTCCTGTTAGCCAGAATCAACAGTGGCGACCACAAGAAAAGCGCCGAGACAATGAAGCTCGACGAAGTCCCAGAGAAGCGATTTAACTGTCTTGGATCCCGCACCGAAATTAATCAGAAAATAATAGCGGAGGAGTAGGAAAAACATAATTTCCACTTCAGTCATCATTTACTCCTATCTCTTTCATATCATTCCTTACACAATCCATTCATCTTTTCTTTGGCCTTCCTCTCCAAAGAAATGATGGATGCCTCCTACAAGACAGTAATCACCAAAAATAACTACCACCTTTTTTTTTTTTTTAGGTGGGTGGAAAATCATCGAATAACCCCCCCCCGCTCTTGGGCAGAGCGAAGGGGAGTGTCAGACTTCTACTGACTAAAAACCAAACCCATGTTCCTTGTTCGCCCTTGTGTCGGAGCCGCGTTAACCTTTCGATAATCCACAGCCCCGACAGGCGTTGGCCCTTGCGGGCCCCTTCCATATTGCTGACATCTCTTTGAGGCGCGCGTGGAACACGTACGCGCCGCCGACACGGTCTGTTGCCGTCATGACGACGGCCAGACGGCGAGCTAGCCCGTTACTCACCGTCCACAGGCCCGCGTCTACGGTGGCCGGAGCTCATCGCGTGACCCTCGACGCCCGGAGCGCCTTCCGTAATAATAATAATAACTACCACCTGTACTCACAAGTACATTCCACATCACCTACATAGTTTTAAGTAACGACGTGACATCACCGACTTGGTACACTTGTGCAATCAAAGTACAGTCGGCTACCGTGCTATCAGTGCTATTAATACTAACGGTACTTAAAGTACCTATTGCTAAATAACCGATTACTTGAAAGGTGTTTAGAGGTTGAATTACCGAGTTTGATAGAGATTGGCGGTTGTAAAGTTTATTGCATTATTCGGTAATTGTATAAAGAAAGGTGATTAAATTGTTATGACTGTTGTGTTGTTGTTTAATAGTAGCAGGGGAATAACAAATTATGAAAAGTACCTAGGTGATAAAGGATGATATAGCAAGAAAAGAGGTGTCTATTTGCGAAATCATGACATAAATCCGTAGACGACAGATTTCAAGAGAAATGTGTGAATTAGGAATGTAAAGAGACTCATCTTGCCGAGACTCTAAAATATGAGTAATTCTAAGCGTAACTTTCGTTTTATATAAAAAATAAATTATACATAAAGTCTGTTATCCCTAAAACGTTATGCAGAGGTGTACTTGTAAGGCACTCACAAAGTCTCATGTAATAGGGGGCGGGTTCAAACAACCGGTCACAAATTCAGGCTCCGTGGCCGCTAATGAGTAATTCTTGGTGGAAGGATTCAATTCAGCAAACCGTGCCAGCCCTGGGAATCTCAGCAGTGGCAGCAGAAGCGTTTGCTAGACCAATGAGGCAGTCGTAAAGCAAACAAATAAATAAATAAACAGAACAAACACAAAAGAAAAAAAAAGTGATAAAATATTATCTACTCATAATCATGTTTATTTATTTGAGACATGACCAAAACGAGGTTAAAACAATAAAAATGTTAATGATAATCGTTTTTTTATTACAAATCGGATGATCGTATCGTATCGCAGGAAACGCCGCTAGCATGATGTTTGCGTAATTAATACAGTCACAAATATTAATAGTTATTTTATACTACACCTGCTTGGAAAGTACCTTGCAACTTTATCAAATTTACGGTAGAAAGTACGTCATTGCATATCGAACAAATATGCGGGGAGAAAACGCATCTGAGCGGGAGAGAATGGATTTTCATACACTTTTCTCTCCCGCTCAGATTACAATTTGAAAAAAGAACATGTGAAAATTGCAGACGCCATTGCTGCAAATTTTCAATTTGAATTAGAATTTAAATTTAGTTTTTTATTTTCCTCGTAGGTGTAGTATAAAGCACTATGTACCTATCACTCGAGAGAAAGTGCGATTCCCGATCTCGGGTGTTTTAAAGCCCTAGCCTACGGCTTCGGGCTTTAAACGACACCCTCGACGGTAATCGGTCACTTTCTTCTCTCGGTGAACAATGTACTATTAATACGCGTTTAGACATAGTTTTAGCCTAATTTCTCGTTTTGCTCTCGCTAGAGTGGTGGTACTTTCATATTTGAAGCCCTAGAACTTGGCTTGCCTTTTCAGCAGGAATTTTATTTAATTGATTTATTTGTATCATGTAAAGTAGATATTATAACAGTATAAAGTGGTGTGCTTATGGATCAACAATACGGAAAGCCCATATGGCAAGCAAACTCTAACATCATAAAGAGTTGTGTATTTTACCGTCTCTATAAAGTAGCCACTTTCTAGAGCCCTGACACAGCCAGAACCTACCACGCCTGGCTTCGCGGCGGACTTCGTAAAAGATGGCGGAACGATCCGGACATTCTGGAGTAAATAAAACTTATTCACAACGCTTCGATTCGGTTTCGATTTCGACAAGTCGTATGTCTATCTTTTTTTTGGTATTATGAAAGTGAGCGAGATAAACATACGATATGTTCGATTCGATTGTATAATGAACAGCTATGCAGTGGTCCACATTGGACTTGGATCGAAATTACTACTGACAGTAGGGCGAGCCTTCCAGCAGTGGGATCATACAGACTATCAGTATTAGTCATATCTTAAAGATGAATCGTTATTTTGCAAGAAAATCACTTCAGAATTCTGCTAAGTGAATAGGTAAAATAGGAGGTCGTGACTGTACAAGTGTAGGTACGTGTTGACACAGTAAATAATATACCGATTTGTATCTAAATCAGGTATCGATTAAGTAAGATGGTAGCATTCTAGCAATACGTTTAATTTCCCTTGAGTTTGGAATGTAAAACGAGTAGATACTAACGTACTACCGAGTTCACTGAGGGTCGACCACTTTTCAACCTTATTATTTAGGGCATAAAAGTGAAAAGTGGCAGACCGTCATCGACCCAGAAGGCCTAATTTTCTTGTAGATTAAAGTTACTGTGCTTTTGCTGCTACAAGATGGTCTTCAATCTAACTAGATTACCCATATTTTATTACTTGGTATACATTAATTATCTTCAGATGCAGTTGATACTTTCTCAAATAAAACTTCTTGGTTCCTGGTCTTTTCCAAGTCATCAAAAGATCTTTGGACAAAATTAATTTGTTAGCGCATTTACCCAATTCTCAAAACCCGAATATTAAAAGACTGGCTTTTGCTCGCAGCTTCGCTCCACAGTTATATTGAACATTTTTATTGTAGCTTATACGACAATCAGGGATAATGTAGCATCCGGTTAGTGAAAGTATTTTCTGAATCGGATCAGAAGTTCGGAAGATAACCCCATATTTACAAACCTCTTTACAATATTTGTATAAATGTAGCTGAACACAAGCTAATAAGTACGCAAACAAGTGCTATCAGATTCTGAACAACGTCAATAAAAAAGACGGTAGTCAGACATCGCGTGCTCTCCAAAAAATAATACGCAGAATTTTATTCAGCAAAAAAAAAACAGAACAAACTACAGCTAATCCAACGCCAGGCTACAGAACATTAATATTGCAAAAGAGGGTAGTTACCTCGGAACGGTAACCTCTTGCCCTCTTGCCTCTAGCGCGGTCGGAATACGAATTAATGTTTTAGAACCCCATTAAAATTCCTATCGACTTCGTGTGTTTAGGAAAAACTATCATGAGCAAGCAGTTTGGATGTTAATCATAGTTATTTAGTGGGAGAAACCATTGCTAATAAACCAATATAACTTTTTTTTATCAGCCCACGCTGTTTCACTGCTGGGCAAAGGCCTCCCCCATGGCTTCCCAAGTTTGTTTGTTCAATCTGTTAAGAATAAGTCCACATTATCACGGTCTTGGGCCTGCGTCGGTTACGACAGTTATCTTTAACATTAAAGAAATTTTAAAGACTTAAAAAGGAGTGCAATGGTGATGAAATAAATTATACTAACTAACTTGCCTGCCTGGGTTCAAACTTCAAACACACGTCTTCATCATTGTCTTGCCCTTATCCCAATTCATTTAGGTTCAGTGCATTATGTCTTCTTCTTTCATACTTCTCAATTAATCGTCACCTCACCAGACACCTTCTTTCTTGCCATATCATTCTTTACACAGTCCATCCATCGTTTCTTTGGTCTTCCTCTATCTTATGTAGGTAGGTACACCAATTTATATGTCACAATTGTTACCAATGCTGCAGGCCGTGAGAAAACTCAATGGTTATTACAAATAATAAGGGATAATAAGAATATAAACGCTAAGATGACCAGTGATGAAATTGTATGGACACAAAAGAACATTTTCCCCCAAAACCCAATAAATCGGGGTCAATGGGAAGAGGGATAACGATACCGGAAGTCAGCATTTTTTTCAAACCATTGAATATAAATGCCCTCACGAATTCAGGGTCCAAAGTGCTTCAAAGGTTGTAAACGACCGGGAACATAATTAAAAATGCAAATTCTGACCCCCAAACCCTGCATTGCTTGCACAGGTTATGTAATGGTGCAAAGTCAGCATATTTTATGGGTCAAAGAACATTACGGGAAAATTCGATGCTATGGGTATTTTTTGGTGGTATTATTTTAAATAGCACAGAAAACCACGCTTGTAGTCGCCGAAGGGTTGAGTGGACATCCACAATTCCACATTTCGCCAGTTATGTTCCATAAGTCCCATGAAGGGGGCGAGCCTATTGCCATTAAATGGGTACAATTCGAGACTCGGTTGCTGCTACTGAGAAATTCCTAAAGAAAACCCCTAATAACACTTTGCCCAACTTTGAAATCGAACCTATGGTTTCATGCTCAGCAGTCGCGCCTCTGACCACTAAGCCAACGAGTTAATGTTCAATATACCTTATTCATTTTGTGCTAAAGCGAAGATTGACTAGCGCAGTTTCGCACGATGTTTTATAAATCGTGACTCGTGCCTTCCTGTGATTTTCTCTGACCTTTCAAAGTTCAGCCTTCAATTCTTGCGTCTTGACCTGAAAGTGGGTCTTAGCGGTCCAACAGAGAGAAAGAAAACTGTTTATTTAAAACAGAGCCGTATTGCTCGGAAGTTTTTATGGTAAAGTTTGGGTGTTACAAATGAATTTAAGTCTTTTGTTACCTTCAAAAAGTGCAGAATCGCGTGTGAAAGTGTCTGACATTGAAAAAGGGAAAGAGGTGCCGCATGCTGTTGCTCCGAAGTGTTACAGATAGTCATAAGATAATTTTAACTGTTCTTATCCGCCGTAGGTTGGACCCTATTGCCAATACAATTAAGGAACTTTTTTTAAGGCATGCTACAAAACTTACAAAAATAGTTGTGTAAGTGGCTCAAAAGGCTGCCAAACTCAAATAGGTCTGGGCAGGACATGTCTGCCGCATGGCGGACACATTGTATGCAAAAATAGCAGGAAATTGGTGCCCCGACACAGTGAGGCCCTCCCGGCAGGCTACGAAGGAGATGGCGGGACGAACTAGACAGGTTCCGTCAGAAGTTCAGCACTAAAAGGAGACGCATTTGGCCAGGAGTGGTCCGGGCAGACTAGGAAAATGTGTGTAGGAACAAATAAAGGAAATATAATATTTCTAGCCCTGAATAAGGTCCTGTAACTGGCCTAGCCTTCCAAATAGAGCGACTAAACGAACCTTTTCAGTGGAAACCAGACCTCTAAAACAGACAACACGTCACCATTTGAGACTAAGAGACAAAAGCTTTACAACAATACAAAGCACACGGTCTGATTCACGTTAACCTGAACAGACAATGTTTTTGCTAAGTATATGGAAGGCACTTACTGTACAACTGTTCTACATTTTACTGTTCATTTCTAGAGTTCCGTACTTCTAAGATTTGCAGTATAGAGAGTGGAAGGGATATCTAAGCACAAACGGTTACCAGGTATTCAGTACATCCTAAAAAAGTTAAATATATCACCATGTTCCTGTCCCATGTACTTGGGGTCAGCGCAACAATTTCTTTCTATGTCTTTCGATAATAATGGCTAAGGTTTCTCAAAGAGCTGCTTATGGGTACACTGATAGCATAATTTGCATAACCAGTCCATCAACCTCCTACTGCTGAGACACAGGCATCTTCTCTATGAGAAGGAGTGGGCTGTAGCTGTACTGTAGTCCACCACAAGGACCCAGTGCGACAATGATAATGTCACATGGATTCACTCGGCTTTTGAGTCGAACAATCGAATGAAGAATATTGAAATTGCAAAGGACCATTGATCTCATGGAAAGAATTCGAGTTGAATCAGGTATAGGTAAATGATTTGTTTTGAATTTATGTTTGCGAAAATTGTGAACGCCGTTTGAAATCACATTTTTCCTGTAACTCATAACAACTCATATGATATCATCGTTCAATATCAATTACTTACTAAAAAACTTTTTTCAAAAACCACGAAGTTCCATGTAATTAGTGCATGCGTTCAGTTAAACTATGCATCATCTGAATGGATGTCTAAGAAATATTATTTCATAGGTATTTAATTTAAAAGGCTAGGCAGAGGATGAGGCATTTAATTTAAAAGTTGTCTAGCTTTTGTGATACGCACAGAAACTGGATTGTCGTAGTCTCATTGTATAAAAGAGAACAAAAAAATACTGCGCTTTACAATTTGTAGGCGTTGGGCCAACCACATGTCTACTGACACTAATTAGTTTACATGCTATTAAAGTGCTTGAGTATATTACGTCATCCACCACTTTAATAGATAGGGATACCCAAAGGAAGATAATAATATGGTTGTATGAGTTCACGAAGTCTTAATATGTTATTATATAGTTTGGAAAGGCTCTACGCCGTTCGAACGATCAGCCGATTCTGCTGTCCCATTTTCAGATGACTAGTGTTGTAATGTAGGACTGCTCACCCATCCAAGAACCAAACTAGGCAAGTGCGGCTTAACCTGAAGATTGACTCTTTAATACGAGGTCCTCCCTAGCGTTGAAAATTGCAATGAAAGATTCCCGTTTCTTGCAATTGCCGTTGTATTTTTCAATGTAAGTTTCGTAAGTTTCAAGAACATTGGCCAGTGTAAATTTTTTTCGAATAATACGGTAAAAAACGGAAAATTACGGAAAGATTCGAAAAAAACAGGAATCTTTCATGTTTTAAATAAATTTCGCTATAATACGAGAACGGCTGGTCCGATTTGGGTAATGTTTGTTTTAAAATATAAGTGGCAGTCCAGGGAAGATTTGAAAGGTGAGAAAGTAGGTGGATTGTAGGTAGGTGGGTGGTAGGTAGGTGGGTGGTAGGTAGGTGGGTGGTAGGTAGGTGGGTGGTAGGTAGGTGGGTGGTAGGTAGGTGGGTGGTAGGTAGGTGGGTGGTAGGTAGGTGGGTGGTAGGTAGGTGGGTGGTAGGTAGGTGGGTGGTAGGTAGGTGGGTGGTAGGTAGGTGGGTGGTAGGTAGGTGGGTGGTAGGTAGGTGGGTGGTAGGTAGGTGGGTGGTAGGTAGGTGGGTGGTAGGTAGGTGGGTGGTAGGTAGGTGGGTGGTAGGTAGGTGGGTGGTAGGTAGGTAGGTGGGTGGTAGGTAGGTGGGTGGGAGGTAGGTGGGTGGTAGGTATGGGTACCCACCCGGTAGTAGTAACAAAGAACTTAAACTATGTTAGTACATAGGGTTAAAAATAAATATTAAAAAATGCTAGTAGTACAATAATTCGTACGTACTGTGAATTTTTCACTGCAACTTTCGTAAAATACGAAAAAAGTGTAAATTTCAATGCAACATTCGAAAGATTCCCGTATTTTTCCGTAAGATTCGTACTGTGAATTTTTCACTGCAACTTTCGTAAAATACGGAAAAAAACGAGCATTTGTATTTTACCGTGTAAAAAACAAATTGAAACTTTCGAAATTTTCAACGCTAGTCCTCCCACGTATACCGAGGTATTAGGTACCAAATTATGTGCGTTATATAGCCGCAGGGTAAAGTTGCAGGAAAGTCACTAACGGAAACCAACTCATATAAACAATAACAATTAAATACGACTTTGGGAAAACCGCCAGCTTATTTGGTTTTCATTATAATTACAACGGTATTTTACTTACAAAGCAACACCTTTATTTTCCCATAAACACAAAGTTTAAAACTGTTGTATTAGAATTTATGGGCAGACGTTCTTTTTGGTCAATGTGTTGGTTCTCACACGACTTAATTAAAACTTTTATGGGCTACTAACCTATAGAATCCAAAATTTGAAGCCCAGTTTCTGTAATGGCCATTCTTAAAAATTAAGAACTTACGCCGTTTTCACAGGCGGCACTTAAACGAATGCCTAGCACTATATTCTGGCACTGTTGGACATTCAACTCTCCGCGTCGAACCGAGTGGTGAAAATGCAACAGAGCGCTTTTATTTAGGTATCTCTTATTGTTTGTGAGAACAGACATTTAATGTTATGTTAGCTGATGAAGATAATCGTAATTATATAGTCGAGAGCACTAACGTGAATTATTATTATTTTGTGGTACCGTTTCGGAAAGTAAACAGTCTTGTGGCAGCCAAAATGAGAGGTATTTACTAAGCAGATGTTGATAAGATTGTGCAGTGGAATTAAATAGAAAAGCATGGAGTGTATAAATAGGATAAGGTGCCAGTGAGTGGCAACGGCAGAATACAGTCTCAGCCATCTCAGGTCTAAAGAAAGAAATCTCGACGACGCGTTCGTGTTCCACGCGCGCCTCAAAGAGATGTCTGCAAGGGCCGACGCCTGCCGGGGCTGCGGGGTTTTTCGAAAGAGATACCGAGGCCTCGGCAAGGGCTAAGAAGGAACATGAGTGGTTTTTATCCAGTAGAAGTCTTTCTCTCCCTTCCACTCCTCCCAGAGCGGAAGTTTCGTGGATTTACCATCCACACCGCGGTTTCTCTTTCGAACTGTCTTACAGTTACAGAAACCGCGGTTTTTTACCAGCCCCGAGTAGTTGTTAACTAAACCTGCTTCCTGGATTACAGCTCTCACAGAGACGAGGCCTATGTCCCAGCAGTGGATTATGCTAGCCACGAGGTTGCTGTCTACCTTCATAACAGACATACGCGAAATGTTACGTAGGTACTCCTACTTGATATGTTTTCGGGTCAATGCGTAGCCTGGGGTGTAAATTCTTACGTCATTAATTAAAACATTAAACATAATCAACTGGTTCTCCACGGACTTCGTCCAAGCCCACCTGACACGCAATAATTAATTAATTAATTACCATACTAATTATTGTTCACGTATGTAATTAGGTGAAATGCATTGTTTCCAATTTTTTTATACCATAAGTGCGTCATTCTTGTTTGTTTAGGTGTTGGGTTTTAATGAAAACATTCAAATTTGAAATAGGTATAAGTGCCTTAAAGGCAAAGCTGACTGACTGAGAATCAACGCACAGGCCAAACCCTTAGGGCTAGAAACTTTAAATTTCGTACACGTATTCCTCTTATGATGGAGGCGTCCACGAAGGAAGGATTTTTCAAAATTCTACCCCCAAGGGGGTGAAATGGGGGATTAAAAATTTGTATGGCAAATGATCACTTTTGATATTTCCAACAACCACGCGGGCGAAGCCGTAGGCAAAAGCTAGTTAGAAATATGTAGTTAACTGACTCTGCTTGTGCCCAATTTCATCTGAAAACTACCACTCATGATTTGGCTGGGGTTGGCGCAGCATGCAGCATGACGCGCGGTGCGGGGAAATATAGATAGATTATGAATTTGAAATACCTATAGAGCTTTTGTAGAACAGTTGGCTGTTTTTTACAATTCCCGATGAATTTATATGTGATTCAGTATGATTATTGAACACTGGTTTACCGTTTTAGTGTTGGTAGCCCTTCCACTCTGTATTTTACGACTCACTTTTCACTTATGTTCACAAAATAAACAACTTTAAATTCAAATAACAAACATAGTTATCACACACAACTACGAAAAAGAATAATCTGCTACAACTTCCAAGATTATAATGAGTCATTCATTTTTTAAATAATTATGATAAACATAATGTTTATGTACTCAGAATTAAAGTGAGTGGCTTTTTTAATTCATCATCATCATTATCCTGCCCTTATCCCAATTTATTTGGGGTCGGCGCAACATGTCTTCTTCTTCCATACTGCCCCATTTCTCGTCATCTCAGCAGTCACCTCCTTTCTAGCCATATCATCCTTCACACAGTCCATCCATCGTTTCTTTGGCCTTCCTCTCCTTTTATAGCCATCTACATTCATACTCAACATTTTCCTCACAACATTTCCTTCATTCCTTCGCATCACATGTCCAATTAATTAATTATGATACTATTATCAAAGTTAAAGAGGATATTTCCTGTAAGGTATGCGAAGTGGGTGTGCATCTTGTACAGTTATAATGTTATCATTCAACAAATTCTTCTTGCAGGGATTTCCAAAAAATTAAACAGTAGCTATTCATAACAGTTAGAAGAATAGTGATTTAAATAGTCTTGATAACTTACAATTTTATAGCAGTCATAGCCTATTGGTGAGACCAACCTCGTGATAAACAAGAGACTTACAATTTTATCTCCCTTTTTTCGATTTATATTGGCAATCAATCATAAAAAACAGAAAACTTTAGTTTGTAAAAACAGGAATTTCCAGCGACATTAAATACATATTGCTGCAATTCCAAATCCAAGACCAATGATTTTGCCAATGTACGCAATACTACCTAAAAGTAATTACTTACATATTGTTACTGTTGTACATTTATTTTGTTGTAAAAATTATCCTCATTTCCTTATTGTGTAAACATAACTGTGTGACAGTCAATGTTAGTAAGTAATAGAGGCAATATTTATTTATAGCAAAGCTTTTATAGGTGGGAAAAACATGGATTCAAATTTTTCTGAAAGAGGAAATACAGTTAATTGTTTATGGAAGTCAGGACCATCAGGAGGCTTATAACTAAACAATGCATGTCAGGATCACTGTAGTTAGGATATGCTAGTTTCTGCCTAGCCCTATGTGGCCATAGCGCATGGTATGTTGATCTGGCAAAAGGCAAAATAGCACACAAATTCCTTACTCACTTCTTGTAAAACAAAATTTCATATTAATTAAAATATATTGCAAAAACTATAACTGGGCAAAGAATTATATATTTTTTGGGTTTTTCAAAAACACAAGACATGACGTGATTTATCCAAACATGGGTAACTAGTGCGATTCTGCATAATTATTTATTTTTGTATCAAACTAAATGTTTTTGGCTGAAACATGGTGATCATGTTTATTCAATATTATAATTGTATGCCCAAAAGCTGAAAGTATATGTCAAAAACAGGGCCTTCAAAAGAGTTCAAGAAACAAAAACTATCACACATTGTTTGTGCTTAATGTTTTTAATAAATAAACTATTTTTTTGCTATCCTTACCCCAACCCCAAATAACATGGGACAAGGGTAGGAAGTTGATGATGATCCTTAGGTCTATAACTCAGCAATAGAATAAGAATGAAGTAAGTTATGGATAAATATTACATCTACAACTTTTTTAATATTTTATCATTCAATATGATTCCTAATTTATTGGTCAATCATATCAGCTATGAGCTAACTTGAGATTAGACATTAATTGGTTGACTAAAGTTTTTCTAAGTAGGTATTTCATAGTCAATTAACGCTCCAATTTTCAGTTTAACTGTTATGTTGTTATGCTGATGTTTATCTTTATTTATTAGTTTAGCAAGTAGGTACTCAAGCACTATGTTGCATTACTTCAAAATTGCACATAACTGGGCATAAACTCGTGAATTAAATGTGCAATAAAAATTGTTCAAGGCTGTATGCAGTTGTTGTTATCATTCTTGTCAAGTCATAGATAAAAAGTAAGTTAAATTTATGGGTGTCATTTACCTGTATCGTTTTTTTTTTAATTTTGCTTTGTAAATAGATAAGCATTTGCCATAGTCATAAAAAGTTGTTGTCTTATCAGAGAAATGATCATCTAGGTCATTGTAATGCAATTAAAGTTTCGCAATCACAACACGATCGTGGGGTAGGCGTCAGTGTTAATAACTTGTAGGTTTACTTTCCCACACAAAAACTCCCCGCCAATGAGCACCAGCCGTTCATTCACGCCCTCGCAATTAAATTGACAGCAGATAAACCTTGAAAACACTACGAAACCGCGCTCCAATCACCCAGTTCACACATATTGCCAACCATAATATTGATAATTTCACCGACCTTCAGCGCTCTGGTTCAACGACAATGGCGCTCCAGACGTTGTAAGATCCTTCTTCTGTCCGACCTTAGGCGGATCAGAGTCCGAATCGTCGAACACTAGTGTCCGCACGGACTGGGAACACCGACGATCCATCGTTAACTCTCACTGCACAACACAGAAATGCACTAATAATACCCCCATTTAACACCCCGTATACGATTTAACGATTCCACGGCCTATTTGCATGACACCGTTAACATAAAACGCGCGTACACATTGATTAAAATCAAGGTATTCTTAAACGATTCGCGATTGTAATGCAAATATTTTTTATGCCATGATAAATAACGCGAACACACGACTTCGCGCAGATCGAAAAATGACACTTGTGAAGGGCTCTCCAGTATTGCCATAAAACAGAGAAATAGTCCCCAAAGTGTTGTCAACACTATTATTTATTTTAAAAACTTGGAAAATTGAACTGTGCACGCAAAACGATATGCATAGAATATGGTGCCATTGGTTGAAGCAATAAGTACTAGGTGGCATCTATTCATATAAAAAAAAAACAGAAGTTTTATAAAATGCACTCTCTCACTTCTAAAAAAAGAAGGAGGTTCTCAATTCGGATGTTTGTTTGTTTTTTTTTATGTTTGTTCGGGCATAACTCCGTCACTAGCTAACCGATTTGAAAAATTCTTTTTTTGTTGGAAAGGGTATACTTCCCAAATGGTCCCATAATTTTTTTTATCGAAATCGGACAAGCGGTTTTTGAAAAAAAGAACAAAACTCAAAAAAAAATACTACATTGTCCACATTATGACCCATGAACATGTGAACCACTAAAAAGTGAAAAATAAAAACTTTTTAACAAAAAATAAAACCGACTTCAAAAAAAAAACAAAAAAGTCAAAAATAAATCAGTTTCTGAAGTCGGTGGCAAAAAAATGAAATCAAACAAACAAAAGTCACCGACTTCAGAAACTGATTTATTTTTGACTTTTTTGTTTTTTTTTTGAAGTTGGTTTTATTTTTTTATTGTTTAAATGTATAAACAATAAAAGAGATGAACTGTGGAGTTATTGACCGATGACGATATTGACGATTCTATCTGCAGTCAGGTCATGATGAAATTATACACAAAATGAAGTCCTATAATTCCAGTTTTATGTTGTGATATTGTATACTCAGAAAATATATAGGTACCTACTATGTTGACATAGTAGGTACACTGATGCTATAACATTTTCTTCTACTTCTAACTACTACACTTTCTACTACTTTAGTAGAATAAAGACGATAAGTGAAAACTGCTCTTATTGTTTGTTCCACTAGCGCCATCGCCACAACTACCGGCCATGGCTTGATGGTTTACCCTCCAATATTATTATGGGAAAACACATCTTGTAAAATGGCGACACTGTAATCGCGTTCCAGTTCACTCTGTGAAACGTCTGTGAAACCAATACAAAACAAGCGCGTTCATGTTCCACGCGCGCCTCAAAAAGATCTCAACAACAATAATAATTCAGGGGCCAACGGACGCCTGCCGGGGCTGCGGGTTGTTCGAAAGAGATACCGCAGCCCCGGACCCAAAGGGCTAAAAAGTAACATGGGTTTTTAGTCAGTCAGTCTGGCACACCCCGCACACCCTTTCGCTACGCCCAGAGAAGTTTTTAATTATTTCCACCCCTATAAAAAAAAATAGGAGTAGGTATTAGGCTGAAAATATCCCTATCAATAATTGAGTAACGGAGACGATGGCGATATTTTACGAAGCCAAACATTGGTAGCTATTCCAAATTTCCAATCGACTCTGTCGCTTCTTTCGAGGAAAAGAAAGTAGAATACAAAAACTATGTACACATTAATTATTTTAAACAAACCTACTTGTTCTCCTCTATCTCTGCGCCACTTACAAAGCGTTTTGGTCGTCTTTCTGTAACTGTATACTGCAAAATTGCATTTTTGGAAAGATGATTTTTAATGCATAGAAACCTAACAATTTAATAAAAAGTAAAGCGTTTTTAATACTGGCATCATTGTAAACTAACAGGTGTAAAATCCTTCATCCTTTTATTTTCTTTTTTGTGAATGGGCCCTCTATCGGTATATTTTGAGAAGTTTTGTAACATTACTTACCATATTTAAAAAATAAATATTTTGACAGTATAATGTTACCAGGGTATCGTCTTATTATAACGGATAATTAATTATTTGTGCATTTTCAAGGGATTATTATAAGTGTTTTGGAAAAAACAAAAAATACTGAATTCAATGCAAAAATCTTTTTTTCGAAAAAGATACTAAAATTGTAAATATTTTTCTAGCACGTTACGCCATCTCGTGGTCAACAGTGTCAAAATAAACTTGTTCCGTCAAAAGAAACGGAAAAACACGAGTGTGCGTCGCCTCGGTAGATATCAGTTGAATTATTCGGCTAAAATGCCCTGGCACGGGCATACGTAGTCGTCGGTCCGCCATTACGACGCAGCCGAAGACACGTTCGTCGTATTTAGTTAAATATTTTCGTTTATAAATGAGTAATAACGCTCATGAACTAAGTAATCGACTTCTGAATGCGTTGGATAACAATTACAATGTAAGTTTCAGAGTTTTGATGATCGTAAGTCCGATAAACTAGATGAGAGATACGAAACGGTCCACGAGCCCATGACACCCGATTCGATGTTGCGATTCGGACACTCGTGAGGTTGTCTCGGGAGTGCCTTGTGCTGTGTTAAGATCACGAGATGTGTTGATAACCGTCCAAACAATAAATCGGAATATAGTGCGGATCGCGGAGCGGAAACGGACCGTGTGGATACGTGAGCGTGCGAGTTAGAGGGGCCACTGACGTCGCAAGCCCGCCGCCCCGTCCCTCCGTCCCTAGTGCCAAAAATTTTGCAATGTGAAAGTACGGAATTGTGCCACGCGCGACCTTTCCCGTTTATCTTCTTCGTTGGTGTGACTAAGCGTCTGGACTGCTGCAAATATGTGTTATTTTGTACTGATTGACCTTACGTGAGTACGAACGTAGCTATAGGTGGTGTCGCGGCACCAGGCGCCCCGCGTGCCGTATGCTGCTCCTCATCACGCACTTACCTTCTTTGTAGTCTATATTTGATGGCCTGTACTTGTTTGCTGGTTGTGCAATTAGTATTTGGTCGTGTTTTAGCGATTATTTAGCACACTCGTTTTTTTTCCTTGCCTCGAGACTGTTGCTAAGGCCTGCATGGGAGCAGGTGGATGGGTCGTTGAGGCAAGTGGCCAGTGTTATGACAGTTGTTTTAGAATTTGGGTATTATCTTCAAAGTTGTTATCATTGTGGTGTGATTATTTTAATTCTGCTATCTCATTAGTTGTAAAGATTGTTTCTTTCCTTGTTTGGTCTTGTCGAGGTTGCCATGCAAATATGTGCCTAAATGATGGGATTTGTGAGGTTAGTTTCTGTTTAAACTACCCGCTAAGACCTGCTGTTACTTACTATTGATGAATTTTATTGTTCAGTTAAATGTTGTATTAAAGTCGGTCCCATGTGATGCGACCAACTACCTTTCTTTGATCATTATAACCTTCTAAGGATATCCATTGGTTCTCTTCATGTTTTACAGGGAACTAGCTCAGTAGTTACACATATTATAACACCTCTTAAAAGTTTCTGAAATGAGGTTATGTAAATGTAACAGCTGATTGTTTAACATAGTAACTATCTCGCAGAAACAGATAACTAACACAGTGTTTTATAGAAATGTTAATCAATTATATAAACCATCATTCTCCATTGAACTGAATATAAGATCATGCCTGTAATCTGCAATAGGGTTAGGCAGGGATGTACCGCAGTATATCCACATTTCCCCAGTTATGTTTAGGTGTTGTATAAAAGAGGGGCGAGCCTATTGCCATCAACCTCTATTTCTATTTATCATCAGGGATAAACCAGACACCAGGCGGGCGATCAGTCCTTTCGTTGTGGATTATTTCTCCCAGTTCTCCATTGCCATCAACCTCACATTCTTCATTCGCATTAGTACAATATTATATTCCTGTTACCTATAGCGTCAGCAGAATCAAAAACCCACATGTTATCCAGAATATTCCAAATGCTTATGCAAATTTTGAAACATCAGCTAATTATTCTAAGTCGCCATAATGCAGTACTAACTGCACGGCAAAAGTAATTCCAGATATAAGATATCAAGTTACGGAGAAATATGATACACATACAAGTTGACAAAATCAATGAGGCAGCATTTAAAACTAAGTTACATTTCAAACAAGTACTTATTGTTTACTTCTAAATAAGCACCTTTTTGTTTAGCAATGTTGCATTCATATTTTATTATTTGAAATGTGGGATATGTTTGGGTTGCTTTAGCTCCCCAGTTAGAACTGGGTTGTCTAGGTCAGATATGCAGTCGCTTCATGTAAAATACTGGTATTCAGTAGCATGTAGTTCGACTGGAATCCGATCCCAAAATAGTTGGAATAAGGCTAGGCAGATGATGATATTTGACTTGCCTTGTAACCCTTTGATTTTAATATTAGTGAACAGTTTTCATTTCCTTTGAATTCTGTCTGTATCCAGTTTGAGCTGTATGAAAAGATCAAACCTATCTTACCAAATAGGTTATACCTCATTGGTTTAGTGCTCACAAAGCGTGACAGCTGAACATGTGGTATTATTTTAGGTCCCATTCCCAAATCAGGCAAAGATGACTGGGAAGAGTGAAATATTGCCTGTTTGATGGCAATAGGCTCACACCCTATTACATGGGACTTAAACCTAACTGGTGAATTGTGTTTGTGCTGTTGGGAGGACATTTGATCAGAAGGACGAAAATAATTAAAGTAAGTTATTTTTCAGTCAATAAACTTGCTTCAAGAATTTGAATATCACATAATATTTTGGGATATCTAGAAACCCACACTGGGCCTATGAGGTGAGTTGTGACCCATGCCACCCCCAGAGAAAAGATCAATGTCCCCATGTCCAAGCTGTGATCATCACACAGTGTTATGTGACATCCAGCAAGCCACACTGGGCTCAAGAAGACTGTGGCCCACACCCTCTCCTAAAGGGGTCTCCTCCCAATAAGCAAGAAATAGGCAATAGCAAATAGGTATTATAGGCAACAAATTGTGCATAAATAAATAAGCTACTATTTCTGTTTAAGACGTTTCTTGGACAGAATCAATGTTGCATTCTGTACTGTCCTATTCGTGTATAGTGCTTTCTTCTTAGGCTTGTTGATGGCAATCTAAATTGTGTCCGCCCAGAACTGAGCCACTTGTCCTTCAGTAGTGTCTATGAGTTCCTGTAATGGATAAACAACTGGACACGCAGGACACACTATTAAGTGAACCATCATTTGTGTAACTGTAATACATAACATAACATCAGTCCACGAAGGGTATGGCAGAGGTGTACCTGATAGTATACTACATCATCATCATTCTCCTGCCCTTATCCCAATTCATTTGGGGTCGGCGCAACATGTCTTCTTCTTCCATACTTCCCTATTTCTCGTCATCTCAGCAGTCACCTCCTTTCTAGCCATATCATCCTTCACACAGTCTATAGTATACTACATTTGTGTTAAAAAAGGGCACATAATCTTAAACCTTTGTTCTTTAGTATGAAAATAGTCACGAAAGTAGATATTAGAGCTGTACTTTGATGTTTCACAACATTAAGTAATATTCACCTATGTTACACTCATACTTTATTTTACATGTTTTATGCAATATCAGAAAAAACAAAACATTTTGAGGTCCATTATCATGGTTCAAGTTCAAATTAATATTCTAGTTATTGTCAGCCAGAATGTGTCTTTCAGATCAGTCTTGTGACAATCAAGTCTTTTTGTGTAAACAAAAGTACCTTTCCTTGGCTCACACTGCTGGACCAAAGCCTTTTTTCCACTCTAACCACTGTTAAGGACTATATTTTGTTGTAATAGTCCCAATTCCTAATAGTTCATCTTGTCATCCTAATATGGGTCTTGCACAAATGCACAATATGTTGGAAGGAAGTATCAATTTCATATTCTGATTCAATATCCTATTGGTATAAGGCAACTTCAGAATAAAAGACGTTTTTATTGTCTGGCATGTTACTTATTGAGGCATTACATGTCCAGACTACCTTAAAAAAAAAACCTTTTTCCTCTTCATCTCATTCGGCAAATCCCTAGCCCTATATACAATCCAATCACATTACCTTATCTTTACCCAAGATTTTATCACTTATAGTCCTGTATATACGTAAAAAATGGGTATTTTTGTGGTCAGGCTGGCAACACATTATTATTCATTAAATGATAGGGTAAATGACCTCTTTTATTTATAACATACGTGTGAATAATGCCTTTTAGTTATGCATTAATAAACAGACAATTTTGAATGTTAATGATTTGGGTAAATAAATCCTAAACGACAATTTTGATTTTTCCCGTTGACCCCACCAGTGGGGCAATCCAGTGGGGTCAACGGGAATACACCCCTATAATAGGTATTAGCTTTTTTAATTTATAATCGGCTATATAATACGCTTTTTCCAAGCTACTCCATATTGTACTGACCTCCACCTTCTGCATCCAGTGTGAGCCAGGCACCATTTCAAGTTGTTGCCATGTAGTAGCTGTATTAGACCTACACCACTTTTACAAATATCTGGGGTTCAATGCAAAATTTGCACATCTCAGGAGCTGATGAACGCCCCTCAAAGTGCCAAATTAGTCGCCAAATTATGGGCTGACTCAATTTTAAATTGTCATGGCTTCGCTTAGAAGAATACGAGATTCATTGGCTCCATCTCAGCAATTGGTTCTTCGACAAATATGGCCATCCCACTGTTATTACAGCTTGTTTACCCTGCAAGCTATAATATCTGTGACTCTAGTTAATTTTCTCATAGGTGGCATTTTGTGTGTTCTGCATACACCCCCATTGAAAATGGCGTGAGTTCATGTCTGTATTGTATTAGATACTATATTAACACAAAAGATTGATAGTACCTATGTAGATCTTATTCTAAATAACTATACGGCTTGGAATTCCTCTTTCCCATTAGAGGTTAAACAAGGAAATTGTATGCATAAGAATGCAGTAAATGCTCAGCTTATGATTTCCTTTGAGTTTTATTTTAGAGAGGCATCATTTACTCACATAGATGTGGTTTGTGCATCTTCAATATCTGATCTATTTTCCTAACTTATTCCTTAATTGTGGCTCATCCAGGATAATATTTAATTAAACATTTATGTCTCTGTATGTATATATATCATTCTCATACACTTGCCCTTACATTGGTTTACTTTGAATCGGCACAGTATTTGTTTTCATCATCATCATCTACATTCACCCACTGCTGGGTATAGGCTTCTCATTTCTTGTTCCAATTACTGCAGTCCTGTGCCAACCTCATCCAGTTTTTTCCCCTAATGGCAACTATGTCATCTGTCGTATTTGTTTTGCTTCTTTATGAGTTAATGATAGGGTAGGTCAAGAAGTGGAAAGGTCTCCCCTTTTTCTGTGTCACATCATCAATCAATCCTTGAAACCTTCAATGCGATTCCTAAATAATTCAGATATTATGTATTTTCTTTCCACTTATAGGCTAGTTCCTAAAAACAGCTATTGCAGCTTAAAACTGCACAGCTACTCAATCTAAAACTGTTGTTAGCCTAACAACTAATTAGAGAAAGCTAGAATAAATCTAGCCACTGTTCCACTTAATTTGGTTTTTTATTTAGTTGGAACCTGATTTTTATCTTCAAATAAAAAAGCTTGTAAATTAAGTTATAGACTGATAATAATTTATTACTGTTTAAGCTTACTGGTGGATTAGTGACACATACTTCTAAATTCAGCCTATCTTACAGACTATGGTTGATTCTAGACTCCTTAGCCCCCGAGGGGTGCCAGTAGCACTATTTCAACTGCCTCAACTTACATATCATTGCATATCAAGCAGCCATTTATTTCATGACCACTCACCACTGCTAACACCCAGTACTAACTGGGTTGTGGTGGTCAGCTAGGCAGTCACTCCATATAAAATACTGGTATTTCAGCTGCATCCTGTTAGACTGGAAGCTGACCCCAACATAGTTGGCAAAAGGCTAGGCAGATGATGATTATTTTCATTGCCCCAGGGCTGTGTCCCAGCTGTGGGCTCATTATGAGTTAGTTTAAAGCACGCAAGTCCTCATGCCATATTTTAAAATCTAGTTTTATTACATGCATGGTCACCTCTATTATCATGGAGGCATGCAGCAGTGGGTGAATTTAGGCTATGGATGATGATGATGATGGTTACCTCATGACAACTACATGTTCCATGAATAATTATTGGCTACCATCATCTACCTGGTCCTTACCCAACTATGCTCGTCTTCACTTCCAGGCTTACTGGTTGTAAACTTAGTTTATATGGAATGGCCTAATTTTTGGCTACCAATTCATCAAACTCCAACCAGTACTTTGTATGGGCTCTAAAAATACTTGCTCCTATTATTAAACTTACTTAAAGTAGGTAAATTATTTAAGAAATGCCCTTTTCATTGCTTTATTATTTCTCAAAGCAAGCTATGTTTACAATTTCTAATTTTGCCTTGACCTAAAAACCGATTTTCTTTTAAAGAGTTCACTCTGAAACTTGAAACACTGCTCTAACAATGGTTTTACTTCTAAAAATAGTTTAATTTTGTTATGTAACTGAATATTTACTGTTTTTTTTTAAATATTATTATTTAGATTGTAAGGAAAGTTTTGAGTATAAATGTTAATGGATATAAGAATATAGGAAGACCTAAGAAATGATGGTTAAATGGTGAGAAGGATGATATGGCTAGAAAGGTTTCTGATGAGATGACAAGTAATAGAAGTATGCAAATAGACATACTGCACCACCACCAACTAAATTGGGATAGGTCAGGAGAATGATGATTTTTAATAAGCTCATAATATTTGGAATTAATCCTTTTCGGAAGCTAATTTTAATTGTGTCTCAAAAACACATGCAAACTACATAAACTCACGCCTATTTCCCTTGGGGATAGGCAGCATACAGAACACCAGCTACGATGTACGATCGTAGCTTGATGTAGCTCTGGACTGGAAGCCGCCAATAAAGTTGGAAAAAGGCTAGACAGATGATGATGATGATTTTTGAACTTAAAAACATTCCGAGATTTGTACGGAAGTATTATCCACATACTACTTACTCCTTTGAAGTCAAGGCAAACTCGACCTTTCCAATTTCTGCTTAAAAGCCTTTTTTTTCTGCGTGGTTTCTTGCATCACCTATGAGGCTGACTTCTGCTTAAGCCGACAATCCTATGGATGTCTTGTCTTGAGTATAAGGCTTCTAGCCAGGTCGTAAAAACTTATAGACTAAGTAGGTACATAAAAGCCTTATAAAGTTATAACTTAAGAGTCGCATAGAACGGCGCACGCGCCGCCGTAAATCGCAATCATAGGAAACGGCCGATAGTTATTTTTTTCTGCCATTGATTGCGGAACGTCGTAAAACGTGAAACTAAGAAATGCCATAAACCGAACCAAAAAATAACAGTGACTTGTACTGGAATTTTATACATTGTACGTATTTCCTTTAACATTTTTATGTATTTTTTTTATTTCTTGTACCTACCTAACCATGCTTTAAAAATGTTGCAAAATATTTTCTTGTTCTATCGAATTGTTCAAAAAGTCTCAATTGACTGATCGCGATCTTTGTTCAACAAGAATAGCGAATAAGATTGCTCTTTATTTAATAAAATAATAAACCTCGAACATCAATGATGTTGAAGGCAAAACAATTCTAGAGCAAATATGCAAAGGGCTTTTTGCCGACCGCTCAAATTGCATTCTGGCTTACCCGAACATGTGAGTAGCTTTGAAGGCTAAAAATGATAAGCACAGTCTCTATGACATCACATTCAGACATTAAACATTTTTACGAGAATCCTGCTTTCTGAATTATCTTTGCTTTCTATGGCTTTTACACGAAATTTATCAGCCCCATTAAGCATATCGTGTGATGATAGATCTTTATCTATCACACGATAGATGTTTCTCTCTCTGGGTTGCTTAACATCATTTTCTAAAGTTCAGAAAGTTTTGTTTGTAGGGATTATGTTTTCTTAACCATACAAACTCAGTTGTTCCCAATGAAAACTTCGCTGGACCTTCTTTTTTTTGGAGGGCGGGAAATCATCTAATGACTCCTCGGTCCTCGCGCTCTGGGCAGAGCGGTAGGTAGTGTCAAACTTTTACTGACTAAAAACTACCCATGATCCTTCTTAGCTCTTAGTGTCGAGGCCGCGGTATCTCTTTCGAACAACCCGCAGCCCCGACGGGAAATTCGTTGGATCTAGCCTCTTCTTACTTCAGTTTTCTTTTTTTGTTAATGAATACCTGGAATTTGACCTGACTTAGAGTAGGACTAGGACCTACCTGATCTGTCATCTGGCCCGCGAGCTCCTCTTCTCGAGGAGAGGTTTTGGGTACTCCACCACGCGGGCCCAGTGCGGGTTGATCCATAATAGATGCATCATGTATTTGATTTTTTGGTAGTAAGTTTTTGGCTCTGTCGTTTGATTCCTCGGTCAACCTAATCAATTTTCAAATCCTGACAGGCACAGGTGCATCTTTGTAAGTCCTTTGAACTCAAGTTCTGCTTTGGTCTTTCCTAAGCTCGGGTGTGTTGTGTTCGTGAATTCTTTGTAAGTTGAAATCGTTTGTACCTTTTAGGTTTTAATACCAATATTTATGCGCTTTCAGATTCCTGGTAATAAACTGCATGGTGCAGGAGTATCCGTGGTCATTTAGGTGTTCATGGGCTCGTAATATGCGAAATTACAGTAGGCGATTTTGACATCTCGAGGATTTTGGCACAATTCTATGTATTGATAAAAAATACGAATAAGTCGCCTAAAAAACTGATTTAATTGCTATTATCGTTCTTCAAATATTCTTTTACCTACCTCCTACTGAACTACGTATCCAAAGTTAAGAAAGAAAAGAACTTTCTTAATTCTCCATTAAGAAAGTTCAGTCGTATCTTCAACATAGAATTTATTGTCAGGGCTCAAAATGCATAATTTAACACATCGCAAAGACTAGATATTGATTAATTTTATCTAGGTCATCGAAACTACCCAAACTAGGTTTTCTATCTAAAAATACGTTCTTCCGGTTATAGTCGTGGACGAATTTAAACCCGGGTAAGGCGAGATATTCTTATCCGTGACCTGATTCTAATCCCGGTATTAAAATTAGTGAACTTTGGCTGATTTATGTCCGTTTTCATAAACACTACGCGTATCCTAAACGAATGCTTAAATGGACTTAGAATTTCATGAGTTTAATTCGGTTACATACGTGTTACGGGCCCGAAACATTTTTTATCAACATAGATACGACCTGACACTGATTTACGAACTGCGTAAAAGAAAATAGCGGACTACCTTGGCTTTCACCTTAAATTACAAAAGTGCATTGTGTTGTGTGTGTTAAGTGTTCATTCATGTCGGGGCCTGTAGCACTATCGGTAAAACGGGCATTTATGTCAAAAAGCAAAGCGGTTATATTGAACTTTGACCAGAGTTTTCACGAATAAGGTCCTTCGGCCACGGTGGCCGTTCGAGATACAATCTCGACAGCATCGCGGTCGTTTTGCGCTTGTATCGTCTCCGATGTCCCTAAAGTCAACCCGTAACGTAACGATGAGATAGTCGTCATTTTTTTTACAATTTTCCCTATGAACTTTTTTTACATTAAACAGAAAAATTATTAAATACTTAGTATTTTTTTTTTAATTTTCAGGTTGTCGACATGCATACTGTCAACGAAATTATTTCCGTATTGGAGAGAATCAATATCACAAAAGAGCTGCTGGAGGTAAGATATAAAATATTACAGTATTATTTAGAATCATTGACACTATTCTTCCATAGTGAGTTTTTTTTTTCAAAAGTTTACTTTAACGCTGTGTGTGTGCCTGAAAGTCTCGACAACCATTCTTACCGAAGGGTAAAAGGTATCGTATTTCCCAGTACTAACTGGGTTGTGGAGGTCAGATTGCACCCGGTTAGACTGGAAGCCATCCCTAACAAAGTTGGGAAAAGACTAGACAGATGATGAACCTGGCTGTTTGACATATTTCCTATAGCTATGCAAAAACTGTCAGACCGCAATTATTATTCCTCAGATAACAGTTTATCTGACAATTAAAAAGCTCAGATCTCGCACGACTTCGTATCTTATTGTACTGGTAGATTATTTAAAAATGTTGACTCATAGAAAATCTAACTTGATATAAGATAACATGACTCAGCATTTTTCTACGATATGGCTCAAAGATCATGACTGTAAGCTTTTTTACAAGCTTTAATCGGCCCTATTTGCCTACAAGTTATCCTTAACTACTGCTAGTTATAATTATCAGTTCCCGGAATGTTCCCTAATTATTTTAAACCATTAATTTAATGTCAAAATAAGAAAAATAAAACCATTAAATAATGACTGTGTTGTTGAGTAAATGATAGGTTTCAAATGCGATAGTTAACACAAAACACATAAATAAAAAGTTAATGACTTTATTGGTAAACAGTCAAAAGATTTTATTGTAACTGGCAGTACTTGTCATAAAGTTAATGACCCTATTGATAAACTTTGTAAAGAATCCTAGACAGATTCCAATGTATTGTACTGGTGATAATAATACTCGCGCCTTTTTACCGAAACTAAGGAATAAATAGAGGCGTAGGCGTATGTCCTATAGTACAACCATTTAAAATTTAAATTCCAGAAGTTCATAAAACGTTTTTAAAAATGTTGAAACTCTATGTAATTTATGGCGCTACTCTGTTTTATCTATGGTTCATCTAATTTTAAAATGATTTCGATACTTTTTGGCGGCAATTTTGGTTACATTATTCCGAAAGAAGACAAAGTTTTATTAAAATGATCAGCTAAAAGTATCCAAAAATTAAAAAGAGTAGTCTAATCAGTTAGCCTTAACGTGAGGCCAAATGAGATTCATAATTATGTGAGGATTTGGCGCGATTACCCACTGGTTATTCATAACACCTTTTATATTACTTTTTCTTAAATAAATGATTCTTATTCATATTTGTACCTCTAAATTTCCAGACCACCCGACTGGGCAAACACGTGAATGAGCTGCGACGGAAGACGACGGAGCCGACCCTCGCGCGCCGCGCCAAGGTGCTGGTGAAGCGATGGCGGGACCTCGTCATACCTACCGTTGCGTCGCCCGGACATACAGGTATGCTCGGCTTGGATTTTAGACTGGACAATTTTTATGGGACCAAATGGCAACTATTCCGCATCAAACTAAAAAAGAATCACGTAAATCGGATCATAAATCGCAGCGTAATCAGTGTACATACATAGAAAAAAAAAAAAACATACCGATCGAATTGAGAACCTCCTCCTTTTTGGGAAGTCGGTTAAAAATGGTTTGAAGCTGTTGTTGGCCAATTTTTGTTAAATGCAAGACCAGTTCAGTATCTATCTATATAAATAAAAACCGGCCAAGAGCGTGTCGGGCCACGCTCAGTGTAGGGTTCCGTAGTTTCCCGTCCGCCACAATAAACTCACAAGTGACACTCACTTATGAGTTTAAAGATGGTTTTTTTTCAAAATGATTTTCCACCTTCCAATAAAACTTGACCTCTGGATTGTATAGGCGCTCATACGATTCAGGGACCAAATTATATTGGTAATTTGCTGTTTCCATCTGTTGTTTCCATCCAAGTTCAAAATGATTTTCCTAGAAAGTCCTTATAAAGTTCTACTTTTCAGATTTTTTTCATATTTTCTAAACTTATGGTTCAAAAGTTAGAGGGGGGGACACACATTGTTTTTTACTTTTGGAGCGATTATTTCCGAAATTATTGACATTATCAAAAAATGATTTGAGTAAACCCCTATTCATTTTTAAATACCTTTCCAACAGTATATCACATGTTAGGGTTGAAATTAAAAAAAAAATCACTTCCCACTTTACATATAGGGGGGCTACCCTAATAAAACATTTTTTTCCAATTTTTATTTTACCACTTTGTCGGCGTGATTGATACACATATTGGTACCAAATTTCAGCGTTCTAGTGCTAACGGTCACAGAGATTAAGCGAGGACGGACAGACGGACAGACAGACATGGCGAAACTATAAGGGTTCCTAGTTGACTACGGAACCCTAATAAAAAGAGAAGTCCTGACTGACTGACTCATCAACGCCCAGCCCAAACCTAGAAAGCTGAAATTTTGCACAGAGGTTCTCTTTATAATGTAGACAAGGAATAAGGAAGGATTTTTTGAAATTCAACCCCTAAGGTACTTAAATAGGGGATGAAAGTTTGTATGGAAAATCGTCATTTTCACGCGGGCGAAGCCGCTGGCAAAAGCTAGTTTTATTTAACCACTAAACTAGATCACCTCATTGGTTTAGTAGTCGCAAGCGCGACTGCTGTGCGTGAGGTGCTGGGTTCGATTCCTAGATTGGGCAAAGTGTTATTGGGTTTTTCCTCCAGGAATTTCTCAGTAGCAACCACGGAGTCTAGATTTGTGCCCGGTTGATCTCTGCCTAATCCTTCTGGGATAACAAGCGTGATTTTACCCTTTTGACCGCCACAGACGACACTCCAAAAAGTACCTTAACTCGTCAGATTTAAGGTACTTTTTTGCTTGTTCGGCTTGTCGTCTATACGTGACTGTGGCGCTCAAAAGGTTAAGTATGCTAAACCACTAAAAGAGGACAGATGCTGGGCAATTCTACTCTATCGCAAGACTAGTTAAGAATTTAACTTAGGCTAGGTATAGTCGACCAAGAAATTGGTTTACCACTTTTGATGACATCTCCCAGTAACATAATTATTCGCTAAGGATGACAGATTGACAGATTCTGACGTGAAAATAGCACTTGATGTTTTGTACGTGCAAATGATATTCAACCTTAGAGTGGTAAACCAATTTCTTGGTCGACTATACTATTAAAGTGAGCTTCCAAAATTCTATGATAAGGAAGTATATATCGAAAATTCATTGAATGATCAAGATTGGTTATGAAAAGTTAACTGCATTTTGGTTAGACTAGTAGATCCCTGAAGATGCAACATTCAACTTTTATCAAAATCTTTTAATTGTTCTATCAAAAAATACGAAATTTACATTTACGAAATAGGGCCTTCCGGCTCCCGCATCGCCAAAAACACAAAATAATACATAAAAATATGCACATAACCTGCCCACCATAATTCCCCCAAAAAACACCATCTACCGGCCCACAACCAAAACCCGGACACACCCCATCGCTCTCTCACAAAAGCGTTTCACAACCAGCGACCGGTTGCCACACAGTCACAGTCGTGATCGAACAATTCGATCGCAATTAGTACTACAACTACCAATGTTTAGTTATGAAACACTGACTCACTGTACACTTATGTAATTTTGTGAGTTTTTTTGTCAATGCAATGCCATGGCCGTTTGGCAATGGGAAATGGATAAATGAGAGTTTTGTAGTTTTAAATGGGGTTTTGGAGGTTAGATAAACTAATAAAACATAACATCACGCCTGTAATCCCCCAAGGATTAGGCAGAGGTGTCATCATCATCATCAGCCTATAATGTTCCCACTGCAGGGACTCAGGCCTCCTCTCTAGGAGAGGGATGGGCTATAATCTACCACGCGGGCCCAGTGCGGATTGGTAGATGTCGCATATCTTCGAATTTGTGGTTCTAAAATATGCCGGTTTCCTCACGATGTTTTCCTTCGCCGTTTTGAGAGCAGTGGTGATGAAATAAATTACACAAAGTAATGCGCCTGCCTGGGTTCGAACCCACGACCAACTGTTCGTAAGTCGGGGCCGCCACCACTGGGCCACCACTGCTCTCAAGAGGTGTTACTAATAGTGACACCACGCCAGTAATCCTTGAAGGGATAGGCAGATATCTTATTCGGGCACAATTCCAGACTCCAAACTTTAAAGAAATTCCTATTAAGAGCGTATGGTACCTCAAACGCGAGTTTTATAATGCGTAAAAGTATATGATTCACTGCAGTAATCAACATCAAAAAAATATATTATGATATTCTTCAGGATATCAGCTAGTGCCATAGTGTTGTGAAAACATAATACAACTAACTTTGCTCGATAGAAAAAAATCGCGAAGATACCTCTAAAAATTTCTTTTAACGAGTAAAAACCATACTAAAATACATGTCATCGTTCTGATTTTTTTGCCAAATAATTCTACAAGCAACAAACTAAAGTCATAGTGTTTTACTTTTTTAGTCCAATCGATAGATTTTTTGTAAATCGCAAAATACCACTAATTTCGCACTATTCGGCCGCAGCGAAAGACGTAACAACCGCTTTGTAGTGCAAGCTGATTAGAACTTTATTCTCACAGCATTACAAGCGAAGTTTGAACCACCACAAATAGGGTTGCTAATCTGAGGTAGCATACGCTCTTAACACCAATTACACTTTGCCCAGGACCTCATGCTTAACAGTCACACTTGCGACCGCTAGACCAAGGTGCTGCCTCCTTGAGTCCTTGTCTAGCGGTCGGAAGCGCGTATGTGTAAGGCGAGTCTCATATAAAACTTTGACACTTCATTTGTGCACCATGTCACTGTGCGGCACCGTGTGTTTGTGTATTTCAACAATACATACAGCCCTCGCCAAACTTTGTGGCCGCCCTGAGTATAGTCGCGAGTCCGAACTTGCGCATGGTACAGTCGAGTGGGAATACGTAATCAACCAAACAATTTTCGTTTTCTAAGATTTTTAATACTTATTATATTATGGCCCTGCCCCCAAGCTCTTGTGCGTCCCGCTAATACCTGATTTTGTGTTCTGCGCAATGCGAGAGCCTAGTTTCGGGACGGTCACAAAGTTTGGCGCGAGCTGTACCCGTACACATAAGAAACATTCTATTAAACTCACCATGTAAATAACACAATATGTTCAATCCTCAGGTTCAAATCGGTCGTCGGCAGAGCGGACGACAGTGCGGGCACGTCTCGGCGGCAACACCCCTTTAACATCACCGGCGCTCTCGCGGGTATGACCCCTTTAAATCTGATATACCTAATAGACCACTGTCTGATAAGATGACGAGTAGTAGAGAATTAGTATAGAAGAAGAGTTGCTGCGCCGACCCTAAATGAATTGGGATGATGTTGATGATGATGATGATTGTAGACTAGTTAAAATAAACACAGTAATTTAGATGAATAACATTAATAAATAGGTGATTGAAATATGGGTTATTTGTAGCATCAACAGAAACCCCTTTTTCTGTTGGAAAACCTGGTTTGATTAACAGGCGAATCTGGAGAATCTGTTTAAAAATATGCTTCTCAATCATTGCAACCTTACTATAATGGCCTGTCTGTTGCATGGCAATTCCTTATGAATTGTTGGTGCATATAATCCGCCAATGAAGTCTTGTCAAGGACTTCGAAAACGCTCGACTTTTTTGTTGGTTATGCAGCCACGAGTCTTTACTTCTTATATCTGGAGGCAGCAATGTATATCGTTTCGTTATCGAGCAAAATCAGAATACTTTATACCTGCTCGACCGTTCATATTATCCATATAACTTTTAGTCATGACCCAGCCGCCACATGAAAATAATATTCTCAGTTAGACATTTTCTACCCCCGTAGTAAATGACAATGTGTAAATTACAGCAAGTGGTGAGCCCAGCGGTGAACAGTCCGCGACCACCGTCCAGACCGGGTCAGTATCTACTCTTTAATTACGTTGCTTCTCTCTTCAGTAGACTGCTTTGATTACATGTCTCGAGTACACTGGCAACCCAAGTCAGATGCCTATGGGCGACTCTAAGGTCCGTATTACAGAACGAAACTCAAGCACTGATCTCTGTTTAAAACTAGTTTTATGTCGAGTTTTGATTTTAGAACGTTCCTCAAGCATAGATTCATTGATTGTAGTTCAGCCGAGTATAGCTTTATTCTAGATCATTACTCAGTTGTAGATTATGGTTTAAGTAGAGATTGATCTATGATCACGCAAGTGTGGTCGACACCTCGCTTGAGCAGAGATTTCCTTGTCAGTGTCAAATTGTCGAATTGAAGTTTATATTTTCTTCTCGATTCAGCTGAATGTAGTTTGATTGCTGTTCTGGAATAAGACTGATCCTCAAGTACAGATTCTATGTTTAAACTATGATTGGGCGATTTAAGATCAAACTGGACTTGAGTTTCGTTCTGTAATACGGACCTAACAGTCTAACCAAACGTTAAAGAAAGTAAGAAGTGGAGGACAGTGCCGCCAATACAGAATACTGTCTTCTCATACCTGTGCATTCTTTTGGGTGCACTGATCCTGTCATGAGCATTAATATGTATATGCTTGGCAAAGTTCGATTTTCTTGTGTTACAACGATTGAAACTATGGTAAATGACCTACTTTGATAATAGTTCCTAAATATTAGTGTCGGTAGGCGATATTGCTTCTAAACGTAGCTAATTGTGTACATATTGGTGCTGCTAGCTGTACACGATAACTGTAATCAAGGCATTAGAATGGTGAAGGAAAGCATTAAGACGAAATCAGCACAACCTACAACCAAACATTTTAAGACAGGTGCCCTTTGTCATGCCACTGAGTCGCTTCAAGGAGGGTTGAATATGTCAGCAGTTAATATATTAGTGCCCGGTTTCTGAGGCACTTTATCTGTGGTTTATCTATTCATATGCGTACATTTGAATAGATAAACCACAGATAAAGTGCCTTAGAAACCGGGCATTAGACAGCTTTTGGTACATTTATAGCTGGTCACAGAAATATTACCCGAAATTCTTCCTGTAGTAAAGCTTGCTACACTGGTTCGAATCAGCGAACGTTTGACGCTTTGTTGGTAAAAAACTTGCACTTCGCAGTTGTGTCTCATGAAGTGCGCTCATTTTGCGAAATGCTCTATTTTTTTACCCAGTGCACATTTTGTAATGTGGCGACACTTAGGGTAGAGCTATGTCCAATAGTGGACGTCTTCCGGCTGAAATGATGGTGATGCACATTTTGCGAAGTGCACATTTTGCAACAGAGTCCCGCAGACCCGCCTGCTACGACCCTTACCTACTCCTTTTATCAAGATATTAATATAAGTTCTCTCAACATTCCAGCCTGGGGCGGCTACGAGTCGGACTCGCAGGATGTGATCCTAGTGGACGACGAGCCAGCCCCCCCGCTGCCCGCCCCGCCACTACCGCCCGCGCCCTCCCTGCTGGCTAGTGCCAACACACACAAACCGCTGACACCGCGTAAGTACTGTAACCTTTTACATCTGGGGGCACGGCAGTGCCCCCGCCGAGTCGAGCGCGAAGCAAACACTGCCGTACCATCCTTTACTGGAACCATTTCGCCGCATTTTCAGGCCCCTATTTGAGAACCTCTGGATAAGACCAGAACGCTGAAATTTTCGTCATCCAGTAAGCTATACAATCACACTTAAAATAAAAAGTTTCAAGTCTGTAGGTCATTTAGTTCCGAAGTTAAGCGAAAGCAAAGTTTCGCATTTATGAAACTCACTCACTCACTCACTCATGATCATCAAAATAGAACTAGTACTTCCCATAAACTTAGAGAGCTGAAATTTGGTACAGAGTTAGGGTTTAATGGCCACATAAAGGAAAAACTATAAAAAGTTGGAAACTCGAAAAAAAAAAAAACTACAAAAAAAAAATTTTTTAAATAAGAAAATCTAATAAAATAAATCAATATGCCCACATTTCTACAAAAAGAAGTGAAATCCCAACAAAAACATTCTATAAAAAACTAGCCAAGTCTCGATGGAGCTGCTTATCTCTAAAAAGTAATGAAATCTAGACAAAGTCGTGCCCAGTCTAAGGTTCCTTATTGCGATTTCTTTATTATTATAGTTAATGTTGTGTGACTTGGCCGTTGTTCGTTTCGTTTAGTTCGGTCATTTTTCTTCTTGGCGTCCAATTACCAATACCAGTATGGGTGTCAGTATGGTGGGTGGGAGTATCTCGCTTAACAATCATAGGTATTACAACAGATATAACATTACGTATAAACTAAATTGACTTGTAAGTTGTACCCACTAACGTATAAAGAATGTTCAACGGCCAAGACACACAACAATAACTATAATAATAAAGAAATCGCAATAAGGAACCTTAGACTGGGCACGACTTTGTCTAGATTTCATTACTTTTTAGAGATAAGCAGCTCCATCGAGCCTTGGCTAGTTTTTTACAGAATGTTTTTGTTGGGATAACAATTTACTCATTAAAACACGTGACAAAACTATCGAAATATGACCCCAAAAGGGAATGTAAAGACCCTCAAAAATTGATGGGGATTAATGGGGAACTGGAGACAAAACCATAAATGTCTGGCTGCTACTGGCAGCGAGGTAGCTACGGGCCGAATTCAATTCCAAACTGACTGAAGGAAAATACTTGTTCACCTCGTCATTGCGATAGTTAATTTGTTCTGGACCATACCTGGGAAGTGGGAACCTTCCTGTTACAGAGATATTGGAGATTCACGCCCGAATACTCGAACGTCACTCAATTATAAGTAGCCCTCAAAACTCGTGCTATCTCTGTCACTCTGCGTTAAAGTAACAAAGACAGCACGAGATTTAAGTGCAACTTAAAATTGAGTGACGTTCGAGTATTCGGGCGTCATAGAGTTACTTAGCTTTATGTGCAAAATCTTGGTGGCTTCATGGAGGGCCCTTGTACTTCTGTTACAGTTTCGATTACTTTTGTCATTGGAGTACTATTTATGATATATAATTATCTATTTATACATAAACATAACATCACGCCTGTAATCTGCGAAGGGTAAGACAGACGACCACCTAATAGTACACCTACATTTAGCCAGTTTTAAATGAAAGAGAAAGTAGTACTGTGCAAATCTATACTAATATTATAAAGCTGAAGAGTTTGTTTGTTTGTTTGTTTGTTTGTTTGAACGCGATAAACTCTGGAACTACTGGTTGGATTTGAAAAATTCTTTTTGTGTTGGATAGTCCATTTATCGAGGAAGGTTTTGGCTATATAACATCACGCTACTACCAATAGGAGCGGAGCATATTTGAGAAATGTTGCAAAAACGGAAAAAGAAAATTCTTTTCTGAGAGCTTCCGTTGCGTGCGCTGCAAAAACGGTTTAAGTTACGAGAAAATCATGTATGAGGGAATTGTTCCTCTTTAAAAGTTCTAAAAAAAAGTCCGCGACAGCATATATCTATCTTTTAAGATTGACTCACTGTAACCTTTTTTTACTGTTAAACTGTTAGGTTAAAAATTATTATTTTTTGCGAAGCTTATTTAACCCATATGGTATAAATCTATATCTAAATAAATGTGTTTGTTAGAACGGAAATTTAATATAGAATATTTGTGCCCTTTACTCTATGCAGTTTAAACAAATATCTTAGAAGATATCGCAATGTAAAAATATTCGCGCGGCAAAATAATTTGCCCGTCGCAATGTAGGTACGGGTGATTCTGACTGGCCTCGGGGAAATTCTAATTCAAAATATTTACTGCATCATAATGTTTACAAGTACAGAGTGATTAGTATATTTTAACAGTAAGAGATACCGATAACAGTTGAATCACTCGCTGCGTTCGTGATTCAATCATTAGAATCCTTCACTTGCTCGTGACTCATATACGGCCCTCGCTTTAAATCCGTCCTTTATTCATTAGTTGCATAATATACTATTTTTTCAAATTTTTATTTTACTACTTTGTCGGCGTGATTGATACACATATTGGTACCAAATGTCAGCTTTCTAGTGCTAACGGTCACAGAGATTAAGCGAGGACGGACGGACGGACAGACAGACATGGCGAAACTATAAGGGTTCCTAGTTGACTACGGAACCCTAAAAAGGGGTCAAGTAACAACATAAACTCATGCCTCTTCCATGGGCAGAAACTACAGATAACCATCTACGATGTCACAATACTTTGCGTCACGAGTTACTATAATATCTGTAAACAAAGAACTTCTATTAATTTACGTAGCGACAACTCGATCAACAAATAATTATTCCAAATTCGATTCGATTGCGATACGGTATAGATGGAAAAAACATACCTACAAAAATTAAAATCTAAACACATTTCCACTCTTTCAACTACGCGCGGGTTCGCGAAAAGTGGAAAGAGAGGAGGGAGGCCTTTGCCCTGGCGTGGAACAGAGCAAGCTAGTAAAAAAAAACACATTTGGGTAATATTTGGAATTGGAAAAAAAAAAATTCAAGATAATTTAGATAAATCTTTAAGATTTTTTTTTTATAATTTGCGAAAGATTCACAGATATCGAACTTGGTTGTTTTAGTTATTGTGTTATATTTTCACAAAGTCTTGGCACAGCTGCCTAAATAACTTATGTTCGCTTTTGAGTCAGAGTTGGAATTTTAATCTCAAATGAGCTCAAAATTTCACATCAATACATCCATAAAATATTTTAACTTCCGCATTATCCAAAATGATAACTTCCTTTATTCAGCTGATGTATTTTCTGTCCTCTTACATGCAGCTGACTGTGTTTTTAGATTGAAGGTGACTCTGGTCACCTTTGACTTAAAATAATTGTCCTTTAAGGTTTTGACGCGGTATGAATTCGTTTTTTTTATCATTTTTTTACAACTTATATACAAGCACGTCACAACATAATATTATATCGCCTGTGTTGTCTAAAAAGAGTCTACAGAGGTATACAAATACATATCATAAACCTATCGTAGCTCTAAAAAACAACAATGGTTTCTATTGTTTGTATTATAAAAAAGCGTATTTTACCTTCCCTAAAATGGTTAGTAACAAACAAAAAAATGGTTTACTACTACAATACTGACCATTGGAGTTTAAATTGCCAACTATTGAAATTCTTTGTGTTACAAAATAATTTAAAATATTGTTTTTATTACAGCCGTCAAAAGGCCGCCCTCGCCGGAACCTTTGTTTGACGAAAAGAAAGCGAAAAGAGATAAAAAACCTAAGAAAAAAAGGTGAGTGGACATTGTACTTTTAGTTACTAACAGCAATTTTATTGCAACAAAAACTTAGAGAATAATGCAAAATCATATGTACTACCGACTTCTTTACAACCTTACTAATAAGGCATAAGGGGGAAAATGGCAGACCCTCAGTGAACTCGATAATACTTCTGGTTTAGAAGACTGCGCTATACAACGCTGAAATTTGAGTAATAATGATTAAAATCACCAATAGAACCCTCTTAGTACTTCCATAAGTGACTATTGGAAAAAGGCATTCGAGGAAATTCGAATGTCACAGGCTACCTTGGAGCAACCACATAAATGACAAGCTGAGTTTTGGGGCACAGCTGCCTTGCGAAAAAAAAAAATGCTTATCTCTCAAAATACAGTGGTATGTGGTGAATGCTGGAGTTTTGGGGCACAGCTGCCTTGCGAAAAAAAAATGCTTATCTCTCAAAATACAGTGCTATGTGGTGAATCCTGGGTGATACTATACAATCCTGTTATGAAAGTTTCCTATTATACTAACTAGCAATATATCCTTAGAGGCCACAGTCGCGCCGGCTCAGGCACCGAGGCGACAGGTCCCGCGGCCCCCGCGCCGCTCCCGCCGGGCCTGCCAGCCGCGTGGGCCGCACGGAATGGCTCACACGAGCGACGTCGGAACGGGACCAAGCGGGATGCGCTCGACTCCTATGCCGCGCTTGTTAATAGGATGCCGCCGGCTGGTGCTAAGAAGGTAAGCAGATGAATTAAACCTTCATTTCTTTATCAAAGCATTTCAATTAGAAGATGGGACAAAAACTGCATGGACACTTTCACTGATGGATACATTTTAAATACTACATAAGGACCGCAAATAACATACCCAAAAGATGTTTTAATTTCAATTGTAATTTTTTTTGCGATAATTATTACTTTTACTTATTTAAAAACTCATAATTTATACAAACAAGGTTGTGAATCAGCACATTTCTAACAAGAAATAAAGTCTAAATTACATAAAAAGTAAACAAACGGATGCCCGATGGGGCCGAAAATTTCTGGAATGGCGACCGCGAACTGGAAGACGTTGCGTTGCGCGGCCTCCCACTAGGTGGACCGTGCATCTGGTGAACGTTGCGGGGATCCGCTGGATGAGAGACGCACGGGACCGTCAATGTGGCGACACTTAGGGGAGGCCTATGTCCAGCAGTGGACGTCTTTCGGCTGAAATGATGAAAAAAACTTAACTTTTAGTTGCTCAGCTCGTCCTTAGTGTTAAAAAGATAGTTTAAAAACTAACTTACTTTCTTGTTGTTTGTTGTGGTACTTGTTTACTTTATAAACGGTTGTCAGGTTATCTCAATGTCTCTCACACTAATCGAAATATTTGTAACAAATCCTCAGGTGAAGACGACCAAGGAGTTGTTAGAGCAGATCCAGTCGCGCGGCAGCAAGCCGGCCGCGTCACCCAGCTCCCCGCGCTCGCCTGCCTCGCCCGATGTCATGCTCATAGAGCCGGACGGTACGTATGCAGTACGCACTGGCAGAGCGTATATACTAGTTTTTACCCGACTACGGCAAAGCCAAAGGAGGGTTATGATTTTGACTGGCTATTTATGTATGTATGTATGTTTTTATTATTCAAATAAAGTTGTAGGAAGTTTGAACTATAGCCATATAAATGCGAATACTTGACATTGATGTATGTAATTATATTTTCCAGAATACATTATTAATTTATAAAATTTTCATCAGCTATTTTTCACATGAAGAAGCAAGCAAACAAGTAATTGTTAATATAGTAAACAGGCATTCATTCATAAAGTTTTACGCGAAATGTATTCGTTTTGAATAGAATAGAATATGTATTTATTCGCTAATGGACAGCAGCAACACAAAAGAGCAGCACATACATAAACAAATAACAACAAACAGCTTAACAATTTTGCTGGCTAGAATGCGTACTGAAACTAGACATACGGGTATCTTTAGCTGAAGTGATGGTATTATGTCATAGTCTTTCAACAACGTATCTGCCGTAACATTATCTAACGTAGTCATCTTATTACTCAACAGTCGTGAAGGCAGAGTCTCCCCTCCGCAACGGTGCCGCGACGCCCCGCCCCCCCTCCCCGGCGGCCCCCCCCTCCCCGGGCGCCCCCCCCTCCCCGCTGGAGGAGCCGCGCGAGTGGCCCACGTGCACGTGTGACGACGTGCCCGCCGACACGTGCCCGGCCGCCGGCACGCGCCCCGTGCGGCCCCGCCACGTGCACGCGCTGCACCACGCGCACGTGCCCGGCGTCAACGGCACGCGCGCGCCCGCACTGCCGCACCGGTACGCCGTGCGGCCCATCGAGGACCCCGAGCGGCCCGGCCTGTTCTCCAGCGTAGTGCCGCTCTACAAGTATTCCGACTACGCGGACGACTACTGCGCCAAGAACCTGTCGCGCGTGCAGCTGTGCCCGGACCTGCCCTGGACCAGCTTCGCGCCGCCACCACCCGACCTCCCTCCGCCGCCCGAGCCTCCACCGCTCAGGCCGTACCCGGAACCCGAACCGGACCCTGAGGCTGCCGAGCCCGACGAGGACGCCGACGAGCTCGACGTGAAGCCCGAGGTGCCGCAGGAACCCGAGCCCAAGGAGGAGATCGAGGTGGAGGCCGAGATGGTCGGCGTGCCGACGCTCGAGCCCAGCGAGAGACTGAAGGCGCCCATCCTGATGCCGGAGGACGAGACGTCGTTCGGCGGCGCGGTGCCGGCCGGGCCGCTGGCCGTGGTGTCGCACTCGGCCCACACTCCCGCACACCGCAGCGTGCCGCGCACGAAAGCCCCGCCCGGCGGCGCCGCGCTCGTGCACGCCGTGCGCGCCGCCAGTGCCGCCGTGCCTTACTCCTACGCCGAGCTGTGCAGCGCGCCCGTGCTGCAGCGCGCCGCGCTAGAGGACGAGCGCTCGCTGACCGAGGCGCTAGCTAGCGCGCCCGAGGCCCGCGACGCGCTGGGCCGGCCCGAGCCCGCGCTGAAGTTCGCCGAGTGGCACGAGTGCGCGACGCTGGGCTCGCTGATAGCCTTGCCCTACGTGGTGATCGACTGACCGTCTAGTGCCAAATGCGTGTCGCCCGCCCCGCGCCCACACCCAAGTGTCCTTACGTTAGTTATAGTGGCCGGCCGGCGGATACATGCCTAGTCATATATTTATTTTGTCGCAGGCCGATTAACAAAAAGAGTAGCGGTCGAGCCCGCGCGTTGTGATATTATATAGTATGTGCGTCTGCCGCCCGGGCTCGTGTGACGTGTTACTGTGACGGCCATACATTCCCAGTCGAGCGCACCCGTGCGTCGCGAATAGAGCCGCAGACTGAAGCTTTGTGCGTGCGATGATGATATGTTGGACGCATTCTAGTACATGCATTGCTCACTTGATATTGTCAAAGATATTGTGCGTAACCAAGTGCCGAGTGATGGACGAGCGATGGCCGAGCCGTCCACGCGCCACACCGCATCCGGTCCACACTTTATTTACGTATAGAGTTCCCAAATAACGATTCAAATAATAATCTCCCGACTGTTTCAATAAGTTGTCGTTACCTTTTGTGATTTTTAACCTTTTTAGCGCCACAGTCACGTATAGACGACAAGCCGAACAAGCAAAAAAGTGCCCTAAGTCTGTCGACTTAAGGTACTTTTTGGCTTGTCGTCTTACTTGAGCGTGGCGGTCAATGGGTTAAAATGAAAGAAAGAAAAAAAATTAGGTAATTAATAATTATAATTAAATAGGAGTTCCAATTGTATATTATACATAATGATTGCATGTATCGTGCGTCGAGATATCAATGATAAGGGAAAAGAATGTTAAATTTTATAAATATAAACATTTACTATACGAAAAGTTGTACCAAATTGTTGTTATTGATATGTCGGTGAGCGCACACTGTTGTAAACTGTTACTTCGGAACAACACTTTTGTATATAGTTTAGTTTACATACGAGTTGCACATGAGCTTCCGCAGTGCAATCTAGTTTTATATACTAACTTGCATTTGTACACATTTAGAGATGCTTCTGTCTGTCAGTCTTCTGTCTGTCTATCAAGTGATGGCTGTGTGCGCCGACCGGAGTTAAGAATACAAGTGTCTGTTACTCTGTAATGAACCAAAAACAATGAATAAACAAGTATGTAATATAATATGATGATGTTCCTAGTTTTGATTATGTTTCCGTGCGAATGACAATTTGGTATGAATTTTTCACCATTTCTTGTACGAAAAGACTTGTGTTGTGTATCTATAGTTGAATATTGTTACATACAGTTTGTTATCACGTTTACAAAGATGCCAAATGATAAGATGACTACTGTATGTTTTGTGTAATAAGGCGAATTGTGATGCGTGTGTGCGAGCTGCGATGTGTTCGCTGAATAATACGTTTTTGTGTTAGTTGGCGTGTTTATTTGAATGATTTCCGTTAGTCGTATTGTGTTGTTTTGAGAATGGGATGAGTGTTAATGGTGGAGTTGCAATAGTACACAGAGACATACATTGTGGTGATATTCAAGTATAGATAGGGCCGTGTCTGACACTGACGGTCTAAGTGGTGTCTGAGACGAGTGTCGGCGGTGTCGCAGTGTGTCGGCGCTCGACGTCGGCGGGCAGACCCGGAGGCTCGCCTAGTGTAGTGCAGTCACTGCGTCCACTGCTCACCCCGTCACTGCCTTGTTGCCTTGTTGGCGTTGTTGCCGGTTGCGTTGTTGCGTTGTTGACAAGCGACAACAAACGAAAATATATATATATCACAGTGTTTTTATTATCAACGTGTTTTATTGCACCCTCGACGCTAATACATACAGACTGGCTGTTGCCCGGCTACTACCACTTGGCAGTGCGGCCAAAATTAGACGTAAAATAGCTGAAAGAATTTAGATTGTTATATCAATACACAGAGTATAAATAATCCCACAAACAAACACACATGCTTCAAACACAACCTTGTCTGCAACCGGCAGGCTCGGCGAATGTCTAACTAAATACTTCGAGAAAACCACTGAAAAGGGGTTCTGACATGGCCTCTTTAGCAGATCATAATAGGATCATATTAATTGCGTTAAAATTCGTAAAATGGACTATTCATTATTAACTGTGTAGACTGTGACCCATTTTACGAATTTTAACGCAATTCATGTAGTGATCTGCTAAAGTGTGGTCATTTTTAGACTCCCTGATTTGTTTGCGGTTTTGTAAGTCATGATGATTGGCGTTTCAACAGGAACATTTTAGTGTTAGTAGCAGTAGCATATATAGGAGGTGGGCAGTCAAGTTATTAGTGATACAAGTCAGATGATTATTATATATGCTGAGCATCATGTCCTGGGGGAATGGGGTGGCATAACATCTAGCCGCTAAGTCAAACCTCACCTGCACGTGGTAACCCTGCTGACAGACGAACGAGGATATGACATATGACGAAAACTCGCCAAGACGCACTGGCCAGCGTGGCAAGGCCAAACACCCCCTTTCTAATATGAAAACTGCCAAAAACCCCGGCCCTCAGTTCCCAGCAGCCCCGCTATTCCAAGTTCCGACAGCGGCTCTGGTAACGGCAGGGCAGAGGGTGCTAAGAATCTCTGGATGTCGCCTAGCTTGACAGGGTCGTCGGGGTGTGACCACCCCGACGACCCTGACCCTGGCGTGTTAAACCAGGGTTGTCATAAAGCTCATTGGGTTGACGATATCGTCAAGGTCGCCGGAAACACGTGGATGAGGTACCTACGCACAGAACCGGGAAGTGTGGCAGAAAAAAGGGGAGGTCTATACTGGGTGGGTGATTCCGGGCTGATATGATGATGATGAAGTCTCCTGGGTTCAATTCCCAGTTTAGATAGTATTATTGAGTTTACATTTATCAGGAACTCTCTTACCAGACTGGAATAATGATTTGTTTTATGGAGGGAAATTGGAAAAGGCTAAGTAGATAAACTTTAATAAGTATTGGCGCCATGGGACTAAAACAAAAAGTAAAGGGTAAAAAATATGGTGTTAAGATACAGCTTTGCCCCCTAATAAAGAGTTTATTATTAATAAAAAATGACAATATCGCTCTATACACAATACAACAGCACCAATTTTATTCGAAAAAATACACAAGCAAAACTTAGTTTCACATGAATTACATAGATGGCAGCACTGTCAATTAGGTATTTTTTGTGATTCTCGTACATTTGCGGCTCAGCAAGTAGACACATTAATTTAATTTATTTATGATTATGATTAATGACACCATGTTAGTTTCAGATTTATTGAGTACAGATATTAATTTATGTGTCGACATTTATTTCACAATTAATAAATTTAACAAGTTTTATGATGTTTTTATTATTTTCCTTCATTTTCTCTGAGATTCATTTTTGCAAGCTCTAGTTCGTACACTTTCTTATAGAAGATAATATATCACTTAAAACCGGTATTTTTATAATAATTTTACGCGGACGAAGAGAAGGTCGCAGCCCACAGCTATTTTCTGTCGTCAAGCACAAGCAAAAACGAAGATTGGGACATTTGGCGCAATTTACGGGCGCAAGATCTTAACATTTATTTTTGTACCATCTTACATTCTAATGCAAAAAACTCTTTATGTTTTGTTAATCTACCTAGCAAAACAGCATAACAAAAAAACGTCTCTCAAAAGCGGGTATTACACGAAAGGTTCCTACATCGCGCAAGCAACTTTTTCACGCGACTTAGTATAGGGGGACAAACGCTCCATCCATCTCCCGGGGTCCATAGTCCTCGAGGTAAGCCAGTCTCTACCAAGCTGGTCTAATTTGGTGGTCTCCCTGATCTCCTTTAAGGATAGTAAACTCACCACCATACATAGATCTGTGCGGCTCAGCCAACCGATTCCATTCTCCGAATGCGTCTCACCCCCATCAACCTCCGAGGACTAATCTGGTTTGACCAGAAAAGACCCCCCTTTTGTTTATTTTAATGACACAAATAAATAACGTTTTTGTTCCCATCGTTTTCAACAAACAAAAAAAGTTTTTTTATAATTTATGCAAAAATAAATGCAGTTGTTGGGATGCGAAATTGTGACTTGTGTGATTAGTGAATCGGTCAACTTGAGTGACATGATTTATTTTGGTAAGTTAAAGGTGTTAATTTGAGTTACACCTCTTTCTGAGTAGCTTTGTTTAAGACTTTTCATCATCATCATTTCAGCTAAAAGACGTCCACTGCTGGACATAGGCCTCCCCCAGGTGTCGACACATTGACCGGTCCCGTGCGTCTCTCATCCAGCGGCTCCCCGCAACCTTGACCAGGTCGTCGGTCCACCTAGTGGGAGGCCTTCCAACGCAACGTCTTCCGGTTCGCGGTCGCGATTCCAGAAGTTTTCGGCCCCATCGGCCATGTAAGATGAGCAATGTGCCCTGCCCATTGCCACATAAGTATGGCTATTCTTCGAGCTACGTCGGTATAACCTTGGTTCTCTTGCGGATGTCCTCATTTCTGATTCGATCACGCAAGGGAACTCCGAGCATAGCCGGAGCGAGCATAGAACTTTGAGCTTTCTGATGAGGCCCATTGTGAGCGACCACGTCAAGCCTTTCAATCGCAGTTTTTACTAAAATTCATCAACTTCTCCAAAAAAGCCGTCAAGGGCACTTGGATACAAGTGTGATTACCCTCCTCGTAGGTTTACTGAGGTCCTTTAACCAGACCTGGTTAAAGTTTGTGTTAAAGTACGTGTCTCATGATATCAGCTTTAGACTCCACGACAATGATTGACCGCCCTTCCAGGTTAGATGACGCATCAGAACAGAACATCACCTGGTGGTAATCAACTCAGAGTTACCCATTGCACCTGTATGTTCACCATTTAGACTAGCTTATCGAATACTAGGTTAAGGGTTCCATTGAAGCGACTGACCCCGGAAGAATATTTTAGGGTTAGGATACCCACATTTCTCCAGTTATGTTTTAGTCCCATGTAATAGGGGGCGAGCCTAATGCCATCAATCCAGACTCCGTCGCTGCTACTGAGAAACTTGGGGGGAAAGACCCAATAAGACTTTGACTGACCTGGGGATCGAACCCAGGACCTCATGGGAAGCAGTCGCGCTTGCGACGACGACCAACGAAGAGGTGGTGATTAATTTCGTACCTACTACATAAATAATAATTAATGGACATGTGATGAGACCCTGGACGAATCGCTTGTGACTAAAAAGATGATGGACATAAATGTTGATGGATGCAAGGGAGAGGAAGGCCAAAGAAAAGATTGGATTGTGTGAGGAATGATACTTCATCATCATCATCAGCCTATAATGTTCCCACTGCAGGGACTCAGGCCTCCTCTCTAGGAGAGGGATCGGCTATAATCCACCACGCGGGCCCAGTGCGGATTGGCAGATGTCACATGTCTTCGAATTTTTTGGTTCTAAGACATGCCGGTTTCCTCACGATGTTTTCCTTCACCGTTTTGAGAGCGGTGTGGGGAATGATACTTACATTAATAATATAATTTCATTAAACTTAGCCCATGTCTACAATAAAATTTATAACAATATGTTTGTCTACATCACACAGAAATAAATAATTTTACGATTGACGATGATGGTAGGTATATGAAACTTATTGGCTAGTTTTGGTGACAAACAAATTAGATAAATACCCTCCGTCCGTACTAGTTATAAATTGTACAACGGCAGAGTAGTGCGACCAGTTTGTTGTCTACGATGTAGTTTAATATGCAAACTAAACAGATTAACTAAATATCCTACTAATATTATAAACGCAAAAGTTTGTAAGTATGTATTTATTTATGAATGTTCGTTACTCTTTCACGAAAAAACTACTGAATGGATTTGAATAAAATTTGGTACACAGATAGTTTATAACCTGGATTAACACATAGAATAGTTTTTATCCCGATTTTATCTTCCCGTGGGATAATTTTCGAGCTGTAGCGGGCGAAGCCTCTGGCAACACCTGTGAAAGATAAGGGAGTAAATGCCTCCGTGAGCGTGATGTATAACAGGGAAAAATGCAAAAGAAAACGTGTTGCGCCGACCCCAAATAGAATGGGTTAAGGACAAGAAGATGGTGATGATAATGACTATAACCCGGTTCATTAAAGAAAGGAATCTATAATGGCAACACATGGCATGTCCTCTCGCTCGCTCACTATAGTGTGCGAGCGTGAGGACATGATAAAAACCGCCATTTTAGATTCCTTTCTTTAATGAACCGGGATAAACATAAATTCATCAAAAAAATTACAAAAGGGGGGGTCTTCTTGTTGTACTATTGTCAGCCTCGTAGGTGTGAGTATACCCTTTCAGGTTAGCTCAGTCTTTAGTTTCATCGATGTTTAATCAATTCAACTCTCCCTCCTTGAAGGTTAACCGCCCCTTTCGGGAGAGGTAATGCTTTACTACATCACCGCGGATCCGCTTCGATTTGTTTACCACCTTTAAAGGTTAGGTAAATCTTAATGATCGTCAATTTAGACCAGCTTGACGAACACTGGCTTACCTCGAGGCGACGGACCCCCGAATACCTATCAAAGGTACCAGTATTGTACTACACTGGTACCTTTGATTGGTAGACGGGAGTCCGTCGGGGGGTACTGTTTAAATGCAAAACTGCGTGAAAACTTTGATTGCGCGATCTAGGAATGTCGATGCTCGATAATCATGTTCAAAAGTGTGCGTGAATTTGGCAAATTAAAATATTGGTTTAATTATACATTTTTAACACGAAAATGATAAAAAATGCAAAAATAATTGCAGATTCTGGGATTCGAACTCGGGTTAAAAACCGTTTCCATCGACTTTGGATTGAATGCAAAGACATTGAAATAAATTATTTTATATATAAATGCGGATTGGCTAAAGAAAAACTATTTTATCATCATACGTTAACTTTTTTGACTGCACGATTGGCGCAGTGGCTCAAGTAGCTGACTGTTGCGTTACGTGTCCCGGGTTCGATCCCGGCACGGAACTATTATTTGTAAGTTGATAACTTGATACATATAGTTGACAGATAGTTGTTTCGGGTATGGGTATTTGTCTATGCAAGTTTAAATATTTGTGAACGCACCCACGATACAGAAGAAATCCATGTGGGGCAACATTTATTAAAAAAATTAAAAAAAAACTAAAATCGTTTGACTTGTTTTAAACCCATGTCTCGTCGCCAGTTATTATACGTTTCATAAAGGTCGGATCGTAGAAGCTCGGGAAACCATGTCTTCAGCGACATGCTTTCGCTGCGCTTATTGAACAAAATTAAGCTCTTTTGGAACTAGTCGAGCGGCGACGCGTTTCATGGCTAAATTGTCAATGAGAATGTTGTGGACGGACTTAAAAGATATTATGTTCACCCATAGATATATAATTCCGTAGATTGGTAATGTCAACAATCAAACGAGACCAAAAACCATTGATCTATGTCTGTGTAAAATGTGAGTGTGTGCACAGACAGTGTTGTGACTAGTCTATTCCTTTGTTGGTCTCTATCGATAATTTATGTGACGTAAATCGTCATGCACGAGTAATTCTGTTAAATGTCTTATGGCGAACATTACACGATAGGTTTTGCTGTCAGTTTTGCAACGGTTAATTTTTTGATTGACGAAAAACCTACCGTCTAATGCGATGATTGAAGTTATTTTGTACTGACTGACGAAAACCATCACTCATGATTGATGGAATTGATTGACGCTTGCATGACCGTGTGCTCGACGCCTTGCGACTATATAACCTCATTTAGCGGTAGAACGTGAGATGTACGAACAGCAAAGTACATATAAAACATAAAAAAACCGGCCAAGTGCGAGTCGGACTCGCGCACCGAGGGTTCCGTAAAAAAAAATATATTATGTGATGTAACTAAAAATTTATGGTTTTCGTAATTATTCCTTTATCTATGCTATAAGACGTTGCTTCGTACCAAATTTCAAGATTCTGAGTTCACGGGAAGTACCCTGTAGGTTTTGATTCCCTTGCGAGTGTCGAAAATTTGCGGCATAAACGGGAGTATCTTGATGTAACTAAAAATTTATGGTTTTCGTAATTATTCCTTTATCTATGCTATAAGACGTTGCTTCGTACCAAATTTCAAGATTCTGAGTTCACGGGAAGTACCCTGTAGGTTTTGATTCCCTTGCGAGTGTCGAAAATTTGCGGCATAAACGGGAGTATCTTTTGATCGCGTTGACTTAGAAGTTTGATTTTTTCACAGCTCCAAGAGACCATAGACTTGAGTATTTGATATGAATTTCAGCTTGATACCTCCACGCGTTCCTGAGAAAAAAGGTCTTGACAGACAGACAGACAGACGGACAACAAAGTGATCCTATAAGGGTTCCGTATTTTCCTTTTGAGGTACGGAACCCTAAAAAAAAGAAAAAGAGTAAAAAAGTCCAATTTGGTCTATGTAGCATTCGTAACCACTTTTCTCATATCACCAGATTTGTAGGAAATCTGCAAACAATATGTGTCTTGTTAAGTGAACTCAATAGAAAAATATTTCATAATTTTTCAAACCTGTTATCAAGTCTATCAATATTATTTAACTAGCAGTCCCCCACGGCTTCACTTATAGGTATCTTTTTTGGTTCCTAAAATAATTTTTCAATTCGAACCATCAGACAAAACATGATCATCAACAAACAAACTCATCAGCTTTAAAATATTAGTATACCTACATACGATTGTAATCTATCTATATTTTATTTTGTTTGTTACAATAAGTACCTACATAGAATCTATTTTTCTAAGACTATGCATTTGTAAGACGCTATCTTAGCTGTCGATATCAACAAAAATTAGGCCATCGCATCACTAAAAAGTGAGGTTATAACTCCTTCGTATTTCTCTATTTGTTATTTCTCAAATACGTCGGTTTTAGGCATGCTAATTCATCTAGATCGTAAATAAAATAATGTTCTCATAATATTTTGCTTAAAGCCGGCTTATTAGGTGCATTGTTATTGCATAAATAACGATGTAAACAACTTGTAAACTTACTGGTGAAACGAGTAATCCTGGGGATTTTTCTTTTTGGAAGATTCACATCCTGGTACTGCACAAGAAACCATCGTATTATGGTAATTCAATCACGGGTTATCACTGTAGTTCACTTAAATAATTGCCGAAACGCTCGCGTAAACAGTTACCGGGGCCGGTATGGGCCGGTAGCAAATACGTGTTTTGGCCCTGTTACAGCGTCACTTTCTCTCTCTTTCTAACACAGCAAAGTTCCGCTAAAGCGGGAGCTCTCTTTCACTCTCAAGCCCAATCTACGGAATTATATATCTATGTGTTCACCTCACTAGCCAACTCTCTCAGACTCATACGTCGATTTTCGAGCACTAGCTTCTTGATTCTGTCGATGTTTTCTTTGCTCGTAGCGGTTGAAGGTCTACCAGAACGAGGCAAGTCTACTACTACTTCTCGGCCTTCTTTAAAAGCCTTATACCATTCATTAAATGACAGATCCCGCTCAAATTTTGCGCGCTTAATCAGTATAGTGCTACCAATATGCAGTAAAAAAATTAGAACGACCTCTTTTACGCGGGTCTTTTTATTGACATATTCCCGATACTTTTTACACAGAGTAGTAAACAAAAAAGATATGACTTTGAATAATAGTGTAAAAGATGGTTATATGTTGAGAAAATATAGGAAAACAAATAATAATGTAATAGATGTTTATTGCTACTGACATTATGAAGTTGAATGCTTCGGAATTAAAACATTAGAGACAGAGACTTTATAAAGTCTCCTAAGTCTTATAAGTTCCTATAGGAATTGCGATCGTTAGGATGAAAAATGTTAGGAAGAACATTTTCGGATTTCCAATTATCGGAGTTGAAATTTTAGGTGAACTTTGGCGCACCCAATACAATACCCTTTGGTAAGACTGGTTGACAGACTTTCAGATCACTGACTACCTGTAACGACTGCCAAATATATGGCAGCCGGGACCAACAGCTTAACGTGTTTTTTGAGGCACGGAGGAAACTCGGTATGTATTATGGCTGGTCACCCATCCACAGACCAACCTAAAGCGCGGCTTAACCTAAACATCGGCATCGACCCGAGTAGCAGTTATGTGTTTACCGATTCAATAATCACAATGTATCATGAGTTCAAATCCCCAGGCCTGCATTTCTTTTTGCATCTTTAAAAAATATTTTATAAAATTTCTGAGATATTACGAATAAGTTTCGTAGCCAAAAACCACATAAAAATCTCAATAAAAATATCTTAATACTTAAATTACATTTTTAAACTAGGGAAACATTTTGATATTTAAAAGTTCTGCATCGCGCAAGCAAAGTTTTCGCGTAACTTTGTACATATGCTTTGACCCGGTTGATATTTCCGGGGTCCGTCTTCTCTAGGGTAGCCAGTAGTCGCCAAGCTGGTCTAAATTGGTGGTCATTGAGATGTACCTAACCCAAACGGGCGGTAAAACTAATATGACAACGATGATGAAGCATCGTTGTATATGGTGGTGGGGTGATGATGAAGAGGGTGATTACCTAAGAGAGGACACATAACTTAACAGTTGGCTCGACCCCCCTTTTTTCAAATGGTTTAATAATTATATTTATTATTTTTTTGGAGCAGCGGTGGGCTAGCGTTGGCGGCCTCGACTTACGAACAGTAAGTCGTGGGTTCGAACCCAGGCAGGCGCATTACTTTGTATAATTTATTTAATTACTTACCGCTACTCTTAAAGCGGTGAAGGAAAACATCCTGAAGAATGGGTGTTATATATATAAGGGGGTTGGTTTGAAGGACACTCAATCGCAAGACTTTTATATAAATTTAATTCGATGTTAACTGCACGAGTTAAGTAAGGCAAGTGAAGTACATAGGAGAAAAAACATAAGACCTTATGAAATATAATTACTTAAAACTAATTGATCGGGTTGTTGCTATGATAATTTTGGCAGGCGCTCCAACATGCCCCCGGGCGTTGAAAGCAACGGTTTCAACCAGAATCAGAAGACACAGGCAATGGGCAGATCCTGTTGAATGCCCGCCGAATGAGTCCAGTGGAGGTCTGTATGTCAGCCACACGAGCGATGCCATCCGTTCCCGGGTGAACAGCCACAATCCGTCCAAGTCTCCACTTCAGAGGAGGAAGGTTGTCCTCCTTGATCACGACTAAGGAGTTAATCTTCAGACTGTCCTTGCAGCTACGCCATTTTGACCGCACCTGTAGCTCTGTCACGTATTCCTTACTCCATCTGCTCCAAAAATGTTGGCGGAGTTGTTCGACTCTTTGAAAGCGAGACAGATGGTTGGCAGAGTAATCCTGGTAGTCAGGTTGCGGCAAGGAAGTGAGGGACCGACCAATCAGGAAATGTCCTGGCGTAAGCGGAGTATAATCTGCAGGATCTGAAGACAACGGCGTCAGTGGACGTGAGTTCAAGATGGCCTCGATCTTAGCTAGCGTGATGTAAAGCTCCTCGAAGGTCAAATTACAATTTCCCAACACTCTTTGAAGGTGGTATTTTGTTGACTTGACACCCGCCTCCCAGAGTCCACCGAAATGCGGGGTATAAGCTGGGATGAAGTGGAACCTTATTCCATCGTTCGCTGCACTTTCACCCAAGGACAAACTATTTGTTTTTAAAAATTTAGAAAGTTCATTGTACGCACCGACAAATGAGGTACCGTTATCCGAGAAGATATCAACGGGTTTACCTCTTCGAGAAATAAATCGATACAAAGCCAGTAAGTAACTATTGCTAGTTAAATCGCCAACGAGCTCTAAATGGATGGCCTTGGTTGTGAAACAAATGAAAATAGCGACATATACCTTTACCAGTCTGCATCCACGACCTTGACGGCTAGCACACATAATAGGCCCGGCATAATCAACGCCTGTGCTCTCAAAGGGATAACCTGGACGAAGGCGTTCTTGTGGTAAGTTACCCATTAACGGAGTTACGACCTTACCCTTCATGCGTTGGCACAGAACACACTTGTGATAGCAGGCCTTTGCCAAGTTGCGACCTCCTATAGGCCAATAAGATTCCCTAATGGAAGCTAGTAGTAATTGGGGGCCAGCATGCATCAATCTCCTATGTTCGAAATTAAATAACAACTGCGTAAACTTATGAGTGGACTGTAATAATATAGGGTGCTTTTTACTGTAAGCGAAATTAGAATTGTCGAGACGTCCTCCTACTCGCATAATATTTTTGTCGTCCAAAAAAACATTGAACTTAAGAAGGGCGCTCCCTTTAGATATACCTTTTTTATTTAAAAGTAATTCGTACTCAGAAAATGACTGAGACTGACTGTGAATGATAACAACATTTAATGCATCTTGTAACTCATCATGTGACAAATAATTATCCTTTGGATAATGTTTTCTGCATGACTTAATAAATCGCAATAAATAAGCAACAGAACGTATTAGCCGCGAGTAATTAGAATAACGACTAAAATCAATGAATTCTTCACCCTTTGAATCATTAATGACAGCATTTAACACTACATTAGGTCGAGTCTCCGGTAGCGACTCCAGTCCTGGACATTTAATTTGTGAAGGCCAGTCAGACGGGTCTAGTCCTAGAAATGTTGGTCCATGCCACCACAGTTCCGAAACCTGCAGAACACTTATATCCACGCCACGAGATATAAGGTCTGCTGGGTTTTGTTCGGTTGGGACGTGTCGCCATGTACAGTTGCCCGCCTTATCCAAAACTTCAGCAACGCGATTGCGTACAAACGGCTGAAGTTTGGTAGGCATCATCTGTAACCATCCCAATACGATGGTCGAATCAGTCCAACAATAGACTCTACTGATCTTCGCTCGGAGTGAGCCCATCACTTTCTCACAGAGACGAGAACCAACTACCGCACCACACAACTCCAGTCGCGGGATTGTGGTAGGCTTTATGGGAGCCACTCGACTCTTAGCCATCAATAAACGAACCAAATGTTCACCCTTGTCGTTAACACTGCGAATGTAGACGCAAGCACCATATGCGGACTCAGACGCATCTGTGAAAATATGGAGTTCTAACTCCGTATATAAATTGCAGACTACAATGCGCGGGATACGGAAATTATTTAGAAGAGGCAAAGACTCAATGATCACATTCCAATGTTTACTAATCTCATTAGGTAATGGTTGATCCCATGATAATTTATCTAACCACACTTTCTGTAATAATACCTTCATGCTGATAATAATAGGACCCAAAAGACCTAAGGGGTCAAAAATTCTCGCAATAACGGATAGCAAATCACGCTTAGTGTGCCCAGTAGAGGAATTAGTTACATTTATAGGAAACCCTAACTCATCAGTACTGACATGCCATCCAAGACCAAGCAACTTGTCAGGCTCATTAGGTCCAACATTTAAATCCAATGACGCTGGCAAGTTGTCCGGCGCAGGAACACAATCCGACACTAGTTGAGGTTCATTTGACTTCCATTTTCTTAATGGCATACATGCCGACGCAAGCACCTTTGTAACTTCAGTACGAATTAATTTTGCTTCGTCTAAGTCATTCCCCCCTGTCAGTAAGTCGTCAACGTAAAAGTCATGTCTGATAATTTCAGATATTTTAGGGTCCCTACAATCAAGTCCTAGTTGCGTAAGGCATCGCGTCGCGAGGAACGGTGCACTAGCCGTACCGTACGTGACGGTATTTAATTCGTAAACACTAATCGGCTCACCAACATTGTCACGCCAAACAATCTGTTGTAGATACCTATCCGACGGGTGGACGACTATTTGTCTATACATCTTCTCCACATCCGCAGATAAAACATACTTATGGAACCTGAAACGAAGAAGTATAGACAATAGATCGTCCTGCACAGTAGGCCCAACCATTTGTAGGTCATTGAAGGACACTCCCGTCGTAGTAGGACAACTTGCATTGAAGACAACACGAAGTTTGGTCGTGCTACTCGACTCGCGTAATATTCCGTGGTGCGGGATAACATAACCAATACACAAATTAGGTTTATTGACCTTTGTCATGTGACCAAGTGACTCGTATTCTAATAAAAAGTCATGATACATTCTACTAAAATCTAGCTTAACCTTTAATCTACGCTCTAATGACTGTAAACAATATGTAGCTTTCTTATAAGAATTACCTAGAACTGACGGATCTTTCTTAAGGGGTATACGAACACAAAAACGACCATCAGACAATCGTGTCGTATTTTTAACGAAATGTTCTTCACATGATTTTTCTTCTGGCATGTAAGAATTGGAAGATTTCGCATTCACCTCCTCTAATTGCCAGAACTTTGTCAAGTCTGTTCTAAGCTTTTCCCAGTTACTTTCACCTTCGGAAATATCATTAGAAAAGTTACATTTGATATCATTCGACAGCAGTGAAGTATAATTTTGAGTAATTGGACCGGAAACTATCCATCCTAGACGGGTTTCACATAATATAGGTTTTCCAGTACCTAATTTTAATCGTTGTGATCCTAAAAGTTCCCAAAACAGGTCAGCGCCGATTAATATATCGACATCCGAGGGTTTATAAAATTTAGGATCCGCTAAAATAATATTCGACGGTATGTCGAAATCAGTAATGTCTATTTCACGACACGGTACATTACTTGTAATGAATGGCAAAACAAAGCAATTGAGTTCGAAACTAAAACTATCGCTTAATGACTGCATCTTAACACGGCATGTTTTACCTACGTGCGAAGTAACATTATTGATGCCAAGTATAGATTTATCTATATGGCTAGTTATTAAACCAAGTTGTTTACATTGCTTGTCTGTTATGAATGAAGAGGTGCTCCCGCTATCTAGCACCGCGCGAGCGAGATGCACGCAACCAGTGTGATCCCGCAGTTTGACCAAGGCGGTCGATAACAAAACAACATCTTGCTGATTATGAGCACGGGATGATGCAGTGTTCGCTGACAATGCTACGGTATTTGTTTCAGTGCTAGTAGACGGTGAAGAACCCGATACAGACAAGTTGTTGTTATCACGAAGTGTATTCGCAATAGTGCTTTTAGAATCTATGTGAACTAGTGTGTTATGCCTACGTTTGCATAGTTTGCAACCTTGTTTTTTACATTTGTTAGCATAGTGACCTGAACGAAAACAGTTGAAACAAACCTTATAACTGGGTAGTAATTTTAAGCGATCGTCATTGCTTAATGCGAGAAACTGTGGACAATTATTTAACATGTGATCGTTGTTATTACATTTCGGACATACCTTAGGAGTTAATTCAGTGCTAGAACTGTTAGGAGATTGCGTTGCTACCATAGATTTTATCTTAGGGCCTGATTTACCTGATGTTTGTGAACTATTACTGCGACTTAGTTCTAAGGTCTCGATAAGAGTGGCTCGATTTCGTAGGAATTGCATCAATGCGTCTAACGTGATCGCACTGTCTTGGTCTATGTTACCTTTATACTCTTCCCACTCACGATAGGTCTTTTGATCAAGCTTGCGAGTAACAAATTCAATCAAAAGTGTGTCCCAGTTTTTAACAGGTTCCCCTAGTGATTCTAATGCACGCAAATCTTTATTTAAGTGATCGACTAAACCTTTAATGGCAACTGAAGATTCCTTTGAGATAGGCTCAATATTAAACAATGCGGAAACATGATTTTGCACTAATAATCTTTTGTTGTCAAATCGATCACATAATAACCTCCATGCTACAGAGTAATTGTTCGACGAAAACTCAATACATTTAATAACTATTGCAGCAGATCCTTCAAGAGACGCTCTCAGGTAATGGAACTTATTGATTTCATCGATCTCATCGTTACAATGAATCAAACTGGTAAAGGTATCACGAAATTCTAGCCAATTAGAATAGGATCCGCTAAACTTAGGCAACTGAATTGTTGGCAACTTAACTGGCTTGTGTATTATACTTTTACAACTTTCCATCGATTTATTGTCTTTATTAAATTCAGTCAGAATATTTTGAGCTCTGGACAAGGATTTATAATAAAGAGACTCGAAGTCAGAACGCTCGGAGTCTTGTAATTTGAGATCATCTACAATACATTCCAGACGTAACTGTACCTCATCATACTGCCCGTACAACGACTCCATCTTACCCATGCGTAATTGCAATTCAGATACATTACAGTTTGATAAGTCTTTGTCCTTAAGTGAGTCCAGAAAGTTGACGAACGCGGTCAAACGACCTTTAAAGCTGCCTCGCTTCTTAACTAATTCCCTTTCCTCGGACATACTGGGAGATGAGTGTCGTCAACCTGGAATTGATACAGGAATACAATTATAAAAAGAACAATACTATTTTAACACTAAAACTGTGTTGTAACGATGTCTGAATGTTATAGCAAACAAAGTAAACAAACTTATCCAACAATTTAACTACCAGCTGTTTTTATAAACTTTACATACAATTCAAGTCTAATCTTTTATTTTTAAAAACTTTAACGCTAACTTAGTAACAATAAGGCACAACTAAACACTATTCGTTATTTAACGACACACGATAAATAATGATTCTAAATAATGAGTAATAACTTGACTAAATGACTTGCACTAATATCTAACACTCTCAACTTATATTATTATGTATTCTGTTAAGATACTTGCTAATAATTGACAACCACTGAGATAGATAATTATGTGACTTAGTTACAGCTTTATACTTATTTAAGTTTAATGATGTAGCAAATAAGCTAACTATACTATATTCAGTATGATTTTAAACTTAATTTTGCTGATGAATAAATACTAATCACAATGCAAAGTATCTATGATTTTCATCTAACACAATACAATAGGTAATACAATAAATTTTACTGACCTTATGAGTATTTACTCTACTTATATACTACCTGAGTGTTGGGTGACGATATTGACTTAATCACAAACGCAGTACACCGCTAATAGCTTGCTCATCAATCCAATTCAATTCACCGGCGAATAACCTCCACGACACGTGGATGGAAAAAATCCTTATTTCCTTGAATATTATTCGCTGATCTTCTTCAATAACATTTATCCGGTTCGTTAGGACCATGTACGGATTTCGGGGGTTGGTTTGAAGGACACTCAATCGCAAGACTTTTATATAAATTTAATTCGATGTTAACTGCACGAGTTAAGTAAGGCAAGTGAAGTACATAGGAGAAAAAACATAAGACCTTATGAAATATAATTACTTAAAACTAATTGATCGGGTTGTTGCTATGATAATTTTGGCAGGCGCTCCAACACTGGTTAGCATAGTATTCGTATTTTGGTCAGTAGGAAAATATAATCTGAAAGCAGAAATAGCTAATTGCAGGTCAGTAACACTCATGGCCAGCAAACATTTCAATATCATTCAGCAATTTATGTCATTCTGGATGGCTGTAACGTTATTTAACATACATTGCCACCATGTTTTAAAAATGCATACCGATCAAACAAACAGCATAAAGAATGTTTTCTCTGCTGATCGATCATGAAATCTTGCCGACCAAGTAGTAATTTTGCCGACCAAGTAGTAATTTTACCGACCAAGTAGTAATCTTGCTGACCAAGTAGTAATTTTGCCGACCAAGTAGTAATTTTGCCGACCAAGTAGTAATCTTGCTGACCAAGTAGTAATCTTGCTGACCAAGTAGTAATTTTGCCGACCAAGTAGTAATTTTGCCGACCAAGTAGTAATCTTGCTGACCAAGTAGTAATTTTGCCGACCAAGTAGTAATTTTGCCGACCAAGTAGTAATTTTGCCGACCAAGTAGTAATTTTGCCGACCAAGTAGTAATTTTGCGGACTGAATGTTTATTAAGCAAACTCATGTTATTTTAAGCTGCCTATTTGATTTAATTTTTGACCATTAACAAAATTATTTGTGGAACAAGAATTACTGCCTGATTGTTTTAATTGCAAACAAAATCTTTGTATGCCGACCAAATTATTTAAATTTTGTTTCTTTTTGGCTCACCAAATTTTATAATTGTTACTTCCCGTGAATAAAATATCTGAGAACCAAATAATTCGAAGACTGACATTGTGACATTTACCAACACGCACTAGGCCCACGTGGTGGATTATCGCCCATCCCCTCTCCTAGAGAAGTGGCCTGAGTCCCTGCAATGGGATTGAGGGAACATTATAGGCTGATGATGCTCATTTGATTTTGGCCTTGCAGTAGGGAACATAATTTAATTTAGTCAGGATTTGTGCCCGGTTGATGATGACATTGATGACTTAATCCCGAAATTGCTTGAAAATACCCCCAAAAATTATTTTATAAAATATATCATCACTACATTTATAAAACAAAGTCCTCCGCTGCATCTGTCGGTCTGTCTGTTCGCGATAAACTCAAAAACTGCTGCATCGATTATAATTATCATGCTGTTTTCAAAAATGGATAGACTGGTTCTCGAGGAAGGTTTTAGTATATAACTAGCTTTTTCCCGGGACTTCGTCCGCGTTATACTAAGGGCCGGTTTCACCACTTGCTGATAAAGTCCCGGATAGCCTATCAGGAACTTATCTGCCAGATAAACTACAATTTTTGATAGCATTATCTGTCAGATAACTATCTGACACTTTATCCGTAACCGGTGAAACCGGCCCTAAAAATGTTATCTTTGGTAAGTAGATCTATCATTGATTTGAATTATAAATGAAAAACTCTTGCGATAATATCATGGCGGTCATGCGGTGCTTGACCCTCAAGAAGCTCCCGAGTGATTTCATCCTACTGGGCTTGGTAGTTACAGTAATAAATAAGTCGGGACGTCCATAATATTTTCTTACGTAACAAAAAGCGTCTTGAGTACCTACGTAAATTTTACTCAAAGGAAAAATTCCTTTATTTTTGAATAGAAAGCAAACTGCAATCAAAAATATTCGAAAATTCTCTTTTCCCACACCCGGGAATCGAACCGGCTAAAATCTGAAAAAAATATACCCTGTACCTACTTTTATTGCATCGATCATTAGGGTCAATAAAAGGATGAAATCTCTCTAACAAACATGATAAATTAAATGAAAACCCTTAAAACCTCCCCAGGGGTATGAAGAATAATAAAATTGTACCAAGTTTCGTTAAAATCCGTCGAGTAGTTTTTGTTTCTCTAAGGAACATACATTACAGACAGACAGACAAAAATTTTAATGATTGCATTTTTGGCATCGGTATCGATCACTAATTACCCCCTGATAGTTATTTTGAAAATATATATCATGTACCTACAGAATTGACCTCTCTACAGATTTATTATAAGTATAGATTTGAAGCGGCGACGTCCAACACTCCCTTCCCCTCCGCCCAGAGCGGGAGGAGTCGTCTGATGATTTTCAAACATGTAAAAAAAAGAAAGTAAATGGACTCTCTGCCCTACCCAGCAGGGATTATAGGCGTGATACTATTTTATTTAAATATCTAGACTCAATTCCAGAATGTTTCTTTGAGAGCGAGTGAAAACTTTTGTTTTTAACCCTAGGTCGAGTAGTGTTTTAGATAATAAAACAAAGTGTCAAGTTAATAAAGTTTATTATTAATAAAAAATGACAATATCGCGCTATACACAATACAACTGAGCACAATAATTTATTCGAAAAAATACACAAGCAAAACTTAGTGTCACTTGTATTACATAGATGGCAGCACTTTCAAATACTTTTTGTTATTTTTGTGAAATTCTTATTTTTGTGCTCAGCAGTAAACTTATTGATTTATAGTTACAAATATCATTAATGGCACCATGTTAGTTTCAGCTTTATTGAGTACAGACATTAATAATTTATGTGTCAACATTTATTTCACAGTTAATAAATTTAACAAATTTTATGATGTTTTTATTATTTTCCTTCATTTTCTCTGAGATTCGTTGAAGTATTCGTTCTTGCAAGCTCTAATACACTTTCTTAGGAGAAGCGTATAGATACTTACACCTTACTTATTATAAATAAAAACATTTAATGTTCCGAAATACAGCTTTCAAAACTTAAATTTTATCAAAGGGATGACCTTGATAACATGTAATCTTGACCTTGTTCCAAAGGTCAGGTTGAAATTACATTTTTTTAATGTTTATCTCTTGTAGCTGTAAATTTCAGGAAATAAGAGAGCTGGAATTGAAAATGACCTTAAATTATTAAACCAAGGTCGATCTAGAATTTTATCTTGATATAGCTGTCCAAACTCCTATAAAATAATTACATACAAATCTTAACATCAAATAATATCAACATCGATCATAGTCTTGCCCAGATCCACTAAAAAAAATATTCCAGCTACACCAAAAAGTTATTGGGTAGCTACCCATTTTTTTTGGTAATACTGGAATAATCTACCAAACTTGGTAGGAACTGTCTTGGTATCTGGGTAGGAATATGAAATTACCCCTAGTTTTTACATTATCACGCAAGGCATAGCGCAGCAAAGGGGTAAGCAGATAGGGACGGCTGTTTTGGTCTCAGAATGCTTTTCTTTGCTTCGGGAGCCCGATTCGTACTCGTACATGCCGCGGCCTGCTGCGTAGCTGCCACCTCCTTGTACCATCGCCTAAGGGGAAAGAAAAGGGTATAAGTAAAATGTTGTTATGGCAAAGTTGTCTTTGTTTAAACATTTTTACAAAGATCGAGATCGTGTAGATAAATGTAATTATAGTAACAAAATATCAACACCGAATATAGTGAGCTTTTTTTTAGGGATGCATTTGAGTGTCGCTTGGTTTAAGTGAAAACTAGCACCAAGGTTCACAAAAGTATCAGCTTCCAGAGAAGAAAAAATTGTGAATCGACGAGGTTCCTTCCTACACATCAGTGTAACAACACAAATGGTTTTGAATTTAAAACAAAAGCTACTCACACTGCTAGCCTGATAACCTCCACCTTCCTTCTTCTGGAAGGGTGTATGTCCGGGTGGGTAGTACACCGCAGGTCCAGCCACGTTGCGGCTGTTCGCGACTAGCGGGGTCTTGGCCGGCGGACTGGGGGCGGAGTCCCGGACGTCCCGCGTGTCCCTGTTGAGTGTGGAGCCCTGTGTGGAGCTCTCGTGTGTGACGTGCACATTGCGCCGGACTATGCCGTCTGGTTGGGATGGGTAGCGCTGAGGAAAAATAATGGTTTATTTCAAGGTTTTATTAGGCATGATAAGCCAACTGCTGAGAAGTGTTGGAAAATACACCTTCTGCTCATCTATAGCACAAAACTTGGGTTAGTGCAACAACACCTGCTAACATTCCTACACTACCTACATTTAAGAATATTATCTGAACCTATTTTGGTAATCTCTCAAATACTCACAGCTTCAGGGAAGTCAGCCAGCAGATCATCTAACTTCTTGGGTGGTTGCTGTGTGCCGGGCGAGGGGGTGGTGGGGCGGGGGAAGGGCCCGGGGGAGGGGGAGGGTGTCAGGTGCAGGGTACGCGGGGGGGAGGGGTAACGCTGCGTCGTGTTGTGTGCGGAGTACGTCGTCTCCGAGAACTTGTATGATGATGGACCCTGTTGAAAATACTGTTTGGTCAAAATGGATTTCTTCACTAGTTGTGTTGACTAATGATTGAAAAATATATTCGAGTCGGCTCAAAAGCTCGTCTCCTGAAATTGATTGTTACAGGTAACAGCTAGTCCTGCCATGTCAAATAATGACTACAATGATTTTATTAAGAAGCTAATGTTTTTAGACAATGATAATTTGCAAATGCTCTCAATAATGAAGCGCTTATACACTTCGATTCTTTTACTCGCGTATGTGATTTGAAAAGAATTGCTCGCCTATTTGCGTTTGTAGCACGTAAGTAAACGCTAAATGCGACCGAAGAAGTAGCAGCGGTAAAAAATGTGCTAGATCATAATAATAATTATTATTAATATTCTTGAACACCTCAGAAAGTTTTGATAAGGCAAGTGCAAACAGCAAGCAGGCAAGTTCAGTTTTTCATACTACTTCTAACTTGTTTGTGTACTTGGGTACTTACATATGGGCCGTGTCCATTGTGCGGTTCCGTGGGACTTGTGTGGGCGGGAATCACCTTAATTTCGTTGGCAGGTGCCCCCGGGTACACCATGCGTTCGTTAGTGCGATCTGAAACAAGGTTCAAAAATAAATCGGACTTCCCCTCATTTGAAATAAGAGGTGTAAGAGGCCTACGTCCAATGACCTTGGTCCTTCCTCTACAAGACCCATCACCTGAACATGTCGCTTGAGCCGGTCAAAAAAACTTATGTCAGAGGATTTTATCTTTGCCTGACTTAAATTCGTACGTAGCGAGTGGTAACAAGATCTCAATACATATATTAAATAGACTCCAAGGAATCAAAGGGGCCAGTTGGGACTGCGGGTTGTTCGAAAGAGATACCGTGGCCTCGGCACAAAGGGCTAAGAAGGAACATGGGTGGTTTTTAGTCAGTAGAAGTCTGACACTCCCTACCGTTTTGACCAGAGCGGGAGGAGTGGAGGAGTCATTTGATGATTTCCAAAACTCTGTGTACGTTTGAATTAACGTTGATAAAGGTGAAGTACTGTGCCTTGCCGTCAACGGTGAGCGCTGGCCATAAAGCTAATAGCTGCAGAGCCCGGCGTTGTATCTACCAAGTTGCGACATCATAACAAAAACAGAAAATAATAGCACACTTACCATCGCTGGTAGTAACAGTGCGGTACTCCCGGGTGGAAGTGTTGCAGTGTGAGCAGAACTGGCAGCCGTGCGGACCAGGGGGCGCCACTAGTTGTACGGGAGTTGGCGAACCGGCTGTTGTGCTGAAATTATAAGGTTTTGGTAAGTTTGCCGATATTGGTAATGATGGAAAACTTTGGTAAGGGAAATGAAATTGTCATAACTTGACTATACAAATATTTGTTTCGTGCGGGGATCGAACCCGCGCCACACAGCGCAGCAGCTCAGTCAATTGCTCGAGCCACTGCGCCAACCGTGTCGTGAAATTTTAATTACACCAATATACGAAGTATTATAATATCTGTGACCAATATTAACAAACATGCCATACCCAGCTTTTCACACCTTTTTACACTTTCCACACCTCACTAGCACAAACATTTGTTATTTTTATCAATTTTGGAAACTTTCCAGCTTCACCAAAATTACCAAAACTACTACTTACGTGGTCCTGTTATGTTCGGAGCTGACGTAGGTGTGCTGATGGTCTGCGTGGACCGGTATCGGCACACTGGCCGGGTCTTGGTCAGCTGGCACCTCGTATGTGTACGTTTTGACCGTAGTCGTCACTTTGTTCATACCTGGAGTACCACCGCGGGATAACTGTATGGAAAAGTTGGTTTTGAATTAATTGGAAAAAGTAATTAGTAACATAATGTGTTATAAATATAGATACCTTACTAAAAACATAACTTGTAAAAAAACCAAATCTCGTAACTCAGTTCTTCTACCGTAAAAAAATCCATGTAATACCAAGTCGGTTAATTTATTCAGAGTCTAAATCTTTTTTTATATTATGTTGTAAATTAATAGATTGACTTGGCCATTGTTAAACAGGCCATTATAATGGCTATTCGCAATCGCAGTTGCCAATTGCAATGCTTAATTATTAGGTAACTGAAATAGGGGGTCGAAAATGCCCTGAACTGTTTCGGGAAACAGATGCCGTGCCACTTTATTTCTCGACTTGGCCCGCCGATGCCGCCGTGCCCCATATCCCGATATAGTAAGTCCAGTCCAGTCCCGAAACAGCGTTTCTATCTTTACGATTTACTAGAGAGTATGTTCAATTTTTATGTAATGATTTTTATTTATTAAAAAACTCGTATTTAGTTCGATTTTTATAGGTTCAAAAATCTTAAAAGTACTGCAACCCTAGGAGGTTAGGCATATTGCGTTTATGTAATGTGTGTATGTTTTATTCACGGCTACCCAAAAATTATTAAAATATATCTACGCAAAAAATTACCCAACTCCGAAAATAAGATTATTTTGTGAGGTACTTTGAAGCGTCTTTTGAAATGGAAGGTATTTTCTACTGGTAAATTAGTTTTGTTAAATGATATTTTAAAAACAGTAGAAAAAATATCAAGATGGTGGAAAATAAAAATGGGGTTGCTTTAATCCCAAGATTATTCATCATCCTCTACTGTTTTACCGGGGACTGACTTCGTAACTTCTAACTTTTCTAATATCTGTGATTTTGTAGGGACAAACTTGCGAATTTACTGCCCTGACGCAATGAGGTTATCATTGCCCTGACGCATGACGGACATTCAATGGTATTGTCTATTCATTTTTAATAAAAGCATCATACTTTCGAAAAGAAGTATTGTTTATAATTATTAAATCCAGTACTCAAACAATCCTTTCGGGGCTGCGGGTTGTTCGAAAGAGATACCGCGGCCTCGACACAAGGGGCTAAAAAGGAACATAGATCGTTTTTAGTCAGTAGAAGTTTTGATGATTTCACTGCTCGCTCCAAAAAAAGGAGTGAAACAATTGCCACTCGCCGTGTAATTATGCTCCTAGTTTTGTTTAATTTCATATTTCGGAAGTTGAAATACGGGTCAAAAAAGGGGGGGTCGAAACTCAACCAATTTGGTTTTTGTATCGTCCTCTAAGGTAGTATTGGTCCTGTTGCCAGGTTTATAATACTGTGTGAAGGTAATGAATGTCTTGTTCTGATATAGTTTACCGCCCATAAGGGTCGAGTACATCTGAGTGAACGCCAAATTAGACCAGCTTGGCGACGACTGGCTTCCCTTGAGGCGATTGACCCCCGATGTTTAGATGAAGGGCTCCGGTATTTAGGCAAAGTTGCGTGAAAACTTTGATTGCGCGATGTAGGATTCTTGGTAATAAACGGTACCTTTGGTATTTGAAATTAACTAAAAAGAGTTAAAAAAGGATCAGAAATTACTTTTTGTTATATTTTAGCCTAAAATATCCTTTTGGAAAGCTATAAAATGTCTATGTTTAAATTTTATTGTTGGAAAAGATACAAAAAGAATTGCAGTTGCGGGGGTTCGAACTCATGTTGACACGGCCCTTTACTACAGTATCATCCGTTTGTCACCATTGAACGATGCTATGTTTTCGTAGAAAATATATCATCACGCTTTTAGGTAATGTCCCTAGTAATGTTTAATAGGGGGCGATTTATTCATGTATTTAAAAATGTCCTTTATATCTATAACTTTAAGTTTACATAATAGGTTTGTTATTCCAAATGTGATAGTGCTGTTTTTTCTTCTAATCGGCATTACATTAATTAAAACTAGCGGACGACACGCAACTTCACCCGTGTATTTCCCGTTCCCGTGGGAAAACAGGGATAAAAAGTAGCCTATGTCAATCGGGGATATAGTGTACCCAACGGTGAAAGATTTTTTCAAATAGGTCCAGAAGTTTATAAGTTTATTCTTCATACAAAAATACAAATCTTTCCTCTACAATATTAGTATAGATTAAAAATCGACATTGTACTTCATTGTAGGAACCATAAAACAGGGTAGGAACTAACACAGGGTAAGTACAATATTTATTAGGGCGGGTAGACTGACCTCCTCGAAGGGCTCGAAGGATGAGTAGAGTAAGTAAGTTGACTTCAAGGAACTTATATTAGTTTACTTACAGTGCCGGTAGATGGCGGCTGGTGGCAGTGCGAGCACATCGGCTGCGGTACCAGCTGTGGGACCGCTGGGGAGATCTGGGATGGTATCACGCGGGACTCTGCAAATAAGGACATTACATTAAAAAAATAGTACCGTCGATTTCCCTAACTTCACCTAGTCGCCTAATCTTCGCCTGAATTTATAAAATTCTCAATATCACCGAAATCTTGAAGTAAGTTACAAAATAAACACCCACATTCAAATTTCTATTTAGTCATGGCAATATTTTGCTGATGGCAACCCAGCTAATGCGTTTAGTTTGGCGGTCATTACATCAGAAAGTGTCAGTGGTGTGAGGTGTTTGTTTTTTTTTTTTTTTTGCCAAACTTCGCCTACTCGATAGTAATTTAGAAAATTGATCTTTAAGCACTTATAAAAAGATTCTGTTTCGTTTCTACTACATCGCTCTATAGCCAAAAAAAAATACTAGCCATAGACGTTGTCTGCGCCATTCACATTATTTATCCGCATTTTTATTAATATCTATTTATCTAATTTGGAAATCACAAAACGCATACTTGCAACACTATACACGCTATACTCTTCTCTCATTGGTCAAAATGAAGGATCAGACGTTCATTCAAATCCCTTCCGCCCGCTCTCATCTTCCTTCATCCACCAGTCCTACCTCAGCGTCAATAACAAGCGCACGTGAAATTGCCCTGCGCCCGCGCTTCCGCGACCGCCATTAAAAGACTCAAAAACCAAGCTAGAAACTGTGAATAGAAATGTGTGTGTGATCCTCCTCATATCATCTTGTGACACTTGGTGGTTTTTCGCTGAATCAACGTGCTCCAGAAAGCTGTGCTATCGAAGACATTACGCTTTTCCCTTACCCCAAAACCGTGAGTACCATATTTCCATCCAAGTGTTCTGGTCCTTCTTTCCAAATAAAAAACAAAAAATTACTTCGCATATACACTACACTCATCAATCACAACATATTTATCGCATTTATCTATTTAATCGCATAAAAACGCTCAAATATGCATCCGCTATTACTCTCGTCTATGTGACAAGCCCACGAGGGCACATTCCGCTAACATCTCATCAACGCTAAGTTATTTCTTTAAAAACGCATCATATTTACCGCATTTAGCTATTTAATCGCATAAAAATACGCTCAAAACACGCATCCGCCATTACACTAACCTACGTGACTCGCTCACGAGGCATTTCCCGCTAACATCTCATCAACGCTAAGTTATTTATTCAAATACACATCTTATTTCACGCTAAACACTCTATTGCTAAAATATTATAAATATATTTTAGTCATCGCACACATATTTCACAGGTTATCTCAACACATAACGCACACGGGCAAGTCCAATTTATTCTCGATATTTCGCATACATTCACTCATTTAAGTATTATTATTAACGATTATTAACTCGAATAGGCATTATCCCAACGCATAAAAATGGCTTCAAAGCAAGGTAAACACAAGGAGTCCGATAAGGAATCTTATGGCTCCGCAGAAGAAGATTCAAAAGTGCTTCTGTTTGAATCTAAGAAGGAAGTTTTATTCAAAATGCTGCAATCAATTTATGACCTCGGTCGACAAGTTTCAGTAAATAGTTCATTAAAATCTCAATTTCTAGCTAGGATTAATTCCCTTGATCAAATTAGGACGAATTTTATTGAAACGCTTGATGCTTACAATTTAGCACTCTTGGAAGCTGGATCAGCTATTAATTATCAGCCGTTGGCAGCATTTGATGAAATTTATTGTGAAATAAAAGCAATCGAGGCTAACCTTCTCAGGTCTCAAAATAACGAAAACAGCAGTAGTAAATTCGAGTTTTTAAATCGTAAATTGCCACCTTTAAAACTTGCTTCATTTGACGGCACGCCCAGCAAATGGACAATTTTTCATGAAAACTTTAAAAGTCTTATTCATGATAATTCGCATCTAACTGACGCCGAGAAAGTACAATACTTAATAGGGTGTCTCTCTGATAAGGCATTAACTGTTTGTTCGGGCGTCGCGCCTACCGCTAATAATTACCTACTCATTTGGAATGCTTTAATAGAAAAATACCAAGATACCCGCGTACAAGCTTCCATGTACTTACATCAAATGATTCAGTTTAAGCCTTATCAATCTATAGACACATTTATTGAGCAGTTCCATGCATCGCAAGCCGCCCTACGGCGCTTAAACATAAAGGATTTGTCAGATTTTATAATAACGGATATTGCACTCAGCAAGCTTGATAAAGAGGTCGTTAACCTTTTCGAACGATCACATAATCATATTGAAATACCTACTTTCGATCATCTTTCGCAATTCTTAAAAGAACAAAGTAAAATAATAACACTTCGTAATCAATCTAACCCCTCTAAAGTCCGTAATTATAATAGTGAAAATAATAAATCCACTTCTAATAAATATAAAAATAGCCAAACATTCGCGATCACTACCCAGGACGCATCCGTGCGTGCCTGCAAGGTGTGTTCGTCACCTGATTCACACCCACTTTACAGATGTTCTCGTTTCATGAATCAAAACGCAAAAGAAAGATTAGATCTAGTAAACAAACATAAGTTTTGTCGTAACTGTTTAGGATTTCATGATATTAAAATGTGCAAGTCAACAAATACTTGTTCGGTTTGCCAGCGTAAACATCATTCTCTAATACATTTGGACAACTATCGGGGAACCGGCAACTCGCCGCCGCATGTAACCGCGCCCCGCGCGCCCTCCGCCTCGCCCCCGCTGGTAGCCGCGCCCTCGCTAGCTGTCGCGACTGTGAGCACTGTGGGCTCGACGACGACGCCGCACGCGGAGCGCGTACATTCAGGCGCTTCGCATTTGTCAATGACTTCGGCTACCTCGAGCGTTGAAAATAATACAACTGTTTTGTTGCCCACCGCTTCCGTATACGCTTATAATAATAATAAACCTCATACTCTCCGCGTTTTCCTTGATACCGGCTCAATGAGTCATTTTATTACAAAGGCTTGCTGTAAACGTTTAAACTTAGAAATTACTCCTGACAAATCTTCCATTTTTGGGATCGGTCACGCTAAAATACCCTCGTTTGGAACTGCTACTTTTAAAATATTTTCCCGCTTTGATCACCGCTGCTATTATAAAATTCACGCTCGGGTTTTAGATCGTATTACAGACGACTTGCCCAACATATCTATAGATATCTCAAATCTCGCTTCATTACGCAATCTACCTATGGCTGATGACGCATTCCACGTTCCCGGTGAGATAGATTGCCTCCTTGGCAATGAACTTTTCCCGCTTTTGTTGGGCAGTGGAAAGGTAACTTTACCTGGCTCCTCGGTCGTCGCCGTAGAAACCACCCTTGGCTACATAGCCATGGGTCGGGCTGATTGTCAATCTAGTGTAACTCCGCGCGCTCGCCCCGCTCAAATAAATAAAAATAAAAGCGAGCAAACTTTTCTGTGTGCTGCTAGCACGCTTCGCTTAAATACGCTCACGCAACGCTTTTGGGAACTCGAAAGCGTCCCTAGTAAGGTTCACATGAGTCCTGACGATCAGGCGTGTGAACAAATATTTAAATCAACTTACTCTCGCGATGAAACAGGTAGATACACAGTGCAGCTACCATTTAAGGCTCCGTGTATAGACTTAGGAAATTCACACTCAACGGCGACTCGCCGTCTCCTTAATTTGGAGAAAAAGTTAGATTCTGATCCCGAGATCAGAACTAATTACAACGCTACGCTTCAAGATTATCTTGACAAAGGTTATTTAACCAAGGTCAATGACCCCTCTCTAACTATCCCGCATTTCTATATCCCTCACCGTGCAGTTTACCGCCCGGATAAACAGTCTAGTAAAACTCGCATCGTGCTTGACGCTAGCTGTAAAACTAGCTCAGGTAAATCACTAAATGATCTCCTTTATGTAGGTCCGAATCTACAAAGTAACATTTTCGATTTATTAATTAATCTTCGCATGTTTTCCGTTGCTGTAGTTGCAGATATCGAAAAAATGTATTTTCAACTTAATCTTTCCGCTGATCATCACGCATTTCAACGCATTTTATACAGATTCAATAAAGATTCTGAAATTTCAACTTTTGAATTTAACCGCGTTTCTTTCGGCGTCTCAAGCTCACCATACTTAGCTATGCGAGTAGTTCGCCAACTCGCATCTGACAGTCGGGAAAAATACCCACTCGCAGCTTACGAGGCTGAAAACCATATGTATATGGATGACTACGTATGTTCGCTAGATGGCGTTGAAATAGCTGAGCGGACGTACCAAGAAATGGTCACCATGTTCAGGTCAGGCGGTTTCCACCTTGTAAAATGGATCTCGAATAGTTCCGAACTGTTAGATAAAATTCCTTCAACTCATTTAAATCCGCAAAATATTGAGTTTGACGCTGACGCGGATAATAATACTAAAATTATAGGTATGCAGTGGAATCCAGTAGAAGACTTTTTTCAATTTAAAATAAATGGTAATTCTCTTAAATGTACGAAACGTACCGTCTTATCAGCAACCGCACGGCTGTTTGACCCCTTAGGTCTTATAGGTCCAGTTACTGCATTCATGAAAACGTTAGTTCAGGAATGCTGGAAACTTGATCTTGATTGGGATGATCCTGTACCCGCTCACATTGAAAATAAATTTAGTCGGTTTCACAAAGAACTTCCCTATCTCGAAAAAATAAAGTTCCCGCGACATGTAGGTATCACCTCTGGTTCTCATGTCACTCTCCTCGGGTTCGCAGACGCCAGTGAGCGCTGTTATGGTGCCGCTGTTTACATAAGGGTTAGTTCTAACGATGAAGATAGCGGATCAGTCCTCTTATTAACTTCTAAATCTCGCGTCGCTCCGCTTAAAAATACGCCCTTAGCTCGCCTCGAGCTATGTGCGGCTCTCCTCTTAGCAAACTTGATCAATTCAGTTGTAGAAGTTTTAAGTAAACGCTGTAAAATTAATAAAATCTTTGCTTTTTCTGATTCAACAGTCACGCTCACCTGGATCCACTCGCCCTCGCACAAATTTCATACTTTTGTCGCAAATCGCATTGTTGAAATTAATTCAAATTTACCCGCAAAACATTGGTTTCACATAGATGGAACTGAAAATCCCGCTGACGTAGTTTCTCGTCCTATAACGCCTAAACAATTATTAGATTTAACGCTCTGGTTTAACGCTCCGCATTGGTTTTCATTCCCCTTATCTCAGTGGCCAATCAAACCATTTAAAATCAATTTAAATAATAACAATTCAGAAATAATGGAAACTAAAAATATCGTTCTCTCTGTTAAAATAACGCAAGAAGGTTCACAACCTATTCAATCTTTAATTGATCGCATTTCTAAATATTCTATTTTACTTCGTAGCGTAGTTTTAATATTACGTTTCTGCAAGTTAATCAATTCGCGTGGTTGTATCACCGTTTCGGATTTGGATGCTGCGGAAATACACCTTATACGTTACGTACAAGGTAGATATTTCTCTGAAGAAATTAGCGCGTTAAAATCTAATAAACGTTTTAAAAATAAAAGTCTCGCTAAACTCAACCCATTTCTGGATTCAAATAATATTCTCAAAGTAGGTGGAAGGTTAACTCATTCTAAACTGCATTATGGTCAAAAACATCCCATTTTAATTCCAACTAAATCACGCTTTACTCAACTCTTAATTGACTTTTATCATGTAATTAATTTGCATACGGGTCCCGCTCTTTTATTAGCTATAATTAGACAAAAATTCTGGATTTTAGCTGCTCGTAACATTATAAGACAACGCGTACATAGTTGTAATCAATGCTTTAAAGTTAAACCTCGAAATACTTACCCTCCTATGGGCGATTTACCTGATTTCCGTGTGTCACAAGTGAAAGCGTTCGTAAATACCGCTGTAGACTACTGTGGTCCGTTCTACGTTACGCATGTCCGAAAACGCGGAATTAAGAGCCACAAAGCTTACGTTTGTGTGTTTGTCTGTCTAACAACTAAGGCAGTACACTTAGAGTTAGTCTCTGACCTAAGTTCAGATTTATTTCTCGCCGCTTTCAAACGGTTTATTTCTCGGAGAGGTCCCGTTGCTATGATTTATAGTGATGGAGGCACAAACTTTATTGGCGCAAAGCGCAAATTGAACGAAATTTACGAATTAATTCAATCAAAATCTCATATAAACTACATAGGTGAACAGTTATCAGAACATCGTGTACAATTTAAACATAGTCCGCCTTACGGTCCGCATTTTAATGGACTCAGCGAAGTTAATGTTCGTTGTGTCAAAACTCATCTTTTTAAAGTAATTGGTTCTCAAATATTAACATACGAGGAGTTTAGTACTGTACTCGTTCAAATTGAATGTCTTTTAAATAATCGACCTCTAAGTATTTTAAGCTCAGACCCGTCTGATATTAGTGCTTTAACGCCTAATCATTTTCTCAACGTAACACCGCTTAAATTTCTACCTGCTGAAGATGTCACAGACATTTCAGACAATCGCTTATCGCGCTATCAGCTTCTTAATAAGATAACTCATTCCTTCTGGCACCGTTGGAGTCAGGAGTACCTCACTTCCTTGCAACAGCGGGAGAAGTGGAACACACCGTCAAAGCCTGTTGAAGTAGGTACGATCGTTGTTATCAAAGACAACAACGCTCATCCGCTTTGTTGGCCTTTAGGTGTCATAGATGCGACTTATCCTGGCAAGGACAATATAATTAGAACTGTGAAGGTTAGAACTGCTTCCGGTACTTATATACGCCCAGTAGTGCGGCTCTGTCCCCTACCTACGCAATAAAATAGTATAAATTCCCTTTAACTCTATTTAAGTTTAAATTCATATGTTTAAGTTAAGTTTTTTTTCTCATAAATTTTCTAATAGAGGAAAACCTCTAGTCCGGGGGAGTTGTCTGCGCCATTCACATTATTTATCCGCATTTTTATTAATATCTATTTATCTAATTTGGAAATCACAAAACGCATACTTGCAACACTATACACGCTATACTCTTCTCTCATTGGTCAAAATGAAGGATCAGACGTTCATTCAAATCCCTTCCGCCCGCTCTCATCTTCCTTCATCCACCAGTCCTACCTCAGCGTCAATAACAAGCGCACGTGAAATTGCCCTGCGCCCGCGCTTCCGCGACCGCCATTAAAAGACTCAAAAACCAAGCTAGAAACTGTGAATAGAAATGTGTGTGTGATCCTCCTCATATCATCTTGTGACACTTGGTGGTTTTTCGCTGAATCAACGTGCTCCAGAAAGCTGTGCTATCGAAGACATTACGCTTTTCCCTTACCCTAAAACCGTGAGTACCATATTTCCATCCAGACGTCTTAAAAAAAAGCGAGGAAACATAGGTAGGCGAAGTTAGGCCAACGGCCCGATCTTCGCCTACTGGCTTTGGCAAGGTATTTTTATCTCTAAATCGATGATTTTAAGAGTTACTTTAGCTTGTGATTATTAAGAAACCTTAATTATTCCATAAAATGTTAATAATTTGCCTGCAGTGGTAATATTTAAAAAAGTACGTTAAAAAAAGTGTCAAAACCCAGGCGAAGTTAGGGAAATCGACGGTACATATTTTTAAAATAAGATCAATTTGTAGCGATAAGAGCGCCATCTGTTAAAACGCTATCAACATTTAGTAGTAGTTTGTTTACGGTGTACCTATATGTAATTGGTAGCTACTAACTTTTCTCTCTTCACCTTTTTTAACTACCCTACGTCTGAATTTAAGCACAGTTTTCACTGAAATGAAATACCTATCATCCTGGTGTTTTTTTTATGATAAATGAACTTCCTTTAGAAGTTTAAACACGGACAAACAATGGTCCAATACGGACTATGTGCGAAAACCAAATCCCTAACGTAGAACAAGAAATAGTTTACCAATGTTCAAATGTACAACGCCATCTAACGAGAAAAGGTCCGAGAGTCAATCGAAGGAACCAACTCAAGAATTTTTATTTTCGACTTTATTTTGAGCAACTCAAAGGTTCATATTTGTTTAGCTGGATTCCGCCAGGTCTTCGCCAGTCCTAATAGAAAGTCGATATCTAAACTCACCAGTCTTCTCCTCCCTGTAGACTTCCTGCCTCAGCTCTGCAGCCCTGGTGACAGTGGGGGGCGGAGGGCTGGAGCCCCACGAGGAGGTCTCCACACGTTCCTCTCGCTTGAGGGTCGAGTAGCCACTGGACGGAGCCTTGGCTGGCGTGCTATGGAATGGAGATTTATTATTGCGGTTAATTTTTTGGCAGATTTAGTGTTGTTCAGCCACATCTAAGACTAAGTGTTATGCCAGCGCATTGGATATAGAGTTGGTGGCTGGACTATGTCCCAGAAGCGCGGAGTTTTCATCTACTCGACATAACATAACATCACGCCAGTAATTCCAGACGGGTTAGGCAGAGTTGTACCTAATAGTACACCCACATTTCCTGTAACCATCAACCAGGCACAAATACAGAACGGTTTGCCGGACCCGGGAATCGAACCCGATACCTTATGCTCACCAGCCACACTTACGCACAATTGACCAACAAGACAGAAATCTATCACCTTCCTAACTCTTTAAAATGTTTCTGCTTACCCTTTCCTGTAGTCAAAAGATGTGCTCTCAGCCGTATCTGATGTGTAGCCATCTGAAAAAAAAGTAAAGATGGTGTTATCAATTTTTTTTTGAAGAAAGTAAATAAATGACTTCCAAGGACATTACAAATCGAGGATCCTTCCACCACCTCGTCAAGAGCGCCAGATAAACTGTGTGGTCAAAAGTTTCTAAGTTTATGGGACCACGGTTGGTAAGATTTTTTTCAAACGTGGGTAGGTAAAAGCAGACTTCAAACAGACAACTAAATAATAACGGCCGCAAGGGTCGATCATCAAAGCTAAGCCGTGCTTGCCAAAGTCGGTCCATGGATGGGTGACCATCCATTACATCGTACAGTGTGTCCTGCTTCCGTAAAGCACGTTAATCCTTTGCGGCTGCCAATTACCATGGGCTATCGTATTGTATTACCCAGTCTAACTGGGTTGTGAAGGTTAGATAGGCTGCAGTCGCTCCATCTATCTATCTAATAAATAAAGAGAGAAGTCCTGACTGACTGACTGACTGACTCATCAACCAACGCCTAGCCCAAACCCTTGGACCTAGAAAGCTGAAATTTTGCACAGAGGTTCCCTTAATGTAGACAAGGAATAAGGAAGGATTTTTCGAAATTCAACCCCTAAGGGAGTTAAATAGGGGATGAAAGTTTGTATGGAAAATCGACATTTTCACGCGGGCGAAGCCGCTGGCAAAAGCTAGTGTTAAATACTGGTATACAGCTGCATCAGGGCAGATGACGATCAACTAAGCCTTTAAACTCAGAACAATTGCCACCAATCTATCTCTACTCTGAACCCTATAGGACCTACCATAAGTCTTACTTTTGTACAGTTGCCTCTCCTGGTCTTTCTGCAGATCATCGAGGAGAGAATCCAGCTCTTCTACGTTCTGTGTCAGGTCCTTCGTGGCCTTGGAACTCTTCACTTTGGAGTAACCTGGAATTATGGAATGAATTTGTTTGTCAAAATATCCACAATGGCGATGGAGGACAGATAGAGAATTAGGGTATAGACTATTTAAATGTCTTGAAAGACATGCAATGAACCTATATAAACGTTTTGCCAGAAGTTTCGGGTTTGAACATTTAGTCCCTTGTAATAGGGGGGTAAGTTACAAACTGTCACAAATTCCTGCTACTATGAAATTAATGATGGGAATACTCGATAACAATTTTCCCGAACCAGGAACCGAAACCAGGAACTAGTACTCAGCAGTCGCGTTTGCAACTACTAGAATCTAACTTACTCAAGAAATCACTGATTGGCGATAAAAATATGAACTGCACGATGATTACTTACAAGAGTCTCAAGATCCGTTTCTTTGGAATCAACACAAAAGCCACTTTTGTATACTTATATTTCTATGGGACAAACCCGCCACACTATTCCCAAACCACTGTAACTCCAGAAAACCAGAATCAACAGTGGCGACCACTCGGCGCTTTTCTAGTGAAAAGCGCCGAGACAATGAAGCTCGACGAAGTCCCAGAGAAACAATTTAACTATCTTGGATCCCTCAACGAAATTAATCAGAAAAGTAAGGAATCTTTGTCAATACCTGGTGTAGAACTGGCAGAAGACTCATAGTTATAGGTGCGGGTGCCCGAGGTAATGGCAGGTAGATCCCTCTCCTCTCGCTCGTAGTAATAGCTGGCCTCCGAAGACTTTGGAGTAGACCTGGGCGGGACTGTGAACTCCTGGAAATTAAAGACATTGAGGTTAAAAATCTTAGTAGGTGAGCGTGAGCAGGGGTTTCATTTTTGAAATTTTAACGTAATTTATATTACTTTCCTATCATGATCTATTTTTTTTCCTAATTGGTTACAGACGCATAGCTTACTATTATAAGGTCCTCTTTACGCTATTTCACGCAATTCATATAATGATCTGCTAAAGTAGCCATTTTAGACGCCCAGGTTCAAGGTGGAACAGTCTCCACCTCAAGTTTTCGCCTTTGGTGCCTATACGTGACGCCTAGACGCGTATAATAGCAATTTTCGTATTCCTGCAACAACTTTCATCAGAATTTAATGCAGATAAACTCCCACACACACACCCACATCTCACTAGTTATGTATTAGTCCCATTTAATAGGTAGGGCCAGCCTATAGCCATCAACCTGCCACAAATCCAGACTCCGTGGCTACTGAGAAATTCCTAGCACACTTTGCCCAAGGCGGGAATCGAACCCAGTAGGACCTCATGCTCAGTAGTCGCGCTTGTGACCACTATCAACGACGCAGTCATACATAAAAATAAAGTCTACATTATAAACCAGACGTCTGAGAAAGGAAACGAGGGCTGTTGATGGCTGGAAACCGGATGCTATGCAACTTAGGAGTGGCCAGCCATGTTTGAAACTGGACAGTGACCGTCTGAATGAAATCTTTCACTTTAAATAATTTATTAAAATACATTCTGAGTATAGTTTTAAACTGGTCTGGCACGAGAAACCAGTTTACTATTCCTAAACATTCTAAACGATTCGGAACATTATTAAGTAGAACTGAGCGGAAGTATAAATTTTAACCAGTTTTAAGCTTAAAACCCTAACTTATAGATCCGTTAGTATATTAGCAAGTCAGTGAGTAATGCACTGAGCCACTGAGGCAATAGTGATGTCATTCTTGCATTTCTGATGTTTATAACCGTTTTTATAGCTGGGCGGCTGTAAAAGCTGATTTTACGATTAAAAATAACGTTGGTTAACATTAAAACAAGTCAAAAGCAAAATGGCGAATGTAATCGAGATACAAAATCGTGTATCTTTGAGAATCTCTACTACATTTTGCGGCTCAGTAGGCGACTCGGCCGCTGTAACTCGCCCGATCCGGTCGAGACAGGAATTTCACTGTTATTAATATTTTCGAGTGGCGTTTCGGACGAATCCTTTTTTAGAGCCAAAGTACCGTCAGACACATAATATAGAGAAGGTTTAGTGTCCTGTGTTCGTCCCACAAACTACCAGGAGAACAGAAGTAGGAAGGAGGTATTGTATTATAAAAGAGATACCATATAGATAAGGTTTAGTGTCCTGTGTTCGTCCCACAAACTACCAGGAGAACAGAAGTAGGAAGGAGGTATTGTATTATAAAAGAGATACCGCGGTATCTCTAGCAACATGGGTGGTTTTTAGTAAGTAGAAGTCTGACACTCCCTACCGCTTTGCCCAGAGCGGGAGGAGTCATTTGATGATTTCCCCACTATATAATTTACCATACTGGCCTCCTGCTAGTTTGTGGGACTTTACTATCCTGGTTTCTTATCTCCAACAAAAAAAAAAAGTAAACTGTATTAGAAAGGCATAATATAGATTTGATTTAAAGATTCCAATTTCCAATACCTCCTGCCTACTTCTGTTCTCCTAGTAGTTTATAGGACTTTACTATCCTTTTATCTCTTTTTTTACACATTTCATTACTCCTGTTAACTCTTATATTTGGTGACAGCCCGAAAGAAATGATTAATCTCCTACTAACTTATGATACCCTAGTACTACATAACACATTTCATTACTCCTGTTAACTCTTATATTTGGTGACAGCCCGAAAGAAATGATTAATCTCCTACTAACTTATGATGCCCTAGTACTTCATAACACATTACATTGACCGCGGTCCCAGCTGTGGTCCCGGTCCCGAAAGCCCCACGACCCCAACCTAATGTTTTTCATTCTGACTGTACAAAATTTGCTCAAAAAAAAGTATAGTCCGAAACACCACTCAAAAATATGAATAAAAATTAAATTCCTGTCTCGACCGGACCGGGCGAGTTCCAGCGGTCGAGTCGCCTACTAAGCCCATTTTGCGACACTAACTATATCTATGGCTGACACAGCGTTCGAAACACCACGCTGCCTTCTAAAACGGGTATAGGACGTTTGCAAGAAGGCTGCTAGGCTGAAATGGGATTGGAGCGTCGAGCGGGTCACGTCAGCCGTATGCACGATGACCACTGAGCAAAATTTCCACACGATGGTTGGCGCCACCGAGATCTGCCCACAAAGAGGTCGATGAGATCTGGACTCGTATCGCAACGGCTGGCTCAAGGAGGCACGAGAAAAGACCACATATGGAGGGAATTGGGGGAGGCCTTTGGCCAGCAGTGGGACACAGAGTACTTAATGCTTTAGCCACACAATTACCTTAAGCGATCAAATCTTCTATTAAATATTTTTGTCATATTGTAGTAGCTTCATGTGTTTGGGGTCTGTACAACCATATTCAACATTTAAAACTACGCATTATGTGAGTAACTCGGATTCCCTCACCTCAACAGTATGCAGATCCTTCCTGTCGTACTTGCCGGAGGGATGCTTCTCTTCCTTGTACTCGTAGTGGTACTCCCTAGTGCCTCCTCCTCCGCCGCGCCCTAAGGAGTCCAGCTTACTGCCCTTTGGGATCAGCTCCGATTTTATCATGTCTGGAAAGAGGTGGATAAAAAATTAAGGTCGATTTTTGATGACATTGTAGTTGAGTCTGGACTGCAGGATATGTTGAAAAAGGGAGGCTGGAGGCGTAAAAGAAATCTATGTTCCTCGTAAATCCAGTTTCGGTGGCTGCTGCTGAATAAGGGTAAGTCAAAGGAAGGTGTACCTACCTATCAAGGACTTTATCACGTTTGTGTGTAAGTCCCATGTATCTAATAGGGGGCGAGCCTATAACCATAAACACAAATCATGAGTCCGTAATAACTGCTTCTGAAAAATTTCTGATTGAAAACCCAATAACTCTGTTCGACCCGGGAATCGAACACAGGCTTGCGACCACTAGACCAACGAAACAGTCATGAGAAGTGTCACACCCTTCTCTTTTGAACATAAAAAAAGAGTTATGAGTTATGTTGGTAGTTTATATTCATACTAGTGACCCGCCCCGGCTTCGCACGGGTACAAAAAAGGTATTAAAACCTTCCTCTTGAATCACTCTATCTATTAAAAAAAACCGCATCAAAATCCGTTTCGTAGTTTTAAAGATTTAAGCATACAGACAAACAAACAAATAAACAAACAAACAGACGCGACTTTGTTTTATACTATGTAAGGATAAGGATTCTTCCGCCACATCAGTTCTTGATAGAAGATGAAATAGAAAGTAATCTTACCCAAAGCCTCATCAGTGTAGGGGGGAATGTTCCCACTAGTGGAGTACTCCTTGTACTCCTTGTGCTTGCTGTACGACTTGGTAGCCATGGTGACTTCTATGTGCTAGCTGCAACAAGAGAAACCAACGTTTAATGGAAAGTCGAGTGACGACTTGAGGAGGGTAGTGTTATAAACTTTTATTATAATAACTAGTGACCCGCCCCGGCTTCGCACGGGTGCAAAAAAGGTATTAAAACCTTCCTCTTGATGATTCAAGAACGGACGGACGACGAACGAATTTTACGAACGGATTTTGATGCGGTTTTTAATAGATAGAGTGATCTCTATCTATTAAAAACCGCATCAAAATCCGTTGCGTAGTTTTAAAGATTTAAGCATACAAAGGGACATAGGGACAGAGAAAGCGACTTTGTTTTATATACTACTAGCTTTTGCCCGCGACTTCGTTCGCGTGGAATAGTGACTTCCGGCAGATTTTTGGTTTATCTCGCGAAAAAAAAAAAACTATCCTATGTCCTTTCTCAAGTTCAAAACTATGTCTGTACCAAATTTCATCAAAATCCGTTCAGCCGTTTAGGCGTGAAAGAGTAACAGACAGACAGACAGAGTTACTTTCGCATTTATAATATTATATAATAATAATAATATATACTATAGTATATAGTGTATATAATTATATAGTGTATATAGTATAATAGTATGGAAGTATGGATAGTATGGATGTACTGATTCACACTAATTGTTATTGTAGAACTTGGAATATTTATTCTTTGACCATAATATACAAAATGTATTAAGAAGATGGCTGTACATATTGTCAATTATTGCTAAAACGACACACCCACATTTTACCCAGTTATGTTAGTTCCATCTAATAGGGGGCGAGCCTAATTCCATCAACCGGGTAATCGGACATAAATCCAGGCTACAACTGAGAAATTGTTGAGAAAAAAAACCCAATAACACTTTACCCGACCTAGAAATCGAACGCAGGACCTCATCAGTTGCGGTGGTCCAACGAGGCAGTCTAACGCCCAAATACTCAAACGTCACTCAATTTTACGTGCTGTCTTTGTTACTTTAACGCAGAGTGACAGAGATAGCAAGAGTTTTGAGGGTTACTTTTGTTTACGGGCTAACAAAAACATCTTGATTGTTTTCATACTAAAATGAAAAAGAAACTTGAGGGAGAAACCTAACCCCGCCGGGGCCGCGGATTTTAGAACGAGATGACGTGGCCTCGGCGCAAGGGCAAAGAAGGAACATGGGTTCGGTTTTTAGTCAGTAGAAGTCTGACACTCCCCTTCGCTCTGCCCAAGAGCAGGGGGGGGGGGGGGTCATTTGATGATTTTCCACCCACCAAAAAACAAAAAAAAAATTGAAAAACCTAATTACACTTTGCCCTACACGGGAATCAAACCCTGGACGTTATGCACAGCAGTAGCAACGAAGACTAGACCAACGAAACAGATATTTAATTCTTACTACATAATTCATTTCCTCTCCTAGAGAGGAGGCCTGAGTCCCTGCAGTGGGAACATTGGCTGATGACATGCTGATGATGATGACATAATTCATCAAAAAGTACAAAAGGGGGGTCGAGATGAGATCACTTGAGATGTATTTGTATTTCCTCGTAGGTGTTGAGTATACCAATTCAGGTCCCCATCACAGTCTTTTTTAGTCTCATCGATGTAATCAATTCGACAATCTCCTGGAAGCTTAACCGGATGGCCTAGCAACGTGTTTATAAACTACGTCACCGTGACCGCGGCGCCACTTCCATTAATTTACCGCCCTTTAGGGTATGGTACATCTTAATGAATGCCAATTTTGACTATACCAGCTTGACTACTACTGGTTTCCCTCGAGGTGACGGACCCCGGTAGACCTGTCAAGGGTACCAGTATATATGCAAAACTGTGTGAAAACTTTGATTGCGCGATTTAGGAATCTCTGTGTGAGTTTGACTCGTATTATATCCTAAAAAAATGTTTATAATACAGTTTACACTAGAAAATCTGTGTTATTATACAAAATTGTGTTTTTGGCAAGTTTTTATAAAGATAAAATATGCAAAAATAATTGCTGGTTCTGGGATTTGAACTCGGGTTAAAAACCGTTTCGGTCGAGTAATACGCGAAGACAGGATATTCTTAAACTACTCTTTTTTTAATTAAAATACAAACCTTTTTTTTAATGGATTTATAACATACGGTTATAAACTAAAATACAAAACCAACCTATTTAATTAAAGTCCAATTCGGTTCAAAAAGGGGTCAAGGTGTAAACTGCTTTGTTTACCATCGTCCTCATAGGTGTACCTGTTTCCAGGTGTTGGTCTGTATCCTGAATGTATTCCACTTGAGCCCTGAGCGGTTAACTCGTAGAGCATGCTAGTTTAACTTTTGAAGGGACCGCCAAATTAGACCAGCTTGGCGAGACTGGCTTACCTCGAGGCGATGGACCCCCGGTGTTTTACGAAGGGTTGAAACTGTGCTTGCTAAGGGGAGAGACAACTTTGATTGCGCGATGTAGGAATTTGAAAAGAAGTTCGCGGATATAGCGACAGGGGGCGCTGTTGGTTAACATTTTGTCAAATTAAATTTTGTTGTACAAGTACAATTTTATTTAGTCATACTTTAAAAATGAAAGTGTCATTTTAATATTATTAATAATACAAAACAAGTAACAATAAGTACAATAAACTATGTTGGTGCTTTGCATTTTAATCTAACCCCAATAACTTTTTACAAATACCGATCTTACATTCTACAAATCAAATACAAAAGTGGGAAAAAATGAGAATAAAAATCCAAAAAGATATGCAGGCGCATGGATTTGAACCCGTGCCCCATCATAGCACAACTATAAAAAATAACAAAATGATTTTATCAATTGCAATCTACGAAGTTACGAACTGTGTGCTGCCCGCACACACACACACACACACACACAGATAATTCACACAGTAAACGTACTGCGAGATCAGATGCTAAATAACAATTAAACAAGTAGTCAAATAAAACCTGTTTCTATTCAGAATCTCTGGCGTTTACTAACACAATGCTAGATTTGGACAGCAGCTGTTCGTCCAAATGATTCGAATGTTGTACATGATGTCATGTCGCGGTCGCGGGTTCGAAACCACGCGCGCGCCTTCAATACCATGCAATACTTTTTCGATTTTTTAACACAATCATGTTTTTCTTACTTTTAAAAAAGGTTTACAATTTAAAAAAGGGACAACGCTAGATATTATATTTATACTTACTATACTTAAGTATAGTCTATCTATGAGTGAGTGAGTGGTAACACTGGGAGGGGATGCCCTAACCTAGCTAGAAAGATGTACACTTATACGAGGTTTTTCGCAATAATTCGCAACCGGGGACTTGCGTTTATGAATGTGGACGAGGCAAAAGGAGTAAACTGTATGCATGTTAGGATCGTAACAGGTGGCGTTCTGTGGTTTCTGCCTACCCCTATGGGAAAAGTCCGGTCTGTAGTCTTTTCTATCCTATCCGCATAAAATAATGTTGATGTCTTTACATTCAACCCAAAGTCGAAGGAAACGGTTTTAGTCATGAGTTCGAATCCCAGAACCTGCAATTATTTTTGTATTTTTTATCTTTTAATAAAAGTCACAAAAAGTTTTCTATTAATATGAGACAGATTTTCGTGTTAAAAATGTACAATTAAACCAATATTTTAGATATAATTTGCCAAATTCACGCACACTTTTGAACATGAGTATCGAGCATCGACATTCCTAGATCGCGCAATCAAAGTTTTCACACAGTTTTGCATATATACTGGTACCTTTGAATGGCCCACGGGGTCCGTGTCGCCTCGAGGTAAGCCAGTGGTCGTCAAGCTGGTCGAAATTGACGATCATTAAGATGTACCTAGCCTTTAAGGTGGTAAACAAAAATGAAGTGAAAGCCGCGGTGATGTGGTCAACGCATTACCTCTCCCGAAAGGGGCGGTTAAAACTTCAAGGAGAGTAGTTGAATTGATTACATCGATGAAACTAAAGACTGAGCTAACCTGAAGGGGTATACTCAAACCTACGAGGCGACAAGATGACAACAACAAGACCCCCCTTTTGTATATTTTTGATGAATTTATGTAGCCGTTATCATAATTATCTTTCTGCCCCCGTAGCATGGCGATTCTATCTCTATTCTACCAAGAATAGACAAAGATTTTGAGATGAAACCTTGCTACCGTATAATCTGTCATTTTGTCGATTCTTCAAATTCAAATTCAAATATCTTGGGTGAATTTCAACAAATGCCATTTTTTTTTATCATATCGGTGAACTTTTTCATTTATGTTTTTTTTTTAATATTTTTCAGGTTTTATGTAATCTTTAGGATATCAAATATCCCCAAATTTAATATCATCAACGTAACATTTAAGACTAAAGAGAAAATTCAGTTTGAATTCTGGTTTCCACCGACATGATAAACCGGCACCGATTATTTTTCTGTACACCGATATGATAAGTTTATCCACCGAAATGATGTACATATCCAGCGATATGATAATCTATCCTAATACGAGTTTAAAAAAAAGGTACTTTATTTTTTGATTTTATCGCTACAAATCGATAGTGTTCCATGTACACACGGCTACACATCAAGCTATACAAAACCAGTTAATCTTGGCCTCACTTTACTAGATCTTTTCGCACAATGAACGATCAGATTATACTGGTTTTGTACAGCTTGATGTGTAGCCGTGTGTACCAGATCGACCAGCCATGGGATTAAAACGACCGAAATTTAACGGTGTATATGTATGTATATAATGTATGTGTTTGGATGTATGTTTGTATGTTCCATTGTTTCTTTGTATACTTAACGAAATGACACGGGATCTACCGATATGATAAAACGACTCACCGAGATGATAAAATATCTACCGATATGATAAAGCAATCCACCGATGTGACCAAACTGTGCGTTGATCAGGAATCAAAACACCGATATTAGATATAAGACACCGATTGATTTTTTCTCATCATTTCGGTGTAAATTTTCACATCGGTGGTAATAAAGACCACCGATTACAGCGATATGAGAACAGCGACGTGAGAAATAACACAATTTTTAGAAAATTAGAAAAAATGCATAATATCTAGGATAAATTCAATAACACTCAATGAAGCTAATTCACTTACTACCTCTGTTAGAACCAAACAACAATAATGAAACTACTCATTACACTAGAAAAATGCAACCACCGATAATATAAAATAATTGTCCGGGAGCAACTGAAATGGCGTACTTATGTTATTGGCGGGAATATGCAGCGATTTGACACACGTCCGTCTTGACTGCGCACTAGCACACACTAACGAGAGAAATAAAATTGGGGTGGGGACGCTGTCGGACTCGTCGATGTAAAGTTAGGTTTAAATTACTTTTGTCCAGCGATATGAGAACATTTCGCAGGACAAGTACGTTTGTGCCTCTCAGTAATAATAATCGTTAATTATGTAATAAAATATGGTATATATTAATAATATAACTAATATTCTATGAAATAGAATAAGTTATATCCTTAACTTACTTATTTTTATTAGTGTATTAAGCTTTTTGTTTGTAAAAAAAGTAGAGGGACAGCACCGATTTGAAAAAAATAGAGGTTTATGTAAATATTTTCTACCTTTGTAATAGTCCTAGGTAAATTATATTTTTGCCACAACGCAATAACTATCTATTGAATACTAAAAAAAATAATTCAGAACAATATTCCTTTTTTCAAATACTAATTTCACCGAAGACAAAAAAAAAAGTCATTTGGGAAATTCACCCTCTTTATTTGTGACACATAGGTAAAAGAGTTATCAGGTGTTATCAAAAGAATATAGTTCACTATGTGCTGCCTTGCAAGGCATACAAATAATGTCTACACATTATTTAATGTATGTAGTTTTAACATTTTTTAATGGATATACCTAGTTACTTAAAATAAATAAGAACAATAAAAGTGTTTTATGGCTAATAACTAACTTACGAACTAAAGCTAATAAAAGTAAAAGAATATAAATAAAATAAAAACATTTTTCACTTTTTGTCTTCTAAATATTCATTGATAGAATAATATGGTTTTTTAATTAAAAAGTTATGGAGGGATTTCTTGAACGTATTAGAATCCCTTAATGTTCTTATTGATTTGGGAAGTTGGTTAAAAATTTTTGGTGCCATTCCAAGGAAACTTTTTGAGTAAAGGGTTGTGTTATGGGATTTTGACTTCAGTGCACCTTGGTGGCGTTTAGAGGATACGGTTTCGAATAGGTTAGGGTTATTTTTGATAAATATGGCAACTTCATAAATGTAAAGGGATGGTAGTGTCAATAATTTTAGATTAATGAAGAATGGTTTGCAACTGTCGGTGTTTTGGATCATACATACTGCACGAACGCATTTTTTTTGGGCTTTAAAAACTGCTTCCCTGTCCGTAGAATTACCCCAAAATATTACTCCATATCGTAGTGTTGAGGAGACGTACGCGTGGTACGCAGTAAGTACGGTGTTGCGATTCGCGACTTTATTTAGATTGTGTAGGGCATAGCAAAATTGGTTAAGTTTTTTTTATTAAATGGTCAATGTGTATTTTCCATGTCATGTGTTGATCTAACCAAAGCCCTAGAAATTTAGTGTTATCAATTTTATCAATGTTGTTTTGTTCATATCTAATATTTGGATTTATTGGATTGGTACGCTGGTTAAAGTGCATGATGTGTGTTTTTCCGAAATTAATATTTAGGTTGTTGTTGTTTAACCATTTAATAATTAAACCTAAACTATTATTTATTTCATTTTCATATATCTCTAAATTTCTTCCTATAAATATTGTGGTACAGTCATCAGCGAATAGAGTCATGGGATGTTCTATAGATAAGGGTATATCATTTATATAACAAAGGAATAACAACGGACCTAGTACACTGCCCTGGGGTACGCCGTACTTTATAAATCTTTGATTTGAAAGGTAGGTTTCTTCAGTTTTGGTTTTAGGGCATACTTTTTCTATTTTAGTTATTTGCTTTCTATTGATTAGGTACGACTTAATTAGGTCTAATACGGGTTGTGTCTTCCGTCGACACCACAGAAGAGATAAAAGAGGTTAGAAAGGCCATGTGGGCGGGGCACGCGCGCCGCTTATATGATCAGACGATCATAAGTCGACAAAATTTGATTTACTGACCAACAATCGCGCTCATATTGTGACAGCGAACGGAGCTCCGCGAAAAAAAAAGAATTATGCCGTGTTGCGCGATTATTACGTGTCGGAAAAGAAGCCAGGTGTGCAGTGTGGCTCGAGAAGGGATTTCTCTTCATCGGTAAGTCTAAAAACCTTAAAATACAAGTGATATTTGTAATTATTACAATAGTATTATGTAGTTCGCAGACAAAAATGATACAATCGCAAGCAGAAACGAAATTATGTACATTGCTTGCAATACGTGGGTACCATCTTGTACTACGTGGGCGATTGCGCAATGCATTTCGTTCACTGCGAACGTCGCGTGCGACGAGCCAAAGCTTAAATTCTGCCTACTCTTTGCGTTTCGATAGTGTTGTACCAAGTTGTCAATAATGTCGATATTTAGTATGTGTGAATGCATTCAAATGATTATTATGTTATGATTAAAATAACTTTTGTTTATCCCATACTATCAATACCTTATTATTGTTTATTGATTGTTTTTCATCTAAAATTTGTTTTGAGGTTAGCCATTTATAAATCGAAATATACATTTTAAATTTTATTTTTAGGTTTCCAACAGATCCAGATATGTTACAGACCTGACTAAAGCTATTATAGAAAAATATTAGTGTGAGATTGCATTTTATTCTGAAAAATTCGAATTTGAAAGATAGCAAGCGCATGCTATTGCTACTTAATAAACAGTGGCGTGCAGTGGTCCGCCACGGTGGGTAGGCCACGAAATATTGACAGCAAAAAAAAAAAATTGTCACATTTAAGTAGGTACATAAAACATTTGAAAATAAGCCTGTAAAAGTTATACCTAAATACAATTCAAAAACTCACCACATTATTCAAGGTTCAACTCATGATTTTTTATCGATGCAAACAGAAGAAAGATTCGGCCACCTCAAAAAACTCATCCAAGTGAGTGGCAAGATAATAATTATCCGAAGCGGCCTTCACACATCTACCTTTAGATACCTACAGCTTGCACCTTATCATTACATATACGATAATTGAGAAAACTTATTACCTTTAACATCGCAAACACACATTAATAGCACAAACTTCACAAGTAAATACCTACCATTGTTATTATTTGTTAGGGGAATAAACAAATAATACACAACAAAGCTTATATTTACACTACTGGTATCTAATAACTGACAATATCTGTACGTTTTCGGTTTCAAAACAAATCGCGCTATAAATTCCTTGTCACAACAATGAAACATTAATGGCTTCCGTAAACGTAAAATATAATTTCTAATTTGCCGATAGAAAAATACTACCAAATAAAATTGCATCATTTTCATATCGAGTTTGTTCACAACAGCGGTCAACAAAATTTTGCAGGATTATAGGTACGAAATCAATCAATGAAATGTGTTGTCAGTGCTGCACTCTATCTGTGGACGGAAGAGCGAAGACCGCAAACGCGCGAAATTCAAATTTCTTAATTTCCTTACATTTTTGCAATTTGCAGGCCAGTGCTAGGTTGTATGTTGATTATTAAAATATGATTCGCGGCTGTAAGACGTATGTAGTCAGTATTCAAGCTAGTACTGGCCTGCAAATTGCAAAAAACGTTAAAAAAAAAAAACAAATTTGAACTTCGCGCCGGAGTTCGCGGGCTGAAGATGGCACGCATGACGCATCCAATCGTAGCCTTGTGTTGTTGCAGCCAATCACAGGCCAGCTCCACTGGCAGGAGTTGACATGCATGTGTGCGGTTCATATACACGAAAATATGCACCGATCATTCTCCGATGTGACGCTGTGTGCGTAAAATTATGAATGGGTTTTAGGCTACTCGCATGCTAGCCTAAGCAAGCCTGTAAATATAAGATTCGTACGCGAAAAATTGCTCTAAGTATTTTAACAGGAGTTTGAACTTTTTTATTATTATTTTGTACATGGTGTTATTTTATTACATGGTTAATTAGTTTATGAGAAATGCTCAGTTGGTAAGGTAGGCTAAGCCTAAGAGCCTTAATAGAGCGCACGCCACTGTTAATAAATACGTTTTATTTCAAGACAATAATAAAATCTGAATTGAAATTGAATTTCAAGTACTTAATGATCAATATTTGAAAAAAATCTTTTCTGTTTACTTTTTATCTTTAATTTTTTATGTGTGAGAGACCAATAAATATTTTTGCTTTCTTATTTTCTTTCTTTCTGTCCCGTCCCGAAATTAAAGCAAAAACTGCAAAACTTAAAGTAACAAAACTCAAGTAATTTTATCGATATACATTATCGACCTTTTGGTCACCGTAACATGTATGAGAAATATACGCAAGTGTGAGTGTACGTCAAACGCAATGCTTGCGCTAGTGTGACAACCACTAGCAAGCTCGCGATCTAAGTGAGTGCGGTTTATATGTGTGCATATTCGCGTACTTATTAGCGTCTTGCATGTAGTGGATATAGAGAGTGGGAGACAAGCGGCGACACGCGTTCTAATACAAATCAGGAACTATTTCCTTTCTAACCTCTTTTATCTCTTCTGTGGTCGACACAACCCGTTTTTTCGGTCGTCATGCTAAGCCGGCTGACCTTATCTATCCCCATTCTATTTGGGGTCGGCGGAACACGTTTTCTTTTTCCTTTTTTCCCTGTTAGACGTCACGGAGGCATTTACTCCTTTATCTATCATATAATTTAGTGAATCTGTTTAATTTGCATAATATAAATAATTAATTAATTTAATTTTTTTTACTTCATCGGAGACAACAAACTGACCGCACTCCTCTGCCGTTGTACAGTTTATAACTAGTACGGAGGGTAGTTAACTAATATCTTTGTCACAAAACCAAAACTAGCCAATAAGTTTCAGGTACCCTACCATCATCAATTGTAAAGTTATTTCTTTCTGTGTGATTTAACATAATTACATCTAATAAATAAAGAGATAAGTCCTGACTGACTGACTGACTGACTCATCAACGCCCAGCCCAAACCCTTGGACCTAGTAGAAAGCTGAAATTTTGCACAGAGGTTCCCTATATAATGTAGACAAGGAATAAGGAAGGATTTTTCGAAATTCAACCCCTAAGGGAGTTAAATAGGTGATGAAAGTTTGTATGGAAAATCGTCATTTTCACGCGGGCGAAGCCGCTGGCAAAAGCTAGTATTGTAATAAATTGTGAACAAAGGCTAAGTTTAATGAAATAAAGTTTATTATTATTGTATTATTCCTCACACAATCTTTCCATCTTTTCTTTGGCCTTCCTCTCCCTCTCTCCATCCATCAAAATTTATATCCATCATCCATCCTTTTTAACCGACTTCAAAAAAAGGAGGAGGTTATCAATTCGACTGTTTTTTTTTTATGTTTGTTAGCTCATAACTTGCGACTGGGTGAACTGATTTTCATGATTCTTTTTTCATTTGAAAGCTGGTGCTTCCCGTGTGGTCCCATTGTCACCATTTCAATATCTGATGATGGGATCTTGTAGAAATCGGGGGAACTCTTCCATAAATAACAGCAGATTAACCGCGATTGTTGCTATAGCATATCTAAGCATTGTTTACGCCATCACACAACATAATATCACGCCTGTACTCACTACAAAGGTTATAAAAACTATTTGGTGAAGATCTGATGAAGAACTTCGGAGATAGGCAACGGAACTCCTCAATAAATGATAGCAAATGGACTGGGATTGCTGAAGTCTCATGTCTGTCTATTGTTTACACCAGTTCATAACATAACATCACGCCGGTACGTTGTGAAGGGGTAAGCACATTAAAATTTGTGAACCACTAAAAAGTGAAAAATAAAAACTTTTTTACAAAAAATAAAACAGACTTCGACAAAAATAAAACACAAAAAAGTGAAAAATAAACTTAGACAAATCAGCTTCTGAAGTCGGTGGCAAAAACATGAAATCAAACAAACAAAAGTCACCGACTGCAGAAGCTGATTTGTCTTCTTAAGGCGGGGTTGCAGTAATTTTAAGATTTTTGAACCTATAAAAATCGAACTAAATACGAGTTTTTTAATAAATAAAAATCATTACATAAAAATTGAACATACTCTCTAATAAATCGTAAAGATAGAAACGCGATTTAAAATGATCTTCTCGATACTTTTTTTTATCAAACATGACTCTAAATCACAATTTCAAACGTGTAGGTACTGCTAAGACATTTCATCATGAATTTAAATAAAAGTTATATCAATAGATAGAACTTTTTATTTTGAAGTAAATGTTGAAAACATATTGTATAATTTCTTTATAGTTTTTCTCCAAGAAGCAAAAAACAGTCAAAATTTAGGCATTATATCGCTCGCGCGGCAGGGCGGGGGGCGAGGTCGTGCGTACATAAAAACAAAGTACTGCAACCTCGCCTTAAGTTTATTTTTCACTTTTTTTGTGTTTTATTTTTGTCGAAGTCGGTTTTATTTTTTTTAGTCACAAGCGATTGGTCCCTTGTCCCTTCTCATCATGTCCATTAATTATTATGTAGTACGAAATAAATAACCACCTCGTTGCATGGTCGAGTCGTCGTCGCAAGCTCGACTGCTGTGCATGAGGTCCTGGATTCGATTCCCGGGTCGGGCAGTGTTATTGGGTTTTCCCTCAAATATTTCTCAGTAGCAGCCACGGAGTCTGCATCGATGGCAATAGGCTCAACCCCATTACATTAAACGAAAACATAACTGGTGAATTGTGGATTTATGCCCTCATCATCAGCCTATAATTGTTCCCACTGCAGGGACTCAGGCCTCCTCTCTAGGGGAGGGATGGGCTATAATCCACCACGCGGGCCCAGTGCGGATTGGTAGATGTCGCATATCTTCGAATTTTTGGTTCTAAGACATGCCGGTTTCCTCACGATGTTTTCCTTCACCGTTTTGAGAGTAGTGGTGATGAAATAAATTACACAAAGTAATGCGCCTGCCTGGGTTCGAACCCACGACCAACTAATCGTAAGTCGGGGCCGCCACTACTGGGCCACCACTGCTCTATAAATATTTATGCCCTAACCTAAATTAATATTCTTCGGGGGTCAGTCGCTTCGATAGAACCCAGTATTCGCTAAGCAGGTCTTAATGGGTGAATATCCAGATGTACCTACCTACCCAGAAACGGTAGATAACACTGGGTTGATTACCACGATCACTCACGATCATGGTCTGATACGTCATCTAACCTGAAAGGGCGGTTCAGGTTTGTGGAGGAGTCTCATAGGTCACATCATGATACACTTGTGAGGACCTGTTATAGAACTCTGTAAAACAACGAAGAGGATAGTCACACTTGTGTCCAAGTGCCCTTGACGCCTTTTTTGGAGAAGTTGATGATTTTTTAGTAAAAAGCGGGATTTAAAAATCTTGAACAAAAATTACTAGGAAAAAATGGTGTTTTAACTACCTTACCAAAATAAATTATATCACTCAAGTTGACCGATTCACTAATCACACAAGTCGCAAGTTCGAATCCCCAGGACAGCATTTATTTTTGTACGTTTAATAAAACATTTTTTTTTACATAAATAAAACTAAGCAAAACAATGGGAAAAAAGCGTTATTTATTATTTTTCTTAATGTACAATTTAAATAAACAAAAGGGGGGTCGGTCTGGTTAAACTAGACTAGTCCTCGGAGGTTGGTGGGGGTGTGACGCATTCGGAGAATGGAATCGGGTGGCTAGGCCACGCAGAACTATGTATGAGAGTGGGTTCATAATAGATTTACCTTCCTTAAAGGAAGTACATCTGACGGACCACCAAGTTAGACCAGCTTGGTAGAGACTGGCTTACCTCGAGGACTATTGGACCCCGAGAGATGGGTGAAACTTATGTTCCCTATGCTAAGTCGCGCGAAAAAGTTGCTTGCGCGATGTAGGACCTTTTTATTGTAGTACCCGCTTTTGGGTGACTTTTGTTTGTTATTACTGTTTTGCTAGGTAGATTTACAAATTTATAAAGTGCCAAATATTTGTATAAACTGGAGGCTCCCTAGATATTTGTAAGATAATAATAATAATAATAGCCTTTATTTAACAATCTTATAAAACACGTTGTTCTTATATACTAAAGTAAAATATTTAACCTAGACACTGGTTTCACAAAGACTGTCTTGCTAACTCAGCATAGGCCTCCCCTAAAGCCTGCCATAAAGTGCGGTCGTGTGTCTTCCTTCTCCATGTGACACCTGCTATTCGTTTTATATCGTCTTCCCATCTCCGACGCTGTCTTCCTCTCCTTCGTCTGTGTTCTCTTGGACACCATTCGGTCACCTCCTTAGCCCACTTGTCTTTCACGCTCCTCATCATAATTATGGCCTGCCCACCTCCACTTTAGTTTCTTGACACAATACGTCACATCAGTAACCCTAGTTTGCTTCCGGATGGCTACAAGATTTATTTTATTTCTTAGCTTAATATTGAGCATACTTCTTTCCATCCCATGTTGGCAGGTCTCTAATGTGCGTATATCGTGTTGTGTTAGACTCCATGTTTGACAACCATAAGTCATAACGGGTAGAGTACATGAATCGAATACTTTTTTCTTATATTTTAGTGGTATCTCTGGGTTTTTTTTTTGGTTTTTTTTTGGGTTTTTTTTTTTTGTAAGATGGTTTATAGAAAATACAAAAAGAAAAGTTAGATGCTGGGATCGATCCTACGTCCTTTAGCGTAGCGTCCGAATCTTCGTTTTTACTTGAGTGTGCGATAGATACATAAGTCAGTCAAAGTCAAAATTGTTTATTTGCAACAAATGTAAAAAGATGGTTAATAATTATGTAGTGCAATGACACATTTCGCCATAAAGTTGGCATGCAAGATGTTTGGTTCAAAACACAGTAAGTGCTAGGCTGTTGGCCGCGACTATATGAATTATCCGTGTGAAATTATTATAAAAATATTACTATATTTAATATTATTCGATTAACAATTACATAGGTTTTTTTACAGAATAACCATTTATCTAAAATAAAAGTTTAAGGTAGCTTACATAATTTGTTAAAACTTTTTAACAAAAAATAAAACCGATTTAAAAAAAAAAGTGAAAAATAAACTTTAGAAGAAAAAGTTTCTGAAGTCGGTGACTTTTGTTTCTTTGATTTCATTTTTTTGCCACCGACTTCAGAAACAGATTAAAAATCTCTCTACTCGTTCCGGGCGAGCTTTTGCCATCAACCGGGCACAAATACGGACTCCGTGTTTTTACTGATCGATTTCTGATGGCAAAACCCAATATCGTTTGCCCGACCCGGGGCACGAGCACACCAACGAGGAGTCACCTATTAGGCCCGGTTTCCACCAAAGCGGAGAGAAACGGGGACGAGAGGAAATGTGCAGAAATCGACCAATCACAATAGTTAAAATTTACATCATTCTGGTCTTTTGCCTTTCCTGTGATTGGTCGAATTTGGCACATCTCTCCGCTCTGCTCGTCTCCGCTTTGGTGGATACCGGGCCTTATAAAACTTAGTATTCAATCACCGTTGGTAAGTGTTACAATTCAAGCGACATGTGTCATTGTGCGCATGCGTTGCATATCGTTGCATATTGACATGCAACTCGGTTGCTTGACTGACATAGTGTTCCGGTGTCCTTTGGGAGACAAGACAGGTTCTGTCTGATAAAGGTCGTTTGTAAAGGTGTTACGGTGACGTGGCGATTCGTTTCCGATTTCATTTTTTTAAATTGGGACTATTCCGCCATCACACTATTACCAAACCACTGAAAGCCAAGGTCAACAGTGGAGACCACCAGAAAAACGCCGAAGAGGGCAGAAGACAAGTAGGAAAAGCCTAATTTCCACTTCCCTCCACATACGTGGCGTGATGTTATGAGTTACGTCAAGGGCTCAACTTATATATTTCTTGGTTGAATTTGAATTGAACAGGGATGTTTCCTGACTAAAAAAAATATGAGTCCGCTTATTAGATTATCGAAAATATTGGACGTATTTTTTTAATTAAAATTGACGAAAATAAAACGTGTCAATGGTGGTGACGTCACTTTCTGGTAAAAAATATCCAAACTGTGACGTCACACGACTTTTCGAAGCAGTCTTCATTTTTCGTTTACGTGAAAAAAGGAAACAATATGTGTCCAATATTTTTTACATTTAGGCAGTATTTGTAAAGTCTATAAATATTGCAGCGGCTTTAAAATTGACGGCACGGTTGGCGCAGTGGCTAAGCGATTGGACTGCTGCGCTGCGTGTCGCGGGTTCGTTCCCCGCACGGAACAAATATTTGTATGGCCTACAAATAGTTGTTTCGGGTCTGGGTATTTATATGTGAGTTTAAATGTTTGTGAACGCACCCACGATATAGGAGAAATTCCTAGTGTGGGGCAACGTTTAAAAAAAAAAATGCAGTCACTAACCGAGACTTAATCAGGTCCATTTAAACAGGCATCCAGCCATCAATGGTTGTTGCTATTCATTGCAGAGATTTGCATAGCTTGAAGGTAAGACTTGCAAATTGCAACATATTGTGAAGGTATTATTGAAATAAACATTATTTATTTGTTACCTTTGATTATTGATTGTCAATAATAAGGAAATAACTAACTCCATATATATTTCTCTTATGCCCAAATTGGAATGTAACGTGCCCAATTAAAATAGCAGGTAGATATTATGTATTAGAATGTAATTGCATACATTGCCAGTTTTGTCTTATTCATTCGAACAAAAATGGGTAAACAAGAACTTCTAACGTACGGGTACGAATTAAATAAGCAGGCTCAAATGTCACTCGTAGAAATACCAAGTAAGACGCAAAGGAAGACCGAGGAAACGATGGATGGATGTGTGAGGCTGAGGGGTCAGAAAGATAGCGGAGTATATGGTTGTATCACAATTTTTGCGGAGAAAGTAGCAGGTGTAGTGCTTGTACAATAAAATTATAAAATTAACAGGAGTGATTCGACGGCTCCACAAACTAGAAAGAAGAAACTCCACAGTTTATACTTTACATCCGCCAACTTATCTAGGCAAGCCTTATACCTTATCTAATTCCTACTCTAAGCTCCTATCGGTACAGGTCGCGCCATATTAGGCGGTGAAACGTAATCTGGTCGCCACAGGTGCGTGGGCTCAAAGCCTTTCATTTCTCAAATGTCATGCGTCTGTCTGTCTGATTGATGGCAACACTGGGGCAATGAGTTACTGGATCGCTAGGGTAATGACTAATGAGGTAGCTTGGTTCGTTTAGGACTTGATAGATGGAAATGGGATTGGTTATCATGTGATTTCCAGAAGACTAGAGAGATCCGGGGCTTCAGACACTGGTTTCACAAAGAAGGGTGCGAGGTACTGTCACCCTAAATAGCGTATCTGAGAGTTAGGCTTCTCACCCTACATAAAAATGCAGCTGGTGAAAGCGCCAGGGTAGGGGAGCGGCTCCCCCCAAACTATTTTTGAGTTTTGCGATATCTATAGAATGAAATGGAAATAAATTAAGAAGAAGAAGGTTGTATTGATGATTTAATTCTGTAAATACGAGTACGTGTTACGGTCGCGTATTTTGTTCAACATACAGCCTGACCGGCAAATTGCAAAAAAACTTTAAAACTAATTTCTTAGGCTACCCTGGTGCTTCCACGTCTTAATCCGATGGGGTAGGCAGATCTATGAAAACAATAATTATAATAACGCCACAAGTTTTCATCCTTTTCTCTGTCCAGCCAGGTCCACGTTCATACATCCGGTCGAATACACGCAAACTGGTTGCGAACCTTTTTACACGACTCCCCAAAAAAAGAGTGTTATCTTTTTTATTTATTTAAATAAGTACCTACCTTTTAAGTACTCATACCTATTTAGACATTCAACCCAATCTAGACATGACTACACAAAGTAGATTCGAACCTGTGACCTTTAAGAGTAAAGTACATAGACGTACCGCTAAGCATGCATATCATTTGAACAGCTGCCTTCCAAATCTGGTATTGTGTAGATTGTCTCAGGGCTAGTAAATGCCAACGAGTTCAGATGTTTAGTGCTGAGAAGTAGGGTCCTATGCGGGTTGATAAATGTCACAATGACATGTCTTCGAATTTTATGGTTCTCAGACATTTTCCTCACGATGTTTTCCTTCACCGTTTTAAGAGCAGCGGTGATGACATAAATTACACAAAGTAATGTGCCTGTCTTGTTTCGAACCCACGACTTACTGTTCGTAAGTCGAGGCCGCCACCACTGGGCCACAGCTTCTCCAAAAAAAAAAAAGTAAGTATAATCATTTGATAAAAAGGGGGGGTCGACCGAACTGTAAAGTTATTGTGTCCTCTCTTAGGTAATCACCCTCTTCATCATCACCCCACCACCATATACAACGCTTCATCTTCGTTCGCGTTGTCATATTAGTTTTACCGCCCGTTTGGGTTAGGTACATCTCAATGACCACCAATTTAGACCAGCTTGGCGACTACTGGCTACCCTAGAGAAGACGGACCCCGGAAATATCAACCGGGTCAAAGTATATATACAAAGTTACGCGAAAACTTTGCTTGCGCGATGCAGAACTTTTAAATATCAAAAAGTTTTCTACTTTAAATAATGTAATTTAACTATGAAGATATTTTATTGGGATTTTTTTAATGTTTTTTTGCAACGAAACTTAATTGTAATATCTCAGAAATTCATAAAAAAATTTGAAAGATGCAAAAAGAAATAAGTACAGTCCTGGGGATTTGAACTCATGACACATGTGATTAGTGAATCGGTAAACATGTAAACTATTGGCATAAAGTTACCACTTGGGTCGATGTTTAGGTTAAGCCGCGCTTACCTAGGTTGGTCTGTGGATGGGTGACCACCCATTTCATACCGAGTTTCCTCCGTGACTCGGAAAGCACGTTAAGCTGCCGTCCCGGCTGCCGTTTTGGCAGTCGTTACAGGTAGTCAGCGACCTGAAAGTCTGACAACCAGTCTTACCAAAGCGTATCGTATTACCCAGTATTAACTGAGTTGTGGAGGTCAGATAGGTAGTCGCTCCATGTAAAGTATTAGTATTCAGCTGCATCCGGTCAGACTGGAAGCCGACCCCAACATGTAGTTGGGAAAAGGCTAGGCAGATGATATTGGCATAGTAAACGTTAAATATTCTGACTGCTGGAACATTAGGCCTCCGATATGAGGGATCATTCATCATTTAGAGGGGAATTTTGGTAAGCACTCGCGGAGGATTTTTTTTTATCTTATTAAATCGTTTTGATCAATTCGTTGGTCTAGAAAGCGTAGGGGTCACCGCTGAGCATGAGGTCCCGGGGTCAATTCTCGGATCCAGTAAAGTGATATTGGCGGTACCTAATTTTCTGAGTTTCAACTTATGCCCAGTTGACGGCAATAGGCTATAATAATATATAGCCCCCTATTACATGGGCTTGAAATTAATTGGCGAAATGTGAGTGTGTAAGTCAAGAATCGAAGAAAAAGAAACGTCCTTTCGTGATCTGCAAGTTGCAATTGAGAAAAACAATGTTGAATTGAGAAAACTGTATAGTCACCTAATTGATGTTCGTGACTATCCTCCTAAAAGGGTGATGTACCTCATCGCCTAGTCATCATAGCCCTGAGATGAGTAATGAGATGACAACACGGGTATGACAAATAGGCGGTACGTGGAAGGGCATGATCTGAGAAACAGACGGTAGAATGGAGGACTTATTTTATAGTTTGTTGAATAACACTGTTGTTATTCAAACTATAAAATAAGTCTACAATAACCCTATTTAATGAAGATCTCAAAGTAAAGTAGACAATGTTACTTACATGAGAACAGAATGAAGACCTTTAAGCTAGCTACGTTATTAAATTATACTCATTCAGTGCATTCAGTTTTTGGGAATTTGAGATCAAATATTTAGAAAACAGGACGGATCTGTAAGGGGTCCTTTGTAGCTATTTGGCTGCGGAACCCTAAAAATCCAATTAAGTACTCAAATCCTAAAGTTACAAAAAAAGCTTTAAAAATAAAATTAATGTTTCTCCTCCTTCAACACGACAGAGGCAACCATTCAAACTAACATAAAAATAACTAGGCCCTTCTATTTTAAGCCCAATTAACGTCTATGGAGATAATTAATCGGAATTAGGGCATTTCCAACCACATTCGTCTTTCATACCCTTTTGATGTGTTCAACTCCTTATAACCGTCACAAATGACTTAAGTGTCCTTTTTCTTGTTGTTGGATTTTCAACCTTCAGCTTAGCGGTCGAAAGTTTAAAATCCAGTAACATCCTCCAAGTTCTTAAAGACGTTTTTGAAATAACTTCGGTCTATTTAAGTATCCTCACTTGTTTGGACTAGATTGGTAAACAATGCTAAATAAGCACTCAAATTATACGTAAATCAACCTTATTGCTTAGAAGATACGGTGTAATTTTGTATAGCAGTTCCTAATTATGTATTTTAGTGGTTTGGAAGTGTGAAAAATTGACTAACATGAGTTCATCGGATGTCAATATTTTGACAGCATTTGGAAGTTGCTCATCATTAGGACTTCCTCCAATCTGCCCCTATAATGCTGCTATAACTAGCAAAAGAGAACAGAAGAGCAATTGCTATTGCAGCTGAAATAAAGATCCAGGGTTCGATTCCCAGGTGCTGCGGGTTATTCGAAAGAGATAACGCGGCTTCGACACAAAGGGCTAAGAAGGAAAATGTTCTGCCCAGAGCAGGAAGAGTCATTTGATAATTTCCCATCCTCGAAAAAAAAAGGGTTAGATCCAGGTCAGGAAGAGATTATAGGCGTGATGTTATATTATAAAGTTATAAGTAAAGAAACCGTTTTACAACCGTTTTATCTTTTTAACCAGTGGGAGTAACCGCTACCAATATTAAACCACACACTTTATTAGCTCATAAATATTTCAATAAGTACAAAATGTCCATGGAAGTCAGTGTACAAGAATGCGTTACAAATAAGGCTTCGTCGTAAGCTCAGGCCTGTGCGTAGGCGCAGGTTGCGTCACCCATTCACTGCAGGCCAACTACCCACGCACACTAAAAGTGGGGTTGTCGAAGTACTAGGTACCATAAGTAGGTTTTATAATGGGTGGAAAAGTACCCTTAACAGAGGCCAAAGGAACATGACCACAATATACTAAGTTTGGGGTCCTCGCGACATCTATCGCAACACCTGCGAACTAGCGACAGAAATTCGCGCTATCAACATTATTCGCGACATAAGCCTATAAAGGAGTTCCCGACTTAAATATGACGGGCAGTTAGCCCACCAGACACAACACCCGTCTGGTCGGAGGATCCTCCTTTTTCTATGGGGAATGAGGAGCTTTACACCCTGTTTCTCATCTCCCCAAACTGGTGACCCCGAGCATGAACGTCAGCGCAGCCTTCGTGCAACTTCTTCATACGTCACATCACTTCCCCTTCGCCTTCGAGCAGCGAGTCAAACCGTCAGCCAGCAGCCACAGCTTCATGGGGTATCCGGACCACCAGCATGCAGCGAAAACGCATTCCTGGTCATCACCCCCCAGCAGCCTCATCAGCGACCTTGGCACAGCACACTGCACTTCGGCCGGTCAGCAAGCAGAGACGCCCTTCTCTCCTGGTCGACGCAACAGCCAGCCACTACGAAGCTCTGCACACTCCAACTTACTGGAGCATACGCAGCATCACCCCGACTCACTGGGGCATCCACGGCAAGCACTGCAGCATCACTCCGACTCACTGGAGCTAATATGCAGCATCACCCCAACTCACTGGGTCATCACCGCAGACAGTTCCAACTCACCGTGAACTGCTATTTGGCAGAAGCGCCTGCGGCCCGGAGTTTAGAAATTGGCGGAATGATACCTCGCCGTACGGTTTTGCCATCATATTTATCAAAAGCAGTCACGTAGTCCGGATATGTGCCCGGGTGACGACAAATAAGCTGGCCCTTATAACATGGGACTTTTATGTATTATAACTGGCAAAATTGAGGGTGTACTAGCACTCTCTGTCGGAGATGACATTAGATTGCCGGAGATTGATTAGTATTCATCGGGACTTAATATTACATTAATACAGAAATTGCACTAACTTAGTCGTAAGATAATTTGTTAGTAACAAAAATATGGATAATAATTGAGTCTGAAAAAAACACATTTTATTTAATACTACTTAGCTGATGCCCGCGGCTTCACCCGCGTGGATGTCGTTCAAATTATATACTAAAACCTTCCTCTTGAATCACTCTATCTATTAAAAAAAACCGCATCAAAATCCGTTGCGTAGTTTTAAAGATTTAAGCATACAGACAAACAAACAGACAAAAATAGCGACTTTGTTTTATACTATGTAAGGAAGGATAAGGATTTATATGATGGTGTTATGTCCTATAACATTTCCCATAATCCTGGCGAACACTTTTCGCAGAATAGATCATCTACGTTGATTAAGTGATAACACTGCAAAAGCTTTATTCATCATCATTAGGTAACTACACAGTTCATCATAATCATCATAATGTAGCCAAGAGGAATTACTGCAATTATCTGATAAAACACATTCCTCATAGTCATAACAATTTATGTTTGTAAATTGTCAATATAAAAAGAGTATTAATAATACATAATTGCAGGTTTTGTTTGTCTTAAGGTGGTACCCTGAGCAAATAACCTTGAGCATTTGCTCCCTCTTTGCCGCACCCCACCTCTACAATACTTCGTAAACTATTACTTGCGCCACCTGGCGAACTTCATACGAATACAAGTAAAATTCACAGATCTAAGAAGTAATAGATATGGCATTCAAAGAAATATTTTTTTATGAAATGTTATTATGAATTCAGTTACTATACTCACGTCGATAAATAGGTAGGTACTTTCAACTTTTACAGTGATACAAATATTACGATTACGAAAATGAGCTCAAAATTAAAATCCAAGATGGCGCCGATGAATTTTTTGGTTTATTCGTCATGGGTGTCGTTTTCATGGTTTTCGGGGTCGCTGATTACGAAAATGAGGTCAAAATGAAAATCCAAGATGGCGCTGACGAAGATCTTTGGTTTTTCCGTCATGGGTGTCGTTTTCATGGTTTTAGGGGTCGCTGATTACGTAAATGAGGTCAAAATAAAAATCCAAGATGGCGGCCATGAAAATTTTTGGTTTTTCCGTCATGGGTGTCGTTTTCATGGTTTTAGGGGTCGCTGAATACGAAAATGAGGTCAAAATGAAAATCCAAGATGGTGGCCAGGAAAATTTTTGGTTTTTCCGTCATGGGTGTCGTTTTCATGGTTTTTGGGGTCGCTGATTACGAAAATGAGATCAAAATGAAAATCCAAGATGGCGCCGACGAAAATTTTAGGTTTTCCGTCATGGGTGTCGTTTTCATGGTTTTTGGGGTCACTGATTACGAAAATGAGGTCAAAAGGAAAATCCAAGATGGCGCCGACGGTTTTTGGATGTTCCGTCATGGGTGTCGTTTTCATGGTTTTTGGGGTCGGTGATTACGAAAATGAGGTCAAAATGAAAATCCAAGATGGCGCCGACGAAAAATATTGGTTTTTCCGTCATGGGTGTCGTTTTCATAGTTTTTGGGGTCGCTGATTACGAAAATAAGCTCAAAATCAAAATCCAAGATGGCGCCGACGAAATTTTTCAACTATATACACACCTCAACACGGTCTAGGGATATTTCATACTCAATTAAATAACTCGAAAAGTACTGGCCGCATTGGAATCTTTAATACACCGATTTGTTTGTAATTTATCTCAGACTAATTCCAAATTCAAATTTTTGAAAATTCTTTTGTTTCGGTGGCATAAAAATGTCTTGATGTATAGGAGAGGGAATTTTCATTTGTGTGAAATTTTGAAAACAATACGAATTACGTTTAGTTACAGTTTTTTTTCATTTTTAAACGAAAGATAAAGTTAAAATTGAGGTATTGTAGCCATGCAACGCCGACATTTGACGAGGGCGGAGATGTTACGAGCTGTGGGAATGCTGGAAGCTGGATCTGTTCAGCGTAATGTTGCTGAGGCCATAGGGACCCATCAAAATGTAATTTCAAGATTGTGGACACGCTATCGTGCCACAGGTGAAGTAGCGGAGAGGCACCGGGGGCCAAGTCGCATCACTACCCCCAGACAAGACCGATTTTTGCAAATTACTGCGCGAGCTCAACCAAATGCAACGGCGACTCAATTGGTCCAAAGGCTGCGAGTGGAATACCAAGTGCTTGTGAGTGACCAAACTGTAAGAAGGCGACTGCATGAAAGCAATCTACGCTCTCGTAGACCACTCCGGGTCCCACCTTTACGGAGAGGCAATCGTGGACGACGATTAGAATGGGTTCGGAACCACGTGGACTGGGGCCGTGAGCAATGGTCCAATGTGCTGTTCACGGATGAATCCAGGTTCGGCTTCCATCCAGATTCACGAAGGACGCGTGTTTGGCGAGTTCCTGGACGATGGAGCCGTCTCCAGAACCCTCAGGAAGTTCACCTATACCAAGGAGGAACAATTATGGTTTGGGCAGGAATTCGTCTTGGAGGACGGACGGATCTCGTTTGGGTGCGGGGCAATATGACGCCAGAACGATACGTCCAACAGGTGCTGGGGCCCGTAATCTTGCCCCACAGAACACAAATGGGGCAAGATTTCCTGCTCATGCACGACAATGCCCGGGCACACACGGCGAGAACGGTAGCAGCTTGGTTACATACACATAATGTTAGGGCCTTAGACTGGCCTGCTCAATCGCCAGATCTAAATCCCATTGAGCATGCGTGGGATATGCTGCAAAGAAGAGCTCTGAAGGAAGTTCCTGAAAATTTGGCTACAGAAGATCAACTTTTTGCGCACCTCAGAAGGACATGGGACAATATTCCGCAGCAAGACATTGACAACCTTGTTCTGAGCATGCCGAATCGTTGCCGATGTGTTATGAACATCATGGGCGCTTTCTCAGACTACTAACTTCAAGTTTATAAACACAAATTAAATGATTTTTCTATTTTTTTCAGTTTTTACTCACAAATGAAAAGTTAATTCATATACGGTTTCCGTCTATGCTTCATTTTTTTTCCATAAAATCCTGAAATTTTAATCAGTACCTTAACCATTATTAAAAAATGGTAAAATATTAAATAACGCATATTTTAAATATATACATGTCATATAAATAATTAACACATTCAATAGTAATTCGCTTTTTTAAAAATATCCCTAGACCGTGTTGATGTGTGTATATATATATATATAAAACGACAGCCATAACGGAAAAATCAAAAATTTACCTGGCCGCCATCTTGGATTTTCATTATGACCTCAAAAACCATGAAAACGACACCCGTGAAAGAAAAACCAAACATTTTCCTGACCGCCACCTTGGGTTTTCATTTTGACCTCTTTTCGTAATCAGCGACCCCAAAAACCATGAAAACGACACCCATGACGGAAAAACCTAAAATTTTCCTAGCCGCCATCTTGGATTTTCATTTTGACCTCATTTTCGTAATCAGCGTCCCCAAAAACCATGAAAACGACACCCATGACGGAAAGACCAAAAATCTTCGTCGGCGCCATCTTGGATTTTCATTTTGACCTCATTTTCGTAATCAGCGACCCTAAAAACCATTAAAACGACACCCATGACGGAAAAACCAAAAATCTTCGTCGGCGCCATCTTGGATTTTCATTTTGACCTCATTTTCGTAATCAGCGACCCTAAAAACCATGAAAACGACACCCATGACGGAAAAACCAAAAATTTTCCTGGCCACCATCTTGGATTTTCATTTTGACCTCATTTTCGTATTCAGCGACCCCTAAACCATGAAAACGACACCCATGACGGAAAAACCAAAAATTTTCATGGCCGCCATCTTGGATTTTCATTTTGACCTCAAAAACCATGAAAACGACACCCGTGAAAGAAAAACCAAACATTTTCCTGACCGCCACCTAGGGTTTTCATTTTGACCTCTTTTCGTAATCAGCGACCCCAAAAACCATGACGGAAAAACCTAAAGAATCTTTACCGCCATCTTGGATTTTCATTTTGATCTCATTTTCGTAATCAGCGACCCCAAAAACCATGAAAACGACACCCATGACGGAAAAACCTAAAATTTTCCTAGCCGCCATCTTGGATTTTCATTTTGACCTCATTTTCGTAATCAGCGTCCCCAAAAACCATGAAAACGACACCCATGACGGAAAAACCAAAAATCTTCGTCGGCGCCATCTTGGATTTTCATTTTGACCTCATTTTCGTAATCAGCGACCATAAAAACCATGAAAACGACACCCATGACGGAAAAACCCAAATTTTTCGTCGGCGCCATCTTGGATTTTCATTTTGACCTCATTTTCGTAATCAGCGACCCCAAAAACCATGAAAACGACACCCATGACGAAAAAACCTAAACGTTTCCTAGCCGCCATCTTGGATTTTAATTTTGAGCTCATTTTCGTAATCGTGCCAATATTATTTTGTATCACAGTAAAAGTTGAAAGTACCTACCTATTTATCGACGTGAGTATAATAACTGAATTCATAATGACCAAAAGTATTTGGACGCACCAATAAATATTTCAAAAAAAAAATTTCATTGAATGCCATATCTATTACTTGAAATTACTTCTTAGATCTGTTGATAATGTGACGTAAGCGAGCGAGCGCATGAGCCGACGCGGCGCGGTGACGAGCGACACGGGTTCCCCCTTCGAGGCCTGCCGGCATACTGAATGTCAATAGATACGGTTGCGAATACGCTCAGAATTTTGCATAAAAATCTTTATAAAATCAAATTTTGGGTTTTTGAAAAAAAAAATCGTACCATAATGTTCATTATGAAATTGCTTATCCATTAGTGTAAAAACAAAATAAAAACAATTGTTAGTTTTGGAGAAGTAGCATGTTTTCAATAATTATTTCTCATTTCTGTGGTTTCGTTGTGAGGGGATTTATTAAATATTTTACTTAAAAAAGAAAAAAACAAAACGTACCATTTTGAAGGTAAGAGTATGTAGAAATTTAATGTATTTTTTGTTGGTTGATATATCTTTTTTTTTAAGAGTTATAAGCTCCAGAAAACTGCATAAAAAACGGCTAGAGCTACGTTTTGCTGGGGGACGCGCCTTAATGAATATGTCCTTATCATTATTCTGGTGGTCTACATAATTAAAACTGTCATTAGGCACGCAGCTAATTTGTTATCAATCAAAATGTAAAAACATCGAGTATCAACATAGTTTTTATTAAACGGTTTTATTTAGCTCACCCCGTTTGTTTTATTATTTTTATTAAACGGTTTTATTTAGCTCACCCCGTTTGTTTTATTATTTATTCTTGGATCAAGTTTAGTAATTCAAATTTCACCCACTTCCAGTCAACCGATTAATCTGAAATTTTGTACACACATTGGATTTTGGTGACAATACAATTATGTTTATTCATTATCATTATAAATTCAAGATGGCCGCCGCTACAAAATGGCGGATAATTTATGTTTTATTAATCCCATCAATATGGGTATCAAATGAAAGGGCTCAACAAGTAGAATACAATATACTATAAAAAATTGATATCCAAGATGGCGGCCGCTACAAAATGGCGGATAATTTATTTATGTTTTATTAATCCCATCAATATGGGTATCAAATGAAAGGGCTCAACAAGCAGAATACAATATACTATAAAAAATTGAAATCCAAGATGGCGGCCGCTACAAAATGGCGGATAACGTAGGTTTTATCAATCCCATCAATATGGGTATCAAATGAAAGGGCTCAACAAGCAGAATACAATATACTATAAAAAACCCGACTGAAAAAACGGAAAAGCAAAAAACAAGCACATTTTAAATTAAACAAAACTTGTAAGCAGGCGGGGTCCATTCTATTTTCATTTCATAATTTAATATTCAAATGAACCCCGCCTGCTTCCAAGTTTTGTTTAATTTAAAATGTGCTTGTTTTTTGCTTTTCCGTTTTTTCAGTCGGGTTTTTTAGTTTTTTAACTACATTTTTTTATTTAACACTTTTTAGTCAGTTTTCATTAACTTCGTTATTACTATTATAAGACGGTAGATTTCGATTCGATTTTATATTCATTCCGTACACGTAAAAGAATCCGGTTATAAGTAAGAAATGCGATATTGTTTGTTCTAATAACTTTAAATCGTTATATATCCTAAACGGTTCTATAAAATGAAAAATGATAAAGGAAACCTAATATTCATTTTCAAATACCTATTCAACGATACCCCACTTGACATGGTGAGTCAATTTTTTTTTTTTTCATTTTGACAATATGGCGACTAGTTGTTACTATAGTGAGTATTGTTTATTGTAATGTTTTTAGTGACACTCGCGAGGTCAAGACGAATCGATTGACGTACGGATCATCAAAATCGGCCAAGGCGTTTGGCCTCTACAATGCCACATAGGAACAAACATACATACATACATACATACATACATAGACTGATAAACACATAACCCTTCTTTGCTTTGCGCAGTCGGGTAAAAAATTGAAATACAAGATGGCGGCCGCTACAAAATGGCGGTTAACGTAGGTTTTATCGATCCCATCAATATGGGTATCAAATGAAAGTGCTCAACCAGTATAATACAATATACTATATAAAATTAAAATCCAAGATGGCGGCCCCTTTAAACAGAATGCGAAATAAAAACTAAAAACTAGAAAATAAAAAAATAGGTAAAAAAACTTTTTAAGTTAAGACGATGACAATAGCTATTGACTTCTGTGTTTCAGTATTTTTGGACACGCCCACAATTTTTCCGATACCCTAGCGCCATACTACCAAGTAAGAAACAAATAGTCCAGGATCCGCGGTCCATTTTTGCACTTGATTACTATCAAGCTAATTTTGATGAGACGGCGAGACGCCCAACAATTTCCTGCACGAAACTCTCGAATTCTCGATTGTGGTAAGTAATAGGGGTAGCAGGGATAAAATATGTTGGTTTGATGATTCTCAAAAGTGTTAAGTACAAACACTTTTGAGAATCATCAGCTGGGTTTTTTTTGTTAAATCTGATGATAATTATCTAAATTATTTGAAAAAATATTTGTCCTACAAAATGTATGGTTTGATCAAAGAGTCCCCTTCCTTCCTTCCAATATGTATCGATAACGAAGTCATTAAAAATGATTACTTACTAACTGGGTTTTGGGGATTGGATATTTTCTATTAAACCCACTCTTTACAAGTTGCCTACAAGATTCTAAAAATTATATTAAGTGTTTGGCACTTATTCCACGCACCATCAATACTCCTGTACATCATAAACAACAGGCTAATACACTTTCTGGAGCCACAAATTCCAGAAGAGCAAGCAGGTTTTGTTAAAGGCAAAGACACGCGGGAACAAATCCTGAACGTTCGCCAAATTATAGAGAAAAGTCGGGAATTTAACAGCCCTGTATTGATATGTTTCATAGATTATACCAAAGCATTTGATTGCGTGGAGTGGGGGAAGCTGTGGGGGGTTCTTAAAGACATGGGAACGCCTCAACATCTTATTGACATAGTCCGATGCCTCTACCTACACATCAACAACCGCTCTTTCGTCAAAATAGACACCGACTGTTCAAATGCGTTAGGCAGGGATGCATCCTCTCACCTCTGCTCTTCAATATGTACGAAGAGTAATATCATTCAAGACTCTTTAGGGCTGGGACAAGGGGTTTACTGTTGGTGGAAAGTGGATTTCCAATCTGAGGTACACTGATGACACCGTTCTCCTTGCTACAACATTTGGCAACATGAAAGAGATACGGCACAGATTGGAAGTGGAAAGTGGCAAAGTAGGGTTTGCAATAAATAGGCAGAAAACCAAGCTTATGGTGGTACATCGTGCGGGAAACCTATCGGGCGCCTATAACATCTAAGGCATCTATACTGTGGACAGCTTCGATTAACTGGGCTCCAATATAAGTAATGAAGGTAGCTGCGTCACAGAAATAAAACGGCGCGGATAGCCATGGCTATATTACGCCCCCGGAACATCTGGGAAAAACGTGGTATAAGTTTTAAAACGAAGGCCCGTTTGGTCAGAGCACTAGTTTTCCTGATTTTCCTCCATAGAGTTAATAATAATAATATTTATTTATTTTCAGGCTACTTTGGCCCATAGATAAATACCTTACAGACTAACATAGGGGAGACCGGGGCAAGACGAAGCTCGGGGCAGGACGGGAAATGTGCTTGTATGCGTGACTCGTGAACACAACAGACCCCTACACAGCGCCTTTCGCGCGATGCTTAGTTGCGTCACACGGGTCCGAGCGGCGCGTGAGTGTCACTGCGTGTTTTGGTTGCGCAGCGCGAGAAAACTGTGTTTTGAAGTATTTTTATGAAGTTTATGTGTTTTGTATCGATGAGCATCAAGGTAAGTATCAGTGCTATTGTAACATTTTTTCAGATACTTAATGTAATAGTGTTAAACTAACGAATGTAGCTTGCTTTTTCGCAGAATAATTTTGCAGGTTAAAACTGTTGTTACTTTTGCAAAATGTGTCTGTTGGGGTAAAACGGTCGGGGCATAATGGGATAGCCCCATAAGTATGTGTAGGTAAAAAAATGTTTTATACCTACCTATTTAATAACAAGTTTATTTTTTATTTGCAGTTAAAATGGCATGGAATTATAAACGTAAAACAGATCGTGGAAAAACAAGGTAGCTGCTTGTCATCTACCGAAAGAGGACAACTAGTTACGGCTGAAATCTGTTTTAACGCTGCTGGAACTTATATACCACCAATGCTGATCTACGCCCGAAAATGGATGAAGAATTAATTGCTAGATGATGCACCACCGGGATTTTGGGGGACCTTTAATGATAATGGGTGGATAACTTCACAAATATTCTTTATTAAATTGTGTACTCATTATGCCCCATAGCGTTTCCCATTTTGCCCCGGTCATGGGGCAAGACGGGATATTTGGCATGTGTCATTTATTTCTTATTTGCCAAAAAAATATGTGCTTTAGCGCTATAAAAGAATATAATTGTGTTGGTTAAAAGTGTAAATGTTTTTTTTGTTGTAAGAGATTTTTAATAAACAGTTTAATTTTCATATAATTACGTTTTTTCTCTTAGGTATCCCATCTTGCCCCGGTCTCCCCTACATACGATATAATTGACAGCTTGTGTTAGTAAAATGATATGATATTCTCATTGCATCGTATGCAATCTATATGGTCTGCAAATATAGAAGTATCTGGTCTTTGATGTTTCTGTCAGATTAACAGTGTCACGTCAGTGTATTGATATTACCATTGCTCATGTAAAATATCGCTTTGTTTTTATGTTTATTAAAGCCTAAATACGAGGTTCATGCTTTAATCATTTCAATTTAATAAACATAAATATGGACAAGTATCTAAGACCGGAAAGGTTTGATGCCGACCCGACATCGAACTCCAGTTCAAAGGAATGGCAGCACTGGAAGATGACATTCGAAAACTTCTTAACTGCACAGCAATATAGTCCAAGTGCTAAAGATTCACCGGATGCCGCAGCTCAGAAGGAAGCTATGTGGAACTCAACCAAGCTACAACTCCTCATAAACCATATCACTCCGAGGGTGTACGCAACTGTAAGTGAGTGCACAACTTATACCACAATGTTGGCCGCGCTGGACAAACTCTACGTGAAAGCAAAGAATGTCATTCATGCTCGACATTTGCTCACAACAAGACGCCAGCAAGCGGACGAATCGATCGATGCGTACCTCCAGGCCTTAAAGCAACTAGCCAAGGACTGTGACTTCACCGCTGTCGACGCTGAAACAAATAAGAACGACAGCATCCGAAATGCATTCATAGCGGGCATTTCGTCAACCAAAATCCGTGAACGCCTTCTTGAGAATCTGACACTTACATTAGAACAATCTTACAATAAAGCCCAATCGATGGAGATGGCAGAGCGGAACAGTCATCACTTCACCATGGCAGAAGTTTATTCGGTTTCAAATGTTGATAATACTGGGAACGGAGATTCTAACAATTCTACTGTTACTGCCGCTGCTGTACCCAAACGAAAATGCTTTTTTTGTGGAGCATCAGCTATCCACCCTCGCAAGGACTGTCCTGCTCGAGATGCTACATGCGTAAAGTGTAATAGAAAGGGCCACTATGGAAAAGTCTGTCGTAGTAGGACTCCGGCAGCTGCTTCAACAACGGCAACAGACGACTGCGGCCACTGCAGTTGTATAATATCTGCTGCAGCACCGACTTCACTGCGCAAGGCAATGATGACAGTTTTCATTAAAGGAGTTCGAGCAGAAGCTTTAATTGACACCGGGAGCTCCCTGAGCTTCGTCAATGAGGACTTCGCCAATCTCTGTCAACTCAAGAAGAGACGTTGCGACCAAACTATTTCTATGGCTTCCTTATCTCACAAGTCACAGGTTAACGGCTCGACTCTTCAGAATGTTAGGATCGGAGACAACATTTATAACAATGTCAATCTCTTGATTGTGAAAAACTTGTGTGCCGACGTTATAATTGGCCATGACGTCTTAGAATCACACTCGACTCTAGAATTCAAATTTGGTGGACCAAAAGATACGTTAAAAGTATGCAGTGTAGCTGCAGCCTCTATCCCTGCTGTACCCCTATTTACTAATGTCACAACGGACTGCAAACCCATAGCTGTAAAGTCAAGAAAACACAGCATAGAGAATAATGCTTTTATAAAAGCAGAAGTAGAGAAACTTCTAAAAGACGGAGTCATAGAAGAAAGTCTGTCACCTTGGCGAGCGCAGGTCTTAATAATAAAAAATGCAAATAACAAGAAGCGGATGGTAATAGATTATTCGCAAACCATCAACAAATATACAGAACTGGATGCCTACCCGTTACCTAATATTGAAGAGATGATAACAAAGGTAGCTAAATACGTGATTTTTAGCGTTATAGATTTACAGAGCGCATATCACCAAGTGCCTATCCTGCCTGACGATAAAACCTTCACAGCTTTCGAGGCATGTGGTAACCTGTACCAGTTTCGAAGAATTCCGTTTGGTGTAACCAACGGTGTGTCTAGTTTTCAAAGAACTGTCGACTGGCTCATCAGAACCGAAAACCTAAACGGTACTTTTGCCTACATTGATGATATTACTGTATGCGGAAAGACACAGGAAGAGCACGACAAAAATCTTAGACTATTTCTCAAAGCTGCGGAGAAGTACAACCTTACCCTAAACAAAGAAAAGAGTAAGTTCACACAGTCGACTATAAACATTCTTGGCTATACAATTGAAAATCATGTTATCAAGCCGGATAGTGAGCGACTAAAACCGCTTCTAAATATGCCTCCACCCAATGACCTAGCCTCTCTTCGAAGGACTCTCGGTATGTTCGCACACTATTCGAAGTGGATTCCTAGTTTTTCACAGAAAATCCATCCTATGGCACATACCAAAAGTTTCCCCTTAAGCTCAGATGCAGTGAAATGTTTCGAGGACCTGAAATCTGTTATAGCGAAGTCATCAGTACACGCCATAGACGATAAGGTACCTTTTACTGTTGAGACTGACGCTTCAGAGCATTCCATCGCCGCTACATTATCGCAGGATTCGAGGCCCGTCGCCTTTTACTCAAGGACCCTGAATCAGAGTGAGCGAAATCACTCGGCAGTAGAGAAAGAAGCCTATGCCATCGTAGAAGCTCTAAAGAAATGGCGCCATTTTCTTATAGGTAAGCCGTTTAAGCTCATCACGGACCAACGATCGGTTTCCTTTATGTTTGATGCAAAACATACAAGTAAAATTAAAAATGAAAAGATTCAGAGATGGCGGCTGGAACTTGCACCATACAGATATGATATTGTGTACAGACCTGGAAAAGAGAACCATGTTGCTGATACCCTTTCCAGGGTTTGTGCTTCCACCGAATCTCGAAAAAGCAAACTCCTATTTCTACATGAAACTATGTGTCACCCTGGTGTTACTCGCATGTACCACTGGTTAAAGATAAAGAACCTACCCTATACTGTCGACGAAGTAAGGGCGATGACTGCAAACTGCCGTATATGTGCCGAGATCAAGCCAAGGTATTTCAAGAATCCTGACCCACATCCTAAGCTGATAAAGGCTACCTCACCCATGGAACGCCTTAGCATTGACTTCAAGGGTCCTATTCCATCGAAAACGAATAACCGCTTCATCCTCACGGTAATAGACGAGTACTCAAGATTCCCTTTTGCATTTCCCTGTTCGGATATTAGTGCCAAGACAGTAATAAAACACTTGAATAGCATTTTTATGATATTTGGATTCCCGTCGTACATCCACTCAGATCGGGGAACATCATTCTTGTCGTCAGAAGTGAGAGAGTTTCTACATTCACGTGGCATCGCGACAAGCAGAACTACGGCCTATAATCCTAAAGGTAACGGCCAAGTCGAGAAATTGAATTCCACGCTATGGAAAACAGTACAGCTCTCTCTGCGTTCGCACGACATGCCTATAGAAAATTGGGAGCATGTACTTAATGTGGCTCTCCACTCAATTAGATCGCTCTTATGCACAGCTACTAACTGCACGCCACATGAGCGCATGTTCACACATCCGCGAAGATCGATGAATGGACACAGTATTCCAACATGGCTAACCAATTCGGAGCAAGTCCTCATGCGCCGTTTTGACCGTTCCAATAAGTACCAGCCAGTGGTGGAAGAAGTGGAGCTGCTTCAAGCGAATCCAGATTACTCTTATGTGAGACTCAGAGATGGAAGAGAAACCACCGTCTCAAATCGACACCTTGCGCCTGTCGAAGGGCAAGGAGAAATTATTTTGGATCAACCATATGACCTGATACAGACTGGAATAAACGCGGACTCCGAAAGCCGACATGATAGTAGTGAATCAGTCACATCTCCAGAACCAGAAGCTACAACTAGCTATGAGCCACGGCCTCCTAATGATGATCTTGAGCCAACCCCTCCACGTGTGGAACTTAGAAGATCGGCCCGGAACAGAAAGCCACCGCGACGTCTGGAAGACTATGAGCTGTAATATATAAATATAGTGTGGGAGAATGATATGATATTCTCATTGCATCGTATGCAATCTATATGGTCTGCAAATATAGAAGTATCTGGTCTTTGATGTTTCTGTCAGATTAACAGTGTCACGTCAGTGTATTGATATTACCATTGCTCATGTAAAATATCGCTTTGTTTTTATGTTTATTAAAGCCTAAATACGAGGTTCATGCTTTAATCATTTCATTTTAAAAACCTTAAAACTATATTAGTATCACTACAGTTGCACTACGTCACTGTGCGATCATGTGGCACTTGCCCGCGGAAGCGTCGAAACACCACCCCCTGCGGCCAAAAGTCCTCTTCCAAGACGAGGTGCAGGTAGCATGTCGGTACTCGCACCACAAACGCCTTAAAGTTGACGTTGCGGCGCGACTCGAGCAGCTGCACTCTCGCCACGTACTTGATCTTCTGGCGCACGTACTCCACGATGTCCTCCGTCGTAGTGGTGTAATGTAGACGGGAGAGGTACAAAGGAGTGTTCGGCTTTGCGGCACGAATATGCACATTGGGCTCCGATGGAGCCGTGCCGCAGCGGTTCTTGATGGTTCGCTGACGGCGCTTCCTCCTCAACACCGTCACGAAACCATCATCAGCCTGGATCGGTTCCTTTTCAGGCACAGGCTTCTCGGAAGGAGCATTTTTCCCCACAAGTTAAGACATGGACAATCCAAACAAGAGTAAGACAGAGGATAGACGCATTCGAAATGTGGTGTTTTAGGCGGATTCTCCGAATTCCATGGACGGCCAAACGCACAAATGTGTCTATCCTTTACCAACTCGATATCAAGACTCGATTGTCAACAGTTTGCCTACAGCGTATTTTGTCTTATTTCGGCCACATAATGCAAAGAGGAGATAGCAGCCTTGAAAAGCTGGTCATTGTTGGCAATACCGAAGGCAAGCGACCGCGAGGCCGGTCGCCATTTTACAAATTTGGAAGTGTCTGTCTTCCAAACGATTGGCTTTGAGAAAAAATTGTTTGTGGAACCTCAATGTCATTTTTAAAGACCTGTCTAATGTCTATAGACACCCCACACGTAGGTATAGGTTTGATGAAAAAAAAAATATAGTTTCAGTTCCATGTATGGGGCGACTCCCTAAATCCTTTTTTTTATTTTTGTATAAAAATCGTAAAGCGGTTCACAGAATACTTGTAGAGTTTCAACTGTGTAGTCTCAATAGTTTCCGAATGAAGTGGCTGTGACATACGGGTGGACAGACGGACATACAGACATGACGAATATATAAGGGTTCCGTTTTTTGCCATTCGGCTACGGACCCCTGGTTTGTAGTAATTTTTGATGAGCTCGTTATCAATACATGTTGGATTTAGATAATGATCATCAGATAAAAATAAAATAGTTAGTAATAGATTTTTGAAAATCATCAAATAAATAATTATAATAATATATAATCAATATATATTTTATCCCTGCTGCCCCTATTACCTACCACAATCGAGAGTTTTCGTATAGGGTAATGTTGGCTCACGGAAAATTAGCTTGATAGTAATCAAGTGAAAAAATGTACCGTGGATCCTGGACTAACATTGTGACGCGGTCAATAATAATTTATAGATGAACGGATAGCTGTCAGTGGGGCGCAAAGTGACATACGTCCGTCTAGCACCGCGCCTAAGCGCTCACTGTCGGATTGCATACGTAAGAAAGAGAGCGCGATGACGCAACGCTCGAACTTCTTACAAACCATATAATGATTAATTATAAAATAATAATTTATTAAATAATCAAAAATCAAAAACAACCAAATTTTGTATTTAAATATGATACGTTATTGTTATAAATTTTACCAACGTACGTTCATCAGTAATACAGATATTTTTGTTGGAAGATCATTTTAAGAGGTTAGTTTACCATTTTTTTGTATCGAGAAAACTTTTCAAAAACGTGTTTTGAAAACAACGAAATTATCAGAAATATGTTCAAGATTAACATATATTTTTTCCGCCGTGTCAAACTGTATAGATTTGGCTAAAAAATTGTTCAATACAAGCCTATTTGGCTCTTGTCAGCGCCTTAAACGGTTTTATGTTAAACTGTATACATTGCAATAGTTAAGATAAATGTACTAAAAACCAAAAAATAGTAAAATAGAAAACCGTGGGGCACGTCAATTGTCTACAATCGTTGATTGAAATCATAATAATAATAATTAAGTCGATAATTTGTAGACAATTGACGTGCCCCACGGTTTTCTATTTTATTATTTTTTGGTTTTTAGTACATTTATCTTAACTATTGCAATGTATGTTTAACATAAAACCGTTTAACTTAAAAAGTTTTTTTACCTATTTTTTATTAAAGTCAAGTCGGTGGCTTATTAACGGCATAAAATTCTGCCACCATTTTAGGCATTATATATAACAACACGAAGCTAAGAAGAAGAATAATTATTTGAGGAAACAATTACAAAAACTAACAATAATTGACTGCTTCGTTGGTTCATCTAGTGTTTGCAAGCACGACTGCTGACTATGAGGTCCAGGGTTCGATTCCCAGGACGGGCAAAATGTTATAAGGATTTTCCGTCAAGAATTTCTCAGTAGTGTCACTGAGTCTGGAATTGTGAACGGTTGATGGCAATAGGCTTGCCCCCCTCGTGTAGTAGGTATTTGGTATACCTGCCTAAAGGTTACAGACGTGGTTTCATTTCAGGTTTATGGCCCTGAAAGTCTGAAAATGTCAGTTCAACGATTTACCTCGGAAAGGGCAAGGAGAAATATTCTGAGTTCATGACCTAATATATGGAGTTACCTTGGTTGTTGACATCAAAAGAAACGGAACAACTCATAGTCATAGTGGATTTATAATTACAGGAATCGCTGGAGAAACCAAATTCTTTCGCCTGATGAAAAACAGAGAGAAATATTTGCGTAGCAAAAATTGAAACAAACAAGAAAAGAGTAGGAATATTTAACTTTTGTCAAATAGTTGTTGCTCCAATATTGTTGGGAAAAGGTTAGGCAGCTGATGATGATGATGAAACTAGGCTCAGCCATCTTTAAATTTAAAAAAACTTTGTCGATGTGATTATAAATAAATAAACAGCACTTCAGCAATAATTAAAAATAACAATCTCATTGATAAATAACGAAAACTCAACAAAATAAACCACCAATTTAAACTCGATACCCACCACAATGTCACTCCCCAAATATAGCCATCGTAGCAGGCGCAGCTTCACAAAACCGCAAGGATTTCTCAACTGCATGTTATCTATAAAGCTATGTTTTCTGCTCTTGTGTGTTATCTTACAAGTACCCTTGACCGCTATCCGACTCACACGCATGACATCATCATCTCAGAGTTTGCTTGCTTTTTCATTTATTTTTGCGCGTACAGTCAGTGCCCAGCGTTAAATAACCCCTCTTCTCACACCACTTCTTTTATACGAGGGGTCAGGTAACGCTGGTTTCTGACTGAACTGCCATCTCTTTCACTCCAGTATTGAGAAAATATCTGTCTTTTTCACACATACGGTAATTAATATCGGTTTTAGAATAAAAGGGCTTTCTTTAGCGATGTCTGTTCTTCTAAGTAAGCGTGTAGCTGTAGGTATGGAGGTTCGATTCCCGTTCGTGGAAATGATTTGGGATTCAGAATGTGTGCGGAATTTTAAAGTTGTGTGAATTGAATGAATATTTCGAGGTAGCTCTAAATCAGACTTCGGTTGTTTTAGTGAGAATTTATTTCGATGTGTAATAAACAAGAAGAAACAGGTTGTTCGTGTTTTGGAATATTAAATTTTAACAAGAATAACAACAAGGCTATTTAATTTTGGAATATTTTCAAAGCTACTTTACTTATCTTTCTTTTACTTATCTTTCTTTTTTTCAGAATAAATAGTAACTTGACCAGAGATGAGAGTGAAACTAGGTATGGTATTGACAGAATCATTATAACATCACGCTTGTAACCCCCGAAGGGTTAAGCAGAGATGTACCTAATATAACACTAAGATTTCACCAGTTATTTCAAAGTCCCATACGTAATAGGGGGCGACCTATTGCCAATAACCGGGCAACCAATTATCACTATCAAAGCAAAAGGCTACACAATAAACCCATTCGCATTTACCACAGTATCGTCTTCATACTAATTAGTAGAGTTCATTGATCACGTAAGCAATTAGCAGTTTCTCGACACCCATCTTGAAGGATTAGTCACCACCAGTAATTACACAAAATTCGTCACAGTTATTGGAATATAAGAGACTAGCTTTTGCCCACGGCTTCGCCCGCGTGGATGTAGGTTTGTGAATGTCGATTTTCCATACAAACTTTCATCCCCTATTTAACTCCCTTAGGGGTTGAATTTCGAAAAATCCTTCCTTATTCCTTGTCTACATTTTAAAGGGAACCTCTGTGCAAAATTTCAGCTTTCTAGGTCCAAGGGTTTGAGCTGGGCGTTGATGAGTCAGTCAGTCAGTCAGTCAGGACTACTCTTTTTATTTATATAGATTATTACTAACAGGAGTCATGGTTTTAAATGTGTTGTAGGAAGAATTATACGACTTACGATAAATCTCTCCTCTAGATGCCTCTAGCGGCCAATCTGATGGTAGTTTAGATTTAAGATGCAACACCACCTTTCTGTCTAGCTTTTTCCAACATGGTTTCAGTCGTCTTCCAGTTACTGGATGTAACTGAATACTAGTTTTTATCATGGAGTGACTGCCAGAAAACGCCCAAAGGCCTGTCATCATCAACAATCCAGCCGAAAGACGTCCACTGCTGGATATAACCATTCTCTCTCGCAAGTGTTGTCACATTGACCGGTCTCCTGCATCTGGCATCCAACAGATTCCAGCAACCTTCCCCAGGTCATCGGTCCACCTAATAGGAGGCTTTCCAACGCAACTTCTTTCAGCTCGCGGTCGCCACTCCAGAACTTTTCGGCCATCCATTCCGTGAATATAACACAGATATTCCCTTCAAATTGGAACTGCTGAGCTGCAGAAAGAAGCATAGTGGCTGTGTTTCTCTAGAAGAGCTACTCCTCTTAAAAGGTAACTCGATACTAAAAAGATTCAAGTGGTTGACGATGCTGACGAACCGTTTGTACGTGCTAATTAAACTGACCCCTTTAAGGTCAGTCCCGCTGAATAAATGCATGCATTAACATCATTTACAACGCTAATTTTGAACTACCTCCAGTACAAACACATGTTTTAGTGAACAATAAAGGTAAACACAACCCTCCTTTTGGGCTTTCGCCGCAGTCGGGTACAAACTGTCGGTGCATTCATTTTGTTCTTTTTTATTTATTTGCCACTGACTTAATTGTATTTTGCAGGTGCCGATACGCTAGGTGCAACTCGCAAAATGTGGGGGTCGCTACTGAAGGTATCCCTCTGCATAGCCTTTCTGGGATTACAGGTATTTAAGATTACAGATATTTAAGATATACTTATTACGCTTTTTTAAAACATAAACATTCTGAAATCTTATCAAGACAAAAAAGGATGTGACAAAAACAAACACCCAAAAACAGACAATATTTGAAAGGATATTGCCAATCTTCCTTTACAAACTAAACACAAAGCGAACACTAGTATTTGCAAGGAAACTTGTAAAGATAATGTGCTCAGGCGCATGTGATCAACAACTTCCTATTTACGGACAGGGGACAGGCAGACCGGTTACTTGCAAGGTTGACAGATAACTGGATTTGTTGTCTAATGTGATTTCATTTATTTAATAATAAATCTGAGTATCGATACTATTATTTAAGTCAAGTAAGTAAGCAAGTGGTATATTCACGTCGCATCCGGTTTGACTGGATCATTTATTTCATGCTGCGCCGACCCCAAATTGGGATAAGGGTAGGAGAATAATGAGGATGGAGAAGACGGTCCCTTTGTCATATAGAATACTCGTTTTCGTTTGCCCGGAAGGCCGCATGACTATTGAAGACCCAATTCTGCAAAACTCTTTTGGTATACACGCTATACCACATCAAGATCAACCTACTACAATCCGACAAAATCTCTATCTCTAACTAAAGCATTAGGTCAAAGATTTATTGGGAAAATTTCACAGTTTTTTTTGATAGCTTGATGTGCTGGCATCTGTACATTCCTTTTGGCAGATTGATTTGTCAGCATGATGTCATATACTACAGATAGAATGCTGTTGCCCTTCTACGTAATGTAAGAAGCCTGTATTGTCCCGTTACAAGGCAAAGGCCGCCTTCACCATTCTTATCAGATATGAATCAATTAATCAACTGAGCATATTGTAGTCCACAGTTGAACATAAGTCTCCACGACCCCTGTAACACCCTGGACCTTTCCTAGCTAAGTTTTAGGGACCTCGTGAACTACACACCGTGACCTTTGGCCGTAGACTTTTGGCCGTAGAAGATCCAGAAAGAAAAGTTAGGTCAGGTTTCATTCAAGATATTGTCTGATCATGCGACATGTCGTGGTCGTAATTGCGTAGCGCCTGAGGTTTCTTAAGGTCCATCACTGGTCCGACGTACGTTTGCCGATCCGCGGTTTCCAGGATTTGTTTACCCCATGTTTGCCCCATTCGCGATTGGTCACTTGACAAACGTAGCTAACCCACCACTACTTCCGCTGTAATCCCGACAAATCTTCTGTATTTACTTTCATGTGTAAAACTTTTGGACTCTTATGAGCTCCAAATAACAAGATCATGATCATTGAAAGCCTTGTTTCATCCACTGTTGATTTAAGGCCTCCAATTTTGGTTCGATTCTTCCCTGATCTGCATGCTTCTCAACCAGATCTTACGCGTGCGTGATCTTCTGACAAGGTCGGAAGGAGACATTAATAACAAAAACTTGTTCCGCAGAGCTTTAAAACTATGACATCATACTCAGAGGTCGAACGTATCGCAAACTGACCTCGACAGATGTCATTTAATGGAATCGCCTGGGTCAAGTTTGTATGAATGCCTGTTATTACCTTATCTGTAAGACTTATTAAAGGATAAATAATAACTTTGTGAATGTAAAAGGTAGTATAATAATATAGCAGGCTATTAAGCATGGATGACGCAATGCATTCAGATGCAAGATTATTTCTGTTGTTTAACGTGTTCATTTTTCCGGATTGGCAGCTGATGATTTCATAGTTTGATTTGATTTGAACTTGAGTTAGTCACGGTTTAGCTCCTTCTAAATAAACTATCCAGCCTCGGCAATCATTGTAAGATGACTAACAAGGAAAGTTCGCCAGTAAAGTTAAGAATGGGGTAGTCATGGTCCAACATCAGCCATCACCATTCCTTCTCTTGGTCTTATCTCAATTCATTTGGGTTCGGTGCAGCATGTCTTCATCTTCCATATTACTCTGTTGCTCATCATTTCATCAGGCACTTTCTTTCTTGCCATATCATCCTTCACACAGTCCATCCGTCGAATCTTTTATCTTCCTCTACTCTTATAATCCACATTTATACTTACAACTTTCCAATTAAGTAACCATTTGTGATTGAACACTATCATAAACATGTAGCGAATAGCGATTGACTTCTAAAATAGGTTATGACTGCTCTTCCACCAGAGCCAGTTCAGTATTACATGACATTTCTAGAAGCCATTTTGTGTGTAGTCGCTCCATGTAAAATTCAACTGCATTTGATTATATACTGGAAGCTGACTCTAATACATCGTCATCATCATCATTTCAGCCAAAAGACGTCCACTGCTGGCCATAGGCCTCCCCCAGGTGTCGCCATATTACCCTAATACGTGGAGTTGAAAAAAATATATTATAAAAACAAAAAACCCAACTGCGTAAAAACAAAACTAAAAAGAATAAAATAAGCATCAGAATTTAAAAGCAGAATAGAAGGATCAACAGTCGGGACCCATTCATTTTTGTGACTTATCAAGGAGCTCCCCGTAAAATTTAAATGGGTCCCGACTGTTGATCCTTCTATTCTGCTTTTAAATTCTGATGCTTATTTTATTCTTTTTAGTTTTGTTTTTACGCAGTTGGGTTTTTTGTTTTTATAATATATTTTTTTATTTAACACTTTTTAGTCAGTTTTCATTAACTTCGTTATTAAGTACTATTATAAGACGGTAGATTTCGATTAGATTTTATATTCATTCCGTACACGTAAAAAAATCCGGTTATAAGTAAGTAAGGAATGCGATATTGTTTGTTCTAATAATTTAAATCGTTATATATCCTAAACGGTTTTATAAAATGAAATATGATAAAGGAAACCTAATATTCATTTTCAAATACCTATTCAACGATACCCCACTTGACGTGGTGCGTCGTTTTTTTTTTTTTTCATTTTGACAATATGGCGACTAGTTGTTACTATAGTGAGTATTGTTTACTGTAATGTTTTTAGTGACACTCGCGAGGTCAAGACGAATCGATTGACGTACGGATCATCAAAATCGGCCAAGGCGTTTGGCCTCTACAGTGCCACATAGGAACAAACATACATACATACATACATACATACATAGACTGATAAACACATAACCCTTCTTTGCTTTGCGCAGTCGGGTAAAAAAAGGCGAGGCAGATGATAGATAACGAGGTATTGCAGCTACCTCCTCAATGCAGTACTGAAGACAAAAATAAACACTCCACAGTCGATATCAGTAATGCACTTGTCTATGAGAGTCCTCTAGATCTCGATAACACATCACTTGAAATATAATCCATACAGATTTATTAGTTTGAATGAATTATCGTTATCAACTTTAGTGCAGGGAGATATTATCATGTTTGGTTGTATCTACATATTTGAACATCGTCTTACTTGACTGTGGCGGTTAAAAGGTTAACGATGTTATGGATAGGTTCTCAGGCATATGATATGGCAAGAACATGTATCGATTCCCCATTGCAGAAATAATGATTTGTTCAAACTCAAAGCATGTATTGCTTGAAACTGGTATATTTGAATACCATTTTCAATCACTGTGAATTGTCACAAATAAAAAGACGAAACCACAGTCCCGACAAAAGGCATAATAACTGTGAACAAACTTTAGCTACCCATTCCAAAGCGTACATTTCTTGGAGAAGAATTGGCAAAAATACTTTATCTAACGTAGAAGCATCTCTAGCATTGACTGATGTACCTAACGTGAGGCTGGGAGATCAAAAATGGTTCTTTCTGGATTCCTGTAAAATTCTGGTAGGTACTCATCTACACCCGGTTTCACTGGAAGCCATCTACAATATAGTTGGAAATATATATATACTAGGTAGATGATGGTTTACCTGGATTGCTATATCACACACAACGCTCTGAAACTGGTACACGCAATAGATTTTATAGAGCTGTCATATTATAATACTGATAGCTTAGAAGAATATCCTGAGGATATAGATAATGATAATGATTTTCGTAATACAAACCCACGTATCCATCATAATTTAAAACAGAATAGTGCCAGTAATGTCCTTGTCAACACTTGCCTTGATGATTGTACACCTACGACTGAAATTAACTATAAATGTGAACGAGCATTGGACAATAGTCGGTTAGACTCGATTAATATTAATCGAGGCAGGGGTCAGGTTGGTGAATAGGTAGGAGCTAGGAGCTATTAGCTAGACATGGTCTAAGAATTATTGATGTGGTTGCAATTTACGTTTGGAGACAAACGGTCTAGTACAGATCTTGGCAGAATATGTCTCGTTCAAATAACACAGAGAAAGACATCTTCACGGAGTTTTACAATTCCATAAGAATTTGCTTTCAATTTTTATATATGGGTTTTTTCCCAGTGAAGGCGCATAAAAATCAGCATGTATTTTTTCTGAGCTGCTTCATTATCATAACTAAGTTGAATTGTCCCACTGTTGGGCAAAGGCCTCTAAAGAGATGAAAAGAAAGGAAGACCTTTTCAACGCAATTCTGTATTTTACTAGTATGTGTGCATGACAACTCTTCTCGGTTTACTTAGCTCCTTGATCTTCCTCGGAAATTATAGGCAACCACGTCATTTAGTCACAAGACAAGACTTTCTTCATGCCTACATTACTCAACTGATTCACTAAAGTACTGCAACTACTTGGATTACTCACAAAATCTGACCTACCTTTACTGCATCAATTTCAAAACAAATATTGCGTAAGTCCAGTCTACTGGTTACGATACTCGAACCTGGTGGTGGGCGGATGGGTATCAGAATGCCACCGCCCACCCACGTCCTGCCCTACCACTGGCTATTTAAGTATTAACCTGGTGCTAAACCGGTGGCTTATTAGCTGTACTGTACTTATATGGTACTAGCTGATGCCCGCGGCTTCGCCCGCGTGGATACTGTAAAAACAATCCTTGATGCGGATTATATATCATTCTAAAATTTCAGCTCGATCGGTGCAGAACTTTTTGAGTTTTTGAAGCGTACACAAACCAACATAACATTTTTATATATATAGATTGATAAAAAGGTGGCAATAAAGTTTTTATCTATCATTAATACTTGTGGTAGTAAGTACTCCAATAATACTTTATTTATTTAAATGAAAACGGTAATCTAAATTGCATTTTTTCTTGGCTGCAAACTTACAGTCGTTAAAGAAATACGAGTCGCCGTCAAACCCTCTCTTGAATCAGTCGACACCTCGTTTCCTCTTGTTGTCACCAGCCCGTATACTTATAGATTAAAGAGAATTGCTTTAATAGAATCACTACCATCGGTATAGGGGAGATAATTTATTGAATCAACAAGTTGTACTATCACATCAACACACTTGAGAATAGTTCATGCCGTTATTTCAAGCAAAAGGTGACTTACAGATGTCATCGTCGTCAACATTCAGCTGCTGTATTAAACGTGGTTATCTACTGGGCCCAAACCGTATACTATGGAAGTAGAATCCACACGAAAAGAAGAAGAAGAAGGCAAAAGATATCCTCTGCAGGATATAAGCCTTCCCCAAGAATCTGCATAAAACCTGGTTCTAGACTTTGTCCTCCTCTGGACTAGCTCATCTATTCACCTTATGAGTTATGAGATCATACAGTTGAGTAGACGTGGCGCTTTCATTATTGTCATCAATCTCCTGCTCTTAGCAGACTTTATTTGGGGTCGGCACAGCATGTCTTCTTTCTCTATACTTCCCTAAGTATCACCACTTGTAGATGTTAATAATAGTATCGTCAACCAAAAAAATCTTGAATGAATGTAGTCTTAATTTCCTCAAGTTCAAGACCAGCATGAAATATACGTAAATTATGTTCATTGTGTAAACTTGTACAGTATTGTACTAGGTAAGTACTTTGTACAATGATTTTATCGGCTTTTAAACCGTGTGCACGTGTCTTAACGTTTAGTGGGACTATGAGTGTGACTATGATTCTTTGTTTAGTTTTTTATTCTGAGATTCCGTCATTGCATCTATCGAATATTGTGTTCAAGCCTCTAAAGCAGGAGTTCTGATAACATTATTTTTAGGGTGCGTTAAAGTAGCCTCCATAATTGACTAAATAATATATCGTCATTTTAGGAGATTCAGTCAGCAGTCCAACCTAGTCTATAGTATTCAAGTGTTAATCCGCCCTTGCCTCGATCGGTCCTTGGATGGGTGACCACTAATTTTATAACGAGTTTCCTCCGTGCTTCGAAAAGTACGTTGCAAGTTTGTCTCGGCTATCATTTGTAGATCTTTGACTGTCGTTACAGGTGGTCTTACAAAGTGGTATCGTATCCACCTAGTACTTACTGGGTTGTAGAGGTCAGATAGCCAGTCGTATCATGTAAATACTGGTCTTCAACTGCATCAAGTCAGGCTGGAAGCCTATCCCAACATAGTTGGGAAAAGGCTAGGATGATGTTCTGCCTCCAGTTCACCCTGGGTGTCTTTCTCTCTAAAACCTTGCTGCCTAAGCACGGTATGATCTAATCTCCAATTGCTCTCTCTCTCTCTCAGGTCCTGATGATGAGTGTCAAGGAACTACCGTACCACCTAAGTGACACTATCTCAGAGCAAGAAATCGTCGCGTGTCGCTGGCCACGTCTAGAGAATACTAATACAGTTCGTGGCGCCAAAAGTGCGTATGTGAGTTGAACGCAAAAATTAAGCCACAGACGTCATAGTCTCCGTACTCTTTGACCATTACCCTCAATCTTATTTGATTGATGACTGCGAAATTACAGTTAAAACACCACATTTTTTTCTTGCACAATATCATCTGTCTAGCCTTAGCCCAACTATGTTGGGGTCGGTTAATAAACGTACTATTGATGATAAGATGGAGCGACTGCCTATCTGACCTCCACAACCCAGTTAGTTCTGGAGAATACGAGTCTCCTTGGTAAACTTTCGGCCAATGACTACAGCAGCGACTGATTCTGAGTCAAAGATGTAAAAATGATCGCCAAGTCCAACGGCTTAACGTGCTTTCCAAGGCACGGAGTAAACTCGGTATGTAATTGGTGACCACCAATTCACAGACCAATCTAAGAAAGCGCGGCTTGACCTGAAGATTGATGCTGCTGTTTCTATCTAGCCACAAGTTCCTTTCTCTCCTCTCTTGAAAAATATTGTTTGAATAGTCCGAATACACAGTTCGGTCTCTCTACTGCCTAATGATTAGGCAGTAGAGAGACCGAACTGTGTACCGAGATTAGGCCCTAATCTACCTATTAACATTATTCTAGGATTTACCTAAGCTCCAGAATTCGACGATAATACATAATTATGCACAAATATTATGTACAGTTTCTAGTACATGCTCCAAATAACCGTGAAGGTTGATTCCATTCGAAAATAGTTTTTTATTCGGCAATGAGACTGGAATGCTTATCGAGAAGTTTTATAATACTTTCTAGAGAATTTTGCGAGGGAGCTAACGCAGCATCGTGATTTTCCTTAAAAAATGTTTTTTTTTTTTCATTTTCCTGTTCAGCTGAAGAATTGCTTGATGAGATCGGGGTAAAATTAACATAACTACATGATTATGAGTATTTTATTTGTCTCTTTCTTATCCTATCTTCCACACATTTCTAACCACTCCTGTTTATCTTTAATTAGCAGGCCTATCAAGTGAGTCTACATTTTTCTGCAATTATTTGTTCCCGTCGTTATTCCGACTGCATGAAGACCGAGTTCGATTCCCGGGTCGGCCAAATCGTTATTGGGTTTTACCCTCAGGAATTCCTCAGCGGCAGCCATTGTTACCTGTTATGTGATTGCTAACCAAGGACCATCCCTCGTACATCTTTTTCATTTATTCAACCAATACGCATATATGAAACAGTTGTCTAAATATTATGTCCACACTTTCAAAAAATAACCTCTCCAAAACTTCCAGTCCCTTTTCATACGGGTTAAGAATCTTAAAAATAACGAAATGAATAATAAGAAACTAACAAAGTGCCACTAGATCTGTCACGAAATTCGATCGTTAAAACATATTTAGTTGCTATGGGAGTTACAAGAAACGTTCAAAATAGATCCAGCGGATGTGCGAAGAACTCCTACACATACACCTTTACAAATAATCTTCTGTCTCCTTCTCGCGTAGAATGTTTTTCATATGTCCGTCTCTCTCTTCGCACCTATGTAGGTGATCTCAAGGAGATTTAGTTCGTAAAAACGGTTTATGAATGAGTGTTAAAGTGTCTGTGTGGGTTGAGGTGATCGATTGGCATTAATTAGTAATGATACTGTGACAACAACGCCATGTTGCTGTGTTTGGATTTAATTTACATTTAGCAGATACTGTTCTAAAATACAGAGTTTTGTTGTACATAATGATTACAGTGATGATTGCAGCAGTTCTTCAAGTTGAAAATCAGGTAGTGGTCCTCATGGGTCAAAGAACCACTCATGCATCTATGTCCCTTTAGCGTGCTGCTAAAACTCTATTTATGCCCTGGGCCCCGAGTCTGCTATTCAATAGTATCAGAATGGTCAATCATTGATCTCATAATTGTTGATTTTGACAAGTTTGGTGTTGTCAAAATCAACATTGCAGTTATGAGATCAATGTTTGACCATTCTGACACTATTGAATAGCAGACTCGGGGCCCTGGTTGGAGGCCTTACACTCAAGGCACCCAAAGGATATGAGGCTGGAGTCTCATAGATTGACTTGAGAGATATTGGCGTAAGAAAAATATGCCTCTGTGCTTAAAATTGGTGTTCTCAAATGATAACTATAAACGCGCACCTATTTCTTGCTACAACTTATTGAAGAGGTTCTCATTATCCGTCCCTTGACAATCGGATTGTTTATTTTGTGCGAGACCACTCAAAAATAGATCGTGAGATAAATAAGTAATGAAGATACAGAAACAAACCATGCCATCCTATCATGAGAGTGGCGAAAACCAACAATCCAATGATGAAGAATAAGATGATTTCAAGCTAAGGACGAAAGAAGAATGGAAATAGGGGGTGCGCCAAAGTTCACCTAAAATTTCAACTCCGATAATTGGAAATCCGAAAATGTTCTTCCTAACATTTTTCATCCTAACGATCGCAATTCCTAAAGTCTCTGTCTCTAATGTTTTAATTCCGAAGCATTCAACTTCATAATGTCAGTAGCAATAAACATCTATTACACTATTATTTGTTTTCCTATATTTTCTCAACATAACCATCTTTTACACTATTATTCAAAGTCATGTCTTTTTTGTTTATATTACTTTTTATTCATAATAATCAGTATTATAAAAGGTCCCATTAAAATAGGTGGACAAAATTTTAGAAATCATTTAGACCGCTAAAATAAGGACAATAGTAAAAAAAATATATAAGAAAAAGACATTAAAATACCTACTTTTATAGGATGAGTTTGTTCTAGAGTGCCGGCAATTTATTATTTTAAGTCAAAATAAAATCACTTTTTAAAGTGTTTTTTTTTTTTGTTTAGGTGTCTTTAGTTAGGCTTACTAAACGCTGTGTTAAAATTTGTCCACCTATTTTAATGGGACCTTATATACTATGCAAAGATATCCATAGGTTAGGATAGGTTAGAACTGTGACCAACTACGCGCGAGCCGAGCGAGCGAAGCGAGCGGTGCCGCGGCAGCGGCCGGCGAGCGCTACCTGGAAATTGGTCGCGAAATTTTTCTAAGTATTTTTTTCATAGTGCCCCCAAGACGACACTCTGACCTGAATTTCATTCATTTATTTCATTTCAAGACAAAAATCAGTGAAACGACCTTTAATTCTAAACAGTTCTACGAGTGAAAATATTATGGTAAATATGTTTAGGGATAAAAACGTTAGGATAAAAAACAGTAGGAGTTGAAATATGTTTACAATAACGATATTATGAATTAAAATTTTCGGAAACATGAGTGTTAGGAACATCGCCAGTAGCATTACAAATAGTAGGAATTCAAACTTTAGGATGAAAAATTTTAGGAGGAGTGATCATTCGGATTACAAATCGTTAGGAAGAACAATTTCGGGTAAAAAACTTTAGGTGAGCCAATATGGACCCGGAAATAGGATTATCAAAAAAAACTAAAAGCATAAACAAGACGAACGTTTAGACAGACCAAAAGATCTACGAGTTTTATGAACCTTTAGTACCTAAGTCTAAAACAAGCGAGAAGATAACGCTTCACAGATAATCCATTATAACAAGCATAGCATTTTTATGACTTCATTGTATACCAACAGAATACATCACAAAACCGGTTACGAGACAGACGACCGAAGAAACCGCGAGATCGCCATTTTCTAATCTTTTTATACTGTTTTTGAAACATTTTGGGATCAATATTAGGAATGCATTTTTTGCACGCTCAGACGTTTTGGTATTTATATGCTAATGCGACTGTTAATTATAAATTCTAATATGAAGAAGTAGAATAATTTATAAGGAAGTAAGCGCATCAGTGAGATCACCATTCACATCATCATGGCACTGCTTTATCTTAGATTGTTTTAATCAATGGCAATTATTATAATTGTGATAAATTGTCAATTAAAGTTGGCGACAGAGGAAGGACGACGTGGGAATTTGATGAGACTTGAGGCTATCTCTCAGAAATCTTAGCGGATTTTAATCTCTCAGTTTAATTTCAAGTCTCAGTTTTATTTTTATTATTCAAGTTCTGGGAGGCTGTTAATTTGGATCAGACTTCGCAATACACGATAAACATGGCCTGTCAAGGTCCCAGACTCGAATATTTATAACAGGTCCCGAAGTAGTCCCTTGGGGTAACCCAAAGTGATTTGTGTTTGCTTCCTTTAGTTACGTGCAACAGCTTGATATTTTTGTTAGAAATTAAATATTGGTATTTTGTCTCACTATACAATGACGATACTGCTTATTATTAGTCTCCTGATGACCATGACGGACAAAAGACGCGCTTAAATGCCTCAAATTAATATTTTTAAGGGACATAATTTTTTCAGCAAACATTACTGGCGAAATAATGGCGTCGTCAACATAAGTCGTCCCTGACTAACATTTCAGGAAATAAACAGACATAGTGCGTGTGAATTTTTTCAGCGACAAAATTAAACTTCATTAACCATTCAAATAGGAGTTACGTCACGTAATTAAAAAGAGTCGTAAATAGTATGATAGAAGATAATTTACGTTGTGGCGCTTACTAATAAAGCCAAGGTTATCAGGCAGTCTGGCCCCGCAAAAAATAAATTTAGTGCACGCAGAACATGAGAAACCGGTTTTGGATAATGTAACATTTATAACATCTCGCTGGAATTCACCGAAAAGGTAAGCAGAGCAATATTATAATCAGCTTATGTTTCCACAACTGGGAACTGGGACAAAGGCTATTTCAACGAAAGAGAGTGAGCTTGTTTTCACCATAATTATATATTATGTCTATGGCGGGTTATTCACATGAACTTGGATTACAAGGATTATTCGTTCCAGAACATTTTCCTCACGATATATTCCTTCACCGTTTTGAGAGAAATATATGCACCTGTCTGGTTTTAAAGTTTCACTCACACCCATCAATTTGTGGCCGAATCCACTGGTGACGGTCCGAAACAGCCTATTCCTGAGAGCTCTTCGGCGTTTCACACCGCGGTCCGAACCACTCGTGGTGCGAAACGACGAAACACCCACCACACCACTGCACTGCTATGTTTCCTATAAAATCGAACCTATTGGCCGCAATACGATATCCAGACTCAGATTCGCTTAAAAAAACAGAATGACAAAGAATACAACTTTAGTCAACCTGAAATCTTCTCCCAGTATCCTCAGATTCCATGCCAACCACACTCAGCTGGCAGACATTGGTTTTGCGGTCTAGTCTAATGCAGTCTTATAATTATTATTACTAAGAAGTTTTACTCCATTGTATTTTATCCACAGATAACAGCCCAAATTCGTCCACTGCTGGGTATAGACCCTCTCTTTGTTTGTGCCAATACTATTTATAAAGAAACATAGTTTATTGCTAACTTCTTGATAGGAAGCATAGTAAATATTTCATTTTAATGGATTTTTTATCGTTCACGATCTAAACTGTGTTGGTTGAATGGAACCGTTAGACGATTTAATAGAAATATATAAAGTAAGCATTGTCCATTGTGAATTTGTGATTGTCTGATGGAAAAACTTAATAGAAACGATAGATCACTCTGATGATCTTTTGTGACAAACAGATACCAGAAGTGGATTTTGTTGAATCGCAAGAAAATTTCCAACATAACATAATCACTGGGAGAAGCCGAGGTGTACCCACATTTCGCCAGTTATGTTTAAGCCCCATGTAACGGGCAATCAACCGGGTAAAAATCCAGGCTCTGCTACTGAAAACGTTAGAATCGAACCCAAGACCTCAAACTCAAAATTAGATTAACGAGGTTGACATTGACATTTCAAACAGGTACAAATCGGTCACATTAACTTGAGACGCTTTTTTGGGGGGGGGTATGAGGAACAGGGTGTAAAGTTCCTCATCCCCCGTTGAAAAGGGAGGATCCTACGACCGGACGGGCAGTTAGCCCGCCGGACACAACACCCGTCCAACAATACGTCCGTTTGTCCGTCAATGACAAATGGGCCGAGTCCCTGCCGTGGGTATTGCTTGGCATAAGGAGCGCATTCAAAATGGATGTCCAGGCGTCTTCTGCCGAACTTGTATACGGCGAACCGCTAAGGCTCCCAGGAGAATTCTTCTCACCCAGTGATGACGGAACGACTGACATCACGGACTTTACCGCGCGCATCCGCCAGTTTGCACGCAACTTGCAGCCAACTCCAGCTTCCCGTCACAGCAAAGCAAGCATTTTTATTTTTAAGGATCTGCAGACCACGGATCACGTCGGGGTCACCAGTTTGGGGGGGGGGGGTATGAGGAACTTTACACCCTGTTCCTCTACCCCCCAAACGCTTGACACTAGACGCAGAGATGCGTCAAGTTAATTTGACCGTGATATATAGGTAAGTACATGTTTGAAATATACCTCGTTGGTCTAGTCGTGGTCTAGTTCTCGCAAAACCAACTGTTTGCTAGTACTACTCTATTGAGTTTTGTAACTCATATCACCAATTCATTCGACTATGTTCATTTAATTTAAGATTGAGACCAATCAAATTGTTCTTGTAAATTGACCTCTTAAATCTATTAGATTACCGAGTTGTGTTCATTCATTTTATTGACTGTATACAGTTGAAGTATTATTGGGATTTCACCGGATGAGAGAAGAACAGGAATTGAGGATGTGGCGACAATTTGAGGAAGCCAATGCCCAGCTGTGGACGTATTTCGGTTAAAATGATGATAATACTTATTGTTTTGAAAGTCAGCCATGAGGAGAATTAGGTATACAGTATACATAGATATCAGACAAAAAAAAAGGAATTTTAACATTAAAAGTAAATTAATCATACTTATATTGACAAGAAACAGCACAACAGCATGGCCAACATTCTCTACCACCATCATCAAGGCCTTCAGCGGCTGATAAGTATTGGGAATTCCCCAGCCAAAAATAGCACGACGGACAACTTTACTTACACCCAATCGTGCACCCAATACATTAGCAAAAACAGAACAAAAGATATCTAAAACGCGTTCCGAATTTCTATCATTCTCCGGCAAGCGAAATCCAAAAATATCTCTTTGTGTTGAAACAATTTATCCAAAATAAAACACAATTTCACCAGAGCTGTGCCAAAATTCCCAAGCATGTAGTTTAAAACTGGATTCTTGATTTTTTGGTTCAATAAAGAAAATTTGTGGAAACGTACTGGACGCACTAGAATCCATTGAACTATTTTTTAAACTACGAGATATATAACATGTATTTTATTTATTAAATGATCTTGGAAACTTGGTCTTTCTTTCTCATTTTTCTGGTCATTAGGACACCTCTTTAAATTTCTTCGACACATCATCAGCCTTCAGCAGTCCACTGCAGGACATAGGCATTTTCAATCGCACGCCACTCATCTGGATTCTCGGTAACACTCATCCAGTTGCTACCACGACCAATCCCGATAAACAAGGCGAAATTTATAGTTTGCCTTGCCATGTTTGACAGGCTCGATCCGATTCTGCCTCGATAGTCAATTTACACTCTTCGGTTTTAGGAAAACTGCATCTTCCGTCCAGAATTTCTTCTTTAAGAGTCTTTGGATCTTTAAGTGTAGCACCAACGTGATCAAAATAAACCATAGTATAAAATCTAGACCAGGCTAGTACAGACGTATGATGTAACTTCCTGATCAAACCACGGATATGAGCAGCCCCAGTTGGCAGCCACAGCCGCAGGTAACAGAAATAAACTAATAGTATCACTAATTATAGCCCAACACGTCATTTCGGGGAACACACATGAATTGGCATTATGTTTTGTAGTTTCTTTGTTCTTTTCGTCTTTTGAATCAGTGTTTATTTACGTAATTTCACCGTTTTACTTTTAGAGTCTGAGTTAGTTGATGTTTTAACATTTAAATAAGTACGTCTGACATTTTAAATAAGTATGTCTTTCTTAGCAAGTTGATTTTTTGCTCGAGACAGACGTGACTATGTTTTTTTTGCTTCCGTGATAATATTATTACTGACATTTGACTTAACACTTGTTTTTATGTTGGTAGATTCTGTTTTAAAACACTCATTAGATTGTTTTTATTTCTCAACGTTTCTTTAATTTAAATCACATCTTAATTTGTGGTCCTTCGAGTCAAACTCCGAAAGGGCTACAAGCTACAATCATTCGTTCATACTCAAAAGCCATAACTCAACCAACATGTTACATGTTTATCCACAGTTTCGAGAAGACCCTGACACAAATAGTTATTTGAGCCGTAACAGCCAAGCTTACTAATGTATTCCACGTACAAGACTAGACATCGAATGACCTTTTGAGGATTCGAGGAGGGAAAAACTTACACAGTATATTCGCAAGGTCATAAATTACTTTTAATGGCTCCAAGGAAAGAATACTAATATAATACAGACAGTAATAGATCTTGTGGAGTGATTATTGTTGAATAACAGAACTCAAAAGCTCTTGTGTTAGAATGGTAGCAATTGCGAAGCGTCGATCCCACTTCTGTTTTGCAGTTCGATGTGCTATTTTCATCGGTCAATTTATCAAAGTAATAATAATAATAATAATAATAATATTCCACAACTATCACACAACGCCATCTAGTCCCAAGCTAAGCAGAGCTTGTGTTATGGGTACTAGACAACTGATAAACATACTTATATATTTCTAAATACATACATATTATAGATAAATTACACCCAGACACAGAACAAATGATCGTGCTCATCACACAAACATTTGTCCTGGGTGGGAATCGAACCCACGACCTCCGGCATAGCAGTTAGGGTCACTAACCACGAGACCAACAGGCCAGTCATGTATTCGGAAAGCGCGTCAGAATGTTTGGGTGGACTGAGCGGTATTTCTCGGCTTTGTGCGAAAACTTCGATACAATAAACATAGCAAAAATAACTAGTTTCATTTATATGTGTTTTGTTTTTCCCGTCATATCTATCAACACTTTCTATTTTATTATGATTTATTTAGCATATATTTAGAAGCTTTTTTCCAACGTTATTGAACTCTGCCCTTGGATTCTGATAACAACACGTCGAAGTCCTCAAATTCATAATGGATAGTCTGGCGCAGAATCAAATCTAGTGTTTCGGGACAATCGCCAAAAGTGATTCCTAGAAATTCGTCAATAGCAATATTGAACGAAATGACGGCACGAGATGTTTTCATTTGTTTACACATTTAGAGTCAAATGTTATGATAATTTATTTCACCACGTGGATGGAGCAAGGACATTGCATCAACTATCATTTTGTGCTCATAATCATCGTTTAAATCACTTATACTATTTTTTTTTTCTGGTACTTATCCTTACTGGCTATTGGCCTTTTTCGGGAAACTGTCTACAAAGCTAGGTACAACATAGTCCGATAAGGATCCTCCGATGAAATACAATGCGAATGCGATTTAGGATCCACAGCACAGCTGATGATGCTCCTTGTGTAAAGTAACTACACCTGCACCTTGAGGGACCATTCCAACGCTAATGCATAGGTAGGTATATCCTTTACACCCTGTTTCTCAGACCTCCCCAAACATAATTATATCGAAAAGGCAGAATTCTGGTCGTAATTCATTAAATCTTAAAGGAATCATCGACCAAACAAAAAAGAAGATCCACAAAACGTAGGAGGTATGTTTAATTTGGCACTTTATTTCGGTACTCATGAAGGTATTCATAAGTGCCTTCGTCATGTCGACAGACGTCAATTGAATTGCAATTAGAACATTTGCACAATAAATCGCCTCATTAGCGCTAAAATGTATTGTGTTTAGTTAAATGTTCGAGACTCTTGAACATTCCATAAGTAAACATGGCACTTTCTATTTAAATACCACAATCTTGCAATATGTTAATTGAATCAATTTTATTTGAATACTTGGACGAGTGGTAACGTATGCAATATGTTTTGAATCTTTACTAGGATTCAGATTGCATTCATTGCATTTGCATCTCAGTAAGTCAGTACCCCGATTGGGTAAGATACTTTTAACCGCAACTCCAGGAATTTAGAAATTTCTAATCTACTGCTTTATTTGTAATCCAGGTACAAGAGATATTTTGGTTGACAACGTAATTATAACACTTCGAATGTCATTCAACTCTCAAAATGATGGCGTTGTACTTGTACGAGTAATGTAAGTGTGTTTTGCAAGTACCCCGCAGTTTTGCATTTACTCATCATTGGTCTTAAGTACAGTAGTAAGTACTTTGTTTTCATTATCTCCTTCATTTGTCCGTTTATGTTAGTCAAAATTTTCATTCTTCAACATCTACCTAACCTTTTTCAAAATTATCTCTTTACCATTTAAAAATTGAGTTGTTCCTGTCTGATCCCCCAAACCGATCCACTGCCAATATTTTTATTTTGTTTATTCCTTTCTGATCCCCTATTGACGTAACAATTCAAAAATCGCTTCTTAGCTCGTTTTCGTTTGTTTTGTCTTCGTGTCCTCCTTAACACCTAAAAGGAATCAAATGACGTGATCCCCAGTCGTACCTACACTTATGGCAAAATAGTATTTGTTTTCCTCAAACACATCAATGAAATGAATGACGATGGCTTTGACAGCCATGAATGATACAGGATACTTACGTCAAACGATATACATAGGTAAGCCTGTTTCTCACATCAATGGAGAGATAGTTCTTGGAATAAACAATGATGCTGTCACTAGTCAATGTCATAGCCTCGCAGGACCAGTAGCTACTTACCAAGATGACTGGTTAGTTATTTTGTTTTAAATTGAATATGGTTTGATGGATGACAACATAGTTTATCATTATCATGCCTGTAATTCTCTAAACATTAGGCACAGGACGAAGTATTATAATTATCTGTGTCACAGGTATCTACATTCATATTTCGGCGATTGTCGTTACATTAAGTCCCATGCGTAATAGGGGGCCAGTCCATTGCCATCAACTAGGCCGATGTCCTGACTTAGAACTACTGAAAAATTGCAGATGGATTACATCAATGGAACTCTATGTGGAAGAACTATTCGTTCTCTTTGTGTTTATTCGTTCTCATTGTCGTTGACCAAGATTCAAAAATCAACACACTTTGTTGGATGCCATGGACTGACTTGACTTTTTTATGAAAACCACAAGTGTTTTCTCCAGCTCTTGTTGGTTTTGCAAATAAAACTTAATGAGGCCAAGAATGTTTTTGTTTGATTCGCTTCAAAATTCTTCTCCAACCCAGTTTCCGTTATTTTAGATACTAAAGTCACAGCTAAAGTATTACGAATGCCGTCTAATACGTCTAATACCACAATCCTAGTATGATCCATGTCGATGGTCGGCAGTGGAAGCGTGGAAGTGTGCCAAGTTTTAATATTAGCGGCCTGGTTGGCTGATGTCATCGGCTCAGCTTTAATGTTTAGGTACTCACGGAATCGGTAACATATTGTTTTTTAACGTTGCTTGCGTGATTAGCGAGAGCATGAGAAATGAGGAGAATTGAGGACGTTGGCTAAAGTTGGCTTTCAAGTGCGGTTTGAGAAAGTATTAGCTTCTGTTTAGTAACTTAGCGAGTTCTGGTGGTGGTCAATGTTTGCGTGGTGATTGGAACTTTAAATTATTTTGATGGTAGTCATGTTTTACCACCGAATTTCCTTCGTACCTCGGAAGGCCCGAAAGTCTACAGTACTAACTGAAATTTGAAGGTCAGATCAGATAGGCAGTCGCTTCATGTTATGTTATGTTCAGCATAGGTATGCGATTAGACTGATAGTCAACCCCCCAACATAGTTGGGAAAAGCTAGTCAGATGATGACCAGGTATCGTGGAAGAAACAGCTGAATAAGAATGTGAAGCTCTTAAGAGCGTAGACGGGCTGCGTATAATATATGTATATATAACTATTGCCGTCGCGCTGCGCTCTAGCAACCGGGCGGTATCAATATGTGAGTGCGATAGAGACAACTGCAGCTCAGAATGATTTTACCTATAAAAAACCTTGACCGATCGACTTTTCGTATTCTCCTGTTTTCTCCTCGAAACCTAAGCCAATTAAATTATATTTGGTATCAAAATTTAAAGGAAGAATAGATCTATGCCCCTATTACTTGTTTTTATTTTAAAAACTTTTCAATTTTCTTTGGTAGTCATCTGATTACGTAGGTAAAAACGGGGTATTTTTTTAGGTTTTTGGTAAGTCATATTTATTTTTGTAATAAATTTTTTGAAAAAAAAAAAGACAGGGGCATGCCTTCAATAGACCTGGATTTTTATAAATAAAAACGATTACTCTAGAGGCATTATCCAGGAAGAGAATAGGGAATACATTTGTATGGAAAAATGCAGCCCGTCTATGCTCTTAAAGCCGTTATTAAGTCACTTAGTCAAAGTATTTGGTCATCTATTTTATCGTCCTTCCTACCTCTTGGAAAACTAGAGACAAACTATATCAAAGAAACATCTGAGTCAGTTGTTTTGTACCAAAGGTTCCATTCTATAAAGGCAAAACCCAACAGAGTCAACATAACAGTACAGAAAAAAACCATCTGTGGTGACAACTTAAATGAGTAGAATTCTGACTCAGAAAACCTTGCGGTTAGTGATTACCACAGCTGCCGAAGGATGCATGAATCTTAAATAATGACAAAAACATTATTTTCACAAAAATAAAGAAGCAAACTGTGCATTTAATAAACAAATTCGATGATCTTATATGCTGACGCACTCCTTGCGGTTTCCAATATATTATGTTCTCATGCGCGTTTTGTAATTCACTAAAATAGCGCGTGAGCAATGCATTTTAAGATTGTGTAAATGAGAACAAGGCTCTTCGAATCCTGGAATGACCTAAGATGTGCTGATGCAAATAAGTTTATTGCTTTTTTGTTATTTTAATTTTATTTACCATGATGATGGATTTTGAGAATAGTGTGATTCAGTTTCAGTTGGAATTAAATAAATATGATTCGCTTGAAAAACTTAAATTAGTTTTATTTAAGTAGGTAAATTAATATTGTTATCCGCGCTTCTAAGTTATTCGTTTATTTCCAAGTAATGACCAGCTGTAACTATAAAGTGACATTGAAAACTAAAGACAATTTAACGATCTGATGAACTGGTTATTTTTTAAATAAACAAACGCAGTTGAAAACTGACACGTGTTTTTCTCTAAATACTGAAGACCCTGAAATCGTCAGAAGTCCATTGTCCAGTTATGATGAACTCGGTACTTTTAGCGACAGTGTTCCAGAAAATATCCTATTCTTAAAGAAGTAATTTCGTGATGTTGGTTATTTTATTTTTACCCAATACAAACTGGGTTGTGCTTGTGTAAGTCAGTTAAACAGCTGCTCCATGTAAAATACTGATAAGTATTCAGATTCATCGGGTTAGACTGCAAGCCGACCTCAACATTGTAGCCTTATCCGGCTAGGCAGATAATGATGGTAACTTTTATCTAACTGCAGCTTCGAACTGCAGAACTCAGAACTAATGACGATCACTCAACTGACTGACTTACTTGACTTAATGTCCTATGTCCCCTAGATGGGGCAGAGGGCGTCGATAGATGTCCTCCATCGCGATCGGTCTTGAGCTTCACGTTTCATCTCACTCCACGTCATTCCGATGTTCGCCGCTTCTGCCAACACGGTGCGACGCCAGGTTTGACGAGGACGGCCACGCTTTCTTTTCCCTTGGGGATTCCAGTCCAAAGCTTGTTTGGGTATGTTGTGTTCGGGGTCCCTTCGGAGCGTGTGGCCAATCCATCTCCACTTCCGACGCTTGATCTGGAGGTCGATCGGGCTCTCGTGGCATTTCTCCAAGAGTTCTAGGTTGGAGATGATCTCGGGCCAGTAAATACCAAGAATGCGACGAAGACAGCGGTTAACGAAGACTTGAATTTGACGTGAGATGACCTTTGTTACCTTCCACGTCTCGCACCCATAAAGCAGCACGGATTTTACATTGGACCCGAATATCTTAAGTTTGATCCTTCGGGTCAGTTTCCGCGACTGCCACTCAACGAAGGTAGGTAATAGCTTGAAAGAAATATAGCACTAACAATAAATATTAAGTAATTAAATCTCAGTCATTAAGATTCATATTAATGAGAAGACTCATACAAAATGATTGACTAATAAATCTGTCATTCATAATGGCGAAGTAAAAACCCCATTTGGAAAAAACATCATTTACAGGTTCAGAACCTTGTAAGCTACTACGTGACTACTAGCATATATGTTCCAAGAAATCTTGGTGTAAGATGACTGGGTTCATTTCTGAATAAGTAAATTCATAATTAATTTAATGGTCCTTTGAAACGCACCTCATCATCTGCCTAGCCTTTTCCCAACTATATTGGGGTCGGCTTCCAGTCTAACCGGATGCAGCTGAATACCAGTATTTTACATGGAGCGTCTGCCAATCTGACCTCCACATCCAAAGTTAATACTGGCTAATATGATACCTTTTGTAAAGACTAGTTATCAGACTTTCAGGTCACCTGTAGCTGTAACGACTGCCAAATATCTATCTTTTGACGGCACGTTTGGCGCAGTGGCTCAAGCAATGGACAGCTGCGCTGCGTGTCGCGGGTTCGATCCCCGCACGGAACAAATATTTGTAAGACCTGCAGATAGTTGTTCCGGGTTTGGGTATTTGTGTATGTGAGTTTAAATGTTTGTGAACGCACCCACGATACAGGAGAAATTCCTAGTGTGGGGCAACGTTTAAAAATAATAATAATAATAATAAAATCTACGGCAGCCGGGAGCCCGGGAGCAACAGCTTAACGTGCTTTCCGAGGCACGGAGGAAACTCGGTATGTAATGGGCGGTCACCCATCCACAGACCAACCTAGTCAAGCGCCGCTTAACCTAAAGATCGACCCGAGTGGCAACCTATAACATTTAGTTAGAGAAAGAGATTTGACAGTTTACAGACACAGTTATAAAACTGAGGTCACACGGTCATCCTTTCAACATTGCTTACACTCAATTCATAAGTAAATACACCCACACCAAAAAAATAACCTTAACCGATCATAAAACCATATTTTAAAACTGTATAATGCATGATTTACAACGAAAACATGGGCGTAGTAGGTGTCAATATAAATATGGCCTTACACACCTAAAGGTCTGCCCACCTTGTTCAAACAGCTGTCGTCGTGGGGGCGACAGGAAACGTACATAGACCTACATTCAAACAAACGATTTAAATAGAAATAAGGAATACATATTACATTAATTAAAAACTATAAAATAAACTAAACTAACAATAAACTATAAAAAGGCATCGAAATACTGCTCCTCAACGCTGTCAGCCGGTAATGTGCCCAAAAGACTGGCGGCATTGCCTCGTTGTATGGCAATACTTAGCCTCTGGCCAAGATAGAAGCCAGCCCTTGGGTCACGAGAAGCGTCAACTAATCAAATAGAATAGATATACCCTACTCGAAATAACCTTACTGTGTAGCGGTCGCGTTTACGACTGTTTAAAAGCACGAGATCCTGGGTTCGATTCCCAATCTGTCAAATTTATATTGGGTTTCTCCATCAGGAATGTCTCGTAGTCACGGAGTCTGAATTTGAGCCCGATTGATGGCAATAGGCTTAAATATAACTGGCAAAATGCGGGTGTACCATTAGGTACCGTACACTTCTGCCTAAACCTTCGGGAATTACGGGCATGATGTTATGTTTAATAATTAACCAAGTATTCAATTAAGCATACTTCAAAGTTATCAAACCGACAAGAAGTAACTAATAAGATCAGTTAATTACCAATTTAATATTGACCTCAATGTTTTCTTAGACCATCTGTGAAAATAGAATAGATGAAGATTTAATTAGTATCTCACTAATTAGTAATAATAACATAGCCTAGCAGACAAGTTATATAATCATCTAGCCTTATCCCAACTATGTTGGGGTCGGCTTCCAGTCTAACCGGATGCAGCTAAATACCAGTATTTGGCATTGCCAGGAGCTGATGGAGGCTACTGAAAGTGCCAAACTCGTCGCTGGGCTGACTCAATTTGAATTGTCATCGAGACGCTAAGAAGAGACATGGAGCGACCGACTACCTATCTGACCGCCACAAGTTCACAACCCAGTTAATACGATAACCTTTGGTAAGACTGGTTGTCAGACACACGATCACTGACTAGCTGTCAAAGACCATTATGGCAGCTTTCCGTCCAACCACGGATCAACCTAGGCTAGCGCGGCTTAACCTAAAGATCGATCATCATCAACAGCCTTTAATGTTCCCACTGCAGGGACTCAGGCTTCCTCTCTAGGAGAGTGATGGGCTATAATCCACTACACGGGCCCAGTGCGGGTTGACAGATGTCACATGTCTTCGAATTTTTTGGTTCTTCTAAGTTATGGCGGTTTCCTCACGATGTTTTTCTTCACTGTTTTGAGAGAAAGATCGATACGAACGGCTATATTATTGACCCACGAACTCCTCCTGCCTTCCTATATCCCAAGAATAATGCTTAAGAGGAAACGCGAGTGGTCTTTTCTCCATACAAACGCTCTCGCCTGTTTTCTTTTTGGTTAATGACCCTAGAGCAATGGTTTTTTACAGAATAATAAATATTAACTGTTTCTATGCCCCTATGTTTTCCTTTTTGGTGATAAATTATTTTTATAAGCACTAGAACCCTCAAAAAATGCTCAAAATTGCTTGTTTAAATCGCTGTTAACAGAGTCCTAGTGTACAAATTTGACAACTATTAACGAAAAAAGAAAAACATAGCGGCGTAGTATATAACCTCCTTATTCATTGTCTAAAATATCTTTTAAATTGGTTCAATATTGGAGGAGGAAATAGGCGAGAGCCAAACCTCGAATTCTAACTTTTTTCTACAGTTGTCCTTATCGCACGAATTTGAGGGCAGGAGGACGGAGAGAGACAGCGATAGTAGAAAGAGACAGCACTCGCATTTCCTCTTAAAAGTACAATAATTCCCTCTTTACTTTACCCACATCACGTATTCTATTTGAACGTCCACTTGCACCAGGAGGACACGGTCATTAATCTCGTTAATTAGTGACAAGTGATGCCATCAATTAGCGAACGCACGCCTCCTGACGTCACCCTCCATACGGTAAATGACGGGATTTCACGACTGACCGTAAAATGTATTGGTGTGTACTGCAGGGTTCGATTCCCTCCCAGGTTTTCAGGATATATAATACCGGACTCATAATATATGACTGCCTCGTTGGTGTAGTGGGGGTAGTGGTCGCAAGCGTGACTACTGAGTATGAGGTCTTGAGTTCGATTCCCGGTTCGGGCAAATTGTTATTGGGTGTTTCTATAAGGACTTTCTCAGTCGCAGCTACGGATTTGTGCCCGGTTGATAGTAATAACAGTTTCACCCTCTAACGGGGTGTATAAGGTACGGGTACACCTCTGCCTAACCCTCCGGGAATAACAGGCGTGATGTTATTTTATAAGGCGACCTTCAGAACAATTTTTCCATTCAGAGCAGCTTGGAGTCCTAATTTGAGCTAAGTAATATAATAATAATATAATATAATATTCCACAACTATCACACAACGCCATCTAGTCCCAAGCTAAGCAGAGCTTGTGTTATGGGTACTAGACAACTGATAAACATACTTATATATTTCTAAATACATACATATTATAGATAAATTACACCCAGACACAGAACAAATGATCGTGCTCATCACACAAACATTTGTCCTGGGTGGGAATCGAACCCACGACCTCCGGCATAGCAGTTAGGGTCACTAACCACTAGACCAACAGGCCAGTCAAAATAAAACCGGAATAAGTCAAATAAAACCGGAATCATATCATGTAAAACGCTTATAAAATGTGGTTCTAATAAACCTACATGACCTTAGTAACCCTGAGCGAAAGCAGGTTTTTCTATAGGATGTTATCAGCTTTGGAAGGGCTTGCTTTGCTCGCCCATTCGTTGTTGATAACAATCTTTCAGGCGCCTTGGTTCTAAGACGCGAAGGACCAGAGGTATCTTTGTTTAAAATATCACGCCTGTAATCCACAAAGGGTTTGGCAGTAACTACACCCATATTTCGCCAGTTAAATTGAAGTCCCATGTAATAGGGGGCAGGCCTATTGCCATCAACAGGATGTATCCAAAGACTCCGTGGCTGCTACTGCGAAATTCCTGTTGAAAATTACCCTAAAATGAGTTGACCGATCTAGTACCCAGGACGTCATTCTTTCTATGAAAACACCTTTTTGTACGCTAAATATTTTATCATGAATAGCTTTATCTTTATGTAAATATATAACAATAAAACTAGGTATATGATACATAAGTTTATTTTAAAACGGAGATAAAAACGAAGCATATAAAATTAAGTTTTAAGTGTGTTTCTATAATACCTGGGTGCCATAAAAATAAGTGTTTAGAATTTAAATGTTTCATTCAGAGACCAAATGTTGTTTTTTTCCTTCCAAAGTTGTTTATTTGTGGTCTATATTCTTTTTTTTATGTAGAACTTGCAATAAATCTTATTGGTTTTATTTCCATCGGAAATACTAATATTTCGGTCCAAGGTCAATAAGCTTATGTGATTATAAAAATCGCATCAAAGTAGAGCTATCAATTTAGGAGCATTAAAACTAGTGAAGATTAAATTATGTCATAAAGTGAATGATTACATTGCGTAATGCGATTATAATTAAATACCTACGTTAACAATTTGTTTTTAATACCTTAGGTACGTGAAATCGCGCATAAATTCAACGTGCTCTATGATCTTGTAAGATTAACAGTCATAAATATATTATACTAGCTAAGTTTACCTAAGTCCAAGGTACAATACTGCTAAGTAGAAAGTTTTATCTTAAATCAATGCAACTCACAATATTGTGCACTTGAAAGTTAGCCGCAGGCAGCTTAGATCGTACTTAGTAGCCCTAGACGACTTAAGAGCAGCCTATCGCCATATTTGTGGAGATAACGGCTATACCCCGCCTTAAAAGGCTATACAAGTTACCTACAAGAAAAATCGACCACCTTTATAATACTAACATGCATTTTCTGAAGGTTAAAATTCGTAGATAATTTTAAAAATAAAATACTAAAAAGAAAACTTACCGATTGTTAAAAAAAATTCACTGACACAACACTTCACTTTTAATCACAAAGAACTTCGTATTAAAACACTGCACGGAATAACAACTATCAATTATTTTTATTTGCCATAGATTATTTTTCGTTTTTAATTCGACAGTTCGTTTTTCAAACTGCGCGAGAATGCGTTCGCGCGCGGAATGATGTTGCGCGCGCACTTGTTGAACGACGCGCGGGAAAAGTTGAACGGAAATATCAAGTATCGAGTGAAGCACGCCCACGTCACGATTAGCTAACTTCGCGTCGTTGAATTTTGACAGAAAATTCTTGGAAAAATGAGTCAATTTTGTTTTACATTATAATAAGTACATTTTTTTATTTTGTAAAGGTAACTATTAAATGTAGACAAGTAGATTTTTATGACTATGTAGGTATGTTAGGGGCCTTAGGGGTCATCCTTCACGTGAGCTGTTTTAGGGCACTTTTTTCCCCCTGGGTCTCCCAGCATTGCGTGTAATTTTTGTTAATGAAAAGATAGATAAATAGAATCTGTTTGAGTAAAAAATTCGATAGCAAAATACAAAAATACATGTCTAGCTTAAGATTTTAATTAAGTATTAAAAAAATAGAAATACACGTTCGTTATGATTAAAGAACGACCCCCATTGCGTCTAAAACGCATTGTTGTGTATGATACCATAATATTCCAACTAGAACAATATCCTAAAGATAAGCCATATTTTAAAAACAGACAAGTGTCAGGTCAGCGCAGTCTTATTAGATGTATTTAAGTAAGTTCACAAAGTAAAAATTCAAACTGTATCACTTCTGTTACGGGAGTTAGCAGAAGTCTCCTCAACCAATACTAATTGACATGCGCAACTAATTGTAGCGTACCTACCTACATATTATAATGTAATAAAGTGTACAAATCACGTGGTCTACCACCGCGCACCGTAAAACAAACAAAATTGTAAAAAATACGGTGACACAATTTTCTGCTTCCTAAATGCAAGTCCAGATGGCGCTGAAACAATGTATGATACAAAATGAATGGTGGCAAACAGTAGGATGTTTGTTGAGCCCTCGCGGCCTCGGTTGTTTCAGTTTGTCTGTTTAGATCGTTCTTGCAAGAACGGCTAGAGGGCGCTTACTTCAATTATGTAATAAAAGGCGTGAATCATAAATATTATTATTGTTTTCTTTGGAAAAAGTAAATTATTGATCTTAATGAAAATAATGAAACAATTTCTTATTTAAATCGTATTTTAAACACTCAAGAGCGAACTATAAAAAAACTATAAACAATGATGATCACAATTTTAATAAATTGTTCAATCGAGGACAGTGGTTCTCAACTTTTTCTGCTGCGAGTTGTTCGATATTAAATTAAACAAAAACATTATCATAAAACTGGACGCGCGTGTTAGAAGCAGGGTGATCTGTGAGGCATACGGAATACCTAAATTAGGTCTAAAAAAAAATAGAGCAATGTGGTCAAAAGACCATTAGCTTAACCAGATTAACGGTACTATGACCACATTGACCAAGTAACATTTAGGTAAAACTTTAGCAAATTACCAAACCTTTTTTTTATTAATAATCTCATTCTATAAGAAAATCAGGTACTTGTACGGTAGTAGGTAGGTAAGTACATTATATAGATATCACTTTAACATCACTACATATTATAAAACAAAGTCCTCCGTCGCGTACTCCCGTCTGTCTGTCTGTCTGTTTACCTACAATAAACTCAAAAACTGCTACACACTTAAGAGCCTATACTACCCCAAATTAGCAATCTCTATTTGTGGTGGCTCTAACTTCGTTTGAAATACTGTTAGAATAAATTCTTATCAGCTTGCACTACAAAGCGGTTGTTACGTCTTTCGCTGCGGCCGAATAGTGCGAAATTAGTGGTATTTTGCGATTTACAAAAAAAAACTATTGATTGGACTAAAAAAGTAAAACACTATGATTTTAGTATGTTGCTTGTAGAATTACCTATTTGGCAAAAAAATCAGAACGATGACATACTATTTTAGTATGGTTTTTACTCGCTAAAAGAAATTTTAAATACTTTTACTTTTCATAATATACTTTTACGCATCATAAAACTCACGTTTTATTTCTGTTGACCTCTTAAGGAGTTAAATAGGGGAAGAAAGTTTAATGGGATATTTTTGATAGACGTTACTAACTTGCCGGTATTATTAGATCAATCAAATACGTAGGCTAACCGGAATCAAAAATATTATTCTACATATTTCTAAAAGCAGTTAGTTATCTAGGTACCTAGGTAGAGGTACCTACTGCCTACCTACCTATTAATAAAATTCATGCCGAAGCAAAATTAATTCAAACTCGTCGGTAGGTACCTAACCTAATTATCGTCGGACCCATTTTTTTTTCAGACCCTTTACTTCTGAATAGAAAAAAAAATGGGTCCGACGATGCGACGATGGGTGGCATTGCCAGCCAGACAGACCTGCAAAATAATGCTTAGTTTTTTACCGCCTCTTTTCAGAGGCCAAATTTTTTTTTCCATAACAAGGAAAAACTAAGATAGGTAACATAGGTACCTACCTACCTACCTAGGTATTTCATCTTTAAATGTAGGTGCACATTAATTTGGTCAGTAGGTACTGGTCAATCAATTTATGAATAAGTTTATGTTCAACTCCATAAAATAGGTCATTGTTAATTTCAATATTAGTATTTCTCAATAACTTGATTCATAATTATGTTTACTTAATAAAGACCTTGTTCGATGATAAGAAGCAAAGCCATACATAGAGTATGTAAAAGAAGGTAGGTACATAGGTAGGTACACACGGCTACACATCAAGCTATACATTTCCAGTATAAGGTGGTCTCGCATTGTATAGGATTTTCGTACAGTGCGAGATCAGCGTAAACTGGAAATGTATAGCTTGATGTGTAATTGTGTAGCCGTGTGTACCTACCTATTAATCGAAAACTAATAAATTATTCACTAACTTAGATACCTAACCTATCTAAATCGCTAAACCAGATAGAATATAAGTAAGTAGGTTGGTTACTAAACTTGGTACCTAGGTACCTACATACCTAGCCTATGAGTCAGTAATACACTCCTGTAACTGAAAATTTCAGTCGCGTGTCTGAAGGAATAAAACTATTGATCGCAGTTTGCCTGGTACCAGCTTAAAATAGAAAAAAAAAAGGTTGAACATCGCTCCATAACGACAGTCCTACATGGACACGGGACACGCTTTGCTTGTGTGCGTAGGAAATCCGCCCGACTGTATTTTGCGTTGAAATAACAGAAAATATTAGCTTTTAACACCAAAATTTTTAGTTCATCTATTCCTATTGTTAAAATAAAAGTATTACTTGATCAACTTTTGCCTTGAATGCAGAAATCGTTGGTAAAAACGGTCCAGACTGTGCTGCACACAAAAACACCAGGTTTCTTTGTGTGCGTGTCGCCGGCTGAACACATTCAAAGCGAGAAAATAACGATCTTTTTAGTGTTGGGGCTTTATATCCGCATTTATCGATACTGTATTTTTTAAATAATGCGACACTAAAAACTCAAAGTTATTATTTGAAGTAGCTTTAGAGTAAATATCAAAATATTATATTTCACATAGGCCCACATGGGCACTTATAAAAAGTCAACAAAGAAGGTGCTTAAACATTGTATTCATTTTAAGTGTGTTCAGTACCTAGGTGAAAGGCAATACATAGCACTGATATGTTTAGGTTAGCTTGGGTTAGCTAAGTACGACTATGGCATTACCGGTCAATATAGCGACATTTGGGGGAGGCCTATGTTCCAGCAGTAAAAGTTTTTCTGCTGAAATGATGATGATATATATTTATGTATTAGTATATTTATATAAGTATATAGTTTAGTTTTTAGAGTTGATGTTGTTTTTTAGATATTTTGTACCCTACCACAATGTTGTCTTATTTAACCCTAAGGTTGACTGGTAGAGAATGCCTTGTGGCATTAAGTCCGCCTATGTACCACTATTGTGCATGAAGTTTAAATAAATAAATAAATAAATGATGATTGATGAAACCTAATGCATTATTAACTCTAACATTTTACTTTAAGTAAGAGGAAGAAAGAGAGTGATTTACTTCGCATTACCTTTTTCAACACTTCATCGATTTCAGTAATTTAAGTTGACTTTGTGCAGAATTTATCCATGTGGCTGAACGACTGAACGCAAAGCGGTAGCAGTTGGTACACTCCAAATGACCCTTCAATCAAATCGCTCTTTGGAACATTATGTCAGTCAGCTGCGCATTTTTTACTTAGCAGTACTAAGGAAGTTTTCAATCCTTAGGCTTCCAAGTGTCAAAGCATTTCCAGTTCAAATATTTTCAAATGAGTTAAGCAAGACCGTTGTCGTCTGTAAGCTTTTCCGTACGCTCAAATTAATCATCAGATGCAGGACCACAGACTACAGTCATGTTTAGTAGGACTGCTGTCTTTGTATGCTAATTGGGTTCGATTTGAGTAAAATGTTGTGAATGGACTATGTATACTTACCTGAAGTCATGCAGTCACCTCATAATCTTTCTCTGTTTTCCTCCTTCCTCGTATTCATCATCATCATTATTTCGGCCAAAAGACGTCCACTGCTGAAAATAGGCCTCCTCGTATTATATTATCAAAATATAAAAAAAAAATAGTTTGTTATTATTTTCGCCACCATCATCTATACCTAATTACCTAGGTGTATTACACACCTTGCTTGCTTGTCGACGGGTATATTTTAATTTGTACCAAATGTATTGCTAAAATGCAGTTCATTACTGCGTATCAGACGAATAACAAGTCACCTATTAATAGTGAGTAATGTTTAAAATTTTCTAAAAGCAAGTACGTCATCAATTCGGCTACCTCGTGATTTAGAACAACAAAATATTTAAATAAACTACTAGCGCAGCGGAATTGTTTATAGTTATTTTTGTAAATGTTTATATCTATAATATGTATGTATTTAGAAATATATAAGTATGTTTATCAGTTGTCTAGTACCCATAACACAAGCTCTGCTTAGCTTGGGACTAGTCTATGGCGTTGTGTGATAGTTGTGGAATATTATTATTATATACTTAAATTATTATGTAAGACACAATATCACATTTGTAGAAACAGAGACTGAATAAAATTCATGACTTTCTTTCAAGTTACAATGAATTAACTCACAGTTATCGATATCGACATAACTTACTTCTCTAAATGGCGTTAACTTGAATGATTCACCAACCCACATATTCCCGCAATGGTGATATAATGCAGCTTTGACCTTATTGGCTAGTCCGCCCATGCGGCAGTTGAATCCACCAATCAGAGAGCTTCTCGGGAAGCGTCGGTCCCCCGCAGCGGGTCCCTATAAAAGCGGCTTCAACGGAATTTCGTCAATCACATTCGTTTGGCAAACCTCTTAACCGGTCGCGCTGAACGACGACTGATATTTAAACTAATTTATATTCTACGTTAAGTTCAACAAAACTCAATTCAAAATGGTGAGTACACTTATTATTGTTTCTAATCATCTTTATTTCAGGGATTCAGGGTCCTTCTTCGTTTATTTTCACGTGTTTCGGGGAACAAAGTACCGGGTGTGCACGCCACCATTTTGTCGGCATATTAACCGACCAAGTTCAATATTCCTTAGCGTCACTTGAATGTTCTAGTAGTATCGACTTCTCAATTTGACATCCTAATCATTTTTTTCAAATTGAGATCTTCACGTTTTTCTGGATTTACGTGTTTCTATCGTGACTTTAACTGCTAGATGTGCTATTGTTTGATGACGAGTTAGTTCCTCGTCTTAATTTCTAGTGATCGCATTCAAGGATGCCACGCCGGTTGTCGCCACGCCCAAGTGTTTTTCATCTAAAGACTAGTTCTTCGATAGATTTACTTTCCTAGCGGTAAAACGATTAATCCGCGTCTATTTCTGGAATAATTCGCTGTATTTTCCTGTTTACTGAATTCCATCGATTTCGCGGTGACGTGTCGATGACCTCATTCGAGGTTACGGTACAAGTACATGTACGGTACTTGCCTAGGTACCTACTGTAGCATGTTCTGTTTTGAGAAATAACACACTATTTACTCGTTCACCACGACCTTGCCATCAATAGGTACAATAAATTATTGATTTTCATATTACATATTCAACCGGTTTGTCACACAATAACATAGGTACACTCTGAATATTCAATGATAACCAGTCATCGTCAACAAGATTAGATCATCTTTCGTGGAAACTATAAAATAATTGTCGGCTTAATAAATTGTCTGAAATAGGAATTATTTCAACACAAACTGGTCTCGCCTGCTCTGAAATCGGAACTGGAAAGTGAGTCCCAAGGGAATGCATTACCGGGTTCAATAATAAGGTCCTAACCAAGTCATGGTTTTACTGTTAGAAACATTATGTACATCAAACTTCATTCAGCGCTTAGGCGTGATAAGTTTCATAACTTAAAACCAACAATGTTCTTTTTGTCTCAGTTACATAACTTATCCTTATTTTCACGCAAATCTATCCTCCGATATTCACTAGGGGTAGGTCCAATCGATTTCTATGACCTCACCCCACCTTTCAAAATGGCTGCCGGCGGGCGGTTTCCCCATCGATCGATAGTGCCGGTGACTGACATAAAGCTTTCACTCAGTCATACTTTATACCAGTACTTACTTACTGGCTTTCACCTTTCTCTTTAAAAAGATAACAATGCTGAGAAAATTGCTGTGTAAGTAGTTAATTGGTGTGCCAGATATGAACTTCTTTATCATGGGATGTGCTAAACTTGTACCGGTCTAGTAGTCAGGGTCTCCAATGATTTTCGGTGACTGCAATTAGATGAAATATTGGTAAATCTCTGAAGATTTTTTTCTAATCATAAACTTGACCATTGATGATAGTGACATTCTGGAATATTGAACTCTGTATGAGAACTTGTCAAATATAATAAAAAAATTAAACATTTAAGTACAACCAGCCTACAATTAGATTTTTTTTATAGAAATGCTAATAATTTTGTTTCTTTTGTCAACAGCGTGAGTGCATCTCAGTACACGTTGGACAAGCCGGAGTCCAGATCGGAAATGCCTGCTGGGAATTATATTGCCTTGAGCATGGAATCCAGCCCGATGGCCAGATGCCCACAGACAAGACCGTGGGCGGTGGCGATGACTCCTTCAACACCTTCTTCAGCGAGACCGGTGCCGGCAAGCACGTCCCCAGGGCTGTGTTCGTCGACTTGGAACCTACTGTAGTTGGTAAGTAATCAATAGCAACTTCAACACTTCTATAATTCCCTTCAAAATTCAGCTTCACAGAAAAAAAACTGATAAAGTACCTACCTACTTCAAAGTCTCTGAACAAATTAATTACACTGGTTCAATAACTAACTGAATTTCTTTTTTGCCTACAGATGAGGTCCGCACTGGAACATACAGACAGTTGTTTCATCCAGAACAGCTTATCACTGGTAAGGAAGATGCGGCCAACAACTACGCCCGTGGTCACTACACCATCGGCAAGGAAATCGTAGACCTAGTCCTCGACCGCATCCGCAAGCTCGCCGACCAGTGCACTGGCCTGCAGGGCTTCCTCATCTTCCACTCCTTCGGTGGAGGTACCGGTTCCGGTTTCACCTCCCTCCTCATGGAGCGACTCTCCGTGGACTACGGCAAGAAGTCCAAGCTGGAGTTCGCCATCTACCCGGCGCCTCAGGTGTCCACCGCCGTCGTGGAGCCTTACAACTCCATCCTTACCACCCACACCACCCTTGAGCACTCAGACTGCGCCTTCATGGTAGACAATGAGGCCATCTACGACATCTGCCGCCGCAACCTCGACATCGAGCGCCCCACCTACACCAACCTGAACCGTCTTATCGGGCAGATCGTGTCCTCCATCACGGCCTCCCTGCGTTTCGACGGCGCCCTCAACGTCGATCTAACAGAGTTCCAGACCAACTTGGTGCCCTACCCGCGTATCCACTTCCCCCTGGTCACATACGCACCCGTCATCTCTGCCGAGAAGGCGTACCACGAGCAGCTGTCGGTGGCTGAGATCACCAACGCCTGCTTCGAGCCCGCCAACCAGATGGTCAAGTGCGACCCCCGCCACGGCAAGTACATGGCGTGTTGCATGTTGTACCGTGGAGACGTCGTGCCCAAGGATGTGAACGCGGCTATTGCCACGATCAAGACCAAGCGTACCATTCAGTTCGTGGACTGGTGTCCTACTGGTTTCAAGGTAGGCATCAACTACCAGCCCCCGACCGTAGTGCCGGGCGGTGACTTGGCTAAGGTACAGCGTGCCGTGTGCATGTTGTCCAACACCACAGCCATCGCTGAGGCCTGGGCGCGTCTGGACCACAAGTTCGACCTCATGTACGCCAAGCGCGCGTTCGTGCACTGGTACGTCGGTGAGGGTATGGAGGAGGGAGAGTTCTCCGAGGCGCGCGAGGATCTGGCTGCGCTGGAGAAGGACTACGAAGAGGTCGGCATGGACTCCGCCGAGGGTGAAGGCGAGGGAGCTGAGGAGTACTAAGCTGAACTTGATCACTGAGCACTCGCACCAATACATTCCGGTGACATGAAATAAAAAAGAAATTATGTTGAACTTTGTCGTTTGATTTCCTACTTCTTACCTACCACAAACAATTACAAAAACACATGTACACGTAATGACACAAAAACAGCAGTCTGTTTTGGCATTGACATTACTTTGGTTATTATCAGTTAGGTACCTAACTCTTGAACTAAAAAAAATGTAGTTAAAAAAACTAAAAAACCCGACTGAAAAAACGGAAAAGCAAAAAACAAGCACATTTTAAATTAAACAAAACTTGTAAGCAGGCGGGGTCCATTCTATTTTCATTTCATAATTTAATATTCAAATGAACCCCGCCTGCTTCCAAGTTTTGTTTAATTTAAAATGTGCTTGTTTTTTGCTTTTCCGTTTTTTCAGTCGGGTTTTTTAGTTTTTTAACTACATTTTTTTATTTAACACTTTTTAGTCAGTTTTCATTAACTTCGTTATTACTATTATAAGACGGTAGATTTCGATTCGATTTTATATTCATTCCGTACACGTAAAAGAATCCGGTTATAAGTAAGAAATGCGATATTGTTTGTTCTAATAACTTTAAATCGTTATATATCCTAAACGGTTTTATAAAATGAAAAATGATAAAGCAAACCTAATATTCATTTTCAAATACCTATTCAACGATACCCCACTTGACATGGTGAGTCAATTTTTTTTTTTTCATTTTGACAATATGGCGACTAGTTGTTACTATAGTGAGTATTGTTTATTGTAATGTTTTTAGTGACACTCGCGAGGTCAAGACGAATCGATTGACGTACGGATCATCAAAATCGGCCAAGGCGTTTGGCCTCTACAATGCCACATAGGAACAAACATACATACATACATACATAGACTGATAAACACATAACCCTTCTTTGCTTTGCGCAGTCGGGTAAAAAATATGTATAGTCGACCAAGAAATTGGTTTACCACTTTTGATGGACATCTCCCAGTAACATAATTATTCGCTAAGGATGACAGATTCTGACGTGAAAATAGCACTTTATGTTTTGTACGTGCAAATGATATTCAACCTTAGAGTGGTAAACCAATTTCTTGGTCGACTATACCTATTAGCAGAAAATGCTTCTTGCACGCAAGTTCACAAGAACATTGTGCATTGATTATACACACCTTATCGCTCACCGATAACTTAAGGTCAACTAGGTACATAGATAACATAGGATAAAAAAATATATTCATATCTCAATAATTCTTCACATTACCTAATCAATTGAAATTGACGTACCTACCTGTATTGGAGCGTAGATAACAAACGGTCGATACACAAAAACAATTTACCTACTGGATAATAAAATATACCTAGGCGCTTATATACTTAGAGGTGTTCTTCGAAAACGAGATTAGTAGATAGGGTATGTAATGAAGTTATCCTTATCAGGCTATTGGTCACAAACGCTTGCCTATATCCTCCTCGCGCGGAAAGTACGTTAAGCTGTAGGTCCCCGTCTGGGGCTGCCATATTATAGGATATTTGGCAGTCGTTACAGGGTAAGTCAGTGACGACCTGAAAGTCTGACCACCCAGATTAACTGGATTGTGGAGGTCAGATAGGCAGTCGCTCCATGTAACCGGATCATACTGGTACCTACTCAGCTGGATCTGGTTAGACTGGAAGCAGACCCCAACATAGTTTGGCAAAGGCTTGGCAGATGATGATCGTCACGAACGCTATGTGTCTCCCTACTGGACTTGCTCTAGCCGCTGTTTGATACCCAGCACGTAGCACCTATTGTCGCAGCCTCAGTCCCAGGTCCTCCACACGAAACAGTAGCAGAAACACTATTTTAATTATTGCCTTATCTGGAAGTAGCTGAAACTTGATAATTGTAAGATAGGACAATTAATCATAAACCGACCTAAGAAGTCATGACGAAGTACCTTTTTTTTTTTTTTTTTTTGGTGGGTGGAAAATCATCGAATGACCCCCCCCGCTCTTGGGCAGAGCGAAGGGGAGTGTCAGACTTCTACTGACTAAAAACCGAACCCATGTTCCTTCTTTGCCCTTGCGCCGAGGCCACGTAATCTAGTACTAAATACCGCGGCCCCGACGGGCGTCGGCCCTTGCGGGCCCCTCCTTGCTGACATCTCTTTGAGGCGCGCGTGGAACACGAACGCGCCGCCGACACGGTCTGTTGCCGTCATGACGACGGCCGGACGGCGAGCTAGCCCATTACTCACCGTCCACAGGCCCGCATCTACGGTGGCCGGAAGCCATCACGTGGCCCCCGACGCCCGGAGCGCCTTCCGCGCCTTCCGCGGCGGCTGGGACGTTGAGAGGATCGCTCCCTCTCTCGTTCCGCCACCTCCTTCGCTAGCATCACTGCTTCGCAGAAGGAGGCGACGGCGTCCCATTCCTCCTCGCCCCGGACCATGGCTTGCACCAGGGCCGGACGCGAGAGGTCACCGCCGCCGATCGCCGCTACGAGAACACGGCGGGGCTCCGCCCAAGCAGGGCACACCTCCACAGTGTGCTCCACCGTGTCCTCCGGTCGATCCTCGCAGTGGAAGCATCCGGGCGTTTCCTCCCGCCTGATTCGGTGCAGGTACCTCCCGAAACATCCGTGTCCGGTGAGGACCTGCGTCAGACGGAAGGTGAGGGCGCCGTGGCTCCTCTCTAGCCACTCCTCAAAGAGGGGACTTACCGCCACTATCGTGGCGTGCCCTGCACGGGGTTGCGACAGTCGCTGTCTCCATGCCGCCATGAGATCGCACCGGAGGTCTGTCCGCCGCGCAGCAATGTGCCGCGGCAGCAGAGTGACCCCCCGGTGTAGCGCCTCCGCGCGCCACTCGTGTAGGCGCGCGAGGACTATCGCCTCCAGATCCCACGGCGGATGACGAAGTACCTTAGAAGTGCTCTCAAAAAGTATTATTTATATTGGCCATCTGAACTAAAACCAAATAGCCTTCATCCTACTTATAGTATGTAGTAGTAGGTGTGTTCCTGCACTACTTTTATAAGAAGTACCTATATAAAATAAAAGTACCACTGTTCAACAGGACAACCCACTCACATTTATGATTGAAGGCCTGACGTAATCCCACATAACATGGACAAGATTGCAAGTAATGGGTCCATGAACATTCGACTTGTTTGTATGTAGGCGCGGTGACATCATTGCACCTCCATTTATGGAGATGACGGCGTTTAAAATATTCTTGACGACAAACCGTATATGGACCTTGTTGCGAACGGTATGATCGTAAACATTTATTTGATGATGACTTAATTCTGGAAATTGGATGTCGAATGTCGATCACACCATTTTAATTTTTTTAAAAACGTTGCCCCACACTAGGAATTTCTCCTGTATCGTGGGTGCGTTTACAAACATTGAAACTCACATACACAAATACCCAGACCCGGAACAACTAAATGTAGGCCATACAAATATTTGTTCCGTGCGGGGATCGAACCCGCGACACGCAGCGCAGCAGTCCAATCGCTCAGCCACTGCGCCAACCGTGCCGTCACCATTATCTCTATTTGGTAGGAATTATTTAGAGCTAGGCCTAAACTCAGACTGGTTTACGGTGAATGCCGTGGATGGATTAATTAGCCTAATTAGTCAGTGGAATGTACTGCAAAAGGCTAGGTTTTTATTTTATTTTGATTTTCGTTGGTGTGATCGCAAGCGCAACTGCTGTGCGGCTATGAGGTCCTGGGTCCGATTCCTAGGTCGGGCAAAGTGTTAAGTATTGGGTTTCTTCCATCAAGAACTTCTCATTTGTGACAACGGAGTCTGGACTGGTGCCCAGTTGATAGCAATAGGTTCACCTCCTGTTACATGGAATTTAAAAGTAACTGGCACGGACTGGGTGTACCTACCTCTACTAATAGGGAACAGCCCTGCTTAACAGGGCTTGGCAGCATGCCAAGTACGGACCAGGTTGATGACGAGGGCTTCACTAAGGTGGTGAAGAAGAAGAAGCCCTGTTCCCGGAACTTGTGCGGTACCGCACCGACTGGGCCCAACATGCTGCTGCGCCCTGCTGTGCCTACGACGCAGCTGTACATTTCGCGTCTGCATCACACCACAAAGATTGAAGAAGTGGTACAGTACCTCAAAGTGAAGACCAACTGGACTCTGAGGGTCGAAAGGTTGGAATCGCGCCACAACATCAACTTCAAGTCATTTGTGGTGCGTGTTCCAACCCAACATCTCCAGACCTGTTTGCAGGAAGACTTTTGGCCGAAAGGTGTCGTTTTCCGTCGTTTCCGAGGACGGCTACGCGACACCTCGCAGCGAAACACGACGCCGACGTTGCGTGTTTAGGTAGTTAAAATGTCTAGTTATAGTTTTACTGTTTTTTATGTATTAGTTTGTTATTATTGTTTTAAATTATTGTGTGTATTTTATTTACGGGCCTTATAGATGCCTGAAATAAAATGATTATTATTATTATTATTAACACTTCGGGTATTACAGGCGTGATATTATGTGTTTTATTTTGGTAAACCAACATTTATTTACACAATACAATTAGGTACAAACCACAGAACATAAAATACAGTACATATATACACACATATATATACTGTTTTTTATGTTCTGTGGTACAAACCAATGACTATAGCTGCAACAATTTGACAGGCAAATGAAGGAAAAGCAAACAATTGTTATTCATTTATTTATAGTTTTTCCTCAAAAAAATAAGGACAACTGGCGTCAATATACCAACCAACATATAAATAGCAATCGAGTAACTACAGTTATAGTATAGTTATACAAAAGCATTGATGAATACAATAAGAATAAATATATGAAGTAGACGCCAGCTGGTTACAATGGAATTTTCTGAACCAAATACGGATTGTTACTTCACTTGGCGAACCGCGCTCAATTTGCTTCGGTCGACAACTTGAAGCACGTTCGACTGACTACTGAGTTGGCATTTTTCGATTTTGAATGTGTGAAGGCCGCAATTATTGTTACAGAAATTTTGCTTGCCTGATGTGCTGAATAAGTTTCAGATGATTATGATGCAGGCACAAGTGCGTTCGCATAGGTCACTGAACGAATTACAATCGTAGTAAAGAGTACGAAACTGTCCTGTTGTTTCCACATCACAGCTAATGGATGCTTCTGAAAAAATTGGCAACTATTACGTCGCCAAATTTTGGATTGCAATTTAAATTGTCATCGACACTGACATTTTGTGGGTAGTCCAAAGTCCTAAAAAAATAAAGAGGTCTCCCAAGTTGCAAACAGGTGCCGCCCCAAAATAATGTGCACCTTCCGTTGTGTCCATGTCAGTTTAGTCTGCCTCCTTGGGCATTACTAGACTAGAGACCTACTATAAATTACTTCAGTTGACGATTGTGGCAAAAAGATAAAATCTCTCCGACTGGAAATTTCAAATTCATCTCGGATCTCACAAGGAAGCTGCGTGTCTATTTACGGATGAGCGTAAGGTTAGGGTTCGATGAACTAAACAGTTTAATTTTAACTCCGCGGCGTCTGCAGCGCATGTTTTCATGCTTTATAAGTTCAACATCCTCATATTGAAAGAATGGGTAAAAGATTTCTTTGATTACTGAAACTTTTTTGCCTACGCAAGTATAAGAAGTTCTAGGTTCTAACTTCGTTGGTAGTTAGTTTGGCTTTGTACCCGTGGTCCCTCTCGTAGTCCCTTGAAGGGACCACGGGCACAAAAGTACCCGTGATCCCTTTTTTAAACGGTTTTATTTAGCTCACCCCGTTTGTTTTATTCTTGGATCAAATTTAGTAATTCAAATTTCACCCTCTTCCTGTCAACCGATTAATCTGAAATTTTGTATACACTTTGGATTTTGGTGACAATACAATTATGTTTATTCATTATCATTATAAATTCAAGATGGCCGCCGCTACAAAATGGCGGATAATTTATGTTTTATTAATCCCATCAATATGGGTATCAAATGAAAGGGCTCAACAAGTAGAATACAATATACTATATAAAATTAAAATCCAAGATGGCGGCTAAAAACTAGAAAATAAAAATAGGTAAAAAAACTTTTTAAGTTAAACGGTTTTATGTTAAACATACATTGCAATGTTTAAGATAAATGTACTAAAAACCAAAAAATAATAAAATAGATACAGTCGTGGGAAAAAACCGTGGGGCACGTCAATTCTGAACTGTCGTGCTGCGGAAATTACAATTGACGTGCCCCACGGTTTTTTCCCACGACTGTATCTATTTTATTATTTTTTGGTTTTTAGTACATTTATCTTAAACATTGCAATGTATGTTTAACATAAAACCGTTTAACTTAAAAAGTTTTTTTACCTATTTTTTTTCAGATATAACCGAAGGCGATCAGTCACAAACTACCAGGAGGGCAGAAGCATCGGGAATAATGTAGCTTTCCGTTAGGGCACTAGGGGTTATAACTTCGAAGTTTAAATTATATTAACACTAGCTTTTGCCAGCGGCTTAGCCCGCGTGAAAATGACGATTTTCCATACAAACTTTTATCCCCTATTTAACTCCCTTAGGGGTTGAATTTCGAAAAATCCTTCCTTATTCCTTGTCTAGGAACCTCTGTGCAAAATTTCAGCTTTCTAGGTCCAAGGGTTTGGGCTGGGCGTTGATGAGTCAGTCAGTCAGGACTTCTCTCTTTATTTATTAGATCACGCCTGTCGCAAGGCAGAGCTTAGGCAGACGTATATCCACATTTCGCCAGTTGGCAGTTGTATGGGAGCGAGCCTATCGCTATCAACCGGCCACAAATCCAGACTCCGTGGCTGCTACTGAAAACTTCCAGATGGAAAAAACTCAATAACACTACCTGACCTGGGAACCCAGGACCTCACAGTCGCGCTTGTGACCGCTACACCAACGAGGTAGCCAAATTAAGCACGATACTGTAGAGTAGGTATCTTGTACCTGCTGCTCTCTACTTCCGTATTAGCATGTAGAACGTGCATTACTCGTATCAGGTGTCCATCCGATATCCAACGCCTGATAGATATCATATATCTTAGTAACAGTGCGTGACCGACTTTGATTGCGTCATTTATTGTTGTTTGTGTTTCGTTTCTCCTGAGGAGCGAGATGCGTGGAGCTGAAGATGCTGCTACCAGCGCCTGTTATCGTGATGTTAAGGTCCATCGAGGGACACGGTAGTCGTTTATCTAAAGTTCTTTTTTAATAGGCCTCGGATTTACCCAATCACCCCCCCACCACTCCCCCAACACGGAGCAAACATCCTGGCTACGGACCGGCTAAGGCAAACGTGCCACAGGTGGGTACTTAACTACTTACTGATGATGATTTTCTAAACACTAAGTCCTATATCTGTACTAAATCCTAGGATATTCATTTTGCGGATTCCTTTTTGGTCCCTCAGTTCACACGCACTTAATTAACGTCTGCTAAACACGTGTAATAATTTTGGCAACATGCCAACGTCGTGTTTCGTTTTCCCATATTTAGGTAGTGTAAGTTTTACTAGAGGAAAGAATAGTTGGTATCTTCTTCTTCCAGCCCATTTATTCTATTCTCTCGTCATCTCAGTAGTCACCTCCTTTTTAGCCATTTCATCTTTCGCACAGTACATCCTTCGTTAAAAACATTTGACGCAGATGGTGGTAACTTTTACTAGTGATTATTTACTAGCTAGCAGAAATTATAGTTAAATAAAAGTCCAGTTTAATTTATGATACAATATGGTTTATTTCGTTGACAATAACAACTCAATGTAACAGCGCGTCATCAAGGCGCTGTTTAACGCTACTCGTTGCTATTTAAGGCTCGCTGCTCTGACTGAGACCCACGCATTAATTAGCAGCTCATATTTTTAGATCAAAGGTAGATTTATGCACACTTGCACTAACGCTAAACACATTTAATTCAAAACGAATTTAACATAGGAACTAACTGACAAAACATGGGCGTACAATGGCTACACCTCTGCCTAAACCCTTTGAGAATTACAGGCGTGATGTTATGTTATGAATTTAACAAATGGTCGTGTTTCTGACACTTTTTTGATGATGAGACAGACTATGTTTTTAAATACGTTTAGAATTAAATGTACAGTCGAACAAGCTAATAAGTATACAGCCAGCCAACTTGTATTCACTTTTAACATTATACAGATACATTTAGAGACTGATGCCAAACGATACAGCGTTTGACATCAGTCGCATATTGCGAAAATTTTTAAAAAACAAAATTTAAATCACTATTTTCAGTGTTCTAGAATCGTAAAGATCTCTACCCTGTATACTTATTAGCTTGTTCGACTGTACCAATTGGTTGGGTTAGCTGGTCTCAACGCTTTTATTTGACTTTAAACTAGAAGTTTATTAAGTGGAAAACAGTTCAGAGGAAGCAATTTTATAAAAGGACAAGAAAGTACTGCAATAAAGAATGGGTCGATCTCAGTTTAAGCTAAGAGCCTCCATTACAAAAATACTGAACAATTTCACACACAAACATAATAATATTTAAATTACAGATGTAATTACATTACATGCAACACATCGCGATACGATTTATATATCGTCATTGATAAATACATAATAATTAATGAAGTAGGTATAGAAGAAAGAATATTATTATACATAATTATCTTAATACTAGAGACCAACTTCGCTCGGTGATAGTTTTTCATCCCTATTTCGCCCACTTTGGGGTTAAATTTGCATAATTCTTTCTTCATCATCATCATTTCAGCCAAAAGACGTCCACTGCTGAACATAGGCCTCCCCCAGGCGTCGCCACATTGACCGGTCCCGTGCGTCTCTCATCCAGCGGTTTCCTGCAACCTTGACCAGGTCATCGGTCCACCTAGTGGGAGGCCTTTCTTAGTGGGTGCTAAATTCATAATAGCTATCTGTACTTATGCCTTTTAGTTCGATCCCTCCATTGATTTCAGTTGTGCGTTGATAGTCAGTTAGGACAAAGAATATTTAGTAAAACTTAAAACTGACATAATAAACTCCCGAAATGCTTTTGACAATCCCTTTGGAAGTCGTTGTAGTAATACTAAACGCGTTGAAAGCGATTCCATGTAATAGGGTGCGAGCCTCTGCCACCAACCAGGCTCAAATTCAGATTCCTTGGGTGCTTTTGGGAAATTCCTGAAGGAAACACTCAATAACACTTGAATAGGTATGTAAAGCGTTGAAAAACCCAATAACACTTGAATAGGTGTCTAAAGAGTTGAATAACCCAATAACACTTGACTACATCTAGTGTTGAATAACCCAATAACACTTGAATATATATCTAAAGTTTTGAATAAGTAACCCAATAACACTTGAATAGATATCTAAAGTGTTGAATAACCCAATAACACTTGAATAGGTATCTAAAGCGTTGAAAAAAGTGCTTTGGCACTGAAAAGTAATTTCAATATTCCTATCTACAAATGAAAAGTTTTAAATCAACTTTTACGAAGAAATATTGGCACTACATAAATGTCTACTTATAAGAAAATATTTATCAATGACGATATACTTGTTAACACATCTAAGAAGTTATAAAACAATTTGTTATATTCACACTTTTTAATATAATTATGGAAGATATTATTGTAATGTGATGAACGCAGAATTATCCTGAGAGGTAAATTATGGTTTCTTGCTTCGGTGAAGGAAAACATCGTGAGGAAACCAGCATACCATTGGGGGGGGGGGGGGGGGGGAAATCATTACATAACTTCGCCCGCTCTTGGGCGGAAGGGAGTTTCAGACTTGTACTGTCTAAAAACCACCCATGTTCCTCGCCCTTGCACCGAGGCCGCGTTATCTCTTTCGATAATCCGCAGCCCCGACGGGAAACCAGCATACCTGAGAGTTATGTCTCGACGGCATGTCAAGTCCAGTCATGAGGCCTATGTGTGCCACACGATGAACAAGTTTAAAAATCTAAAACCCGACTACGAATAATATACATATAATAATTGATTTTTGCTCGCCAAGACCCTTCATTTGATACTAAACATGTTATGCTTATCTCAATTTAATATTTTTGAGGTAAGTTTTTGACATTTAAATTCCGTCATAAAAAGAATTTATAAAATTTATATAGCCTATGTCACCCGGGCTATTTTACGAATCTATTGACACCTCATTAATTAAAATCCGTTCAGTATTTTAGGCGCTACGGTGAAACATACACACATACATAGACTGCCAAAATCATTACCCTTCCTTTTGGCTTCGCCGTAGTCGGGTAAAAAGTGACATAATTTAAACTGATTTTGAAGAGAGTGGAATGAAATTGTCATCGGTCAGTTTTTGCATGGGAACACTGTCAAACATACAAATTGTATTCGCAGGATGAACCTTAGACATAGGAATAGACTTATGAATAGGATTTTTTTTTCTGAAAAGTTTAATAAGCTAAATATAACAAGCCCATGGTTTTGCCTTCTCTTTGTCAGTGAGAGTGGGTCCTTATAGCATAGCTTTATCCCAAGGGCTTATATTTACTCGATGTGGTCCTAGAGTCTATAAAATAACACTCATAGAGCTAGCTAATTTATACATACGGCAACTTATATATAAGTAAGTACTAGGTGCTTGTAATAATCCTAATTTAACCTTTTATTATTAACTATTGTTTTTTTTTGTATCGTGGGTATTAATATAATATTTTTATTAGGGCTTTAAATACTAAAGTGCATGCTACAATATAATACCTATATACATGTATTATACACACAAAATATTTCTAACAGCAAAGTCCACTAGCGCCATTTTTAAACTAACTCGATCCTGTTGCCTATGACTACTCTATGTGTAGTCTATGATTTATTTCTACTGTATAAAATGCTAAGCTATAACAACCCAAATTTTGACCTCTCAAGATAATTCTGCGTTTATTTTTTATATTATAAAGCTAAAAAAATATGGCTATTGACAATGTTTCTGTTGTACACTAACAAAGCCTGAAAATCAAGAAAAAATCACACCTAAATTATAATTTTGATAGTTGTCAACATCCCATATCTCTTTCTTATTTGATCTGACAGAAAGAGTCAGCTATACTTATAGCGAAGTCAGTGTGCATCAGAATCATTGCCCTTGGCTACCTTACTATTGACATTGCACGGAATGAAAAATTATTAAACATAGTGCTGCATGGTTCCTTGACGGTTTACTGACATTGTCGGCATGCGTGCCTGCGCGTACAGTTGTTTGTACATTACTGGAACTGATAAACGCTCCTGAAGGCGCCAAACAAGTGTATCAGTTCTGGGCTGAAACAATTCAGATTGTCATCGACAAGCTAAGAAGAAGTTGCTATTTTTGACTGACTTGACTTTGTTAGAACTTAAAGGACAATTTCTGAAATTATCTGCGAAAATTGTATAGTTCACAGAAATCGGCTTTTGATGCTATGATAAAACATAAAAATGTTAAAATACACAAAGACAGCTTCTTCTTCTTTTCGTGTCGATGTCTTAGACCAGTATGTAGTCACCTGTGCACAGCTCTATCATTTGCGTAAAGTTAATCCGGAAAGGTGCAAGTTGTTGTGCAGGATGCGCACGATTAGGAGGTGGCGCATATCCTGCAGAGTGGCTGAAACCATAATGCTGAAAAACCCTTCTATTTTTTTGTGCCATAGTCGGGTAAAATACAAAATGGCAGCCAAGATAACCATGTAGCATTATTACAATATTGATGTTATAATTATAAATAATTTCAATCGGTAACAGCTCACTGATTCGATTGTTAAGGAGGCTTAATATTAAGGCGTTAAGCAGAAAAGTGCAAAAATATGAATTTATCAGTGTGTTTTTATTGCTAAATAGGCATTTCTTGGCCGATTTTTTTCTAAGAAGGCGGATGTTTTAAAATTGTGTGTGAAAATAAAGCTATGTGTAAGATTTTCCATTTGTATTTTTTATCAAAAATTAAGCACTCCCTATCTATTTGAGCAAAGCAGTAAAACCTTTTTCTGAATTATCTAATGTCCATTTTCTCAAATTATAGCGACACTTAAGAAATAATTTACATTTTTGGCGAGAGTTCACATTCCAACTGTAAACATAAACTCAAGCGTATTTTTCATGGAGGTTGGTAGAAGTGAAGTCAAAGATCGTTCCCTGCTACGATCCTTACATAAATACATACTCTTTTTTGTGCCTCGTCCACGTTCGTACATCTGGTCATACAGACACCGTTGCGAAAACTACGCACCTGTCTGTCCTTTCTGAAGAACATCACCAATAAAGTCAGTGTTTATGGCGCCCCCTACCGCGTTGCCACTCACATCTGCCTTGTAAATAACTTTTTTTAAAGTAATATTTAAGTGTTACTTTAAGTGTCGCTGTTACTTAGAGAAACTGGCCATTTTAAATAGCTATTTCTGCCACAATCTTAAGCCTCACATAAACAAATAATTACAAAAATCCGCTACGTTCCTTATCTATGGCTTCTTTCTTAATTTAAATCTAGCATTTATTTGTCGAATTTACCTTAGATTTAAACCTATTTGCCCTTTAGCGATTGCCTTGATAATTTCATAGCTGCTTGAGATGTATCTTAGTATAAATAATACAAAAAAAATAATTCGGTCAAAATTTTCGAATAGGCCTATTTTTAGGTAGATCTATAAGAGCTGTTTTCAGAGAAATTAAACGCTATCATAACATGACTTCATGCCTCTAAACCCCGAATGGTTATGCAGAGTTGTGCTTAATACTACACCCACATTTGACCAGTTATGTTTAAGTCCCATGTAATAGGGGGCGAGCCTATTGCCATCAACCGAGCACAAATTTTCAGACTTCGTGGCTGCTACTCAGAAACCGTTGCGCCTTCGACCACTGAGGGAGTCTAAAAAACTAAACCACCTCTCTACTATAGCAATGAGGAGCCTGACAGGTCTTAAACGCAGTTTAAATAAATGCTGATCGCGTTTAATTTCAATGGCAATTTCAAATCTTTTTCATATTTTAGTATTATTTATACAATGATACAGTTCCATAGTGGTTTCTTACTTACTGTGCAAAACTTGAATTTTAATTGGCTGCGTGAGATTTTTCATAAATCGCCAATAACAATAAAAAACACAATACCTATGTATTTAAATTACAGTCCGTTATATACAAATGATATAAACTTATTCCGACCGATTTTAAATAGGAATGCTTTGAAAGTGCCTTTACATTATGGTTCAACTTGGAGAAAGATTTCTCGCTAAGTTATTTTAAAATATCATTGTCCGACAACCAAAGGGTATCTTATTACCCAGTACTAACTGGTATGTGAAAGTCAGATAGGCAGTCGCTCCATGTAAAATACAGGTGTTGCTGGTGAAAGCTGATCCCAATATAGTTTGAAAGAAGGCAGATGATTTTTAAAACATCAATTTTCTTAATCATCATGAAACTTTAGCACTTCATTCTGGCAGGTGTAATGTTAGCTATAAAATATTTTGAGACCAAAATGAACCATCATGTATAGAAACCTAAGAAACAATAAAGTATTAAATTAATATGTCGTTTCCTTTTTATAATAATCAAATAAACAATGTTAAGTTGAGATATTATACATATTTCAAAATGAATACTTACCTAACAAGATTCATATAATATATCGGTAAAATAAGTTAATTTTTCGATGATTTGGAGATCAAATTCCATACATTTTCATTTCGGCATGTAAAGACAAGTCAGAGACTTATGGGTGGCATAAAATGTCTGACACATGATAAACATACACACAAACACTTCTGTCTGCCTGACCCTTCGGGTATATACAGGCGTGATGTTTTTATTTCTCCATTTTAGAATAAATCTAGAATCAAGTTAGGTTGAAACCTTGAAACAATGTACCATCTCGCCCCAACAAATATTTCTATCTATATAAAAATTAATCTAGCTATTAATATAACTTAATATAAACGGTTTCTAGTACAATATATTAGTTTTATATCATATAACTACTTCATATAGTTCATGTTGTATACCTAGTCATAATTATCGGTTTGATGCGCCGTCTGTGTTCGCGTCGCGGCAACTTCTTAGAGTTTGACGTCACTGAAAACAAAAATATATTTTTTAACCTTTTTGTAGATAAACTCAAACATAAAACAACTACAGAGTGGAAGGGGCACCGGACCTCCAGATAGTGAAATAAAATCGCTATATTTATAACTAGTCTATACTTCTATACTAATATTATAAAGAGGTAAAGTCAGTGTGTTTGTATATTTGTTAAATTGTATGGGGTAATCTCGGGATCTACTGAACCACGGGAACGGGATCTACGCGGGTGAAACCGCGGGACGTGCGCTAGTCTTTATATAAAGTAATAAAAGTAGTTAAAAGAGGTGGTCTTAGAAGAACATTATTAATTTGAGTCACTGTCCACCGTGAATTATTTTTAGACATTGTTTCGCTATCCGACACCGGGAAACATAGATCATATTTCCCGTTTCCTGTAAGCTTTTTAAAATACTGCAGATGGCAAATTTTGTGTACGCTAAGATAAGACAATTATACAATTGGATAGTTTTCAGACATTTAGAGCTACGATTCATGAAAACAGTGCTGTCCGATGAGTTTTTCAACTACTAAAGAGCGTTAAAGGCATACCAATGTCGGCCGCTAGAGCTTCGTGCTCTAGATGTGTATCGTGTAGAGCAGTCGGCGCTATAGCGGCGCCGCCAGCAGGCCGCAGTACTGCAGCAGTGGGTACATACCAGTGTCGGCCGCTAGAGCTTCGTGCTCTAGATGTGTATCGTGTAGAGCAGTCGGCGCTATAGCGGCGCCGCCAGCAGGCCGCAGTACTGCAGCAGTGGGTACATACCAGTGTCGGCCGCTAGAGCTTCGTGCTCTAGATGTGTATCGTGTAGAGCAGTCGGCGCTATAGCGGCGCCGCCAGCAGGCCGCAGTACTGCAGCAGTGGGTACATACCAGTGTCGGCCGCTAGAGCTTCGTGCTCTAGATGTGTATCGTGTAGAGCAGTCGGCGCTATAGCGGCGCCGCCAGCAGGCCGCAGTACTGCAGCAGTGGGTACATACCAGTGTCGGCCGCTAGAGCTTCGTGCTCTAGATGTGTATCGTGTAGAGCAGTCGGCGCTATAGCGGCGCCGCCAGCAGGCCGCAGTACTGCAGCAGTGGGTACATACCAGTGTCGGCCGCTAGAGCTTCGTGCTCTAGATGTGTATCGTGTAGAGCAGTCGGCGCTATAGCGGCGCCGCCAGCAGGCCGCAGTACTGCAGCAGTGGGTACATACCAGTGTCGGCCGCTAGAGCTTCGTGCTCTAGATGTGTATCGTGTAGAGCAGTCGGCGCTATAGCGGCGCCGCCAGCAGGCCGCAGTACTGCAGCAGTGGGTACATACCAGTGTCGGCCGCTAGAGCTTCGTGCTCTAGATGTGTATCGTGTAGAGCAGTCGGCGCTATAGCGGCGCCGCCAGCAGGCCGCAGTACTGCAGCAGTGGGTACATACCAGTGTCGGCCGCTAGAGCTTCGTGCTCTAGATGTGTATCGTGTAGAGCAGTCGGCGCTATAGCGGCGCCGCCAGCAGGCCGCAGTACTGCAGCAGTGGGTACATACCAGTGTCGGCCGCTAGAGCTTCGTGCTCTAGATGTGTATCGTGTAGAGCAGTCGGCGCTATAGCGGCGCCGCCAGCAGGCCGCAGTACTGCAGCAGTGGGTACATACCAGTGTCGGCCGCTAGAGCTTCGTGCTCTAGATGTGTATCGTGTAGAGCAGTCGGCGCTATAGCGGCGCCGCCAGCAGGCCGCAGTACTGCAGCAGTGGGTACATACCAGTGTCGGCCGCTAGAGCTTCGTGCTCTAGATGTGTATCGTGTAGAGCAGTCGGCGCTATAGCGGCGCCGCCAGCAGGCCGCAGTACTGCAGCAGTGGGTACATACCAGTGTCGGCCGCTAGAGCTTCGTGCTCTAGATGTGTATCGTGTAGAGCAGTCGGCGCTATAGCGGCGCCGCCAGCAGGCCGCAGTACTGCAGCAGCGCCTCCCGTAGGGCTCCGCCCGCGCCCAGGGCTCGCGCGCTAGCTGCCAGACGCACCAGCAGCGGGTATAGGCCTGAAGACAACAGAACGCTTAGAATTGCTTGCATCATTTTTTATTTCAATTAGACATGTAGGTATAGTATTCATCTAATAACTACTATATCTGCCCACAGTATCTCAAGTGGAATTGTTACAATGCACTTCATCAGAACGCTGAAAGTCACCCAAATGGCAATAGAGAAGGCTATGCTCGGAGTTTCCTCGCGTGATCGAATCAAGATCGATGAACTGTCAAACTTATGTGGCAATGGACAGGCCACATTGCTCGCAGAACGGATGGCCGATGGGGCCGAAAAGTTCTGGAGTGGCGACCGCGAACCGGAAGATATTGCGTTGAAAGGTCGATCGATGATCTGGTCAAGGTTGCGGGATCCGCTGGATGCGAGACGCACGAGAACGGTCAATATGGTGACACTTGGGAGAGGCCTTTGTACAGCAGTGGACGTCTTTCAGGTGAAATGATGATGACTCGTCTCAATGTCAATTGTGAATGTGTGAAAAGACCCCCGACAATGTTACAAAGTTCATTGACGTAAATAAGAAACAGTGTAGGTCCTTATATGCTTCCTTGAGGGACGCCGTATTACATATTTGCGTCTTCATTTGTGTACTGACCCACTCTAACCCTCTACTTCTTGTTTGTGAGATAACACTTGAAAAGACTAAGAGACATTCCGCGAACCCCGATACATTCCAGTTTTCTTACAAGGATTAGGATGACGACGGTGTCAAAAGCTTTAGTTAGATTTAAGAAGGCAGTTCTTTTTACCATATAATTATATATATATATACCAAATATTTTTTTACCTTTATCAAGCTGTTCGGTTATATGAGTACTAAATACAGTAACTGCATCTTCATTGGAAATAATGGCGTGAATGGTGATTCAGATTACTATCTTTTTAACTGCGACACAGTTACTAAACTAACACAGTATTAACGTACACAAATATTGTTATTATGTTTTTGTTCCAATAAAATATTTGTATTTGTATCTCGTATATATCGTAGAAATCTTTTAGGTATTTTTAAAGCCTTGTAATGCTAAGTTTTTCTATTATTTTTATGGATATGGATAATACTAACCTATTAACTTCTGCCACGCTACAGCGTCCACCTTGCCGGGCGGCGCCTTCTTCATGGACTCGGTGAGCGTCGCCACCGCTTTCAGTACGAACGATATCTCTGATAGTTGGTGCCTGTGAGAGGAATACAGTTAATCGGGTTTTCGTCCTTAAATAGATACACAAAATACCAAAAAAAAAAAAGATATGATATTAGACAGTCTCGTTGGTCTAGTAGTCGCAAGAGCAACTGCTGAGCATGAAGCCCTGGGTTCGAATCTTGAATCGGGAAAAGCGTTATTGGGTTTTTCCATCAGGAATTTCTCAGTAGCAGCCACTGAGTTTGAATTTGTGGCCAGTTGATGGTAATAGGCTCGCCCTCTACTACTTAGGACTTTTTTTTGTTTTTTTTTTTTGGTGGGTGGAAAATCATCAAATGATTGATGAATTATTTGATGATTTTCCACCCGCTCTTGGGCAGAGCGAAGGGGACAGTCAGACTTCTACTGACTAAAAACCAACCCATGTTCCTGCTTCGCCATTGTGCCGAGGCCACGTCATCTCTTTCGATAATCCGCAGCCCCGACGGGCGTCGAACTACTTGGGACTTAAATATAATTGGCAAAATGTAGGTTTACTTTTCGCTTTTTTCGGTTTTGGCTTTTTCTTTTATTACTTACCTAGGTAGTGGTTCAGTATTATCCTCGTCCTCCGTATACTTAGATATCACTTCCTGGAACCTGTCCAGTAACGCTACTATCGCTAAGGGGTCCGTGTCGTCTGGAATCAAAGCAATTGTTTTATTGTATTCTCATAAGTTATTTCCTTTGTTCAGACTGGGATAACTGGAGAAAGACTGTTTTAAGCTTTCACGGTTCATAACTATATTTAAAATGTCACTTACGGGATATCTTCCGTGATTATCATATGTTTTGAGTTCCCGATATTTCGACGCTGTTGCAAGCGCCATGATCGCGGGTTAACTGGAGAATGCGGGTGGATGGAAAAAATTGTTAGGAGCAGACGAATCTGTCTACCCTCTTTCTTTGTCTTTTGTTACGTGCACTACTGGAACTCGACACTAAGTCACGGCAAAACACACTCACAGTATCACTAGGTTTTTTGTTTTGGGTATCGAGAAGATGGCTTTAAATTGTCAAGTACGTGGAATCCAGTTTTGAGTATGCTCAAAAGCAGCCAGCAACATATTAAAGACTTCAAAAAACCTAGTGATACTGTGAGTGTGTTTTGCCGTGACTTAGTGTCGAGTTCCAGTAGTGCACGTAACAAAAGACAAAGAAAGAGGGTAGACAGATTCGTCTGCTCCTAACAATTTTTTCCATCCACCCGCATTCTCCAGTTAACCCGCGATCATGGCGCTTGCAACAGCGTCGAAATATCGGGAACTCAAAACATATGATAATCACGGAAGATATCCCGTAAGTGACATTTTAAATATAACTGGAGAAAGCTTCAAACTGCACATCAAAATCGAGGTATTTTTAACCGACTTCTAAAAAAAGAAGGAGATTCTCAATTCGGATGTTTGTATTTTTTATGTTTGTTCGGGCATAACTCCGTCGCTTGCTAACCGATTTGAAAAATTCTTATTTTGTTGGAAAGGGTATGTACTTCCCAAATGATCTCATATTTTTTTTATCGAAATCGGACAAGCGGTTTTTGAAAAATCAACAAAACTCAAAAAAAAAAAAGCTACATTATCCACATTATGACCCATGAACATGTGAACTTACATGTGAACCACTAAAAAGTGAAAAATAAAAACTTTTTAACAAAAAATAAAACCGACTTTTTTATTATTTGTTAAAAAGTTTTTTGAATACATAAAGTTGTTGAACAGTTTTTTTTATTGTTTCCGAGATTTTTATTTATGAACTTGCCCAGAAAATTTCCGGTTCACTTTTACTTTGAATGCCCACTCCGAGTTAAATGTAGGAGGGATTACAATGTGTTTGAGAAATGAATAAATGAAATAACTCACTTTCTACTCCAGCAAAGGAGTCTATATCTTCAAGCATGGAGTACTGTAGAAGAGTCTCGAAGCACGTCCGCGCGAATTCTTCTCTTTCTTTTAGTTCTTGTTCGTTTTCTGTCGACAATGTTTATCAATAGGAGGAAAAAAAATATGATTCTAATTAGTCCGTCTGATCTTATCGAAAAATATTGGATACGTATTTTTTGTTTTATCAAATCAATAAAAATTGACGAAGATAAAACGCGTCAAAGATTTGAGTGGGAGGTGGTGTCGGTCGTCACTGCTCGCTAAGAAATGTCATACTTAATGTCTTAGAATATTGCGTCACACGAGTTTTCAAAGCACTTTACGTGAAAAAATATGTGTCTAATATTTTTTGGAAATCTATCTGACGGACTAATTAATTTTTTTTGTTAACATCCCTATTACTAGCTGTAGCCCTTCGTTCATGGGAAATTATTATAAAATAGTACATTTTGATATATCCGCTAAGCTTAAGTGGGACTGGACTGAGCACGTCTACCGCATGCCCAAATGAGCTGTGGGCCAAAATTTCCCACGCCACTTTCTGGAGCCCTGACACAGTCAGAAGGTGTCGCGGTAGACCTCGTAGAAAATGGCGAGGCGATTTTTTTGACCGATTTTATTACTTTTTTCACACATTGTGATATTGCTGTTAGTTCTTTGAAATAACCAAAATAAGTAGTCAAATAGCCAATTTACTTATGTTCATGCCAGAAGTAAAGATAATGATATTACTTACGTATAGGCTGCGGAGGCTGCGTATGTAAAGATCCTGCTCTGACGAGCGCTAGTAATGCTCTCAAGTGTTGGGGAGGTAACCTCGGTCGCGCCCGAAGTGCTTGTTCTCGTACTGCTATTACTAGTTGGCGGGCTGCTCGGCCGCCGCCCACACTGAGGAAAAAAAGGTTTCTTTATAGTGCTACAACGACCTTTTGGCGCTGAAATGACGTTGCTATGGAAGCTCTGTTTAAAGTGAGAGGAAGCACTATTTTGAGCCACAGTTTGTGGGATTTTTATTAGAAGCGATGGATGGACTATGTGACTGCTAAGATGACGAGAAATAGAGAAGTATGGAAGCAGAAGACATGTTGCGCCGAGCGCGAATCATTTTTACCCATATATTATTTATTTATGTACACGCAAAATACGACAAAAGGATAAAAACATAAAAAATAGAAGAGCACAAAGGTGCTGCTATACTTTTCTTGTAAATAAATTCCAGTGTATTTTGAAATAATTATTGAAGGGGTATAACTGGGCGTGAAGTTCTACATCCCCCATAGAAAAGGAAGGATCCTTAGATAAGGCCCAACCCGTTGAAGTCGAATTTTTCTATGATAGTTTTAGGTCGCGAATAACTAATAATAACTAACGAATTAAATAGAGTGATAGAATTTTGATGTTATTTGTAAAGTTCTTTTTGTAATAAGTTACTGTAGTTTTTATGGTACTGTAGGTAGTGCTACATTACAAGAGACAAATTACTTACGGTGGTTCAAACAGGAATGTCTCCAGTACTTTGGGTAAAGTTTCCCAAAACTCTTTATACACATCGGGCTGCTCCCTCGCTAACGGCAAACCTGTACCTAATACCTATAAAAACAATAATAAATAATTATCGGACGAACATGTGATGGTGCAACACTTTTAGGTATTTTATGAGAAAAGATGAGAGAATAGATAAATAAAGGATGTGTTTTTCTCATCATTGTGATATTTGTTTTTGAACTTTACTTTACATACCAAACACACGCACAAACATAGATACATAACACATACTACATGAATTACTAACAGTTCTTTACTTTGTTCCTTACTGCACTTGTCAGCGCTAGAGTATAAGTTTGAGGTATTGCCAACGATAATGGGTGGGAACCTGGTGTCCTGAAACACAGACTATGAGCCTAGCTTAGGCACCAGTCTCCCACAATATATGTCTTAAACTATATATAATGTTTCTGTCTCAAAACTGTTCTGAATACTGTATATTGTGGTGAGAAATAAACAATTTATTTTTATTATTAAACAATTATTATTACTTTCAATATTATTATTTGATGTCATTATTACCTAATTTAGCTTTCTCAATGTTTTGCCGATAAAGCTATTTAATATATCCACTTTTATGAAATAAAATTATATCTACTACTATGTACAAGTATTACATGGGCAGCAAATAAAATAGACGTTGTTTTATTTACCTGTAATAAAAGTGATGAGATCTGTGCAACTTCGTCCATTTGTTCTGCTGATTTGCGTCTCTTGTCCTGTCCGTATTTTTTTACTGATGTGTGCAGCGCCTAAAAATATTAATAAAAAACTTTTTTGAAAAAAAAAACCGACTTCAAAAACACAAAAAAGTGAAAAATGGAACTAAATGTGGAATATAAAGTAACGAAATGAAAACAAAAAAAACTTGAAAATGGTTACTTTTATTTTTAACCCCTTTAAATCAAACCTAAACCAAGTTTGAATAGGCAAGAGTGAAAGTGGAGAACCAATGATAAATCGTTTTTTTTTTGTTTTAAATTTAATTACTTTTAGGCAAGTGCTTGCTGCAATGCTGCAGGCAAGTGCTTGCTGCAATATAGAAAGTGACAATGCCATTTGTTCGACGTGTCTCATCCGAGCCAAGGTTGATGTTCCAGGGTAGCCCGCGAAATTCAAATTTTCTTAAGTTTTTTGCAATTTGCAGGCCAGTGATAGGTGGTATGTTGCAAAAAACTTAAGAAAATTTGAATTTCGCGGGCTGGTTGGAGGATTCCCCTTAAGGACGCATTCCCGATTGATAAGTCAAATCATTACTTTTTTAAACAAAAGTATGTTTATTAAATACAATGCTTTGTATTTTTAAAATGTTTTTGCTGCTTATTGTAGATAGATGTGCAAGGTACAATTCTTAACTATAAATATAATTTTAGATATGTCCAGTTTCTCAATAAATGTACCGAAGTAAATTAAAACACTTCGGTACATTTATTGAGAAACTGGACATATCTAAAATTATATTTATAGTTAAGAATTGTACCTTGCACATCTATCTACAATAAGCAGCAAAAACATTTTAAAAATACAAAGCATTGTATTTAATAAACATACTTTTGTTTAAAAAAGTAATGATTTGACTTATCAATCGGGAATGCGTCCTTAAGGTCCATATGATTCTACTAGACTTCTACATATCCCCATGTTTGTATGATCATAGTTACCAGCAGTAAATGCGGCAAGACATCCACAGCGGCTTGCGGCGCGGCGCGGTACAACGCAGCAGCCGCCGCAAGACAGCGCGGTGCGGCACCGCCCGGCCGCTCGCCGCACGACGCCGCTAGCGATGTCAGTGCGTTGAATAGCGAGGGGAGGAGCTCGTGGCGTTGGAGGGCTTCCTGGAGACAAAATACAACAAATGATCAAGTTATAAAAGAAGAAAAAATTGAGGTGTGTCTTATGGACGGACGGACACCCACCCGGTTGGAACGAAGCAGCACGCTATTACTTGCACAATTAACCACGCAAAAAAAAAAGTTATATTAATTACAAAATCACTGCAAAAATATGTAAATTTTTCATTGATACACATTTTCGGTGTGGCCCCTCAGTCCGCAAACAAATCCAAACGATAACGTGCGATATGGAACACCGACATATCTTTAGAAAAAGGTAATCAGGGTTGTCTTGTAACCAGAATCACCATCTGCTTAGCCTTTTCCCAGCTATGTTGGGAAGAAGATGCCATCAACCATTTCTTTAACGTCCCCTTATACTCGTACCGACAGCTAAGCGTGTTCAATTCTCAAATCAGTTATCCAGTGAACATGTTTCAGCTAAAATAATGATTTTCTTGTTTATTCTGTGGTTTGTTCCATACCTCTGACTTGGATCTACATGTTTTCCTTTACCGAAGCAAGTGATGTTTATTCAAAACGTACGTGAATCAAAAAATATATAAATATACGTTACCTTATGGACTATATCTAGACAATGCAAGGCGTGTACACTGACGGGCGCGGCGGCAGCGAGAGAGTCTAACGCTGATGCTGCAGCCGACGGCTCCGTGCTGCACACGTGGGATAGGCAGGAGCCTAGCTTTGTTACGTCTGCTGGGGTGAATCTGTAAAAGGAAATAGACTTTTTAGTCACGCCCTTCCCCTGGCTAAACTCAAGGCATCCACAGGACTTGCCCGGTTAAACAGAAGCCAACCTCTAAAGTTGACCTCTGAACCCTATAAAAAAAACATTCTCTATATTAAGATATTACAAGCAATTCCAGTGAAAATACTAATTACCCACCGCCAACAATTACGCAGATTTCGCAATTTGTTATTGCAATTCTCGGCTCCGAGACAAACTCGCCTGCGGCTCGGGTGAGAATTCCGCTTCGAATGCAATAACAAAGTTTCCTCTCTTATCAAAATGTACTATTTACTCCTATTATAGAACTGATTAATGTAGCACCTATACCTACTTTAATCAGAAATAAATAACTTGTGCAAATAAATTACTCACGTGGGTCGTATATGCTGGAAAATGAGCGGGAAGATCTGCACCAACGTGGTGAGGAAGTTCAGTGACGGCGCGTATACTTCCACTGGTTTACCATCCTCTGATGCTGGGAACGAAATAGTTTGGTACATTTTAAATGATGCATTGAACGCATTTTGGCTACAGATTAACACACGTAGATATTGCAGTAGGTACACACGGCTACACATCAAGCTATACAAAACCAGTATAATCTGATCGTTCATTGTACGAAATGATCTAGTAAAGTGAGGCCAAGATTAACTGGTTTTGTATAGTTTGATGTGTAGCCGTGTGTACATCAATGAAAGTTCATCATCAGCATCATTTCAGCCGAAAGACGTCCACTGGACATAGTCCTCCCTCGCGTGTCGCCACATTGTCCGGTCCCGTACGTCTCGCACCCAACGTATCCCCGCAACCTTCAACCAGATGCACGGTCCACCTAGTGGGAGGCCGCGCAACGCAACGTCTTCCGGTTCACGGTCGTCACTCCACAATATTTCTTCTTTTTAGGGTTCCATACCCGAAGGGTAACAAACGGGACCCTATTACTAAGCCTCTGCTTTCCGTCTGTCACCAGATTGTATCTCATGATCCGTAATAGGCAGACAGTTGAAATTTTCACAGGATGTGTATTTCAGTTGCCGCTATAACAACAAATAATAAAAATAAAAGGCAACTCCCCTAGTGCGATGGTACAGAATTGCAGATCCCTTCATGCGCGGGTCTCGCATTTGGTGTTGGCGTTTATTTAAGGTATAGGCGACACCTTTGCCCAGGAGTGGCTGCCGAGATGGTTAAAATTCCCTGTACCAATACATACACTTACGTGGAGGGTCCGAAGGTGATGCGGCCGCTATGTTACTCCAGGCTGCCCAAGCCGCGGCCCACACTCGCCTTTGTAGAGCAGCTTCTACCTCAGAGGCCCGGCCTGCTGCTGATACCACCTCTTGGAATGATTTGAGGGCACCTACTGACACCTGGATGTGAAAATGCCAAAATCTATACAAAGCTTTTACAAAATTAAACACATTTTATTTCAATAGTGCTGCTTTGGGGCTGTCAGAACGTTTGCCGATATTCACATTTTATCTCTCCTACATCTACCTTTTTTTTTTTTTGGTGGGTGGAAAATCATCGAATGACCCCCCCCCGTTCTTGGGGCAGAGCGAAGGGGAGTGTCAGACTTCTACTGACTAAAAACCGAACCCATGTTCTTTCTTTGCCCTTGCGCCGAGGCCACGTAATCTAGTACAAAAATCCACAGCCCCGACGGGCGTCGGCCCTTGCGGGCCCCTCCTTGCTAACATCTTTGAGGCGCGCGTGGAACACGAACGCGCTGCCGACACGGTCTGTTGCCGTCATGACGACGGCCGGACGGCAAACTAGCCCAACACTCACCGTCCACAGGCCCGCGTAGTAGGTGGCCGGAAGCCATCATCACCATTTATTATCTACCTTTCTTCGAAGTGTCGTTGTTAGTTTAAATTGTTGATAAACGAAAAACTCCTGGAGCCTGAGAGTCTAGTCTCTAAATCCGTCAACGAAAGTACGGACTCGTGCCGTGCGGATTGTTCGAAAGGGCCTCGACACAAAAGACTAAGAAGGAACATGGGTGGGTTTTAGTCAGTAGAAGTCTGACACTCCCTACCGCTCTGCCCAGAACGGTAGGAGCCATTTAATGATTTCTGACCACCAAAAAAAAAAGTAGGGCCTCGTCCGAAAGTTACTTGAATCTTCAAAAGCAACTCTGGATTGAAGTATACTTGCTACAACTTTAAAACACAATATGCACTCACCTCATGACTCCTCCTGAGCGCGAAGTCAGTGATATAATCCAGCAGAGCTGTCCAAGACCTGTTGAAGTCACCCACGGTCGTGAGCAGCTGGAAGCGCGAGTGGAACACTCGGGACACGCCTGATAAGGTCAGCACCTGCGGAATAGGACCATCATTTAAAACTTTCGGTGCTAATCACCCAGCATATGGGTCGAACAATAATTCGTTTGTGTGCTCACAACCCGCCTCCGAGTCGTCTCGATACGTAGCTATAGACGACTTGGCAATTTGGGGCATACAAAAAAACCTACCACAATCTCATTTTAAAAAACCTATAAATAGACATCTATATCTACAGTAACGGGTTTGTTGAAAAAAAAAATAGTTTCAATTCCATTATGGGGAGCACCTCCTTATTTTTGTATGAAAATCGTAAAGTGGTTTACAGAATACACCTAGCTACCAAGTTTCAACTATGTAGTCTTAAATAGTTTCCGAATAAAGTGGCTGTGACATACGGACGGACAGACGGGCAATCATGAATGTTCCGTTTTTTGCCATTCTGCTAAGGAACTCTAAAAAAAGAAATATCACAAAGCTTCAAAAGAACCATGGAATGGAAGTCCATGTTAAACAGTGTCGTAACCTTTTTCAAAGTGACGAAATAAATTCAAGCACTATTAACTATCTTCCCATTTCTATTTTAAAATTTTCCGAGGTAATCAAAAATTATTCGTTGTAACAATTTATCTTTCATACCTGTGTTTCTGCCCATTGCTTCTGCGCCGTATTCCTGGTGTGATGTATTAAGATATGGTCTCCCGTGTCCACCTTCTCTGAACTCGCTATGTTCGACTGCTTCTGAACCTAGAGAGGGGGGAAAAAGTAATATGAATTAATCTAGATTTACTGAGTTTGACGAGACCGACTGCCGATTTGACGGTGAGCCCCGGATTTGATCATTATCTATACTTCTATACTAATTTTATAAAGAGGTAAAGTTTGTGTGTATATTTGTTAAATTGTAAGAGGTAATCTCGGGATCTACTGAACCGATTTTAAAAATTCTTTCACCAATAGAAAGCTACATTATTGCTGAGTGTCATAGGGTATATAAAAAACCGAAAAATAAAAAGGCTTTTACGTGGTAGTCCGTTTTGCAAAGTGAATCGGAGAAAAAAGCAAAGCTGCGGCGGGCGCGGGATGGTTTCGGGTTTAATTCGGTTCGCGTTCGTGCCCACTTCGGGAGAAAGGGGCGTGGCCTTTTACATCTGATCTGAGAGGTAGGTACCCGCGCGGCTCAGTCGCGTGGTCGGCTCCTTACGCAGCGGACGTCCCCGAAATTGAATTTTTCGAAACGTAATTAGCACACTTTCGACTAATTATGCCCAACGAAGTGGGCACGGGTCAGCTAGTAATTGATATATCGAATGGTGTAATAAAACAAAGTGGTTTTTTAACGGATTTGATTCCTGTTTAGGGAAATTAATTTTCTAAAAAATCAATTATGCAGTTTTATTTTTCATCAAAATGAAGCTCAAAATTACTTCGTGTATTTTTCGCTGTACCTCATAGTTTCGGATCTCGCCATCTATCTACTTGAAAAATTAACACAGTTTAATTGAGCGATTGACTAATGCGCCGCGTGTCATGGGTTCGATCCCCGCACGTAACAATTATTTGTATTGAATACAGGTTCTGGGTGTTTGTATAAATGTGAGTTTTAATACCTATTTATAAACGCACCCACGATATAGGATAAATTTCTAGTGTAAGGCAACGTTTGTAAAAAAAAGAAGGCAATTTCACTAGCTGGTTTTTGAAAACCCCATCTCATTAATATCGAAGACTCATACCTGTTCTAACATCGGGAACAAGACAGCCAGTAAGGCTCTCCAAGCTGGCTTGCTGAGCAGGGTTCCGTGAGCACCTATACAGCTGAACAGCGTCTGGCTGGCCGCACGACGTACTGGGGCGCGGGGTTCCGTACACAATTCACCTGGAAGAAATTAGACGATGCAGATTACGAATTTCCTTCAAAATCGTTCAGATTGTGTTAGTAAAGTTTACTACATTATTCCGACGCTGGTAAATTGCGCACCCAACTTATACCCTCAATAATGTCAGTGGGGGCTCGTGGCTAATAACCTTTTGACCGCCACAGACGACAAGCCAAAAAGTACCGGAAGTAAGATTGGAAACTGTTCCAACATATTTAGGAACATGGGAAAATGCTAGACAAATGATAATCTGAAATACTCACTGAGTCTGATATAGAGACACATCCACTGATATGTTATAGTCTGATATGTTCCACTGTAGGACTACAGCATGATACTGTTATAGATATACTCACTGAGTCTGATTTATTTATTAAATAGAACGGCCGAAGCCAATTACACTATTTAAACACATATAATTTATTAAACACAGTCATGCAATCTTCTCACAAAACTGATATAGAGACACATCCACAGTTTGTCCAGAGGCGGCAACTCGGCGTGGTTGGGCACTTCGGGACACACGGCTGTATCGTTCGCTAGTGCTGCTACTAACTTGTCCCGGTTGTGGTATAGGTAGTCTGATATGTTCCACTGTAGGACGACAGCATGATACTGGTATAGATATACTCACTGAGTCTGATATAGAGACACATCCACAGTTTGTCCAGAGGCGGCAACTCGGCGTGGTTGGGCACTTCGGGACACACGGCTGTATCGTTCGCTAGTGCTGCTACTAACTTGTCCCGGTTGTGGTATAGGTAGTCTGATATGTTCCACTGTAGGACGACAGCATGATACTGGTATAGATATACTCACTGAGTCTGATATAGAGACACATCCACAGTTTGTCCAGAGGCGGCAACTCGGCGTGGTTGGGCACTTCGGGACACACGGCTGTATCGTTCGCTAGTGCTGCTACTAACTTGTCCCGGTTGTGGTATAGGTAGTCTGATATGTTCCACTGTAGGACGACAGCATGATACTGGTATAGATATACTCACTGAGTCTGATATAGAGACACATCCACAGTTTGTCCAGAGGCGGCAACTCGGCGTGGTTGGGCACTTCGGGACACACGGCTGTATTGTTCGCTAGTGCTGCTACTAACTTGTCCCGGTTGTGGTATAGGTAGTCTGATATGTTCCACTGTAGGACGACAGCATGATACTGGTATAGATATACTCACTGAGTCTGATATAGAGACACATCCACAGTTTGTCCAGAGGCGGCAACTCGGCGTGGTTGGGCACTTCGGGACACACGGCTGTATCGTTCGCTAGTGCTGCTACTAACTTGTCCCGGTTGTGGTATAGGTAGTCTGATATGTTCCACTGTAGGAGGAACGAGAATAGTTAGAAATAACCATTTAGTTGACAGACACCGTATTTGATTAGGGGCAAGCCAAAGCAAGGAAAATCCCAATAACATTTAGGTTGCTGAGTAAAAGGACTTCACTCACAACGACCTACTAGTATGGAGAGATATAATGGAGAAACGTAATGATACATAATTAAATGATGTTTCATTTTTACAAAACTCTTCTTGTGATGTAGTTTTAGTAGCAATAGTGCAAGAATAATCCTATAACCTTGTTCTACGAAACGCTCTAACGATTTCGATGAAAATTGTAATAATAATAATATATGGTTTCCGGGGGCAAAAAAAAAGATCTGGGAAAATCCGATTTTTCTATTTTCAACCAAGGACAGCTTGGTCGCCTAAAAATCTAATCAAAAGTCATTTAATCAAAATTAGCACTTTTCGAACGTCAAAATTTACTTTACTATTTACATTTTTATAAGACAGTCCCCCAAAACGCCCACCCATCGACACTTCCTAGTTCATCATAATTATCAGCCCGGAATCATCAACTGCTGTGAACAGGCCTCTCCTTCTTTTGGCCACATTTTCCGGTCTTGAATAAAATTTGCTGAGAAGTAATGAGAAAGTGTGACTAAAACTTACAAGAACTAATTGAAGGTAAATTGTATTGCATTTCGGCACATACTGATAATTTACAATAGGGGATCGGACTGGGTCAAAATAATATAATTCTGTTTAGTCCGTAAGATTTATATATATATATATAAGATTATCGGAAAATATTGAATACGTGTTTTTTGTTTTATCAAATCAATAAAAAATGACGAAGATAAAACGCGTCAAAGATCTTGGAGTGGAGCTTGAAACGTCACTTGTGTCTTCAAAATGTACTATCTTATGACGTCACACGAGTTTTCGAAGCACTGTATCGTCTTCATTTTAAGTTTACGAGAAAAAAGAAAAAATACGTGTCCAATAATTTTTGGAAATCTATCTGACGGACTAATTAGTTTTTTTTTGTCCGATCCCCTATTGTTATACTATACTATCCTCTTTTTTATTCAAAACTGATCATAGATACAAGTTTTAAAGAACTCACCATCAATCCAACAGCAGTGAGACTAATATTGAGCTCCTTGGTCTGCGTGGCGAAGGCGGCGGCAGCAGCCAGCACCTGCCGCAGACACCTGGGGCCCGCACAGCCCAGCAGGTCTCCCGCCACCACCTGCGCGCACTGGAACGCTGAGCGGATCAACTGCTCGCTGGGGGGGGGGACATTACATGTTAAGGAACAGCCAGAGAATAAAGACCAAGGGTTCTAAAATGGCCACTTTAGCAAATCATAATATGAATTACGTTGAAAAGCGTAAAATGAACTTTAGATAATACTAACTGTGTCTGTGACCATTTTACGCTTTTTAACGCAATTCATATTATGATCTGCTAAAGTGGCTATTTTAAACCACCAGGCCAAAGCTTTTGTATTTGTAAAATATACACGGAATAAGTGATTTCGTGACACTGTTATTCATGGATTCAGTAGGTGACGTGCAAAAATATTTTGTAAAACCAATTTAGAGAAATCAAACTCAAACATTTTATTTCAATTAAGCCATTACAGGCACTTTTGAATGTCAGAAGGACGGAAGAAGAACGAAACTACGAGTGCAATACGTCATTCCGAAAGCCACCACGCCGAACCACACGCCACCGAATGCCCGCAACAACGAACACTGCGAGCACGAAAGCACGCAGCGACGCAAACCGCAACAACGAATGCTCGAGACCCCGAAACACGGAACAACGAATGCACGCCGCAACGTGCAACCGCCGCCCCGCGACCCGGAGCCCCGCACACCCGCCGCCACGGCACACGCCACCGCGCGCCCCCGCATCCACAGCACTCGCCGCCGGTAACAAAATAAATATGATTTAGTACATGAGTTTAAACCCACAAACATTGATATAGGAGTACCTAGTATAAAAGGAGTTTATACTACACCTGCTTGGAAAGTACCTTGATACTTTATCAAATTTACGGTAGAAAGTACGTCATTGCATATCGAACAAATATGCGGGGAGAAAACGCATCTGAGCGGGAGAGAATGGATTTTCATACACTTTTCTCTCCCGCTCAGATTACAATTTGAAAAAAGAACATGTGACAATTGCAGACGCCATTGGCGCCATTTTGAATTTGAATTAGAATTTTAATTTAGTTTTTTATTTTCTTCGTAGGTGTAGTATAAAGCACTATGTATCACTCGAGAGAAAGTGCGATTCCCGATCTCGGGTGTTTTAAAGCCCTTGCCTACGGCTTCGGGCTTTAAACGACACCCTCGTCGGTAATCGGTCACTTTCTTCTCTCGGTGAACAATGTACTATTAAGTACAATATGTATAAAAGGAGTATTTATAGATCATAGCAGTTGGCATTCTGTGGTTTTTGCCTACCTTCATGGGAAACAGGCGTGAGTTTATGTAAGTGCAATATCTACACGGTCAAAACGTATTTAAACCGATGGATTGGCTGATGTCCATTAAGGGTAAACAAGCCAATGGCACGAACTAGTTGGTGGGCGGGGCTAAAATGCATGCTGTTTCATCCGACATCACGAGCGAAATGCATAGAGCGAAAGAGACAACTAAAACGGGCGCGCGATTGTTTCTATGCAGACCTTTGGTAGTATGGATACCATGAAAAATCCATTGAATGTATCTGTTCAAAATAAAATAATTTGAATTCTTTAATAACTAATATGGCTTGGTGGTGTCTATCCAGTGAAGGAAACACAGATTTATGACACGAAAAACAGTTTATTATCGTCACACATCAAAGGGGCACGTTCACAATCAACTGGCGGGAGCGCGCGAGAGCCGCGGGAAGAATCGATCCGTTGCGTGTGCGTTCGTTTCTAAGCGGGGCGCGCGACTGACTCGGGACTCCCGAGTCGGGAGCCGGGAATGTGAGGGACGCCGCGGGCGGGCGGTGCGCGGGCGGGGTGCCCGCACGCCGCTCGCTCGGCGCGGCACGGTGGCGCGGGCGGGGCGCCTGCGCGCCGCTCGCCCGGCGCGGCACGGTGGCGCGGCGCTTGGTCAATCCTGCGACCGCGCACCGTAATGAATCCGTCGTAATCGAAAACGCGCGTTATACTAATCTATATCTGTATGGTTTCGCTTTTTTCATTTTCGTGCTATATAAGTGTGTGTGTGTGTGTGCGCGTGTGTGTTTTAAGTGTTTACTTTGTTAACGTTTAATTTTTTTGTTTTTGTCAATTTGTTTTGTCCTGTTGGGAAGCCAATAAACACTTTTTCTTTCTTTCTTCTTTCTTTCTTTATATACGTAACTTATTTACGCCCAAAGATGGTTAAAATTAGTGCTAATATAAGAAAGTTTCGACGCTCATAACTTCCAAACCAATATTTTTTTTCCAATTCTGCTTCAGAGGCCTAGATAATGACAAGACCAGTTGATAATTTTTTTAATTTTGAACCTACACCGTCAACCAGAGGAGTAATCACCATACTACGTTTGTATGGAAGAATGACTGGCTTGTGCAACCTTAAACTGTGTTTAAAAACCAAACAATGAAGTCGCCCGTAAGAGTCGTCAGTAACAGACTGCTGAATGTTGTCAGACTTGAGGATTTCTGACTATCATTAAGTAGTCTGAAGCCCGCAAGTCTGACAGTTCCAAGGTGAATCGTGTTGCCAAAAAACTTGGTTGTAAAGTCATGCAGTCGTTCCATTGGTATTCAGCTGCATGCGGTTAGACGCAGACCGTGTTGTCGCCTTCCAGTTCTATAAAGATCAAAAAGTTAAGTAGACGATAAAATACCTGTGATGCGAAGATATAGCTGAGATGATTTCCATCATGAGAGGCCAGGCGGCGCCGAGCTGGTCTCCGCGAGAGTGCAGCAGTCTTGCAGCACATTCCAACTGTCGCGCTCTGACGTCACATTGTCGTACTGCACATAGCTCTGATAGAGGCTCCAGGAGGAGACGTTCGCGGGCCTGGGAAAAATAATAAAAAACAAAGGTATAAATATTGTAGTCTTAAATTGTTTACTTACCCAATATAAGCTTATGACTAGAATCGGAGCATCGAATCTCCTTCGAGTCTCGTTGTCGCAAACGCGACTACTGAGCACGAGGACCTAGGTTCGATTCCTGGGTAGTGCAAAGTGTTATTGGGTTTTTCTATAAGGAACTACTTAGTAGCAGCCACGGAGCCTAGATTTGTGCCCGGTTGATGGCAATAGGCTCACCCCCTATTACATGGAAGTGTAACATAACTGGTGAAATGTGGTGTAATAGGTAGGTACACCTCTGCCTAACCCTTCGGCGAATTCAAGCGTGATGTATTGTAATATTAGTAGGTATAACTTTTTCTGTACATAAAATTGTGCATTCAAGTTAATCCAAGTTTTCTTGTTGAGATTACGACTCATTTCATAATTATAAAGACATTTAATGCAACCTGAAGTTCTTTTTGCCGCAATAATGATCCAATATAACACTTACCTCAGTAACGAGGACCGGATGAGTGTGATGGTACTGGAAGGCAGCCTGCACGAGATATGTTATTGCCTCAACACCCCACTCTCGCATCCTGATGTGGGGGTGTTGGCATACCTACGGATACGGACGAATTATAACAGATACTTTAATAACAAAACTTGCATTTATTGAGTTGGCAATTCCATGATTTACATGATTTTTGACACTATTTTCACTTATGAAAAAGGAATGCTATAAAATAAATAAATAATATTCCACAACTATCACACAACGCCATCTAGTCCCAAGCTAAGCAGAGCTTGTGTTATGGGTACTAGACAACTGATAAACATACTTATATATTTCTAAATACATACATATTATAGATAAATTACACCCAGACACAGAACAAATGATCGTGCTCATCACACAAACATTTGTCCTGGGTGGGAATCGAACCCACGACCTCCGACATAGCAGTTAGGGTCACTAACCACTAGACCAACAGGCCAGTCAATCTATAGAGTCTTACCTCTAATAGATGGTTGGTGATTGGCCTCCACATAACTTCTATCCTGTGCATATTAGCTAACCCAGTTTCGAGTAACTTGGCGACAGCGAACAAAGATGGCTCCTGAAAAATAAATTAGGTTTTAACTTTGTGCAGTAAAGGTAAAATGATCTGAAGTGAAGCTTCGAAGATTAACTTGGAAAGTTTCAAAACAATTTAGACTTGTTGTGAGTTCTGTAGTCTGACTTAATAGTGGTTACGAGTGTTTTTGTTTTCAGCTGCCAAAGGATAGCGCGATCCAGAGCTTGCTAAAATTGGTTTACTTACTTTTGAGTTTCTTAAGCTTTTATTGCGAAAGTGAATCGTATTCTTTGGATTCACATCTGTATAAGACGGCCATTTTCTAACCAAAGCCAAAGTTCAGTCTACGCATCTCACTTGTGTGACGGTCAACTTCCAATACTCAATGATTCTTAAATATATCGGTGTAATGCTGATATTCCACTTACCCTATTCGAATAGGCCAGTTCCATAGCCTCATTGGACAGCTTGCACAGCGCATCAATCAAGTGATGCAGCGCTACATCGTCCAAGTTCTTTGAAGACTCAAACACGCGCGATAACATCGCTGAGAGCGCTGTAATTTATAACATTATTAAAGAAAAAAGACTAGAAGATTAGATTTTCGTTTATGAACATTTAATGGTATTTTTGAAAGCGTTGTATCGACAATAGTTTTTTTTTTTTAATGTAGGTAATAAGATAACTCCCAGTATCTAAAAAGAAGGTTTAAAAAAATGCTAACAGCTGCAAATTCAACTGAATCGCTTTTATTGGCTGAATCTACTAAGGAATTCTATGTCTATCTGTCGGTCTGGTAAATATGTATGTGTTGATTTAAACACAGACCAACAGGCGTTTCAGAAACCAAGATTTAGAATATTACAAACATTTTGGAAATTAATTTAATTTTTTTAATAAAAATAAATTTTATAATCGTCAAAAAATTGTAACAAAGCGTTTCACAGTGCTTAGCGAGTGTGTATTTGGATAATAAATAAATATATTATTATTAAGAAAAAAAATATAAATGACAAAAATTCACACAAGACATCACAACTAGATTTGTTATTTCTAACGTTTGTATAAACACTGTAATCAAATCAACTTTTTCATACAAAACTTTTATTTCGACAATTTAAAACATAGAACCACCCCATCAACATAGTTTTACTATAAAGGCAGTATGGTGAGGTTGAGATAAATTCGTTAGTTCATGCCGAAAAGCAGCAAGATTGAAACTCGAGGTGGCGCTTTAAATGTCGACTTCACAAACACAAAAAAAGTGAAAAGTAAACTTCCAAAGAAAAATCAGCTTCTGAAGTCGGTGCAAAATTCATACAAAAAAATGTTCAGATATTCGAACAAGATATTCTGAACTGATAATTGATATGACCCTCCTTTTGGGCTTCGCAGTAGTCGGGTAAAAAGTTGTTTTGACGACATATCTTTATAGAAACGTATGCGACAGACATCAAGACACACAAACGGCCAGCAAGCTCCATCCCAGTGCTCCTGTGTATAAGCTTTAAAAACCCCTAAATGTGTATACATTTGGAACTTTTCTTACACGCGATATTATCATTATTAAGTCGGAACGAAAAACAATTTATTAAATTGTAAAAGTTAAAAAAAAATACGTCCAAATATTATTTCTCAATAGGTGAGAATAACACGACGACAAGACAAAAAAAAAAGAAGCTGAAAATAATAATAATATTCCACAACTATCACACAACGCCATCTAGTCCCAAGCTAAGCAGAGCTTGTGTTATGGGTACTAGACAACTGATAAACATACTTATATATTTCTAAATACATACATATTATAGATAAATTACAACCAGACACAGAACAAATGATCGTGCTCATCACACAAACATTTGTCCTGGGTGGGAATCGAACCCACGACCTCCGGCATAGCAGTTAGGGTCACTAACCACTAGACCAACAGGCCAGACAATAAAAAGCTGACTTCCAAAAACTCCGACGAAAACTAGACACCAAAGAGAAGAGTTCTTCCAAGACGATATCATTAAGGAACATAAAACGTGTATATCCAAGAGTCACCTCCTACAGGTGATGATGATGATGAGTCTTTCCCGATACTTTGACACGATACAATATAACCCATATCCGACAAATAAACAAAAACAGACAAGCAGTCAAATTCATTAAGGCCCACTTGCACTACAAATCGCTAAACACATATTTAACTAATGTTTAACATATTTATTTGTAGTTCATAATTTAACTTTACTGATTAAAATTACAGCAGTCAGGGCATACATAAGTTGATGTCAGTAACATGGACCGCAACACAAAGGACTAACAATGAACATCGGTGGGTTTTAGTCAGAAGAAGTCTGACACTCCCTTCCGTTATATTGTGATATGCATATTATGTAATTATTTATTTAGATTTGACCAAAGCTACTAGTCCCTATAATTTGGCAGGCTGTCATTTTAATTAAGTTAGATTTTAATCTATAAAACAACTCTCTGTTCCTACCATCTTCAAACGATTGACCGAAACAGACGATGTTTAATTCGTTTAGCGTGAAACTTAGTTTAGTGATTTGTGGTGAAAGTGCGCAAACTTGAACTTTTTAACAAATTATTAAGCAGATTAAAAATTTTCTTTAAATCGCAAATTAATTCAAAAAATATCTTCCAAATGTATACGCCTTAAAAAGAATGCTAGAATGCGAAGTAATACCACTCATCACTCCGAGTGACTCGGCCACGGGAACTTGCTGACCTGCAATCATTGCCGTTATACAAACATAGTTATACACTTTATACAGTTTGTATAATATACGGCTATATTGGTTAAGTGGGGGGGGGGGGGGGTGGGGGGTGTGTTAGGGTTATTGTTAGTAAGAAGCGTTAAGTTGGGCTTGGATAATGAAAGTTCTAAAGCGGAGACGAGCGGATTGAAGAGGAGGCGTGCAAGATTAAGGTAGCGTTTTCCCCAGAGATATGCGAGACTGTGCATAAAACTAATAAAGCACATAGCTAGCTTAGTTCAAAATGTGTAAAAGAAGCTTTGCCATTGGTTAGTTTCACACACAACCTCGCTCATATGTGGAAACGCAGCTTAAGATGACCCCCGTCGGGGCTGTGGCCTGTCGAAAGGTTAACGCGGCTCCGACACAAGGGCGAAGAAGGAACATGGGTTTGGTTTTTAGTCAGTAGAAGTCTGACACTCCCCTTCGCTCTGCCCAAGAGCGGGGGGGGGGGGGGGGGGAGTTAAGATGACCAATTAAAGGAGAAACGCGAGACGTGATGCGGATTTCAACCAATTGGATAGACCGATGTCAGCACGTGTCCTCTCCGTTCTGCTAGTCTCCGCTTTAGTGGAAACCGGTCTGGAGGGTTTGTGTCTAACAAATCTAGGGGGAAATATTTTATGTTGTGTCATTGTCTCATGCGCACATTATAACATCAAATTGCAATTATTTTCTGTCTGATGCTTAGGAAACAGGCAACTTAGTTAAACACAGTTATTCCTGCTATTTATTCTAAAAGATGTATCAAAAGGTCTACATTTAAAAGAGTAATGTGCAAAATCACATTGATAGCTACAACAAAACAGCTTTTAATTAAAATATACTGACCAGGTAGATCGGCCATGACAGCGGAAGTGCTCATGACTGCGTTAGCGTCGGCACTGGCGCGACTTGCTTTCATACTTCCGCCGGTGGAAGGCTTCAGGCCTAGGATCCAAACCTAGGTGTAACAAGATAATAATAATAATAATATTCCACAACTATCACACAACGCCATCTAGTCCCAAGCTAAGCAGAGCTTAGCTTGGCTTTAGATAGCCAGATATAATTAAATAAATAAAAAACTTTTTAACAAAAAATAAAACCGACTTCAAAAAAAAAACTTAAAAGTGAAAAATAAACTTTAGAAGAAAAACCAGTCTCTGAAGTCGGTGACTTTTGTTTGTTTGATTTCATTTTTTTGCCACCGACTTCAGAGACTGGTTTTTCTTCTAAAGTTTATTTTTCACTTTTTTGTTTTTTTTTGAAGTCGGTTTTATTTTTTGTTAAAAAGTTTTTATTTTTCACTTTTTAGTGGTTCACATGTTCATGGGTCAAAGTGGACAATGTTGTTTTTTTTTGAGTTTTGTTGATTTTTCAAAAACCGCTTGTCCAATTTCGAAAAAAAAAAATATGGGACCATTTCGGACGTATACCCTTTCCAACAAAGAAAGAATTTTTCAAATCGGTAAGCAAGTGACGGAGTTATGCCCGAACAAATATAAAAAAAAAAAAAAAATACAAACATCCGAATTGAGAACCTCCTTCTTTTTTAGAAGTCGGTTAAAAATAAAATCATTTAATTCAAGTATCACTGACTCATAATAGAAATAATATTACATTCACACAGTCACATTTTCAATAACAATTTTATTTAGCACGTCGGGTACAAGCTAGCTTAAACCCTATGTTGTAATAATAAGGCTCAAGTCAGCCTACACCCACCGCCCCGTTTTCGGTACGCTCGGGACTAGAGAGGTCAATTAAATTAAATTATAATAATTAAGTATTAGTCACTATAAAACAAAAAAAAAACACAAAACATAGATAAATTCAAAGGGATAAAACCGGAGGGGGGGGGGGGGGAGGGATTCAATTAAGGGTATTGAGATCGCCACTATACGATTTTCCACCTAGAATACATGGATGATTTTATTTTTTATTTTGCAGTTTATTATGATGCCGATGTTATTTGTGCACTGTGGTGGAGCTTGTCTCACCAATGTTTCCAGTTTAAACGCCAGGATGTGAGTAAGTTTACGTTACGTTTTATGTAATTTCGATTTTGAATTGGCTGCTTATTAGCCAAATAAGAATCAATGTTTTTATATAGCCTGCAACATCTTCGGGATTTTTGGAAAGTGTTTTTTTTTATTTGGTTTTAAATTCGGCAAAATAGTGTTAAATATATTTGAAGTATCTAGTTGGGGTAACCACTCAAGTTCCAGAGAATTTCGAAAAGTACAGGTAATTTTATCACGGAGCCTTCCAATATGCTATGGCAAGTGCTTGGACCTTGACATGCCCGGAAGTCTTACTCCTTGAAAGGGCCTTTTTTTGGGAAAAGCCTACCATTCTTTTCGGAAACCACTGCAACTTCCAAGTTTTTGTATATTCAAATATTTCCACTCACCAGATGCTGAAGTGTAGTAAGAACTGGTAACCAGGCTTGCTGTATGGTGTCCCCGTCTCTTTGCGCGGCGCATAGCAGGGCTTTCATAGCGGTCACGTGCCGGGAAGTCACCATCACGAAGGACTGTTGTTGACCTGTATCACAAATTATATAAGCTCAAATTAAATTCTGTAATAAAAGAGAGCAGCGGTGGCCCAGTGGTGGCGGCACCAACTTACGAATAGTAAGTTGTGGGTTCGAACCCAGGCAGGCGTATTCCTTTGTGTAATTTATTTCATCACCACTGCTCGCAAAACGGTGAAGGAAACCGGCATGTTCTAGAACCAAAAATTCGAAGACTTGAGACATCTACCAACTTGCCAGAAGTGGATCCTATGGACCAGAAACCATTGTGCCCATCCCTTTCAAGCAGCTAAGAAGCTGGTTAAAAGATCACACTCGATACAAGCGGAGAAATGATGGAGCTCGACACCAGGGTGTAGGCAAACCAAGGAAGCTATGCCATCCCTGGATATAAAGCTGTCCAGACGCTTTCTGCGCCTGGACAGAGATAGCCTGCGCCTGGTGGCGGGGACCATCACCGGACATTGTTCACTGAATAAACACTTCCACACCCTAGGTATCACTGACAGTCCCCTGTGCAGGGCATGCATGGAGGCGGAGGAAACTGTGGCGCATGTACTCCTTGAGTGCACAGGCGTTACCAAGATTCGTGAGGAGACCATGGGAACACCAAGATCTCTTGCGGATGCCCTGAGGAGACCGGGAAGTCTGATCTGCTTCTGGAGGGAGGTGGGCTGGTAGGAGTAATCGGCCACCATGGCTCACGCACAATGGTCCACTTCAAGGACTAAGTACGGAAACGTAAACCCCATAAAAAAGAGACATGTACCAATCCGCACTGGGCCTGCAGGTTATAGATTTACAGCCCATTCCCTCACAAAGAGAGGTGGCCTGTGTCCCCGCAGTGGGAATATTAATAGGATGATGATGATGAGATGTGATGGTGATCTGATCTTATCACCTGGTCATTGACCGCAGGTAATTATACTGTAGTTTACTTTAAGTATGTGTTCCAATTCCCTTTTTATTGTTGTGTTGTATTTAGGTATCAATTGCGAAACTTGAGGGAGGCCTATGTAAAGCAGTGGCCGCATTCGGCTGAAATGATTATGATGAAGTAAAAACCAGTTTTTTAAATGACCTTTCGTAAATCGATTTATTCTCAATAATCATATTATTATTATTTTCGCTGTTTTATAATATCGATAGGTACTTACGATTATCTTTTATCAATTCAGGGTATTTTTGGCATGACTATAAGATAAGAAGTTTTCATTTGGGACAAGCCCGCCACACTATTCCCAAACCACTGTAACTCCTGTTAGCTAGAATCAACAGCGGCGACCACAAGAAAAGCGCCGAGACAATGAAGCTCGACGAAGTCCCAGAGAAACGATTTAACTGTCTTGGATCCCGCAACGAGACTAATCAGAAAAGAATAGCGGAGGAGTAGGAAAAACATAATTTCCACTTCCAGCAGGAGACAGACAAGAACAAAGCCAATAGGCCCACAGGGACGTATACAACTGGGAGAAGTCTGGTTTACAAGACTTATAAGCTGCAATAAACCCTCACTCACCTGTAGGTAATGATGCTGAGGGCAGCGGAGTGCCCACCCACACGACCTGGTGCCTGTAGTCCGGGTCGGGCGGCGGGGGCGGCTCCCGGCGCCACGGACACGGCAGGGCTCCTAGGGCTCCCAGTGCGGGCACCACGTACTGCGCGGGGAGGGCGCAGCGACAGAGGGCGCTGACGCATGCGTCGCGTCCTACTGAGTGTCCCACCTACACAAATATTTACTTTGTAACATATCTGTTTTTGTTCCAGTGCATTGTCAAAAGATTTACGAGAAAAAGTCATGTCCACGGGTATGCTGGTTTTTGTTGGTTCGGCGACGATTTTCGTTTTTAGGGTTCCGTAGTCAACTAGGAACCCTTATAGTTTCGCCATGTCTGTCTGTCTGTCCGTCTGTCCGTCCTCGCTTAATCTCTGTGACCGTTAGCACTAGAAAGCTGAAATTTGGTACCAATATGTGTATCAATCACGCCGACAAAGTGCTAAAATAAAAATTGGAAAAAAATGTTTTATTAGGGTAGCCCCCCTATATGTAAAGTGGGAAGTGATTTTTATTTTAATTTTAACCCTAACGTGTGATATATTGTTGGAAAGGTATTTAAAAATGAATAGGGGTTTACTAAAATCATTTTTTGATAATGTCAATAATTTCGGAAATAATCGCTCCAAAAGTAAAAAACAAAGCGTCCCCCCCCCTCTAACTTTTGAACCATAAGTTTAGAAAATACGAAAAAAATCTGAAAAGTAGAACTTTATAAGGACTTTCTAGGAAAATTATTTTGAACTTGGATGGAAACAACAGATGGAAACTGCAGTTAACCAATATAATTTGGTCCCTGAATCGTATGAGCGCCTATACAATCCAGAGGTCAAGTTTCATTGGCCCGTATTTCAAACAAAAAAAGAATTATTACTACGGAACCCTACACTGAGCGTGGCCCGACACGCTCTTGGCCGGTTTTTTATATAATTGTATTTTATAGTTAACTAGCTGATGCCCGCGGCTTCACCCGCGTGGATGTCGTTCAAATTATATACTAAAACCTTCCTCTTGAATCACTCTATCTATTAAAAAAAACCGCATCAAAATCCGTTGCGTAGTTTTAAAGATTTAAGCATACAGACAAACAAACAGACAAAAATAGCGACTTTGTTTTATACTATGTAAGGATTTTAACATTTTTGTTTGTCCTGTGCGAGACTAATAAACACTTTTCCTTTATTTTCATATGAGGCACGTTTTGACCAAAACGAAGACAGACGGACGGAGCGGAGACGTACAAATATTCGACAAACCACATGAGACACAGAGAAGCCCCGTCGGAGTCGCGGGTTGGTCGAAAGAGATACCGCGGCCTCGACACAAGGGCTAAGAAGGAACATGGGTGGTTTTTAGTCAGTAAAAGTCTGACACTCCCTTCCACTCTACCCAGAGCGGGAGGGGTTATTTGATGATTTCCCACCCCCAAAAAAAAGGCGCAGAGAAGCGATGCAGTCGTAGAAGAATAGTGCGAGATTAAACAAATATTGGTCGATTCTCGCTCTTTTCATTTCCGCATTGGCGGAAAACAAGCCTCTGTTTACATTCAAACTTTCTATACTCCATTTACTATAAGATTAGAATTTCAAGTTGACCGTTTTTACAGTCCGTTCAACCGATTTTGACTTCTATACCGTAGGCATAAGGATGGCATTAAAAGCAAAAAGAATGTTACAATACCGACTGTTTAATGCAGCTACATTTTGTCTTGCTGTCAACGTAATAGAGTTCACAATCGGTTGAACGGACTGTAAAAACGGTTAACTTAAAATTCTAATCTTGTAGTAAATGGAGTAGGTATACAAATAATATGCAGAACTACCTCGCTGGTCTAGTGGTCACAATCGCGGCTTCTGAGCAAGAGGTCCTGGGTTCGAATACTGGACATAAGAACTTACCTTCCCGCTGACTCTCGCCAAGGTCTGAATGGCTCGAAGTATGTTTTCCAGTTCACCTATACTTGCTTCAGCTAGCACTGACAAACCCCATACTAGGCCACACCATGATGATTTCAGCAGCTGTGTGTACAAAAACAGAATGTTCAGTTTGGATGAGTAACTGCCATCCTCAACGATTAGTTACGATGCAATTATCTACTATGAGTACGGCAATAAGTGGTTGGCTAAGTAGCATCAGATATCCAAAATGACGGACTAGTTTTTTTTCTGCATTCCTATGATATGGGTATCAATTTAAAAGGTTTGCGAGTTCTTATTTTCAATTACAGTGAAACCTGGTTAAGTGAGACCTCCAAGGGACCTGAAAATGTGTCTCACTTATATAGAGGTATTCCACTTACCCAGTGTCTTAGATATTCAAATCTGTCTCATGGGACCTCAGCATGAGTTCCAGTTATAGACGTTTCTCACTTATCCAGGTCCCAGTTAACCAAGTTTCACTGTATAACTTATTCCTGGGTCCATTGGTTTTTTTTTCTTTTCAATAAAAAACGTTGCTCTCGTACTAACAGATTTGGAACAACTATTATTTTGTTCCATGCGGGGTTCAAACTTGCGATACACAGCGCAGCAGCCTATCGCTCAACCACTGTCACCAACCGTGCCTAGCTTGAAAAAAGCCGGAAAGATTCCCAATTTTTTCCAATAAGTTGTATTTTTCAATGTAACTTTCGAAAGATTCAAGAACATTGGCCAGTATTCGTGTATTTTTTCAATAATACGGAAAAAACGGAAAGATTCCCGTTTCTTTCGTATTTTTCCGTTTTATTGGAAGTTACATTGAAAAAATAAACACAATTTGTTTTTTCCGGGAAAAATCAAATTGTAACTTTCGTCATTTTCAACGCTAACCGTGCCGTCGCAATTTAATGAAAACCTTTTGGGGGGTGCTGAGGAACAGGGTGCAAAGCTCCTCATCCCCCGTTGAAAAGGGAGGATACTCCGACTGGACGGGCAGTTAGCCCGCCGGACACAACACCTGTCCGGTCGGAGGATTCTCCCTTTTCAACGGGTGACCCCAAACTGGTGACCCCGACGTGATGCTGTGTATGCTCCAGTGAGTCGGAGTGTGCAATGCTGCGTAGTGGCTGACTGCTACGTCGAGGTCACCAGCTCCCCCAAAACCTCTATCATATTCTAGCAGTTGGGTATTTTTCTACTCACTTGTAATCTCACTTCCCGTTCTTTATTCTCCACCTCATTTTCAATCTTCTGCACCACGTTGGAATTCTGATCTGCCTCCCCATTGTGTGAATTGTTCGTTATTAGTTTGTCCGTCTTGCTGTCTGGATCTAACAAACGTCAAAGTCAGAAATAGTTTACTAGGAAGTGTTAGAAATAACGTTTGGTAAGCACGAGGACAAAACAAAGTTTACAAAACCAGTATGTGGGTCTCTCATTGTACAGGAAATCTATATAAAGCGAGGTCATATTATACTGGAAAACGCTGGCGGTTGAGCATTGTCACCCTTATGCCCTGAGTTACAGGGTTGAAAAGTGGTCGACGGGGTCAGTGAGCGCGGTCCTACGTGATACTTAGCAGCAAAGAATTTTGGTGTGAATCAAATGAAAGAGTGGGAATTGTTGGTAGATCAGAGAGTGACAGATTTCCGGTAGCTTACCTTTATTGTTTCCATTTCTATTCGAGTTAATTTCTCTCTCTTCTGTATCGTTCTGTATGTCATCATACATTTCTTGAAGTCTGCAATGTACACATACCTCATTATATGCATCATACAGAAGAAGTGATAGTTAGATACTAAAATGTGTTTCTTAAAATGTCTCTTCATGCTATATCGTGGATTGGTTTACAAAGCATTAAATAGACGTACACAAACGGCTGGACCAGAAACCTGCTGGCCAAATCATTTTTGATATCTTTGTTGTGAGACCAAATGGAATAAAACATAGACTACCTCGTGTTTGAGGTCCTGGATTCGATTCCAAGCGTTATTTTCTATCAGGAATTTCTCAGTTGCAGCCACGGAGTCTACTTTTGTAGCCGGTTGAGGGCAATAGGCTCGCCCCCTTTTACATGGGACTTAAACATAACTGGTGAAATGTTGGTGTACTAATGGGTACACCTTCTGCTTAACCCATCGGGGATTACAGGCGTGATGTTATGTTATGTTATACTGTGTAGTTTAACCTTTTGAGCGCCACAGTCACGTATAGACGCACAACAACAACAAGCACAAGCAAAAAATTACCATAAGTCTGTCGACTTAACAGGTTCACTGTCCACAGACCACATACGGTCTGTAGAGAGTCCTCCATACCAGTCCGCAGACCGTATGAGGTATGTTCTTTCATACAATTTCTAAGCCATCTGATACTGTGGACGTAAGAAGAATGTTTCTTATTTAATGCGGACTTGGCAGGACACATCATAAGGATTATAAAAAGTGCTAGGACCCAGGGAAATAATCGTTTTTTTATTTAAATTATTGACGTTTAATAAGAACATAACGGGACTTATGGACCATTCCCACTCTGAAGCCTGGACAGTGAACCTGTTAAGGCACGTTTTGGCTTGTCGTCTGTGTGGCGTCCGTGGCGGTCAAAAGGTTAAGCCAAATCATTTTTATTAGAATCTTGTTTTTGAGACCAAATAAAATAATAAAAATTGGTTCTTTGTCATTAAATAGTGTTTATCTAAAACATCAACTTTCCTAAATCTGGTATCGCTTTTGATAGACAAATGTGGATTACCTGAAATATTCCTCGCCTTCAACGCTGATGGCTATAGACCGTATGATCTCCATGAGGCAAGCGTACGCGACTGAGATGCCGTACCCATCCTGTATTGTTGGCGCTTCGGCGCGGTCCAACATTTCAATGCTGAAAAAAAAAAAAAATGATTTTAACTAGAAAGCAGTAATGATGATGATTACGAAATGTATGAGGGGCTCATGGCTAAATAATTACAGCCGCACGAGTCGATCTTCAAGGTAAAGCCGCGCTTGCCAAGGTCGATCTGTACATAGGTGGTGAGTCCGTGCCTAAGAATGCACGTTAAGACGTTGGTCCCAACTGTCGTTTGTAGAGCTTTGACAGTCGTTACAGCTAGTCAGTAGCCCGAAAATCTGGCAACCAGTCTTACCAAGAGGTACCGTATTACGAGTACCTTTTGTTAGTAGTTTTGTCAACTTTCACTCATCCTCTCCACATGATCAAACCATATAAGCATACTGATAGTGATAGCCCGCGTTAGCCTTTTGCTGGGCAAAGGCCTTCCCCATTAGTTCTTTTTTTTTTTTTTTAACGTTGCCCCACACTAGGAATTTCTCCTGCATCGTGGGTGCGTTCACAAACATATAAACTCACATACACAAATACCCAGACCAGAAACAACTATCTGCAGGTCATACAAATATTTGTTCCGTGCGGGGATCGAACCCGCGACACGCAGCGCAGCAGTCCAATCGCTTAGCCACTGCGCCAACCGTGCCGTCGAGTTCCATTTGTTACGATCCAGGGGCCGTATTTTTGAATCAATAGAATTCCAAATCGTGTACGAAATCGCAGAATTCGTATGCGAATCCCTAAAATCGCTATTTTTGAATATATACCCGTGAATTTTGCAACGAGTGGTCCGACCCACTCGTTTCCGATATTCTACCAGTAGAAATGACGGAAATCCTTTGAGAACTTCCCACTTCTTAGTGTGGGTTTGCTGCTAAATAAATCGATTAGTTTAGTTTTTTGGGCTATAGAAAGGTGCCCTATTGATTTCCTATTCTTTTAGGGGAAAAATATGTGAAAACTAGAGAAAAAAATATCGAAATCGACGTCAGACAATGACTTTTTTTTTAACTTTTTAATTTGCGTTCCGTTCCACCGTAACTCACTATCGGTTTTTAAAATCAACGAGTTATGGCTTTCCGGTTTTTATTTTTCTGCGTGAAATAAAAAATGTAATAAGATTCGAGTTTTAGGGCAATACTCATTTTTATTACTTCAAAAATACGTAAAATTTGGAGCAATCGAAATTCATTTCGTATACGTTTTGCTTTCGTGCTTGAATTTAAGATTCACTTCGAGCGATTCAAAAATACGGCCCCAGGGCTAGTGTGGACCACCGTTCGTTTTGTCTCGCTCATCGCACCATCTTCTACGAGGTCTGCCACGACGCCTTCTGGTAGTATCATAGCCCCATACTCTTTTTAATGTTACTTCATCTTCTTTTATTCAAAGGATTTTAAGTATATATACTTACTACACAGATTTAGCAGTGCCAGGATCGAAAGTAACGCAGAGAGGCAGCCAGACGCCCTTCCAGTAGAATCCTGATTGCTGTGGTATACCTGAGTTGCCTGCAATTAAAATATGGATTAGTTTCTTCTGAGATCTCCCGAAAAACCTATCTTTCCCACTAAATGTCGTTTTGGAAGGAGGGTTGGACTCATTTTAAATCATATTAACAAAGACTTAAGTAGGTTGGAGTCGTTAGTATGATTTACTTTTTTGCTGTTTAGATACTTGATGCTATTTTAGTGTGTTTGTATTTTACTGTTTCTAGTTGTAGTATAGGTCGCGTCATGTAAAAAGAACGCTGACAGTTAAGTCAAACATGACTATTTTTTTCAAATATCAGCTTATTCCAAAGTACTAAGGAACTAGTGTTTGTATTAGGATTCTAACAATATTACAATTACACTTAACACAGTCACAGTAGCCTAGTACTGCAGAACGCGACTGTATAACGTGCGCAGCAGTATCCCCACCACTGCGCTCAGCGTTCTTTTTACGTGGCGGGACGTGTATACCACACTAATTCCCCAAATAATATGGGATAAAGGCAGGAAGATGAAACCACACTAATTCATGTCAAAAATCAATTTTACATTGTAACTATAAGATATTAATTCATAAATGACGGAGTAATGAGAAAACAAACATAACAAAAAGATTGCAACCGAATTGAGAACCTCCTCCGTTTTTGAAGTCGGTTAAAAAACTATGATCCACGCTTAAATCTAGTAAGCTATGTTCACACTCAGTGATTGTCACCGACATCGTTAATGTATTAAGTAATAATAAATACAATGAAAGTGTCTATAAAATGGTTTTTAATCATTTCATCTGTAATACTGTTGGCAAACGCCCAATATTCCACTACTGAAGCTGATACCGTAGAAGCAAGATCTACTTGTAAGTATAGTATAGTTATGTGATCGTTGTGAAATATGACCTGCAGGGCTAACATGCGCAAGTCGACAAAATTTTGTCGACGCATTATGTCGTGCTGAGACGACATATGTCTGTTTGTCGATTGGAGCTAACATGGCGACACTTTTTTCTCGTGTCGTTCTGTTAAAGAACTCATGTCGTTCTGTCAAACCTGTTTTTGTCGTCAGGCTCTAACATGCGCGCTTTATTTAGTCGAATTTTGACATTTTCCTATGACAAGTTTGTCGTTGATGGTTTTCGTAGACGAGAAACCGCGACAAACAGAGAAAAAAAACTGAAAAAGGGGGGTAACAGTGTTCCGTGAAAATAAACAATTTATGTATAATGGCGGTGCCGTATTATAATTATCTATTAACTGTGTATGAGGAAAGGGAAGCAAGAAAAATACAGAGGAAGGTGATTCGCGACGTCTGCAACCCATTCGACTTAAGGGATAACGAGTTCCAGTCTCTCTGGCGAATTACAAAGCCTATGGCTATTTATATTATAGATAAGCTCCAAGAAGATTTGGAGCCTCGAAACGGCTGTGGTTTACCCTCAGACCAACAAAAAAAGGAAGACGGCGCGCCACGAACATCAAAAGTGAAGCCAACTTTTTATCTATGTGTGTAGACGTGTAGACAATGTCTCGTGAAGTCGTGACGTTCTAGGAGAAATGCGTGTGGTTTTAGTGTAGGTGTGTGCGTGAGCTTGTATGTTTACTTGCTATAGGCGTGTGGTTTAGTGGCTTCACTGTTGGTGTTCGCGGCGCGCCGTCTTTCTTTTTTTCTTGGTCTTAGGGTTTACCTGCCTTCTTAAAAGTAAGTATCTACCTACCTATTTACCACATAGACTTCTGTTACTAAGTATGTGAAATTCCCAAAATATTTATTTAAATTCTTATAAGTTTTAACCAAAATCTTTCAAATTATTAAGGGCACTATTATTGTACAGTACACACATGACAAGTAAACTTTCGTTCGTAACTTCGTATTACGAAACGAATAATGTTTCACAGCAATGGCAGAACCAATTGGTAGGTAGGTACTTGCTGAATAGTGAACATTCACTAAGATTTACGTATGGCATAGTGTGTTGTATTTTGTCATTACAGTTAGTAGGTACATTAATTCATCGAGATAAATAATGTAACATAATATTATATTTTGATCTTCTATCTCGTAGAAAAATGCATTCTTCACACGGTTTATTTTGGAAGTCACTAATATAGAACATTGATTAAAGAGTTGCTAATAAACTAATATGCATCTCCGCCATCCAACAATTTTTCAAATTGTATTGAAAATATTTAATCTAGCGTGAACCACAACTATCAACAAATATTGAAATTCAAAATTTTTGAATTGACAAAATGTCAGAGACTATTTTAAGGTCGCGTTCACAAATATGGCAGCGTTCACGCAATTCCCACCAATATTGACCGAATGAAACCGGCGTTACTAAATTAGACTATGGTATGTTTTCATGAAATGGCAACATCAGTTATCTCGAGTCGAGAAGGAGAAGTCACGACGGGATATCTTCTAAGGACCGACCGAAGGTTCGGTTTCGGTTTCGGTTTCGGCTAGTTTCGGCCAAAAAACCTAGTTTCGGCCATAGTTTCGGTTTCGGCCAATAATTGGCCGAACCTTTCGGCCCCGCCGAAACAAGGTATACGTGAATTGTCGCGCATCATTCAGCTAACTTCGAGTGCCAGTTGAGTTCGCTAGCCGGCGCGATCGTGATGATTTGAGGTTGTGTGATTTTACTCGCGCAAAAATTAGGTATTTGTTTTTACTTATGATTAATGATGATGTATTTTTATGGCATTAATTAGGGTCTTGTGCTACAGTGTAAAATAAATAGGTGGTAAGTAGGTGTGTATAGAAAAGAATTCATTAGATATTATACTTAGTTCTGTTGAGTTATTCCCTAGAACTTATAAAATATGAATTATGTAGAAATTAATTTAACACTTAAAAGATATGTGAAGATACCTGTGATGTTTGATTCAAACATATTAACATATTTGTTTGTAATTGTTGATGGATTAAATTTTGTACCCGTATTCGAACCGCCCCGTAGTTCCGATACACAACTATCTCCGGTGATTTAGGTGCTTTGCACATGGAACAACTTAAGTTGAGGCAACTTAAGCAACTTTAAAAGTTTCCTGTAACTAGTTGATAGTTGCTACAACGTTTACGGTTGCAGCAATTTTATGGCAATCTGTGAGCAACTTTCATAACCGAGTTGCTCAATCTATGCAGCGAACAGCGTTCAGTGTGACAATGAATATCGACGAAGCAGCAATTGCTCTAATTTTATTACGTCGTCGCCGTCTACATTAACTTTAAAAATCGGTATAATGTTTAACAGTTGCTAGTTGCGCCAATTAGCAACTAACTCAGTCATCGATTGCTGCAACTGAAAACTAGTGACGATTGCCGGAACTCGAAACTCGAGTTGCTATGTGTGCGCAATCCAATTGAAATACCTATATGTAAACAGCTAGTTGCCAGTTGCTGCAATAGTTGCTCCATGTGCAAAGCGCCTAAAACCTTAACTAATTAATACCTATAATTTAAAAAGTAATGAAAATTATTTCTTAAAACACCATCTTTGAAAATGATATGATGTACTTTTTTTGTTAAATAATTAGAAAAAAAGTTATATCGACCAATAGATTTTTTTTACTAAAAAGTTTCATATATTTTCTATTAGTGTGAATGGCCTTCAGTACTAATAATTAGCCATGTCGCATTTTTTCCCTTTAGTATGCGAGGTGCTTAGTTTTGTTTTTTTTTTGTAAATTACTGACAAATATGGTAATGTTGAGAGCAGAGAGAGAGCAGTGGTGGCCCAGTGGTGGCGGCCCCGACTTACAAACAGTAGGTCGTGGGTTTGAACCCCGCCAGGCGCATTACTTTGTTTAATTTGTTTCATCACCACTGCTCTCAAAACGGTGAAGGAAAACATCGTGAGGAAACCGGCATGTCTTAGAACCAAAAAATTCGAAGACATGTGACATCTACCAATCCGCACTGGGCCCGCGTGGTAGATTATAGCCCATCCCTCTCCTAGAGAGGAGGCCTGAGTCCCTGCAGTGGGAACATTATAGGCTGATGATGATGATGATATTAATGTTAAAACTGTAGTGCTAATTTTTTTTAAAGTTTGACAAATATTTTGATTGTATTTTCTTTTTAAATTCACATTATTAATTTTACAAATAAAAAGAGCTATTTTTGTTACCTAATTACCTACTTTAATTGTTGCATTTTTTTACACGTGTTAACTGTGTATTATATATGCATAAAAATACAATAGATTTTACATTCCATAAATATTTAATAAGTTTCGGTTTCGGTTACGGTTTCGGCCGAAACTGGGACCAAGGCCGAAGTTTCGGTTACGGTTTCGGTTTCGGCTGAAAATCGTGTTTCGGTCGGACACTAATTCTTCACACGGTTTATTTTGGAAGTCACTAATATAGAACATTGATTAAAGAGTTGCTAATAAACTAATATGCATCTCCGCCATCCAACAATTTTTCAAATTGTATTGAAAATATTTAATCTAGCGTGAACCACAACTATCAACAAATATTGAAATTCAAAATTTTTGAATTGACAAAATGTCAGAGACTATTTTAAGGTCGCGTTCACAAATATGGCAGCGTTCACGCAATTCCCACCAATATTGACCGAATGAAACCGGCGTTACTAAATTAGACTATGGTATGTTTTCATGAAATGGCAACATCAGTTATCTCGAGTCGAGAAGGAGAAGTCACGACGGGATATCTTCTCGAGCGTGGTGCGCATGTTAGGAAAAGTGACAAACGAATCGAGAACGACAAAATTTGTCATCTCGTTTAAGAGATATGTCGACTTGCGCATGTTAGCCCTGCTGGTGAAGGTTGCGGGGATCCGTTGGGTGCGAGCCGCACGGGACCGGTCAATGTGGCGACACTTTTGACGGCACGGTTGGCGCAGTGGCTGAGCGATTGGGCTGCTGCGTTGCGTGTCGTGGGTTCGGTCCCCCCACGGAATAAATATTTGTATGGCCTACGGATAGTTGTTTCGGGTCTGGGTGTTTGGATTGTGTATGTGAGTTTAAATGTTTGTAAACGCACCCACGATACAGGAGAAATTCCTAGTGAGGGGCAATGTTTAAAAAAAATGTCCAGTGGACGTGTTTCGGCTGAAATGATGATGGGTGATCGTCATCACATACAGAGTTTTGTCCATACTTCGGAAACACGACAAGCCGTTTGGTCCCGTGCTTTGCGAGGCACGGAAGAAACTCGATATGTAATGGGTTGTCAGTTGTCACCCATTCACAGACCAACCAAGGCAAGCGCTACTTACAACCTAAACATCAATCCCAGTGGCAGTTCCATCCGGCATTGAATATGTGATCTTATTTTCCCACAGCGGTGAACAGCTTACAGAATGATGTCTTGATGAAAAGGGTAAAGATGCGATGCACGCGTCGGTACACTCCAGGAGCTTGTGAGGAGAATGTGGCACCCGTGTGGACCTTCGCGGTCATGCAGCAGAATTGCACGTAAGTTATATGATTTTTAGGGAAGTTTTAACCTATTGAACGCTATGATCACTTATCTTAGCGTGTCGATGACAATTTAAATTGAGTCTGCCCAAAATTTAGCGACGAGTTTGGCATTTTCAGTTCCGACTATTAGCTTCTGTAATATGCAAGTAACGGAACAGGCAGGACACGATATCAAGTGTACCATCGTCTGTGTTCAATGGCTACTTATATAGCCAAAAAATGAAAACGTAATTGTTACCGCTGTTTTGATACGTGTATATAAGGTCCCATTAAAATAGGTGGACGAAATTTCAGAAATCATTCAGACCACCAAAATAAGGACGATGGTAAAAAATATTATACTTCGGGTCTCAACCGAAGACGATTACAAATTTACTTGCAGCAGTACATGAGAATGTGCTGTCTTTGCCACACTTTTAGATACTCATAGCTAAAAAAAAAAAGAAACTAAACCATAACGTAGTGTTCTGTCTCGCTCCCACCACTGGCACGAGGCGCTGTCGTTCTCGCTCTTTATTCATTTACGTGTTTTCGTGTTGTCGGAGTCACACTGTTTAAATTTTATTTTTTTCATTCGACAGTTTTTTAGTTTGTGTAGGATCATCAAAGTTTAAAATGGGCAAACGAAAACGTGCACGATCTAAGGATAGTGATGATTATCGTAGTATGCGGAAAAAAGTGAAAAAACTCGAGCGTAAACTACAAAGATTTCGACCAAGCAGTGCGTCGTCTTCGGAACGTTCTTATTATGAAAATTCATCGGGTTACGAAGACGCAAATATGAATGTTGAATGTCTGGACGAACAAGGTATGTACCTACTGAGACCTTATTCTTAACCATTAGTCTTATTACTTAGAAAGTGATCCATTCTCCTTTCTACTTAAAATATATTTTTGTTCGGTGTACCCTCATTTAATAATTTATGACAAAAGTTATAATTTATTATAACGTAATTAATTTAAACTCATCTCCACGTAAATCGTGTTGAAGATAAGTTATTCAAAACGTTAACCGTTTTGTAGTTAAGAAAAATTTTTAGTACTTTCTCCACGTTCAATCGTGTAGAGGACAATAGGTACAATTCTCCACGTAAATCGTGTCGAAGATTTCAAGTACCTCCTTGTTTGGACCATAGTATACTATGATAACCTTTATTATTTCCTCCACGTATATCGTGTTGAGGTAACAAAATTTAATCTCCATGTGAATCATGTTGAGATCCTAACTGGCTTATTCCGCGTAAATCGCGTTGAATTTCGAAGACACAACAGTCCCATGACTAAGTATACTCCTCACTTACAGGTGAAGAAATTCCGAACATGGAAGCCAATTTGAGGGAATCGGAAATACAGGACGCACCGGCACTCCCGGAACCGTCTGCTGCTAATGAAGCGACATCTTTAGCGCCCACGGAAGCAGACAAAACTGAAGAGGTACTTGACCCTGAAACTTTAATGATGCTAGGGGAAGATCCATCTACCCAGAAGGAACATGGGGAGGATTTACATAAAGATATCGCTGCTAGATGGGCACATGTTTTAAGTAATGGCTTACCTAAAGAAAGCAAATTGGATTTAATGAAACAATACTTACCGGCAGAAAACTGTAGTTGTATGAATCCACCGAAACTTAACCTAGAAATTGAGGCGGCTTTGACAGCCGCCTCAATTTCTAGGTTAAGTTTCGGTTTTTAAAAAAGATTTGTTTAGCCAATACAAACAGAATCAAATAGCTAGCTGCTTATCAGCTATAGGTAAAGTCCTCAATTGGGCTTTGTCCTCTTCTAAAGACACGTTACCACAAGCACAAGAAATTATAAAACCATTAAGTGACGCTGGACGACTCCTGTGTGACAGTCATTATAGAGAGTCACAGTCGAGGCGATATGCTGTCATTAACAGTTTGAATAAAGAGACTGGGGAAATCGTGAAAAACACAAAGATCGATCAATACCTTTTCGGTAACAACCTTTCTGAACATCTTAAATCAGCAAAAGCAATATCGAAATCTGGTCTGGAAATGAAAACTACTCAGCGCGCTCCGTATAAGCCTCCGACAACACAATACCCAAGGGGGGCTTTAAACGCGAGGGGGGTCCCGCGAGCAGCAGCCGGCCAGTTACGTCGGAACCCCGCTCCCCGGAGGCCAGCTGCAGCGACGCGAGATCGCCGCCCAGACTCGTTCCACCAGAACAGGACCAGAACGGCGCGTCAGAGACCCAGGAAACGCTGACCTCACAAACCCAGGTAACTCTCGCGGGTAGATTGCAGTACTTTTATCATAACTGGTGTCGTATAACCAGTGATCCTATGGTATTATCTTGGGTACGAGGCTATAGTATACCGTTTGAACAGGAACCATTACAAACTGTTCCTCCCCGAAATTCCCGTAAATCGGAATCGGAGTGCAAGATTATTGATAATTGTATTACAGGATTATTAAAATCAGATTTTATTACAATCTGTGAGCCGTGCGAGGGACAATTTATATCACCCATATTTACACTACCAAAAGCTAACGGCGAACATCGCTTTATTTTGAATCTTAAAAAACTCAATAAATTTATTCAACTCGAACATTTCAAAATGGAAGACTACACAACAGCATTAAGGTTGTTAGATAAAAATAATTTCATGGCAACTTTAGATTTAAAGGACGCCTACTTTTTAATACCTGTAAATACTCATGATAGGAAGAAATTACGTTTTGAATGGAAATCACAACTATATCAATTTAACGTTCTCCCCTTTGGTCTATGTACTGCCCCGTTTGTGTTTACCAAACTGTTGAAACCTGTTTTACAGTACCTTAGAAGTCAAGGTTTAATTTCAGTTAATTACTTAGATGACTTTCTTTGTATTGGACAATCATATGATGAATGCGTCTACAATATTAACAAGACACAGATTTTTTTACAATACTTAGGTTTCGTAATAAACTTCAATAAAAGTCAAGTAACACCAAGGACAGAATGTAAATTTTTAGGATTTATTTTCAATACCGTAGATATGACTATTTATCTCCCTGAAGAGAAGAAAAAACGCATTTTAGATAAAACTACAGAATTTTTAAATTTAAGTAAATGTTCAATTAGGTACTTAGCTGAATTCATAGGCCTACTGACTTCTGCGTGCCCTGCCGTCAGTTACGGATGGATTTACACAAAATTATTAGAAAGGGAAAAATTTTTAGCTCTTGGAAACTCTTGTAACTATAGCAGGACAATGGCTCTGTCAAACATATTGAAACAGGACCTCTATTGGTGGAAGAATAATATTAAAAACTCACTATGTCCTATTCGTTATGATGATTATTGTCTCGAAATATACAGCGATGCATCAACCACTGGTTGGGGCATTGCTTGCGGTAACAAAAGTTCACACGGAAATTGGACAGAATTAGAACTTAACATGCACATTAATATTTTGGAACTGAAAGCCGCGTTTTATGGTTTAAAAATATTCGCTTCTAAACTTCGAGATTGTAGTATACTGCTGAGAATCGATAACACTACAGCAATCAGCTATATAAATCGAATGGGGGGTATACAACATACCCATTTAAATGAAATAGCTCGAAATATTTGGCAGTGGTGCGAACATAGGAACATTCATATATTTGCTTCGTATGTTAAATCTTCGGACAACATCATTGCTGATCGGGAATCACGTAAAATTAATGTGGATACGGAATGGGAACTAGCTGAGTACGCATTCTCGGAAATCACACATAAATTGGGTGTACCCAACTTTGATCTTTTTGCCAGCTCACAAAACTACAAATGTCCAAGATACGCCTCATGGAAGCTCGATCCCCATTCTGAAATAGTAGATGCTTTCACCTTCAACTGGAAAGACATCTCTTTCTATGGTTTTCCCCCGTTCAGCATTATAACCAAAGTTTTGCAAAAAATAATTAGAGATAAGGCGGAGGGTATACTTATTGTACCCTATTGGCGTTCACAACCTTGGTATCCACTATGGACAAAATTAATAGTATCAGAAAAAATCTTTTTTGGACCTGACCAAGACTTGTTATATTCTCCTTTCAGAACACACCATCCACTACACGCAGACCTTATCCTAGTGGCAGCGAGATTATCAGGCAATCAATGATAACTCGAGGCATTCCGGAGACATCTTTGGGTATCGTTATGGCTTCATTTGCACCAAAAACTTTAAATCAATATAACTGTACCCTTAAATCTTGGGTAGCTTACTGTCAAGACAATAATTTTGATATTTTTAAATCCACTAGTATTCAAGTTATTTCCTTTTTAACTGAAAAATTTAACGAAGGGGCTAGTTATAGTACGATAAATACACACAGATCTGCCCTGTCAATTATTCTAGGTACAGAAATCACATTAAATAGTTGTATTAATAGACTCATAAAGGGTGTATATAGGTTACGACCTCCGAATCCCAAGTACACAGCAACTTGGGACACTAATAAAGTGTTGAGCTATGTGTCCAGTTGGTATCCTTATACAAATATAGCACTTGACATTTTGTCAAGAAAAACAATTGCATTATTAGCAATTGCTTCTGCACAAAGAATGCAGACACTAAGTTTAATTAAGTTAAAAAATATCAGTACAGAAGATAATATGATTGTAATTAAAATATCTGACTTAATTAAAACCTCAAGACCTGGGACCTTCCAACCACTAATCAAGTTACCCATTATTCGTGAAAATTTATCCATATGCCCAGCTACTGTGGTTCAAGCTTATATTGAAAAAACTTCATCCTTACGCCACAATCAATTAGACGACCATCTGTTCATTAGTTTTCGAAAACCTCATAAAAAGGTATCTTCTCAAACATTAGCTCACTGGGTCAAAAAAGTTTTAGAGGATAGCGGCATTGACATATCAATATTCGGAGCCCACAGTACTCGCCACGCCTCTACGTCAGCAGCCCATAGACTGGGTGTAAACATGGAAGTGGTACGGAAGGCCGCAGGTTGGAGTAATACTTCTAATGTTTTCCTAAAATATTATAACAGAGATGTCATTAACTCTGTTAACAGTGATTTCGCTAGCGCTATATTTACTGATTCTTAATTATATTGAGGCACAAAATATTATTTTATAATTATTCTTAGTTACGATGAAGTCTCATGCAATAGGGTGCAATCCCATTCAGTTTAAGTTATAATCATGTACACCTATCGAATTGACAAATTTTGTTAAGATTAGGATAGATGTAACTGGATTTAACAAACTGTAAAAGTCTGATTATAAATTAGTAAACGAATTATTTAAATATTTCATTTCTGTTAATCAAGAGATTAAAGATTAAAATTATGGTTATTGGGTTAAGATTATATAAATGTTTTGTTTTTTGAATAGTAAAAGGAATCTTATAATATTATAATGTTTGCTTTCCCTTTGTTTGTCATGACATTTTACTCTGAACATCTGCAAGTAAATTTGTAATCGTCTTCGGTTGAGACCCGAAGTATAATTAAGAATCAAACGAACTTACCTTGTGAAGTTTGATTCCAATTATGCGAGGGTCTCAACCGAAGACGATTACAGTCCCACCCATCCCTACGAGAGCCCCTACAGACAAAAAGGAAAAGTCAATAATATACAAACAGCTAGAAGCCATTTTTCTCTAAAATTAATGAATAAAGAGCGAGAACGACAGCGCCTCGTGCCAGTGGTGGGAGCGAGACAGAACACTACGTTATGGTTTAGTTTCTTTTTTTTTTTAGCTATGAGTATCTAAAAGTGTGGCAAAGACAGCACATTCTCATGTACTGCTGCAAGTAAATTTGTAATCGTCTTCGGTTGAGACCCTCGCATAATTGGAATCAAACTTCACAAGGTAAGTTCGTTTGATTCTTAATTATACGTAATGAGAAAATCGCATTTAAGCACCTACTCATAAAGGATGAGTTAGTTCTAGAGTGCCGGCAATTTATAATATAGTTTTAAGTAAAAAAAAAACATTTTATTTAATGTTTTTTTTTGTTACGATATGTTTGGTTAGACCTACTGAACGCTGTGTTCAAAGTCCACCTTTTTTAATGAGACCTTATATAAAAAGGCAAAGCTGACTGAGACTGACGCGGCTAGAAACTTAAAATTTTGCACACGTCGAAGGCATCTACGGAAAGATTTTTTAAATTCAACCCCCAAGGCGGTGAAACAGGGGATGAAAGTTTGTATGCAAAATCGTCACTTTTGATATTTCCGACACCCACACGGGCGAAGCCGCGGGCAAAAGCTAGTTTAAAATATTCTGAAACCGTCATTTAACATCTGCGGTTTCTGATTCCTAAAAACCCTCAACTCATTGTTTTCAGCCAACGCCTAGGTTGCCCAGTCAACTTTCGCACAAATCGTTTCCGTAGCTACAAAATGTGTATGAAACGGTGCCGCCCTCTGATGGCGATGTACCTCGAGATGTTGCAGGTTGAGAAGAACGTTAATGCTTCGCTGGACTTCGCAGACAGCGGCAGTGACAGTGACAGTGACAAAGGCAGTGACATGGCTGACTTGAGGGGGGGTTTTGACAGTAAGTGATCTTCTTAAACGAGAAGAATTAGCCACTTTTCTGACAAAAAAATATGATTCTGTTTAGTCCGTCAGTAAGATTGTCGAAAAATATTGGATACGTGTTTTTTGTTTTATCAAATTAATAAAAATTGACGAAGATGAAACGCGTCAAAGATGATGAGTGGGGGCTTATGACGTCACGTTCCCGTATAAAATATACTGAAATGGGACGTCACACGAGTTTTCGAAGTGCTGTTTCGAATATTTTTTGTTTACGTGAAAAAAGAAAAAAATATTTTTCGGAAATCTATCTGAGGGACTAATTAGTTTTTTTTTGTCAAGTATCCAATAGGGTAGTTGACAAAAAAATCTAATTAGTCCGTCAGATAGATTTCCAAATAATATTGGACACGTGTTTTTTCTTTTTTTACATAAACAAAAAATGAAGACGATAGAGTGCTTCGAAAAGTCGCGCAACGACAGTTAGGTACATTTTTAACCGGAAAGTGACATCACCAGCCCCGATCACCAGCTCACGATCTTTGACACGTTTTAGTTTCGTCAATTTTTATTAATCTAATAAAACAAAAAAAAAAACGAGTATCCAATATTTTTCGATAATCTAACAGACGGACTAAACAGAATCATATTTTTTTAGTCAGTCAATTACCCTATTGCATTACAACTGATTTCGTTGGCCGGATTAAGACTACTTGATGCCAGTTCCCGGTTCCCCCCATCCATCGGTCTTAAAAAAATATTAACGTATTTATTAGGTACAACAAAATATTATATCGTTACGTACCTTAGAATATTTATAAGAAGAATAAGAATAATTTTATTTAGGAAAAAATAATACATTTAGGCACAATAGTGTTGTTTCTAATTTAATGGTATAATTAGTGCTTAGTACTACAACTATTTAGGAGTTGGTATTACATAGTAATTGGTTCTCCTAGAGAGGAGGCCTGAGTCCTTGCAGTGGGAACATTTTAGGCTGATGATGATTACATACAATAAAAATCTTTTTTTTTTGTTGCTAATTTAGATTCCCACAAAGAACTTCCAGAACAGAAACCAGCTCCAAGATCAAAATTCCCACTTGTACTCGAATACCAAGACGATGAACAAGAGGAGTATAAGACTAATTACCAGGACACCAGGTTTGTGGTGTACAAGGACAGAAGCGCGAACGAGGATATAATGCCTATAGATATAGACTATGTTGCTGGCGAAATTGAGTCGGAATTTGTTGAATGGTGAAGTTTTGTAGTGTTAAAATAAAGTGTTTTTTTTAACTGGTCGGCAGTTTTATTTAGAAGATAACAATGTTTCCCAGTATTGCGGCAATCAATATGTTGTTTACCATGTTTCCCGCAATAAAAAACATGTTGCTAAAACAAAGTTGCACAACATTGTTTCAGTGAACATATTTGTCTGAAACATGTTGTGCAACTTTGTTTCCCAATAAACGCGGTTTTACTTACTATGCCCATTTTCATGGAAAAATAATAATAACTGTAAGAAGAGGAGTATAAGGGGAGTGAAAAAATACCAGGTGGTGTTCAAAGACAGAAGCGCCAACGAGGATATAATGCCTATAGGTATAGATAGACTATGTCGCTGGCGAGATTGGGTCGGAATTTGTGCAGTGGTGAACAGGACAGACAGGAGAATAAAATGTATATTTATTGAAACTTATCGTGCATGCGGCTGACGTGACCGCTCAATCCCACTTTAACCTAGCAGCCTTCTTGCCAACGTCCACAAAGCCCGTTTTGGAGCTCAGCAGCGTGGTGTTTCGAATTCTGTCTTGCCTTTTTAACCGACTTCCCAAAAAGGAGGAGGTTCTCAATTCGATTGGTATGTTTTTTTCTTCTTTTCTATGTATGTACACCGATTACGCTGCGATTTACGTGATTCTTTTTTAGTTTGATGCGGAATAGTTGCCATTTGGTCCCATAAAAATTTAGCATGGTTTGGCCCAGTACTTTTCATTTTATGATAATTTTTAGGGTTCCGTAGTCAACTAGGAACCCTTAGTTTCGATTAATTAGAAAAATCAGCTTCTGAAGTCGGTGACAAAAAAGCAAAATCAAACAAACAAATGTCACCGACTTCAGAAGCTGATTTTTCTTATGAAGTTCATTTTTCACTTTTAGGTGTTTTTGAAGTCGGTTGTTTTTTTTTTGCAAAAAAGTTTTTTATGACACCCAAAATGCAGAGCTCCATTGCCCTTTGGCATACTCCAACAAGCCGACTGCTGGGCAAAAGCCACACCACTACCACCACACTATGGTTGCCGGAAGACGGACGGCGCCGCCGAGGCCGGCCAAGAGATCTAGACGCGTACCACCAGGGCTGGTTCGTGGCGGCACAGGAAAAGAGCAGTTGGAAGGAATTGGGGGAGGTCTTTGCCCAGCAGTGGGAAAACAAAAACCTACAAAAAAAATAACTTACCAGCTTGAGTGTTAACATTAGAAGCGACGAACAAGCTCTGCACGTAGGCTCCGAGTGCGTTCACTATGTCTTGGAAGATATTGGTGGCATGTGGCTTCATGTCGTAGCACTCGCAGAAAGCTTTTAGGAGATCTGAGGGGATATAACAGCGATTACATTTACATTATCAATCTTTTATTTGCCGGAGGTATTGACAGAGATGATAAAACAGTATTTACAGGGGGTAATTAGAGATATACCTAGATAAAGGAAAAGCATCTACTTCACGTGCCCAGCTTAAACATTTTATGCTTTTTATGGCGACTGTCGCAGCAAGCTAATTTGTGTAAAACAACAACGCAACGTTACACGTTACAACTCAACAACCTAATTCTAGACATTTAAAGAACAAACCCGTAGTCTATTTTGTACAAGACGTCATAATAGGTAGGCAAATATGCCACCAATAAAAAAAAAAAAAAAACTCATAAAAAAATCAAATAAGTATGCTTCATTTTCATACTTGTTTATCTAGGTACTTAGTATAAATCTATATTTGTAGGGGTTACCGGGTACGAATGCAAATTCCAGGTTATTAAGAGGAAACGCGAGTGGTCTTTTCTCCATACAAACGCTCTCGCCTGTTTTCTTTTTGGTTAATGACCCTAGAGCAATGGTTTTTTACAGAATAATAAATATTAACTATTTCTATGCCCCTATGTTTTCCTTTTTGGTGATAAATTATTTTTATAAGCACTAGAACCCTCGAAAAATGCTCAAAATTGCTTGTTTAGATCGCTGTTAACAGAGTCCTAGTGTACAAATTTGACAACTATTAACGAAAAAAGAAAAACATAGCGGCGTAGTATATAACCTCCTTATTCATTGTCTAAAATATCTTTTAAATTGGTTCAATATTGGAGGAGGAAATAGGCGAGAGCCAAACCTCGAATTCTAACTTTATTCTACAGTTGTCCTTATCGCACGAATTTGAGGGCAGGAGGACGGAGAGACAGCGATAGTAGAAAGAGACAGCACTCGCATTTCCTCTTAATGAAAAAACATTTAGGGCTATGAAGAACAAGGTGTAATTACTTCTGAAATATTTGTATGCATATTTTGGGTAACTCTATGAAGAAAACTAATATGTCAAGTAGGTACTCACTTGGTTGTATAGTCATCTTATGTAGAACTTCTAAAGCTAAAGCTCTCTGCCACATAGGTTTGTCAGGGTCTAAGAATTTGATGGTGAGCGACAGGAAGATCTCGCACTCTGTCACCTGCGAATTAATAGTTATTTTAGCTCATTTCTCTCTTTCTCCAAATGTTGATAGATGGAGAGGGAGAGGAAGACCAAAGAAAAGATGGATGGAATAAAAAAACGAGTTGCGCCGATCCCAGGTATCATGGGACAAAGGCAGGAAGATATTGATTCTCTCTTTGTCCAACAAATATAAAATCTTTGCCGATCACAAAATGTAACCCTTGGAGAACAGTTATTTTTAGAGGCATCTGGAACAGTAGGCCTATCGTGATCGTCAGTTTATGACGTAGGTATCCTTAACTTTGTATTTTAAAAGAGTGTTCAAGAAGTTTCTTGCCATTCTTCTCATGAGACCAACGCTTTGGAATGGGCAACTACAGTACACTCACGAGTTATTATGCCTTGTGACTGGGACTGTAGCTTAGTTTATTTAGCTTCATTAGTTTAGTAGTTTGCTGCCGCACTCGGAGAGCTTCAGTGGTTGCTTGGGACGTCGCTTGGTAAAGGTTTTTGGCAGTTTTGTCATTCAAAAGTATGTCAGGTCTTTGCTGGGTGGCGGCTTGAGTAATCCTTGGATATCTGAGTGCCGCAGTTAGTTTAATTCGACTATTCAAAAGTGCCTGTAACTGGCCTACTTGAAATAAATGTTTTGATTTTGACTGTCTCGTTCACGTTGGTCTAATGGTCGTAAGCGCGATCGTGAACGTGAAGTTTTAACTGTACCCTGCCTAACGCTTCCGGGATTGCAGGCGTTATGTTATGCTATGTTATTAAATTAGCTAGCAAAACTTCCCAGACATAACGTACAGTCAATATAATATGAATTAACTCTCTCGATGATCTCTTCTCTGATGTCCCTTGCTCGAAAAGCCTGGCGAGAAACTTATTGCCAGTTTTTATTACACCCTGTATTATCTCCGATTGTTATAATATATACAGGATATTCCGACACAAGTTCTGACCGATGCAACATCACTGCGCAACTTCAATTCAATTCATTTATTCAAGAACAATTTTTACATCGTGTCTGAATGTCTATAACTAAATATAAAAAAAAAACATTATACATGCAATTAGAATATCAAAATTACTACAATTAAATTATATAAATTAAATAGATTAATTGTGATCTTATACAATAAGAAAAATGCAAAAAACAATAAAATAAAATATATAAAATTAATGTCATAGGTCAATTCAGAAATCAATTAACATCATAATTAAGTCAATTCATGAAATAAAGTACAACAACAATGTCCATTCCAAGTCAATGATTATGATTCTTTCAATCTTTGTATTTTTATAGTTCATCAATCGAGTATAGACACTTGTCTAACAAGAACCGTTTAAGCTTACTCTGAAACTCACTTACAGTATGTACTAGACTTTTTATTTCTACCGGCAGGCCTACTAGTTAATACTTTACTTACCAGCACGGAATGGTACTTGTGTACGATGATAGACACGAGCCTGAGCAATCGCATGGTGACAGGGAAGTGAGGCCGTTCTGCTGCAGCAGGACTGGCGCCACCACCTGCTGTGGCCGCGCCTGGGATGTGGAGTGCTGTGAATGCGGCCCTGGAGAGCAGAAATATGTTTTTTTTTTTAATTTATTTATTTTATGAAGGAATGGATGGATGCTTGTTGCTCTTTCACGCAAACACTGCTAAAAGGATTTAGACGAAACTTGGCATACAGATTATAACCTGAATGAACACACAGGATACTTAATATCTCGGTTTCACGATTCCGTCCCGATTCCGTGGGACAATTATCGAATTCCATGGAGGTAAAGCCGTGAGCATAAGATAGTGTATTGTAAAGAAGTAAAAAAACATACAGCCTGCTAAAATTATGAAAGGTACTCTTGCTATGAATGTTTGGGGGAGTGAGGAACAGGGTGTAAAGTTCCTCATCCCCCATAGAAAAGGGAGGATCCTCCGACCGGACGGGTGTTGTGTCCGGTGGGCTAACTGCCCGACAGTTGTAAGTCGGGAACTCCTATATAGGCTTATGTCGCGGATAATGTTCATACCGCGATGTAGGAATTTCTGTCGCTCGTTGTTAGTACACACGGCTACACATCAAGCTATACAAAACCAGTATAATCTGATCGTTCATTGTGCGAAAAGATCTAGTAAAGTGAGGCCAAGATTAACTGGTTTTGTATAGCTTGATGTGTAGCCGTGTGTACGCAGGTGTTGCGATAGATGTCGCTGGTCGCCACAAATGAATGCAGATGGGATAAGATGTGAGACGGAACAAAGGTTTCTTCTGGGAAAACCTGCTTCACCCTAGGCCGCGTCATCGCTTCACATCAAACAAGTTGCTAAAGGCAAGCCTGGTCAGTACTATTTGAGCTCATCGACACGTAAAAAAGAAAAATTAAAAAACACATTAGAATGAAAGTTCGTCTTGTAGATTATAATAATATTATATTACCTGTATTTGACATTTGGGGAGAAGAGCCGTATGATGAGAGCACACACATGTTCCTTTAACAAGAATCTGAATTCTGCTATCTGTAAAAAAAAAAAAAAAAATTAAGTCTTACTAACAAAAGTCGATCCAAACTGTGTACAGCTCAAATTCTACGAGTTTCTTTATGTCAAATATTTTGATCTTTACACTGGACAACTTAAAGCACAATTAAATCATTAGTAAATTATGTTTATAATTTTATCACGAGCAAATTGCGTACGACTCGACTTTTTGTTCTAACAAAATAAAGTGTCAGGTTTTCGTCCTCAGGTGATTGTAATCCCTATTAAACAATACACAAAGCTCTATTTCAGAAGCAATGTATTCTAAGATCTATCTCCACTAAAAATAAAGCTCATTTTAGTTTGCTTACCTTAAAGAAAATAGGCGAGAAGTCAGTGAGTACTGTATCCAGTAGTTCCAGCCCGAAAGTCTTTGGCACATCAGAGATACCGACCAACCAGTGAGCTGAGTCACCGTTTACAAGCTGAATTATGTCCTAAAAGCAAGGGTTTTAGGATTAGACTACATCTTCTGCTTAGCCTTTCCTGAACAATGTCGGGGTCGGCTTTCAGTCTAACCGGATGCAGCTGAATTCAAGTATTTTACATGGAGCGACTGCCTATCTGACGTCGATAATCCAGTTAATACGATACCCCCCGGTAAAACTGGTTGTCAGAGTTTTTGGGGAATGACTACCTGTCATCATCATCAGCCTATAATGTTCCCACTGCAGGGACTCAGGCCTCCTCTCTAGGAGAGGGATGGGCACGGGATGGCCTATGATCTACGACGCGGGCCCAGTGCGGATTGGTAGATGTCACGATGGTTGGTTGGTTTCCTCACGATGTTTTCCTTCACCGTTTTGAGAGCAGTGGTGATGAAATAAATTACACAAAGTAATGCACCTGACAGGGTTCGAACCCACGACTCACTGTTCGTAAGTCGGGGCCGCTACCACTGAGCCACCACTGCTCCCTGACTACCTGTAACGACTGTCAAATATCTATAACTGACAGCCAGGACCCACGGCTCAACGTTCTTTTCACGGGCCAACCTAGGCAAGCGCGGCTTACATTAAGATCGATCCGAGCTGCTGTTATTATATAGCCCCAAATTCACGATACTGAGCTGACCATGCATTGACATTCAAACTTCACATGTATGCTTTTTTTAACATTTTTAGCGTTGTGTATCAGCTTTTCAGAAAATAAAATAAATGAGATCTTACCTGTAGTATGAGATATGCATCAACAGCGCAAGGTTTGAGGTCCTTAGGAGCTTTGTTGTTGTTCTGTGGTCGGATGTCGGCAGGGTTTACTTTGAGAGCACCTGGAGGAATAAAATTTTTCTTTAAAAAAAAAACCAAAAATCTAAGTGCCACTAAGACTATTTGATTGCGGTAGAACATTTGGTGGCTTAAATTGTTGTATTTTAGTTGAGCTACCAGTAACCCTGTATAATGAACATCTCACCCTCAGCTTCTGCCAGCGCCCTCTCAAAGACCAGAGCGACAAGTTGACGCACCGTAGCCGCCGCGGCATGGCTGGTGCTGACGTCACGGCTCTCCGACGGCGATACCATGCGCATGCACATCACCATCGTCTGGGGGATAAAAGAGACGAAAATATAACATAACATTAAGCCTGCAATCCCAGAAGGGTTACTAATAGTACACCCATATTTCGCCAGTTATGTTTTTGGGCCATGTAATAGGGGCGAGCCTATCAACTATTCACAAATTCAGACTCTGTGGGTGCTAGTGAGAAAATTAGTCTAGCTATAGTCATGGAATCTCCTTTGTTTACCGCAGGCCCGCGGGTACGTGGTTCCGTTGTTAGCAACTCAGTCTGTTGCCACTTTAGCCCAATATTGATGCGAAATGCGGTAGATGTGGTCTGCCCAGTTCGATTTTAATTTGGCGGCTGTGTTGCAAACGTCTGCGATTTGGTTGTTGGATCGAAGTAAACTGTTCGTTATACTGGCAGAAATGTAGACTATTAGTACCTATACATCATAATAAGTTTAGAAAAGTGAATTACAAGTAATAAATAAAATTATAACTTTACCCCAAGCAGTCTTTCTCTTTCAGATTTAACCATCTTTGCACACTCGCGCCCGTGAGTACCCACAAAAGAACTCATTTTGAAACCCACTCCACTTTTTTACATCAACTTTCACTACACAACTTTAATTAATAATAATTGTTTAACTCTGTTAATGAAATCTTGTTTGATCTAATCTTATCAGTGATTTGTTTGGACCTAGTTCTGCACTTCAAAATATTGTTCATTTGACAGATAATATGTCTGTTGTGTTTTGTTATCGTAAGTATCATATTTCCGGCCTGTTGTGATAAGTACTATGGTTTTAAGTTAAACTGGCTTGTGGTTAAATTATAAGCCACACGGGTGGTTCTTAAAGGACGGTCTGTAGATGCGAGTTTCCTACATGGACAGGACAGCTGGACACTAGTTGTTGCAGCCAAGTTTACTTGTTGCTGTATAATTTTACTAGGAGCAAACTGATTTTATCTGTAAACTGCAAGTCGGACTAGCTCATGAAGGGTCCCCTATGATCGCAGTAGGAGAGCAAAAAAAAAAAAAAAAAAAACACATTTTGGCAAAATTTCAATTGTCTACCTATTCTGGATCATTAGATACAGCCGACAGACGACGGACAGACTGACAGACGGACGGACAGAAATAAAACGGAGGTTTAGTGATAGGGAATATCACCATACTTTTCTGATACACACTGTATTTTTACCCGACTGCGGCGAAGCCCAACAGGAGGGTTATGTGTTTTCAAAAAAAAAATAACTCACCCTAGCCAGTGTATCTCCATGCACCAGATCAGACGTGGTCATCAGCAGGGCAGCGGTCTGAAGCAGCTTCAGCTCCAGGACTCCGCCTTGTCCCAGGTTATAGAGGCAGTCCACGACATGTCGAGCGCCTTTCGCGTCTATCCCTTGCTGGGCGATCAGACGTTGAATTGTTCCGAGGCAGAACTGGAAAAGAATTGGGAGTTTATAGGATGAGCTAAGTGTTTGTCTGAACATAGGGATTACAACTTTTAATTTGATGGCAGAACAGGATGGTACTGACATTTAGGTTAAGTTTTACAGTGCAGCAGTTTTAAATATTTTTATTGTAATTTTTTAAATAACTTTTGAAATGCTTGATTGATTGACCAGCAGTACATTAAATTATAAGTATGAATAGCTGATGCTGGCCTTACAGCTGCTAGGTAGAAAATAAATGGAACTGGGCTGGACACATCAGCGACATGTCACAGGGGCAATGGGCAAAAATAATCACTCCTTGGATACCAAATAGCAGGAAACTACAACCTGGCAGGCCCAGGAGGAGTTGCAGGATGAGTTGTAATTTTTTTTCAAAGCATTGGCTTACAATAGGGGATCGGACTGGGTCAACATAATACGATTCTGTTTAGTCCGTAAGTTAGATTATCGAAAAATATTGAATACGTGTTTTTTGTTTTATCAAATCAATAAAAAATGACGAAGATAAAACGCCTCAAAGATCATGTAGTGGGGCTTGAAATGTCACTTGTAGGTACAAAATGTACTATCATATGAGTATGACGTCACACGAGTTTTCGAAGCACTGTATCGTCTTCATTTTTTGTTTACGTGAAAAAAGAAAAAATACGTGTCCAATAATTTTTGGAAATCTATCTGACGGACTAATTTAGTTTTTTTATGTCCGATCCCCTATTGCACTAAATTAAAAAAAAGAACAAGATAGAAAAGTGAGGAAGAGAAGCCCTGCAGCGGGACAATAGAGGCTTTTAATAAATAGATAACATTACCTTAATAATCTTCAGATCCTTAGATTCACAGCCTTGCACAAGTGGGTATAAAATCTGGTTCACGACTCCGTACAGAGAAGCCTGAGGGTTGTTGGCGGCCAGAGACAGCTTCTCTATAGCTTCATCACATGCCTAGAATGGAGAATTATGAAGTTATAGTAATTTATTATCCAACATTTTTAGCAGATAGCAATGTTAGGATCGTAGCAGGTGGCGTTCTGTGGTTTCTGCCTACACCCATGGGAAAAGGGTCTGAGTTTATGTATGTATGTATTTTCAGGAATACCTATGGAGTAAGAATCTTTTGTGATGCTCTGTATGAACACTCAGTATCTTTTGTTTAATATTGTTTTTAGTCAAGCTTGGTATTTCAGACAGCCAGTGGGTGGATACTGAGGCCTACAAATGCTAACTTGGCCCATTATGCCGATATTTGGCCAATGATAAACTAGTTTGTCTTGATATCGGGTTTGGCCGATATTTGGCTAGGACAAACTAGTTTTGCCTGAAATCGAGATTGGCCGGTAACAGATACAAGAAGATAGATTGCACATTTAATAGTACAACATTTTAAGTATTGCATCAGGCTGATTTATTACACAATGTAGAAGTTTACACTCAATTAGCTACCCATACCTAAATATTACAGCCTTGATATAGTATACTTATGTTTAAATATCAAGGCATACAGACACATCATATGATGTAAAAGGATTAACCAACAGGCTGGGGAAATAGAATGAATAATCCGTTAAAAAATAAATAAAACATTAATAATTGAACAAATATGATACTAAAAATTTAATTTTGATTTTCTTTAAACACTTATTTCACTCTCCTCATCTCATCATGTACGCAATAACTAAAATCAAGAGTAGATTCTGATCGTTAAAGTACTGTTTACTGCACTGGTACATAATTTTATAGCTCCACCATTAATATGGTCATAAAAAGGTCCTACAGTGCATTAAAACCTTGTTGGTATCATTCTGATCTGTATTAGTAGTAAAATTGTAGATAATGAGAGTATGTGCCGGCTTAAAAAAAAACCGTAAAACTAAATAATAACTTGTGAAGAATTTCAAAGCAATACAAATGACAAAAATATTGAAATTTTTCCAATACATTTACAAGCTTCTTTAAGTGTTTTATACATTCAAATGATCGTTACGTGTATCCTGTTAAGTCCCAATTATATTATGCAATTATAAATAACAGTATAATCATAAAAACCTCTCTTATCTGAGGATATTTCTTCTTAGTCTCCAAACTCAATGTCTTGAAATCATTTTGGAGGACGTCCATGAATTTCTTCGTGCAGTCATCGCCAGTTACAGCGCTTACGAACGCCATTATTTAATTTATTGCTGTTAATTCACTTATTCACATCATAATTCACGTAAAAAATTATAGAAATTGAATGTATGCCATGTACACAATCGACATCACAATTTTCAGTTCGGAAACGGAACCATATCAAATGGGTAGAGCACCTATTTTCAACATTTAAAAATGATTAAGTGTCTTGAAAAAACGTATAATCAAGAGATATGATAACACAGATGATAGATATGTTTATAATGGTCAATAATGTAAAAATGTGTAATAACTGGATTAAAATTGCTAAAAATGAGTTTTGTTTTCTTTAGTTATTTCTAAACGAAATATTTGTGTCCATTCCTTTGCGCATTGCACAATACGTAGAGTAATGTGCAATGCGCACTTAAAATTTTTTAAACTATCAGTAACATAAGATTAAAAAAGTATCTAAGTATTTTAATTAAACAAAAGTACTTATTTTAAATTTTTCTTATTATAGTCTAACAAAATATATTCACGTGAATTTAATTAGAAAGATTAGTCATATCTATTTACGTGTAAAGGAATTTGCCTATCGGTTTGTGTGACCAGAAGAAATAACAAATTACCACATTCAGTCATTTTACCCACTTCCACTGTGAATAACCGCACTTGAAATTAATTAGATTATATTCACATTAGTGATTTTGTGGGATAACACAAAGCTTTAATTAGATTTAACTCATCTAATGAATATTATTGTCATTAAGTGTAAAAATGCGGATCTCATTCAAGTACAATAACTTGTTTCTTGTTCAGTTTGCGTAATATAGAAGAATATGGCTTGTTCGTACGTTCAAGTAAACAATACATGAAACACGTTGACGGGGTATTAGTAGTTTTAAATAAACAGCAGTCTTCGACATGAGAAAAGCTTCTTGTAGTGAAAGTGAAAGAAGAAATGCAAGTGATCGATGATGACCCACTTTTCACGGTAACATTTTTTTCTAGTATAGCAACATCGATTACTGATTGTGCAGAAGAAAAAACAATGGTGTGATTCCAGATTTTTATTTGTAAGTATTTATAGAATCCAATATCAATTTAGCTAAAGTAACGTTTCAGTGTCGTTAAAAACGTTCCCCCGCCCGAAGATGCCGATACCGAGGTATAAAACGCATAATATCAACTAGAAATTAGTTTTGTGAGCTTGACGTGCTGTCATTTCAGTTTTTTATTCTATTTATTCAGCTTGATTCAGCTATGCGCCATTTACTGCATTAGAACGGCCGAACGGCCGCTGTCTGCGGATTTTAGTGCTACTGGTAATAAAACTCTTCGCGACACAGGTGTGGAATGTATGTATATTAGTGTGTGGAATGTGTTCTCGCCGTGTGTCCTATCGTGATAGATCTTGTTTAGTTTTTCATGCCGGCTAGTTTTCGTTATTCCAGTGTCGTTTGCATAGTTTTTTTGTCGTCAAGTGCGTCATGAAGTCTAGCGGTGGGTCTAAACCGGGAGTGAATACCCACCGTCGCCGGCCGCCCGTGTTTTTGCAACGTCTTGTAGATCTTTTGATCGTGGAATAGTTGCGCTGTAAACAATGCAGCATGTTCGTGCCCCGTTTAGTAAATAACAAAATCAGTGTTACCTGTCATCTTTGCACGCAAATTTTGTCTCTAAGTGAAAGTCTTGGTGTTCAAATACTTGACTGAATCGGGTAAGAAATGTTTGTAAAGTATGTATGTCATTGAGTAGATGTAGTAAAATATATGTTTGTGACTGTGATACTTATGTTTGATTGACATTGATAATATCGAATGTTTGTGGCTTCCTTACTATATGTCATCTGTTCATCTAATCATTGTTCTAGAGCAAACAATTTGTTTTCCTTACTATATGTCATCTGTTCATCTAATCATTGTTCTAGAGCAAACAATTTGTTTTCCTTACTATATGTCATCTGTTCATCTAATCATTGTTCTAGAGCAAACAATTTGTTTTCCGTTGAAATCTTGACCTGTTAATCTTAGCCCGTTGGCTCTCTCGATAATGAGATTACAACTCATTGTGGAATTGGTATTACGATTTGTATGTCAAAGTTCGTTATGGGTTAATTAGAGTGATAAAATGGATTGTTCCTTTATTCTTAATTATTTATGGTATTATATTAATTTGATAATAGTGTTAATACATTGAAACTATTTGATACAATTCCTCCTTTGCTGTTAAACCACACTATTGTGTCAAGTGGGTATTGTTATACTTAGTAACTGAGTTGTAGAAGTCAGATAGGCAGTCACTCCATGAAAATACTGTTCAGCTTCATCCATTTACATTGGAAACATAGTTTATTATATAGGTAGTTTGATAAAAGCTATGCTGATGAATGATGAGTAACCTTTTAAAAAACCATTTATTTCTTTCTTCAAGAATAAGTGTGATATCACATTCTTGAGGCCTAAATTCCCCAATTTTCTAGAATATATTTGCGAGGCTTCTTTGATGTATGGTGTGATAGTTTTGATTTCATCTGCCTTTGCCCATCAAATAAAAGGTATGCAATCACTGAAAAAGCACAAGCAACTCAGTAGATTTTTTTAAAATTCATAACTAATCTTGATTTTCTGGACTTCTGACTTGCTTCCTTGCCAAACTTCATAAGATTATCAGTTCACGAGTCGTTGGCAGTTTGCATCATTATTTTGAATATCATTAATCTTCAGTTCATAATTATCTTAGTACTTTGGTCACATACTAGATGGCGCTCACAACCCTATAGTCAACATATTTATACATAGATGACATAATTATATAAATATGGCACTAGATCATCTTACAAGAAACTAAACCGTTGAACTAGTATAAACTTGTGTAATAATATATTTTCCTCGTGTTCTGAAAATTTGATCCCGAGCAGGTCTCATACAGCTGACCTTTATTTCATTTTCTAACAACGAGATTGAAGGATGATATGGCTATAAAGGAGGTGACTGCTGTGCTGTGATGACTAGTTATTGAACTAGCATGGAAGAACAGTACATGCTACTTCAAGTCTTCAGCCACTAATAAACTGGCATAAAATGATTATGAAAATAACACTCTTTCCCTTGGGGCAGTCGTGTAATAATGAATTATGAGACAACTTACTTTCTGAAAACTAAAATATTCCTTTTATAATAGTTATTACTCAAAACTTGAACGGAAGTTAACTCTATCTGACTAGGGTCTACCTTTTTTGGCAGAATTTTTTATACCCGAATTTTGTTTTGCATAACAGTGGATGGCAGAAACTTCATTTCGCAGAAAATCATTTGGCATACACTCATTTACCATACATTCAAAACGCATAATTTTGTAAGTCAGAATCATCTTTGAGCATAAACTTCATTTCCAGAACCATCATTTCGCCGAAAATTCATAATCAGAATCGTCTTTTGGCACGCATTTAATTTCATACATACGTGTAACATGCAACAACAATAATAATTATTATTAATAATTATTATCAGCTCACCCCGGCTAAAATTTCTAGCTGAGAACATTAAATGTTGGTATGTCAAAAATAATAATATTTATCCATGACGCGGGCTCGCTTCGCTCGCATATTACATAACACTAATATCTTCTGTCCCCGAAGTGCCGGGCCTCCGCCGGCCTCCTTCGTCGGCCTACGGCCCGGTGCCCATGCCGCCCTTAAAGGATACTTTCGCGAGACGGTCGTTATACCTTATAATAATCTACCAAATAAAATTCTGCCATCTTAAAAGTATGCCATTGAAAATTCAGCTATTTAAACATTCTGCGAAATGAGTATTCTATTAAATAATTGTTCTGCCATAAACACATTCGTTCAAAGAAGAATATGCCAAGTGTGGTATGCCAAATAAATTTCGGAGCATCAAGTTTCTGCCAGATAGATGGTACCCATCTGACTAATACCATTGATGATTGATCTTGTACAAAGTCAAAGACTAGATATAGGTAATGTTAAACCCAGAAAACTAATAACAAAGAAAGATTTCAAATCTACAATCTAACACATTCTTTAGATAAGACAACAGAAACAATAGAAAATTAATCAGTTTATCAACCAGTTGCTACCTGTTACTGTTAGCTTACGTCATCCCATTGTTGAGCAAAAGTCTTTGCCCATGACTTTCAGTATGGTAGATTTGCCCTGGATGACTGGTCTCAAAACGGTGAAGGAAAACATCGTGAGGAAACCGCCATGTCTTAGAACCAAAAAATTTGAAGACATGTGACATCTGCCAATCCGCACTGGGCCCACGTGGTGGATTATAGCCCATCCCTCTCCTAGAGAGAAGGCCTGAGTCCCTGCAGTGGGAACATTATAGGCTGATGATGATGACTGGTTGTTGATTCTGTTCAGCTCATCCAGTGTTATGTGTGATCCAAATCACAAATTACTAGCCGCAGAAGTTGCTAATATTGTAATTTTAATTCCGGTCCAAATTATATTTTATGACTGTCCACAAATGATTGTTATCAGCTTCCTACTCTTTTTCCAACATTTTGGTGCCTGTTTCCAGTCTAACTGGATGCAGCTGTGTTTATCTTTTTTATGGCGCTATTTCTTCTTCTTAAACCTTGCCCCAAAACGCTGAATTTATGTGTCTCTCTCTGCAAAATGTCTCTACTTTCGGCGGGTTTGTGTTATCTTCAGTCTATCTAGTCCATTGTGTTTCCACTAGAAACCATTGAATATTCTTAATAATTTCATGATAGTTTTATATTTGGCTACTGATTGAGTCTATCTATAGTCGTAAATCCTGATTTCCAAGACCTCCTGCTCAGCAAACTTATGATCAATGACTTTTTCTGTTTGCATTTTTCCTTCTTCATCTTCTTTATCCTGTGGGTTTTTCCGAGGCCGCGGTATTTCTTTCGAACATGCTTTACATGCCATCGAGAAATATCTTTCAGGCATGCTCGCCTCCTTAAAAGATTACCTAATCAACAAGATTCATATTAGGGCTTCCCAAGGTGCGCCAAAAGCAATTAAATATCGATACACTTCATTCATTAGCAATTACACACGCACGCTTTTACCCCACATCATTCTAATGAGTAAATAAACAGTAGTTAATCAATGTTATGTTCATTATCTTGTACCTATTACACAGATTCCTGATAAGACATGTGAGCAGGTGATAAAGGACATGTGACGTCATTAATTTGTGTGTATGTGTGAGAAAGTTGTAGCACGAGTATGTATGACGATTTTGCAGGGTAGATGGAAAATTTTTGAGTGGGCTGTCATTGGTTCTTTCAGGATGTAGTGTTTGCTAATTAATGACGATGTTATTTTAAATTTTATTTATGTCTGTTAAACAAACGTTTCAGTTATCACTATCAGTCAAGCGAGTAGGTAATAGATCATAGTGTGATGTGATTTCAAACTTATTCCGCCTTATTACAAAAGGTAGTTAAACCTGGTTTAACTTAGACCTGGTTTATCTCTCGCATGACGTCTCACTTCAATAACATTCAAAAGAAAGTGACAGCATGCGAGATAAACCAGGTCTAAGTTAAACCAGGTTTAACTACCTTTTGTAATAAGGCGGTTTGTGTTCATATTCCTGGCCTGCGGCGAGTTGTATATCCCGATGTATGCATGTGCCCGGCGAGCACGGCCTACAGTGACATGGCATGAGTCACACATTTTATCACAGTTTGGGCGATAAAACCGTTTTGTCTTAAATGCTAGCACGGCGGCGTAAGATAATTTCTTGATATGTGATACAACTTCTTGACGTCTAGTTGGGACTCCTATGTCTTATTTGCTAATATGGGCGCACCCATTTTGTAACAAATGTCACATTTTGACAGATGAATATGCTCGTTTATATCACGTTCGTTCGGAGGTGGTGATAAAAGTAAATTAAAAATATAAGTATATTTTTCTGCATAATACTGCATCAAATGGCAGTAAATTATTATAATTATGATCTTGCCCGAAGGCAAGAGGTCCAAAGTAGGAAAATATTCCGAAGAAACATTCGGGACTCCTCTAATCCGTTCGAGTTGCCAGACAGGGAGTTCCAACGGATTTTCCGCCTGACAAAGCCTATGGTGGTTTATGTATGTGAAGAACTGCGCGTGGACTTGCAGCCTCTAAATCAGGTGGATGGTTTACCCGTACCTACTCTTATTTCACTTCAAAACTTTCACAATATATTTCAAAACAAATCACATCAAACTTTTAAAAGAAAAACAGAACTTTTAGTTAGTAGCAAGTTATCAAATAATAAAAAAAAAGAAAATGAAAGACGTGCCGCGTACGTGTTATGTCAAAAATGAATTAGAGTCTGTCAAGCGAGTCTAGTCCCATGAAAAAGGCGGCAAATTCAAAAATCACTGATATAAAACACTGATACAGCACGCTGAAAACTTATTGATAGAAGTCTGTCAAGCGAGTCGAGTCCACAACCCTTTTACTTTAAAATTCAAGTATCAATAAGTTTTCAGCGTGTTATATCAGTGTTTTATATCAGTGATTTTTGAATTTGCCGCCGTTTTCATGGGACTAGCGCTTGACAGACTCTAGTACCCAAGAAAATTAAAAAGTTGTTTAACTGTATGAACTGTGCTCTTTTATACGTATTATTTTATTTGGTCGCCTATTCAGATGGTCATAGACATTTTTATTTTTTTAATATAATAAGTCACACTATGAAGTCAGCAACAAGAAAGACAAGTCGCGTCTTAAATTATATCACATGTGGTACCCGTGCTAGCATTTAAGACAAATTCTAAGACATGACATAATTTATAACGTCTTGTCACCAACGTCTTGGGTACGCCCGTGCTCGCCCCGCTGGTGTGGACGTGACAAAAAGAGTTTGTAAGGATCGTAGAAGGCGGCGCGGCGTTCTATGGTTTCTGCCCACCGCCATGGGAAAAGGGCGTGAGTTTATGTATGTAGCTATGTGTTCCTAGTATTATTACATACAGCACAAAGTCTGGATTTGTTTATCCACGATTCCACTACGAAATCTCACTTGATGTAGTTATCAAATGGGCAGATATGAGAAAGGTGGGACATTATCCCAGTGAGTGGTTTAGGTTTAGCCTCTTTTATCCTAACTCATCCTATGTGATAGTATTTGTAATATAATTCTCTCTTGTTTCAGATAACATCAAAAATCCTGCAAGAAAACTTTCCAAAATCTTCCTGAAGACTGTTATTTTTTTTTATTAGATATTTAATTATTTTTCACTAGTAGGTATAATAAAGACAGTGCGGAGCGGTGACTAGCGGAAGATGCCAACCAAGCGAGAGAGAAACAAAAGACGGAATTAGCTATTTATTTATATTAATTAACTAGTGTAATCCATTGTAACTGTTATTTTTTTTTCAAGTTATTACTATATACTCTCATAAACGCAAATAACAATATGAATTTATGTTAAACGCTATCTCTGAAGCTTAAATCACTATTTATTCAATTATTTAATCAATTCATAATTTAATTAATCACAAGAAGTATGATAACTATAATAATAAGGGATTGATAAGGTCGCTTTGAGCACCATAATGGACAATATGGCGTCAAATGTGAGCTTAAGAAGCAATAAGCAAAGGAAAGATAACCTCATAACGAGGAAGCAGGATAAGTCCCCCGAGAAGACCATCAGGGGGACGAGGGGGGCGTACAGAGGCATCCCGTCCACTTCGAAAAGAACAACCGAAGAGGACAATGAGACGGGTTCCACGGAAAGACTGGATAGACCAAAGAAATTTTTATCACAGAACAAAAGCAACTATGGGCTGGGGAAGAGGCCTGACTTCTCTCTCAAGAACAGGAATGTGCATTTAGCTTCGTCTCGCTATGGACAGGTGAGTCCCTTTGCTTTTTCTACATAAGTATACATTTTAATTGTGATTCGCTCAAGGAGTATCGTTTTACCCAATATTTGTGCGCCTTCTCCCAACGTTTTTTAGGTATTTAATATGAAATAAATATTTTGATTTAGAACCTGGAAGCCGACCTCAACGTATTTAGGTAAAGGCTAGGCTATAATGATCTCCAATAGTGACCATTATTCAGGAACCAGTCCAGTATGAGCCGGTGGTCCCGGCCGCCAAATGGCGGTCGTCAAACCATGTCAGAGGCCCTCGCGGCGGTTTAGAAACTCTGACACTAGAGTGTGTGGGGTCGTTAGCCCTTACTGCCCACACGATAAGAAGAATAAGAAGGTACCAGTGTTAGTGTAAAAGATCCTGGTAGGTGAGGATTGCGTTATCAGTATCACTGTTTACCAAAAGCAAAATAGATTTCACTGCCTGCTCTCGCAAAACTTCTTTTTCAAAAAATAAAAAATATTGAAAGTTGCAAAAAGGAACCCTTTTAAAATCAAGAATTGGAGAATTTCACATATATTCTTGTCATATGTTCATTTCATATTGTAACTAGACGATATTAGAAAATCATCAGTATAGAAATATCAGATAAAAATCTATGTATAACACGGAAAGCTAACTCAACTCTTATACAACTCTAGAAAAGTTGAAAAAAATTCTACGCGAGCTTCTTCTACCAAATGAAAACAGAATCTCAATCATTGACGAAAATAACAAATGAACATACATGTATGTGAAAGACTAGTTCCAACAATATTCATTACAACACAGGAGGACGCTGTCGGTCCTCTTGACGATACTAGGTCGTAAAAACTTTATACTTTTTCCAGACGTAAAATGTATTTTCTTTCTTTGTGTTAAACATAGTTTTTTGGCACCCAACTCGGCCTCAACTTTGACTATTACGTTTTTACGTAATTCATGAATTCTTACGTATTTTAGCATCAATCTAGTCATAATCTAAGTCTAGAATAGCATTCGTCTATCACATCCAATTTGTGAGATTCAATTTCAATTGAAGAAAATCCGTTCCATTCAATACGCTAACAAGACAGTCCTTGTGTACAATTTGTGGAACAGATTTAACACTTTATTCGCTACTTGAGATGGTGGTGTTAGCGGCGAATATAACAGCTGCACGGGTCCATCTTACAGGATAAGTAAGACTTGCTGAGGTCCTAGCGTATGTTGGCCGCCCCTTCGCCCGTGTGAAATTAATTGAATTAATTACTACCTTATTTGAATCGGATTTTGTTAACAATTAAATGGGATTTGATTTTTTGTACGGATCCCTTATCCTTATTCTATACTAGCTTTTGCCAGCGGCTTCGCCCGCGTGAAAAATGCGATTTTCCATACAAACTTTCATCCCCTATTTAACTCCCTTAGGGGTTGAATTTCGAAAAATCCTTCCTTATTCCTTGTCTACATTACAAAGGGAACCTCTGTGCAAAATTTCAGCTTTCTAGGTCCAAGGGTTTGGGCTGGGCGTTGATGAGTCAGTCAATCAGTCAGTCAGTCAGTCAGGACTTCTCTCTTTATTTATATAGATAGATTTAAATAAACTGGCCTAAACTAATCCTTCTAACATCAGCTATCTACCAATAAATGCGATTTTTTTATTAACTGCATATGAATGAACATAATGTACTGCTGTGCATTCAGAGAATAGCTTGAACACACACTTGAATTTTATTTATTTGCCTAAATTAGGATATAAATCGTTTTAAACAAAGTTAAAACTTCTGAATTCTTACAAAGTTACAGCATTGCGCTAAATTACAGTAAGTGCGAAGACACTTCAGGCACTTAGACATAATTACAGCCATCCGTAAAAACAATAAAACTGCACTGCAGTCACGGGTTAGCGACCTATCGCATGTCAACCTAGCACAATAATACCTGTATCCTTCACTAGATTTCATAACTTTTATAACCGCAAACATTTTTTTAAATGGCTTAAAAATAAGTTCTATACGAACTCATTTTTGTTGAACTTTTATGGAATTTGGCATGGTAACTTTCTTTACTAAACTGTAGAAGAACCTGAAGTTTAAACTGCAGTTTGTGTCCGCGATCCTATGGTTCAACTTGTCTTGATTTCCTGGTCATCATAATCTTCCAACGCTAAGTAGACCTATTCATAGACACCGCGAAGCTTCCACGTCTCTTAAGACTGATTAGACCTACTTCTGGATATTGGATACTTTCCTACAGATTAGTACAACGGTCAGTCTCGGTTTCAATTATACAGCTACCACTGACCTTCACAAGGGCGTTGAACGTCTAGTGATAACCTTAACAAGGTCATATAAAAATATTTAATTAATTTCTTAGTTCAAACTTATATTTTAACCAATAACAGTACTGTAAAGATGGGTAGTTTTCCAATAATGTAACTTTCAAAAAAACCCAAATTCCCGCGGACGATGAAGAAAAACATCATAAAGAAACCGGCATGTCCTAGAACCAATAAATCAAAGAAGCGTAACATCCACCCACTTGCACTGGACCGGCGAAAAGGGACAAGAAGAAGGCCTAGACTATTATTAGCCTATATTGTCGAACTACAGGGCAAAAACCTCTCTGCCCTTCCACTTTTCGTGATCTAGTGCGATTATACGACAATCCTTTGAGCAAAAGTCCAGCTCACATCACTGGCTAAATAAACATATGCAAAACTCCCAAATACAAATACTTGGCATATTCAAAATCGCAGCTCAAGACAATGCACTACCAATTAGGCGTTAACAAAAGCGCGTAGGAGGACCTCAGCTGGGTCAATTGAGTACCACAGGGTCATACAGTTAACACGGTAACTTTGATCAGTGAGGATTGACACGGTAGAGTCTAACGACCAATTTGTGGTCGAAGAAATCTGGAGACCGTAGTGGAAAGTGTTTTTTGAAGCCTATGCTCTTGGTATGGTGTAAAATGTGCGAAATTGGTGGTTTTATATGCGAAACAGCGTGATAAAGTGGTGATGTTTACGAGTCTGGGAAACCCTATCATAAATTCACGGTGTAAACGCAACTAAGGGCAATGTTTTTTTAAGGAGGATCCTAAAAGTTTTGTGTCTTCATTCGTGTTCTATTATGGGAAAAGTCTTCACGACCTTAGGTGATATTTGTCGGGTAAATATGATAATGTTATTGTTTTAGATAAAAGCTTTATCACACGTGTTAGTAGGACGCATTTGATAGCATTACATAAATATTAGAATCTTCATTTGCTTATAGATCTTCGAAGTATTTTCCTAAAGCGTTTGTTTATTTCAGAGAATTTTACGTTCCACTGCCCTTGCAGTGGAACGTAAAATAAAACACCTCTGTTTATTCTTTTCTTTCACTACTTGGAGCTAGTTCGGACCAATCCTGCCTTTAGGCTTCAACCTCGACCCACCATGTTCGCAGGGGTCTTCCGCGATATCCTTGGACGTTTTACAGCATCCACATTCTGGTTGATTTCGCTTACGATCCGTTCTCGGTGTGTGAACGTGACGGGCCCGGTCCCACTTCAGCATGGTTGGAAAAATTCTAGCATAAGTATCCTATAATATTCCTAATATAACTGGGACACAGGCCTCCTCTCTATTAGAGGGAGTGGGTCCAATCCAGTGCGGGTTGGTAGATGTCACAAGTCTTCGAATTTTTGGGTCTAGGACGTTTTCTCACGATGTTTCCCTTCACCGTTTTTTCAATATTCCAGCTTACTGAAAATGGTTTTAAACTCATGTTATTCTGTGATGTTATATGTGGAAAAAGGGAAGGGAGGCCTTTGCCCTGCAGAGGAGCAATATAGGCTTATAATAAAATTATGTTAGCTTCAACAAAAGATAATATAGCTAGGAAGGTAGGAACGTATACAGTATATTGTCCAATGACCTGTAAGCGCCTGTTAAACGAGGATGAAAAGAGTTCATCAATGTGTCATCAACCTTGCCTTTTTATAAATTTGAGGTCAATTTCCAGCCTAATGACTTAGTAAACATGTGATTAAGATAGGGTATACTAAGGGCCGGTTTCACCACTTGCTGATAAGTCCCTGATAGCCTATCCGGAACTTATCTGCCAGATAAACTACAACTTTTGATAGCATTATCTGTCAGATAACTGTCAGATAACTATCTGACACTTTATCCGTAACCGGTGAAACTGGCCCTTAGACTTTTTTGTCGTACATTGCCGCTAAGGTCGGGTCGGAAACCTTTAAGGTAGTTTAGTTTTGTTTTCTTGTATCGGCAAAAGCTGGTCGAGAATAAGCTCCCAGAACATGTAAACAAAGACTGCTTTGTTGGTCTAGTGGTCACAAGTCTGACTGCTAAGCATCGGGTACCCTGGCCTAGATACCCTGGTTGGGCAAAGCGTTATTGGGTTTTCCATCCCGATTTTCTCAGTAGCAGCCATGGAGTCAAGATTTCTGCCCGGTGGATGGCAATAGGCCCGCCCACTATTACATGGGACTTGAACATAACAGGCGAAAGGTCGTTGTAATAATGGGCACACATGCCTGAATCTTAAAAGATTAGCAATTCAGCAGTTTGGTTGCATAGCTGATTACCCAGGGTGTTAAACAATTTGAACTCAGCTCAAAGAGACAAACAAAAAAACTTGACGATACGTCCGACAATAACAATTTTATTGATGCCTAAAATTCTTTCGATAAATTGCAAGCAAACATTTTATAAATCCAATCAAATTTGAATAAATCATTGTATTGTCATGTGACAATGTTCGCACCACACAGAATGGTGTTGATAGTCAATAGATTTAACACATCTCAAATTAATAGGACAATAATAGACGCTTTGTATCTCATACGTGTGATCTCAGCACGGATTTTGAAAAAAATATTGATTGTTGATCTAGCCATTGGCTGAAGGTCGAATACTAAGACTGGGCCGGAAATTTACATAGGAAGCTTTTCTTGATGTTGAGTTTCGCATTCTGTCCACCTTTTACTGCTATTTCAATTAACTTCATAATATTGTTTATTGAATAGTTCGTCCTGGACTACTGGCTGTGGATGACTAGGATATTGCATTTTGGACTACAATGTTGAATTTGCAAAACTTCGACGTTCGAATGAAATGTGAACAAACTCATAGTGAGTTTATTCACATTTCATTCGAACGTCGAAGTTTCAAGCTTATTATAAGTAATACACCCATAGAAGGGGCCAAAGGGTGAAAAGTGGAAGACCGTCCAGTAAACTCGATAGGTACTACTTAAGTATCAATAAAATATTCGTCTGCAAATAGGCCGGATATTCACAGTATTCGTTTTGTATTTATTCGTACTCTTCGCCATCACTATATAAATACCATCCCGACTACACGACTTAGTACAAATTGATTTACGATCGTACAAACATTGGACATGTCTGTCTACTTGTTACGGCAAATTCTTTCTTATTTACACATACTTGATACTATTGCCACGTGTTTCGGTCAAGAAGTCGGACATAACATAAGTTGCGGTCAAGTCTCAAACTGCCGGTTAAAGGTTGTTCATTCTGAAAGTTAGTAACGTTGCTGTTGTCAAAAAAGATCGACGTATACACCGCTCGTGCTTGGTCTTCTGCACTAAAAAAATGTTATGTCAAAAAACCTTTGGAACATTTCCAGCTGCTTTTTTACACTTAGTCAATATTTTAGTATATTGACAAATTAATAAAAACAGCAAAATATTTGACAACTATACGCGACGTTTTCAAAGTTCAGATAGCACCCTCTTAAGATCGTCTTAAAGTTGAGTATTCGTTGGTATTTCTGATAATATTTGAACAATATTTGTTATTAAGTTTGTATTTGATGGTCAAGGGGCGCCAAAATGTTATTATGGTACTTGTAGAGTCGGTCATTTGTAACTGTTTTGGAGGAAAAGAGTCTTAAAAAATCATGAGCCATTCAAGGTGTTACTTGTTTCATGGTAACTGTAGGTCGTGCAAATATTGTTAAGTCTGCATGTTATGTCATAGTGTAAATAAATAATACTGACTACGGTGCCACAGACAGACACACACAACATAGCGGTCTAAGTTATACTACTTTGAGATCAAACAAAGTCGGCTAAAACAACATGAAATACATCACGCCTGTAATCCCCTAAGGTTTTAGGCAGAGGTGTACTCAATTATAGTATACTTGCTGATGCCATCGACTTCACCCGCGTGGATGTGGATCAAATTACTAAAATCTTCCTCGAGAACCACTCTATCCATTGGTGAAAACCGCATGAAAATCGGTGCAGTCGTTTTTGAGTACGTCGCGGACAGACAAACAGACAGACGCGGTGGAGGACTTTGTTTTATAATATGTAGTGATATGTAGGGATTTTACATTTCACCAGTTATGTTTGAGTCCCATGTAATAGGGGGCGAGCCTATTGCCATAAATAGGGCACAAATCCGTGCTCCGTGGCTGCTAGTGAGAAAATTCGTAATGGTAAACCCCAAGAACACTTTACCGGACATTTGGAACCAGGACCTCATGCTTAGAAGTCGCGCTTGCGACCAGTCTTAAATAATACTCTTGTGACTTAAGGGTAAACAAGCCAACGGCACGAACTAGTTGGTGGGCGGGGCTAAATGCATGCTATTTCATCCGACATCACGAGCGAAATGCATGGAGCGAAAGAGACACAACTAAAACAGGCGCGCGATTGTTTCTATGCAGTAGTATGGATACCATGAAAAATCCATTGAATGTATCTGTTCAAAATAAAATTATTTTCATTCTTTAATAACTAATCTATGTCTGTATTGTTTCACTTTTTCATTTTCGTACTATATACGTAACTTATTTACGCCCAAAGATGGTTAAAATTAGTGCTAAAATATGAAAGTTTCGACGCTCATAACTTCCAAACCATAATTTTTTTTCCAATTCTGCTTCCATACAAACCTAGATAATGATAAGACCAGTTGATACAATTTTTAATTTTGAACCTACACCGTCAAACAGAGGAGTAATCACCATACTACGTTTGTATGGAAAAATGACTGGCTTGTGCAACCTTAAGGTAGTTTATTGTCTGTCGGGGCTGCGGGTTGTTCGAAAGAGATAAGTAGAAGGCTGAAACTCCCTTCCGCTCTGCCTAGAGCGAGAGACGCCATTTGACGATTTCACAACCCTCCTAAAAAAAAATAGTAGATTCTTGTTTTTTCAAACCTTCTGTACATTGTCCCAGTTCTTAGCCAACTATATTTTTACTTCCTCTCCATAAAACAAGGTAAGATGGATTGGATTGCCTTACAAAGAGAGTGTCGAATTGTCGAGTTCTCCAGTTGCATTCGTTAGTAATGTTGTTAGCTGTTAGTTAGGCTGTTCTCTTTTGTTTGTTTTTAGATCTGGCTATTTTGTTACCCAGAAAAATATTATAAAACTAGCTTTAGCTTGCGGCTTTGCCCATATGAAGCTCGGATATTCCCCTACTGACAAGTCCTACCAGTTTAACCCAGGCCAGGCCTCTACCTCTTTTTTTTTTTTCAAAAGTGGTTATGTTTCATGATCCGAGAAACCACACTAGGTATCGCGTTTATTGTGATTACACCTTGTATAAAATAGATTTGTAATGAGCTTAGCATACAATATTTATAAAATTTCTAACATAAGGAAGAAAATAATCTATTTAGTCATTAAAACATCATAATAAGTGTTTATTTACTTTGAATGCATATAAGCCTAATCAAGATACCTAATGACGGTTGTATGAGTCAATCAATTTCGTTAATGCATTTCTCATGAATTACTAAGAAATGGCTCCATAGCTGTATTTATGGAAGTAAAATAAATAACAATTACGACTAAACAATGCATGTATGTAAGAGACTCACATTTACTGCCCTTATTAGTAAGAATGGTATAATTTAATTATGGTGCGATCGATGGAAGATATTAAGCACACCTAGCTTATTGTTGGACTTACGACGCCATTTTTTTTTAAGAAGATGGAAGATTACATGTTTTTATTGGCTATCGGAAATTCCTGATGGAGACACCAATCACTTTGCCCGACCTGGGGATCTGACTTAGAGCGTCGTGCTCAGCAGTCGTGCTTGTGACTCCTAGACCAACGGGGCACTCAAATATCATAATAAGATAAAAAGTACTGTTACGTAGCCATACCTACGCTATTGCTGAGCTTGAGGTGCTCCTGGGTTCGAATGTCGGTTCGTGTATAGTGTTTAGGTTTCAGGAATTTCTTAGTAGCAGTTTTTTGTTAGTGGACTGTTTGGCCCTGATGAGGGCCGTTTGTTTAAATTTGCCATCGTGGTGAAAGGATTAGCCAATCGACAGAAGTCGATTGCCCAGGGTGCGCCGGACGTATTGGGGAATAGTGGGATACGTCGCTCGGGGAGGCTCCTTTCTTGCACCCCCTTAGTAGCAGTCAGGGAGTCTGAATTCCCGTCGGGGCCGCGGATTTTAGTACTAGATGACGTGACAAGGGCAAAGAAGGAACATGGGTTCGGTTTTTAGTCAGTAGAAGTCTGACACTCCCCTTCGCTCGGCACAAGAGGGGGGGGGTCATTTGATAATTTTCCACCAACCAAAAAAAAAGGGAGTCTACATTTGAGCCCATGGATGGCAATGGGCTCGCCCCCTATTACTTACATGTAACTTGAACAAAACTGGCGAAATGTGAGTGTACTTTTAGGTACACCTCTGCCTAACCCTCTGGTGATTACAGGCGTGATGTTATGTTAGTATAGTCGACCAAGAAATTGGTTTACCACTTTTGATGACATCTCCCAGTAACATAATTATTCGCTAAGGATTACGTTCTGAGTTTAAATAAACGACTTAATCGTCAACTGGCGAGCGCGAATCTCGCGAGCGCGCGCGAGTTGGCACTTTTCGATTTTGCCTACTTTTTTTGTCGTCAACTCGCGCGTCTATATAATTTGATGTTTTAATGTATAGTCAGCTACAAAAACGTTATAACAAATTTAATTTAGTTAGGTACTTACCTACTATAAATGTATAAGAAACTTTATGAAATTTGATGCTTTTTAAAAAAAAAAACTTTCATTCCAGGTTTCAATACCTCCTTCCTACTTCTGGTGTCCTGGTAGTTTGTGGGACTTTACCACCTATGCTTTATAAAAAAAAAACTTTAATTCCAGTTTTCAATACCTCCTGCCTACTTCTATTCTCCTGGTAGTTTGTGGGACTTTACCATCTATGCTTTAAAAAAAAAAAAAAACATTCCAGTTTTTATTAAGTACCTCTTTCCTACTTCTGATCTCCTGGTAGTTTGTGGTGGGACTTTACCATCTATGCTTTTTTTTTTTACTTTCATTCCAGTTTTCAATACCTCCTGCCTACTTCTGATGTCCTGGTAGTTTGTGGGACTTTACTATCCTTTTTTTCTCATCTCCTACTTGTCCACGCCAATGCCGTCTGAAAATGTAACCTTAGGGGGGAAAAGTGGAATAACTCAAAATGATAAGGGGGATTTTTGGAATGATTTTACATTCGAGTTCAGTTTTCCACCCCAAAGTATTCTCTCAGGGGGGATTTGTGGAATAACTCAAAATGCCAAGGGGACTTTCTGGACATGTTTTACATCCGAGTCCAGTTTTCCCCCTTGAGGGGGATTTTCTCAGGGGGGAAAAGTGGAATAAGCCCAATTGCTCATAGCGCGCCTTCTCACGGGTTAATAGTTTTTGTTTTCAATCTCTTTTTATTTGACTGTACTTTACATAGACGCGCGAGTTGACGACAAAAAAAGTAGGCAAAATCGAAAAGTGCCAACTCGCGCGCGCTCGCGAGATTCGCGCTCGCCAGTTGACGATTAAGTCAAATAAACAGGAATGACAGATTATAGCACTTGATGTTTTGTACGTGCAAATGATATTCAACCTTAGAGTGCTAAACCAATTTCTTGGTCGACTATACATTCCCTGGCTACAATCTCCGATTTCCTTTCGCCGGAACTGCGGCCCTAAGCTACTCGAAAATAATAACCCCTTACAAAAATGTCTAGACTATAAAAAAAGCACTGACTTAAGTACCTTATATTCTAAAGTTCAGGGCCATGAATAGGTCAAAAGTACCCTATTATACCCGGGGGGGTTGTACTAGGTAGTTAGGCAGGCTAGGTAGATACTATATAGGCTGTTTGTGACGTCATCGCCAGTACTTGGTTGTTGCGGTCAACGGACTGGGTAACTTTGGCGCAGAGGTACCGCGGCATCTAGCTTATTGTTGGACTTACTACGCCATTTTCTTTTAAGCATAATGGTAATTAGCCTATAATGTTCCCACTGCTGGGACTCCAGGCCTCCTTTCTATGAGAGGGCAACCCGCACTTTTGTTAGTCAGTTAGTCTACAATTGTTATCAGTCTCAGTACTTCTGAGTATTGCCAGTAACGTAAACGCTGTAGGGGTAGGGATTTTGAGACCGTACGTTACCACCAACGTTCCTATTATCATCTTCCTGCCCTTGTCCCAAGTTACTTGGGACTTGGGACGCAACACGTTTTTATTTTTCCTTGGTCTTCCTCTCCCTCACCCACAACATTTATATTCATGACTAGCTTTTGCCAGCGGCTTCGCCCGCGGGGTAATGACGATTTTCCATACAAAGTTTCATCCCCTATTTAACTCCCTTAGGGGTTGAATTTCGAAAAATCCTTCCTTGTTCCTTGTCTACATTATAAAGAGAACCTCTGTGCAAAATTTCAGCTTTCTAGGTCCAAGGGTTTGGGCTGGGCGTTGATGAGTCAGTCAGTCAGGACTTCTCTCTTTTATTTATATAGATTATAATAATATATTTCTACTCAGAAGACAGAATTTTTAAAACATTATGTGTTATGATGATCTTTCAATACGTTTGTAAATTTTTGTATATTTTTTTAAGTAATCCGTGTTTGCACTCATGTAATTATAGCAAATATGGTGTTATTTGAGCATCTTGAAGTAAAATATACAACAAAGCAAAAAATTTAATGTTTAGACTAGTTTTTGGTACATATTTTAACGTGAGGTACACTCAACAAAAGAGTCAAGTGTCCAGGCTAATTTAAAACGTATTTGTACAGAAAATTTGCCATCGATATTGTGTGCATTACAAGTTTTTGTGCACCATGTGATGAGAAAAAACATCAAATATTTAAAAACAGATTCAAATATTTATCGCGCTCGCGCCAGCCGTAAAATTGGCACGATTTCAAAATATTTAGTTTTCTTTTTTTCCTACCTAAGGTGTATCTAATAGGTGCCATCCGCGGAATTGCACTGCAAACGTTATATAATAATATATTTTTTAAATATCTTAAAATCACACCTGTAATTCCGTTATAGTTAGGCAGAGGTGTCTAATGTTGATGATAACAAAAACAAACATCTGTTTCCTACGAAAGTGCCTTTACTGTCAAAATGTATAGAGGAGCAGATTTTACTTTTTTAAATACCGATGAAAAAAAAAAATCGCGTTAGAGTCATTTCCACCCACATTTCTTTCTACCCAGAGTATTTCTTTTGCCGACTGCTCTAAATTTTATTATCCTGTTCCGTTATCCGTTACCATAACACCCTCCTCTTAGGTCACCCGCTGCACTAATTTCACTAAATCTTTTTCCTAGAACAAAAAAAAAACATAAACAAAACATTCTTATAGTTCTTTCCGCTGTCGGGTAAAACTGTGACGTCACAAAGGATGACGCATGTTGTTGACGATCAACGTACCTGACATCGAGCAGATTGAACTAATACCTGTCAATGCGTATTGGGTTCTTAGAAGAGTCATGCATGCGTCAGTAGTATCCTGTGATCCTCGGTAAGGCAGAGGTATACCTAATAGTAACCCATATTTCACCAGTTTTTGTTTAAGTCCCATGTGATAGTGGGCGTGCCTATTAGTGCGAAAAATCGATCTAGCTAGGTCTCATGTCTGGAAAAATTCGTTTCCTCTATTTTCGACCGGGCAGAGCTTAGTCGCTCAGGTACCTTCTGTATATTTATGTGAAATAAAATATTTTGAATTTAAGAGGGGAGGGGGGTGAATATGTGAACTTAAGCCGGGCTCAGATCCAAACTCACAGCAGCTTTTGAGAAATCACCAGCTTAAAGCAAAATAATACTAAGACCCTTCCTCTGGGCATCGTATCCAGGACCCCATTAGCAGTTTTTACTACCACTTTGACTGTCAAGATAGTCAATGACGCATAGACTGTCTTGTTACCGTCATGGGCACTGGGTCATTGGTCATTAAGAGGAAACGCGAGTGGTCTTTTCTCCATACAAACGCTCTCGCCTGTTTTCTTTTTGATTAAGAGCGTATGGTACCTCAAACGCGAGTTTTATAATCCGTAAAAGTATATGATTCACTGCAGTAATCAACATCAGAAAAATATATGATATTCTTCAGGATATATGCTAGTGCCATAGTGTTGTGAAAACATAATACAACTAACTTTGCTCGATAGAAAAAAATCGCGAAGATACCTCTAAAAATTTCTTTTAACGAGTAAAAACCATACTAAAATACATGTCATCGTTCTGATTTTTTTGCCAAATAATTCTACAAGCAACATACTAAAGTCATAGTGTTTTACTTTTTTAGTCCAATCAATAGTTTTTTTGTAAATCGCAAAATACCACTAAATTCGCACTATTCGGCCGCAGCGAAAGACGTAACAACCGCTTTATAGTGCAAGCTGATTAGAACTTTATTCTAACAGTATTTCAAGCGAAGTTTGAACCACCACAAATAGGGTTGCTAATCTGAGGTAGCATACGCTCTTAATGACCCTAGAGCAATGGTTTTTTTACAGAGTAATAAATATTAACTATTTCTATGCCCCTATGTTTTCCTTTTTAGTGATAAATTATTTTTATAAGCACTAGAACCCTCAAAAAATGCTCAAAATTGCTTGTTTAGATCGCTGTTAACAGAGTCCTAGTGTACAAATTTGACAACTATTAACGAAAAAAGAAAAACATAGCGGCGTAGTATATAACCTCCTTATTCATTGTCTAAAATATCTTTTAAATTGGTTCAATATTGGAGGAGGAAATAGGCGAGAGCCAAACCTCGAATTCTAACTTTTTTCTATAATTGTCCTTATCGCACGAATTTGAGGGCAGGAGGACGGAGAGAGACAGCGATAGTAGAAAGAGACAGCACTCGCATTTCCTCTTAATGAGCTGAAAAATATGCATAAAAATTACCTATACCTATAGTTAAGATAGTATGGGTCTAAGTTCAACCGGTAAATAAAAATTAGCAATGTGCGTATTAGGGCTTTTATGTACGGGCGATCTGCGTAGGAAGGAAGCGGGGAAAAATAGTCATATCTGAGATAAAATGGATTTTTTCTAGATCATGCTATGCCATGTGAACCATTTCCGAGCCGGAAATCTCTCACACACGTTAGACGGTAAACCGGGTAAACGTTTTATGTATATTAATTTAGAGGAAACAGGGCCTGCGAGGTACAGATAGCGCGCGAGTTGAATGCAGTCGGGGTCTGAGGTAAAGAGCGGGAGCAGTGTAGTGCTGTGCTATTCACACTAGTGTAATGCGGTAGTGCTGTCACAGCCTACCGCATTCCTAAGCTCTGCATTCAACTCGCGCGCTATCTGTAGATGTTTGAAGAAACTTGCCGTCGCACTGCGCTGAAAAAAAGGGTTTAAGTATTAAGAAAATATGACCCTCAAAAAAAAAACGGCCGTGATAAAAGGACTACCAGACAAGCTTGAAAAAATATTATTATCAAAGATAGGAAACGACGACGAAAAAAAACGTTTAAAAAAATCGGCTTAGTTAGGGGAAAACAAAACTTTTTTGTCATTACGAGAGCGAGCGAGATAGACTTACGACATATTCGATTCGGTTTCATTGTTTGTGAATAGCTATGCTGAGCTCTATCGCACTCTACGGCGCCAGACTTGACGCAGGGCGATGAATAGGTACAGACTTACAGAGCAATCATTAGGTGGTGCCTAGCGCTACTGAAAACGAGCGTGTAACTAGATCAAGTATATAACCAAAGCAGGCTTTCGATACACATCTTCAGATATCAGTTTCTATAACAATAGTCCAGCATGTTACATAATAACTTAATATTATGAAATACTATCAGAACTAAATGTTTTAGTGGGTGCCATTAGTATTGGGTAGTTTAATTTAATAGTAGATTTTACAACAAGTGCACAAAACGAACCATTTTAATCCGAGACTTTTAGCAGCCCGAGCCGAAGGCGAGGCCTGATAGTAATGTCGAGGATTAAAATGGTTTTGTGGACGAGTTATAAACTCTGCTTTTCACTTCGAATGCGAGGAAATAAAACAGTAGTATAACATATTTCTTTAATTAAAATTCAAAGTATTTGTACAGTTTTGAATACTGAAGGAAATTGTTTTTTTTTAATCTTACGAAATGAAATGAAATTAATTTATTTGCCAGAATATAGGTACATACATAATAAGGTGGTAAAATAATTTTAGTCTCACTATATTCGACTCATCAGTCGTTGATATTAGGCTTGCAGACCTATACAGCCTACTATTAAATTAATTTTGTAACAATAATTTTCATTAATTAATTAATTAAATAACTTACCGTACTTGAATTTAAATTTTAATATCTTTTAAGTCTTAAAAAACACAAAGGCAAATAAATTAAAGTCTTCTTCTTAGCGTGTCGATGGCAAATTTCTGTTTTATAAAATAACAAATTCTATCTATGAACTTCTTATTATGTTTGGCTGTATGGCTCATTTTCTTTGCCATAATAAAGATACATTTATGAGTAGATACGTTAAAAAGGCTGCACAAAATCGAATTTTGTGCAGCCTTTCCTGCACAAATAAGCACTTTCAGAGCATGAGAAGTGAAAAGGATATTACTTACATTATCTTGATCTCGATAATCTCGATATCTCGATAATGAAGTTTCTTGTTTACATGTCGAAAAATGTAGTTTTGACCAGCTGTTTAGAATAGAATAGAATAGAATCATTTATTTGCCAATAATGTAGGTATACAGATATGATGGTATTTTGGTAAGTGTCCCGATACATTTTGCCTTACGGCATGCAAAAATTATTTAACATAAAAACATATTATACTAAACAAACAAGAAATTTAAACAAACATAGAAAGCGTTCCATTCTTTTAGTGACATTCATTAGTTAATATATAATTATTAGGCAGGATTAAAAATAATTAAAATAAAATCAAAACATTAAACTACAAATTTCAACAAGCTAATCCTATATCAACCGATTATTGTAGAAACAAAAAACATATAAATGTCAAAAAGTTAAATTAAAAAATAAAAACACAATAAAAAGAAAACCTCGATTAGGACCCACACTACAATGTCAACAAATTAAGTTTTAAAATGTCCATAAGAAATTCAATTACAATAGTAGTTTATGCGACTGTGCATAATGAAGGGCATTACAACACAAGTGTGGGTTTAAGAAACGAGCCGAAGGCGAGTTTCTTAATAGCATCACACGAGTGTTGTAATGCCTAATTATGTATAGTTGCATACACTAATTTATCTACCCGAATATCATAAGGACTCTATGATGGGCTCAGGAACCATAGGGAAATGACCAGCATTGTTACCAGTGTAATGCAATAAAAAATAAACAGGTTATTAGTTGCATTCGTCGCTGCATTTACGATATCTGGCGGAGTGTTCATGTTAATTTCTGAGTCACTATCACTCATTTTCGACAGAAATAAAGAACTTATCAGAAAATTGTTCTACTCGTATCTGGAAATAAAAAGCTAACGAACAAATGACAGCTCGAAATGGCGGCGTTTCGGATATCTGTCATTTTTTTTAAATCCTAAGCAAACGAACAAAGTCACTATTCTTGTGTCACTCGAGATCAAAATGTCGTGCGATTTATAATTAAAATCATACTGAATTGGGGTTTCGTATCAATAGGTATCTGTTTTAATGTAGATACTAGAATAGCACACTCACTTGAATTTGACACCTGTTCCAAATTTAAAACTCATAACCTACTGTTTTCAGTAGGTTATGAGCTCATTACAGTTCTGTTAATTTCTGCTGGTTGGTAATGCTGGTCATTGCCTATGGTTTTTGAACGCATTATAGAGGGTTTATGATATTTGGGTAGATAAAATATGTTAACTAATTGAGAAATAAAACAAATTGTCAATAAAATGAAAAAAAAAAAACGAATAAATTCAAATGTCAGATCAAATTGAGAATTAAAACAAAATGTCAATAAAATACAAAAAATAATAATAATAATAATTCCAAATGTCAATAAGTTAATTTTAAGTATAATTTAAAAACAAAAATCTCAATAACAAGCTAACAATGTCAACAAATTAGGTTTAACAATTACAGAAATTTCTATTGTAAATGTCAACAAATTAGGTCTATTATAGCAGTATAAACATCGTTATCCGAAAGTGTCATTAATGAAGTCTTTAATTAGTAACACTTGTCTAGTAGCAGTCTTGTCAACTTTTTTTTAAAAACGTTGGTGGGTAAATCTTTTAAATGTAGTGGTAGTTTATTATATATTATGGGACCCATGATTAAAATATTGTTTTTTAGTAAAGACGTTTGGTAACCACCTGTGTAAAGTTGGTTTTTATATTGTGACCTTAGTGGTCCTGAGCGTTGACGTTTATCCGCTACTGACGTAAACAGGTGCTTGTTCGTTTTGACAAACATGGCAACTTCCAGAACATACAACGAAGGCAATGTCAGAATCTTTAGCGATTTAAAAACAGGTTGACAGCTTTCTGTCGTTTTGAGACCTGTCATTGATCGCATACAGCGTTTTTGGGCTCTAAATATCCTTTCCCTTTCACTGCAGTTTCCCCAAAATATGACACCGAATCTTAGTGTGGAAGCCACTAGACCGTGATATGCTGTCACTAATGTATTCAAATTAACTTTTTTTGATAAGCTATAGAGTGCATATGCCGTTGTACTTAATTTATTGCATACGTTGCCCGCCTCGTTACTGCTACCTCGTTCATCTAGTGGAAGCAAGCGCGAATGCTGGGCATGACGTTCTAGGTTCTATTCCCAGGTCAGGCAACGTGTTCATCCATCAGGAATTTCTCAGATGCAGCCACGGAGTCTGAATTTGTGCTCGGTTGGTGGCAATAGGCTCGTCCCCTATTACATGGGACTTCCACATATAACTGGCGAAATCGGTCTCGAATCGTTTCTGTTCGTCAGGGATTACAGGCGTTATGTTATGTTATGTTGTGGAAATTATTTTAAAAAATAACACTCCTTTTTTAATCGGATTGTGTTATTTCAATGGTATTTTTTGCACGGTACCCTAATTATTTACCTTAAAACATCAGCAGAATTCACCGTTTGTTCCGCAAGCCTGAAAACTTCCAGTCAATCAAAATACAGCTACAGCTGATTGGTTGCCTTAAATAACAAGTATTATACATACTAGCTTTTGCCCGCGACTTCGTTCGCGAGGAATAGTGACTTCCGGCAGATTTTTGGTTTTACCCACATAGTTCCCGATCTCGCAAAAAAAAAAAAAAAACTATCCTATGTCCTTTCTCAAGTTCCAAACTATGTCTGTACCAAATTTCACACAAATCGGTTCAGTAGTTTAGGCGTGAAGCAAAGACAGACAGAAAGAAAGACAGACAGACAGACAGAGTTACTTTCGCATTTATAATATTAGTTTGGATGAAGTTGATATGAAATTAGAATGTGACTAAAGAAACTAAAATTCTAATACACTGCAAATACGAGCCGTTTAAAAACTAGTCTTTTATTTCTAATGCATATTTGCATAGTTGTTATAAAAAGCCTTAAAAGATCGTATCGATTTTTTCAGAGCTTAGAAATCATTAGCCCGTTGCTAAAAGCGGTTGTACTAGAAAATAACTAAAAACGTGTAAGAAATTCATTATTTAATTATTGTAAGTAAACATTATTAAGTCATAGTAACGACCTTTGCTGTCACTTTTGTTATAATACAGTGAAACCTGGTTAAGTGAGACCTCAAGGGACCTGAAAATTTGTCTCACTTATAGAGGTATTCCACTTACCCAGTGTCTCAGTTTTTTTTTTTTTTTTTTATTATCCAATACAAAGTTTTACATAAATTACTTAAATATATAACCAGCCTACATAGCCTAGATATAAATATCTGTCTCATGGGACCTCAGCATGAGTTCCAGTTATGGAGGTTTCTCACTTATCCAGGTCCCACTTAACTAAGTTTCACTGTAGATAGATTTGAAATAGCAGTGTTTCTGGTTTTTCGTGAACTTTTGGAGTATGGAGATGGGCAGTACTTTCTTCTGTGCTGTATCATCATTCTCATGCCCTTATCCCAATTCATTTGGGGTCGGTGAAGCATGTCTTCTTCTTTCATTCTTCATCTGTGCTGTTTATGGCTGAAAAACAGTGGAGTGTGTTTTAACGAGTGTACCTGTGTTAGTGGGCGTGTGTGATCTTGCCCCCCTTTTACATGGGGCTTAAAAACATTTGAGGATTTCCTACCCTCCAAAAAAATAAAACAAGGAAAGTGTTTACCAGGTTCCATCCAAACTATCGCATTTTTCAAGCATAGATTTAGGAATTTCTAGTACTTACTAAATCTATCATGCATAACCTTATCAATACTTTTGGTGCTTCCTTGAGGTTGAGGTGAAGCAGTACAGTCACGAGCAATAATATGTATATACTTGACAAAGTTCAGACCCGAATTTCTCGTGAAATAACAATATTTCAAGTGTGAGTTATAATATGGGTTCTAAATTATTAGTTTCACTACGTACCATGATAATGAAATTAATTCAGTAGGCGAAAATAGCTTCTAAAGGTTGTCAAGTGTATACATATTGGTGCTGCTGACTGTACTTCTGAAAAGCCTTGTCTTTCATTTTCAACTCTCGGGCTCAGCTCCTAAAGTTGAAAATCCAACAATTTACCTTTAAATCTTCCATTTTAAGCCTAGAAGCCTCCGATTGGACTTCAGATAGGAATAAACTACATATTAAGTAGTTTATTTAGCTGTCATATTAAAAGTGACAGGTATTTAACGATGCAATGTGCGTGCGTGCGAACGTGCACGATTGCGTACAAGTGGGCGTAACGCATAACAGCTGTTGTTTTGTTTGTTTAGAAATGTTTATAGGTATGAATTATATAAATATTTGTAAATGAAAATGTTCATCTAATTCCTGTTTTCCTCATTCTCTTGCCTTGATCGTAATTTATTTGGAGTCTGCATAATGTGTTTGCATTTACTTAATTCTCTATTCGTTTGTGTCTCAAAAGTCACGCCCTCTCATTCTTTTCTTTGATCGATATAAAACCTAGAATAAACCTCCTCCGTGCCTCGGAAAGCACGTTAAAACGTGGGTCCCTGCTGTCCTTTGTAGATCTTTGACTAATCGTCATGGGTGGTCAGTGGTTTGTAAGTTTGACAAGCAGTCTTACCAAAGGAAATCAACGTATAGTGTGTAGAGGACAGGTAGGTGCTACATTTAAAATATTGGTATTCAGCTGCATCCGGTAAGACTAGAAGTGGAAATTATGTTTATACTACACCTGCTTGGAAAGTACCTTGATACTTTATCAAATTTACGGTACAAAGTACGTCATTGCATATCGAACACGATTATTTTCCTCGTAGCTGTAGTATAAAGCACTATGTATCACTCGAGAGAAAGTGCGATTCCTGATCTCGGGTGTTTTAAAGCCCTCGCCTACGGCTCCGGGCTTTAAACGACACCCTCGACGATAATTGGTCACTTTCTCCTCTCGGTGAACAATGTACTATATTCCTACTCAATCGCTATTCTTTTCTGATTAATTTCTCGGTGCTTTTCGGGTGGTCGCCACTGTTGATTCTGGCTTTCAGGAGTTACAGTGGTTTGGGAATAGTGTGGCGGGCTAGTCCCAATACAAAAAGACAGGATGTCGACTCCAACATGATTGGGAAAAGGCTAGGCAGATGATGAAAGCGGGTACTGGCAGAAACTTCAGTATAGGCGGTCAATGTCCGTAGCATTGTCGTCGCAATTTTTCCGTACGATCCTTTACAAAGATTATAGAATGTCGTTACATCACACTGCACACGATAAGTGATGATGATGACGCCTTAAGCCGCAATTACATTTACCCCGCCCCGCGTGTCGCCGCGCTGCCTGACGCAACGTGCGGGTGATTACATTTACGTGTCGTGTCGCCACGCCGCCTCACGAAAAATCGTCTCAGTCAGTACTGTGTCGTTCGTTCTACGTCGCCACTCGGCTGTCTGCGCGTGCCCACGCGCCGATTACACTAGACCCGACTGAGCTGACGCGTCACAACCCCCACCACCGACCCCACGCCGATCGAAATCGCTCGGTCGTCGTGGCGTCGGCAGGCTCTGCGACACGCGGGACGGGACTAATGTAATCACTCCAATACTAAATGTATGTAACCGATAGCTACCCCACGCATTGCGACACGCGGGGCGGGGTAGATGTAATTGCGGCTTTATCAACTACCCATTGGGTTCAGATTATAATATCGTCACAGTATTATCCGCCGTTTTACTAGACGAACGTCTATACGCCGTGAATGATTTATATTTTGTTACTCATTCATTCACTGTTATTTGTTTTGAAACGTATACCGTATACGTTTGCGCGCGCTTTTTCCTATTCCTTTTTTGAATTGTTTTTTTTTTATTTGTGCAAGGAAGTGTGGACCAATAAGTTTTGTGTTGTGGTTTTTAAGCGAAAGTGGTTGTTTATTTATTGTTTTTATAGGAAATTGGTATGTGATTTATTTCTATTGTTTTTTAGCGGGAAAGTGTCATTGACCCTAAACATAATAATGTTAATTTTTGTTGAGTTCATAGTATTCATTAAAGTTTAACTTTTAATTCAATAACTTTCCCTTGTCAATTGATTTGTAAGTTTTTTATTAGCTCGTGGATTTTGTACGGCAAAAGCAACTTGTGTCGTCACTAATTTCCTAAGTCAATGACTCTAATATAAATTTATTTATTTCAAAAACTAATTTTTACAGTTCATGAAAAATATTCGGGTTTTGAGTTCTGAAACAATGTTTGTTTTTAGTTTTGTCGGTCCGTGTCAGCTACCTAGGTACTACCTAATTAAAAAGATTATAGTTAACTTCTAGCCAAACTTCTTTACTTTGTAACTAACAAGTTTCTACAGAAATAAGAGGGCATTAACATAACGACTTCTGGGAAGTTATTTCTGTACATTGTATCTTATCAAAATGATAACAGTGTCATTGTTTCTATTTATAGATTGACATAGATATGGTTTTTGAGGATGAGGATTAAGGAAAATAAAATATTTAAATTCATTGTTTTGAATTGATATTTCCGCAATAGAAATCAAAAATGTAGGCAATGGAAACAGGCCATGTTCCTGGTGCTATGAAGTAAAATTTATGCTCATGATGATTAAAAGGATTTAAGTTAAAAATTTAACATGCAATGAATAAAAAAATAACAATAGAAGTTGCTTTGATAAGTTCAATTAACTCCCCAAAATCATCATTTTCCTGCTCTTATTCCAATTCGTTTGGGGTTGACGCCACACGTATTCTTCTTCCATTCTTCTGTCAGACATTACAGGATCATTTATTCCTTTCTCTTATCATATCGTTCCCACAATCCATAAAACATATCAAATCCAAGCATTTATTACCCGACTACGGCGAAGCCAAAAGGAAGGGTAATTTAAGGGATTTTGGCAGTCTATGAAAGAAAGAAAGAAAAAGTATTTATTTATTTCACAACAGGACTTGCAACGCATTGGCAAAAAATGAAAAGTTAACAAAGTAAACATGAGATACACTTAAAATTAGGACATAATTATTTAAATATTAAATTAGTCCCGTGCGAAACCAAAAGGCCTCTATCTCAGCATGGTGCTGTAACATTTGGTTATGTATGTATGTTCCACCGTAGCGCCTAAACTACTGAACGGATTTTAATAAATTAGGTGTCAATAGATTCGTAAGAATAGCCCGGGTGACATAGGCTATATAAATATAAATTCTTTTTATGACGGAATTTAAATGTCAAAAACTTACCTCAAAAAATATTAAATTGAAATAATCATAGCAAGTTTGGTATCAAATGAAAGGTCTTGGCGAGCACATTAAAAATATGTATTATATTATAGTTTAAGTACACACAAAGATAAAATTCAAATAAAAAAATTAAGTTCAAAAATCTAAAACCCGACTACTAACAAAATCGCGGTCTTAAAAAGAAAATAATTCTTGTCTGATATTCTTCGTAGTCGCATGCCACCTTCCTAATGGCAATTAGCAGCTGACTTCTGTATCAATGAGAACGCCATGACGGAGCATCAGGTATCAGTGGCATGCGACTACGAAGAATATCAGACAAGAATTATTTTCTTGTTTTCTACTTTTAAGACCGCGATTTTGTTAGTAGTCGGGTTTTAGATTTTTGAACTTAATTTTTTTTCTTTGTAGACATGGCTAATAGGTTCATGGATGCTTAAAGTATGCTTGGGTGTTCCATGGTTCAATCTTCATATCATAATGTCTGTCGGATTAAACAAGACACCATAGTTCCCCTACAAATTCTACTCAGTCTTAGGTATGTCACGCTTTTGTGTCCTATAGGGAACCTAAACTACAAACGCTGCCAAAAGCAGCTCTATCAATATTCATCAGCACGAATGAAATAGTTTTATGATAATTTAATTGCATTTGGTTAAGATTATGACTGATTGATACTGGTCTAAAAGATCATGTTAGCTAGGTGGTTAGTCCAGGATAAATTAACCCCCGTCGGGGCCGCGGATTTTAGTACTAGATGACGTGGCCTCGGCACAAGGGCAAAGAAGGAACATGGGTTCGGTTTTTAGTTAGTAGAAGTCTGACACTCCCCTTCGCTCTGCCCAACAGCGAGGGGGGTCATTTGATGATTTCCCACCCACCAAAAAAAAAAAAGGATAAATTAACTGAAAGGAAAACACTGCTATACTCTTTGCATAATGGCTTAGTCGCCTTTTACGTCACTTTACAGTAAAAAGGCCCTTTTCTGCTTGGAACCATATGATTCCATTTTTTTACCTATAACCGCAATTGTTGAGAATGAGGTCCTGAGTTTGATTCTCGGGTCGCATAAAGTGTTATTGGGTTACAGGAGTTTCTCAGTAGCAGCCACAGAGTCTTGATATCAATTGGTTCACCACCCATTAGATGGAACTTAAAACATTATTGGCGTTTGGGTGTACTATATTAGGTCCTCTGCCTAACTCTTAGGGGATCTCAGGAGTGTCATTATCTAGGTTTAGCTGAGTTGGTTTGATCTCTTTCAATCAATCTTAAAATCACAGAACTATCTAAGTTTATACTTGGTTATAGACAATTTACCCTGGCCAATCCCATCAGAGATCAGAGACGTAATATTACACAACAATGACACCTAACAGAATTTAGACAACAGTCTTACTGATTGTAGGTAGACATGATTAGGCTTTAATAATACGAATTAGATAAGATTAATTCATTGGTATTTATAATTACACATGCTATGTGTCTATTTATCTGTCTAGCCAGAAGACAAGTAGCCAAGGGCAGAGGCTTTCCTAAGAACTTAAACAGGTAGGGAAAGGTTCCTTACCTTTTTAAGTTCTCTTATATCATGGCTAGTCATCATCTAGCTAGCCTTTCCCCAACTATGTTGAGGTCAGCTTCCAGTCTAACCGGATTCATCTGAATACCAGTATTTACTTACTTGATGAAGTTGATCTGTAAGGGTCAGTCATATTGCCGGGGCTGCGGGTTGTTCGAAAGACATACCGCGGCCCCGGACAAAAAGGGCTAAGAAGGAACATGGGTGGTTTTCAGTCAGTAGAAGTCTGACACTCCATAATAATGATTTTCCACCCACCAATAGGGGATCGGACAAAGAAAAACTAATTAGTCCGTCAGATAGATTTCCAAAAAATATTGGACACGTATTTTTTCTTTTTTCACGTAAACTTAAAATGATGACGATACAGTGCTTCGAAAACTCGTGTGACGTCATATGATAGTACATTTTGACGACACAAGTGCCGTTTCAAGCCCCACTCCAAGATCTTTGACGCGTTTTATCTTCGTCATTTTTTATTGATTTGATAAAACAAAAAACACGTTGTATTCAATATTTTTCGATAATCTAACTTACGAACTAAACAGAATCATATTATTTTGACCCAGTCCGATCCCCTATTGAGACCCAAAATATGACTACACATTTGTGAGACATGGTGCAAGTTAAAATTAACCAATTGTCTCTCTGTATCTTCAGATGACATCAGGCTTGCACAGCCACGGGCATCAGATCTCGCAGCCGACGAGTCACCATCTGGAATCAGCCAACGTTCTCTCTGCCAAGGAGAAGACCGTACACGGGAAGGAGAAGACCTTTAAAGTATGTTGTCTTGGTTTGTGTTGCAGAAGCCTAGCATAAAATATAATTAACTAAGGGTAAGGTCAAACAAGCTATTTGGTCAACACGCAGAAATATTTATAATTCTAGTAGGTACACTGGCAAAATTTATTGCAATTTTGTTTTATAAAGCGTTTTTTATTAAGAGACTGATCGCTCTTAACGTATCTGTATTCATAAAAGTAAATACAAGTTTGCTGGCTCTACACCAAATACCTTGGTCGACTGTACAAAACTGAGTCTGAAACTCTTCACATAGATAGGGTGTATACGAAATCCTCACGAAGCCGTCAACTAAGCATTATGTTCATCAAACTAAGAGACCGTAAACAAAAAAAAAAAAACTGGGAAATTGCTTTATTTTTGGGGATGAAAAATCACATTTTACGCTAAAACTAGGTTCAACGAAGCACACTCAAAATATTGTGGTGATGGATCCTTTGAATACTAAACGAGAGTCATGAAGTTAATTAAAGTTTTGTACATTATGCTTTTTTGACGAGTTCGTGAAGGGTCCGATTCTGTTTCTGTATATTGTCTACTATATTTTCGGCGAAAAAACTTATTTTCTTGTCTCTATTTCCCTATTTACTCTGTTTAAATACTAAGTATATTTGACATAAGTTGAAAGTTATACAACTTAATACGTATTCACGGAAACAATGTTATTCTTCAAGTTAGGCTTTTTACGTCACAGCATATTTACCCATTTTATTATTGATGATAGTAGAGTTGTTGCGGAAAAAGGACGTGAAAAGTATATATACATATTTGGTTATCCCGGTTTAAATATCACGGATATTTAAATGTTTGAATTAGTAATAGTATGGGTGTGGACGGAGGAGTACGTAAAGATCGGACTTCGGTGTTTTGTAGTTTGTGGTTTTTGAACTACCCACCATGGGGAAAAAGTGTACGTAAATATTGTGTGTAAATTCGTTCAGAATCACTTATAATGACGGCCGGATAAAAAAATAAATGGACTGTATAATTTTTTTTTGATCATTTTATTCATTCAATAGTTTTGATTGTGCAACTAATATTGATTTATTAAAGCATCTGTCTTCGAATTTGCATCCTATTTATAAGCTTTTTTGTTTGTTAGTATACATGTATTGGTCAATTTTGCTGAAATTTAGCACACACCTTTGGTTTTGGTGACAATAAATTTCTATGACAGACATAACTTGACTCCTGCAGCCTGGATCGCCTCCTCGCGAAAGAACTCCTTAACCGTTAATAGCACGGACATAAAACTTTGTATACGTATTCAATGTTGAATGACAACCCTTATATTCATCCTGTGTTTCCTAACTGGAAAGCATACTTTTTTACTATGTTTATATTATGAATCTCTTGTCTCCAGGTGGTAGTCGGCAGCGAAGTAGGAGTGATGAAGGCACCACTGGTGGGACCGCGGCCGTACAACGCGCTGGCCATCATACACACGCAGCAGAGCAACACCTTCGATATGCTCAACTCTCTCACCACAAGTGTTGTGAGTATCTAATTACTTCTAAATACTCGTTGATTGTACATCAAGCTACTTGAAACTGTTTTTTCCCACTTAACCTGGAACCTAATGCTGTAGTGATAAAGCTGGAAATCTATTAAAGAAATTTGACAGATAGTATCTTGATGTGCTGGCGAATGCACACGGGCTTGACCTCGCTTTGTATCGCTTCCCGGATGAGATTTCGGCGTATACTGGTTCTGGGTAGTTTGATTGGTTGTCGTGAGTACGTACGGTATCAATATAGTCCTCCTGACCGTTTTCGGTCACAGCGGCCAATCTAAGCGGAGATTAGCGGTACAACTATCTCTATGCCATACAAATATTTGTTTCTTGCGGGGATCGAACTCGCGACACACAGAGCAGCAGTCAATCGTTCACCCACTGTACCAACGACTCCGGCAATCAGTCTAATTTGGTTTTGCTTCCCTATAGTGTTAAAACGAAAAGGATGACATCAAAATTAGTTGTAAGCGATTGGTACAATAATTTCTTAGAAAACATGAAAAGCTTAAGAAACGATTACCTAATAACATATCTATAGTTTACCTTAAAAGCGTAATTCAAACAAGTGTGAAGTAAATAATTCATTTTATGGTGTTAGTACGTTTTAAACTGTTCGGTTGACATTGTAGTAATCTTTTTAGTTTTATTTTATTGCTGCACGTGGCTTCAAGTAGTAAACTATTGTAGTAAATAGTAGTTTTATGGGACCGTTGCACTATTGATTGCAAGTGTTTATGTTTGTTTTGGGTGCACGAATAATGTTATGGTTTCGAAATGAAGTTAGAAAAGACCGCGGTTTAAACACGGAATTAAAATAAATTTAACTGTCCGCTAAATCACAACCATGCTTGCTTGATAAATTACTTGCCCACGCATGTAATCCCTGAATAGTTAGGCAGAAGTCAGTTATGTTTATTTTCCATGTAAGCAGTCTAACTAGTCAAACAGACTCGTCAGAGCGCGATGGGCTCCACGAGCAATGACACTTCGCCTTTGAAAGTCATCTTTGGGCGTTGTCACTTAATAGGGATTAGCCTACTGCCGTCAATCGGGCACAAATCCGAACTCCGTGGCTGTTACTGAAATATTTCTGACGGAAAAACTCAATAACACTTTGAGCACATAATGATTTGCTGACGATTTTTCCATATGACGGAGGTGTTTTTACCCGACTGCGGCGAAGCCCAAAAGGAGGGTTATGTGTTTCACTTGTATGTATGTCCGTTTCTTTGTTCCCTCATAACTCCTAAACGGATGAAGGGATTTGAATGAAATATACATCGTTAGATTCGTCTTTGGCGCGAGTGTTATAGGCTACATTAAAATTAAAAAACAAATAAAAATTGCCTATTTTGGGGGCCAAATCGCGGAGTTCAAAAAAATTTTTTTTTCCTATACCATCGAGTAGGGTATCAAAATAAAGGGTTTTAAAGGGGGATTACAAAAATATATAACTTATATGTTTTAAAAAAAAAATTAAGTGACAAATCCTATAGACAAGCACCAAAGTTAAATCATTTGCGAAGAATTTTACACGACCAACGAAAGAACAAACACAAAAGAACTAAAAAGTTGGAAATAAAAAAAAGTAGTTAAAAAACTAAAAAACCCGACTGAAAAAACTGAAAAGCAAAAAACAAGCACATTTTAAATTAAACAAAACTTGGAACCAGGCGGGGTTCATTTGAATATTAAATTATGAAATGAAAAATATAGAACTAAATAGAATAGAACCCCGCTTGAGTCGATGAATATTCTCGTTATCATAATTATATCAGTAACTAAACGACCGCTTCCGAGAACTTTAATCCAATACTTCCGCATTATTCACAATGCTCAAAAGAAAGGTTCAAACACCTTCTTGTTAACTTTGATGTCGATAACAGCTGATACCCATCTCTACGTTATCGAGATGAGACAATCTTCGTGTTTTCATCAAAATACATGTCTAATGTGTTACAAGCGTTCAGGCTTGAGATCAATCGGTCTGGAGATTGGAGCTTTGAACGATAGTGGCTTGTTTTGCGTGTGGAACAATGTTTAAGAGTTACTGTACAACAATAAAATAATGGGCATAACAAAAATACTCTTAACGAAGCAGAAAAGCACTTGTTCTCTACTTCATTGTGATTAATTAAAATATGGACCATACCTTCTAATTACAAAAATATTGGGGGTCCAAGTACCAACGAGTTTTTTTTTCTTATACCTTATGCTTTTTAAGCTTTACTTTAAATGCCTCCACGACCCCCGTGCATCAGCAATTATATATTCAATGCACCCATCAGCACAATATTTAAACGATTAATCGGATTGAATCGTGAATCATTTTAGTCGTTATAGATTTTGATTTTTAACAGTTAATTTGTGCATCAGTTACACACAGTAACTATAGGTATACAGTTAAACAAGTTTTTGACTAATTAAGTTATTGATAAATGCTATGCGTCATAGTAAAGACTTGTAATCGGAGGTGCATCAAAATGCCTAACTTTGACGCACCCAATATTACACATTTACTGTTCAAGATAACCTATATCTATGCATTTCTAACGTAAACAAAATTAAAGTAATGACACATTTGTTAGTCAGAAAATTACGGACGTGCATGTTTTGTGCGGTACAGAATTTTCATTCTTTGGTCCTTTTTAGGGTTCCGTACCTCAAAAGGAAAAAACGGAACCCTTATAGGATCACTTTGTTGTCCGTCTGTCTGTCTGTCAAGACCTTTTTTCTCAGGAACGCGTGGAGGTATCAAGCTGAAATTCATATCAAATACTCAAGTCTATGGTCTCTTGGAGCTGTGAAAAAATCAAACTTCTAAGTCAACGCGATCAAAAGATACTCCCGTTTATGCCGCAAATTTTCGACACTCGCAAGGGAATCAAAACCTACAGGGTACTTCCCGTGAACTCAGAATCTTGAAATTTGGTACGAAGCAACGTCTTATAGCATAGATAAAGGAATAATTACGAAAACCATAAATTTTTAGTTACATCAAGATACTCCCGTTTATGCCGCAAATTTTCGACACTCGCAAGGGAATCAAAACCTACAGGGTACTTCCCGTGAACTCAGAATCTTGAAATTTGGTACGAAGCAACGTCTTATAGCATAGATAAAGGAATAATTACGAAAACCATAAATTTTTAGTTACATCACATAATATATTTTTTTTACGGAACCCTCGGTGCGCGAGTCCGACTCGCACTTGGCCGGTTTTTTAAATTAGTCTATGGTGTCCCACTGCTGGGCAAAGGCCTCCCCCATCCCTTTCCAACTCTCCCGGTGTTGTGCCTTCTCTGGCCAGTCAATTTGTGCTCGCAGCAGCAGCATGCTTCCTTCTTCCAAACTTCTCTATGGCTCGGCATCTGATCAGATACCTCCTTTCTTGCCATGTCATCGTTTACACAGGACAACATCCATCGTCCCGATAAAAATCATAGTGAAAACCTGATAATTTTGTGTTAAGTACCTACTAGGTAATCTACATATTGCTACCGTGAGTACATTGCCCCAAGTTTGCACTAAGGTGCCAGCCATCCTTTAATCATGTGAAGTATTTTAGACTACTTTTATATCACCCCTGCCCTTTTTGTCGTCGAAACGTCGTAAGCTTTAAGACTACCCCTTCTCAATACGGTTTTTTAGACAGAAGTTCACATCTACTACATATATGAAAATAAGTCGGGTTTTCCTTCGTGACGCTATAACTCCAGAACGCACGAACCGATTTCCACGGTTTTGCATTCGTTGGAAAGCACTCGGGCTCCGTGAGGTTTATAGTTTTTTTTTTTTAATATGTTCAAATATATTAGGTAGGGTAGTAGGTAGGTAGGTAGGGTAGTAGATAGGTAGGTAGGATAAAAAGCATTGCAACGCATGCGCGGGTTCAGCTAGATATTGATAAAAATTACACGTCATACAATTTTTTTTGATGAAGAACCCTACACCCTGTGCTTCATCATACCCCTATTAATTTCTTATCATCTTCCTGCCCTTATCGTATTCTATTTGGTGTCGGCGCAACACGTTTTCTTTTTCCATTCTTCCCTGTTAGATATTACGGAGGCATTTACTCCTTTCTCTTTCATATCACCCCTCACACACTCCATCCATCTTTTCTTTGGCCTTCCTCTCCCTCTGCGCTCATCAACATTTATATCCATCACCACCTTAGTCACATGCGATTCGTCCTATTAATTTCTTATACAAAACAGATTCACAAAATGTATGAAAGATATTTAGAAGAATGTTTGTCAAAATATGCGTCAGACTTCACTTTAATTGACGACTAGCTTTTGCCAGCGGCTTCGCCCGCGTGAAAATGACGATTTTCCATACAAACTTTCAACCTCCATTTGACTCCCCGGGTTGAATTTCGAAAAATCCTTCCTTATTCCTTGTCTACATAATAAAGGGAACCTCTGTGCAAAATTTCAGCTTTCTAGGTCCAAGGGTTTGGGCTGGGCGTTGATGAGTCAGTCAGTCAGTCAGGACTTCTCTTTTTATTTATATAGACTAACTTTTTCCGTCTCCTTTCCAGGCTAGTCAACCCGTAGTCGGCGTAGGAGTGGCCGGTTTCCACCGACGGAGCTCCGGCCAGGGCGCGCTCTGTGACCCAGAGTTGGACGACAGTGGCAACAAGCTGGTCGCCAGGCTGGAAGACGATGCCTTCATCTCTGAACAGGATCTGGTATGTACTACTTAGATTATGATGCTAGAGAAAAGATCATTTGGCTAGATTTTTCTCAATTATGTTGGGATGAGCTTCTACGGTTACTGAATACAGCTGAATACCAGTATTTTACATGCAGGGACTACCTGTCTGACCTCCTCAATACAGTTAGTATGGGTGGGTAATGAGTTTCGCCTTGATACGACTTATTACGCCGGGAAAAAGATGCAACCCTATTGTATATAAAAGGAGCACAAAGATAGCCTGAATCGATATGCTTTAGCAGTAGCAGCCTGGGAACTGCTGTTACATCAAGTTGGCAAGCACTGGTCGCTTTTAACATGACACTTTAATAGGCGAATGGAGATGCTCTCAAAACTTCACATTTTATGTGAAAATAACTGAATATTATGCCATTTACAGGAGGAAAACATCGAGATAGCCACAGCGACGGAGAAGCGAATATCGAATACCGACCCGTCCGGTGAAGATCAACCGCAGGAACCACAGAATGGTAATGAATATGCCTATACATACATACATACATATTGCGACTTTTCTGACCTCATTTTTTTTTTTCGTATTATCTATATTTTCGTATGGATTTATGACAACTTTTGGAAACGTCTTTGAAACCTACACAGTTGATTTGAGTAGTCTGTTTAGACTCACTGCTGTATTTGAGTGACATTATAGGACAATCAAAAATCTTTTACTCAGCAGCAATGAGTAAAAGATTTTTGATTGTAGTAGAAGTCAGGACCCCTTTTTTTTTTTGGTGGGTGGGTCGCTCTTGGGCAGAGCGAAGGGGAGTGTCAGACTTCTACTGACTAAAAACCGAACCCATGTTCCTTCTTTGCCCTTGCGCCGAGGCCACGTCATCTAGTACAAAAATCCGCGGCACCGACGGGCGTCGGCCCTTGCGGGCCCCTCCTTGCAAGTCAGGACCCCTCGACTTGTACTATTCCATGGTTTTTCTAGGCATGCTTGTTTCCCTCTAGACCACCATTAGGCTCTTAAGTCATTAAAAAATCGCTGTCATGCTCAGTTTTTATTATAATTGTGATGTTGTGGTTTCCAGGCTTGGTGTACGGTCCTATTTACGAGCTAGAGAAATTGGAAGAGAAAGACAAACAGAGAGACGATAAGGAGGATGAGGAAGAACCTATTGGAGTCTCACCTTGTGGCAGGTGCGTTGTGTTTTATACCTTATTTCAGCATTGTATGGTCCATATTAGTTTGATAGTCTCACTGTATGCTTTAACCACTATAAATTCATGTCCGTTGTCAAGAAGAGATTGTGCTCGCCCTACTGTTTAACTCCATCTATCTATCTTTCTCTCACAATCAATCAATGATTGGTTGTCTTTATTAACCCATTGACCGCCACGGTCAAGTAAGACGACAAGACAAAAAGTACCTTAACTCGACAGACTTAGGGCACTTTTTTTGCTTGTTCGGCTTGTCGTCTATACGTGACTGTGGCGCTAAAAAGGTTAATATTTACTCAGCTTTATCTGTATTTCGGTTCCATGGTTTATAGCACAAAAACCTTGGTATGTGTAATTCTTCAGCCTTGCTTCGTTGCAGCAAAGAAAGACAAACCAGTAAAACCACACAAACACATTTTCATATCTGTTATTTTTCTTTGTTGATGAAAGTTTTATTTTATTTTTTCAGGTTTTTCAAATACGACAAAGAGGTGGGCCGGGGCTCGTTCAAGACAGTGTACCACGGTCTGGATACACAGACTGGAGTCGCCGTCGCTTGGTGCGAATTGTTGGTAAGTTCTATCCACTTCTATCACTATCTGTAATAATCTGTATTATGTACCAAAAAAATCGGTTGTCTGTAAAGTCGGTTTACTGGCGATACTTGAACGTGACAACGTCATAAGAAAATACAGCACTTACATTGCTATAAACAAACAATTAACACGCCGTTGCTATGGAACGACAATTAACACGCCGTTGCTATGGAACGCCTCAGAGCGAGGTAACGACGCATGACGTCATCTTTTTTTGTTCGTGCAGCGGGCCATCGAATTATAAGACGTTATCACGTCAAAAACACCTGATACCAAAAGTCTTCGCAAATGAGGCATTCTATTCTATTCCGAAAACAGTAAAAGACTAGCTATTGATATACTTACTTAAAAATATCGTTCGCGTTCCTTATTATTATCATATGTATGTGTGTATTATGCTGGTCTGTTTAGAATCCATAGTCATCGGGGTCAGAATGTTATGGACTCGAGTCATTGTTCAGGGGATAAAAAACGTGTTCTTAGTTCAGAATTCCCTCATCTACCTGCTACAATAATCCACTCGAACGTCCCGGTCTCTTTTGACACGTTTTTCATTATTGATCCTACTAAAGTAACAACAGTTTATGCCAAAGAGTAAACTACTTATTAGTCTTGTGATGTCAACGATTCATAACTAACCAAACCCCTTTCACCTTCCAGGAGAAAAAGCTAAACAAAACAGAGCGTCTCCGCTTCCGAGAAGAAGCTGACATGCTGAAGAAGCTACAGCATCCTAACATTGTTCGTTTCTACAACTACTGGGAAGGCACTGTCGCTAAGAAGAAGAATATCGTGCTTATCACTGAGCTTATGCTCAGCGGGACGCTTAAAGCGTAAGTATATCTTTTATGAGGTGTTCTCGAAAAATTCAAGGTCTAATATCAACCTGACAAAAGGCATTTAGCGGTCATTCCGATCATTTCTAGGGTCTCGTCTCGAGTTAAACTCTTCTGTCTTCGGAGAGGGCTTTTTTAAATCATCCATTTCTACACACTGTACACTGTCCACTTCTCTTGACAATCCCACTGGACACGTATTTGTGTCTATTTATTCAATCAAATATAATGCATTATTTAAAAAAGTTTAGTCAGGATTTGTACCTACATTGAACTTAATCATGTAACTAGCTGAATAATGATATAATATCCAATGTATTGATTGTTTTAGTAATTGACGTCACAAACACCAATTCCAAGATTCCTAGGAATTTGTCTGACAGATTTTATGATTGTTTTCAGATATCTCCGGCGGTTCAAGCGCATCAACCCGAAAGTGCTGAAATCGTGGTGTCGCCAGATTCTCAAGGGATTGAACTTTCTACATTCGAGAACTCCGCCTATTATACACAGGTGCCTATTTTATTCTTCTAAGCTTATTTTGTTATTTAGAACAATGATACCCTAGTGATGTGACCGTCGAACTGCCAAGCCAGGCGGCAAGCTTGGCGCAGTGCGACTGCAATAGTTTCTTCAAATACCTTCTTTTTCGGGTGTCGAAGGCAATCTAAATTGAACGACCAGAATTAAGCTACTAGTTTGGAGCTTTCGGTAGCGTTCATCAGTTCCTGTAGTGAACTACTAACAGGACACGCAGGATATTTATTAAGTACGTCATTGTTTGAAGAACAACACCACATTTACACTCCAGTGCGGAGTCATTTATAAATCTTGACCAAAATTTATAAAATACCTTACCTCGATGCTCTGTTCTCTCTTAATAAAAATAAGATATTTTGTCGTGTAAAACTGATGACATTCTATTCTCGTTGCAGAGATCTGAAATGCGACAACATCTTCATAACCGGCACGACGGGCAGCGTCAAGATTGGGGACCTGGGACTTGCTACACTCAAGAATAGGAGCTTCGCCAAGTCCGTTATAGGTACGCTGAACATACATGCTTCGTCCGTCGTACGATTTTTACAATTCGACTCGAATGACGAGAAAAAAACAAATTAATCAAGTTAATCATTAAAATTAGCTTGATAATATCAACACCTTACGACGAGTGGCAGAGTTTAATAGAGACAGTTGTCCAAAATGCTCGCATCCCACTTCCTAGTGTATTAGCTGGAAAGAAAAAGTTTCTGGAAGAACTCCCCAAAGTCTTGACACCATGATGGACTTGAATATAACGCTTAGCTTTAGAATATCCAAGTATGAGTGGACAGAGATGACACTCGATGAAGTATAATCTTTTCAACTTAAGGGTAAACAAGCCAACGGCACGAACTAGTTGGTGGGCGGGGCTAAAATGCATGCTATTTCATCCGACATCACGGATGAAATGCATAGAGCGAAAGAGACACAACGAAAACGGGCGCGCGATTGTTCCTATGCAGACCTTTGGTAGTATGGATACCATCAAAAATCCATTGAATGTATCTGTTCAAAATAAAATAATTTGAATTCTTTAATAACTAATCTATGTCTGTATGGTTTCGCTTTTTTCATTTTCGTACTATATACGTAACCATCTTTGGGCGTAAATAACGCCCAAAGATGGATACATATAGATATATGCTGTCGCGGACTTTCTTTTAGAACTTTTAAAGAGGAACAATATCTTCATACATGATATTTGTGTAACTTAAACCGTTTTCGCAGCGCACGCAGCGGAAGCTCTCAAAAATAAATACCTTTTCCCGTTTTTGTAACAGTTTTCATTTATGCTCCGCTCCTATTAGCCGTAGCGTGATGTTATATAGCCTAAAGCCTTCCTTGATAAATGGACTATCCAACACAAAAAGAATTTTCCAGATCCAACCAGCAGTTCCTGAGTTTACCGCGTTCAAACAAACAAACAAACTCTTCAGCTTTATAATATTAGTATAGATTTTTTTTTATTTGTACGAGTGCCTTTACGGAAAAGCGATTTTACACGCGTTTCCTTTTATTTTTATGCGTCGCACGCGGCGGCAATTCTCGATGCCCTCGGTGGAACCTTCTGCACGTGTTATTTGAAAATCGCGCAGACGTAGTCCGATCAAATAGTAGGTACCCCGCGTGTGCCCGCGTGTGCCACGGCGATACCCGCAGCGTCTCGCTATACGCTTGAGAAGTCGCCGCGCATCCCGCCCCGCGTCTCTAACCGTTACACGCGCTGCTAGACGACACACGTGTTCGTACATGAGGGCTTAGTAGTGTCGATATTATAATTCCTTTTTGTTTTCTCCCCAGGTACCCCAGAATTCATGGCCCCAGAGATGTACGAAGAGCACTACGACGAGTCAGTAGACGTGTACGCGTTCGGCATGTGCATGCTGGAGATGGCGACCGGAGAGTATCCCTACTCCGAGTGCAGCGGGCCCGCGCAGATATACAAGAAAGTGGTGTCGGTGAGACCTGCACCTTGTTGCTGTAGCTTAGGGTTCAATGTGTAGTGAGACGTGTACGCGTTGCGACCGGAGAGTATCCCTACTCCGAGTGCAGCGGGCCCGCGCAGATATACAAGAAAGTGGTGTCGGTGAGACCTGCACCTTGTTGCTGTAGCTTAGGGTTCAATGTGTAGTGAGACGTGTACGCGTTGCGACCGGAGAGTATCCCTACTCCGAGTGCAGCGGGCCCGCGCAGATATACAAGAAAGTGGTGTCGGTGAGACCTGCACCTTGTTGCTGTAGCTTAGGGTTCAATGTGTAGTGAGACGTGTACGCGTTGCGACCGGAGAGTATCCCTACTCCGAGTGCAGCGGGCCCGCGCAGATATACAAGAAAGTGGTGTCGGTGAGACCTGCACCTTGTTGCTGTAGCTTAGGGTTCAATGTGTAGTGAGACGTGTACGCGTTGCGACCGGAGAGTATCCCTACTCCGAGTGCAGCGGGCCCGCGCAGATATACAAGAAAGTGGTGTCGGTGAGACCTGCACCTTGTTGCTGTAGCTTAGGGTTCAATGTGTAGTGAGACGTGTACGCGTTGCGACCGGAGAGTATCCCTACTCCGAGTGCAGCGGGCCCGCGCAGATATACAAGAAAGTGGTGTCGGTGAGACCTGCACCTTGTTGCTGTAGCTTAGGGTTCAATGTGTAGTGAGACGTGTACGCGTTGCGACCGGAGAGTATCCCTACTCCGAGTGCAGCGGGCCCGCGCAGATATACAAGAAAGTGGTGTCGGTGAGACCTGCACCTTGTTGCTGTAGCTTAGGGTTCAATGTGTAGTGAGACGTGTACGCGTTGCGACCGGAGAGTATCCCTACTCCGAGTGCAGCGGGCCCGCGCAGATATACAAGAAAGTGGTGTCGGTGAGACCTGCACCTTGTTGCTGTAGCTTAGGGTTCAATGTGTAGTGAGACGTGTACGCGTTGCGACCGGAGAGTATCCCTACTCCGAGTGCAGCGGGCCCGCGCAGATATACAAGAAAGTGGTGTCGGTGAGACCTGCACCTTGTTGCTGTAGCTTAGGGTTCAATGTGTAGTGAGACGTGTACGCGTTGCGACCGGAGAGTATCCCTACTCCGAGTGCAGCGGGCCCGCGCAGATATACAAGAAAGTGGTGTCGGTGAGACCTGCACCTTGTTGCTGTAGCTTAGGGTTCAATGTGTAGTGAGACGTGTACGCGTTGCGACCGGAGAGTATCCCTACTCCGAGTGCAGCGGGCCCGCGCAGATATACAAGAAAGTGGTGTCGGTGAGACCTGCACCTTGTTGCTGTAGCTTAGGGTTCAATGTGTAGTGAGACGTGTACGCGTTGCGACCGGAGAGTATCCCTACTCCGAGTGCAGCGGGCCCGCGCAGATATACAAGAAAGTGGTGTCGGTGAGACCTGCACCTTGTTGCTGTAGCTTAGGGTTCAATGTGTAGTGAGACGTGTACGCGTTGCGACCGGAGAGTATCCCTACTCCGAGTGCAGCGGGCCCGCGCAGATATACAAGAAAGTGGTGTCGGTGAGACCTGCACCTTGTTGCTGTAGCTTAGGGTTCAATGTGTAGTGAGACGTGTACGCGTTGCGACCGGAGAGTATCCCTACTCCGAGTGCAGCGGGCCCGCGCAGATATACAAGAAAGTGGTGTCGGTGAGACCTGCACCTTGTTGCTGTAGCTTAGGGTTCAATGTGTAGTGAGACGTGTACGCGTTGCGACCGGAGAGTATCCCTACTCCGAGTGCAGCGGGCCCGCGCAGATATACAAGAAAGTGGTGTCGGTGAGACCTGCACCTTGTTGCTGTAGCTTAGGGTTCAATGTGTAGTGAGACGTGTACGCGTTGCGACCGGAGAGTATCCCTACTCCGAGTGCAGCGGGCCCGCGCAGATATACAAGAAAGTGGTGTCGGTGAGACCTGCACCTTGTTGCTGTAGCTTAGGGTTCAATGTGTAGTGAGACGTGTACGCGTTGCGACCGGAGAGTATCCCTACTCCGAGTGCAGCGGGCCCGCGCAGATATACAAGAAAGTGGTGTCGGTGAGACCTGCACCTTGTTGCTGTAGCTTAGGGTTCAATGTGTAGTGAGACGTGTACGCGTTGCGACCGGAGAGTATCCCTACTCCGAGTGCAGCGGGCCCGCGCAGATATACAAGAAAGTGGTGTCGGTGAGACCTGCACCTTGTTGCTGTAGCTTAGGGTTCAATGTGTAGTGAGACGTGTACGCGTTGCGACCGGAGAGTATCCCTACTCCGAGTGCAGCGGGCCCGCGCAGATATACAAGAAAGTGGTGTCGGTGAGACCTGCACCTTGTTGCTGTAGCTTAGGGTTCAATGTGTAGTGAGACGTGTACGCGTTGCGACCGGAGAGTATCCCTACTCCGAGTGCAGCGGGCCCGCGCAGATATACAAGAAAGTGGTGTCGGTGAGACCTGCACCTTGTTGCTGTAGCTTAGGGTTCAATGTGTAGTGAGACGTGTACGCGTTGCGACCGGAGAGTATCCCTACTCCGAGTGCAGCGGGCCCGCGCAGATATACAAGAAAGTGGTGTCGGTGAGACCTGCACCTTGTTGCTGTAGCTTAGGGTTCAATGTGTAGTGAGACGTGTACGCGTTGCGACCGGAGAGTATCCCTACTCCGAGTGCAGCGGGCCCGCGCAGATATACAAGAAAATGGTGTCGGTGAGACCTGCACCTTGTTGCTGTAGCTTAGGGTTCAATGTGTAGTGAGACGTGTACGCGTTGCGACCGGAGAGTATCCCTACTCCGAGTGCAGCGGGCCCGCGCAGATATACAAGAAAGTGGTGTCGGTGAGACCTGCACCTTGTTGCTGTAGCTTAGGGTTCAATGTGTAGTGAGACGTGTACGCGTTGCGACCGGAGAGTATCCCTACTCCGAGTGCAGCGGGCCCGCGCAGATATACAAGAAAGTGGTGTCGGTGAGACCTGCACCTTGTTGCTGTAGCTTAGGGTTCAATGTGTAGTGAGACGTGTACGCGTTGCGACCGGAGAGTATCCCTACTCCGAGTGCAGCGGGCCCGCGCAGATATACAAGAAAGTGGTGTCGGTGAGACCTGCACCTTGTTGCTGTAGCTTAGGGTTCAATGTGTAGTGAGACGTGTACGCGTTGCGACCGGAGAGTATCCCTACTCCGAGTGCAGCGGGCCCGCGCAGATATACAAGAAAGTGGTGTCGGTGAGACCTGCACCTTGTTGCTGTAGCTTAGGGTTCAATGTGTAGTGAGACGTGTACGCGTTGCGACCGGAGAGTATCCCTACTCCGAGTGCAGCGGGCCCGCGCAGATATACAAGAAAGTGGTGTCGGTGAGACCTGCACCTTGTTGCTGTAGCTTAGGGTTCAATGTGTAGTGAGACGTGTACGCGTTGCGACCGGAGAGTATCCCTACTCCGAGTGCAGCGGGCCCGCGCAGATATACAAGAAAGTGGTGTCGGTGAGACCTGCACCTTGTTGCTGTAGCTTAGGGTTCAATGTGTAGTGAGACGTGTACGCGTTGCGACCGGAGAGTATCCCTACTCCGAGTGCAGCGGGCCCGCGCAGATATACAAGAAAGTGGTGTCGGTGAGACCTGCACCTTGTTGCTGTAGCTTAGGGTTCAATGTGTAGTGAGACGTGTACGCGTTGCGACCGGAGAGTATCCCTACTCCGAGTGCAGCGGGCCCGCGCAGATATACAAGAAAGTGGTGTCGGTGAGACCTGCACCTTGTTGCTGTAGCTTAGGGTTCAATGTGTAGTGAGACGTGTACGCGTTGCGACCGGAGAGTATCCCTACTCCGAGTGCAGCGGGCCCGCGCAGATATACAAGAAAATGGTGTCGGTGAGACCTGCACCTTGTTGCTGTAGCTTAGGGTTCAATGTGTAGTGAGACGTGTACGCGTTGCGACCGGAGAGTATCCCTACTCCGAGTGCAGCGGGCCCGCGCAGATATACAAGAAAGTGGTGTCGGTGAGACCTGCACCTTGTTGCTGTAGCTTAGGGTTCAATGTGTAGTGAGACGTGTACGCGTTGCGACCGGAGAGTATCCCTACTCCGAGTGCAGCGGGCCCGCGCAGATATACAAGAAAGTGGTGTCGGTGAGACCTGCACCTTGTTGCTGTAGCTTAGGGTTCAATGTGTAGTGAGACGTGTACGCGTTGCGACCGGAGAGTATCCCTACTCCGAGTGCAGCGGGCCCGCGCAGATATACAAGAAAGTGGTGTCGGTGAGACCTGCACCTTGTTGCTGTAGCTTAGGGTTCAATGTGTAGTGAGACGTGTACGCGTTGCGACCGGAGAGTATCCCTACTCCGAGTGCAGCGGGCCCGCGCAGATATACAAGAAAGTGGTGTCGGTGAGACCTGCACCTTGTTGCTGTAGCTTAGGGTTCAATGTGTAGTGAGACGTGTACGCGTTGCGACCGGAGAGTATCCCTACTCCGAGTGCAGCGGGCCCGCGCAGATATACAAGAAAGTGGTGTCGGTGAGACCTGCACCTTGTTGCTGTAGCTTAGGGTTCAATGTGTAGTGAGACGTGTACGCGTTGCGACCGGAGAGTATCCCTACTCCGAGTGCAGCGGGCCCGCGCAGATATACAAGAAAGTGGTGTCGGTGAGACCTGCACCTTGTTGCTGTAGCTTAGGGTTCAATGTGTAGTGAGACGTGTACGCGTTGCGACCGGAGAGTATCCCTACTCCGAGTGCAGCGGGCCCGCGCAGATATACAAGAAAGTGGTGTCGGTGAGACCTGCACCTTGTTGCTGTAGCTTAGGGTTCAATGTGTAGTGAGACGTGTACGCGTTGCGACCGGAGAGTATCCCTACTCCGAGTGCAGCGGGCCCGCGCAGATATACAAGAAAGTGGTGTCGGTGAGACCTGCACCTTGTTGCTGTAGCTTAGGGTTCAATGTGTAGTGAGACGTGTACGCGTTGCGACCGGAGAGTATCCCTACTCCGAGTGCAGCGGGCCCGCGCAGATATACAAGAAAGTGGTGTCGGTGAGACCTGCACCTTGTTGCTGTAGCTTAGGGTTCAATGTGTAGTGAGACGTGTACGCGTTGCGACCGGAGAGTATCCCTACTCCGAGTGCAGCGGGCCCGCGCAGATATACAAGAAAGTGGTGTCGGTGAGACCTGCACCTTGTTGCTGTAGCTTAGGGTTCAATGTGTAGTGAGACGTGTACGCGTTGCGACCGGAGAGTATCCCTACTCCGAGTGCAGCGGGCCCGCGCAGATATACAAGAAAGTGGTGTCGGTGAGACCTGCACCTTGTTGCTGTAGCTTAGGGTTCAATGTGTAGTGAGACGTGTACGCGTTGCGAGAGTATTTTACAAAAAAAAACGATAAAAAAGTTCGTAAAATGGCCAGTTCACTTAAAAAGATTAAAATTGAGAGAAAGTCCAATAAGCAATGACTGTGTTGAGTTGAGTTTCATAGAGATGAATCTTATCACAGTTGTTTTTCAATGTTGTAAACAGTCCACTGCTGGGTTCTCTGAAATGGTTTGTCACCGAGCTTCTAGACTACTTTTAAGCTATTGCATAGCTTCTATCGCGGGCCTTGAGCGTGGAGAGCGAATCCAGAAATTCCCTAACGAAAATATTCAAGATTCAGTATTCAACCAGGTTGCTATGGTTACGGAAAATAACAAGGTTGTCAAATTAAATAATTGATAAAAATGCTATGCAATAGCTTTACCGCGGCAGTCTCCGAGTGCCACATTCTCTTTTTTTTTATTTTATCCATCTATTACAAGTCACTGGTCCCCTAAATGTGCTTATTTTTTCCATAGGGTGTGAAGCCACAAAGCTTGGAGAAGGTTACCATTCCGGAGGTCCGAGATATCATCGAGTCGTGTATCAAGCCTAATAAAACTGACAGGTAGGTTTATCAATTTGTTTAACTTTTCCCAGCTGTGGGAGAATACAGGATAGAGTACGAACATAAGATGAAAAATACTAGGTGTAAGGAACAGGCCTCCGCAAACTGACATGGATGGCATATTCAGTTACTTCCTATTTCAATGAAAAATGACTTTATAATACTGCTAAAGTCATAAAACCAACAATGGATGTTGAAATATTCTTCCTGTCTAGCTACAGAGTTTATCGAACTAGTCTTTCTTGTATCGGTCATCTCAGTATGATATACCTACTGAATTCACCCATCGGTCTACGGAGGTCATCCCTACACTTTGTATGTTATGTATAATATGCGAAATTACTTTCTATTCGATATTTTTTTGCGTTTCTGCCCTTGATCTCAATCTCGCATGATGACAAGCGACGGATATTATTGAATAAAGGCTTGATTTTATTTTGTAAATATTGTCATGTGATAGAAAGTAAGAAATCGTTATTGCATTTCCCAAGCACAGGTTTATCATAATTTTAATTTTCATGATTTGTTTTTTTCTCCGTTTTGCTCTGGGTTCGATTCCCAGGTTTTGCAACGTTTTTTCATATGAATTTATGCCCGTTGATGACAACAGGCTCGCCCCTATTACATAGGACTAAAACACAGCTGGCTAAATGTGAGTATACCCTTTAGGCCTTTGCCTAATCAGGAATTACAGGTGTATGTCATGTTTATATTGGATCAGATCATAAATTTCATTATTACGAACTTGGGACGTGTAATATTAAGCTTTAAAATAAGAGGTTTAAAACCCAATTTCAATACTTATCATCTCCCCAGTGCCACATGGGCTAGGCTGAGGTAATATAATATTGATTTAAATATCTATAACAATCTTTGTAATCGCTTTATTCTTGTTAAAATTGGCTAAATTTCGCCAGAAAAAATCTTTTATCCGTGTGTTTAGAAATAACCTATTTAATGTCGGCTTTAAAAGTTTTTGTAGAAAATAGATATTAACCAAAAAACAAAGTTCTATGTATCTTTCAAAGTTTATCTCATGTGGAGGTGCTTTAGTGTGTGTTTTCTTTTATTATTGTCGTCAGAGTGGCTTTAGATGTAAAACTATTTTAATAATGGTGTAGTGATTAGTATAATAATAACTTATATATATCATTATTAAGTTTTGTAGCCAATTTTAGGAATGAGAGTGCACATTAGGCTATCAGTCTTGGAGGAGACCTTCTTTGCATGCTTTTATGTCATCATCATCTGCCTAGCCTTTTCCCAACTATGAGGGGGTCGGCTTCCAGTCTAACTGGATGCAGCTGAATACCAGTATTTTACATGGAGCGACTGCCTATCTGACTTCCACAACCCAGTTATTGGGTAATACGATAGATAGATGGGTAGCGTCTTTGGTAATTCTCGTGAATTTTATGTATTGGTGAAAAACAAATTGGAAGCCTCCTAAACAATGTGTTCGACTAATGTGCGCTCACCTTGATTTATAACGAAACAAGCCATAGAGCTCTACAATAGACATTAGTGCTTTGAGCAAAATTACTATTCCACCTTTCAAATACCGCTTAGAAGGTTAGACTTACATTTTTCCAGTTAATTTTAGTACAAGAAATTGTAGAATAAAACATAGTCCTAAGGACATTCGGTCCTCTAGTTATCCTCTCAAAGTTATTGTAGAAGATCTCTCGATGTTTTGTCATACTCAAGCGATTCTAGACGCTGCAGCGTAGATATTTTTCGTCACTTGTTAGAAAAAATATCTGCTGTTTCTTTCATTTTGACAGTGTAGGTTCAGGTATGCAATTTTTAAAGGCATAACAGTTTCTTATACCTGAACTGAAAGAAAGTTTCCTTACATCCTGTATAAGCTTTAGGGAACCGCAACTTATACAGGTTCACAGAAAGCGGTAAAAATCTTCTTTATTTAAAAAAAAAACTGATTCATGTTTTTTTCAAACACAGGCCGAAAGTAAAAGACCTGTTGAACCACGAGTTCTTCGGCGAGGACATCGGTCTTCGGCTGGAGATCGTGAGCCGAGACCTAGTCACCACCTCCGATATCACCAAGATACAGTTCCGCTTGAAGATCATCGATCCTAAGAAACGGTAAGAAAAACAGAAAATCGCCAAGTATGTAAAAACTGGCTGTTTTTTTGTGCAAGCCGGTAGACTCTTTTGACCCAGGAAAAGTTAATGTAACGTAGCTCTACATACCCACACACACCAATTACTCATGCGGGTAGGCAGAAACCACCGGACGCCACTTGCTACTTTTCTTACAATATATTCCTTTTGTCTCGGCAACGTTCATACATCAGGTCATAATTCTGTGTGTGAGTTTGTATGTAGGGGTAATCTTTGGAACGAATAATTGAATTGACTACTGATAAAAATTATTTCAAACTATTAACAGAAATAACGTGTGAAAAAAACAGAAAAAAAAAAACAGAAATAATATGTGTGAAAAAAAAAAAAAACGATCAAAATTGGCTTAGTTTTTCCTAGACAAAGACAATGCTACAAAAAAGTGACGTCATATTGCATTCCGCCATAGTTACGTAGTACAAATGGCCGTTTCGCGCGACAAGGTACACACGACTACACATCAAGCTATACAAAACCAGTATAATCTGATCGTTCATTGTGCGAAAAGATCTAGTAAAGTGAGGCCAAGATTAACTGGTTTTGTATAGCTTGATGTGTAGCCGTGTGTACCTAGTGTAGCTACTCCACTTTTTGATCGATTTTTTTTTCACATTTTCGTGAATTTTTGACAGTAGTCAAATAACCAATTCTAAAAATTATTTCACTGACAGAAAGCAACATTATTCGTGGATCATTTTTGCGGACAAAGTCACTGGCTACTACTAGTCTAAGTATACCATCATTGTTTCTCTTCCACCAGCTCCTACACCCACAAAGAGAACGAAGCAATCCAATTCGAGTTCGACATGGAGAACGACGATTGCGAGGAGGTAGCCAACGACATGGCGAAGGCGGGGCTCATCATGGAGGAGGACGCCAGGATAGTCTTCAAACTGCTGAAGTCTCAGCTCATCAGTTTGAACAGGTCAGTGACTATTTGTCTACCTAGCGTTGCCAACCATGCTGGGGTCGGCTTGCTGTCTCTCCAGATGCAGCTGAATACCAGTATTTTACATGAAGCGACAGCACATCTGATTTCGCCGACTTTGGTAAAATAGAATGACAAATTTTCGTAATATATACGTCAAAGATCTTCTTAAACTAACCGGGTCCGAAGGTTTAACATGCATGGATGAGATACATGGTTATCCATCCGTGGAACAAACCAACAGCTGCATACAAAAATTAACCTTGATTGATCAATCCAGCCCACTTTTACAGGGCAACTTTTGGAAATGACTCCCTATTCGGTCGTGAAAGCCTGATGAGTGGGGCATAAGGCTTTCCCTAACGGTGGGTGTGAGTTGTTTGGACATGAGTGCGTTAAGATTCATATAAAAGTTGGAACCACATATTCAATATAAGTCCGGAACCCCTTCATAGAAATTATTCATCGATAGATAGTTAGTATAGTATAATATTATCATAACAGAAACTTGTCTGTAATTCACAGTCAAGACGTATTCGACCCGGGAGTGAAAAACAGCGATGTTAGCTTTGCGCAAGAAACCCTCAACAAACAATGCGGACCGCAATTCGGGCTAGTTTATGCACATAAAAGTATTAGATGTACCTCATATTGACTTGGAATTAGAAACCTTATTTCCAGTGTTTATGGCTCAATTTAGGTTGTAACAATCAGTATGGTAGTTCTAGTATGTTGAGGTATTCTAAAATCGACTTAGTTTATATGTAATTAAAGTTCATTTTCGTCTAAATTGAACATAATGTATTTATGTTACTATATTTTCATTTTTTACTAGCCTTAGCAAGTTATTTAAGTACAAGAGGTATCCATTATAGTCAGTCTCCTGTTGTAAAAGTAACGTAGAACTAAAATACAATGTAAGAAAAAGAGATGAGCCGTCCAGCCTCTTCCCAGACCAAACAATGCTCACAAATCCTTCTGATTAAGTTTTCCTATTGAGTACGCAGATGGTGAACAACTTTTCACTTATGCCCTTTGCGTTATAAGATTGAAAACTGACTGACCATCACAACACGGCGACACATTAAGCTGTACATATCCCCGTCGGGGCTGCGGGTTGTTCGCAAGAGATACCGCGGCCTCGGCACAAAGGGCTAAGAAGGAACATGGGTGGTTTTTAGTCAGTAGAAGTCTGACACTCCCTACCGCTGTGCCCAGAGCGGGAGGAGACATTTGATGATTTCCCACCAGCAACAAATAAATAAAACTGTACAGGTACATATTCAGTATAACCTGAACTCGCTTTATATGGTCAATAACATTATTATTAACACTAGAAACGGAATATTTAACTCGAAAAAACAGACAACATCGTAAATATTCCGTTTTCAGTGTTAATAATGAGGTACCAGTAACCATAAATACGTATTATCTTACGAACAAAAACATAATAGATAATAGTATTCTCAGATAAATGAGCCATGAAACTGTCATTGATAAGCTTGACGCAATCACGCAATAGAACTATCACGAATTAATGTTTTGATGTTTAGGAAACTAATAATATTTTATCTACGCTCTTACTCTACCTAATTATATTTTATACGGTTTAAATATAAAAATAACAAACATGTTCCTAAATAAATTATTAATACTAGCTTTTGCCAGCGGCTTCGCCCGCGTGAAAATGACGATTTTCCATACAAACTTTTATCCCCTATTTAACTCCCTTAAGGGTTGAATTTCGAAAAATCCTTCCTTATTCCTTGTCTACATTATAAAGGGAACCACTGTGCAAAATTTCAGCTTTCTAGGTCCAAGGCTTTGGGCTGGGCGTTGATGAGTCAGTCAGTCAGGACTTCTCTTTTTATTTATATAGATAATAATGGGCTGTCGAACATGAGATATGAGACATCTGAGCATGAGGGACACTGGGTTCCATTCTGGAGTCAGGCAAAGGTTTTATTGGGTTTTTCGGAAGTTCGGTGTAGGGGTTTTTAAAAAACACACAAAGTTTTTCTTAAATAAAAAGAAAACAATTAGGTTTGTCTATCAACATTGTACGCGTATACAAAGTTTTGTGTTCGTTGTATTAACCGTTGAGGAGTATGGTCGCGAAGACGCAATACTGGCTGTAGGATTATGTCAAGTCAAAAACCACCAGAACCAATGGTGGACCAATGGTTCTGATCCAACACACAAACATCATCAGCTTCCTGCATCATATTTATCCCATGTCATTTGGGGTCGGCGCAACTCGTTTTTCCCTTCCATTCTGCCCTGTTAGTCGTCACGTTATCATTTATTCCTTATTCCTTCATATCACTCCTCACACACTTATACAAACAGACTAACTAAATAATATGGCAAGTTTAAAAAATCTTTATAAAAATTATGAACTGCCAAAATTAAATCACTTTAAAAGTCACCTCTACAATCTAGGATTCTAGGTCATCAAAGTGATATTTAAGCTCAATAAAACATGTGAATTTAGTTCAACTAAAATGGCGATTTCTCGATTCATTGCGCCCAGACAATAGCTATTAGGGTCCTATTGTCTCCATATCGATTAGATCGTAGACCTGATAAATAAAATCTTAATCTGGATCAGTACCTTTGTATAAGCCTATGGTCTATATGATGAACAGACAGATAGGCTGTGTACTAACCTTCTAAAAATACGCGCAATCTTGGAAAAGGATTGAGGGAAAAAATAGAAATAAAAATTATTAGATAAAGGCATTGAGTGGCAATTTCCGTATTTTTAAGATCGTTCGCAATTTCAAACTGATCTAGTCAAAATTACCTCTAATTTACCTTCATTTTGCGAGGGTTTTTTTTTAAGATTAGTTGTCGCTAAGTTAAGATTGTGGCTAGATTTTGAAAGTTTTCGACCTCTTATGCCTGATTTTACCAACGCCAGTGCAGTCCATAAAGAGGTTTGCCACACAGCCGCCAAATTAAAATGGAACTGCGCAGGCCACATCTGCCGCATGTCGCACCAAAATTAGGCGTAAGAGTGAAAAATTAAAATAGGCAGTAAAGCGTTTTTTTGGTCAGGAATAAAAATAATAAGTGATAATAGTATGCACTTTACAGCCTTCTCAGTGAAGGTTGTCAGTCAGGATGTTCGCACAATATTATGTAAATACTGCCTGCCCTACATTCACACAAAGGCTCGCGTATAGAAACCTCGCTAAGGACGTTGTGCAGTTTATCACGCAATGTGTGAGATTCCATCACGCTTCGAATCCCCGCATTGGTATGCGTCTTAGGGTAGTCGACAAAAAAAAAACTAATTAGTCCGTCAGATAGATTTCCAAAAAATATTGAACACGTATTTTTTCTTTTTTCACGTAAACAAAAAATGAAGACGATACAGTGCTTCGAAAAGTCGTGAAACGTCACAGCTTGGTCCAATTTTACCTAACTATGACGTCAAACGCCCCCTCTCCATGGTCTTTGACAAGCTTTATTTTCGTCAATTTTTATTAATTTGATAAAACAAAAAACACGTATCCAATATTTTTCAATAATCTGACTGACGGACTAAACAGAATCATATTTTTTTTAGTCGGTCGACTACCCTATTCTTTGATTCTAAAGTTTTTGAGTTGGTTTTGTTCACGGTATACAAGACCTCGTCACTTATTAAGTTATTATGGATTCAAGTACATAATTCTCTCTTAAATATTAAATTTTTCGTCGGGTTATTCTCTGTTCTTTATAAGTGCAATATCAATTTGATCATAAGGAATATTTGTTTTTTTAGATAAAAGTTAAGGCCAAAATAAAGTTACTTCACCCGTAAATACAAGATGGAAGGGAGACTGAGGCCAAAACGGTTACTTTCTAGTCAGTAAACCACTCTGAACCTGGAGGGGGAATTCCCTCACATAGAAAAGTTTCTTCGGTTTAAAAATAAAGTTTTGTACAAAACAGCTAGTTCATGAGAAGAAGTTTTGTGGAAAACAGTTGGTCATTACAGTATAGAACAACAACAGAATGATGTACTGGTAACCGTTTTAGAGTCGATGTCCTCTCCACCTTGTATATTGACCTATACCGTACCGGCTCGCATGCTCCCATCAATCGAAAAGTTCCCACCAAAATTACTTCTGACGTTTATCACACGCACAAACCCCGCTAATACTAAAAATAACACCAACCAACATCACAGACCGATCGATTTAAAAACAAAAGTATTTCTCAAACGATTATAGCTACGAATAATTCTTGGAACCAACGTGAAACGGTACTGAAAGCAACCGATTATTTAGGAGACATCGGCCCGAAGAAGAATATTGGCTCGTCACGCGATCCTAAGAATCCAGCTGACTGTAATTTTACATTTATTTTCGATCAGATTTACATGTTAAAGAAAAAATTTGTGATTGCTTTTGGGCTTTCTGTGTAATAAGAAACCTTCAAATTCAGAGAGTACATAGTATATTGATTTAATCTACCTAATTAGTAAGGAACCGCTCTTGACTACCTACACATGTAGTTTTTTTTGGTCCGTCATCATCATCATCATTTCAGCCAAAAGACGTCCACTGCTGAACATAGGCCTCCCCCAGGCGTCGCCACATTGACCGGTCCCGTGCGTCTTTTTTGTCTTTTTTTCCGGTCCGTCCGTTTTTGGTCCGTAAAAATTCGAAAAACTATTTGTGCGCGGTCGACGGCTCGGCACTTATTAATTACTTGTAACTTAAACATATCTGGCGAAATATGAATGCACTATAAGATACATCTTTGCAATTTTGCCTAATCCTTCGGGATTATTACAAGCGTGAAGTTGGATGAGAAGTATTATCAGTAATAACAGCATAACTATTCTCATTTCACATGCAGTTGGCAGATAGCAGTATTTGAGCATGCTGAATAAAGCACACAAAAGCTTTTGCTTGCTTGGTGATTGCAGCAATAACGCCCAAATACTCAAACGTCACTCAATTATAAGTAACCCTCAAAACTCCTGCTATCTATGTCACTCTGCGTTAAAGTAACAAAGACAGCACGAGATTTAAGTGCAACTTAAAATTGAGTGACGTTTGAGTATTTGGGCGTAATGTCTGCTTACGTTTAGCACATAGTTAGAGTGATGAAAAATGCTAAGTCCGAGAAAGGCCGTAGCATTCGCTTACTTCTTTGCCTTAAATATTATCGCTCTAAATAACAGTTATAAAAAGTATGAAAATAACTATAATTTCAGTCATTAAATTCGGTATAATGACAAAATAATGCATTCTTTAGTATGAAAGTGGATGTTTTATAACCATCCACACGATTAGAAAAAACCATAAAAACGATGGATGGACTGTGCAAAAAAATCTAGAAGATCTGCGTCCTGGATAGAGAATGACTACTATAAAAGAAGTATGGATGAAGTAGACATGTTCATGAAGTAGACACCAACCCCAAATAAATTGTGATAAGGACAGGATAATCATAAATGTATTCAATATAGAGATAGACTTCTCAACGGAGCATTTTCTTTGCTAGTGGACGAATGGGATCCCTATATAACTTTCCGATATCTTCATCATCTTCCTACCCTTTTCCTTTGTATATTCTTTTATTCTCCTCTGCCAACTGTCACGCTATCATGTACCCCCTGTGTTTACCCCCTTTTCGATACTAGCATGCTAAATATTAAACCAATTTTGAAAGGTAATGCTGCAGCTAATATGACTAAACTAATTTTTAACGGCTTAAATACTTGAACATGCGTGATTGGTTCACCGACGCATACAAACCGTGCGATCAAAGACACGCCCGAACGCGTCCTGTGATTACTGTGACGCAATAGTGCATCGGTATTGTGTTAAGGCCGTTAATTGTCTGTTTCGTGTACTCTTATTTGTACCTTAATCAGAAGCTTAGTGGCACTAGGCTTTTCCGTACAAAATTGAGGTCGGCTTCCAGATTTTAGACTAATTCATACGGATGACTACTAGTACTATACATGGAACGACTCTATCCGACCCCCCAAAACCCTTTTACTGATAGTGTGACTGTTACAAAGTGTTTCATGTTTTTTTATGACCTGTACCGCCTGTCAAACGTTATCTTTGGCAGTCGTTACAGGTATAGTCAGTGGCCCAAAAATCTTACAACCAGTCTTACCAAAGGGAAGAAGATAAGCAGTCGCTCCATGTAAAATTATGTTTTCCTTCACCGTTTTGAAAGCAGTGGTTATGATAAAAAATACACAAAGATGCGATTCTAAACTTTGAAAGCTGGATTCGAAACTTTGAACCCACGGTTTAATGCTCGTAAGTCAGGGCCGCCACCACTGCTCTCTTGTCTGCTCGATTATTTCGTGCCAATACAAGTGAAGATTCTCTGAAGCATTACAAGTATACGACATTCAATCAAATGGGCGTGGTTCTTGGCACTGATCAATATCACATACAACGACGTGCGCCATACAACATCCAGACATAACAATAATTGTTATGTCTGATAGCTGTAGAATCATGAAAGAAAGTTCTTCTGCATGATTCTGACCTGGTTCATGGTAGTTTGTAAGACTAAATCCAAAGCGGATAAAATTCCCGAGGGGAGAGAAGAGAGAGGGAGAGTTGTAAAGTAGTTCAACGATATTGTACTTATGAAAAAAGGACTAGTAGGATTTTTTTTTCTACCGTAGAACTAGTGGAAACGAAACAAAAACACCACTAAAATGAATAACAATAATTGTATGGCTAATTTCTTTACCTTTAAATAAACTGACCCTATGTGAAAACTTAACCACACATTTTCTCTTAAACTTCAATTCAAACAAAGTTTACACTTATCTAGAAACCAACATCTCCACGAGGTCTTTGCCACTGAGGTCAATGTATTCTAATCTCTATACAAGGTGTAAACAGACCCTTCTTGACTAAGCTGTCAACCAAATATTCACTAAACAACTCTACGCAAATATTATTGCTAGGAAAGGACTTTCTTTTGGGTGAAATATCTCATTTTACGGTAGGACTCAATGTAACGCATTCAAAACGTGCTTCTTCTTCTTAGCGTGTCGATGGCAATTCAATTTGGCGCCGAATTTGGCATTCTCATCCCATCAGCTGTGATGTGCAAATAACAGGATAGGCAGGACATGGTTTCAAGTGTCCCATCGTTTGTTTATCACATTTACATTCCAGGACTATGAATCTCCACCTGAACAGGTTTTTCTTGCTTCGGCTAACCTGGTTTGGAGTCTATTAACCGACTCCCTGGTCAGTCATGGTAACTCGTGTCCAGATGGGAGATTTTAAAACGTGCTAATGAATCATCGAATAGTACAGGGGACATGTAAAGGACAAACGTGACAATTAAATTAAAATAGAAAACGTTTGCAAATTAAAAATGATAACGGTTTCGTTCAAGGCTGAGTGAGATTATATTTATCTTTATCAGTATATTTATGCAAAGGTCGTAGTATTGTGGGAATACCGTTATGTATTCCAAGCTTCAATTTGTGGTTAGTTATTATGTACTAATTTCTGCCCGTGGCTTCGGCAGTGTAGAAATGTCACGGAAATGTACAGCCGGGATATAAGAATATTTTATAACCTGGATTAACACATAAGACGCTATTGATCCAGGTAGCACGATTTTGTTAATATTTCGAAAAATATTAACAAACTCCATGCCGGCGAAGTCGCAGGAATAACCTAGTGAAGATAAAATTTTATTGCATTTCAGTTTGGTCAGAGCTGTGTTGTGATTTGAACAAATCTTCCTAAAAAGGACCACAGTCATATTACTCCTGTATTGAATTTAGCCGACTTACAATTTTATTGATTGTATTTCCTACGTATCCACCCACGACTGTCCTTCCTTAAAAGTTCTTAATAATGAACATACCGAAGTTAATAACCCTTCTTGGCAGTCGAGTAAAAATAGAGCAAGCACCCTTCGGTGAATGACTGGTATATACATAATTAGGGGTATCTGCTTCACGTCAGCCACTCGGCGAATGTTGACGCCAAAGAAAAGGCAATGCACTGTTCAATCCGAACCGGTATTACGAGTTTAAAAGGCGCGCATTTTTTTACGATTCGCCTAAAGTTGTAGCTTGTATACACGTGTCGCTTTAGTTACTTAGGCATTCGGGAATTTTATGACAGTCAGAAATATTCGTGACGGTCTAGTGATCTCCTGAACATGAGGTCCTGGGTTACCAAAGTGTTATTGGGTTTTTCGTTCAGGACGTTCTTAGGTCACCACGGAGTCAGGATGACATGGGACTTGAACATATCTATCGAAATGTGGGTGCATTATTAAGTACACCTCTGTCTAACAGGTGTTTCGGGAATTCGGAAGTAAATTGGATGGACTGAAGCTTGATAATGGCAAGAAAGGAGGTGACTACTGAGATGATGAATAATAGAGTAGTATGGAAGAAGAAGACATGCTGCGTTGACCCCAAACAATTTGGTACCTAGGGCAGGGAAAATGATGATGATGATTTCATTAAAGGAATTCGGAATCGGTTCCGCATTTCGCCACAACATTTCTTCTTGTTCCAAACGTTTATATTATTCATCGTCTCATTCATAATCATTAGTCATGCGGGTCAACAAGGTTTTTTTGGAGGTTAATGACCGCGTGTAGAGATATTTGACCTTGAATACCCATGTTATCAGTAGCCCAACAATTCCCGTTCCGGTTCACCGGATGTATACCTTAAAACCGTCTCGTCCCACACTCGTTATCATTTGTGAATGGATACTGACACTTATTAACTTAGTATTTGTTTATACTAATTTCGTTATTTGTTTAGCAGTCGGCGCGGGCGCAGTGCGTCACACAATCGCTTGCACGTTCCGTGTGAGCACATCGCGTTTTATTTATCATTGTTTTGCCAATGCTATCAACGATAAGTTCGGCTTTAAGATTTAAGTTTTATTAATTAATTGTTCTTTTATATAAAACTCTTTGATATGTATGTGAAAACAGACGTTTTTTTTTGTGAGAAACCAGTGTTTGTGCAATTTAAAAGTTGAAGTGAAAGTGTGTGCCAGTGTTTTGGTGTGGGCCTCATCATGTTGACATTGTGAAAGTGATTAACCTCCTAAAGGATTAAAAGTGAGTTCGCATTCTTTATCTTTTGGGTGCGTCTTGATTTAGAATGGTCTGGAACTTCTTCGATTTAAATTTTGAGTCATAAAGCACGGTTAAGACGTTAATATTGTTTTCAGTTATTTATATACGCGTTTTAAATGACAGTTCATTGCTCGCGAGGCATGATATTTTAATTTTATGTCCTTAAAAAAATGCACACATTTAAGATGCAATTTATTTGAAAGATAAATTATGAGATAAATTATGGGAGATCGCACCGCCGACCGGTCAAACTTTTACTATGAATGGCACATGAGATTCTCGAACCCCCAGTATAGTAATATTTCGTTGGTTGTTAAAATAATCAGCTGTTATCTACATAGTTTTAACCTTATGTATCGTTCTTAAGAAACAGCTGATTTATTTTTCACTAGCTTCTGCCCGCGCTGGTTTGGTTTTGGGGTTAATATATAGTAGCCTATGGCATTCATAAATATTGTAGCTTTCTCTTGGTAGGTACAAGAATTTCCAATTTTCACATCGCTTGCGTAGATCCAGAGATTACCCCCTACAACCTCACAAAATATTACCTCTTTTTATTAATATTAGTAAAGATGGTCTCGACTCATTGTTAGAATTCGCGAATCAATATCCCTTACACACTGTATAATGAGAACTAGACAAAAGGCTTAAGTAGACTATATTTACATACAAACCTAACGTCTAGCCTCCACAAATCCTAGCCTAAATATCTGAAATGCCATCGCTATGTAAAAATTGTTATCGTGGTAACCATGGCAACGGTATCCAAGTTAAAATGTTTAGGTTGACCTCGCGTGAGCCTATTTCAGTTCTAATACAGCGCGGTTCAGTTTAATTAAAGCGGTTTCCTTTAACGAAGGTTATTTATTAGAATTTATTGCTATTTATTTGGTTCTGATTATTTTATTAGAGGTTACTTTTTTTTTGAGATTTTGTTTTGGTGACCGTACGAGTCATGGACGGTATTTTTTGTAAGTATTTTTTGTGAAATTTGTGAAAACTGTTTTGAATTTCATGTGTTTTTACTCGACCGTGGTGTTATTATTATACTGATTTGCTGTGAATAGTTACGATGTTAAAAGTGATATAAGACGGAAAATGCCCCCGTATTACATAGGAATTAAAAATACTGGCGAAATGTGTGTGTAATAAACGGTGCATCTCTACCTTACCTTGCAGAGATTACAGGAGTGATGTTAGGATGATTTAAAACAAATAGAAGGCAAATGCACATATTTATTAACTACTAGCAGACGTCCCGCGGTTTCACCCGCGTAGATCCCGTTCCCGTGGGAATACAGGGATAAAAAGTAGCCTATGACACTCAGCAATAATGTGGCTTTCTATTGGTGAAAGAATTTTTAAAATCGGTTCAGTAGATCCCGAGATTACCCCTTACAATTTAACAAATATACAAACACACAAACTTTACCTCTTTATAATATTAGTATAAGTATATTAGTACCTATAGAAGTACACACATCAACACGGTCTAGGGATATTTCATACTCAATTAAATAACTCGAAAAGTACTGGCCGCATTGGAATCTTTAATACACCGATTTGTTTGTAATTTATCTCAGACTAATTCCAAATTCAAATTTTTGAAAATTCTTTTGTTTCGGTGGCATAAAAATGTCTTGATGTATAGGAGAGGGAATTTTCATTTGTGCGAAATTTAAAAAACAATACGAATTACGTTTAGTTACAGTTTTTTTTCATTTTTAAACGTAAAATAAAGTTAAAATTGAGGTATTGTAGCCATGCAACGCCGACATTTGACGAGGGCGGAGATGTTACGAGCTGTGGGAATGCTGGAAGCTGGATCTGTTCAGCGTAATGTTGCTGAGGCCATAGGGACCCATCAAAATGTAATTTCAAGATTGTGGACACGCTATCGTGCCACAGGTGAAGTAGCGGGGAGGCACCGGGGGCCAAGTCGCATCACTACCCCCAGACAAGACCGATTTTTGCAAATTACTGCGCGAGCTCAACCAAATGCAACGGCGACTCAATTGGTCCAAAGGCTGCGAGTGGAACACCAAGTGCTTGAGAGTGACCAAACTGTAAGAAGGCGACTGCATGAAAGCAATCTACGCTCTCGTAGACCACTCCGGGTCCCACCTTTACGGAGAGGCAATCGTGGACGACGATTAGAATGGGTTCGGAACCACGTGGACTAGGGCCGTGAGCAATGGTAGAATGTGCTGTTCACGGATGAATCCAGGTTCGGCTTCCATCCAGATTCACGAAGGACGCGTGTTTGGCGAGTTCCTGGACGATGGAGCCGTCTCCAGAACCCTCAGGAAGTTCACCCATACCAAGGAGGAACAATTATGGTTTGGGCAGGAATTCGTCTTGGAGGACGGACGGATCACGTTTGGGTGCGGGGCAATATGACGGCAGAACGATACGTCCAACAGGTGCTGGGGCCCGTAATCTTGCCTCACAGAACACAAATGGGGCAAGATTTCCTGCTCATGCACGACAATGCCCGGGCACACACGGCGAGAACGGTAGCAGCTTGGTTACATACACATAATGTTAGGGCCTTAGACTGGCGTCTGGCCTGCTCAATCGCCAGATCTAAATCCCATTGAGCATGCGTGGGATATGCTGTAAAGAAGAGCTCTGAAGGAAGTTCCTGAAAATTTGGCTACAGAAGATCAACTTTTTGCGCACCTCAGAAGGACATGGGACAATATTCCGCAGCAAGACATTGACAACCTTGTTCTGAGCATGCCGAATCGTTGCCGATGTGTTATGAACATCATGGGCGCTTTCTCAGACTACTAACTTCAAGTTTATAAACAAAATTAAATGATTTTTCTATTTTTTTCAGTTTTTACTCACAAATTAAAAGTTAATTCATATACGGTTTCCGTCTATGCTTCATTTTTTTTCCATAAAATCCTGAAATTTTAATCAGTACCTTAACCATTATTAAAAAATGGTAGAATATTAAATAACGTATATTTTAAATATATACATGTCATATAAATAATTAACACATTGAAAGTAATTCGCTTTTTTAAAAATATCCCTAGACCGTGTTGATGTGTGTATTAAGGATCTCTGTATAACCACGTGTTCTCTATATCACGATAAAGATTTTGTGACAATAAAACTGAAACGAACAATAGTAAATCCAAGTTTTATGACAATCTATGATTTATTTTGTATCTCGCTCGTGTGAATGAAATAAACGTTATTGTTTTATGATCATTAATAAATGTTCAGTTAAATAGAGATTTAATTGCAAGAGAGTAAGTTGACGGTTTGAAAAATGAGCCTGTATATCAGCTTGTCTCAAAAATATGTAGCGTAAAGGTATGTGTTTGGTTGAGGAAAATTAACAGCTACTAATCAAAGTCCTATTTAGTTTCCCAATTATTATTATTGTTTTTCGGCGGCGTTTTAAATCATCTATTGCTAAGACAGCATATTATAATAAAACTTAGTGATCCCAAAAATTATTATTTTTGAGCCTGATATGTTCCACTGCAGGACTCCCCCATACGCAACATTTTATTTACTGTTATTGTTAGCCTGTGTCATTCCACTGCTGGACAAAGGCCTCTTCCCATGACCTGTAAATCTTTCGTCCCAGGGCTAATATGGACCACTGGTCGTTGGTGTATGTCCAGTTCGTCCCATGCACCATCTCCTGCGAAGTCTACCGCATCGCTTGGCTGTGTCAGGGCTTTACAATGTGGTTAATATTCAAATGCTTGATCTTAAAACATTAAAAAAAGCCGTAACAGCTCAATCGTCAACATTTAAACTAACACGGTATGCCTTACTTTCCGAACTTCCTTCGGTGCCTTAACAAACACTATTGATCGTCTGTACGTTGTATAAACGCTAAACATGAAACGCAAGACGCGGTGCTTTTACGATTTCCGCAACCTTAACTTCCGAATTGACAAACGATACTAAACTAGACGTAAACGTTTTAAGCTAGTATTACTCTCATACGATGTGCGTTCATGCGGCACTTGCCCGTGGAAGCGACGCAACAGCTCTCAAGTTATCTTTCAAGTCGATGTGCAATTAAGAGGTTATTATTCGTACGTTGGTATTTATTATTCTTGGATTATGAAGTATCATTGAAAGAATTTTGAATAGCTGTCGTTAAGATTGCTACACATAGGCTGCTGGTGCCGATCAGCATCCCCGTTTGCAATCTACCATCGTTGTTTTATGTTAGAATAATAATAATAACAATTAAGTTAGAATTAAGTAATTAAGGCGCATTTATCGCATTGGGGTTACCATACCCTGTAATGGTAGATGTAAGTTAATAAATAAATAAAAATAAATGTTAAGTTCGGCACAACCCGACCGGTTCTTCCTGATTGTAAAACCGACCTGGAAAATGTATAGTACCGCAACGTATGATATACCTGCACTCATTTTGGCAACAACTCAACCTGCTTAATATATTAAAAATCATAACACGGCCTCTGACGATAGCCCGGAATCACGCAAAGCTGGTGATTGACAGATTGACATCAGGTGTGCGTGATCTAGATCATGTCGGCGTCAAAAGGTGTCAAACGTCATAACCCTTTGGGGGAGGGCCGAGTGTGGTACGTCAGATGGAATTTACCTAGTCATTATTTATTTATCGTTAGGATTTCAGGAGTTGGTTTTGTTAAATCCAAGGTCATTGTGATTATTTCCTTGTCTCTATCACAATTTATTTATCATTGGCACAGGAGATCTGCTGCTTATTTATTGCTTCTCTTGCCCTTATCGGAGACATGATCTCTCATGATCTTTCATGATCATGATCTCAGTAGTCACCCCCTCTCTCTAGCCATGGCACCTCACACACTCCTTTCTTCATTTCTTTAGTATCTGCGGCTATTCTTCTAGCCATCCGCGTTAATTAAAACAAGTTTTCATCATAAAAAGTATCCCACATTAATTATGTTTTGAGGCACAATTAAATGCAGATTTATAATTTACATAAAATAACACTGATGGGCATAGGTCTCTCTCTTATGTCAATCTCCACGGTTCTGTACCATCTTCATGCAGGTTTTTCCCGAAGGCAACTTTATTGTATTTCTGTACTTCCTATTAATTGCCGTGCATTATTTAAAAGAACAAAAGGTCTTACTTGCGCGAAAAGCCCGTCCTTATCGTTTTTATTGTATACTCATGTGATCTCTTTCATTCCCAGGGAGAGGAGCGAGAAGAAGGCTCAGATGCTGTTCAACCAGGAGGTGATCATCGAACAGAACCGGCAGCAGCTTTATGAACAGCAGTTGAGGCAGGTCAGTGAACGCTTTGAGATAGGGCATGGTCAAGGTTGATGGTGGCGTACTTGAAAATGGAGGAGTAAAAGTTTAATTTTTGCGCCGACCCCAAATGAAGGTATCCGCCTTCAATTGGCAAGGCAAGAGGAAAAAATGGAAGCAGTTGAGGGAGGCCTTTGCCCAGGAGTGGGAAAGAGTAGCATAGAAAAAAAAGGGCACGAGAATGATGATGAAAGTTTGATTTTTACTGTCTGTGCTGGTGAGGTGGCGATGGATGGATTGTGTGAGGAATGATATGAAATGAAATGGAGTAAACGATTGCTTGACGGTTGACAGAGGAGAATAGAAGAAAAAGACGTGTAGCACCGACCCCAAGTAACATGGTCAGGGTATGGAAGATGGTGATGGAGTGGTGATGTGAATCCACCAATGAATGTTGTTATGACGGCACGGATGGCGCAGTGGCTCAAGCAATGGACTGCCGCGCTGCGTGTCGCGGGTTCGATCCCCGCACGGAACAAATATTTGTAAGACCTACAGATAGTTGTTCCGGGTCTGCGTATTTGTGTATGTGAGTTTAAATGTTTGTGAACGCACCCACGATACAGGAGAAATTCCTAGTGTGGGGCAATGTTTTCTTAACAAAAAAATAAATATAAAAAATGTATAAAATTTAAAACCTTAGCAATAAATTCTTTAACTTATATTCGCTTAATTCATTTAAACATAACAAGATATTATTGTAAATACATTTCCGTTAATTACTTGTTCATATATTAATCCGTGGACAATGGTGTGAGTTATATGTTTACATATTTATGTATCGAATCATAATTGTTAAACTTAACGTAACTGTTTTTTTGTAAATAAATAAAATAAAAAAATCTTCATATTAGTGCTTGTTACTGTACACCCGTACAGTATAAAAATAATCGTCTTTATACTTTTTGTCAATTTTAATAAGACGATGCGTGTTGCAAACTACATTACATACAATGATTGCATTATAATGGATACTTGTGAAAAGTAATTGCAACTCTTTTACTCCATTACAGTTATTAACAATGAATTAAGCAAGTTTATGGCACGCAATTGCTTTTTAATGTCGTTGACCACTTTTTTTTGGCGGGTCGATAATTCGTTAGTTTCTTGTGCTTCGACAAGAACAATGTCAAAACGACAACGTTAGGTTAGGTTCCGATTCCACCACGCGAAATATCCTCGCGCAATTTTTTGATGTCTTCACTGAATAAAAGACTATAAGTATTGACTTCACTACATAGTATAAAACAAAGTCGCTTTCTCTGTCCCTATGTCTCTTTGTATGCTTAAATCTTTAAAACTACGCAACGGATTTTGATGCGGTTTTTTTTAATAGATAGAGTGATTCAAGAGGAAGGTTTTAATATCTTTTTTCCACCCGTGCGAAGCCGGGGCGGGTCACTAGTTAGGTATAAAATCGTGTGCGAATCCTCGAGCACGCGTGAGAAGACGCATTGTTTGCATCGACTTTTATACATAAAGCCAATACTGAGAGTCCTTTATTCAATGGCATCTAAAAGGCACGAGGATTCTTCTGTTTCTTTATGAACGTGGGCGAGGCAAAAGGAGTATGTAAGAATCATAGCAGGTGGCATTCTGTGATTTCTGCTCCCATGGGAAAAGGTAAAAGTTTATTGTGCATGTGTGTGTATTATATATCTGGGCATCTAAAACGGCCACTTTAGCAGATCATAATATGAATTGCGTTAAAAATCGTAAAATTAACCATTCATAATAGTAACTGCGTCTGTGACTATTTTACGATTTTTTACGCAATTCATATTATTTTCCTATTATGATCTATTTTCCTAAATGGGCACAGAAGCAGTTACTATTATGAAAGGTCCATTTTACGATTTTTAACGCAATTCATATTATGATCTGCCAAAGTGGCCGTTTTAGACCCCCTGTTTAGTGGAACCGGAGCCTTAGTAGTAGCTTCGGCCAGGTCCCTCTATGTTTAGCTGAAGTTACACAGAGAGTAGGAAAGAAGATGCTATTAGTAGTTGACCACTTCATGCGATTCAATTCAATTCTTTTATTGCATCAAATATGGTAGAACATGAAGTTTTTATACAAAATATTTAGTAACACATATTTGGCCAATATAAAATAGCATGCAATAGATCGTTACTTTGAGAATTTTAATCAAACATTATTTTCAATCATACCATCTTGTGTTACAGATGAAGATGATTCAAAACCAGCAGCAAGCAGGACCTGTGGACCAGGTGACAGGCTCCATGGGGCTTCTCAACGGAGTTGGACCGCAGCAATTAGGAGGAGTACAGTGAGTTTATCTTGTAACTAAATATTTATGCTTTCCTTAAGGAACATCCCGTTGGAAACACGGCTAAATATCAATCTTTAAATTTCCAGTATAACATGGCCTCGCTTTATAAAGATTTCCTGTACAGTGAGAGATCCGCTTAAACTGGTTTTGTATAGCTCTATTGGCCGTTGTGCGTACTCCCTAGTGGTTTACAAATAGGTTTAAATGTTTAACGGCAGCAGCATCGCGAAGTTAATAACGATTGACCAAAGAAGAAAAAATTTATTTTGTTTAGGAAAAGCATTTCCTAGCACCTGTAAAAAACTGTTTTATATTTAGATTCTAGTTCACTGGAATACAACAGACGAAAGGTAAAACACAAAATAATTCAATTTTAAAGTCCTCAATCAAGCAGCCTGCTCATTTGCGAGAGCAAAGATTATTTTACTTTATGATAAACTAGCTGATGCCCGCGGCTTCACCCGCGTGGATGTCGTTCAAATTATATACTTAAACCTTCCTCTTGAATCACTCTATCTATTAAAAAAACCGCATCGAAATCCGTTGCGTAGTTTTAAAGATTTAAGCATACAGACAAACAGACAAAAATAGCGACTTTGTTTTATACTATGTAAGGAAGCTTTGCTAATGAAATCAAAGACTAAAGAAACTCACTTTCTTCCCACACCAGACTCGATCCCCAATCCCAACTGCTCCAATGCCAGCAACAGCTGCTGCAACAGCAGTTCCAGCAGCTAAACAACGAGGATGCGGCCATGAAGCTGCTGCAGCAGAACTTCATGCAGTCCAGGATATCACCCTCCATGGCTACCGACCAGCAGATATTGCAGAATAACATGTTACTCGAGCAGAATTTTAAGCAACAGGTACAGTTAGAAGCTAGACTTAAATTAGATTTTGTTTTTTTTTTGCCCTGGACTCAAATTAACAAAGGAAAATGACAGAATTAAAAAAAAATACCTCTCAAGCCGTACTGGTTCTCTTTTAAAAAAACATTAGCCCATTTAGAGTTCCACCAGAGTCAGGTAAAAATTACCAAATAGTTGAGTAATTTAATGTTCTATCTCTTCTTGTAATGAAGAAAAATCTTCTTAAAAGGGATTTAGAAATATTTTGGAGTTCTTGCTTTTTAAAATTACAAATTTTTACTAAATTATATAGGCACACGCAAAATACATTAAAGGCTTTTTAATTTGTTAAACTAAGTAAAATATTTCTAAACTATCATTAATCATTCTCCAGGTAATGATGGAGCAGAATCTCATCAACCAGCAAATGCTGGAACAGTCAGTCCAAGGCCAGGTTCTAATGGAACAACAAAACTTCCAACAGAACCTTCTAGAGCAAGCCCCCTCACAAACACAGCTGCAACCAAATCTCCTCAACCAGCAGCTAACAGCTGAAATCAACAACCAGAACCAGCAGTTACAGCAACAGATCATACAACAACAGCAGACAATCATAGCTCAGCAAGCCGCAGCCATACAACAAAAACAGTTCGAAGAACAGTTCACAGCCCAAGAAAACATCATCACAGGCCCTCAGAATCTCGTCTCTGGTCAAATGTTAGACCCATCTCTACAGAACCTACAGAATATTCTAGCTCAAATTATACAAAGGCCTGATACTCTACAGTCGAGGAAGGAGTCGGAATCTGAAAACCAGCAACAGCCCCTGCAACAACAACAGCAACAGATGACGCAACAGCCGCACGAAAACGTTGAAATGCAACAGAATCAAGAACAAGAAGCGTTGCAACAACAGATGCAGAATCTAATAACAACACAGATGCAACAACAAAATGTTAACTATCATCAAAGCCAACAGTTCCAACAACCGACGTTACAGCAGCTAGATCCAACGTTTTTAGCCCAGCAACAACAAGTGGCTCAAGCTCAACAACAAGTAGCCCAAGCTCAACAACAAGTAGACATGCAGAAGCAAGTCTTAGCGCAACAACAGCTAGTCCTTCAACAACAGATTATAAGCCAGCAACAGTTACAAATGCCTGGTCAAACTCTCTCCCCACATCACTTCAGGCATTTCCAGCAACAACAACAGTATTTAGCGCAACAAGAATTACAACTTCAAACTCAACAGAATATTATAACTCAAAACTGGGCGATGTTACTACAAAAGCAACAATTAATGGATCAGCAGCAGCAGAAAGTTGAAGAAATACTCCGAAATCAGCGTCCTATGTATCAACGTCAGGGTTCAGAGCAGAGTCAGATCAGTTCAGCTGATGTCCACGATCAGCAACAAGTCATGATGCCTGATCAGTACGGGCAGAAACCTCAGCTGCAGCAGCAAATGTCGGTAGACCAGATGCATTATACTAAACAAAGGTCTGATGACCACTACCATCAGCTTCCAACAATGCAGGGTCAGTCTCTTCCCCATAACATGCAAATGCAGCAAAACTTCAGCGTGGTACAGCAAAATGAAAGGCAGATATCTAGTCATGAAGGCACTCCTGTGCAGAATTACTCTGCCAATCCTTTGCAAATGTACCAGCAAGGGCAAAGTCAGCCACATCAGATGATGCAGAACATATATCTATCCAACCAGATGGAGAGTTCCATACCGTCTTCTGTGGCCGCTTCGATGCCTCAACAGGTGGCACAGTCACTCCAAGATGCGATGCCACAGCAGATGACGGTTCCTCAGTCGCTTCCTCAGTCAATGACATCAGTTCCTCAGTCAATACCTCAGTCAGTAGTTCACTCAGTGCCTCAGCAGCCGATGCATTCAGTTCCTCAAACGGTGCAGTCGTTGCCACAGCCGGTTCAGTCAGTTCCTCAAGGGTCTACCTTACCGCATCCAATACAGTCTATTCAACAACCGGTGCAGTCGTTACAACAGCAAAATCAGGTTCAGCAAACCCAGGTCCAACAACAGATGCCATCGTTACAACAGCAGATGCAAACGATGCCATCAGCTCAAGTCCAGATGCCTCAGCCAGTTCAGTCCATCCCTCAACAATTACCTATGCAGCAGCAACAGCATACCCAAGTTCACCAGGTTCCAATAACCCAGGAAATGGTTCAACAACCTCAGCAGTTGAACCTCCCGGCTGAACAGGTGGAGAATGGGTACCAGAGTAACGGAAGTCAGAAGGAGCAGTTCCATACTCCGTTGACGGAGGTTCCTAATAGTCATGGAGAGGCGATGCGGCCACCTGAGCTTAGTTCTGTTGAGGAGAAGCAGGCGGAAAGCCAGCAACAAGAAGGTTAGTTATGATTTTTTTTATAATGTCTATCAAACGATTCTGGAATAATTACTATGTTACCCTAATGTAATGCATAATTCTTAATTGGTAAAAATGATCAACCTGACAAATAACGTTATTGAAAACATTACTCAAACACAAATTCTTATAAATTATGGACAAATCTGCTTAAAAAAATTGTCACCATCCCTTCCTAAATATCCTTTTAAGGGTAAACAAGCCAACGGCACGAACTAGTTGGTGGGCGGGGCTAAAATGCATGCTATTTCACCCGACATCACGAGCGAAATGCATAGAGCGAAAGAGACACAACTAAAACGGGCGCGCGATTGTTTCTATGCAGACCTTTGGTATATTTGGTTTCATGAAAAATCTATTGAATGTAGGTATCTGTTCAAAATCAAATTATTTAAATTTTTTAATAACTAATCTATGTCCGTATGGTTTTGCTTTTTTCTTTTTCATACTATATACGTTACTTATTTACGCCCAAAGATGAGTTAAAATTAGTGCTAAAATATGAAAGTTTTGACGTTCATAACTTCCAAATCAATATTCTTTTTCCAATTCTGCTTCCATACAGACCTAGATAATGATAAGACCAGTTGATACAATTTTTAATTTTGAACCTACACCGTCAAACAGAGGAGTAATCACCTTCGTAAGTTTGTATGGAAGAATGACTGGCTTGTTCAACCTTAAGAGGAAATGCGAGTGCTGTCTCTTTCTACTATCGCTGTCTCTCTCCGTCCTCCTGCCCTCAAATTCGTGCGATAAGGACAACTATAGAAAAAAGTTAGAATTCGAGGTTTGGCTCTCGCCTATTTCCTCCTCCAATATTGAACCAATTTAAAAGATATTTTAGACAATGAATAAGGAGGTTATATACTACGCCGCTATTTTTTTCTTTTTTCGTTAATAGTTGTCAAATTTGTACACTAGGACTCTGTTAACAGCGATCTAAACAAGCAATTTTGAGCATTTTTTGAGGGTTCTAGTGCTTATAAAAATAATTTATCACCAAAAAGGAAAACATAGAGGCATAGAAATAGTTAATATTTATTATTCTGTAAAAAACCATTGCTCTAGGGTCATTAACCAAAAAGAAAACAGACGAGAGCGTTTGTATGGAGAAAAGACCACTCGCGTTTCCTCTTAAGGACGCATTTAAGATGGATAGTCAAATCATTACTTTTTTAAACAAAAGTATGTTTATTAAATACAATGCTTTGTATTTTTAAAATGTTTTTGCCAAGAATTGTAGGTAGATGTGCAAGGTACAATTCTTAACTATAAATATAATTTTAGATATGTCCAGTTTCTCAATAAATGTACCGAAGTAAAAATTTTCACTTTGGTACATTTATTGAGAAAAATAATGATGTAAATGAAATGAGTAATGATTTGACTATCCATCGTAAATGCGTCCTTAAGTAAAGTTAAGAAAAAATACCAATTGAATTGAGGACCTCCTCCTTTTTGGAAAGTCGGTTAAAAAGAACTAACGTCTTCTAATAGCATATGTTTTTCACTTTTCCAGCGGGTACAGCCATATCTTCTCCTATAACAAGCGAAAAGAAATCCCGGGGCTCCAAGAAACGTTCCCGTGAGAAGGACAAACTGCCCAAGCTAACTGTTCTGGAAGTCAACGAGGCAGCTACTGTGGTGGAATGTCAGCTGGAGTCCAAGTCCAAGACAGTCACCTTCAAGTTTGATGTCACTGATGTCAACCCGGAGGAGATTGCTAGTAATCTGGTGAGATAAACTTAATATTATATTACTGTTGCTAACCTTTCCAGTCAGGAGAACTAATATCAAATTCAAATCAAAAGTAATTTTTCCAAATCAGCATTTTTCGAACGTCAAATTCTACAACTCCTACTTCACTACTACGACTTCTACTTCGTTTTAGATAAGTGGCGGAACAAACTCCCTAGCAAAAATATCTCCACACGTTTCTATGTGTGGTGACGCCTTTACGAAATAGATCTTATTGTATAGTAGAAAACGTTATAACACGAGAAAACTAGGACTAGACAGAGAAGCGTTGATTTCTCCGACGGCGAGATTGCCAAGCGACATTTTTGCCATCGCAGGAATATCCTGGATGAGGCTGGCACAAGAACGTGGAGCTTGGCACAAGCAAAGAGAGGCCTATGCCCAGCAGTGGGTGACGTCAGGGTTTTGGATGTGCCATATATACTACGTGGAAGTTACATCAACCCATTTCAGAAAAAAAAAAATAAGGTAAATGAACAAAATTTATCATTATCATTGTTATTTTCAGGTGTCCAACAACCTACTCCCAGAATGGCAGAGCGCCACGTTCATGGAGCTGATCAAGGACATCGTGAATCAGCTGATCAGCAACCCTGGAGTCACGCCCGTGCTCAACCCACAACACCATTCAGCGCTGAGGCTCAATATTGATAAGGTAGGCATTGTCATCATCATCATTAAGTCTGCCGCTGCTAGACATAGGCCTCACCCTCCAGTGTCGCCACATTGACCGGTGCCGTGCGTCTCCCATTCAACGGATCCGTGTGACTTTCACCAGGTATACCGCACAGGCACAGGTTTAGGCATTGTAAACTCAACATAACCTTTTGAGCGCCATAGTCACGTATAGACGACAAGCCGAACAAGCAAAAAAGTGCCCTAAGTCTGACGACTTAAGGTACTTTTTGGCTTGTCGTCTTACTTGACCGTGGCGGTCAATGGGTCTCGATATTCCCTTGCCTCTCTGATCTTGCCAATGCAGGCTGTCATCCATAAATCGGAACCAGTGTCACGTTGGTGGAGACACAGTTTAACCCTTCGTATGCCGTACACACAATGGCTTTTAATTGTATCTAATTACACGGCCTACGAGAGGTAAAAATGTACAAACTGTTCTTCTCCTTTTCGAGTCGACAACTTAAAGTCCGACCAGTACGTAGCTCTTTCAGATCTAAGAAAGAATTCTGCTTGTGGTAAGTAACCTTAACCACTATGTGCGTCCAAAAAATAATCTCCATACAACTACTTCCAGACTGACTACGACTCCGAAACAACGGAACGCGAGGAGAACCTCACGGACTCGAACCAGGACAACTCGGAGTGCACCACACCTACCGCCAGCCACGACAACATCGCGGCCGAGCTGGCGTACGATCTGCTGGAGCCCAGCGATGCTGCCCCAGCACCAGCACCTGCGCCAGCACCAGCGCCCGCACCGCCACCACACCACGATGCTGTGGCTAAGGCGGCGCATGTGGATACTGTGGCTAGGAAGATTAGTACTGCCTCGTCTATAGGTTAGTGATTATCATCTGCCTAACCTTTTCCTATCTGTTGAATGGAGATGGTTTCTAGTCAACTGGATGCAGCTGAGTACCAGTATTTTACAAAGGCTGCCTCCTTATCTGATCTCCACGTAACGTATCCTTGTCTGACGTAGGTATAACGCACAAATATAGTTCTAAGAGAGGTCTTATGTTATTGTAATGTAGTTCAGGATCTTTATGATGACGTTTAGAGAAGTAGCACTAGGCTATGTCCATAATTCACGGGGAAAATAAGACACATCTGCACGCGGCTTCTGTACACCACCGTTCACAAGCACTCCGTAATTGTATGGTCTTTATCAAATGATAATTATTGCTGTCTCTGTTTATTCAGGTTCCAATCAATCAGACGGCGGATCAATGGCGCCCGAACGGTCCGGCAGTACAGAATCACAGAACGGCGAGAAAAAACAATCGAAACCTACTCGAAAAATATCACGATTTCTAGTCAGCCCCGTAGTAGACCGCGGTGAGAATGTCCCAGAAGAAAAGCCTATCCCTGAACCTGCGGAAACTAAAGAACCTACAAAAGAAGTCCAAGTCAATGGCTTACCAGAGAAGGAAGTCCCTCCTTTGCTCCCGCCACAAGAATATGTACCAGCCCATCAGTATTCAGTACCTACCCAAATGCCTCCCCCAGTAGAAATAAGACCAGAAATCCAGCCAGTCGAAAGACCCCTAGAAGTACCAAAAGAAGTGCCAGTAACTGTCACTATGGTACCAGCTCCTATAGTGTCAAATATTCAGACAGTCCAGACTATGACGCAAGTACCAATTCAGACTCAAAATCTTATCCCGAACCCTATGATAAATACTTCGAATTTACAACCTAATTTAACAACGCCTTTACAAATAGCTACAGATACGCCGTTATTAGGGTTGAGTCAAGTGGGGACACCTATGGGGGTGGGAGGGGAGTTGGGGCTGAATATGGGGTTGCAGGGGGTCGGGCTGGGCATGACTACGCAGCAGAATCTGACCCCTACGCCTGTGGTCAATGATACGATGCCAAATGCTGAGAATATTCAAAGGATGTTGTTGAAGCAAAATATTATGAAGTAAGTCAATGTTTTATATCTTTTGTAATAGGGGATCGGACTGACTCAAAAAAATATGATTCTGTTTAGTCCGTCAGTTAGATTATCGAAAAATATTGGATACATGTTTTTTGTTTTATCAAATCAATTTAAATTGACGAAGCTATAGCGCGTCAAAGATCATGGAGTGGTCACACGAGTTTTCGAAGCACGGTATCGTCTTCATTTTATGTTTACGTGAAAAAAGAAAAAATATGTGGTCAATATTTTTTGGAAATCTATCTGACGGACTAATTAGTTTTTTTTTGTCCGATCCCCTATTGTATTCTTCATGAAAATACAGGGTGAAAGTGACATCGAAGCATAAACGGTTAAGTACCACTAAATCATTTAGAAACTTTTTTTATTGGGTTGTAGAGAGCAAATTAATGACTCTTTATTTCGTCCCGTTCAATTTGGCAAACAATTACATAAATAAAATTATCTGTTTATTTCACCAATATCAATGAGATAATGAAGAGTTAATAATAATAATAATAATATATTTATTTGCGTAAAACATGGTATAAAAAGATCTTACAGTAAAATGAATGGAACATACATGTTTTGCCTAGATTAAACACAGCATGCAAATATTTGTAATAACAATTTCCTTAACAAAATAGCTACTATAGCTAGTAAAAATATTTTCATACAACTTTCTTTTTGTAGACACTCAAATAGGAATTATCCGTCATCATTTTCCCTTTTACAGAAAGAAGTTTTGTTTATCGAAGAAAGATCTTTCACAGAAACGGAAACTACAAAATCCTTTATTTATTTTCTTTTCCATTACAGTCAACAACAAAACCTCTCCGGGCCCAACCTACTCGGGTTGCTAAACCAGCAATCGTACCCGCAACCCGACCTCGGACTGCACAACACTATACTCAACAACACTCAGCCTGGTGAGTTTAAATATTTATTTGTGTTTAGAATGTTCTTTTTTCTAATAATGAATGTTTTTTGTTTCTTGAAATTAGAGAATTTATAGGTGCGCGTGTATACAGAGGTTGGTTTACAGAGTTTTTAGAGTTCCATATCCTAAAAGAGATTGTAAGAGTTAGGGAGCTTCTCCCTGACGGTTTCTGGTTTAAAAACACACTTATAGCTGATTGATACATGACAAACTGCCTGCCTTCTGGTTCTAATGGTCACAAGCTCCTGGTTTAAATTCCATCTATTCTATGGATCTCCATCAAGAATTTCTCAAGAGATAAGATTCCCGAGCACATGATTAATTTCCCACTGGAAAACTGTGGGTATCCTAACCTTTCGAGAAACCAGGTTTGAAACAACTTGACCGTAATGTGCGAAGTGTCAAAAAGACCATGAACGGTCAAACGGATAATGTGCGATGTCGAGTCACGCCTTGCCCTGTAAATGCCTTGCCCGTGATAGAAAACCAATCTCGTTACGCAAGCACCTTTTAGAATTAATATATGTTACACTATGTGTGATTTTAGTACCCTCCTTTAGCTGTCTCAAAATTAGCAAATAATACTAGTGAAACTGTTTATTTCTTTCTTGTGTTTTTCTTGAATGATCCTGTTTTATGTATTTTTTCATTTAAACAGTATAATTATGTAGTAAGATACTTTTCTGAATATGAAATGCACGGTCTGTCAATACCTATTTGTACACAGCTGGTCATTGCAAAGGTTTTTTCAGACACGAGTTTCTGGTTTAAAAGCAATTACCCACTGTGTGTAATAGTTTCTGTGTGATATCCGTACGGGAGGCTACATAAGTCGCTTTTTATTACACCCTTTATGCGACTGCTTGCTAAGTTGGCTAATAGTATATTTCATTATAAGTGCGGAAAGTCTGTCATTGCAAAGAGTTCCGACAAATGTCTAACCGAGCCGAGGCACAGCCGACGGCGAGGGTTGACAGTCGGAACAAGTTGCAATGACGGTTCCGCACGTGTACTGAACAACTATTTTTAATACAGTTGCGAAAAAATGAAGCAATTTAATAAAATAATTAAACTCGCAAAGAACATTTTTGAAAATGGCGCCTACCGTAAAAGAATATAAGCAGAGTTTTTTTTTGTTTTCTTTACCTATTCTGGGTAGGCAAAGGGAACTATGCCCATACAGCCAAGTCTTCAGTAGATTTTTTTTATTGATATGAAATAAAAATGAAATTTAATGAGATGAAATGGAACCTTTAACTCATTGACTCAAATAATTAAATCTGATATTAAAACAAATATTTGCATAAATCATAAAAACTTCTATGATTTTATTTAGTAAATACTTCGTGGTTGGTTTTTTTTTAATGGTCATTATTTTGACAGTTGGGAAAGAGAACGCACGAGTTCGGGAAAGGTAAAGAAAAAGCACGAGTACGTAATAGCCCACATCCCGAACGCTATACGTCCCTGCAATACGCCACTTTTTGAGCAACTGTATTAAAAAAGTTTTTAAACTGACATGGTCACTGACACTACTATTAATATCATAAACGGGATATTTACCATGTTTGAACCATGTTTGTTTGTGTTTGTTTGTTGTTTGTTTGAATATCGGGAACTCGAAACTACAATCAAACATGGTAAATATCCCGTTTATGATATGATATAAAAGTTGGCTAAATATTCATATACCTCAACTCCGAACTCAAGAAGTTGTAACGAATCGACGAACGAACATTTAAGTCCAGTGTAAAGTTGGCGCAGCCTGTGGCTCGAAAATCTGACAAGCAATCTTACCAATGGATAACGTATTACCCAGTACTGACTATATTGTGGAGGTCAGTTAGGCAGTCGCTCCTTGTAAAATACTGGTATTCAGCTGCAACTGGTAACACCTGGATGGCACCATCAGAGTTTATAGAAAAACTGGCGTGAACATGAAAAAATGCATTGCCAACCCACATAAAAAGCTGAGATTTATTATGGCCTATAATTACTTATACATACTTTGAAACTGAGACATAGTAAAATCTCATTTCCACCGTGTATATAATTGTTGGAAAAGCCTATTCAGATGTTGTAAACCTAGCGACTTATGTACTTGTCGTACCGCACATAACCCCGCACCCGTGTGACTAACCTGTTGTGACGTCAGCCCCCATGATGGCCGCGCGCCTGCCGCCGCAGTACCAACAACAGAAGTACTACCAGCCGATGCTCGCCAACGATTTTATTGGTAAATACCTCTTGTTTTAACATCAGAAGCATAACGTCGAATGGTCGGTCAATTTTGTATATGCTTCTGATGTCGAGATTACTTTTCTTGTTTTTTGTGTGTTTCTTTTTTGAGTTGTGTGTGTGTGCGTCTGTATTGAGATAGAGAACGATACCACTATTGTAACATGAAAATATTGTGAAAGAAAATCATTTTAAAAGAGTTACCATAAAGTTTTTTACCGTTTTTTTAGCGACCAATCCGAACCGTGCACCTTTTCTCGACGTTTTTTAAGTGTGGGCACTTATAGAACGTTAACATACTAGGAAGTGGCGAACGGCGGATGTTTTGGGGGACTGTATTATGCAATTTTGCCGTTCTAGTGCTGATTTTCAGCCTTTTTTTTTTTTGGTTGGTGGAAAATCATCGAATGACCCCCCCCGCTCTTGGGCAGAGCGAAGGGGAGTGTCAGACTTCTACTGACTAAAAACCAAACCCATGTTCCTTCTTCGCCCTTGTGTCGGAGCCGCGTTATCCTTTCGACAAGCCACAGCCCCGACGGGCCTGATTTTCAGCCTCATTCGAACAAATGACTTTTTATTTTTATATGAGCAAAAATGTTTGGAAAGACTGTCACAAGCTATAAAACACTATCGAAACGGGTCTTATCGCGATATTCTTTTTAACGAGGTAAACAGGTACCTACTTGTTTCCCGACGCAAGCGCGCACCGCGCTTTCGTCGCTTGCGCGCTTGTGACGCGTTGTGTCACAAGCTAATTGTAGATGGCGCCATAGTGAGGTTTGAATCGGACCGAGGTCAAGCTTTTCTGAAATATAAAATCAGGTCCTCATTATTGTCATTAATCTGTATTTTTGAATTTGTGCTCAGGTTTTTTTTTAATAATAATTATATTTATTTCACCACAAAAACTAAACAATTACATATTATATGACTTAATAGGCTTAGTATACAATTTTTTAATATGGAATCCTCTGTTGCCGAACTAGGACGGTTCCTGTATCCCGGCAAACAGAAAATTGCAATATCTATTCTTATTTCTGGGTCTATTTTCGAGTCGACTTTCACAAATTACTTTTGCATTCCTTGTCCCAAACAACAAATGTTGTTACAAATGGTATCGCCTTCTCCCTCAATCATATTGTAATTAATATTTTAGTTATAAAATGTTAAATGTTACCGCACTACTTTTTATGTTGGCTTTATTATCTGTTTCATAGCACATAGTTTTTGTTATTTTTTTAGGCTTTTAGTTAAGTATGCCTATCATACTTTTATGAAGTAAGGCATTTAAATTCGTAGTAGAACCGATGTGTTTTTTTTTATTATTTTGCTTAGAATGATATACCCCAAAAGCTTTCGTTGTTTTTTATTTAGTTATGCCATTAGATTCAGTTAATAATGGATTTCAATTTCAGCCTACAATAATTCTAGCTCACATTGACGCCATGGTGGTGGAATTATAAACGTCTTTTAATCAGGGATTAGGGAACGTCTTAGATCTATAGAAGGAGCTTTGAATTTACTCAAGCTAATTAAAGTCACATTTCATACGGAAATTTACCTTGTGTCTATCGGATTAATGTTCATATTCGAATACAATATTTGATAACGTGTGCCTATTCGAATATGCACATTTACCTTATACGAATAAGATTCACTATCGTATGGAACGCTACTTGACTTCGCTTGAGTAAAATCTAAGTACGCCTATAGGCCTCAGTCTTCCATTAGGTTCTCACTGGCAAGAAACCTTCTTCTCATCAAAAAAGTGCTGAAACAGATACAAAAAGGGCCAACATACACCACCTACCACAAATAATAACATATTTTCTCGCCAACCACAGGATTCAATCCCCTCTTTCCATCATCAGCTCAGCAACAAGCCTTGCAGTCGTCCGTGAACCAGCTGGCCAGTCAGCAGATGAACCAGCTCAACATGATGGGGCTGGCTGGGGCTGTGCCGCCCCAGGCCCTCGCCTTCCAACACCAGAATATCGCGCAGATGAACCTCAACCAGAATCTTATGGGACAGAATTTGGGGCAAAACTTGGGTAACTATACAGGTATTATGCTTTTGCTTGTTTGCATAATATACAGCACCCTTTTTTTTTTGGTGGGTGGAAAATCATCGAATGACCCTCCCCCCGCTCTTGGGCAGAGCGAAGGGGAGTGTCAGACTTCTACTGACTAAAAACCGAACCCATGTTCCTTCTTTGCCCTTGCGCCGAGGCCACGTCATCTTGTACAAAAATCCGCGGCCCCAAGTACCATCTGGCTTCGGCAATATTTTTTTACAATGGCATGGTTGGCGCAGTGTCTGAGCAATTGACTGCTGTACTGCGTGTCGCAGGTTCGATCCCCGCATGGAATAAATATTTTTGTGGCCTACAGATAGTTGTTTCGGGTTTGTTTGGTTTGTGAGTTTAAATATTTGTAAACACACCCACGTGGAAAATCATGACAAACAGAAAAGAAAGAAAAAAAAATATTACAACACAACACAGAACATAATTATGTGTAGATTTCAACCCTAACACATAATGTTTTCATTTATCCTCATTATATTATAGCACTGCTGGATATAGGCTGCTATAATCACAGGCTCTGTAAACTCACCTTGATCCTGGGTCACTCTCAACAAGTTCACCGCCCGAATACCGCTCTACTGAAAGCGACCTACACTAAGAGCTGGCTAATTCGCCATCAAGAATAAGTTTCATAAAGCTTTGAATAATAAAACGCCATAGTTTGCACGCGGCGACACATGAAGCTAGTATAACCTGACCCTGCTTTGAATGAGCTTCCCATACAATGAGAGATCAGCTTAATTTGGTTTCGCATACCTTGATTGATCCTCGTGCGTACTTATATTTTTTTTTTTAATAAAAATCTTCTAATCTAAAACAAACCACATTTTGTTCCAGGTCTAGCAAGTCAGAACTTAGGATTAGGCGGTCAGAATCTCATAGGCGGGCAGAACCTCGCATTAGGCGGTCAGAACCTGGCGCTAGGAGGACAGAATCTAGGATTAATCAATCAGAACTTGGGACAGCTGGTGGCGCATCGAGCTGTTCATCATGCACTGGCGAGGAGGGCTGTTGATATGGATATGGCAGGTAAAACATACTAGATTTATCATTTGAGGGTTCCGAACCTCAAAAGGAAAAATACGGAACCCTTATAGGATCACTCGTGTGTCTGTCTGTCCGACCATTTCTCCCCCCTTATAGATCTCCGAAAATACTGGGCCTAAAATTTTCAAAAAAAAAACTGACATTAGTTCACGATGGCTGGTCGAGGCGGCACGAGAAAAGAGCACATGGTCGGAATGGGACGGACAACTGGTGGAACTAATGGCGCTAGCACCGCATGAACCTAAGCTCTTCATTGGTTGAATATCTGTCAATGTCATTTTATATTTCAAAATAGCTTGACCTCATTGGTCGGATTGGGACAAGCTATGGACTCGCCATCTACAATCAGCTTTCACTTGCCAACCCCATTAGGAGAGGCCTTTGCTCAGCAATGGGATAGGACATACAAGATTAATTGAGATACAAGGATTAATAAAGGCGCATTTATCAAACTCTGCAAGCGCAGCATAACTTTGGAGATCCACCCGTGCGGCCGTTATTATGTAGCTAGTGACCCATTATATTTCTATATGTTATGATTTTCTATTTTTAAGACCCATTTGTTATGATTTCTAAGTATTTAAATGTATTGGAACAGCCATGACGAACGTGAACTCGACAGGTTCATCGCAGCCGAGTACGCCGAACAAGGCGCATTCGTACAACGAGTACATGCTCACACTGCAACACAAGCTGGCCTCCATATCTAATAGCGTGAGTATATCTTAGTAAAACTCAGGATTCGGGTCACTTTAGCCTGACCTTGTGAAGGCCTTCTTTGACCTGGTGAAGGTTGCGGGGATCCGCTGGATGCGAGACGCACGGGACCGGTCAATGTGGCGACACTTAGGGAAGGCCTATGTCCAGCAGTGTATGTCTTCCAGCTGATATGATGATAATGATGATTTCAACCACATGCGCGATGACCGCTGGACAATAGTGTCTACACGATGGTTGCCGGAAGACGGACATCACAGAAACAGGTGGCGTGACAATCTGGACGAGTACCGCAAGCGTTGGTTCGATGAGGCACAGGAAAAGAGCTTTTGGAAGGACTTTTCCCAACAGTGGGGTAGTACAGGCAAACAAAGAAGATTCTAGAACCTAAAGGCCCATAGCACACAGCGTATTTTAAACGCGCCGAACGACGCGCGTTCGAAACTCGATGCGCGTGCAAAGGGTCTGTTTGGTATCGCGGCATCTGCGCATATACGCGCCGACGACGCGCGTTTCACGATTTCAGTTTTTTTTTTTATAACGTTGCCCCACATTAGGAATTTCTCCTGTATCGTGGGTGCGTTCACAAAAATTTAAACTCACATACACAAATACCCAGACCCGGAACAACTATCTGTAGGTCTTACAAATATATGTTCCGTGCGGGGATCGAACCCGCGACACGCAGCGCGGCAGTCCATTGCTTGAGCCTCTGCGCTAACCGTGCCGTCTGCTTTCTGATTGCCCGGGTGCTTAGGTTACAAGGTTGCGATCAAATCTCGTTTGAAGCGCGTATACGCCGTGTGTTAGGGGCCTAAAGTAGACACTGCTTCCATTGTGTCATGGCAGTTTCTCCTCTCTTTTGGGTCATTCAGACCTGTTTCTATTGGAATAGTTCCAAAAGGTAATGAGAAAAAAAAAGTTATTGAACGAACTTGGAAAACAATTCTAGTGGAATTCCACCTTCACACAATACTGAATGATATATCTATCCTCAGGGTCCGGTATCGCCGCAGTCTCCGCTGGAGTACAGTCCTGCGCTATCACCTACGCACCGACCGCCTTTGCATAACATGCCCAAGGTACGTTCCACTTTCATACTTATTGATATTGAATAGCGCTCAAGCCCATCTAATTGATTAACTTCATAAATGCTAGGTTAAAACTGTAAGAAATGAAAAAAAAAAATTTTTTTTGGAATAATAATTTATATAATACTAGTGACCCGCCCCAGCTTCGCTCGGGTGCAGAAAAGATACTAAAACCTTCCTCTTGAATCACCACTCCATCTATTAAAAAAACCCGCATCAAAATCCGTTGCGTGGTTTTAAAGATCTAAGCATACATAGGGACAGACAGCTTGAAGCGACTTTGTTTTATACTATGTAGTGATAGTGAAGAATTAAAGAGTGACAAGACTAGCTTCGCTTAGGGTCAATATTAACCCTATTATTGCTTAGGACATTATTAGGATGAAAAGACACAGACCGTCCGTAAAGTCCTTTTATTTCAGCACTAACTTAAGACGGAATTGAAAACAAAACGTCTAAAGCTGTGCCCATAATATGTTAGTTTTATTTTATTCGTTCAGTTCTCAGTAGGTAGTTTATTTCTATATTGAAAAAAAAAAACATTGGTTTCTAGTTTTAAGAGCATAGACGGGCTGCGTATAATATACGTATATATAACTATTGCCGTCGCGCTGCGCTCTAGCAACCGGGCGGTATCAATATGTGAGTGCGATAGAGACAACTGCAGCTCAGAACGATTGTACCTATAAAAAACCTTGACCGATCGACGTTTCGTATTCTCCTGTTTTCTCCTCGAAACCTAAGCCAATTAAATTATATTTGGTATCAAAATTTAAAGGAAGAATAGATCTATGCCCCTATTACTTGTTTTTATTTTAAAAACTTTTCAATTTTCTTTGGTAGTCATCTGATTACGTAAAAACGGGGTATTTTTTTAGGTTTTTGGTAAGTCATATTTATTTTTGTAATACATTTTTTGAAAAAAAAAAAAAATGACAGGGGCATGCCTTCAATTAGGGCATGAATATCGGAATCTCGGAATCTCGTAATATCGGAATCTCGGAGCGAAAGTTCCGATATTACAATTCCGATATTGGATCACTCAATATCGGAATTGCAATATCGGAAATATTTTTCTATATTTTGAGTTTTAAACTGAACCTGTATTTTAGATCCATGTGTAGCGCCGAGCGCGACAGCGCGCTACCGTATCCCTGTTGCCAGTTCACTAATGATGCGATAGAAGAGCAATATAAGTCACGAGTGACATTTAAATATAAAAAAAAAACAATTTAATCACTGTCAAGGGTGTAAATGCCACAATTTTCATCAAAACATCTAAGTAAAAGGTACGAAATTATAATAGTCATAGAATCTCGTTGTTTCTAAATGATTTTGTCATGAATTTGGTGATTCTTCACTAATCAATATAGGGAGAGAACTTGTTATATAAATTAAAGAATAACACTGCATTTAGAGGTACAGTAGGTTCTTACTACGATCTACAATTATGTGTTTGAAGAATCATGAAAGTTTGTTTAAGCAGTTTGGACTGAGAATAATATAAATACATAAAACACTATTACAGTCGGCAAATATGTAGCTTACCTCTGTCATGAGTTGGTGACAGACGATGGCTTTCTAATAATCTGATAAGGCTGATGATGATCAGCCTATAATGTTCCCACTGCAGGGACTCAAGCCTCCTCTTTAGGAGAGGGATGGACTATCCACCGCACGTGGGCCTAGTGGGGGTTGGCAGATGTCACATGTCTTCGAATTTTTTGGTTCTTAGACATGCCGGTTTCTTTACGTTGTTTTCCATAACCGTTTTGAGAGCAGCAGTGATTAAATAAATTACACAAAGTAATGCGCCTGCCTGGGATCAAACCCACGACTTACTGTTCGTAAGTCGGGGCTGCCCCACCACTGGTCCATCATTTCAGCCAACTGGGCCATCGCTGCTGTTAATAATGCTATAGTGATATTCCTTCTTTTTATCAAAGACTCGCAAGTTTTTTGTTTCGTGTTATTAATTTTCAAATCTAAACTTAAATAAATTATTGCTTATACACATTATTATGAAGATACTTGGGTGGTTTTTATGTTAATTAGATTCAAGGCAAATCGCATTGAAAATTTTCAATAACACTATGGTGATACGGTAATCTTTAAATTCTGTGTGACACGGTATACAGATTTGTATGTAGAATGACGTTGCGGTACCGCTCCGGCACCGTACCGCACTGTTAACGCATTGAGTGGCCTCACTGTTGTCCTATATGTCATTATTTTTTACAAGAAATCGTTTATAAAAAAAATTATAGAAATTGAAATAGTATTATAAAAGTTTAACATTAAAAATAAAGTAATTATATTGTTTTCTTTCTTTCTTAATTTCAGTCTAAAAATGGCATTTACGACCTTTCTACGCCGAAGTAGCGCTATTTGATTTAATAAGTAAATAAATACTTTAAAACAACCAAAGTTTGAACCAAATGATATAATATTATTCAAAAATGTTTTTTATTGCATTCAATCCAACCTCATACCGAATTTGGGCAATTTATAAATAAAATGTGCAATTTCAAATCAAATAACGTAATTCCGATATTAATATCGGAATTCCGATATTGAAATCTAATATCGAAACTCAGTATCGGAATTGAAAATCTTCCGATATTACATGCCCTACCTTCAATAGACCTGGATTTTTATAAATAAAAACAATTACTCTAGAGGCATTATCCAGGAAGAGAATAGGGGAATACATTTGTATGGAAAAATGCAGCCCGTCTATGCTCTTAATTCCGTTTAGTTAAATAAGTACTATCCTACCGAACCTTGCGGGGTCCTGCTTGATTGAAAGAGATACTTATATTAAGATTTGATGACCGAGTTGAGTTTGAATCCATAATTGTGTGTTTTTTACAGACGGAAGGCACAGAAGCGTCAGATGGCGGAGCCCCAGTGGTACACAAGACACGTCACGCAGCCCAGCTGGCAGAACTGGACCACGAGCTCAGCAAGATCAGTCTGCACTACAAGCATACGCCGCCCAAGGTATACTCAGGAACTGGGAGTCTAAAATGGCCACTTTAGCAGATCATAATAATTATGAATTGTCCTTTCAAAATAGTAACTGCGTCTGTGACCATTTTACGAATTTAACGCAATTCATATTGTTTTCCTATTATTACTTACCTATGATCTATTTTCCTTCATGGTCCCAGACGCTGTTACTATTATGAAAGGTCATTTTACGCTTTTTGACGCAATTCCTATTATGATCTGCTAAAGTGGCCGTTTTAGACCCCCTGGTCTTGGGGATTTCAACATTGACAGCTACCCGAGTCAGACTCAGAGTTGACCAGTTTTTATTTTATTTTTGGAGGGTGCGAAATCATCAAAAGACTTTTACTGACCAAACACCACCCATGTTCCTTCTTAGCCCTTTGTGCCGAGACCGCGATCTCTCTTTCGAACAACCCGCAGTCCCGTCGAGAAGTAGGCTAGCCTGAGATCTGGTTACTACCGACGCAGAAACGACATGAGTGAAATAGAAAAGAGAGGATCTTCCGACTAGACGGGTGTTGTTTCTGATGGTCTACTGCCCGATAATTGATGTCGGGTTCTTCTATATAGAAGAACCTCTTATGTCGTGGATAACTTACTGCGCGATTCAGATTTTTCGTGTTTAGTTGTTGCTTTTGTCATAGATGGCACTGAAATACTTTTTGTAGTACCGTTAATCGCGCCAGATTGAACTTCACTAATAATGAATGGAGCGAAAACCGCATTGTGTTACTCACTCGGTAACACAATTCCTGTTACCAAAACTAGGTGCAGGCTACTAGTAACGAATCTACAACATGCGGTTTGACTTAACCTAGCCATCGAGAAGCCTTTAGCGGCTTCACCGTCTGCCGGCCTGCTTAGAATATAAATTCATCATCATCATCATTTCAGCCGGCAGACGTCCACTGCTGGACATAGGCCTCCCCCAGGTGTCGCCACATCTCGCGGTCCCGTGCGTCTCTCATCCAGCGGTTCCTGCAACCTTGACCAGGTGCAGGGTCCACCTAGTGGGAGGCCGCGCAACGCAACGTCTGAGAATATAAATTATCCTCCCCTAATTCGATGAGAGTCCAACACACCTCTAGCGTCTTCCCAAATTAAACATTTATATCTGGATAGTTCTAAGGAATAATACTGAATCGTTTTTCATTCCAGGATGTGTTCATAGAACACAACCCCGAGGAGCATGAAATGCTCGCGGCGACCATCAACGACAGTGCTGTTAACAACTATGAAGGTTAGTCAAATATTCTTCATCATAAATATACTAACTGTGCTCACCGTATCTGTTTGCTAACATCATAAGGGCCTGTTTCACCACCTACGATTAAGTTCCTGTTAATTTACCTATCAGATAATTTCATACAAATTATCTTACATTTTTTAATTTAGCCGTTAGTAGTGACATCTATCTTCTATCTATTTACACAAAAGAAAGTCGTGTTAGTTACTCCATTTATAACTCAAGAACGGCTGGACGGATTTAGCTGAAAATTGGTAGGGAGGTAGCTAAAGAACCAGGAGAAGGACATAGGATACTTTTTTTTTTAATATGGTCAAATATTATATTAGGTAGGATAGTAGATAGGTAGGTAGGATAAAACGCATTGCAACGCATGCGTGGGTTCAGCTATTAATACATAACTGGCAAGCCAGTCAATTAACGTGATGTGGTCAGGGCTGGGCAAAATACATGCTCTGCTTTAATTGAAATACAAATTACAAAATACAGTATCGCAAGTAATTAAATTACAAAATAAAAATTACATTTAAGTAAGGTATTTAAAATATAAAATACAAAATACAGTATTTTAGCAATTTTTAATTGAAATACAAAATACAAATTACAAATACTTTTTCAAAAAAAAAATAACCGCCTTCAAAAACCATAAGAAAAAAGTGTAAAGTAACTTTCTTTCGGAAGTCGGTCGCAAAAATGAATTAAAAACAAAATCATCATCATCTGCCCAGCCTTTTCCCAAATATATTGGGGTCGACTCCCAGTCTAACCGGATGCAGCTGAATACCAGTATTTTACATGGAGCGACTGCCTATCTGACCCCACAACCCAGTTATAGCTAGGTAATACGATACCCTTTGGTAAGACTGGATGTCAGAATTTCAGGTCACTGACTACCTGTAACGACTGCCAAAGATCTATATATATGGCAGCCGGGACCAACAGCTTAACGTGCTTTCCGAGGCACGGAGGAAACTCGGTATATTGGGCGGTCACCCATCCACAGACCGACCTAGGCAAGCACAGCTTTACCTAAAGATCGACCTGAGTGGCAGTTCTTATTAAGCCACGAGCTTCTCCAATTAAAAACAAAATAACCAACTTAAAAGTTTTTATTTTAACCTTTTTTGTTCAAAAATTTAACCCAAAATCTTGTCAACAACCAAATTTTTTTACACGTGCAGAACTAAACCTTTATGACTTGCCATCTTAGCTTGACAAGTTGACATTGACAATTCAACGTACATTTTTTTTGCGTTTCGTTGGCCAATTTTGACGTACAGTCATATCGTTCAGTATAAAACAGGTGCAGTGTTGCTAGCTCTAATAACTGCTTTACCATCATTGCACTCTCGCCTCGCACTCACACCATTGATGTATACTCACACTCACGATCGCTAAATGAAGGTACCTATAAATGTATTTTTGTTAAAATGTATTTTGAAGCCTCAAGTATTTGAAATACTAATTACAAAATACTTCGTCGTCAGGTATTTGAAATACGAATTACAAATTACATTTTAAGGAAGTAATTGAAATACAAATACAAAATACGTATTTGTATTTCAATTACGTATTTTAATTACAAGTAATTCAAATACTGCCCAGCCCTGGATGTGGTGTGATATGCTTACTAATCTAAACAAATTAAATAAATCAGACATCACGATCGCGCATTGTCTTTTAAAATGCTTTTAAATATCCATCATCTCATCATTGTGTATTATTCTGAGGCTCCATGTGTCATACTAATACCTCGGTCTATTGTAAATGGTTTTCATCCCTTTTTAATAGCTTACCTAAAACTTCTCATTAATTTTCAAGCAAGCAATTAACAACTGTTACCATATTGATCAAACTACAAACTAACCAAACTAATCCGTGTGTTGACAGTACCGTCAACAAAAACGGCCGTTTCAACGCGATCACCATTCTTTACTTAATACTAAATTACAGATCACATTCACAAACACTCAACGACGCAGCACAAACCATCCGAAACCATTGTGATACATGTACTCCTCGCCTTTCTTCAGAATAAGATAGTAACGATGGATGAACTGTCTCTTGAACAAATATGCTTGACTCACTACACTGAAGAAGATATTTTTGAAGCTAAGAAAGTACTTATGAATACTGTGAAAACCAACCTACAAGAAACAAGAATGGAAAATGGACGAAGCAATCATCTGCAAGATATATTCCAATTATTTAAGAAAACAAATCCTGATGATATCCCAACTTACGTAGTAAAGGACTTGTCGAAACTACCAACTGTTGCATTTAACCAGGTGGGTCTCACGAGGATTTTGAACGAGATTACGGTATTGAAAACTAAAGTTGAAGTTATAAGTGAAAAGCTTGAGAATTCAGAAAGAATGGGTACAGAATTAAAGAATGAAGTTTCAATGTTACTTAGTGAAATTCTATCACATACACGGAATGAAGAGAAAACGACTGTCAAAGAAAAAGACGCGACCATTTTCTCGTCGTTAAAAACTGAAGTCGAACTGATATGTAAGAAGCTTGAGATATCAGAAAAGAACTCAGAAGAATTAAGACAAGAAGTATTGATGTTACGCAGTGAAATTGCCAAGAAGTCTTTGCACAATGTAAGTCAAGAAAAGAATACCGAGCTTCAAATACAAGGCCATGACCCATACATGACTTCACATCCTCAAAACACGACTTTCATAGAACAACAGACTTGTGAAATACTACCACAGAGGACAACGGTCCCTACGAAAAGATACGCGAAGAAGATTTCACGATACCGCCCGTTTCATCGACCGCCCGCTTCAAAAAGTGAAAGACAGCAACTAAATCTAGCTACTATTGAAGCCAAAACAACCGGCTTACCGTCTATTGATGACAACTATGGCAAAAACAGCCAAAACCGATGTCACCTGAAAAAACCTGCAAGCAAAGAATCTCGAGCTTCATTACCCGATTTGCTCTTGTACGTCTCACATTTAGATCTACAGACAGCAAGTCACAAGTCGTCTTCAACTCCTCAAACCAGACCAATCCATGACGATTGCACTTCGGTTCAAGATAAGAGGCTATCACGACGCAATCATACCAAACGTGGTACAACACTTGCAGGGGATATTCCAGCTACGATGAATCTCTACATCTCCCAGTTTGACAATCATACAGTGGAGAGAGAGAAGCTCCTACTGGACATGATCAGAAGAAGCCAAGGTCAACTCCGTGCTGAGGAACGGAAAAGGGCGCGGATGAAATCGAGAAGGAATATAAACTCCTGCATCCTACAAGTTCCTACAATGTTATAAGTCTGTCTGTTCTGCAGATTTTTAACTACCAAATACAACTTAGGAGGTTATAGATCTGTCACATTTTTCATTGCTCGCAAAACGGATGGCCGATGGAGCCGAAAAGTTTTGGAGTGGCGACCGCGAACCGGAAGATGACACGGTGATGGTTGCGGCGATCCTTGCTGGATACGAGACTCACGGGACTGGCCAATGTAAAATTGGTGGAGGCCTTTATCCAGCAGTGGAAGTCTTTCGGCTGAAATGATGATGATAGATCCGTCCGATACATAATATGAGTACGGTCTCATATTCAGATGGCCTAAGTGTCCATACAGCTGCATTTTGAAGAACACAATGACCAGACGCCATCGACTCCATAAGAAAATGTAGCACTACTAAAACCGCATTTCTACGTTAATTTTGTATGATGTTAATAAATTAAAGTGCCTCAAATGTTGTATAATGTTAAATTAGTCTTTAATATTTATATTTTTAAGAGTCGTTGTTACCTGAAGTAAATGAACAATAAAATAAAATAAAGCGCTATTATTTTTCTGTGTTGTTTTATTTTTAATACATATGCATAATGGAAAGTAAATACCCTTTCAATAAAAAGGCCTATCGTTCACACAATGCTACTGTAAAGTAATCAATTCAGTTCGTAATATCCACGCCAGTCTATTCAAGTAGCTTGCATGCCGTTGAGCCAAATCATCCACAATGCAACTCAAAAATAACCAGTCTGTAAAATCCAAGACAGTCAAGTATGCAAGTAGCTCGCTTGCTGTTGAGCCAAAACAATAATGTGGTTTATTCCCATTTGTCCCTTTCGAGCATGCCACCGGGGTAGTCACTAACAGTAGTAGTGTACAATAATACCTTCACGCTTCTGGCGTCCTGGTAGTTTGTGAGATTTTATTAATTCCTTGTTCTTCAACTCCAATAATAAAAAACTGCATTAAGGACGCATTTACGATTGATAAGTCAAATCATTACTTTTTTAAACAAAAGTATGTTTATTAAATACAATGCTTTGTATTTTTAAAATGTTTTTGCTACTTATTGTAGATAGATGTGCAAGGTACAATTCTTAACTATAAATATAATTTTAGATATGTCCAGTTTCTCAATAAATGTACCGAAGTAAACGCCTTATTAATAAAAATAGTTAAACCTGGTTTAACTTACGCTTGGTTTATCTCGCATGCCGTCTCACTTCAAAAATATTCAAAAGAAAGTGACGGCATGCGCGATAAACCAAGCGTAAGTTAAACCAGGTTTAACTATTTTTATTAATAAGGCGTTTACTTCGGTACATTTATTGAGAAACTGGACATATCTAAAATTATATTTATAGTTAAGAATTGTACCTTGCACATCTACCTACAATAAGTAGCAAAAACATTTTTAAAATACAAAGCATTGTATTTAATAAACATACTTTTGTTTAAAAAAGTAATGATTTGACTTATCAATCGTAAATGCGTCCTTAATGTTTAGTTATTATGTTTTATTGTTAGTGCCAGCCACCTCCCCGGTGCCAAGCTCGAAGGGGACAAATGGGAATAAACCTTAGTAAACTAAAATGGCCAACGAATACCAAGAATGTCATAGCAATATCACACTGGCGACGCAAAAAAACCCAAACTACCTAGATAATTATACGTTAGACGCTCGCCACTATTGGAATGCTAGTGGTGTAACATTCCGGATATTCAATGCTGATTTTAGTACTTGAAACGTAACTTTTGATTGGAGTTGTGGACGTGGGTCTAAGAGAAAAATAATGTGTGAAAGGAGCTATTGATCATACTACTGAAATAAGTATTAAATACAGACGATTTTTCCTATTGTTGAAAGCAGTATATATAGTTTCCTTACGCATCCGTAGTCCAACAAAGAATCGACTATTTCACTACACCTGTCGATTTCGTAAATATTTTAATCACAGGAACCCCTATTTCAGAGGGGCCGGTTTCTGTAATATTGCGAGTTGCAAAACACTGGCCGCGTATGCAGTGAGCATACGAAGTCGGTTAAAAATAGACTAACGGAATCATAAAATAAACGCAGGCGTATTTAGTCAATCCTAGATTCTGCTAAAGCTGCCTTTTTAGGCCCCCAGCCACCATATTCATTCGATTTCGATTCTAAGTCTGAGTCGATTGCTTTCGTAATGCTAAAAACAAGATAGGCATACGACTTGTCGTGTCAAAGAGTTAAGGTATAAGAGGGCAGGTCAATTTAGGCGTTTGAGAAACGTATACGCTGCGCTAACACTGCGACAACGTGGCTTGCAGCGCCTACGCGGGACGTATTATGGTCATTATTTAGTTTCTGACCAAAATTATGTTACCTTTCATAAAAAATAATACACACAGTCTCACAACTTTTTTCGTACTTTTGAGACGTGAAAGTCTCCTTATAAATGATCGATATTACTGGCCCCCCTTATATCTCCTCTGGGCACTTAAAAACTTATTTCTTCTCTCAACAGAGCTGGGTCCTGAATGGGAGTCTCGGTCTGCGAGGTTCCGTGTGTCCCGGGCGGCGCCCTGCCGCGGATACGAACTGTGCCGGTTGCTGCCTAGTGAACATGGTGAGGATACCGATTTTTTGTTATAAAGGGTGTAAGGGACAGCCCTCCACAGACGGATAGGGTGCATTCAGTATTATCATATTCAGGAACGTTATGGAAATCAAATAAATTTTATTTGTTTTATAAACGTACGTACCGAACGGCAAGCGCAACGAGTTCGGTGAACTCTATAGCTAGACAGAAAGTGAACAGTTGATTTCATGCGTTGTTCGCTGAGAGTATTTCAACATCCATTGTTCAATATTTGATTTTAGCCTTATTATTTACATAAACGAAGTGTTGCTTGAAATAAACGAATACCAACTTCTTCTTCTTTTCGTATCGATTCTACTTTATACGGTTTGGGCCCAGTAGGTAGCCACGCTTATTGCAGCGGGAGAGGCGCTGTTCAGGTCGCCAAGGGTGCATGTGTACGGACATCTGGGACACTCCAGCAGGTGAGGCATTGTTTGGTCCGGAGCGCCGCACTTGCACCAATATAATACCCCACTTTGCGAGAATATGTTTGCAGCGGCCCACTTGGGTTCGCAATCGATTTAGGGTTTTCCAAATAGGCCACAGAAGTTCACTACCGGGAGCCAGGTGTTCTTGAGGCTTCAAGAAGTCGTGAGGTGGTGGGCATCTCTCTTGCCATAGCTTGATGCGGGCTTTAGGTGGCTTGTCCTGAATTGTCCTGAATACCAACTGAAAACGATAAATAAAAAGAAAATTTTACAGAAAAATTCTAGTGGAATATGATTCAGAATCCAGGAGCTGAATGCACCCTGTTAGTATGTGTCTTACACCCTGTAAAGGGGAAAAGCTCGTTAGTTTGACCGATTTCAGTGTTGCCAATTCCTAAATTTCCTTCACAGGCAAAGAAAAGCTAGACCTTCTCCAAGCCCACCCTTACACGGAAGGCGGGCTAGACGAAGTGTCGTGCGCAGACAACAACTCCTCGTACGAAGAGACGGCGGCAGGAGAGACGTACGTCATCACGGACACGCGCGCGCATACCTACCTCGTGCATGACGCGCTGGCTGATGCCGTGGCTACCATCATCGACCCTGGACGGAATATCAACGAGGTGAGACTTGGTCGCCAGTTCAAAGACGAGGCCCACTAGGGCCAGCGCCTGCCAGGGTTCTGGATTTTTTTCGAAACAGTAACGCAAAGGGCATAAGAAGGAACACGGATTGGTTTTAGTCAGTAAGAGTCTGACATTCCTTCCTGTGCTGCTTAAAAAAAAGATCATCAGTTCGAACAACCATCAACTTTTTCTAGTTCCCTAAAGATGCTCTTTCGAGGTTACTACAGGCACAAATTGGAGCGGCTATGTCCAGTCGTAAGGATAGACTGCAGCTACTCGACGGTTTCTATATCTTATAAGTCTATGGAAACGATGACAGACGGCAATTTGTTATCTTACATTGCATTTGTTTTTATTAAACAAGTCGTAACAGGCTTTGCCGTTATTTCATGTCGTTTCTGGGAAAAGACTACAGGCTTACATAAAATAAACTTGTTGAATTTCTGCATGAAACAAGTTCATTGAGCATATCGTTAAGTTCCGTATACAGAATTTTCCTCACTATCATTTCATTCGGAAAAGATTTGAACTAAGGGCAGATCTTTCATAGACAAACTTTACTAATATATTCCTCATGTATGTCCCCCAGAGTTCACCAGTCCTGGGTTCACCAGAAGAGCGTCGCGAAGGCAGCTCGGAGTGCGAGCAGTCGTCCCTGATAGTGGACCCGTGGCGTCAGCTCACGTGTGCGGTCATCGACCGCGCGCTGCGGCTCGGGGCGGACCCGGCCTTCGCGCCCTTCCACGAGGAGAAGTATAGCGCAACGCACGATAATAACAACGAGGTTTGTTACTTTGAATTTGAATATTAATTGGTCAGCATTTTTTTTCAGTAATAGGTATAACAGAACTTTAGCTTTTAGTTCACATGTGTTGAAAACCATAATAATGACGATCTGGGGGTCTAAAACGGCCACTTTAGCAGATCATAATATGAATTGCGTTAAAAATCGTAAAATGGACCTTTCATAATAGTAACTGCTTCTGTGCCCATTTAGAAAAATAGATCATAATAGGAAAATAATATGAATTGCGTTAAAAATCGTAAAATAGTCACAGACGCAATTACTATTGTGAAAGATCCATTTTACGATTTTTAACGCAATTCATATTATGATCTGCTAAAGTGGCCGTTTTAGATGCCCTGGACTCATTCTTAACAGTTTGAACGAAGAAAGCAACTTGTAAACAAACTTGGAAAGCCATAAGGGAAGCCTTTTCCAGTAGTGGGACACCGCAGGTTAAACAAAAAAAATGCTCTAACGCAAAATCGAGTTGAAAGTTCTATGGAAAAAAAATCTAGCAACACTCCTAAATTGATCGTTGATTCGATTGACCAGTTCTTATTTGTTTAGTTTGACTAGTTTTTAAAATAAAAGTACAAAAGCATAGCAAAGATTCTTCACATGAATACAGGCGTTATTGCGATGTCATTTTGTTACGAATCTAGTTCACCACAAGAGCTGATGGACGCCAAACTAGTAGCTTAGAAGGTCTACCATGACGGTCGTCTTAAAACAGTTCTTATTCCAATGAGAAAAAGTGATGGCGCTAGACATCCTGTATAGTTCTGTCACGTTTCCACACTGGAATAAGAATTGTTTTAAGATGTCATAGTAGGGCCTTAGTTATGGATCGACACAATTTAGATTGCCATCGACTCTATAAGAACAAGAACATTATGTAATTCAGACATAAAAAATGTTGACTAAGATATCACAACACCTGTTAGGACAGCAAGTTTTATGCAAGTATTTGGTTGTAACAGCAGACGGGCTCCATGTCAGCGCGCGCCGAGCTGTCTCGCTGGCAGCTGCTGCAGCTGGCGGACGGTGTAGCTGGTGCTGGTGGTGCTGCTGCTGGTGCTGGTGCTGCTGGTGCTGGTGCTGGTGAGGCAGTACTCACCGCGCCCGGCCAGCCCGCGCTCACCGCCAGCTGCGTCACGCATGAGACGCTCACCGACAGAGGTACAACATTATTTCAATTTCATCATTTCAGCCGAAAGACGTCCACTGCTGGACATAGGCCTCCCCCAAGTGTCGCCACATTCGTCCCGGCATCTCACATCGAACTGATCCCCGCAACCTTCACCAGGTGCACGGTCCACCTAGTGGATTGGCCTCCGACCAATAAACCATTGTATTAGTAACAAAAACAACTAAAAACTATGTTGTATAAGATATTCTGGCTAACAAACAGTAAAGTTCCCATCAAAATCGGTCCAGCTGTTTCAGAAATTTGCCGAAACAAACAGATTCAGGGCTCCCACACATAAACTCGATACGACGTCGCGTCGTGGAAATCTACGATGAGCATCGTAAAAAAACACGACATCGTAACCGATGCCGTCGATACAGTGAGGTGGTGTTTTAGTTCATTCCGAAAAATGGAAAAACATTTAAATATTCTTTTCAGAATGCGTCTAGAGCGGCTAGACGCATTCTGAAAAGAATATTTAAATGTTTTTGAAATTAGAACCCAAATAAATGTTAATTTGTTCATTAGAGTAACAAGACAACTGCGCAGGATGGCATCGTGAGTTTTACCGTTTGTACCGTGCATCGACACGTTACGACGTCGCGTCGTGTCGTAGATTTCCACGACGCGACGTCGTATCGTGTTTATGTGTGGGAGCCCTCACCCCTACGTTTCTATTCACCCCGATTACCGTTACTGATAGCATAAATCCCTCCTCTAATAAAATAATGTGTTGTTCCAGCGGTGTGTCGGCAGGTGGTGCTGATATCGGTGCAACCGGCGCAGTTATGACGAGAGTAGCGATCACCTTGTACCTTATATTTATTGTAACATGTAATATATCTATATCACTATTCGTAAATAAAATATTCATATGTGATATCTAACTATAGCTATTTTATTTACTTTCATCATTTGCCTAGTCTTTTTACAACTATGTTGTGTTCAGCTGCCAGTCTAATACCAGTATTCTACGTGGACCGGTTTCCTATTTGACCTTTGCAACTCCGCTAGTACCAGGTAATAAAACACAAGTGACGACACGGCGGAAGTTATTAACAATCATTTTGTGACTAATCCATCTACAGAACGCGTAGGTCATGGATTTGGGAGCCTGTAGAACTAGTTTTGATGAGAAACATAATCTAAAAGCAGGTGATGAAAAACGTTTACGTCAGTTAGTAAGTTTGCAACATTTTTACACTCCCACGTGGCCATATGTGGCTCTGGTCCGCTGGACAAAACTTCAAAACTGCTCGCATTTACAATAGGGCAATAGGGCACTTTATGTGACGGCTAAACACCCTTATTTCAGAATAGGTGACGCTACAGAATCTTAGATAATCGATCGAAAGCGTGTCCAGCCAGCTTGAAAAACCACTTTTCGCTGGTCTCTCAATCTCGGTAACGGAAGTGATTTTGACGACTTTTTGCATATCAACGGGCGTCACATAAATATGTGACAGGCATCAAGCTAAAAGTTTTGTGATACGTACAGTGGTTTAGTAGAAAAATGCAAAAAACTGTGTCCAGCCATCTTGAATTTACGTAAAAAACTTTTGGCTGGCACTTCCGAATCCCACATAACGGGAGCGTTTTCGAATATGGTTCCTTTACTAATACTTGGTGACGCAATGTGTGACAGTAATAACGTTTGATTTATGGCGTCACATGTAAGGGTTTACGAGATATCAATGAAAACTTAATGTATACTTGTGTCCAGCCATCTTGAACTCAGGCTGGCTGGACACGTGTATCTCCGCTGCCTGATGATCTACGACCTTCAAAATGTTATCAAAATGTTGTGACGGGGACGATAATGATAACCTGAATTTGTGACGGAGAAACTTTGGGAAGTTTCAAAGATATTGATCATTTAAATTTTCCCATACAAACACTGTAGTAGGGTTACCAATATTGTAGGTTTTATGTAGGACAAAGTATATTTTAAGGTGTTTTCTTTAATGGACGAAAATCCGCGTATTGGTGATACTAATACGAACAACTGTAGATATTTAAATCAATAGAAGACAAAAGTGTAGAAGGGGGGGGGGGGGGGGGGGGTTAATGTTATTGCTTATTTACGTGCAGATACCTATCTACTCTTTTTAGTAGATAATTATTGGTGTTTTTTATGATAAGTACGTATGTAGATATTGTGCCAGGATAACAGACTAATGCTCTAAGGTATTTAAATGAAAAAATAATGTAATTCACGTTACTTACCAGGGACCTCGTTAAATGACAACGCGCTTAGCAAATATTGCACGTATTCCTTACAAATCGACGGAAGGCTCTAAATACCATTATGTATACTTTACTCTAAACGATTAAACGAAAACGGTTTACACTGTCACAGCACTCACAGCCTCTGTGTACAAAACAAACTCAGTATCAGTGCATCAGTGTTGCCAACAAGACCGATATAGAATCTGCTAAAATTATGCCAATTGCTTTATAGAAATGCTAAAAAATCTGCTAACATTTTTCAGTGTCAAATGAAACGTAACATAGTTTTAACTTTTTTTATTATTTAACAAAATATACATACTGTTTTAATCGACTATGTTCTCAAATACTCTTTCCATTATCATCAGCATTAGCATCAGGAGCGCCAACAATATTATACTTAGTAAAGGGATTTTTTTTCTAAATGGAAATAATTGCTTACGCATTAATGTATTTTATTTTAAAATAATTTTATATGCTATATGCTAAACAACTAATAAGTTTGCTAAACAACATGAAAAAATGCTATTCTTATTATTCTTATTCTTTATTGCACACATAAAATAACAAATATAAACACAAATTACAATAATAAAGTTTATGCTAAATTGGCATCACTGAGTGCAATGCACTTTGTTTTTTTTGTTAGTGTTTTTAAATATTATTTAGAATTAACACATACTTCCCCTTTTTCTGCAGGAAAACCTTTTATTCCCACGGAGAAATCAAATACAAAGCTGGCGTGGCTTGGCTGCTACCGGCTGATTAGTCGATTCAAAAGAAATCCTATAATTATGTAAAAAATATGGTCACCTCACAATATTAATGGATGTTTGTATGGGAAAATTTAAATGATCAATATCTTTGAAACTACCCAAAGTTTCTCCGTCACTAATTCAGGTTATCATTATCGTCCCCGTCACAACATTTTGATAACATTTTGAAGGTCGTAGATCATCAGGCAGCGGAGATACACGTGTCCAGCCAGCCTGAGTTCAAGATGGCTGGACACAAGTATACATTAAGTTTTCATTGATATCTCGTAAACCCTTACATGTGACGCCATAAATCAAACGTTATTACTGTCACACATTGCGTCACCAAGTATTAGTAAAGGAACCATATTCGAAAACGCTCCCGTTATGTGGGATTCGGAAGTGCCAGCCAAAAGTTTTTTACGTAAATTCAAGATGGCTGGACACAGTTTTTTGCATTTTTCTACTAAACCACTGTACGTATCACAAAACTTTTAGCTTGATGCCTGTCACATATTTATGTGACGCCCGTTGATATGCAAAAGTCGTGAAAATCACTTCCGTTACCGAGATTGAGAGACCAGCGAAAAGTAGTTTTTCAAGCTGGCTGGACACGCTTTCGATCGATTATCTATGATTCTGTAGCGTCACCTATTCTGAAATAAGGGTGTTTAGCCGTCACATAAAGTGCCCTATTGCCCTATTGTAAATGCGAGCAGTTTTGAAGTTTTGTCCAGCGGACCAGAGCCACATGTGGCCATCCCTATTTCATAAAAAAAACCGGCCAAGAGCGTGTCTGGCCACGCTCAGTGTAGGGTTCCGTAGTTTCCCGTCCGTCACAATAAGTGTTCCCACTTATGAGTTTAAAGGTATCCATTGTTTTTTTTTTTTATACTTGTCGGCATCGAGTCGTATTCAGTACGCCAGCGCCATCTGGTGGCGCTTGGTGGAGTCATTGGTTAGAGCGCGCGCGCGTCGGTCGCGTGAGTACGTCACTATTGAGTAGACAGCCGCGGGCGGCGCGGGCGCGTGAAACCGCAGAAACCATCGTGTGTTCTGAAATACGTACCTACCTACAGAGTTTGTGTGTCTATCTAGATCTACTGTGCTTAGGACTATTGATTGAGTGTATCGGTATACGAATCTAGTTTCTACATCCAACACTACCCATCGACGCCCACTGTTAACCAACGAATATTGCTAAAAATCCTCCCTTTGTCGACATCAGAACTGGGATCCGTGTTGGATTAGAACTAGAAAACATGCGTTTTGCGTGCCATCGTCGAACAACAGAAAAATGACGCAAGATATGGTGCGCGACGGTAGATTTGTGTTTAACCGAAAAACCACCAAGCGGCGGTTGATTTGTTATGGTGGTCAGCGGGGCGCCCTGGAAGCTGAAGTATCAATGTGGCTAAAATGACCCGCGAGGGTATGGGGTATGGGTATATGGTACGACTTTAAGGTACCTTTTACAACACGATTTATTTCGACCAAGACATTAGCGTGTACCCTCATTAAAATAAACAGTAAAAAACCGTTTAATCACTTCGCTGGCTAATCGTTGAAAAGATGTAGGTAAACAAAGAAGAATCGTGGTAGCAACAGTACTCGCTCACATAATTATCTCAGTTCGTTTGTTTGGTGTGCTTCAAATGTGGCAAGCTGGGTTCGTGGCTGTGTGTGTGGTGGCTGCAGCAGGTCGGCTGCGACGCGGTATGGCGTTACCGTACAGGGGTAAGTTGTTGCAGGACAGAGGTGAGTTTTTAAACTTTATTTGCGATTCTGGTGCTGAATACTCGTTGGTGAGGGAAAGTTCTGCATTGGAGTTTAATAGTGTACATGTAAGTGATGTTCTTGCCATGACTGGTATGGATCAAATCCACCCCTGGAACGACTCACTGACCAACGCGAGTATTAGTACCGAACAGATTTTATGTTGTCTCGAAATGTTGCGTGTTTTGCTTGATATATGATAAAATTTACTTGCAAAGTGACGTCATATTGTTACGGCGCGAGATTTTAAATCGGGATTTTGATAAAAATTACAGCTGACTGTCGTTAACAAAAGTCCTTTGTGTAAAATCAGTGAGGCATAATAGTGATTTTAATTGGATTTTATTGTTATCGCGACGGATGTATTTACGAAGACGACGCATAATAATTAGTTTTCTAATTTTATTATTACCGGTTTGCCAACGCGGTGTAATAGCAAGCTACCTACATAGTGTTACGATAATTCGATTACAACAAAACCGAGTCCATTGCGTAATTACGGTTTTCTGTTACGTGTTGAGAGTGCAGTAAAAGGAATCAATTTTATTTAACTAGGGTGTGTGGGGTCGTCGGACCTTGCTGCCCGCACGATAAGAGGAAAAGTTTATTTTAACATTAAACAAGGCGTCGAAGGGCCGTAAACTATTCAGGTAGGTACGACGTGCGGCTAAAGAATTGTTCAAGGCCAGATTTGTGTGTGTGCAACGGGCAAGCGACTCTGAATATTGAGAAAAACGTTTCATATGATAAGTCCCGTTTTGATTGTACTAAGGTAAAGCTTGTGAAGTTGCTTGCAAGCTTGACCTGAAGTAAAGAAATCCTTTTAAAATCATCGAATTACTTGAATGTTTTAAAGTCACTAACCGGCAATCGTACACAAGTACGCACACGACCGTGTCCGTAGGATGCCAACCTGTGAAGTTTCAACAGAGTTAGACGTAATAGATGATGTGTCCGAGGGTGAAGGAACCTCGAGAGATTAGGATTGCGCTTGTTGGTTATTTGGTCAATCCGCAGCCACAAGACGCAGTCGCAACTGCGTACGTTGTCGTTCAGGGCGTGATGAGCGGCTTGTGGTGTGGCTGAGACCTGGGTCTCGTTGGTGCAACTGGGCCACCAAAGTACAAGCAAATCATAATTTCAAAGTTGTTGAATTTTAAGTTGATTTAGACTATGTTGAACTTCACATGGTTTCTGATTATTGTGTCAAGATAGTTGGGTAGTGTTTACGATTTGTTTTTTTTATTTAAATCTTAAATGACTAACTAACAACCTAGTAAGTCAGCATAGACGAGTTAAGATGACGAAAGATTCCTCCTAGTAATGTGAGTTAAGAGTCGAATGTAGAGACGAATGTAGAGTCGAATGCAGAGTCGAATGCAGAGTCGAATGTAGAGACGAATGTAGAGTCGAATGTAGAGTCGAATGTAGAGTCGAATGTAGATTCGAATGTAAAGTCGAATGTAAAGTCGAATGTGGAGTCGAATGTAAAGTCGAATGGAGAGTACTGTTTAATTAAGTACTATAGGTTCACTTGCTGGTTAAGCGTTAGTTGTGTAATCGCTAGTTAAGCGGATTACGTTGAGCTTTCGCTAGTTAAGCGTTAGTGATTGAATCGCTGGTTAAGCGTGATAGGATGTGCTTTCGCTGGTAAAGCGTTAGTGAGCTAATATAGCTGGTTAAGCGTTATTATTATCACTGGTTAAGTGATAGGATTTGTAAGCTGGTTAAACGCTACAATATTAGGTACTGGTTAAGTACTTCAGTGAATTACACTACTGGATAAGTGGTGATGCATGGTTCTGGCTGAATCGTAAAAATTGGATGGGCGGACGCTCCATGTACAGTGCTGGTGTTCGACTGCATCAGGTTGGACTGGGAGACCCGGCATGATTGGGGAATGGCTGGGCAGATGACGATGTTGAGTGTTACAAATTTGAGTTTGATTCTGCTGCTGAATGTTTATAACGAAAGAGAGTAAATATTGCTTGAAAATTAAGAGTGATTGAGATGTGTTTGTTTTTGGTCGATAATTGCCATAAACTGAAAAAATCTTTCAATTCTAAGCGTGTTTAAAAATATGCAAACATATACTAGAGAAGATGCCAGCGGGTCACGTACCAGTCGATGTTGATAAGAATTTTAATGATGATGAGCAAGTTTGAGTTATGGTGGAAAATCGAGTAAGGGTTTCTATAGGCCCTATTGTGTTCGACCGAACCAGTAGTTGTAACGTATTCGTAGCCCGGTAGAAATCGGTGTCTCTTGTTTGTTGTCCGTGGGTGCGCGGTGAGCGTTCAACTCTGGCGGAGGTCGTGGTCTGGAGAGACCATAGTGTGTAGTCATGCGTGATGCACACGGGCGATCCATGTGATGGATGCGCAGGCAACGCGATTGTTGATCGGCTTGAGAGTCCGTGAGAACAATGCGATTGCTGGACGGCTGGAGTGCCGTGTGAGGGCAACGCGATTGCTGATCGGCTGGAGAGTCCGTGAGAGCATTGCGTTTGCTGGTCGGCTGGAGTGCCGTGTGAGGGCAACGCGATTGCTGATCGGCTGGAGAGTCCGTGAGAGCAATGCGTTTGCTGGTCGGCTATGGTGCCGTGTGTGGGCAACGCGATTACTGATCGGCTGGAGAGTCCGTGAGAATAATGCGTTTGCTGGTCGGCTGGAGTGCCGTGTGAGAGCAATATGATTGCTGGTCGGCTGGAGAGCCGTGGCGTTAGTGGTCTTACTCGAGGGTTTCTGTAAGCTTGGCAGTTTTTGTCACAGTAGAGTTTAAAAGGTTGAATCGAGCAATGGTACGTGGCCCAGGGTGTTGTATTTTGGATTATTTTTAATTTTACCGTTATGTGATGTTTGATTGAATTGAAGGGTTTTGGTTTAAATTTTACAAAGTTTGAAATTTCTTATTTTCAACAATTTTATGAATTTTGAGTTTGGGCAGGAGTGACCGAGTGGAACAAAGTACTCTTGTGGAAGTGTGTGGAAGCTTTTGTTCGCAGAGTCAAGATCACACGAGGACGTGTGAAAGCAGGATGGCCGTGTTGGCATCGAGTCGTATTCAGTACGCCAGCGCCATCTGGTGGCGCTTGATGGAGTCATTGGTTAGAGCGCGCGCGCGTCGGTCGCGTGAGTACGTCACTATTGAGTAGACAGCCGCGGGCGGCGCGGGCGCGTGAAACCGCAGAAACCATCGTGTGTTCTGAAATACTTACCTACCTACAGAGTTTGTGTGTCTATCTAGATCTACTGTGCTTAGGACTATTGATTGAGTGTATCGGTATACGAATCTAGTTTCTACATCCAACACTACCCATCGACGCCCACTGTTAACCAACGAATATTGCTAAAAATCCTCCCTTTGTCGACATACTTATATTAATTTTTTTTAAAAAAATTTAAAAAAAAATTTTTTTTCACTTTCAAAATGATTTTCCTAGAAAGTCCTTATAAAGTTCTACTTTTCAGATTTTTTTCATATTTTCTAAACTTATGGTTCAAAAGTTAGAGGGGGGGGGGACACATTGTTTTTTACTTTTAGAGCGATTATTTCCGAAATTATTGACATTATCAAAAAATGATTTCAGTAAACCCCTATTCATTTTTAAATACCTTTCCAACAATATATCACACGTTAGGGTTGAAATTTAAAAAAAATCACTTCCCACTTTACATTTAGGCGGGCTACCCTAATAATTTTTTTTTTCCAATTTTTATTTTACCACTTTGTCGGCGTGATTGATACACATATTGGTACCAAATTTCAGCTTTCTAGTGCTAACGGTCACAGAGATTAAGCGAGGACGGACAGACAGACATGGCGAAACTATAAGGGTTCCTTCCTTTGACTACGGAACCCTAAAAAGGGAGAAAAATTAAAACATCTACATTTCCAACCAAACTTTAATCAATTTTATTTTAATATTTTTCTTACATTGTTTACAAAGGTACAAAAGCAATCTCGCATTAAAAACTTCAACGGGCGGTGACCAAACAATATCACAGATTAAATTACAAAAATTATGCATTTTTCGGCAACATACTAATTTTGTTGTCTTATTTTTTCTTATGTTTTTAATTTTTTATTAAACTATTTTCTAATCTCGACAAATAAACATTTCTTTCGTTCTAACAAAATTGATGGAACCAGCTCAATGATCAGGAAACAGAAGCAAGCAATTTTCCTACTTCTTACAAGCTAAGTCTGTCACTCTTTCTTATGCAACAGTATCTTTGTAAGGTATCTCTAAACGCCCAGGTTTTTGCTGTTCATATTATATTCTTCGACACACACACAAATGACTCATGCACTGTCTAATCCAGAGTCTTAAACGCTGATCATCAAGAAAACTAGGGGTCCCATTAGAGTAATGAACCCAATTTTAGTGCTGAGCGACCCCGCACCTGGTGCAGGGTTGGTACCGTTTCCAGGGTTAGTACCGTTTCCAGTTCCGTTATTTAGCATTATGGGGTTAATTACTGAATCCTGGAAAAAAAACAATTAGGATCGTTGAGTTATTATATTACTTGAAACTAACAAATAATATTGATAGATCGATCGAATACTCTCTAAGATGTGCCTACACCCCAACGGCTCCCCCGTTGGTCTCGTGGTAGCAAGCGCGCCTGTGAGCGTGGGGTCCTGGTTCGATTCGCCGGTCGGGCAAAATGTGCTATTGGGTTTTTCAATTAAGGTGAAATCGCCAGGGTAATCGCGAAACTCAAATTTTCTTAGGTGTTTTTTTTGCCATTTGCAGGCAGTATTGGGTCATAAATGTTGATTAAAATATGATTACCTACCTGCAAATTGCAAAAACCTACGGAAATTTGAATTTAGCGGGCTACCTTGAGAAAGAGAATCAGCGTATTTTGATAACAAGGGTATCCCAACCAAGATTTCCCTTATTAATTAAAAGTTTTTTATCAATTATCCATAAATAGGTAGTTGATAACATACAAATTAATTTATGGTTTATCTAGTCCTATATCTGTTTTACACGTGATAACAGTCGCCATTTTATAAATCATTTTAGCGATATCTACCGATAAGTTGTCGGCCGTCTAGCATCGGTCATAATTTGGGTCATCTAGACTCTAGACCATACCTGGGAACTAACTAGGGGGTAGTTACGGAGATATTGGGGGTCGAAGTTCCAAATTTTTCACAGCTGTTTTTGTACACACTAGTTTTTCAGGTTATAACTTTACTCAAATTACCTCCATGACCCGTTTATTATTCAAAGTTTCCACTAGCACAATGTTTTAAGAGTGCCACATTGAGTTTCACCGTAAAATGTGATTTTTAACCCCAAAAAAAAAGTACTTAGTTTGATGTACATAATGCTTGGATGACGGCTGTGTGATGGGTTGATTTACACCAAAAAATTCGAAGACATGTGACATATACTACCAATCCGCACTGGGCCCACGTGGTTGATTATAGCCCATTCCCTCTGAAAGAGAGGAGGCCTGTGTCCCAGCAGTGGGAACATTAATAGGCTGTTGATGATGATACCCTACTCCTCATACTTATACTCGAATAGTGATAATAGGTGAGCTTACCGTTGATGCGTTAACAGCACTTGTATTTGCCGTTGCAACAATCCAGTTGGTAAAGCTGGCGACCCTTGCGGAGACCCCTGGGAAGTCGCGTTCAGCGCAACCGACACCCCATGACGTGACGCCCACGATGATCCCATTGTAGATCAGCGGGCCCCCGGAGTCACCCTGACACGCGTCCTTGCCTGAAACATATGACAAAAGTTACATTACTGTAGATACTCTGCCTTTATGTGATAAACTTAGAAGCCGTCCCCACTGCTGGGACACACACAAGCCTCCCATGGGTTGTAATCTACCTTGACGATCTTACAGCAGTTGTGATAACATAATTTACACTTTAGGAAGCCTGCTTGGATTCGAACCTTTAGCATTAAACTGCGAGAAACTAGTGTGGTCTTAACCACAATAATTTCTTGAGTTGATACAAGTTCGCGTTACAACTGTCGCCAGCATCTTTCCTGCCCATCTTTCTGTTACTTATGGTCGGCGTAACACGGTTTTTTTCTTAATTATCCTCTATCAATATTCACCATTTCCTCCTTTATCGGTTACAACCGGTACTTAATTAATAATTATTAATATACAAGTGTTATCTTTAACTAACAGGTACCTAACACTTTAAGTAATTTCATTATCAATCAGACATGATTTACGTTTTAGTCAGAGTAACAATAGCACTTGAAATTCAATCATTTCCTTATCACATTACAATAAGTACCGCCTCGGAAATTACGGCTTGCGACCGCAAGACCAACGACGCAGTACCTAATACACTCTGCATATTCGATTTTGCCGCCTTTCTGTGCGGATTCATGAATCTAACGAAACCCCTAGCAATTAAGACAGAACCCATATCATATCATAAAGTACTAACCTCCAACATCCAGGATCCCTGCGCAGATCATATTGTCGGTAACCGGGTAAGGGTCTCCGGTCGCGAGCTGCAGCCTCATGTAGCGAGCCTGGCAGGTAGTCTGGTTAATCTTCCGTATCGTCACCTCGTTCAGCACTGATGATGCAGTTGAGCCTTCTGCCGTCTGCCGAGGAAGACATGGTTTTTCATGATGACATAATAATCTTAGTGTCAAAAATGTGATTTACCGTTGTGTGACTTGCCCACAATCATTCAATCATTTTGCTCCAAAAGCATAACAACTTAGCTAATCTGCCACTGCCGAGACACAAGACTCAAGCTCAAAGCATTTATTTCAATTAGACCAGTACCTATACGCACTTTTAAAAATCAGAAAAACAAATAAAACGAAGCTACAGTCCTAAGGCATAATAACTTGGTGTAGTTGCCTATTCCAAAAGCGTAGATCTCTATGAGAAGAATGGGCAAGAAACTCCATGGACACTTTTAAATAAGTATATTTGTTCGATCCTTGTCTAGTTTAAGGTAGTTTTTAAGCTCCATTAATTTTATGCCTTCTACCCTCACTTCTGGTGAAGTGACGGCGATGAGCAGCCACCTTAGTGCTGCGTCCATTCGACGTTCGACTACCGAAAAGGACACAGGTTCGCGTTGCCGTGCACGCCGATGTGCTGATTACCACATTGTAAACCTGACTTTTCGTCTACTATTGTGAATTATAGTGCCTTCTGATCGTACCAGAACAATCCTAGACAATAATTTATGTGTGCCTACAATTGGGATCCCGAAAGACTTTCTAGAAGCTCATAGTGACATCACATCCAACCACGTGGCAGCGAGCTGCATCAGCAAGCTTGATCCAAGCCAGGACAAGGGTGAAGCAAAAGGTTAGTGGAGTCAAATTGCCTGTTATAATCAAGGATCTGAATGTTAGTCAGTTTACACCAGAATTATTAATTATTAGGTATCTCTAAACACTTCAATGTTTCTCATACAGTCCACAAATCAAAACTAAAGGCCCAAGTGCCACAATATTGTTACAAAATCTTTTTAAATCATTCTTGTGACTGTTCTCTATAATAGAAGGAATTTTAAATGTAGAATGGTTATATGATCCACCTTTTTTTTTTTTAATGTTGTGAAATCATCAAATGACTCCTCCCGCTCTGCCGGTTTCTACTGCCTAAAAACCACCCGTGTTCCTTCTTAGCCCCTTGTGTCGAGGCCGCGGTATCTCTTTCGAACAACCCGCAGCCCCGACGGGCTTATGATCCAACCTGCGTCACATTTCTGAAAGGATTGTGTTTAAACGCCTACCAGAAAAGAACCTATTTTACTTCCAAAAAAATTCGAAATGCCGGCCAAAATGGATTAATGCTCACCAAATTGTGTTTCCTAAAGTATTGTAGGAATGAACCTATTTTCCTTTTTATTCTATACCATAAAGATTTATAAACGCCTTTAAAGTTAACTGCATACCAAATATTTTATATTATCACTAAATACATGTCACCAATATTGTATTTCACGACTTTCAATTTATCTCCATGACGCGCGCTCGCTACGCTCGCATATTAAATAACACTAATATCTTCTGTCCCCGAAGTGCCGGGCCTCCGCCGGCCTCCTTCGTCGGCCTACGGCCCGGTGCCAATGCCGCCCATAAAGGATACTGTCGCGAGACGGTCGTATTATAATTTTGGTTAATTGATTTGGTGAGCATTAATCCATTTTGGTAGGCAAAAAGAATATAAATACAACACATACAATTATGCTGATGAGTGTCTAATTATTTTGGAACTTAAAACGTTTTTCTTTAGGCACCTCGGTATAGGGTGGGTTTATTTTATTTGAACTTAAAATATTTTATTTGGTACTTTACTGTACTTTAGTCTAGGGTCTAAAAATATTTTTTGGTGAGCATTTAAATTGTAGCCTTTCTGAAATATAAGCCATCAAAGTTATGCTACTGGCGAAGATAGTAAGTAAGAGATATCACGGGCAACACAAAAGGGTAAGAAGGAACATGGGTGGGTATTAGTCAGTACAAGTATGACACCCTTCCGCCCATTCGACCGAGCCGACCCATCGGTAAATAAAAATCCAAGAGCTTCAGTTGATACTCACGCTAGTCAGACCCCATCCAACAGCGATTACTGCAGCGTTATCAGGCACCACACCACCCTGGTTAGGAATGCTCGCCAGTCGAGCTAACCCACTGGTCAGATTGACGACGGTGCTCAGGAACACCACCGCTATGTCGTTGTCCCGGATGGGAGTGTTGTATGACTCGTGGACTCTTATTGATGATACCTGGTGTGTTGTACCGCCTGTGGAAAAATTGGTCAAGTTTATCATTTGATTTTCAAAATTTTGTTTAGTATTACGGGCACACATCACCATACTCACATTCTCCTGCCCTTATCCCAATTTATTTGGGGTCGGCGCAACATGTCTTCTTCTTCCATACTTCCCTATTTCTCGTCATCTCAGCAGTCAACTCCTTTCTAGCCATATCATCCTTCACACAGTCCATCGGAACCATCTTTTCTTAAGAGTAGAGGAAGACCTTAAATTCCTTCCTCTACTCCTTCCTAAAGCCATTGCTTTATATATATTTTAGTTTCTTTTCGCACACATAAATTGCAAAGTTTCAGCGAAACATTGTAAAGTTATTGCAGCTTACGAACATTCAAAATCATCATTCTTATGCCTTTATCTCAATTTATTTAAGATCGGCCTGACTGCTTCTTCCATACTTCGTACTCCATTCCCTATTACTCTTCATCTCCGTTCATCCATCTTTGTTTTAGTCCCACCCAAAACTTCGTGAAGCCTTCGTGACATGTGAGCTACTTACCAGAATACAGAAGAGTTGCGCCCGCACGAACGGTGTAAAACCTTGCGTTGATAAGAATGCCCCTGCAAAGAATGAGATTTATTTAGTGTGTAGTTTACATTTTGTCAATAGATGATGATGAGATGACACACCACATGATTATACATACACGCTTCCTTATATGTAGAATATGTAGATAAACGATTTATTTGGTAAAATGATGTGTGTTTAAAATCATGGAGATTGGATTGAGAGCATTCTTGAATTGTTGTTAAATAAACAGAATTCAAAAATTTACAAAACTGTTACGCTGGATTTACACTCTCGCCTCGTGGCTCGTCTCGCACCTCGCCTCGTGGCTCGTCTCGCACCTCGCCTCGCAGCTCGTTACTCGCGCGAGAGTGTAAATGAGCTACAGGCTAACGTTAGCTAACGCATACGAACCGCCCCCGACGCGAGCGCTGCGAGTGACGAGACGAGTTGCGAGGCGAGTCACAAACACACCGTTCACACACTCGACTCGTGCCTCGCCTCGCGGCTCGTCTCGTCACTCGCGCGAGAGTGTAAACCCAGCATTAGCCACATACTTTCGGTGATTTCAGCGGGCAATCTTGAGAAGTTATTAAATGTAACTGCCTGCTATATGCCACGAGAATGGGCGGAGGCTTCTCGTCGTGTCTTTCAGCTCAACCCTGAGTCAATGTTGATTAAGTCGTTTGTGTTCTTATCTTCTACGGAAGTAACTTTCTTTACTTAATGACTACATATTTCGTACCGTAGGTGTTGAAGGCAGGATAAAGTCTTAAAGTACAGCAAAACTTACTCGTCAACGAAGCAATGTGCTGCAGACAGGACGTGAGTTGGCGTCAGCAGGGAACCTCCACAAATGAACTGTAATGTGTACAGCACCTGCACACAGAAAATACGGTTAATTAGGAACTAATACTATTACTATTATGATGCGAGATGCTGCAACACCCACCGGGAGGGGACGCCCTAGAAAGAAAGGTCGCGTAGTACTCGCAGCCGGCGAGGAAAAGGAATATGCAGGGGCGTAGCTACTGCCGTACCTGCCTTATCAATTATACGGGTCCTCCGGGCCACGGGGGCCCCCGACGTGCGTAAGCAAAAATTTTTTTTATTTTTTTATTTTAGAATTGACAAAAGTAAAAAAAAAACGATTTATCTCTCGCGTAAAGCTTGCGTTCTAAAGTCATCATCATAAATGATTTAGTTCGCCGAAATCAGTTAGTGATCAGTTTGCCGAAAGTAAGATAAGGAGAGTGTTTATTGAATTTGAATTGTTTGTAAACATTATGGAAAAAGTGACAGATAGAAAATTATGATGAACAAATATTTCTTTTAATTTTGTGCAATTTTTTTTTTTACTTTTGTGAAAAATATTTACCCTTTTTAAAGGCCCCCAAACAAATTTGTATACGGGGACCCGCCAAGGCTCGCTACGCCACTGGGAGAATGTAAGGATCGTAGCAACTGGCGTTCTGTGTTTTCTGCCTACTCACATGGCAAAAAAAATCTAGCTCTATTTAGCTCTTCTTCGAGGATCTTACCTGCACTGTGAAAGGGTACTGCTGTATGGTGGTAGCTGTTCCACCGATGATGCGATTGTCTGTTGTCGACACCGGCATGTCCACTGTTTGAACACGGTACACTCCCGCATTGCCTGAAAAATAACAACGACTTTCTTTATCTCCTTCATCGTGTAGTTCTAGTGCCTAGCCTGCCGGCTTAGCATGACGTGTTCTTAGCATGACTACCGAAGAAACTGGTTTTGTCGACGGAAGAATCGACAAAATGACAGATTGTAGCAAGGTTTCATGTCAAATTGTATGGAAAAATCTTTGTCTATTCTTGGTAGAATAGAGATAGAATCGCCATGCTACGGGGGCTGGTGTCAGAGTTCTTATACCATCCCTGGGCCTCTGACTTGGCTTCACATGCTGACGAGAAATATCACTCGGGCATGCTGGTGTTCCTTCGATGTTTTTCTTCATTCTTCTTCATTAAGAGGTGCGTGTCTTGGGTTCGAACTAGAGACCTACATATTCCATATAGAAAGACGGATGCTACTACTTAGTCTTTTTCTTCTTTTCGTGTCGATTATATACATACTTCCATGTTATACGGTTTGGGCCCAGTAGGTAGCGACGTTTATCGCAGCGGTAGAGGCGCTGTTCAGGTCGCCAAGGGTGCATGTATAAGGACATCTGGCACATTCCAGCAGGTGAGGCATTGTTTGGTCCGGAGCGCCGCACTCGCACTCGGGGTGGGAGGAACCAATGATGCCCCACTTTGCCAGATTATGTTTGCAGCGGTCCACTTGGGTGCGCAATCTATTTAGGGCTTTCCAGATGGGCCACTGCAGTTCACTGGCGGGACCTAGGATTTTACCCGAAATAGGGCGGTCCCAAATTGAAGGGGAATATATTTTTAGTTGGTTTGAAGATTTGATGTCGGTAATTCGGTATCAGTGCTTTCTTATTAATGGAATACGATTTTTATTTTATTTTGTACCGTGTGAATCCATTCAAATGGTGTTTTTTATTTTTGGTTCAGTTCAGAATGTTCAGATACAGGATTTCCAAACTTAGTACATTGCTCAGTTTGACACAACCGCTTCATGTAAAATATTGGCATTCAGCTGCATCCGGTTCATGCTTTGGAAAAGGCTAGAAAGATGGTAATGATGGTCAGTTTGAATCTATCGAAATAAACCCGCACTGGTCCCGTGTGGTGGATTATATCTAGTTCCTAAAGAGGTGAGGCCTGTGTCCCATCAGTGGGAACTCTATAGGTACCTACGCTTACCACGCTTGCTTTGGAAAGTTAGAAGTACTTAGATACATGCATGACTCATCTAGGTATTTCCCAATGAATGTGAGTGGTGACAACAAAAAGTGCCGTTTCCCATGATTCAGAGTTTGAAAGCTAAAAGGTTTTTATATGAAGTCAGAGTACTTAAGCGTTCCAATTATCAACTGTTATCAACATTATATTTTTTCGCATAAAACAAAGTTATCTTATCTAAGTGGCTAAATTAAGCATTATTTAGGGCAGGGCAAGCTGGAAAGTAGAGTTTGTGAAAATATCGATAATCGATCTTATTCTATAGGTCTTATCTTTAAAATTAGGATATGTAGGTATCTTTAAAATTGAACGAAAATTTCATCACTCATAAAACGTGACGTAAAATCAAATATTTTTAAAAGAGTAACCATGTAGTTTCTTGCTGATTCTTCTCCATAAGAAACAATCGAACCGAATCGTGTAACTTTCTTTTAACGTTTTGTCAGTGCCCTTGTAGGCCTATGTATGTGGCTATGTGATATAGAATATTTGATTTTGTTGTGAAATTAGATTACGTTAATTTAAAAATAATGCACTTTCCATGACCTATTTTTATAGGTACTTGATGATTAATTTCAATTTTAGCACTTCCAAGTTCAATTTTCAAATGTTTATATAAACACTTGAATACTACATTTTCTGTTACATACCTATCATTTAATTCACCATGCATAATAATAACCATCGAAATACAACACAAATTCACTGGCAACAAAAGAAAATAAAAAAAGACAAATGACTTACAGCTTGCAACTGCGATAAATAATAGCAAAACACCCCACATGTCTGTTTGTTTGTCCAACACTGTATGAGTTGCCCTAGATGTCGATTCGATAGGTACCTTATCATTTATCATATTGATAAAATATTTTATCGGAAGCATTCCTGCGAAAAATCTTAGGACACTTATAGACAGGCAACAAATGTTACTCACGTGTTGAAGAGAGTTATAAAATTTAGTCACCTACGGCCTTATTAATAAAAAAAAGTTAAGCCTGCTTAAACTTACGCTTAGTTTATCTCGCATGCCGTCTCACTTCAAAAATATTCAAAAGAAAGGGACGGCATGCGAGATAAACCAAGCGTAAGTTTAAGCAGGCTTAACTTTTTTTTATTAATAAGGGGGCTAAGGTCTATTTCGACTTTACCCGTGTGGAGTTCGGGAGTTATCTTACAGGCACTCAATATTCCAAGCCTTTTCAGCCCGACATCACCCTCGTGTGGGTATAGATAGACCCCTTGTTTGTTTCTGCACATCTCCACGTACGCGCATACCTGCTACCGCATCAGTATAAGAAGAATCCTCTGTCATATCCTTATTGCCATTATTTCATTCTATCTGCCCTGCTGCTGCTGCTAAGCAGAACTGTAGGTACTGGTAAAGGTATTGAAACTGTATCAGTTAGGCAGACTTATAACTGCTGTACTCAGACTTTTGGGACTATCTAAGATCTACAAATGATATCCGGGACTAACTGCTTAACATGTAGGTAATGAGTGGTCACCAAGCCACGGACTAACCTAGGAAAAGCGCCGCTTAACCGAAAGATCGACCCGAGTGGCTGTTATTATTTAGCCAAGATTTCCACATAGGTAGGTACCTTTTGCCTGAAAAGTTGCGTCCATATCGCTGATCGTTGAATCCTCGGCAGCACCAGTCGCCATCTTCACCGATTCCTTGTAGCTCGTCTGCTAGCACCTTCATGTCATTCGGCACTTTCCTGATGATTTGGTTTCGTAGTACAATCTATAAGGGCAACTCAAGAGCTTCCTTTAATTACACACTTAATTGTTATAGAAAATAGAACACGAGGCGAACAAAGATTTTCCCACTGATTCATTGATAGCAATGTTTAGTACCTAGTGACTTGTTACAATGCTTTGAAACCAGCAGTAGCTCATACGGGATATACTGGGCTAATAATACTGGCTGGGACAAGCCCGCCATACTATTCCCAAACCACTGCAACTCCTGAAAGCCAGAATCAACAGTGGGCATTGATATAATAAAACCCTAGATGCACAGTCTCGAACAAAACAAACAGTCGAAGCTGTCGCCAAACACTCACCAATACTCGCACTATTATCGTTACACTTTAAACATATTTTTTTGCAAATTCAACCTTACGCAGATTCCTTAAAGTTGTTTTTACAATGCAGTTATAAAAAGCAATATAAAAAGCATTTTGTACGACCGTGCAGAGACGCGAGCGACGCGAGACTATTTGAAATGAGTTCATTGTGAACTCATTTTAAGCGGACGGTTTTGAGACGCGGAGTGTGTATCTTGGGTTTTATTATATCAATGACAGTGGGATCACCAGAAAACCACCGAGACAATGAAGCTCTAAGAAGTCCCAGAGGAACAATTTAACGACATTGATGAGAAAAAAATAGCGGAGGAGCAGGAAAATGACTGGCTAATAGACATTGGTGGAACATAAAGACAAATGATTGCGACAGTTTTAACAAAACCATTATAAGCTGGCCTCATACTCGTGAAACTCCGGTTTGCCCAGCTCAAGGTGAAAGTGTTACCCTTGACGTGCGGGCTACTGTACTACCTACATTAATTAACAGGTAAAATGGTAATAAATAAAAATATTTTATTATCAGATATTCATGCCCATAGGGTGTTAGTATTACATCTTACTTATGTTAAAACTAGTACTTATGTTAGTAACATGCATAGTACACTAAAAAAGCAACAAAAAAATCACAATTAAAATTAAGTAATATCACGGTAAAAGTAAACAAAATTTAACTTAGCTAAAGATTGTTGGTCTTAAGATTATTTCATACACGAAATAAGATAAAAATACTAATCTTTTTATCGGAATCAATTAACGCTTCTGCTTCTAGATAATGTATTTTTGTTTACTTTTTCCTGTAAGAGTAACAGGTACCTCTAAGTATTGTCTTCTTCTTCTTAACGTATCGACGGCAATCTAAACTGTGTCACGGTAATATTATCATACAGTAGTTTGACTTCATACAAACGGACGAAGCGCGAGCTATGCCTACGCGCCTCGATTAAGGGATGCGCCAGGGATGCAGACAGTCGCGACTGTGCCGCAGTGACGAGCGGACGGTGTGTTGTTTTTTAACAATAAATGCGCGATGTTTTCTCTAAAAATAAGACAAGTACATATTTAATATGACGAGTAGCATATATTGTGTTGTTTTTGGTTTTATGAATTCGTTAATAACGTATCCAGAGATAACTTTTTTTTAATTACCTGGAAACTTTGAAAGATAAGACTATAAAATAATTTCGTGGAATATTATTATTATTATAATGTGTGTCTTTTTAATGGATAAGTCTTCTTTCTATGTCCCGAAAAAAAAACATGGTTTTATAATTAAATCTATCATTCAAAAAACAACACGCATGTTTATTGAACACTTTCTATTCAATTCACAAAGTATTTTATTTGTTTTTATTTTAAAACTAAATGGAAACACAAACTAGGGACATGTAATTAAAATACTGGAGGCGGGCAGCCCTTACGCATGTTTACGTACCGCGCGGCTGTAGGCATTTATTTCAAGGACACGGCCGAGTCACACTACTGTACATATTTATACTGTGACTGTGTCCTCCCAGAATTGAGCTACTGATAGTATCAGTTCCTGTAGTGAGCAACAAACAGGACACGCAGGACACGATATTAAGTGCCCCATTGTTTGAGGAACAGCACCACATTTACACTCCAGTGCAGAGCCATTTATAAATCTCACCTCAGCAGATATTCGTACAGCAGGTCGCACTTTTGTGGTAACGCTCTGACCTTGCGCTATAATAATAGTCCCTCCTGACCGTTTTCGGTCACGGCGGCCAATCTTAGTGGAGATTAGCCCGATGCGCGGGAGATATTATAGTGCACAAGTGTGTGCGCAGGCACAAGTGCACTCTCTGTTCCCTTTTCTCTCATAGTCCGATGGGACGGCAATCCGACACGACCGGAGAGAGATCAGGCGCAGGACCAACGGCTTAACGTGCTTTCCGAGGCACGGGGGTACTATACCGCCAACTTCCAAACTCCGGCCTACTACTGGGAAATTTCTAATGAAAAACCCAATAGCACTTTTTGTCCGACCCGGGAATCGAACCCAGGACCTCATGCACAGCAGTCGCGCTTGCGACCACTAGACCAGACGAGGCCTTGCGCTATACTAGCGTAAGGAAGTCGGAAGGGTTAGGCAGAGGTCGGTCTCTAATAGAACCGCGATCCGGAAGACGTTGCGTTGCGCGGCCTCCCATTTGGTGGACCCAACAACAATGTGAATATGCCCGACCAAACCGAGCCCCGGACCTCATAGGTACTCAGCAGTCGCGATTTTGACCACAAGACCAACGAGACAGTAAAATAAATAATTCTCTATCTAGACTTCACTGGAGTTTAATGTTTGATTGGGTCGATATCTTGACATACACATTGAACACCACATTTAATAGCCCCCTAACACGTATGGCAAGGCAATATAATGAACGATCTAAACGGATTGATTACCCCATTGATATTTTCTCCATGAGTTTTGCTTCATACAGACGTTCCGTACTTAAACCATGTGATGAGTTTATGTCTAAATTGGTTTGGTTTGTTTTTGAAGTGATCTAGATTAAGCCCTACTAGGCACACCTTTTATTGTTGTCTCTAATGTTCATGTATGAATGTCATGCATACCTGTTATTTGCATGATTGCTAAAATGTCAGTTTTTGTTGTTATCTAATTTGAATTGTAAGTGATTGTGCTGTTGGTGTGCTTATTATAAATAAATAATAGTGTTTTAGCAGTTATAGAAACGTTTTCATATTGATGAACTTCGATCAAGATGATAAAGATTTTTTTAACACGTTTTGAATAAGTGTACCTATCCGAGGAATTCGTCATCGCGTGGCTTGTCTCCTACCAGTCGCATCCGGCTTTTATCTTCAAATAATTGTTCAGTAACATGGCAATCCGAAATTGATATTTGTGACGACGCTCTCCCCCAAACAAACACTAATGGCCCATTGTGTTAATTTGTATTATGAATAAGAGAAGTCCCGTGTCAGTTTCCCACCAATGGGAATATCAAAGGCTGGTGACTTGTGTCTGTTTCCCAACAATGGGAATATGAAAGGCGGATCTGTGTCCATTTCCCAGCAATGGGAATATTAAACGTTAATTGTTGTTTTTAACTCCCAAATAAACACGAGTGGGCCCATTGTGTTCTTGCCGAACAACTGTCTGCAAGTTTATTTATGCTGTGTGATCTTCAAAATTACTTCCTGTCAAAATGCCTTACCCTACCAATGGTTGCTGTATCTTTAGACAAAAGCAGTATTATGCACTTCCGTTGCTTTCAACTATGATGCCAGCTCTTTATTAGGCACAAGGAATTTCGTCTTCATCCCCAGTCATTTTCGTCTTTTATACAAGTGTGATAAATAATCCGTGTTTAAATATGGCAATGTGCAGCCGTATCATAAAGAAAAAGTTTGGTACATAATATCACGCCTATAATACCCGAAAAGTTAGGTAGAAATGTACCTGAAAGTTCAACCAAATTTCGTCAGCAATGCTCCGTAGCTAGCGGGAATCGAACCTAGGACCTCATGCTCAGCATTCGCGATTGCAACCACTAGAGCTACTAGACCAATGAGATACTGTGAAAAAGTTTGCTATTTTTGTATAAATCCAGCAATGATCCACAATGTGGATCATTTCCTCCCACAGAAAGGACACCTGCGCCAAAATTATCGATTGATTATGTTACGCGGAGATCTCTGGTTGAATAAAAAAAAATACAAAAAAACTTTGTGCCGTAACTTTATTCTTCATAAAAACAAAAAACACGTTATTGCAGGCATCACAACGGATCGAATCGATCGCAAGTTCTTACATAATATATACTACGTTAATATGTAATGTAAATACAACATTATTTTCTACTATTTGCTTCTTTGACAAATCAATTAACACAGTGCAGGCGAAAAGCAGAAGTTTTTTTGAAAAATATTAAATATTACGTCATATATTTTTACTGGATATTTTGTAAATGAATTCTGGAGGTATTCTGTGAAAAAGGTAAAAGAAAACTTAACAAACTTCTGATTTTCGCTAACATAGTTTTGAAAGATTCAAAAATACAGATCTAAATACAATGGAATATAGTATATGTAATAAATAATATAAAAATACACAGGGAATGTATTATGTGCAATAAATACAGTATATAAAAACATTTTGTTAATAGATAATTTAAAAATATAGATTCTCTAGAGAAATTGAACTAACTACGTAGAGTTGGTCAAGAGTTTATAAGATTCGAGTTAAATCCGACAGTGAAACAGGAAAACGTGTTTTATCACGATTTGAGGGTAGTCAGATATAATGAAAGAGTTTTCTAGAATTCACTATGAATGAATCTACTTGAGTTTTTATTTTAAATATTTACTGGACAATATTTTTAATTATTCGCTACTTTGTTTAATGTTTTTAGTTGAATTAATGCTAATATTTCTTTTAATTTAACAGCACTCCTCAATTCTTAAATATATATTTTTTTCTCAATTTATCATTTTATTGACATTACTACATAAATACTCTTTTTTTTTCAACAAATATTATTTTTGTAATCCTAATCACTGTGGCCAAGAAACCAATGGAAAATAGAAAATTAAAGTGTTTAAAAAACAAGGAATGTTAGATAAACGAATGTTAAAGTTTGTAATTAGTTAAACAGATAAAATAAAATTTTAAGTACAAAACTATAGAAATAACAAAAACATGTACCTACTATAAAAGTATTTTGTAAAATTAGCGACTTTCGTAATAATGGTTTATTACGATCGTTAAAAAAATATACAAAAATCACTAATACACAGTTAGAGAAACTAATTGTAAAGAAATCCGACACCCTATCTCAATTTACCGAGTAAAGGTTGTATTATTTTTGGCGCCAGGTTAGTCCACGAAATACAAATTTTCATACGTATGTTTTGCAATTTGCCAGTAAGTGTCTGTTTGTTGAATCAAATATGATTCGCGAATGTATTTACAGACAACATAATCATTAAAATCATTAATATAACCCTCTAAGTTCATTCATTATATTCATTAACCCATTTATAACGACCGATCGTTATAAAGATCAAAAAAAAAAGTGAGGAATCCCTCAATTTTTTACCACATGTATCAAGGTAACAATACTAAAAATTCACTGGAATTCGAGCTAAAAAAGTTTCAGTAACAACTGGGTTAAGGACGCATTCCCGATTGATAAGTCAAATCATTAAAATGTACCGAAGCACTTCGGTACATTTATTGAGAAACTGGACATATCTAAAATTATATTTATAGTTAAGAATTGTACCTTGCACATCTATCTACAATAAGCAGCAAAAACATTTTAAAAATACAAAGCATTGTATTTAATAAACATACTTTTGTTTAAAAAAGTAATGATTTGACTTATCAATCGGGAATGCGTCCTTAAGAGCGTATGGTACCTCAAACGCGAGTTTTATAATACGTAAAAGTATATGATTCACTGCAGTAATCAACATCAGAAAAATATATGATATTCTTCAGGATATATGCTAGTGCCATAGTGTTGTGAAAACATAATACAACTAACTTTGCTCGATAGAAAAAAATCGCGAAGATACCTCTAAAAATTTCTTTTAACGAGTAAAAACCATACTAAAATACATGTCATCGTTCTGATTTTTTTGCCAAATAATTCTACAAGCAACAAACTAAGGTCATAGTGTTTTACTTTTTTAGTCCAATCAATAGTTTTTTTGTAAATCGCAAAATACCACTAATTTCGCACTATTCGGCCGCAGCGAAAGACGTAACAACCGCTTTGTAGTGCAAGCTGATTAGAACTTTATTCTAACAGTATTACAAGCGAAGTTTGAACCACCACAAATAGGGTTGCTAATCTGAGGTAGCATACGCTCTTAATAGATTACTATTAAATGGCTTTTTCATGCAATACTCTTCAAGAACATAGAGGGTTGTATGCGAATCATATTCAACATAAAACCTGACACTGTTCTGCAAATTGCAATAAACGTAAGAAAACTAGGATTTCGTAGGCTACCCTGACATTGTCACCTAAAAGATTCAACTATCAAAGAATAACAGTTAGTTTGTTTATACGGACTATTTAAGTAGGGAGTCAAGTTACTTAATAATAATTAGTTTTCCTAACCTTACAAAAGGTTTAACATTCTCTAAATATTTGGTATAGAATATATCTACACTACACAGTACATCTTATATATTCCATATTATCAAAAAACATAGTTATATATTTGTCATCTCACTATGGACCATATGGCACGGCGTGTTTTGTATAAAAAAACTCCAGTCAACATAAAAATACTTACGTTGTTCTTAAAATGCAATCGAATATACTATAATATAGTGAAAAACATGATTTAAAAACTTATATTTATGCATGTATGAAGTTTAACGTTTTCAGATATCTGAATTTCATGATAAAATATTTGTAATAATTAAAACTATTTTTTCAAGACGATTTAAACAGTTTAAACTTAACAATACATACACCAATAACATAAGTTATATTCACATAACTTTAGAAATTTAACTTAAGTAGATATAGATTTTCCAAAAGGATTAATTAATTTAAGAAATTCGAACGATTTTTTAATACCTTTCCTTTTTAACCCTTTACGGTATTTCGACAGTTCATAGTATTTTTCGGTAGAATGTAATCCCACCATAAGTGGAAGCGAGACGACACATTAGAAGCTATCTCTTTCTCGCATGGACTTTTGCTGAAACCTTTTACATACTCTTACAAAAATGGCGATTATAAGAGATTTTTCTTCTCATATTTTTTTAAAGTCCACTACTTCACGAGTTTTTTCACGTTGAGATTTTATATCCAAAACGATTTTCTATATAAATCAGTGTCATTTGTCATTCATATATAACAACCTTCGTTTACACGTCGGATTATATATATATATGTATATATAAAACAAATATTACAATATATTTGAGGGAGACTTAATACTGATGCGGAATTTAATTCGTTTAGATTTTGGCATATTGGTTGAGCATTTATTTATTTCTATAATTTATTTATTTATTCTTAAAACAACAACATTTTCGTTTAAATAAATCTACAGTCAAAGTGTATTAATTTCTCGAGCTAAAATATTTTTACAAATATTTAAAGTACGACAAAAAAATTCAGAAGAGACAAATGTGCCGATGTTTTTTTTTGTTTACCGTTTCAAAAATTCCAAGACTTATAATAAATAAATAGGATCAGTATTAAGCCTCCCTATTACTAAATCTAGACTTTCGAAGACTTAACCTAGACATAATATAACAAACGCTATCACCTTTAAACTTACACTAGACAAACGAAACATTTTCAACCACACAACGTCTCTAAATAGATAATATTCAGATCTTTTTCAAGATTATACTTTGTATGAAGCCTTTGGAACAAAAGACAACCGAAATCTTTCTTTTTTAATAGAAAAATGCAATCTTTCTTTGCCTTTTCTTATTATATGTGATTTGCAATCTTTTAGACGGTGATACTGGTGACCAGAAATGATCATCAAATGAGCTGATGATATATTTATGTCACCGTCGCCCATTTAAGTAATGCCAGTAGCATTAATTTTAAGTTTTAATTAGCACTTAATCACCCTAGAGTTGTAAATGCTACAGTCTCTTGTTGTCATACATACCCTTTCAACACTATACAATTTACTTTTCATAGTTTTATTATACGTTTATACAGGGTCAAACTTTACAGACGAAGCTTCCCTACTTAATGAAAACCTAGGAAAACTACACCATGACCTTATGTTTTTCACTCTAAAGACTTCATACCTTCTTTACAAATAAAATTTGATAAACTAACTATAGTATAGGTAACATGTTTGAGCTGTATTGCACGTCCAAACTTCTAAATTGGGGGAGAGATATATTTCTATAGTCTAATTAAAATAAGAAAAGTGTAGAAAATAGAGATTAAATGATTCCTTCTCGCTGCGTTAATTACTTTTAGTAATTCGGCTTGAGAATTAGGAAAACATATAATTATTATAATAGAAACAATAACAATGCATTAGGTTTTTAACAGATTTTTCTATTCGAGCATTCATTATTATATTTTATTTTGTATTGAGTTTGCGATTGTAGCATTTCTAAATAAATAGAATTTATACTTAAACTGAAAATGAATTGCACAGAAATAGATGAAGCGTTAATGTTTTTAGAAATATTTAACGCCTTTTAAAACAATGAAATATATAACATATGTATAATAATATCTAATTACATATAAATAAACAATGATAAGATTAACAGTAAATACATTGAAATATAAGAGAAGTGATAGAAAAGCAACCTTATTATTGCTATATAAAAACGTTTTTCAATATAGAAAGGGTTAAAACAATCTCCCCCTTAAAAACTAGTCTATCTAAGAACAAAACAATATTTTTGTTCAGATTTCACTAAAGAAATATAATAATTTTGAAGACACATCCGATTTTATTGAGAAACTCAGGCGTAGCTAGGGTAATAAAGTCATAGTCTTTATGTTGTGGGTCTTAGATTTGAAAACATCTACTTACTTAAAAAATAAAATGAAAACTAATGATATTCATATTAGAGTTTTGCTAAGAAATTTAATTTGAACTTCTATATTATTTCATGTAGGTATCGTTTAGCTGGCAACTACAAACACAAAATTCTTAAAAATAATTTATTTACCATGACTTTATATTGTAAGTTCAGAAAGTCGATTATCGACGTCGATTTAGTATTATTTAAGGCCAATACTAAGATATTTAAAAATCTACATAACAGTATTAATTTACCCGTTGTTGCACTGACTACGAACTACTATACTACTTGGAAATTATTAAAAAGGCGAGATTTATAGCTGTAAATAATTTGTATTATGAATAAGAGAAGTCCCGTGTCAGTTTCCCACCAATGGGAATATCAAAGGCTGGTGACTTGTGTCTGTTTCCCAACAATGGGAATATGAAAGGCTGATCTGTGTCCATTTCCCAACAATGGGAATATTAAACGTCAATTGTTGTTTTTAACTCCCAAATATTACCCATTTTTTGGCGCAGCTAGGTAAACCGATAATTTAGTCTTCAATTTAAAATCAAAGTAATTGACAAAACAAACAATTACCCTGCTTTTGAGCTCCGCCGTTGTCGGGTGAAATGTTAGCGGGCATCGAATCCGTTAGCCTATTCTAACTAGTCAAACATCATAACAAGATATGTTTCAACTACTTCTATTCACTTTAGTCACACGCCTTTAGCCTTTAGCATTTTACTAGATATGTAGATAAAGAAATAATACTCCGTTTAAAAATGATACTAGTACACACGGCTACACATCAAGCTATAGATTTCCTATATGAGCTGGTCTCGCATTGTATAGGATTTCCGTACAGTGCGAAATCAGCGTAAACTGGAAATGTATAGCTTGATGTGTAGCCGTGTGTACTATTTAAAGCGACTATTTGCCGAAGAATTCACGACAGAGGCGTGTTATGTTTTTTACGCATCGATACGTAGGGTAAACGCCCTGTTGGTTCGCTAACCGGTGTAAAACATTCGATCTATCAATATTATACCCGGTGCAATTCTTACTCGCATTTATTGAAGTGTAATGAGCCGTTGTCCCTTCAGAAGTATTATTTCTTTAACTACGCCTAGACCTTTAGAATATGAGAACTAAATTACGTATTTTGAAATAGGACGTTGAGTGCAAGTATACACGATTGTTGAGCGGTCGAGATACTTTAAGTAGGTAAAATAGGATGATTTGTGGATTTATTACATTTTTTTAAGACTAGGCAACATTTTAAGTATGTAAGATTTAATGTTTACTTTATTTTAATTTTCATGTACTTATTTTTGTGCATTACATGTATTCTTCTATTCTTTCTATCTTTTTTTAAGAACCTCAAATTTTCCACTATAATCGGTCAAAAAGATACCTAATTGATTTTTTAAATGATTATAATTAACACCAGAGTTCAAAAAGTACCCTAACTGCTCGAAACGATTCATGTATTGAATGCACTAGGATTCAATATATTTTATATACTTTTGCATATCTTTCGATAAAACCGACGTCAGTGTACATATGTCAGAGGAAATCTAAACCTGTCATTTATAAATATATATTATGTTTTTATAACTGTTTTCTTATTATATTGTGCGGTAATGAGGTACCATTTTATGAGGTGTATTTGTCTTGAGTTTTAACACACGTGTTTTGGTTAATATTAATAATTAACTAAGTATACATATGTATTTATGTATGCCGTTATATTTTCACCTGGATTTGTTGAAATTAGAAATTTTGATATAGTAAAATTTAAAAGTACTATCTACGATTTTTTTTAAAATAATTATACGCCTTATTAAAACGTTTGAAGGTCGAATTTCATATGAATTTACCAAACTACTAATGGCAGTTTGTTTGAACTAGTTTTTTTCTACCAAATTCAAAACATTTTTTTTTTAATACTAACTATAATGCCCGTTTACACTCACACTTTTTGTGGCGCCACCTAAATATAATATTTAAATATTATCGCACGTACGATTTTCAACTCTCGACGTTACCATCTAGGATTGAAAACCCAACAGCGTAGTTTATTTAGGTGTTGCCATGTGTCGGGCATAAATTATACAGGGCCGGTCAAAACTATACCTATAAAACAATTTAGCCTAATCACAATTTGACCGACCACACTTATACAAGGATAGATTTGTCTACCCTAAACCACGGGGTTCTTGTACTCATTATTATTAATGGATTTTATTAAGAGATCAACCTTGAAACCTAGAAAAAAGTATTACTTAAACAGGCTTACGTTTCACCGAATGTCCCCTGAGAAAATAAAATTGCCGCAGTTATCTCATATGCATTGTTTTAACAGAAATCGTCAATATTCAAAGATCAGGGACTGTACTATCGTTTATAGCAGAATTGCTTAAATCATACTTCAGTGTTGGAAAGAAAAGAACCTTTATCAAATAATGTTATTAGAGGCGCTCAATCGCCCATAGTTAATTTCTTTTGCGATTTCTGTATTCACACTAAAAGTTACTTATAATTACGCAAAATTTGTTGAAACCAATAACGCTATTAAAGACGGCGACGATCCGATTTTTGTCTTCATACTAAAAACTTATTCATAATGACGAGTACAAAAACCCCAGTAATTTAGCATAACCTCTAACTTGAGTTACAAACTTGCTTAAAGACATACATACATAAATACAGTTGGTACGTTACACGTGCGTGACGTCACGGCGTGGCGTTCACGGCGGCAAGTTCATTTGCAAGTTCTGCAAGTACGCCGAGGTTGAGTTCAGTAAGCCGATGCGTTGTTTCTGCTTCCGCTGTTCTGTCATCTGTGGGGGAAAGTATTTATTTAGTTAGTATTTAAACTCATGTCTAGCCTTTTTACCCGACTGCGGCGAAGCCCAAAAGGAGGGTTATGTGTTTGTTCCCAAAATTTGTGAAGTCGGCTGCATCCGGTTAGATCGGAAGCCGACCCCAACTTAGTTAGGGAACAGCTAGACAGTTGATGATCGTGAGGTTGGCTTATAGTTTAACCGGATGAAGCTGAATACCTATTTTACTTGGAGCGACTGTTTATTTGATCGTCAAAACCCAGTTAGTAGTGGGTAATGCAATACTTACCCATTGGTAAGATTTTCGGGTCACTTACTATGGCCCAAATTCTGCGCTAGATTAATTAATAACTGACTGGTTACACCAACTTCTGATCTTGCGTCTACTACTAGTAAAAGTAAAGTGGCATACATACAAAAAGTACGTTATCTATGGCGCAAAAAATGAGAAACTAAAATCAAACTCCTGTTTCGTGACGTTCTGTGCGAGATAAGAAAGAGCTCTCAGGCGAGGAAATCAGCCGAGGTTCAGCACTGGCGTCCAGTATTCACTGGCTTCTTGCACTTTTCACCAGAAATCGTAGCTAGTAATAGCGAGCAGCACCGGAACGCAATACTTTTTGTTAGTACATACCTGGTCCCTCAACTCGGTGAGCAAGTCAGTAAGCGTGTGCACAGCTCGCTGCGCTCGGTCCAGCTGCGCCTGCAGAGCTGCCCGCGCCTCCAGCTCGCCACCCTCGCCCTGCCCGCCGCCCATCAGCGATAGGGCACGCAGTCGGGGGAACCAGTCTAGGTTGTTAGTACATACCTGGTCCCTCAACTCGGTGAGCAAGTCAGTAAGCGTGTGCACAGCTCGCTGCGCTCGGTCCAGCTGCGCCTGCAGAGCTGCCCGCGCCTCCAGCTCGCCACCCTCGCCCTGCCCGCCGCCCATCAGCGATAGGGCACGCAGTCGGGGGAACCAGTCTAGGTTGTTAGTACATACCTGGTCCCTCAACTCGGTGAGCAAGTCAGTAAGCGTGTGCACAGCTCGCTGCGCTCGGTCCAGCTGCGCCTGCAGAGCTGCCCGCGCCTCCAGCTCGCCACCCTCGCCCTGCCCGCCGCCCATCAGCGATAGGGCACGCAGTCGGGGGAACCAGTCTAGGTTGTTAGTACATACCGTTGATATGCGGCTACCAGTAAAACTAACACGAAAACACAACTTTATTGCAATATTTCGAACCTGCAAAAGGATATCGCAGATCTGGAGGACCAGTTAAAACAAGCCGGAAATGAAATAATGAACCTTAAGGATCAAATTCAAAATCTTGAGAAGATAGTAAAGGCAAAAGAAGGGTTAGAAAACCCCAAAAAAGAAAACTTTTCACTGGATGCTCAGAAGGAAGATCACGCGCACAAAATATATATTTATGGCACACAACAAATTGTTGGACTTTCATCTGCATTGATACGATCAAGAGTAGACACACCTTATGTAAATTATACCGTCACGTCTGAAACAAAACCACACGCGCTTACCAGTGATGTCTTTAAAAACTGTCAAAATATTAAATTATCGTTGAATGACAAGCTCATAGTTTGTGTGGGCGAAAATGACTACGACATAAAGATTTTGTCTACTCAACTTCGTCAATTCCTCAATGAATTCCGTGATAATGATGTTATAGTTCTGAGTCTATTGAAAAATATATATATAAATGTAATTGACCTCAACCAAACTATACGCAATATTTGCAATGACTTCAAAAATTCAAACTTTGTTGACTCTAATTATAATTTGTTTAATACATGTAAATTGATTAATTATGTTATTGACTATGACGATTATGAGAAAAAATATTTAAATGTTAAAGCACTAAAGAAATTAGTATTGCGTACCCAACCAAGTCACAAAAAATCTGCCAATAAATGTGAACTCTATCGAAAAGGAACAATCCCATATTACTTTGCAAGAAAACAGTCTGAACACGATACCACGAACGAACCCGGTATTGGAAACCCAACTGCTAGGAAAATGGGTACTATACCTTTCTATTTTAAAACTGTGAGCAGGAATAGGCTTTTTCGTGAAAAATAGTGGTGAGTCACAGACCTTTAAAATATTTCACCAAAACATCGCTAGCGTTTTATCTAAACAAGAAATTTTAGAACTAACGTTGCTAGAATTACGAGACGCAAATAACGAGCCTGATATTTTATGTTTCTCTGAAACTTTTATGCGTGCCGGAAACGAAAAGTTTCTCAAAATAAACAACTATACCTTGGCAACTGCGTTTAGTAGAGACCAGCAGAGAGGGGGCACTTGTATACTTGCAAAAAGGGGCATTACTTGTACTGAGCTTACTTGCGTTAAAAAATATTCAACGCTCAAGTCTTTCGAGGCTTGTGGTATTGAAATCCCGTTGCATAAATTATTAATAGTGTGCGTTTATAGAACACCGACATCTGACCCTAACGTATTCCTGAATAAGTTGGACCTATTGTTGGGTGAACTACTCAAAAAATATGGGCCAAGTGTAAAAGTAGTTATAGCTGGTGACTTTAATATAAATACTCTGAAACCAGGGAAAGTTACTACCTATCTAACAGATCTATGTAATACGTACAAGCTGCAACTTCACATTAATGTCCCAACCCGTAAGGACTCTTGTATAGACCACATAGTAAGTAACATCAAGACTACATCTTCTAAAGTTCTGCCTCTTCACTTATCTGACCATGATACAGCACAACTGTTAGAGTTTCCGGTAAAAGAGAAAAGTTCGAAGTTTAAATCATACTTTATTTATAAGAAAGATTACTGCAACGAAAATATAACAAAATTTAAAGCATGTCTCACAAGTATTTCTTGGTTAGATGTCTACTTAGAATCTGACACAAATAAAGCTTTCAATACATTCCATGATTTTTTCTGTTTGTTATATAATTTGTGCTTTCCAAAAATAAAAATAAAGATTAAAAACTCTAATGCATTTAAGCAGAAATGGATAAGTAAGGGTCTTAGAAACAGTTGCAAAACCAAACGATTCTTGCGATATCACTATTACAAGAATAAAACATTATCACACAAAATAAGATATAAACAATACTCAAATATATTGAAAAAGTGTATTGTTAAATCGAAAATGAATTCTAACATAAATTTTATAAATAATAGCAAGAACAAATGCAGAGCAACGTGGTCAGTTATAAATCATGAATTTGGTAATGCGAGATCATGTACTAATAATATTTCTGAATTACAATTAGGTAAGAAAGTTCTGACAAATCCCCCTGACATAGCGAATGCTTTTAATAATTATTTTATTGACTCGACTAATACCTTGACATCCAATAATCGACATTATTATAATGACAATAATATTAAGTCAATTCCTAACTCCATTTTCCTTAGCGCTATGACTGAAGATGAAGTTAAAAAAGAAATAATGGCGTTAAATAATACTAACTCTGAAGGTTATGATGGAATCACCACAAAAATAGTTAAAGCGTGCAGTACAGAATTAATACCCATCTTGACATATTTAATTAACCTCTCATTTTCATCAGGTACATTTCCTAATGCCCTAAAATTAGCTGTCGTGAAGCCACTGTACAAAAAGCACGATAAAAAGGACGTCAAAAACTATCGCCCGATTACTCTGATTCCTATTTTGTCAAAGGTTTTCGAGAAATGTATGCTTAAAAGACTTGTAGACTTCTGTAGCAAATTTAATATTATAGCAAAGGAACAGTTTGGATTCCAAAAGCAAAAGTCAACAACACAAGCAATATTTACTCTTGTGGGCAATATCCTGAGTAACTTAAACAATAATAAATTAACAACAGGTCTTTTTTTCGACTTATCACAAGCTTTTGACTTCGTAGCACATGATGTGTTATTGAAAAAGTTGGAAATACTGGGAATAAGAGGAGTTGCACTGCAGTGGATTTCGTCTTATTTAAGTGATCGAAAACAATACGTTGTTATAGACAAAGTAAATGAAAACGTACTCACTTCCTACTGTTCTGTATCTAGGGTAAATAAATGTGGCGTCCCTCAAGGAAGTGTGTTAGGTCCCATATTATTCTTGCTATATATTAATGACATACCACTGGTGACTCATCATAAAATTATATTATTCGCAGATGACATTTCAATTATCGTATCATCTGACAAAAAATCACCTTCTGATCATGAAATAGACATTAATAATACTATTGACAAAATTTTACAATGGCTACAGACTAATAAATTAAAAATTAACTTAGAGAAATCGAATTTTATTCAATTTAATAAGTCGAAACATGCCAAATACAATTTTAAACTTAATATTGACAGACTAAAAGAAGTAACGCAAACCAAATTCCTAGGTGTGCTCATAGACCAAGACTTAAATTGGAAAGGACATTTAGATGATTTATGCAATAGGATTAATAAATTTACTTACGCTCTCAGACAAGTAAAGAACGTAACAACCGTTAAAACGGCAATTACTACATACCATGCATATATTGAATCTATTTTAAGTTACGGGCTTATCTTATGGGGGAACAGTACGGATAAAGACAGAGCATTCATTGCTCAAAAAAGGTGCATCAGGGCCATTTGCGGACTTCGTTCTGATGAATCTTGTAAGCCATTTTTTTAAAAAGCTTGGTCTGTTACCACTTCCTGCACTTTACATATACGCAATCTGTAACTTTGTCTACAGTAATAAGGGATTGTTCAGAAAAGCTTATGAAATAATCTCTCGTCCAACAAAAGATCCACACAGACTTGTAACGAAGGATAATCCTAAATCAGCCAAGTATGCTAAAAGCTGCCTTGTGATGTGTGTACGCATTTTCAACAAAATTCCGAAAGAACTCAAATGTATAAATAATTATAATTCATTTAAAAATAAGCTGTATAAGTGGCTGATTGGACATAATTTCTATGACATTAAAGATTTCTTTGACATTTTATAACATTATATCCATCTAATAATTTGAATGATTTAATTGATATTTACTGTTGTTTTGACATGATTATTATTTTGCATGCAATTGATATTCTGTATAGCTAAACATGTGGACATTGTATAAGACTGTAACACCGTTATACCATGTTTAAAGCAAATAAAGACTTATCTTATCTTATCTTATCTACCTGGTCCCTCAACTCGGTGAGCAAGTCAGTAAGCGTGTGCACAGCTCGCTGCGCTCGGTCCAGCTGCGCCTGCAGAGCTGCCCGCGCCTCCAGCTCGCCACCCTCGCCCTGCCCGCCGCCCATCAGCGATAGGGCACGCAGTCGGGGGAACCAGTCTAGGTTGTTAGTACATACCTGGTCCCTCAACTCGGTGAGCAAGTCAGTAAGCGTGTGCACAGCTCGCTGCGCTCGGTCCAGCTGCGCCTGCAGAGCTGCCCGCGCCTCCAGCTCGCCACCCTCGCCCTGCCCGCCGCCCATCAGCGATAGGGCACGCAGTCGGGGGAACCAGTCTAGGTTGTTAGTACATACCTGGTCCCTCAACTCGGTGAGCAAGTCAGTAAGCGTGTGCACAGCTCGCTGCGCTCGGTCCAGCTGCGCCTGCAGAGCTGCCCGCGCCTCCAGCTCGCCACCCTCGCCCTGCCCGCCGCCCATCAGCGATAGGGCACGCAGTCGGGGGAACCAGTCTAGGTTGTTAGTACATACCTGGTCCCTCAACTCGGTGAGCAAGTCAGTAAGCGTGTGCACAGCTCGCTGCGCTCGGTCCAGCTGCGCCTGCAGAGCTGCCCGCGCCTCCAGCTCGCCACCCTCGCCCTGCCCGCCGCCCATCAGCGATAGGGCACGCAGTCGGGGGAACCAGTCTAGGTTGTTAGTACATACCTGGTCCCTCAACTCGGTGAGCAAGTCAGTAAGCGTGTGCACAGCTCGCTGCGCTCGGTCCAGCTGCGCCTGCAGAGCTGCCCGCGCCTCCAGCTCGCCACCCTCGCCCTGCCCGCCGCCCATCAGCGATAGGGCACGCAGTCGGGGGAACCAGTCTAGGTTGTTAGTACATACCTGGTCCCTCAACTCGGTGAGCAAGTCAGTAAGCGTGTGCACAGCTCGCTGCGCTCGGTCCAGCTGCGCCTGCAGAGCTGCCCGCGCCTCCAGCTCGCCACCCTCGCCCTGCCCGCCGCCCATCAGCGATAGGGCACGCAGTCGGGGGAACCAGTCTAGGTTGTTAGTACATACCTGGTCCCTCAACTCGGTGAGCAAGTCAGTAAGCGTGTGCACAGCTCGCTGCGCTCGGTCCAGCTGCGCCTGCAGAGCTGCCCGCGCCTCCAGCTCGCCACCCTCGCCCTGCCCGCCGCCCATCAGCGATAGGGCACGCAGTCGGGGGAACCAGTCTAGGTTGTTAGTACATACCTGGTCCCTCAACTCGGTGAGCAAGTCAGTAAGCGTGTGCACAGCTCGCTGCGCTCGGTCCAGCTGCGCCTGCAGAGCTGCCCGCGCCTCCAGCTCGCCACCCTCGCCCTGCCCGCCGCCCATCAGCGATAGGGCACGCAGTCGGGGGAACCAGTCTAGGTTGTTAGTACATACCTGGTCCCTCAACTCGGTGAGCAAGTCAGTAAGCGTGTGCACAGCTCGCTGCGCTCGGTCCAGCTGCGCCTGCAGAGCTGCCCGCGCCTCCAGCTCGCCACCCTCGCCCTGCCCGCCGCCCATCAGCGATAGGGCACGCAGTCGGGGGAACCAGTCTAGGTTGTTAGTACATACCTGGTCCCTCAACTCGGTGAGCAAGTCAGTAAGCGTGTGCACAGCTCGCTGCGCTCGGTCCAGCTGCGCCTGCAGAGCTGCCCGCGCCTCCAGCTCGCCACCCTCGCCCTGCCCGCCGCCCATCAGCGATAGGGCACGCAGTCGGGGGAACCAGTCTAGGTTGTTAGTACATACCTGGTCCCTCAACTCGGTGAGCAAGTCAGTAAGCGTGTGCACAGCTCGCTGCGCTCGGTCCAGCTGCGCCTGCAGAGCTGCCCGCGCCTCCAGCTCGCCACCCTCGCCCTGCCCGCCGCCCATCAGCGATAGGGCACGCAGTCGGGGGAACCAGTCTAGGTTGTTAGTACATACCTGGTCCCTCAACTCGGTGAGCAAGTCAGTAAGCGTGTGCACAGCTCGCTGCGCTCGGTCCAGCTGCGCCTGCAGAGCTGCCCGCGCCTCCAGCTCGCCACCCTCGCCCTGCCCGCCGCCCATCAGCGATAGGGCACGCAGTCGGGGGAACCAGTCTAGGTTGTTAGTACATACCTGGTCCCTCAACTCGGTGAGCAAGTCAGTAAGCGTGTGCACAGCTCGCTGCGCTCGGTCCAGCTGCGCCTGCAGAGCTGCCCGCGCCTCCAGCTCGCCACCCTCGCCCTGCCCGCCGCCCATCAGCGATAGGGCACGCAGTCGGGGGAACCAGTCTAGGTTGTTAGTACATACCTGGTCCCTCAACTCGGTGAGCAAGTCAGTAAAGGCCTACGCAGACCGGGACGGCATGGCAAGGGATTTTGCCGTGAGTCAGCGCACACTGGCCGCTTAGATACCGCGGCATTCCAGCACTTTGCCACGGCATGCCACGGCGTGCCGCGGCACGACAAACAGATGGATGGTAAACATGTGCATTCCCCGCTTCTCTACCCCCGCCGCACCCCGCAGTATATCACTACGAGCGCCGGAGTCCGTGGCATGCCGTTGCCTACCGCAGTATGCCACGGCATCCCGCCACGGGAGCCTGTGGCGCGTCTTTTAATGCCGTGCGATAAAATCCCTTTCAATGCCAGGACATAATTTTAAAGCATAGCAATTTATGTGGTATTTCTTTAACAGTACGGTTGAATGTCCATAAGTAAAAATTAAAATCCCTTGCCATGCCGTCCCGGTCTGCGTAGGCCTTAAGCGTGTGCACAGCTCGCTGCGCTCGGTCCAGCTGCGCCTGCAGAGCTGCCCGCGCCTCCAGCTCGCCACCCTCGCCCTGCCCGCCGCCCATCAGCGATAGGGCACGCAGTCGGGGGAACCAGTCTAGGTTGTTAGTACATACCTGGTCCCTCAACTCGGTGAGCAAGTCAGTAAGCGTGTGCACAGCTCGCTGCGCTCGGTCCAGCTGCGCCTGCAGAGCTGCCCGCGCCTCCAGCTCGCCACCCTCGCCCTGCCCGCCGCCCATCAGCGATAGGGCACGCAGTCGGGGGAACCAGTCTAGGTTGTTAGTACATACCTGGTCCCTCAACTCGGTGAGCAAGTCAGTAAGCGTGTGCACAGCTCGCTGCGCTCGGTCCAGCTGCGCCTGCAGAGCTGCCCGCGCCTCCAGCTCGCCACCCTCGCCCTGCCCGCCGCCCATCAGCGATAGGGCACGCAGTCGGGGGAACCAGTCTAGGTTGTTAGTACATACCTGGTCCCTCAACTCGGTGAGCAAGTCAGTAAGCGTGTGCACAGCTCGCTGCGCTCGGTCCAGCTGCGCCTGCAGAGCTGCCCGCGCCTCCAGCTCGCCACCCTCGCCCTGCCCGCCGCCCATCAGCGATAGGGCACGCAGTCGGGGGAACCAGTCTAGGTTGTTAGTACATACCTGGTCCCTCAACTCGGTGAGCAAGTCAGTAAGCGTGTGCACAGCTCGCTGCGCTCGGTCCAGCTGCGCCTGCAGAGCTGCCCGCGCCTCCAGCTCGCCACCCTCGCCCTGCCCGCCGCCCATCAGCGATAGGGCACGCAGTCGGGGGAACCAGTCTAGGTTGTTAGTACATACCTGGTCCCTCAACTCGGTGAGCAAGTCAGTAAGCGTGTGCACAGCTCGCTGCGCTCGGTCCAGCTGCGCCTGCAGAGCTGCCCGCGCCTCCAGCTCGCCACCCTCGCCCTGCCCGCCGCCCATCAGCGATAGGGCACGCAGTCGGGGGAACCAGTCTAGGTTGTTAGTACATACCTGGTCCCTCAACTCGGTGAGCAAGTCAGTAAGCGTGTGCACAGCTCGCTGCGCTCGGTCCAGCTGCGCCTGCAGAGCTGCCCGCGCCTCCAGCTCGCCACCCTCGCCCTGCCCGCCGCCCATCAGCGATAGGGCACGCAGTCGGGGGAACCAGTCTAGGTTGTTAGTACATACCTGGTCCCTCAACTCGGTGAGCAAGTCAGTAAGCGTGTGCACAGCTCGCTGCGCTCGGTCCAGCTGCGCCTGCAGAGCTGCCCGCGCCTCCAGCTCGCCACCCTCGCCCTGCCCGCCGCCCATCAGCGATAGGGCACGCAGTCGGGGGAACCAGTCTAGGTTGTTAGTACATACCTGGTCCCTCAACTCGGTGAGCAAGTCAGTAAGCGTGTGCACAGCTCGCTGCGCTCGGTCCAGCTGCGCCTGCAGAGCTGCCCGCGCCTCCAGCTCGCCACCCTCGCCCTGCCCGCCGCCCATCAGCGATAGGGCACGCAGTCGGGGGAACCAGTCTAGGTTGTTAGTACATACCTGGTCCCTCAACTCGGTGAGCAAGTCAGTAAGCGTGTGCACAGCTCGCTGCGCTCGGTCCAGCTGCGCCTGCAGAGCTGCCCGCGCCTCCAGCTCGCCACCCTCGCCCTGCCCGCCGCCCATCAGCGATAGGGCACGCAGTCGGGGGAACCAGTCTAGGTTGTTAGTACATACCTGGTCCCTCAACTCGGTGAGCAAGTCAGTAAGCGTGTGCACAGCTCGCTGCGCTCGGTCCAGCTGCGCCTGCAGAGCTGCCCGCGCCTCCAGCTCGCCACCCTCGCCCTGCCCGCCGCCCATCAGCGATAGGGCACGCAGTCGGGGGAACCAGTCTAGGTTGTTAGTACATACCTGGTCCCTCAACTCGGTGAGCAAGTCTGTTTATAATCTACCTTCAGATTTTTGATTTTCTCCGCCTCGGTGCGACAGAGGCGAAGGGGCGGAGGTAGAGGTCGAGCGCTGGGCTCGGCGTGAATAGTAGTTCGTATTGAGACGCGCTGGGCGTTGAACGAGTATTATAGTAGCCATAGAATCACGGGTGAAAGCGCACGCGCATTGATTAAATCGACTTGTGGAGTCATTTCGCGGCACCCAATTATACTAGTTAAGCAGTACGGTTAGCGACGCTGTGAATGTCGAACGGGTTATTGATAATAACATTGGTTTGCCTTGTCACGGGAGTGCTATTGGGAAAGCACCGAGGCTTTTGTGGTTAGACTAATACGGAGTGAGTGTGGTGGCTCGCGTTAACGGCGTGGCTTGCAGCGACGTGGAAGAATCGTCCGGAACTACCAGCAAACCATCGCAAGGTCATATACACTCATTATACACATACACAGTTACACAACTTGCGAGGGGTCAAGGAAGTGAGACCGGCTCGAAGAAATGAGGTAAGGTTAGCTGTAAGTTCAGAAATTGTAATATTGTTCGGAGGCGCGTATCGCGTCTATTTGATCACGTTAGGACGGCGGCTGTTCTGAGACCTGTCTCCCATGGGCCCGAGATAAGGTTCGGCTGAGTCCTGGCGCGATCAAAATCTGGTAGCAGAGCTTGGTTTATTTAAACCCACTTTGTAAAAATTAGTAGGTACTTGGTACCAATTTACTTTGTAAAAATTGTGTTCATGTACAAATTCAACTTGTAGGTAGTAGTACATTGACCTACATACCAGTGTACACCTCAAGTTGAGTTTGGAATTATTAATAATAAGTACATAAATGGAATGTGAATATTCGTTGATAAAATAATTTGTTATTTACGTTCGGTTACGCACAAATATAACCTCATCACAAATCGTGTTATGATTGTCAACATTTGAGACATAGAGGAATAACCTCTAGAGCACGTAGAGGAATAAGTTCAAGAGTTGGCATAGCGTCGTAGATTTATTCACTCAACGAATATATTATTATTGTTAGTTCCGGATACAATAATTGTTATTTTTTTTGGTTATTGTTATTTATTATTGCATAATCGCGTATTGAAGTTGGTACTATGGCTCCGTCAGTAACGAAAACTATCGCAGCCAGAATCGAAGCTGAATTGAGATGGTTTTCATCGGTTGTTACGTTGGTAGGTCGCACCGATCGTGAAGATGCGTTATTGTCACGCGCTCGGCAAGTTGACGAACGATATGACGCCGTGTTAAAGTGTCACGCTGAGTATTTAGCATGTCTCGAATCGACGGATCTGTCGTCGGTGGACAAGGATGCTCAGGTGGTACGGGGCAATGTGGACCAGTGTGGGGAAATGTCCATGAGCATAATCCAGGCGGCGGCCGACATTGAGCGATCGCGCATGGGTGACGTCAGGGAATCATGTCGGCCAGCAGGCGTAGGAATTCAGGCGCCGTTGCCACCAGTACATGTACCCGAGTTTAGCGGCGAGTATGCCGATTGGCCGCGATTCCGCGATATTTTTAATAGTGTCGTGCATTCGCGTACGGATCTCTCGCCCGCCTACAAGATGGCTCAATTAATGGGTAGGCTTAACGGTGAGCCGCACGACATCTTGACCCACCTGGAGATTACGGACGCCAGTTATGAGACGGCATGGGGCCTATTAATCGACCGATATGATAATCGGCGATTAATAGTTGATGGCCTCATCGATAAGATTTTTGAAATCCCGAAGGTGTCTAACGTGTACGAAATAAGGGCGAAAATCCTTAATCCGGTCACGGTTGCGGTGAACACGTTAGATCGACTTAAGTTGTCGTTAGGGGACAATAAATATATCATCGTCAATAGGGTTTTACGGAAGTTGCCGATCGACGTGGTGGCGCGCTTTGAGCAGTCACATGGTGGCGAATCGACGGACCACCTCCCAAGTTACGATGACTTGAGGGTGTTTTTAGAAGGCGAGTGCCGGCGGGCGGATTGCCAAGGGGCATCCACGTCGCACCCTCCTCCGTCAACCCGACGTACGAGCGGGCCCAAGCCGGTTGAGCCCCGTCGGGGGGGGAAGAAATACCACGCCCTCCAATCGGAAGTGTGCGCCTTCTGTCGGAAGGAAGGGCACGGTCTCGCCGCATGCGCGGACTTTAAGGCGCAGCGGGTGCATAGACGAAGAGGGGTGGTCAAGCAGCGCTATTTGTGCTTCCGCTGCTTGGGGACTCACTTTGTACGTGAGTGCCACAGGACCACTAACTGTGGAACCTGCGGAGGAGCCCATCACGAGTTGCTATGCCTGGCGGAGAGTAGGGAGGTGCACGGAGCCTCGCCGGGAGGTCACCCCCCCTCTCCTAAGCCAGATTCGGGTGGTCGGTCACCCCCCCCTAGGGGGGGTGGGTCGGCCAGGAATCAGCGGTCGCCGCCCCCTCGGGGGGGTGGGCCAAGGGCTGATCCAGAGCACAACCCGATACCGTCGTCTTCCCCGCGGGGGGGGGATAGGCACCGAGACTCGGGCAGGGGCCCGGAGGTAGTACAGACGGGTTACGCGGCGTACTCGAATGCGTTGGGGGGCATGTTGCCACCCCCGAGTAGTCGCTTCTCCCCGCCTCTCGCAGAACGCCCTCGGCTGACGGCGCGCCCGCCACCGTTCGGAAGGATGCCAGTAGGCTACTTCCGACCGGCACGGATGTCACCGATGGGTCGGGAGGGTTACTACCCGGGTTGGGACCCGTATACTGGGACAGTATTTACTCCCCCTCCGGCAGGGGAGGAGGGAGGTGCCTCCTATTAGCAACTAGCAGCCTGTTCGTCAGTGGTGCCCACCCCGACAGTAACGGTATTATTACCGACGGCTAGGATTACTGTCAGGGGTACTGACGGACAGCCGGTGCACGTGCGAGCACTGTTAGATTCAGGGGCACAAGGTTGTATTGTGTCCAGCTGTTTAGTGAAAAGGCTGGGCCTTACATTAGAGCCATCACGGGATGGCGCCGTAGGTATAGGTGGCAATCGGGTGCCTCACCTCAGGGGTCAGACGACATTCCTGTTCGAGATGGGTGACACGGCATCGGTCACGCGGGTGAATGCCACGGCGATCGTTTTGGACGAAGTGGTTGGGGTCCTCCCTCAGACTCGGTTACCGTCTGCGGTAAAAGGGTTGACCAATGGATTGGAGTTAGCCGATCCCCACTTCGCGATCCCCGGACGGGTGGACGTCTTGCTTGGGTCTGACGTCCTCGGGAAGCTGCTCCGAAGCGGCAAACGGGAGCTGCAACCAAACGGGGTTGTGGCCATGCGTACCGCAGGTGGTTACGCGTTATTGGGCCCAGTACGGGAACCACAGCACTCAACGGATTATAGCTCCATATATTATGGCAGCGTGTTATCCGACGTCCTGCAACGGTTCTGGGCAACGGAAGAGCCACCCACCGCTCTTAGAAATAACCCACGTGATGAGGAGTGCGAAACATTCTATCGATTTAACACGGTGCGCCTCCCATCGGGTAGATTTATGACAAGGTTGCCATTTCTGTCAATTCGACCTCCGCTGGGGAGCTCATGGAGTCTGGCAGAAAAGCGGTTAGTGGCAATGGAAAGCCGCATGAAGCGGGACTCCAACTTCCGACAGAAGTATGTGGAGTTCATGCGCGAATACCTGACGTTGGGTCACATGTCGGTGTCCAGGGTTGACTATCGTCATGAGGAGCATTATGTGTTGCCTCATCATGCTGTTTTGAAGACACCTGACTCAAAGATTAGGGTCGTGTTCGACGGGAGCGCGGAGACGTCTAGCGGGGTGTCCCTGAATCAATGTCTCCATGCTGGTCCTAAGCTGACCAGAGACATTGCAGACATTCTCACGGACTTCAGGAGACACCAGGTTGTCTTCGTTACGGACGTACGGATGATGTTTCGTCAAACTGAGATTCATCCAGACGACCGTCGGTTCCAGCTGATATTGTGGCGAGAGAGCCCAGAAGAACCGATGGTCACGTACGAGCTCAACACAAACACGTACGGATTAAAGCCCAGCCCATATGTAGCCATGCGTACGCTACGAGAACTGGCTGATCAAGAACGGCTCCGCTTTCCCCGCGCGGCTGCTGTCATTGATAGGGACGTCTATGTAGACGACATTTGTACGGGCTCAGACAGTATTGAGCAGGCGCTCATCTTAAGGGATGAATTGGTGGCGCTCATGGCCTCCGGTGGCTATGAACTCAGGAAATGGCTGTCGAACTGCCCAGAGGTACTGGCAGGACTGCCAACTGAGTATCAACAAGACCCGCATTTGTTTGAGGATTCGGAGAATCTTCATGCGTTGGCCATTTTAGGGGTCCAGTATCGACCGAGTCAGGATGCCTTCACATACAGTTGTGAGGCCGAGTTGCTGTCGAAGACCTGGACCACGCGATCGGTCCTTTCGACTATCGCACGAACGTTCGATCCAACCGGTTGGATCGCGCCGGTCACGTTCATGGGAAAGTGCTTCATTCAGAAGCTTTGGTGGAGTTGTTGGTTAGGGACCGTCACACCAAGAATTCACACGCAGGCTGTAACACCCTTCTGGGCATTTTGCAGCGTGAATTTTGGATTTTATCGGCCCGCAGAATCATACGGAGCGTTGTGTTTCGTTGCTTGCCTTGTTACCGACTCAAGGCAGCCACAATGCAGCCACAAATGGGAGATCTCCCGGCCGACCGAGTCACGGAGGCTCGGCCATTTGCTGGCGTAGGGACAGATTTCGCGGGGCCCTTCATGGTCAAGACATCGCACCTTCGCAACGCGAAGTCGGTTAAGGCATATCTGTGTGTCTTCGTGTGTCTGGCGACCAAGGCCGTTCATTTGGAATTGGTGGCCGATCTCTCTACGGAGGCCTTTCTGGCGGCGTTAGATCGATTTGTTTCTAGACGGGGAGTACCGTCACTGATTCGGTCGGACTGTGGTACCAACTTCAAGGGCGCCGACCGGTGCTTAAAGGAAATTGTATTGTTTTTAAGTCAGAATGAGCGAGAGATTGGCACGGGCCTCGCCAGTCGGGGCATTTCGTGGTATTTTAGTCCACCTGGATGCCCCCACTGGGGTGGAATTTTCGAGGCAGTAGTCAAGTCTTCCAAGACTCACTTGTATCGGGTCATCGGCTCAACGATTCTCACCTTTGAGGAGTTGTCAACGGTGTTTTGCAGAATTGAGGCGGTCTTAAACTCGCGACCTTTGTGCCCGTTGAGCGCTGACCCGAATGACCTTGAGGCCATGACCCCAGGTCATTTTTTGATTGGCCAACCACTTAGCGCCTTGCCGGAATATCCGTATACTGATGTCAAGTTGTACCGGTTGTCACGGTATCAGATGTTACGGCAAATGAGCCAAAATTTTTGGAAGCGATGGTCGCTGGAGTATTTGCATATTCTACAGCAACGCGTTAAGTGGACGGACAGGACGACCCCACCCTGCGTTGGAGACCTCGTTCTGGTTAAGGATGCTAACCTATCACCGTTGTGTTGGCGACGGGGGCGCATTGTTAACCTGATTACGGGCAAGGATGGGTTTCCAAGGATCGCAGACGTCCAGGTGAGGGACTCGATCCTTAGACGGGCAGTTTCAACTTTATCTCGACTCCCGGGAGTTTGAGCGGACCGACAACGGGTCGGTCCGGGGGGGGTGATTGTTTATAATCTACCTTCAGATTTTTGATTTTCTCCGCCTCGGTGCGACAGAGGCGAAGGGGCGGAGGTAGAGGTCGAGCGCTGGGCTCGGCGTGAATAGTAGTTCGTATTGAGACGCGCTGGGCGTTGAACGAGTATTATAGTAGCCATAGAATCACGGGTGAAAGCGCACGCGCATTGATTAAATCGACTTGTGGAGTCATTTCGCGGCACCCAATTATACTAGTTAAGCAGTACGGTTAGCGACGCTGTGAATGTCGAACGGGTTATTGATAATAACATTGGTTTGCCTTGTCACGGGAGTGCTATTGGGAAAGCACCGAGGCTTTTGTGGTTAGACTAATACGGAGTGAGTGTGGTGGCTCGCGTTAACGGCGTGGCTTGCAGCGACGTGGAAGAATCGTCCGGAACTACCAGCAAACCATCGCAAGGTCATATACACTCATTATACACATACACAGTTACACAACTTGCGAGGGGTCAAGGAAGTGAGACCGGCTCGAAGAAATGAGGTAAGGTTAGCTGTAAGTTCAGAAATTGTAATATTGTTCGAAGGCGCGTATCGCGTCTATTTGATCACGTTAGGACGGCGGCTGTTCTGAGACCTGTCTCCCATGGGCCCGAGATAAGGTTCGGCTGAGTCCTGGCGCGATCAAAGTCAGTAAGCGTGTGCACAGCTCGCTGCGCTCGGTCCAGCTGCGCCTGCAGAGCTGCCCGCGCCTCCAGCTCGCCACCCTCGCCCTGCCCGCCGCCCATCAGCGATAGGGCACGCAGTCGGGGGAACCAGTCTAGGTTGTTAGTACATACCTGGTCCCTCAACTCGGTGAGCAAGTCAGTAAGCGTGTGCACAGCTCGCTGCGCTCGGTCCAGCTGCGCCTGCAGAGCTGCCCGCGCCTCCAGCTCGCCACCCTCGCCCTGCCCGCCGCCCATCAGCGATAGGGCACGCAGTCGGGGGAACCAGTCTAGGTTGTTAGTACATACCTGGTCCCTCAACTCGGTGAGCAAGTCAGTAAGCGTGTGCACAGCTCGCTGCGCTCGGTCCAGCTGCGCCTGCAGAGCTGCCCGCGCCTCCAGCTCGCCACCCTCGCCCTGCCCGCCGCCCATCAGCGATAGGGCACGCAGTCGGGGGAACCAGTCTAGGTTGTTAGTACATACCTGGTCCCTCAACTCGGTGAGCAAGTCAGTAAGCGTGTGCACAGCTCGCTGCGCTCGGTCCAGCTGCGCCTGCAGAGCTGCCCGCGCCTCCAGCTCGCCACCCTCGCCCTGCCCGCCGCCCATCAGCGATAGGGCACGCAGTCGGGGGAACCAGTCTAGGTTGTTAGTACATACCTGGTCCCTCAACTCGGTGAGCAAGTCAGTAAGCGTGTGCACAGCTCGCTGCGCTCGGTCCAGCTGCGCCTGCAGAGCTGCCCGCGCCTCCAGCTCGCCACCCTCGCCCTGCCCGCCGCCCATCAGCGATAGGGCACGCAGTCGGGGGAACCAGTCTAGGTTGTTAGTACATACCTGGTCCCTCAACTCGGTGAGCAAGTCAGTAAGCGTGTGCACAGCTCGCTGCGCTCGGTCCAGCTGCGCCTGCAGAGCTGCCCGCGCCTCCAGCTCGCCACCCTCGCCCTGCCCGCCGCCCATCAGCGATAGGGCACGCAGTCGGGGGAACCAGTCTAGGTTGTTAGTACATACCTGGTCCCTCAACTCGGTGAGCAAGTCAGTAAGCGTGTGCACAGCTCGCTGCGCTCGGTCCAGCTGCGCCTGCAGAGCTGCCCGCGCCTCCAGCTCGCCACCCTCGCCCTGCCCGCCGCCCATCAGCGATAGGGCACGCAGTCGGGGGAACCAGTCTAGGTTGTTAGTACATACCTGGTCCCTCAACTCGGTGAGCAAGTCAGTAAGCGTGTGCACAGCTCGCTGCGCTCGGTCCAGCTGCGCCTGCAGAGCTGCCCGCGCCTCCAGCTCGCCACCCTCGCCCTGCCCGCCGCCCATCAGCGATAGGGCACGCAGTCGGGGGAACCAGTCTAGGTTGTTAGTACATACCTGGTCCCTCAACTCGGTGAGCAAGTCAGTAAGCGTGTGCACAGCTCGCTGCGCTCGGTCCAGCTGCGCCTGCAGAGCTGCCCGCGCCTCCAGCTCGCCACCCTCGCCCTGCCCGCCGCCCATCAGCGATAGGGCACGGAGCCTAGGGAACCAGTCTAGGTTGTTGGACTGTGGATAAAAGTATATTTATGTACCCACAAAATACAAAAAAAGGTTAAAAAATTTAATAAAAATAGAACAGCGCAAAGGTACTGCTTATTTCATAAGAAATTAAAAGTAAGCGGTTTGATTAAGGGTAGATAAAAACTTGGACTTGTGAAAGTCTTGGTGTATATAGCTCAACATCATCCACAGCCCGAATTCACTCACTGCTGGGTATAGGCCTCTTTTCTGGTGCCAATCGCCATGTCCTTGTGCACGTCTCATCCAGGCTTTTTCCCTCGTTGGCAACTATATCGTCTGCCCATCTAGTTGCCGGTTGACGTTCATTTCTTTTCCCCGTTCTCGGACGCCATTCGGTGATAGCCTTAGTCCACCTGTCATCACTGCGCCTTGCCAAGTGTCCTGCCCAACCCCATTTGAGTTCCGTAACGCGATTTCCAACATAGGAAACCTTTGTACGTCTTCAGATTTCCACGCTAGGAATTCAATCTACCTGTTTTATGCCTTGCATGAAACGCTCCATGGCTCTTTGTGCAACTCACAGTCTGTACACAGCCTCTTGCGTGAGCGTCCATGTTTCAGCCCCACAAGTCATATAGCTCAGTTTCTCATATAAAAGAAAAACACACGTTTCTCGTATTCAACCCACAACACATCTGCCTCGCTCTATAGTTGCTTACCTTAATCATAGAGTGCACATAGCTCTCTGGGCCGGTGAACTCCGTGGGGTCCTTGACCCGCACCAGTACCATAAAGTAGAGATAGTGCCACATGTTGTGTTCGCTCTTTATGTGCTCCTCGAATGAGACTGTCTTGTTGTCAAAGGCTGACCTGTTCAATCCTGGATGAAGGAAAATAATTATTTTAGTACAACATGTAAATTCCCTGCTTGCCACTTGAAATATTGTTGGGAAGTGGTTTCTAATAATATTATTTTATGTCTTCTCAAGTAAGTTAGGCTGGGACCATAGATAACAGAAACAACAATTTTTGTTATCTATGGCTGAGACAGATAGATACTCAGACTAGCAATGGGTACTGAATAGTAATACGAACATGCTTATTCGCTTGGCTTGGAGTATTAAGTGAAAGTTTACCAGCAAAAATACAAAGCCCTTTTTTCTATCTTTTATTCTTATCCTAGTGTTCATCAAAATGATGGACCCTAATCTTATTACAATCTAGCCTTGTTTTTAGACTAATGAAATAATAATAATAATAATTTGCCTTATGTTTTTTTTAATGATTTAATCAAAAACCTGTCTAATAAATCAGTTTTTTTACAAAAAAAATACTTGCAAAAATATAAGTGATATTGAAAGAGAGGAGGAGGGTAGTCCAAAACCTCAATATTTATTAACAAGGGGTGGGGGTTAAAGTGGCTTAGAAAACCTCACGTAAGTAACTAGTTGGGTCTAAGAAAATCCTACAAAAATCCTCAATTTAGTTTTCCTATAAACATTGTGTTTGTACTATAATCGACCTTGGAATTTAAGAAAACTAATATTTTTAACTCACCACAAATAAAACAGGTGTTCTTAAGTATAAGTTCTTTCTGCTGCTTCTCGCTCCTCAGGTCGGCGAAGGTGTCGATGATGACACCGAAGATAAGGTTCAGTACGATGATGATGACCACGAAGAAGAACAGCAAGTCGTACACCACGCGGGCCACGAATAGCGGCTCCTGAGAACGGGTAGCAGGTCTTTATGATTAAGGGGTGTAGAACAGAGTGTGTAAAGTTCCGCATCCTCCATAAAAAGGGGAGGATCCACTGACTAGGCGGGTGATGTGTCTGATGGCTACTGCCCGACAGTTGTTGTCGAGAACTTTAATAGCGCGAACTTATACAATACCAGCTTTCCCACGCTTTACAAGTGTGAAGGGCAGAAATTATCCCAAGGGCAAGTCTAATGGGATGAATTTTAGTTAGTAGTTTAGCCGTTGCAGTGAGAAGCCGGAACAAACATTTTTCGACATCAGATGTGAAATGCACAAATGCAGCAAGTTTTATAAATCCGACCTTATGCTTCCGATGTCGAGATTTATGATAACTAAATCATACTCACAAAGCTAGCAGGGGCTCTCAATATATCCCCGATGCCGCCGCCATTTCTCAGCCCCTGGTTGAGCGTGGTAACTATACACATCAGCAGTGAGTCACAGCTGCGCTCCCTTAGCTCGCCCCCGACGGACACGAAGCGAGAGGAACGACGGCACTGCTCGGCCTCCTTCAGGTACTTGGAGGAGCCGTCGTCGCCGCAGCCGTCGGGCTCGTAGCGTGGGTCGTCATCATCTGGGTGGATTGGTGGTGTGGTAAGAAATTGTGAGAGAAGTGTAAGGCGTACTTGCACCACGAATCGACCTTCGATTTTTTTTGGTTCTGCATATGTCAATTTCGAATGAAATTATGTGATTTCTCGTGCAAGCAGGTATTAAGATAATATATAGTTGCATAAGTTTTTTTTATAAGTAATTAGCTTCCGAAAGAGGGAGAGAACGAGGCAGGGCATAGGCTTTCTCTTTCTCTAATAACGAAGGCAAAACCAAGAGGGTGAATCTGCGGTTCTACGTCTAGCAGTCGGATTTAGTTAATAATTTCTTTAATCAAAGAAATAAAATAAAGCCATCGTATTGATGACTCTTTTGCGATACAACGTAAAAGATTCGCTTCACCACTGCGTTGGATGCAGGGCAACGACAGCAGTCTTCTGAGTATTGTTGCTAAAAAGACTGAAGGCCACCTAATGGAAAATCCGTCTGCAGAGATGTTCCAAGTGTCTTCAGGAAGTGGTGGAAGTAAGTACCTAAGCGTAAGTTAAAGTTTAGCGTCGTTATTTATTGTGTGTTTTAGTCAATTATACTAATATAGGTTAAGGAAATCTAAAAAAAAATGGCCTATCTACCTGAATTGAAGATAAATAAAGTGTCTATATGTTGTCTTATATATGGGAAATATATCATAAGTAAGTACTCACCGTCGAGCCGGTCGACGTTCACGAGGAAATGGTCTCGGAAGAACATGTAGCCTACGATGGAGAACATATAGACCAGGACAAGCGCCAGCACGGCCGTCAGTAGGATGGACCGGCCGTTGCGAGTCACTGAGCGCATCACGTTTAAAAGAGTCTCTTCGCGGTACACTATGTCCAGTAGCTGTGGTAAACAATAAATATACAACATGTAGCCTACGATAGAGAACATATAGACCAGGACAAGCGCCAGCACGGCCGTCAGTAGGATGGACCGGCCGTTGCGAGTCACTGAGCGCATCACGTTTAAAAGAGTCTCTTCGCGGTACACTATGTCCAGTAGCTGTGGTAAACAATAAATATACAACATGTAGCCTACGATAGAGAACATATAGACCAGGACAAGCGCCAGCACGGCCGTCAGTAGGATGGACCGGCCGTTGCGAGTCACTGAGCGCATCACGTTTAAAAGAGTCTCTTCGCGGTACACTATGTCCAGTAGCTGTGGTAAACAATAAATATACAACATGTAGCCTACGATAGAGAACATATAGACCAGGACAAGCGCCAGCACGGCCGTCAGTAGGATGGACCGGCCGTTGCGAGTCACTGAGCGCATCACGTTTAAAAGAGTCTCTTCGCGGTACACTATGTCCAGTAGCTGTGGTAAACAATAAATATACAACATGTAGCCTACGATAGAGAACATATAGACCAGGACAAGCGCCAGCACGGCCGTCAGTAGGATGGACCGGCCGTTGCGAGTCACTGAGCGCATCACGTTTAAAAGAGTCTCTTCGCGGTACACTATGTCCAGTAGCTGTGGTAAACAATAAATATACAACATGTAGCCTACGATAGAGAACATATAGACCAGGACAAGCGCCAGCACGGCCGTCAGTAGGATGGACCGGCCGTTGCGAGTCACTGAGCGCATCACGTTTAAAAGAGTCTCTTCGCGGTACACTATGTCCAGTAGCTGTGGTAAACAATAAATATACAACATGTAGCCTACGATAGAGAACATATAGACCAGGACAAGCGCCAGCACGGCCGTCAGTAGGATGGACCGGCCGTTGCGAGTCACTGAGCGCATCACGTTTAAAAGAGTCTCTTCGCGGTACACTATGTCCAGTAGCTGTGGTAAACAATAAATATACAACATTTAGCCTATGATGGAGAACATATAGACCAGGACAAGCGCCAGCACGGCCGTCAGTAGGATGGACCGGCCGTTGCGAGTCACTGAGCGCATCACGTTCAAGAGAGTCTCTTCGCGGTACACTATGTCCAGTAGCTGTGGTAAACAATTAATATAAAATACCCTTAACAGAGTCGAAAGGAAAAGGAAGCTTCTCTCTTTCTTTGTACGGAGATATTGGAAGTTAAAGTTACATATTCATTCAAGTTTTTTTTATTTAACCTCCATAGCCCATTTCCTATTGATCCATCAGCACAATGTGAATTTTCACTCAAAAATAAAAGACGTTTTTCAAAAATATTTTCTGCGGAGCTCGTGGCTTAATAGAACTGCCACTCAGGTCGATCTTTAGGTAAAGCTGTGCTTGCCTAGGTCGGTCTGTGGATGGGTGACCGCCCGACATACCGAGTTTCCTCCGTGCCTCGGAAAGCACGAAGCCGTTGGTCCCGGCTGCCATATATATAGATCTTTGGCAGTCGTTACAGGTAGTCAGTGACCTGAAATTCTGACATCCAGTCTTACCAAAGGGTATCGTATTACCTAGTATTAACTGGGTTGTGGAGGTCAGATAGGCAGTCGCTCCATGTAAAATACTGGTATTCAGCTGCATCCGGTCAGACTGGAAGCCGACCCCAATATAGTTGGGAAAAGGCTAGGCAGATGATGAATGCTTGGTTGACAACTTCATAAAAGTTTCTTTACACCCTTTATAGACACAAGACACATACAAGTTGTAAACAGAACTTTTGCGAAGTCGTCTACCAAGTATTCTTTGCATCAAACCAAGTAACTCTACGCAAAAATTATTGCTGGGAAACGACTTTTTTTTTAGGGAGAAATATCAAGGTTTACGGTAGGACAAAATATAATATTTTTTGAAGTGTTATCTTATATTCTAGAAACTTACCAAAACAGAAAAGAAGAAAGGATGCCAACATATCCCGCAGAAGCAGAAGACGAGATATACGCTGTGATACAGCAGTTCCGGGTCTGTGAGCACCTTGCCCGGAGACTTGGAGAGGGTGCCCTGGTTGCCCATTATGCTCACCAAGTGGATGCCTTTCACCACTATCTGTGGGGGAAATGTGGGTAACTGGGTAATGTACAAAGTGTTAAGTGTGGCTTAATTTATATTGCAATTGAGAGGGTAGTTATACAGGGTCATACTAAATTAGCTAGCTAAACTTCGCAGAGGTGATTGGTGTCACTATAAAACATGATAAAAAGGTGTGAAAATGGATTTAAACATTTCTTTTCTTGGGTAGAAAATACTAAATAGGTATCATGTCAACTACTTTTAGTAGGAAAAAAACTTTGTTGTAAGAAGATTTTGCAGAATAATAACTCAGTACCATACCTGTATCTGGTATGTGTACATCACATGTTTTTATCAACATTTTCGTCATTTGTCATAGTATACTTACAGTGAGCATGGCGAGCGCCCACAGCGTAGGCTCGGGCCCTGCGGAGTACATGAACCGCACGGCGGCGCTGGCCAGCAAGGCCCGGGCTCCGCCCCCGCGGGGCAGCCACGTGACGAGCGCGCCCGCCACGCCCGACACGCACCACACCACCAGCGACAGGTGCTCACCCAGCTCTGCACATGTGAACACCGTATACACCGACATATAGAACCAGTATAACAATACAGTTTTATGGTTAAAGGAGACTGCGCTTTTTAAAGCGTTAAGGCGGTATTCCACGAGTAAGAGAGTCACACCGTGGAGTCAACATAAAGTGACATTCTATGATCGAAAAGTATAATAAAAATCACTAGTTAAAATAAAAAAGGTACAAACGTACATGTTCAGAGGTTGATGTAACTTTCAACAGGATTGAAACGATTCGAAACTTTTGCCACTCGAATTTAATCGTTCGATGGGACTATCATCGCAATTCAATCGCTCGTGGCGATAGCACCTATAGGTAGCCCGCAAAATTCATATATATTTTTTAAATAATTCGAAATATTGAAACACATTTAAAATTTGAATTTTGTGAGCTCCATTAAAGCATTCCCCTTTAAATGGTACTGGCGAATAGCAGTTGAACGCAGTGAGGATATGGCTTACAGTATCGCAAAAACTATTAAGCATAAACATGTGTTCGATTGCTAGTGAGATCAACTATTGCTCCGCACAGCCCAAATAAGAGCTTAGAAACCGAGACGGTAAGATACAAAATTGGACAAGCAAAACCAAAATGGCTCCTCTTTAGTCTACGCGGAATCGTATTTCGAAATCACGTCGTGATAAGGGTAATGTGATGGACGAAAAGCGCTTATAAATAGTATATATTCATATTTCAATATATTATACGATTTTGAAATATGTTACTCTTTTACGAGAGTTTATGTTATATTTTATTTGGATAAATAACAATCTAAATATTTTGTTTTTGGTAATAAATTATAATATTATCTGATCTGTGTCTGTGATAAAGCCTGTCATAATAGATTGTTAGCAAGTTATGTCACTTTTCAAAATAAATCACTGTTGTAAAAGCAGTTGTCAAACAACAATTTGCTTTTACTTTTCTTAAGAAAGTGTGCCTGTCTCATCAAACGCAATATAATTTATTTCTGAAAATCTTAATTTTTCATTCTGGTTGTTAAACAGCAATGGATGTTTAAGGCTGTCAATGACAATGAAGTCAATTCCGATACCAAGTGCGGACAAAATGCGCTCACGGGACATTGACATCGGATACTTCAGGGGCCCAATTCTGTAAAATAGCTAACTTATCAATAGTGTGTCGATAGTGTGTCGGTTGTGTCTCAATAGACTACTCATTGACATTTGGTATTCTACAAATATTTATGGTCATTGACTTGCCACTGTAGTGACATTGAAACGCCATAGTAGGACTGTATGGTAGTCTGTAAACATATTTCAAGTGAAATCTGACAGTTGTGTCTATCGTGTTTGGCTATCGAACTGCCATTGTGAAGCCATCGAACAACGACACCTCTTTTCCCTATTGCATAATAATGTCTGTAGTGTGTCGATAGAGTGACAATGGCATGTTGCTTATCTCTAAGTTACAGAATTGGGCCCCAGTTGGTTATCGCTCGTGGTTAAATAATACCAGCCGCAAAGACCAAATTCTAGATTAAGCAGCGCTTGGCAGGGTCGGTCTGTGAATGGACGACCACTCATTACATACCAAGTTTTTCCGTACCTCGGAAAGTACGTTAAGCCGTAAGCTGTCACTTGTAGATCTTTGACATTCGTCACTGGCAAGCGGTCTCACCAAGTGGCATATTAGCAATTACTGAGTTGTGGAGGTCAGATAGGCAGTCGTTCCATGTAAAAATTATGAAATCTGTCCGGTGTCCGTAACCGCATCCGCAATTTGTCCGCACCATAAAGTAAGCAACAAACATGCACATGCATTAACAATAGTTTAGACACTTACTTGGATTCTCGTCTTGGAAGGGATAGAAGAAGGCTACAATGATATTGATTAGAACAGCGAAGTTGAACAAAATATTACTCCACAGAGACATGTAGGACGACACCCAGAACAGGAGACGTTGTCCTGAAACAATGACATTATGTTTAAGGAGTCACCAAGGAGTTAGATGATAACAGCCGCTCGGATCAATATTCAGGTTAAGCCTTGCTTTCCTAGGTTGGTCTGTGGACCCATCCACAAGAAAAAAAAAGAAGCATAGGCTTTTGAAAGCACGTTAAGGTTTAGCATAATAATTATAGGTTTTTGCTCTTTGTACATCACTTCTTGATATGGAAGAGCGGACTCTCCTAACACAGGCACTATCTGCCTAAAAGGAGGATCCAATCACAAAATTTTATTTAGACCTAAACTTGTTTTACCCATAAACTATTTTGTTATTATGTTAAGCATAGAAGCCGGGACAAATAGGTTGGCTTTGACAGGCGTAAAAGGCAGTCAGTGGTCCGAAATTTTATCATGGGGTATCATATTACCCCGTGCTATGTGGGCTGTGGAGGTTCAATAGGCAGTCGTCCATGTAAAATACTAGTATTTAGCTCAATCGGTTTAGAATGAAAGCCGATCCCAACATGGTTGCGCAACGGCTAAGCATCATCTATGATGACGACGGAGTAACCAGGTTAACCACACGGAATCGGCTTGAGCCGGCCAGAAGAGTCTTTTGTCCTGGCAAGTAAAAGTCCCTTACATTATTGCTCGTCTCTCCAGACTTTGGTTCCTGTGCATCACACTTACCCCTGAGCTTTTTCTGCCACTTCATCTCATGGAACAGGTTGTCGAGCCTGTTGAAGAAGTCGGCCACCTTGCTGCCCTGGTCGTCTCGCTCGGCGCTCTGCAGCACACGATGCTTACTATCCGCTGGCAGATACTCACAGATCTCGGGTATTGGGAACACGATCTGTTCCATACTGCGGTCTGTACGGACTATCTGTTGAAGAAAAGGAAGATTTAGCTAAATTATGCTGTGGTTGATCAGTAATGGTCCCGAATTATGACCGATTATGATGTAGGTTCGGTTTGAACTAATTTGATTGCTCTCAAAATGTTGAAGGAAAACGTAGAAAGGTAACCAACTTGACATAGAACCAAAAACTCGAAGTTGTGTGACTCTCATCAACACGCACTCACACTTCCGGAGGCATGAGTCCCAGAAATGGAAATGTTCCAGGCTGATTATTTCAGTTTTGGTTTTCGAAGTCGATATAACACATGTTCTAAAGCAGTGGAGTTATAAAAAAGTATAGTCGCAATTCAAAAACTAGTATAGCAACACAGTACAAAAAGTAGGAGTACATCAAAGTTCTGGAATAATTAGCACTATTATTGTTATCGGAGATAATGCTAACAAAGTGTAGCGCAGTAGATCTTATCACAGTACAGTTACTCACCTCTATCTGTGCGGTGTGAGTACGGTAGTAGCGCAGCGCGTCGGCGTTGGCGCCGTGCGGCGAGGCGCGCACGAGTGCGGCAAGTTCTTTGTTGTGGGCCGCCAGCTGGTGGCATAGGATGTAGATGTTGTGTCCCACCTGTGCAATAAAATACCAAAATGCAATTAAAAAAAAAAAACAAGAAATATAGAAAGGAAAAAGAAAGGAAGAGGAGGAATCAGGAGGATATAGAAAGGTCATGCCAAAATTGACAGAGCCATGAAATTTCTGGGACCGGTTTCACATTATTAAAACATATTTGGGAACAGGCACAAGATCCCATAGAAATCTTCTGTGATCTCCCGAAAGCATTTGATTACGTAAACAACGAAACCCTTCTCCTTAAACTTGAACATTACGGCTTAGAGAAACTTGCGCTCAGTAAAGTGAAATCGTATTTAAACGATAGACATCGGCAAGTACAAACAAATGGTGTCAATTCAATGGGCTTAAATAGTATATTTCATTATAAGTGCGGAAAGTCTGTCATTGCAAAGAGTTCCGACAAATGTCTAACCGAGCCGAGGCACAGCCGACGGCGAGGGTTGACAGTCGGAACAAGTTGCAATGACGGTTCCGCACGTGTACTGAACAACTATTTTTAATACAGTTGCGAAAAAATGAAGCAATTTAATAAAATAAATAAACTCGCAAAGAACATTTTTGAAAATGGCGCCTACCGTAAAAGAATATAAGCAGAGATTTTTTTTGTTTTCTTTACCTATTCTGGGTAGGCAAAGGGAACTACATACATACAGCCAAGTCTTCAGTAGATTTTTTTTATTGATATGAAATAAAAATGAAATTTAATGAGATGAAATGGAATGAAACCTTAACTCATTGACTCAAATAATTAAATCTGATATTAAAACAAATATTTGCATGAATCATAAAAACTTCTATGATTTTATTTAGTAAATACTTCGTGGTTGGTTTTTTTTTAATGGTCATTATTTTGACAGTTGGGAAAGAGAACGCACGAGTTCGGGAAAGGTAAAGAAAAAGCACGAGTACGGAATAGTCCACATCCCGAACGCTATACGTCCCTGCAATACGCCACTTTTTGAGCAACTGTATTAAAAAGTAAGTATATGCGTACCACAGGGTTCGATAATAGGTCCTTTCCTCTTTTAACCGACTTCGAAAAAGAAGGTTTTTCAAATCGAACGTATATACTTTTTAGTCTATATTAATGACCTACTCTATTTATTTAAAAACCAACCACAAATGGTATCGTCTGCCGTGAATAGGTACACACGGCTACACATCAAGCTATACAAAACCAGTTAATCTTGGCCTCACTTTACTAGATCTTTTCGCACAATGAACGATCAGATTATACTGGTTTTGTATAGCTTGATGTGTAGCCGTGTGTACATCTTGGATATTTAAGATGAACGAGCCACAAATCTTGACGACGTAAATAACGCCCTAGTGCAGGTTCATAATTGGTTCACCGCTAATAATTAAATATTAAATGAGAAAAAAAAGTGCATAAGATTTGCTCTACCAAATGTCAGAAGTAGTGATTGTGTCATAGTATTGAATCAAGAGAAATTAGAATTTGTCGATGAAACAGTTTTCTTGGGGATGCTACAATGGGGTCCTCCAGGCTGAGTTCTGCAGCATATACTGTTAGAAAAATCCGCCAATTTACAGACGTAGATACCGCGAGACTAGCAAATTTACTTATTTTCATAGAATTATGTTATACGGTATTTTACTGTGGGGATGGGCTGCAGACATCAAGTCTATATTTATTCTGCAGAAATGAGACATTACAGCTGTAAACTGTAGCTTAGTTTTATTTGTTTTTCTGATGTTCAAAAGTGCCTGTTATAGTCTAACTGAAATAAATGCTTTGAAAAAAAAATGCTTTATGTTTGTGAATTGTTTGTTACGGTATAGATACTTATTGGTAGGCACTTCTATTCATCATGCTTATTAGAATACGGACCTGTTCAACGCTATCATGTGCATTAACTTCGTGACTAAAAAAAAAAAAAACATTTGCTTTTTTAACATGATCTTTGTATGTACAGTATAACTGACCTCCTTAGGCGACACGCCTTGTACGATGGCGTCGTCTTCCGAATCGGAGTCGGCGTCCATAGCGTGTTCCTGATGGAAGGCGGAACAGGCAACATCAACCTGTACACAAACAAACAACAGAACTGTATCATTAACGTTATCAAATATTAAGGGGTGGAGAGGGAGAGGAAGACCAGGGAAACGATGAAAGAATTTCGTAAATGATAGCGTGATTGTTGACAGAGGAGAATGTAGAAAAAAACGTGTTGCGCCGATCTTAAGTAACATGGGACAAGGGCAGGAAGATTTGGCCGCGGATTTTAGTACTAGATGACGTGGCCTCGGCACAAGGGCAAAGAAGGAACATGGGTTCGGTTTTTAGTCAGTAGAAGTCTGACACTCCCCTTCGCTCTGCCCAAGAGCGGGGGGGGGGGGGGGGTGGGGGGGGGGGTGGGGGGGTCATTTGATGATCTTAACCTTTAAACCCCCCCCCCCCCCGCCGTTAAACCGTTGGTCTCGCCTGTCATTTGTCAAACCATGTTCTACCTTCAGTACCTGCTATTCTGCCCTCTTAACCCAAAAACCAGCAGCTGTGGTGACTTCTGCGGTGTCACCGACGACGCCGAAGTCGATCCCAACATATTTGGAGACATTACTCACCAGCTGCTTCGGGTTCATGTTGTACAGGATCCACTCAGCATTGTTCTCAGAGTCGTTCCTGGACTCCATGATGGCCAGCAGTAACTTGGAGGCGTTGTTCTTCAGCTCTAGAACCTTTGCCAGGATGAAGAGACACTACTCACCAGCTGCTTCGGGTTCATATTGTACAGGATCCTCTCAGCATTGTTCTCAGAGTCGTTCCTGGACTCCATGATGGCCAGCAGCAGCTTGGAGGAGCGGTCCTTCAGCTCTAGAACCTTTGCCAGGATGAAGAGACTCTACTCACCAGCTGCTTCGGGTTCATATTGTACAGGATCCTCTCAGAATTGTTCTCAGAGTCGTTCCTGGACTCCATGATGGCCAGCAGTAACTTGGAGGCGTTGTTCTTCAGCTCTAGAACCTTTGCCAGGATGAAGAGATACTACTCACCAGCTGCTTCGGGTTCATGTTGTACAGGATCCTCTCAGCATTGTTCTCAGAGTCGTTCCTGGACTCCATGATGGCCAGCAGTAACTTGGAAGCCTCCTTCTTCAGCCCTAGAACCTTTGCCAGGATGAATAGACACTACTCACCAGCTGCTTCGGGTTCATGTTGTACAGGATCCTCTCAGCATTGTTCTCAGAGTCGTTCCTGGACTCCATGATGGCCAGCAGCAGCTTGGAGGAGCGGTCCTTCAGCTCTAGAACCTTTGCCAGGATGAAGAGACTCTACTCACCAGCTGCTTCGGGTTCATATTGTACAGGATCCTCTCAGAATTGTTCTCAGAGTCGTTCCTGGACTCCATGATGGCCAGCAGTAACTTGGAGGCGTTGTTCTTCAGCTCTAGAACCTTTGCCAGGATGAAGAGATACTACTCACCAGCTGCTTCGGGTTCATGTTGTACAGGATCCTCTCAGCATTGTTCTCAGAGTCGTTCCTGGACTCCATGATGGCCAGCAGTAACTTGGAAGCCTCCTTCTTCAGCCCTAGAACCTTTGCCAGGATGAATAGACACTACTCACCAGCTGCTTCGGGTTCATGTTGTACAGGATCCTCTCAGCATTGTTCTCAGAGTCGTTCCTGGACTCCATGATGGCCAGCAGTAACTTGGAAGCCTCCTTCTTCAGCCCTAGAACCTTTGCCAGGATGAATAGACACTACTCACCAGCTGCTTCGGGTTCATGTTGTACAGGATCCTCTCAGCATTGTTCTCAGAGTCGTTCCTGGACTCCATGATGGCCAGTAGTAACTTGGAGGCGTTGTTCTTCAGCTCGAGGACGAGGTCCATGCGTGTCTTGCCGAGCGGGTTGATGTCGTTCAATATCAGCGCTGTTATAATGTCCAGGCCGTTGCTTTCGTGGGTTGCTATGCAGTTCTGGTTGTCGTGGCAGGGGCCTGGAATAGAGCGTGTGTTTTAGAGGAGGGTAAGGAAAAAGTGGAAAGATACACTAAGTGCTTGGCCAAACTGGCAGCGCGGTGCGGCGAGCGGAGCGGGTGCGGGAACGCGCGCGATTGTGCCTGTCCGCAGTCGACCGCGACTTCGGCAGTGTTTGTCAAAATATAATTTGGACGGGTCGCTTGCCGCCCGCGCACTCACTGCGGCCACTTGTATGAACGAGCTATGGCGCGAGTTGCCCGCTCGTTCGCCGCGGATAGTAGCCCGCGCCGCTTCTCGCGCCCGCTTGCTCACTATGGACGCTCAAATGAAGTTCATACGTTTGAGTACGTCGCGCCGCGCCCGCCCCGCGCCCGCGTTTGCAGTCTGGCCTTACAATAAAGGTACTTTTTGTGGAGCAACTTTTTGCAAGTGTTATCATGTTGCAACATGACAATACAGGTCCATCAATACAAATAAATAAAATTAAAGTGTCTGTTTGTAATTTCAAAATAACAGTTTTCTACTTAATGCAAATGATAACATAAACGCATACATTAAATTTTAGTCTGTCTATCTGTTTGTTCCGTCTTATCTCTGAAACAACAGAATCTATTTAGACGGGACAGATAGCTGATGTTATAAAGAGTAATTTCGGCTATTCTTTAAGAAAAAATAATTAGGGTTTTGTATAAAAAAAATCAAACCCTTGAAATCCGATTAAAATAGGGCGTATTTATTATGAAGTAGCATCACACTAATATTATTAAGGAGAAAGTTTGTGAGTGTGTATGTTTGTTACTCTTTCACGCAAAAACTACTGAACGGATTTGGATAAAATTTGGTACACAGATAATTTATAACCTAGATTAACACATAGGATAGTTTTTATCCCGATTTAATCTTCCCGAGAGATAATTTTCAAGATGTAGCGGGTGAAGCCTAATAACAATCACTAGTTTGTAATTACCTTGGCAGTACTCAGTGAGTGTTTCTAAAGTCTGGTTGATGAGCGCCACATTGCCCTCGTTGATGTACAGGCCCAGAAGGCCTAGGCCTCCCGTGGTGGACCCGCAGATACAGTCCAGGAACATGAGCGTCTGGGACACTAGGTTGTAGTTGGACTTGTTGTTCTGATTGCGGAGGAGGTTCTGAGGACAAAGAGGTCAAATAAACATGGTGGTTAATGTTTGTTTTTATGAGAATATTACTTGTCATCCCATTGCGCGGCAAAGGTTTGTCCCCCATGACTTTCAAATCTTTAGATACAAAGCTAATGTGGACCACTGGTCGTTGGCTCTGTCCAGCTTGACCCACCATCTCCTGTGAGGCATCCGAAGAGGAAGTTACCGTTAGTGAATCTGGCCTATGCCTTGCTCTGGACATAGGCCTCTTCAATCGCTTACCTCTCAACTCGATTCTCAGCGACACTAATCCAGTTGCTACCAGCCATCGTCCTTCTCATATCATCGCTCCACCGAGTCTGAGGGCGTCGCACTTCGTACTTACAGATTCACGGTCTCCACTGAAGAACACATCTATCCGAACGGTCATCTGCAATTAGCTCATATTCAAGCAAAATTGTTAACGTTACCTGCAAGTCGGGGTTATGGTTCTCACAGAGCAGCTGTAAGAACCGTAGGATGGGCCTCATGATGGCCACCTTGGGAGGCAACACGTCTGAGTTGCCAGCCTCTTTCTTCTCTGCCATGATCTCTTCCAGAGCTGTCGTACCTGTGCCATGTTAGTTAAGACTGTTTAATAGGCTAGTTGACAAACAAAATGTCCGTCAGATAGATTTACAAAAAATATTGGACATATATTTTTTGAAGATGAATGAAGACGATACAGTGCTTGGAAAGGTCGCGTGACGTCAGAGTTTGGTACATTTTTACCAAAAAGTGACGTCACAAGCCCCCACTCATGATCTTTGACACATATTTTCGTAAATTTTTACTAATTTCCAATATTTTTCGATAATCTAACAGACGGACTAAACAGAATCATATTTTCAAATAAAATAAATAAATCAGGAAACATCCCTATTCTTGTACTCATCGAGTAATAATCGGAACATCTAAAATCATAAATAAATTATCTACCCGCCCTGTTTACGGATCCCGGGATCTGTGGAGACAACTCGCCGGGATCCGTGTTAAATGAAATCGGATATCGGGATCGGTGGAGACAATCCTTGTTTTACAAGGCTAAACCTATCCCGCCTTATTACAAAACGTAGTTAGACCTGGTTTAACTTAGACTTGGTTTATCTCGCATGACGACTCACTTCAATAATATTCAAAAGAAAGTGACAGCATGCGAGATAAACCAGGTTTAACTACCTTTTGTAATAAGGCGGATCGTGTCCAATACTATCATAACTTTTTTGGTATCCATATGCTTCCATCATTATCAAGGGAATGAAATATATATTTTCAAAGTAGACGGACTACTCTTCTCTTCTCTGTCGTCACACTCTTGGCAGAGTGGTCGTGGTCGTCATGACAGGTGTGGTGGCAAGCTTAACAATTCGACGCCATTCCTCTCGTACTGTTGCTTAGGCAAGCAACAGTACGAGAGGAATGGCGTCGAATTGTGCGTGCATTCGTGGAGCAATGCACGAGATGGATATCATTCATAATGGATGAAATGGCGACGGGTCACTTGAACAACTTGTGACCCACGGATGTCCCTCAAGTTAAAGAGAAAAATTTACAAATCCGTGATTAGACCTGTCATACTGTTTGTATCAGAATGCTGGGCATTGAAAAAGATGGAAAACGATATAGTGGAGATGAGAATGTTGAGGTGGATATGAGGAGTGACAAGAATGGACAAAGTAAGGAATGTGTATATTAGAGGAAGTTTGTCTGTAGTGAAGTGGCGCCTGTAACAGAAAAATTGAAAGGAAATCGTCTGTCTTAGTAAAGACATATAATGAGGAGGGATGAAACGCATGTGACAAATAAGTGATAGATGGAGAGGGAGAGGAAGACCAAAGAAAAGATGAATGGATTGTGTGATGACTGATGAATTCAATAGAAAGAAAGAAAGAAAAAATATTTATTTGTTGCAGAAACATAACGAAACACAAAGAGACACAAGGAAAAAAAAAAAGCAATACACATACAACGCATAACAAATATAAACAAGCAGGGATAATAAAAAGAAAGTTGCACGTCGTGACTGCGACAAGCAGGTTACCACTCAGCATGCTGTGCTATGGGGATCCACAGCACAGCGCTGGTTTTCAGTGGTCACCCGTGAAAAACCGTACGAAAGCCAAGACAGCTTCAATATTAGGTACATTATAAATAAGAAAATAAAATAAACAGTGCTTAAAATATAAAGTAAGACATAGTAAAAGAAAAAGAAAAGATTAAGTGATGAGAGTGATGATCAGAATGGAAGAAGGAAACGTGTTGCGATGACCCCAAATAGAATGGGACAATGGCAGGAAGAAAATGATAGCCTTATTGACAATAAGCATACTCACCATGAGACATGGTATGTATATCCGAGTAGGCGTGCACAGCAGAGCCACAAGCGCTGCTTACCTCGTCATCCATCTCCTCACCGACAACTAGCACACCAGGGTTTGCCTTGTTGGCTGCGAAAGAACATTATTCGTGTTTGTGATGTTTCAGCTCGATTCAGGTCGATTTACATATAAGATGATTTAGAAAGGAAGAAAGAGAGAAAACATATGTGGCGACAGCGACATCTATCGCAACACATGAGAACTAAGCTTCAAAGACACTCGGTTTTGTGTTACGTAACGCTAAATGTTTTCGCAAGCCTAAAACTAAGATTTATCTTTTTAACTGTCTCGTTCGTACTATATTGGAATACTGCGCGGTTGCATGGCGTCCCCACTATGCAACACATAGTCTTAGGTTAGAGAGGATCCAGAAAAGATTTTTGAACCATCTTGCTTATTCCGCGGGATTAAACAAAAGAATTCGGAGCTATGCAAAACGTCTTCAGAAATTCAGTATGACTTCTCTCGAAAAACGAAGAAATGATTTAGATTTAATTTTTCTTTTTAAAATACTTCAGAATAAAATAGATTGCCCGCAGTTGTTAAGCAAGTTTAATTTTAACCTACCCCACAACTATCCTCGTCACCCTATAAAACTATTACGTCCCCCATTCCGCAAAACTGTATCAGGATCCAACTCCCCCATTCCCAGAATTTGCAGACTTCTAAATAATTGCGATGAATCAATAGATATTTTTTCCACAACACTTCACAAATTCAAGCGCCAAGTCCATCAAAACTAACGTTATTTTTTATTAATTTTTTGCATTTCTGAACTGTCATTTTGTATTAACAGAACTGTGCTTACAGCCGTATCTATAGGCAGGTCATGGTTATTACCTGAGTAAAGGTCATTGTATAAAGTGTTATTTCTGCACGATATTTGTAAAAAAAATTTGTTATATTTTAATATATATTTTTTTTGCATGCTGTGTCTATCGCACCATATTGTACACTATGCATGTATCTTTTTGTTGTATTATGTGAACAAACAGTGTAACAATTGTAGATAGGCCAATAAATAAATAAATAAATAAAACTAAAATGACAAATCCTACATCGCGCTATCAAAGTTCATATAGAAAATCCCGACTTACATCCATTACACAGTTAGCCCACCAAACACAACACCCGTCTGGTCGGAGGATCCTCCCTTTTCTATGGGGGATGAGGAACTTTACTCCCTGTTCCTCATACCTCCAAACATATTTATTTACAAGTGCACATAACAAAAAACCAATAAAAAAATAAAAACGGAAAAAAGAGTGTGTGTATCTCACGAATACGGCGCCAAAAAGGACTAGTTCAGCAAACTACACAAGCAACAAGAAGTTGGAGGAGCCCGTGGCTAAATATGGCCGCTCAGGTCGATCTGTAGGTTAAGCTGCGCTTGCATATCCTGGTTCGTAAATGGGTGATCGAGTGGGTTGTCATTACAGTGCAATCAAATTATCATGGCAGGTCCGAACTTCGTGCAGGTCATTTTGTTGCAACTAATGTATAAAAGTGTTATGATATTTATTTTATTTGTATTTCTCACTGTTTAAATTGGATATTTTCTGATCGTTTAAGTATTGGTTTATCTGGCAATAACAGTTTTCTTCACAAGTTTACATGCGTAAAAGTTCGCAGAGCCTATGTTCAGACCTGCCAAGATAATTTGATCGCACTGTACAAATGACAAGCGGACCGATCTTTGACGACCAGTTTTACCAAGGGGTTTTGTATTGCGTACTAACTGGGTTGTGGAGGACAGTTTAGACTGGATGCCGACCTGAGCCCAGCATAGTTGGAAAAGGACTAGGCAGATGATGATGATGACTTGAACAAGTATCAAATAGTAGCGAAGTTTCTAGCAAGCAACCAAACGGACGATATTTCGCCAGATACGTTTAAGAGCCAGTGGCGTGCAGTGGTCTCCCACGGTGGGTAGGCCACGAAATATTGACAGCAAAAAAAAATTGTCACATTTATAAAAATAAATAAGCCTGTAAAAGTTATAGGTACCTAAATACAATTCAAAAACTCACCACATTATTCAAGGGTGCAACTCATGATTTTCTAACGATGCAAACAGAAGAAAGATTCGGCCACCTTAAATATCTCATCCAAGTGAGTGGGTGATAGGTAGTTACAAAAGTACAAAACACGTCACTTGCAAGATAATATCCGAAGTGGCTTTCACACATTTACCTTTAGATACAATTTGCACCTTATCATTACATTACATATACGATAATATCATAATTGAGAAAACTTATTACCTTTATCATCTAGCAAACACACATTAACAGCACAAACTTCACTTTGTTATTATTTGTGGGAATAAACAAATAATACACAACAAAGCTAATATTTACCTACACTACTGTTAATAATGTTATCTAATACTGACAATATCTGTACGTTTTCGGTTTCAAAACAAATCGCGCTATAAAACAACAATGAAACAATAAATAATAATGGCTTCCTCGCGTAAAATATAATTTCTAATTTGCCGATAGAAAAATACTACCAAATAAAATTGCATAATTTTCATATCGAGTTTGTTCACAACAGCGGTCAACAAAATTTTGCAGGATTATACGAAAACGATCAATGAAATGTGTTGGCAGTGCTGCACTCTATCTGTGGACGGAAGAGCGAAGACCGCTAAGCGCGAAATTCAAATTTCTTAATTTCCTTACATTTTTGCAATTTGCAGGCCCGTGCTAGGTTGTATGTTGATTATTAAAATATGATTCGCGGCTGTAAGACGTATGTAGTCAGTATTCAAGCTAGCACTGGCCTGCAAATTGCAAAAAACGTAAAAAAAAAAACAAATTTGAACTTCGCGCCAGAGTTCGCGGGCTAAAGATGGCCGCATGACGCATCCAATCGTAGCCTTGTGTTGTTGCAGCCAATCACAGGCCGCCTCCACTCGCAGGAGCTGGCATGCATGTGTGCGGTTCATATACACGAAAATATGCACCGATCATTCTCCGATGTGACGCTGTGTGCGTAAAATTATGAATGGGTTTTAGGCTAGTCGAATGCTAGCCTAAGCAAGCCTGTAACTAAAAGATTCGTACGCGAAAAATTGCTCTAAGTATTTTAACAGGAGTTTGAACTTTTTTATTATTATTTTGTACATGGTGTTATTTTATTACATGGTTAATTAGTTATAAGAAATGCTCAGTTGGTAAGGTAGGCTAAGCCTAAGAGCCTTAATAGAGCGCACGCCACTGTTAAGAGCCATGTATGCCATCAATCAAACAACAATCCAGACTCCGTGGCATAAATCGGGATAGGCAGAGGTGTAAGTCCTTCCACATTTCGCTAGTTATAAATAAGTTGTGTTGTTAAGTAGACAAAACATTAACAAAACAGTACATCTACACTTAATATTATAAAGAGGAAAGATTTGTATGTTTTTAATGAATAAACTCAAAAAGTACTGCGTCGATTTCAAAAATTCTTTCACCATTAGAAAGCTACATTCACCCTGAGGCTGTATAGTCGTTGACCCTGAGTAACATAGGCAATAACATAGGTATAGGCGGGACGTCCGCTAGTTTATAATATTTACCATCAGTGGTGACAGTTTTCTGTTTCTCGGAGTAGCTAGAGCGTTGTTTGTCTCCACTCGTAGCGGATGTACTGCTGGCTGCAAGCGACCTGATTTCTTGCTGTGCCTCGCGCATTTTGTCGTAGAATACCTGGAAAATATCAATTTTAGTATAAGGTGAAGTGAAATTATTATTTTTTCTCACTTAAAGGATATTTGGTCAAAATACTGAAGAAAATTGATAAAATAATCGATTTTGGTGGCGATTTAGTCAACCCACATCCTTCAATAAGGTGAGTCTACCCGTCTTAACGAACTACTTTTCCTAACATAATATCACGCCTGTAATCTCCGTAGGTTTAAGCAGAGGTTCACCTAGTAACCTAATATGTAGTACACCCACCTGGTGCTAAAGGCACGGAATGTGGAACTCCACATTCCGTGCTAAAGGCATGGAGCACGGAATGTGGAGTCCCATGTTAAAGGGGTGAGCCTCTTGCCATCAACCGCACACGGATCCAGACTACGTAGCTGCTATTGAGAAAATTCTGATAGAAAAACCACTTTCCACAATAACACTTTGACCGACCCGGGAATCGAACCCAGGACCTCATACGCAGCAGTCCCGCTTGCAATTACTCGGCCAACGGGGTTCACATTCTTAAAATATACAGGTGTCGAAATTACCAACCGGGATAAATTTTAAAGAACGATGAAATTACCTTTAAAAATGCTTGTGATATTTCTCCATTTTGTAGTTTTGTGTATATGCTGTGTTGAATTATTGGGTTGCCACCCTCAAGGAGTGCAATACCTATGTAACAAACGAAATATATTTTAGATTCAATGCATTTTATTAATTTTACCAAACACTAGAATAGAAGAATCCTTTGGCGTTTCTCGATAAAAACAAAACGACGGTAAAATCAACAAAAAAAAAAAAATGTTCTGAGTGGGAATCGAAACAGTTACCTCCATCGATTACTCGAACAGCAACAGTACTACTCTAGCAGTCTCTATTTCAAAGTAATTAAGGACATTTAGACACTTATCGGATAATACTTTAAAATATCCACATGTAATATAATACATATTTTAGGCTGGAACAGCCTGTACTGTTCCACTGCTGGGCAAAGACCTCACAATTCCTTCCATGTACTCTTTTCTCGTGCCTCTTCGAACCAGCCTTCGCGATACTTGTTTAGCTCGTCTCGTCGCCAGTTCGCCACCTCTCTGAGCCTCAGCGGCGGCGTTCATCTTCTTCAAAAATATTATCACATACTAAAACTTTTTCAAAACTCACCAAGCTGTATAGCCTCCAAGAAGATAGCCTGTCGATTAGTGCTCTTGATGACGAGGTCTACCACCAGGTCCGAAGCCCCTTCCTTGTCCAGATGAGCCTGAACTTGGGCCAGAGTCTGTCCAGTTCGCAGCAGAACTTTCGCTGTATAAGCGTATGTACAGTTAGTACATGGCAATAAAGGAGAATTTGTGGTAGCAAAACGTGTTAGAAGCTTTTGGGATGCTAAATAAATATAAAAAGGTTGTTTGTGGTTTTAAAGGGGGCAGGCAAAAGTGGGGTATATTTGACAGTGGGCATATAAAAGTGGGGTCTAATATTCTACAGTGGGCAGGCAAAATTGGGATATAATAAAATTACAAGTAGTGGCTAAAACGTGATTTTATGTTGTTTTTTTTAAACAAGTAAGATAATGTAAGTGTGTAAAACTTTTGTACCATCCCAGTTTACGTTATTGGGGCTATATCTTACTGGTAAGAGTCATGAACTCATTCAGGAGTAGGATAACAAATAATATGTTTACTTTCTTATTACAAACGTTAGAGTGAACAGTAATTATTTAATCTAATACACAGTGTAATTATTTGTAAGAGACTGGTGCCCGAAATGGGCACACAATATCTGTGTTACGGGTTACCAGGACCCCAAGACTTACAGATACAGGATCATCGCATCATTCCTTATTCTTTATTGGACAATGATAGTTTCAGTTTCAGCTAAGGCAATAATTTTAACGTACACATACATAACAATTCTTTAAGTAAATTAACGGAGTATATAGCTAAATAAAAGTTTACTAGTCATATGTTAGTGTTAAGTGTTAAAATTAGTTTGATTAATAAATAGCATTAATATGTGTCAGTAAAAAGTGCTAGTTTAAATTAAAAAGAAATGGGAATAGCGATCAAGCAACTGATAGAGTGGGCGTCGTACGCAAAGGGTGATTTGCTTGCGGAATACATTAAATATCAAAATTTTGTATAGGTAAAAGAACTCAAGTAAATTAGAACCAAGTAAGTTTTTAAACTGACATGGTCACCAACATATCATTGACACTGTAAACGGGATATTTATCATGTTTTGCTGTTTGTTTCGAGTTCCCGATATTTCGGAAATCGTCAGTGTGAAGTCATCAAATTACTCCTACCACTCTGGGCGAAGCGATAGGTAGTATCAGACTTCTACTGACTAAAAATCACCCATGTTCCTTCTTACGGCCACGGGGATCGGCGATGCGGCGGGCGACGCGACTACTCGCGCGGCCGCATTTGCAGGCCACGGGGAGGGAGACGCGTTCGCCACCGCGACCAATAAGGAAGTCCGAGAGCAAAATGTCTTTATCAAAGTTATCTCGATATTGCTTACAAAGTAATAATTTTTTGGTTCAAGACGTAATATTTGGAAGAGATTGTGGAGTACATTATTTGAATACGAATCGAGTTAAAGATGGAAAATTCCACAAGGTGCGATTCGCGCGTTACAATTCGCCGGTCGCCGCTCCCCATTTCTATGCGTTTGATTCAGTCACTAGACGCCTCGCCGTTCGAACCGCGCGAATTTTCGCTATGGCGAATGTCCCGTAGCCAACGCGTTAGCCCTTTGTGTCCGGGGCCGCAGTATCTCTTTCGAACAACCCTAAGCATGTTGCAAGTCACGGATAAACACCCACCCGCAATAATTTCAGTTTACCCGTCGAAACAAACCGTAAACATGGTTAATATCTCATTTTCAATGTTAATGATAAAACCAGATAATTACAGTTTAATTCTGATTAGATGTATAATTAATTATGGTTACTTGAGTTCAAATACATCTCAGATTTGTGAGCACTCAGTGTTTCAGAATAAATATTTTTGCTGTAAATATTGCTTGGCATATTTAGGATAAATATTTAGGTACCCAAAAATCTTGAAAATGAGGCTGCACGTTGGAAATCGGTTTTTATTTAATAACGTGCTTTTATCTAATTTAACTTAATAGTTACTAGGAAAACCATAGAGAAGATGAGTGACGTGTCCTTGTTGAGATTTTACCATTGACCTGTTGACCGCCACAGTCAAGTATAGACGACAAGCAAAAAGTACCTTAAGTCGACATACATAAGTTACTATTTTGCTTGTTCGGCTTGTCGTCTATACGTAACTGTGGCGCTCAAAAGGTTAACTATATTAACTCATAGTCAGGTGGTTTTTAAATACCATAGGTCATCAGTCCCACTACATTTTTCAAAGGTTTTCATGCATACTGAAGCTGAATAGAGCATCACAAGAAGCACATCATTACTTCAATATACAGACGCCAGTACATCAAGCTACAACAATCTGTCGAATTTCTATAAAATTCTGAACTTTATCGCTAAAGCATTAGGTTCAAGGTTGATTGGGATTTGTCAGTTTCGGGTAGCATAATTTGCTGTCATCTGAACTGTTCACTGACGGTCGTCTACTTGAAAAAAATCTTTTTGTAAAATCCTAATATGCCAAACAATACATCAAACACTGTGCAACACAAAACTCTAATGTACAAAATGGTACTTTAACCTTTTTAGCGCCACAGTCACTTATAGACGACAAGCCGAACAAGCAAACATGTGCCCTAAGTCTGTCGACGTAAGGTACTTTTTGGCTTGTCGTTTTACTTGACCGTGGCGGTCAATGGGTTAAGTACCGTCGAGTTGCACTAAAAGTACCGTCTAGTGCCATGGACCCACCTGTCTTCATCTTCAGCGGATGGCTTTCTGCGTCGCATGCGGTGAGAAATAAAGAAAGATTGCTACACTAAACTATCAAGTGTTATGGGTTAAAGATGCATTTGTTACGTGTATGAGGGAAAAAGTAAAATTATTTTCAATTACATTATCTAAAACGCTTTATTGTTGAAAGTAACTCTCATATTTTCGTCAATCGAGTCTCAATTCAAATTCGACGTATCGTTTTCCCCTTTTAAAAATAAAAAATGCCTCTAGAGCTATAATTTTTTTTAAATAGTTCAACACGTCCCTGTCATTTTCTTTAATCAGCAACTAATAAGTAATAAAGAAAATATGACCCCCTAAAATGTACCACCACACAATTCGTATAGTTTTTATTAAAACCAAATTAATTGGAACCTCGTCGTGTCGTCGTCGAGCAGAAAAAAAGGGGAAAACGGAACGTCGATTTCGTCAAAGTTTTTGTGACATAATCGGTATTGTATAAATCTTGCCGTGTGAAACTATATTTTACTTTTCCCATAACAGAAGCATCTTTATGTCACTAGATTTACGCACTAAATCCTATCACCATTACTAAGAACCAGTTTAGTGTCATTTCTATAGTATGAAAGATCAACAAGTTTTCAAAGGGAAGCAGAATCGATTCTTGCATAATTAGTCATAATACAAGACTTCTGTATAGTTATGACAAAAATAACACTAGTTTTTACGCAGAGAAAAACAATTTTTATAAACACATTTAAGCGTTTTTATGGGCCTCAATTGTGCTCAATTCTTCTCTCATTGGTATGCGAACTTTATTGTCATAAAAAATTATAGGTAATATCTCTCCCTTTGAAAATGAAAACAGTTATTCTTGAAGTTTTCTAACCAAATTACATTATGAACAGTGCTGACATCTACCGCTAACGGTGCACACTAGTCTGACACTATCCTTGGTAACTGTTAACAAGTTTGTTAATTTAGTCAGTTCACTATTACATGGCAAGACTGTTTCACCATATTTTAATTTAGTTAGTTACAGACCCTCTTTATTTTCTGAAAGACTGATTGGAAAAGTTAGGATGATAAATATCTCATAAATTTAGGTCAATCCCAAAGTAATATTTAATTAGGTAGAAGATAACTAAATAAGAACCTTCAAATTATCCAAAAAACTGGAGAAACAAAACACCATATTTAAAAAAATATAGAAACTTATGAGTATTTTGAATAAGTTCAAGTCTCTGTCATCTCTCCAACTAAACGAAAATGATAAAATCTAGAAACTCTGTTTGAAAGTTTAATCATTTGAGAAATGGTGAAACCAGTCTTGTTTTAATTAAGTTCTACTTCACACCTTAACAATTAATAAATGGGCGTAGTTCGGGTTATGGTAATAGTTTGGTCGAGTAGCGATTATTCTCATGACAAATATTTGTCCAAATGCCGTCAATAGTCGTTTAAGTTCTAACACCACGTATAGCAAATTTTTGAGGAACCTGTCATTTCTTAGACCCAAAAAATCCGAACACATCTACCAACCCGCACTGGGCCCGTATGGTGGATTTTCTTGCAGTGGGAATGATGAAATTTTGACTATAGTCGGTTTTGAGATTTCGATGCAGTTTGCTAGAGAACTAGAGAATCGGTCAGCCAATCCCAAAAACAATCAACGTGTCTATCTAATTTGAAGTAAACAGTACTAAACACACATTATAAATGTCATTGTACCATTACCTATGTATTTACACTGCAGTTTTCGTAATCTCCTGAAAACTTGCTTTGAATTTTTGACTTTGTGGAGTTAGAACTTAAGCGACAAATTGTACATTTTGTTAAAATGCTGCATAAGTAAAATAGAAACAAGCATTTTTATGTTTTCATATCTCGCCACTTAACGAACCCAGCATAACTCGAACATCGCTATAATACGACACAACTTAAAGGTTCCACCGATGTACTCCACAATCGAGACTGGGTCCGTATTTTTGAATCGATAGAATTCCAAATCGTGTACGAAATCACAGAATTCGTATGCGAATCCGTACGAAATCGCTATTTTTGAATAATCATACCCGTGAATTTTGCAACGAGTGGTCCGACCCACTCGTTTCCGATGTTCTACCAGTAGAAATGACGGAAATGACGTGATGAATTCTGCGATTTCGTACACGATTTGGAATTCTATTGATTCAAAAATACGGCCCCTGATCACTTTACGTCTTTCACTTACTTGTTCTTCTTTAACATAACATCACGCCTATAATCTCCAAAGGGTTAAGCAGAGGTGTACCTAATAGTACACCCAAATTTCACCACTTATATTCAAGTCTAAACCACAAAACAAGACTCCCTGGCTACTACTGAGAAATTTCTAATGGAATAACCCGATTATACACTGCCCCGGCCCGGGAATCGAACCAAGGACCTTATGCTCTGCAGTCGCGATTGCGACCACTAGACCAACGGCAGTCCATGTTTTTAGTCATAAAGTTGAAAATTTGACAATCAGGAACATTACCGATTGCTTAACTAAAACTTTTTGTTCTGTGCTACTGTAGTACTCTTTGTACGATCGAACAAGCTAATAAATATACAGCCAGCAAACTGACATTTACTTTTAAGATTATACAGATACTTTTAGAGACTGATGCGAAACGATACAGTGTTTGACATCAGTCGCTTAATGCGAAACACTTGATAAACAAAATTACAATCAATATTTTCAGTGTTATAGAACCAAAAGAAAAAAGTGTTAAAGATCTCTACCCTGTATACTTATTAGCTTGTTCGACTGTACTATGTTGCAGTAATACCACCACTACTGACCTATAGAACCTTTAAGTTATATCATAATTATCACAAAAAACACACCAGTTTAAAACCCCCAAACCTCCCACAACTTACCGCCAGGTCCATGAGTAACGGCCACAGCGCTAGGTGGCGGCAAGATCTTGGGCTCCGACTTCCGGTTGATAAAGTATTGGGACAAAAGTTTGGAGCGAAGCTGATTGCCCTGGTGACCAAATTTGAAGTATTTTTTAGATGTACTGCTCTGTGGATGGTTTAAGGTTCGATTTTATTGATGGAATATAATGGGTGTGGTTTCTCCTTTTCTTAACGTGTAAGGTGTAGGACGGACGGTGTTTGAGGTGAATGATGGTGAACCATGGGCCCTCTTTGTGGACGATCGTCGACGGATTGAACGATAGTCAAGATATCGTACAATGTTTTTTATGTATGCAATCCCGTACCATGATGGTTCAAATTGAATTGCACATTTAGGAACTTCAGTAAATTACTACTGTAGATTTAAAACCATTAAAGAGAAGTACCTACAAATAAAAAAAAATATAATACTCGAAAACCAATGTCTATCGAATATTTAGGAGACACTCTTTAAATCGGAACATTATAGAATATGGAGTTTTTTGCCTTCATTCTTTCCAATCTTTATTTATTACATAAACCTGCATAAGGTCCCAAAATGCAGAACTTCACAGACTGATTATGTGTGTAATGCAAGTAATCAGATATCATACCTTCTCTCCATATTCAGGATCTACAGCCATCATCTCTCGTAGCGTGCGCAACACTTTGACGCACAGCTTTTCTTCTTTCTCTTCTAGAAGTTTCTCTGTGTGGCGGATCAGTCTGAGATAGAAAAAAATACATTAGACAATAGGGGATCGGACAAAAAAAAACTAATTAGTCCGTCAGATAGATTTCCAAAAAATATTAACCACATTTTTTTTCTTTTTTCACGTAAACAAAAAATGAAGACGATACAGTGCTTCGAAAACTCGTGTGACGTCATAATATGATATTACATTTTGTACCTTCAATTGGCGTTTCAATTTCAAGCCCCACTCCATAATCTTTGACGCGCTTTATCTTCGTCAATTTTTATTGATTTGATAAAACAAAAAACACGTATCCAATATTTTTCGATAATCTAACTGCCGGACTAAACAGAATCATGTTTTTTTGAGTCAGTCCGATCCCCTATATAATTAAATAATAAATTATTATGGTTTGACTGCTTCGTTGGTTTAGTGGCCGCAAGCGTGACTCCTGGGTTCGATACACAGGATGGATTATGTGTTATTGGGTTTTCCACCAGATGTTTCTTCGTAGCAGCCACGGAGTACGCACGGTGTTTAATCAATACCGACTTCGGCGCGATTAATATTTTTACTTAATATTGCAAAAGCAGTTTCATTAGAATCCATGGTTGCTGGTAGCTTCGTCAAAACCTAGTATGTACAAACACAGAGTCGTGTTCCGCAGATGCCAAATAGATGCGACCAGCATGTGAATGTGTGCGGAGTCCAGCGTTCAACTCATCATCAGCCAATAATGTTCCCACGTGCGGGACTCAGGCCTCCTCTCTAGGAGAGGGATAGGCTATAATCCACCACGCTGGCCCAGTGCGGATTGGTAGATGTCGCATATCTTCGAATTTTTTGGTTCTAAGACATGCCGGTTTCCTCACTATGTTTTCCTTCACCGTTTTCGAGAGCAGCGGTGATGAAATAAATTACACAAAGTAATGCGCCTACCTGGGTTCGAACCCACGACCTACTGTTCGTAAGTCGGGGCCGATACCACTGGGCCACCGCTCCTCTCGCGTTCAACTGCTGTGACGAAATTCCGAAAAGCGGCTCAAACGCTATGTTTGGCGTTTTTAAGTGTGCAGTTTGACATGATTAGTCGCTACATTAAGCTTCTTCTAAAAAGCGGCTAAATCACCGATCGCTCATGCTAAAATAAAACCTCCTCTATTTTTGGTAGTCGGTTAAAAATTTGTGTGTGTGCTTGTGGTAGTTGTGTGGCCCTTAGATGCGTATCGCTGAACAATATCTTATGCTTAAAGTAGGTAACAGCAATCTTACCTAGATATAAAGATCCCGCTAGTATCCGAATGTGAAACCTCCCCCGGACTGGTGAACAGCAGGTGAGGCTTGTACAGGATATCCACCAGGAGAGACTGCTCCGCTTGCAGGAGAGGTCGCAGTTGTTCCTCCAGGAGGGCCACGATCTCTTGCAGACCTTCCATTACTGATCTGTCGTTTTGGAGATTTGCCTAGAAGGGAAAAGTTGAATTAGTATGAATAAGAACCAATCATCGAGACAAAAGGAGTATTTAAGGTTCGTAGCATGTGGCGTTTCGCAGTTTCTGCCTACCCCCATGGGACAAGGGCGTGAGTTTATTAGGACCAATCAACATTATTGGGATTATCCATCAGGATTTTTTCAGTAACAGACTTTCGTGCCCTAATGAGTAAACAATGGGAGGGTGATGATGACGATGATAATTTCATTTTATCATTTGTGTTCTTAATTCAAAAAAATAATTGAATTTTCAATTTTTCATGCTAGGCTGTTTAGCGGCTTCATACCTTTGGTTCTTCTTCAAACTGGCGAAAGAAAAGCGTGGAAAAAAAAGCAAATTAAATCATACTTTCCTAATTATGATAATGAATGGCAACAACAACGTTTTACGACTTTTTCTGTCCATGATTCATATCACTATTTACACCTATCATCTATCCGGCCTTTTCCCAACTATGTTGGAGTCAGCTAACAGCTGAATATCAATATTTTACATGGAGCGATTGCCTACCTGACCTCCACAACCCAGTTAATATTGGGTATTAAAGGGTATTCCTTTGGTAAAACTGGTTGTCAGACTTTCAGGTAACCGACTACCTGTAACGACTGCCAAAATAGTATATTTCATTATAAGTGCGGAAAGCCTGTCATTGCAAAGAGTTTCGACAAATGTCTACCCGAGCCTAGGCACTGCCGACGGCGAGGGTTGACAGTCGGAACAAGTTGCAATGACGGTTCCGCACGTGTACTGAACAACTATTTTTAATACAGTTGCGAAAAAATTAAGGAATTTAATAAAATAATAAAACCGTAATTAAACTCGCAAAGAACATTTTTGAAAATGGTGCCAACCGTAAAAGAATATAAGCAGAGTTTTTTTTTGTTTTCTTCACCCATTCTGGGTAGGCAAAGTGAACTATACAGCCAAGTCTTCAGTAGATTTTATTTATTGATATGAAATGAAAATGAAATTTAATGAGATGAAATGGAATGAAACCTTTAACTCATTGAATCAAATAATTAAATCTGATATTGAAACAAATTAGTAGCTTCTTTAGAAATATTTGCATGAATCATAAAAACTTCTATGATTTTTTTTTAGTAAAAACTTCGTGGTTGGTTTTTTTTTAATGGACATTATTTTGACAGTTGGGAAAGAGAACGCACGAGTTCGGAAATGGTAAAGAAAAAGCACGAGTACGTAATAGCCCACATCCCGAACGCTATACGTCCCTGCAATACGCCACTTTTTGAGCAACTGTATTAAAATAGTATATTTCATTATAAGTGCGGAAAGCCTGTCATTGCAAAGAGTTCCGACAAATGTCTACCCAAGCCGAGGCACAGCCGACGGCGAGGGTTGACAGTCGGAACAAGTTGCAATGACGGTTCCGCACGTGTACTGAACAACTATTTTTAATACAGTTGCGAAAAAATGAAGCAATTTAATAAAATAATAAAACCGTAATTAAACTCGCAAAGAACATTTTTGGAAAATGGCGCCTACCGTAAAAGAATATAAGCAGATATTTTTTTTGTTTTCTTTACCCATTCTGGGTAGGCAAAGGGAACTATGCCCATACAGACAAGTCTTCAGTAGATTTTTTTTATTGATATGAAATAAAAATGAAATTTAATGAGATGAAATGGAATGAAACCTTTAACTCATTGAATCAAATAATTAAATCTGATATTGAAACAAATTAGTAGCTTCTTTAGAAATATTTGCATGAATCATAAAAACTTCTATGATTTTATTTAGTAAATACTTCGTGGTTGGTTTTTTTTTAATGGACATTATTTTGACAGTTGGGAAAGAGAACGCACGAGTTCGGGAAAGGTAAAGAAAAAGCACGAGTACGTAATAGCCCACATCCCGAACGCTATACGTCCCTGCAATACGCCACTTTTTGAGCAACTGTATTAAAAAGATCTTTATATGGCAGTCGTGACCAACAGCTAAACGTGGTTTCCGAGGCACCTTTTCCTGTGTTGTCTAGTAATTGTGTGTACATAAATAGTAAAATAGGTAAATAAAATAATTAAATAGGCTTCTCCTGGGTAACCTCGTTCCATCGTCGACCTCATCTCTGCCTTTAGGGCAAGATTGTGGTCGAGAGTAAGCCCATTTAAAAAAAAGAGCAACCCGAGTGGCAGTTATTATTAAGCCACAAGCTACCACACTAAATACTAAAAATATAATAAGAACAGCTACCTGCGAAGCCATCTTCTCAAGTTTGGATGTCTTGGACGCAAGCAGCCACTTGCTGGTCTGCCGGGAAAGGGCAGCCGCCTTCTCAAACACCGTCTGGATCTTGGCTTCCAGTTCTAAGGGGATGGCTATGCTGCGAGATTTGGCTGTGAACGAAAAAAAGATATTATTAGACCAACAATTTTTACATGCGTTTTCGTTCAGCACGTCTGGAAAATAACAATAATTACATAAGTCCATTCTTTCTAATTTCATGTAAAATCTAGTTTGAAGTCCACGTTCAGTATTGTATTATAATAATAATAAGGTTGGATCAAGGGCCTGATTCAGAAGGCAGTACTCCTCGATACGGCCGGCATTGCGAGAAGGTTCCTGTCTCTGGAGCCCTAACCACCGGTAGCTTGGACCCTGCTCCAGCTGTCGGTGGACCACTATTTTTTACATTTTAAAATGTTTTTTTTATAAATTTTGTATGAAATATTTAAAAATGCAATCTATCTTTATGTAAGAAAATGAATAAAGGACATAATAATTGCATTTATTTCGGGCAGCGTTAAAAACTAGTGTTATCTAGTGTGTTAGTGTGGTATAATCGGCTATCTATAAAAATAAAATTCAGAAAAATTATCCGACTCTGGTAAAACACACTCTGGCAAAAGGGGGTTATGATTTTATTTAATGTTTCAAACTTCTTTGTCGACGCTACTTCGCTCATAAACTGTAATTTTCGTTGCTCATTTAATATGCCAAAGTTTCTCTTTATCTCCGTCTCATTCTGATAGCACGTGGATAATACAGTAGCTGAACTGAAATGAAGATAGTGGTGATGTAGTCAACAAGGACCAAATATAGATATTTTTTGTTCTCAGATTCTGTTTCCTTCTCTAACGCAGACAGCACGAAAAAAACAGAGTCATATCTATTTTCTTTTGTCCCACAAACCAATTGTTCCACAGTGGGTAAGTAAAAACTGAAAAATACTGACCAACTTCACTAAGCGTCCGGATGCACTTTTCCACGTTAAGTTTCTGCGGCGGCGTGAGCCACGGACATTGGTAGATGCTGAACGTCGTCTGTAGTAGCTTCACAAATATCGACTGGCGAGTCTGTGGAAAAAACGATTCATTACAAATATATTTTTCATTACTCATACTCTGAAAGTAGGTCACATGCCTGCGGAGCGGGTTGAAAGTACTACTTTTCAGCCCTAGGGAGAATCGCTTTCTACTGACAGCTGTCAAATTATTTGATGTAATTGGGAGCAAGAATATTGCCACCAACTGATGTGATTAGGTGCAAGCCTATTGCCATCAATAAATGTAATTAGGAGCAAGCCTATTGGCATCAACCAATAATCTAATTAGGAGCAAGCCTATTGCTATCCACCGATTTAGGTAATTGGGAGCAAGCTTATTGCCATCAACCAATTTAATTAGGAGCAAGCCTATTGCCATCAACCGAAGTAATTGGGGGCAAGCCTATTGCCAATTTAATTAGGAGCAAGCCTATTGCCATCAACCAATCTAATTAGGAGCAATCCTATGTAATTAGGAGCAAGCCTTTTGCCATCCACCGATTAGATTTAACCGATTTTAAGTGTTTACTTTTTATTTTTTTTTGTCAATTTGTTTTTTCTTTCTTTCGATTTAGGGGGCGCAAGCCTATTCCCATCAACTTTCCTTGTATTTGTAATGAAAAGCACAGTGTTTACCTCGGGTTAAAGACTTATTTAGTCCCCGAGACGGGGTTTGGCAGCGCAGCGAGGGCGCTAATGGTTCGAGGGTGGTTACTGGGAGGGTTACTTTTACCCCTAAGGTAACAATGTACTATAGACGTGTTCGTCGGGCCATTAAATGTTTGAGGGAACACAAAAATATTAATGTTCTATCCACAATAAAACTACATTTTATCATTTTGGTATAAATCTTGCTTAATTGTTACTTACGTCAAGTTGAATGAAGGCATATCCCAAGCAGCAATAAAATATAAACGTTATTAAAAGGGAAAAAATGATGAACAAGTAACATTATAGGTAAATCTTTTGGGTTGGCAACGATCCACAAAGCCAAAATCTTCTGCCAAAACTTATACTAGTTGAGTTAGTATATTTAGCTCTTTTTCCTTCCAAATCAAGAAGGAGAAAGAGGGCGACTTTTGCCCAGCCCGCACGGAGACGTCTTGCAAAATAAAACCTCCGGATGTTAGTAAGTATCTCACCTGCACAGTAGTGCTCTGGTCGCTGAAGGGCGAGTTAAAGAACGTGCAGATGGTGTGCATGAGTACGTCTGTCACGTAGTTGACCCACGCCTTCTGCGTGCCCAGTGCGGGCGGCTTGCGGGATGTTGATGGCTCAGTTGAAGGTCCTGGTGGAAGGAAATAGTGTAAGAATAAGAAAACTACTTAATCCATTACCTAGTCCTTGCTTATATAATACTAGCGGACCTGGCAGACGTCGTCCTGCCCGGACCGCAGCGCCACCTACCGTGTCCAATTGTGTATTCAAACTATTCAAGAACCCATTGAAATATCCCAAGAAAGTTACATCAAACTCGGTCCAGCTGTTTAGGAGTTCAGTGACACACACGCACACACACGTACAGTAGAATTAAATATATTAATTAAAGAATATACATTGTGAACGTGTGGCGACTAGCGACATCTATCGCAACACCTGCGTACTAACAACGATTGACAGAAATCCTACATCGCGCTATCAACTTTATCCGCGACATAAGCCTGTATAGGAGTTCCCGACTTACATATGTCGGGCAGTTGGCCCGCCGGACACAACACCAGTCCGGTCGGAGGATCCTCCCTTTTCAATGGGGGATGAGGAGCTTTACACCCTGTATCTCACCCCCCCCAAAAACGTAACTCTGTCTGTCGCACTTCCACGCCAAAACTACTGAAACGATTTAAATGAATTTGGGACACTAACCGCCTTATTACAAAAGGTAAATATATAATATAATAAACCTGGTTTAACTTAGACTTGGTTAATCTCGCATGAAGTCTCACTTCAATAATATTCAAAAGAAAGTGACAGCATGCGAGATAAACCAGGTCTAAGTTAAACCAGGTTTATCTACCTTTTGTAATAAGGCGGAGATAATCTAGGAACCTGACACAGGACACAGGCTACTTTTTAATGCGCAAAAATGGTTGAAAGGGGGGATGAAAATATATATTTTCTAATAATTTTAATTATTTTATATAGAAAATTGCTGTGCCCGACAGGGTCCATAATTGTTTCTAAAATTATTTTATACCACCTGTAAAAATGTACATTATGGATTGCAATAAACGATTTGAATTTGAATTACTTTTGGTCGCGATAGCCAACATCGGTCGCGATAACCTACATCCATGCGGTTGAAGCCGCGGGTATCACCTAGTTATCTATAAAACGTGTTTTCCGAGACACGAGGTTTTATATCGCTTACTTCTAAACTACAGACCCTGCCGGGGCAGCTGTGGAACTGTTCGGAAGAGATACCGAGCTCCACGATCTGATCCCACCATCTCCCTTCTTCCATCGGGAGACTAGACGTACTGCAGGGTATCACCGATACCTAGTCGACATTCCACACATTCGAACGAAGCGCTTTGCTGGGTCCTTTATTATGCGCACAGCCAAGGAGTGGAATTCCCTGCCTGCGTCGGTTTTTCCGAGTTCATATAACCCTAATCTGTTTAAGTCGCGAGTAAACAGGCTTCTACTGGGTAAGTTCGTTCCATCGTCGACATCATCTCTGCCCTTAGGGCAAGATTGAAGTCAAGAGCAAGCCCATTTATAATAATAAAAAAAAGAAAAACAAAAAAACCGAGGCTCCGGAAAACAAAGGGCTAAGAAGAAACATAAGTGGATTTTAGTCAGTAGAAGTCTGATACTGCCTTCTGCTCTGCCCAGAGCGGGAGGGATGCTGTTACCCATATGCCAAAATTCCCAGTACTCACCAGGAACAGCTAGCGGCGCGTCGCTATGCAGGATAGCCTGCATGTCGTGTAGGAAGGACCGCTCGAACAGGTCCCACATGTAGTTGCTGGAGTACATCTCCTTCATCTCCACTTATTATTGCAAGCACTCACCAGGAACAGCTAGCGGCGCGTCGCTATGCAGGATAGCCTGCATGTCGTGTAGGAAGGACCGCTCGAACAGGTCCCACATGTAGTTGCTGGAGTACATCTCCTTCATCTCCACTTATTATTGCAAGCACTCACCAGGAACAGCTAGCGGCGCGTCGCTATGCAGGATAGCCTGCATGTCGAGGACCGCTCGAACAGGTCCCACATGTAGTTGCTGGAGTAGATCTCCTTCATCTCCACTTATTATTGCAAGCACTCACCAGGAACAGCTAGCGGCGCGTCGCTATGCAGGATAGCCTGCATGTCGTGTAGGAAGGACCGCTCGAACAGGTCCCACATGTAGTTGCTGGAGTAGATCTCCTTCATCTCCACTTATTATTGCAAGCACTCACCAGGAACAGCTAGCGGCGCGTCGCTATGCAGGATAGCCTGCATGTCGTGTAGGAAGGACCGCTCGAACAGGTCCCACATGTAGTTGCTGGAGTAGATCTCCTTCATCTCCACTTATTATTGCAAGCACTCACCAGGAACAGCTAGCGGCGCGTCGCTATGCAGGATAGCCTGCATGTCGTGTAGGAAGGACCGCTCGAACAGGTCCCACATGTAGTTGCTGGAGTAGATCTCCTTCATCTCCACTTATTATTGCAAGCACTCACCAGGAACAGCTAGCGGCGCGTCGCTATGCAGGATAGCCTGCATGTCGTGTAGGAAGGACCGCTCGAACAGGTCCCACATGTAGTTGCTGGAGTACATCTCCTTCATCTCCACTTATTATTGCAAGCACTCACCAGGAACAGCTAGCGGCGCGTCGCTATGCAGGATAGCCTGCATGTCGTGTAGGAAGGACCGCTCGAACAGGTCCCACATGTAGTTGCTGGAGTACATCTCCTTCATCTCCACTTATTATTGCAAGCACTCACCAGGAACAGCTAGCGGCGCGTCGCTATGCAGGATAGCCTGCATGTCGTGTAGGAAGGACCGCTCGAACAGGTCCCACATGTAGTTGCTGGAGTACATCTCCTTCATCTCCACTTATTATTGCAAGCACTCACCAGGAACAGCTAGCGGCGCGTCGCTATGCAGGATAGCCTGCATGTCGTGTAGGAAGGACCGCTCGAACAGGTCCCACATGTAGTTGCTGGAGTAGATCTCCTTCATCTCCACTTATTATTGCAAGCACTCACCAGGAACAGCTAGCGGCGCGTCGCTATGCAGGATAGCCTGCATGTCGTGTAGGAAGGACCGCTCGAACAGGTCCCACATGTAGTTGCTGGAGTAGATCTCCTTCATCTCCACTTATTATTGCAAGCACTCACCAGGAACAGCTAGCGGCGCGTCGCTATGCAGGATAGCCTGCATGTCGTGTAGGAAGGACCGCTCGAACAGGTCCCACATGTAGTTGCTGGAGTAGATCTCCTTCATCTCCACTTATTATTGCAAGCACTCACCAGGAACAGCTAGCGGCGCGTCGCTATGCAGGATAGCCTGCATGTCGTGTAGGAAGGACCGCTCGAACAGGTCCCACATGTAGTTGCTGGAGTAGATCTCCTTCATCTCCACTTATTATTGCAAGCACTCACCAGGAACAGCTAGCGGCGCGTCGCTATGCAGGATAGCCTGCATGTCGTGTAGGAAGGACCGCTCGAACAGGTCCCACATGTAGTTGCTGGAGTACATCTCCTTCATCTCCACTTATTATTGCAAGCACTCACCAGGAACAGCTAGCGGCGCGTCGCTATGCAGGATAGCCTGCATGTCGTGTAGGAAGGACCGCTCGAACAGGTCCCACATGTAGTTGCTGGAGTACATCTCCTTCATCTCCACTTATTATTGCAAGCACTCACCAGGAACAGCTAGCGGCGCGTCGCTATGCAGGATAGCCTGCATGTCGTGTAGGAAGGACCGCTCGAACAGGTCCCACATGTAGTTGCTGGAGTACATCTCCTTCATCTCCACTTATTATTGCAAGCACTCACCAGGAACAGCTAGCGGCGCGTCGCTATGCAGGATAGCCTGCATGTCGTGTAGGAAGGACCGCTCGAACAGGTCCCACATGTAGTTGCTGGAGTACATCTCCTTCATCTCCACTTATTATTGCAAGCACTCACCAGGAACAGCTAGCGGCGCGTCGCTATGCAGGATAGCCTGCATGTCGTGTAGGAAGGACCGCTCGAACAGGTCCCACATGTAGTTGCTGGAGTACATCTCCTTCATCTCCACTTATTATTGCAAGCACTCACCAGGAACAGCTAGCGGCGCGTCGCTATGCAGGATAGCCTGCATGTCGTGTAGGAAGGACCGCTCGAACAGGTCCCACATGTAGTTGCTGGAGTAGATCTCCTTCATCTCCACTTATTATTGCAAGCACTCACCAGGAACAGCTAGCGGCGCGTCGCTATGCAGGATAGCCTGCATGTCGTGTAGGAAGGACCGCTCGAACAGGTCCCACATGTAGTTGCTGGAGTAGATCTCCTTCATCTCCACTTATTATTGCAAGCACTCACCAGGAACAGCTAGCGGCGCGTCGCTATGCAGGATAGCCTGCATGTCGTGTAGGAAGGACCGCTCGAACAGGTCCCACATGTAGTTGCTGGAGTACATCTCCTTCATCTCCACTTATTATTGCAAGCACTCACCAGGAACAGCTAGCGGCGCGTCGCTATGCAGGATAGCCTGCATGTCGTGTAGGAAGGACCGCTCGAACAGGTCCCACATGTAGTTGCTGGAGTAGATCTCCTTCATCTCCACTTATTATTGCAAGCACTCACCAGGAACAGCTAGCGGCGCGTCGCTATGCAGGATAGCCTGCATGTCGTGTAGGAAGGACCGCTCGAACAGGTCCCACATGTAGTTGCTGGAGTAGATCTCTTTCATTTCCACTTCTGTGTCGATGTAGCAGTGGTTTAGGAAGCCTACGTATGCTTCTTTCACCTGTAATGTACATAAGGATTAGACAAATCCTAATCTTCTTATATTTTAATATATTTTTTGGCATCATGTGCCTACCCTTTTCCCAACTAAGTTAGGGACGGCTTCCAGTCTAACCGGATTCAAATGCCAATGTTTTGCATGAAGCGACTGCCGATCTGACCTCCACAACCCAGTTAGTACTGGGTTAGACTGATTGTCACTTTCCGTCCGCTATGACCTGGGATCAACGGATTCATGTGCTTTGCGAGGCACGAAAGAAACTCTGTGTGAAATGGGTCGTCACCCATTCACAGCCCAACCGAGGAATATTGATCTGAGCGGCTGTTTTTATGAAGCCACGAGATATTCTTTCTTCAGCATAAATAAGTGCCTCAAAAACTGAAACTTTTTATTCGCATTTTTTATGTAACAAAGTAAGGTCAACATAAACAAATAAACTATGTATCATTTGGAACTGACCTCAGGAATACAATCCTTATTAGTAATAATGGACACAATGTCGTCTAGCGGCAGCAGGGAGTGGCACTTGATCTCCGTGTACACGTTCTTGCCCATTGTGCAGCACGTCAGCAGCTTTACTAGCTGGATGTGGTACCTGGTGGAAGATATCAGGCATTAGGTTATAGATTTACAGTAGTTTTTATATCTAGACTAAAGGTTAGGGAAACCTAATCATGATTTGAAGGATTACGAGCATTTTTCGACGTAGCCCGAAAAAATGCTAGCTCGCAGAACGGATGGCCGATGGGGCCGGAAAGTGCTGGTGTGGCGACTGTGAACCGGAAGACGTTACGTTGCGCGGCCTCCCACTAGGTGGACCGTGCATCTGGTTGAAGGTTGCGGGGATACGTTGGGTGCGAGACACATGGGACCAAGAGATGTGGGGACACCTGGGGGAGACCTATGTCCAGCAGTGGACGTCTTTCGGCTGAAATGATGATGTAGTTGATGTGATGTCAGGTAATGTCTTACCTGAGTGCTTCCGGCATTTCGTTGGTCTTCCGGAACAGCTTCATCATTTGTATGAAATTGTTAGTGGAAACTTTGTCGTTGTAGAACACCAGGACGTCTTCACCGGCGTTCACCATCTGAGGACAGAAACAAGACCAAATCTATTTTATTTATTTAATTCTTCTGCTTCTTCTTCTTCTTATCGTGTGGGTAGTAAGGTCTAACGACCCTACACACCCTAGTGTCAGAGTTTCTAAACCGCCGCAAGGGCCTCTGACATGGTTTGACGACCGCCATTTGGCGGCCGGGACCACCAGCTTATACGTGCCTTCTGAAGCACGGAACCATCTTTTTATCAGACAATCAGGTGATTCAAGCCTGCGATGTCCTAACCAAACTGGAAACAACTTTACAAAGTGTGTAAAAAACCAGAAGAGGAGAGCGGTGTTTAAGAAACCAGAGAGATTTCTCCACAGTATGCAGCTAGCTAAGTCAGAGGTATAAACACTCTGACATCAGGTAGTTACTCACACACATTAAAGAAGAAAGAAGGAGAAACAAATTCAGACTCAAAACCTACCTCTTTCATAACCAATTCCTGGCTACGTCTGATATAGTGCGTATCAGCATGCACGATAGTCTGCAGGAAGTGTAGATACTCAGGCCTCCTGCCTCTAGACTCGATGCAGTGCACGAAGTGACCCACGACCTTCTCGTTACCCTCGTGCCCGCACAGCGCTGCGTTGTCTTTGAAGATTGAGCACACGGTTTGGGCTTCGCGGATCTGGGGAGAAATATTATTTATTATGAGCTTGATGTGTCTCACTGCAGGGCAAAGGCCTCTCTTCTCTCTTTCCATTTATCTCTGTCTATTGCTGTTTGGGCTCAAGTTCGATGCGACAGATGTGGCCTGCTCAGTTCCATTTTAATTTGGTGGCTATGTTGCTAACTGTGTTGTAAATTGTTCCTTATAGGGTCAGAAATGTTAATTTGTAGTATACTTCGCTCCAAAAAGGTCGCTGGCAGACCATTTACGAAAACACATGTACGGGTCGGATTAAATCACTATCAGTTTAGGAGACTTTTTAGTAGCAATATTGCCGATAAGGTAAAATGCGGATGTGGTGTAGTACCAAATAATTTAATGAATGGCCTTGTCGCTAACTATAGTATTAGTCAAACAGATCCATTCAACAAGCCTCATTTCTAACGACTCATCGCCAGGTCAAATAATATCTCTGAACAAAATACTCACTCCAGCATTGAGGAACAGGTCCAGATGCTTATGAAGAATGGCTTGGTTCTGCTGGTTGCCGTGACAAAAGTGTTGTAGGAACTCATGGGCTAAGGCTAGCAGTTCGTCCATGGCCATGTCGTCTTCGTCGTGAGGAACCTGTGTGAAAATAATTTATGTACAGGATCAAAAATGGTATTTTTTTGTACTGGTAGGTTAGGGAGAAAATGTTGTGGAAAGGAGTTATTTTTAGTGCTGGATATTTAAGGGTGGGGTTGGTCTCCTATTTATAATCTTTACACATATATAAAAGTGTATGTTAGTAATTTCAAAATAACAGCTTTTTGCTGAATGCAAACTTATAACAAAAAAAAAACATAGTAGAATTCAATTTTTATCTATCTTAAACTGTCAGTCTGTTAGTTCCGGCTAAACTCTGAAACGGCTGTACCGATTTTGACGGTTTTGATTATATTATAAAAACCGTAGTAGGTAGAGTACTGTGGTTTCTGTTTACAACCATCCGAGCCTTATTGGTTGATTTGCAATATTCCGTTCAGAAAAAAAAATTGAAGGTTTTTGGATTTTGCCAATGTCGTCAGGTCCACATTCAAATCTTGCAGCATGCACGCATTCAAAAGGTTAAAGCACTCACTCTTGGCGGCCAAGGCGATGTCTGGACATTGAGGCATGATATTCAACAAAATTATCATAAATAACATATTTATTTGGGGTTTATTGTTTAGAGCAAAAAAAAAAGCGAACAAACCTAAAAAAGAAAATGTCTTCATTGCTTTATAAACAGTAAATAAAGTAACGTTTTTGGCATACTAAATTTTGTTTATATAAAAAGGTAAAAGTCAAATAACTAGAGAAACTTTGAAGACATGATAGGTAAAAAATTGTTTAAACTGCAGACAGTGTAGTTTATTTGCAGTGTGAATTTTAATGGGTGTGTGACCTTAACAAAGTCGAAAGGCATCATCAGCACAATCGTGATTTTCCACCACATTAAAAGTCCTTCGTGATAATATATCGTCCATTAAACCCGACGGTCGGTTTAATGGACACTTCCAATAAACTCTGTCAGGTATTTCAATATTCATACCCATCACTTATCGTTTAGTTTTACCCTGTAAAATTATAAATAAGCTAAATTACGCACCTGTAACAAATCCAGCACAATATTGTGCACTCCAATGTTCCTAAGCAACCGCTGCTCGTGCCTGCGTGGTCGCCCACTCTCACCGGATCCGCTGTTCCCGTGCGTGCAGTATTTTATCATGCGTTGTAGTATCTGTGGGTAATACAGTGTTTTTTTCACTATGTACCATAACAGCACGGCTGAATCCCCGAAGGGTTAGGCAGTATGAGCGTTGAAAATGCCAAAAATTATGCTTTTTAAAAAACCGGAAAAATACGAAAGAGACGGGAAGCTTTCCGTTTTATTGGAAAAATACATGAAATTTATACTGGCCAATGTTCTTGAATCTTTCGAGTTACGTTGAAAAATACAACGGCATTAGAAAGAAACGGAAATCTTTCCGGCTTTTTTTCAACGCTAGGCAGTGTACAGTGAAATTTCAGGAATACACAACTATTTAGCGTATTTGTGTAGTAAAAGATCGGTCGGTATAAAAGGTGTCCAGTAAATAGTACGACATAGGGCAAGTAACTATAACTTGATGTTAAACAAACACATAACCCTCCTTTTGGGTTTCGCTGCAGTCGGGTGAAAATACTAGAAAAGAATTTGTTAATGATGTGATGCTTAAAACTCAAGATTAAGATTCAAGGGGATTACAGGGATATATTTTTTCAATAAAATTTAATATACCTAACTATAAATCCGCAACATTAATGCCCGGTTTCTGAGCACCTTTATCGGTGGTTTATCTATTCATATGAACAAGCCAAAAAGTACCTTAAGTCGACAGACTTAAGGCACTTTTTGGCTTGTTCATATAATAAATATATAATAGATAAACCATCGATAAAGGTGCTCAGAAACCGGGCATTAGTGAAACAAATTATATTGTGTTGTTTTGGTATTGACCCAAGCTAGCACCCCCTGCACTGTTGTACTACTTACTAGAAACCCTGTGTTAATAGCTGTCGGATTTGTGGGAGCAGGTCAATCTGAAATTAGCGATAGGTACAACCAAGTGAACTGCAAAGGCGGGAAAGTAAATATAGGGTCCCATAAAAATAGGTGGACAAATTTTAACACGGCGTTCAATACGTCTAACCAAAGATCTACACACAAAAAAACATTGAATAAAGTGTTTTTTTTTACTTAACTTAATAAATTGCCGGCACTCTAGAACAAACTCCTCCTTTATGAGTAGGTACTTAAATGCGATTTCTTATTATTATTTTTACCATTGTCCTTAGTTTGGTGGTATGAATGATTTCAAAAATTTTGTCCACCGATTTTAATGGGACCCTAAAGTAGTGAATTATAGTGATTGTGTAAAAAGAGTTTTGTGTAAAATAAAAATATTGTGTGTTTATCCAGTGGTGTTTTAATTAATTCCATACCCAGCTCATAATGAGAATATGAGCTTTCAATGAGAGTCGTTCCTACGTCATCGGCCGCAGAAAGGTAAAATTCATTAAAATTTACAATAACAAACTTGTAACCAACCGACTTTTAAGTGTAGTTTCAGGCAGAATGGACAGTCAAATTGCTCAGTCATGCTCTTCCTAAATAATAATTATTTCATTTTTTATCAACATAGCTATAAGTATCTACCTACTAACATACATTATACTACTGTGTGTTTGATCTGAAATAAATATTTCAACTTTCAATAGGGGATCGGACAAAAAAAAACGAATTAGTCCGTCAGATAGATTTCCAAAAATTATTGGACACGTATCTTTTATTTTTGCACGTAAACTTAAAATGAAGACGACACAGTGCTTCGAAAACTCGTGTGACGTCATATAATAGTACATTTTGACGACACAAGTGACGTTTCAAGCCCCACTCCAAGATCTTTGACGCGTTTTATCTTCGTCATTTTTTATTGATTTGATAAAACAAAAAACACGTATTCAATATTTTTCGATAATCTAACTTACGGACTAAACAGAATCATATTATTTTGAACCAGTCCGATCCCCTATTGGTGTTCTTGTACAGTCAGCCGCGCCAATATGTATACCATTAGTAAAGTCTAGAAGCAATTTTCGCCTACCTGTATTGATTTCCTTTTCATGTAAGGTAACGAAACTAATATTAAATTTTCGAACCCATATTATCATAAAGTAGGTTATATCTCAAAGTAGCAATCGTCATATCTAGTGAAAATCGTTAAAAACACTTAAGAGCGTATGATACCTCAAACGCGAGTTTTATAATGCGTAAAAGTATATGATTCACTGCAGTAATCAACATCAGAAAAATATATGATATTCTTCAGGATATATGCTAGTGCCATAGTGTTGTGAAAACATAATACAACTAACTTTGCTCGATAGAAAAAAATCGCGAAGATACCTCTAAAAATTTCTTTTAACGAGTAAAAACCATACTAAAATACATGTCATCGTTCTGATTTTTTTGCCAAATAATTCTACAAGCAACAAACTAAGGTCATAGTGTTTTACTTTTTTAGTCCAATCAATAGTTTTTTCGTAAATCGGAAAATACCACTAATTTCGCACAATTCGGCCGCAGCGAAAGACGTAACAACCGCTTTGTAGTGCAAGCTGATTAGAACTTTATTCTAACAGTATTACAAGCGAAGTTTGAACCACCACAAATAGGGTTGCTAATCTGAGGTAGCATACGCTCTTAAATGAAAAACAAAAAACATTAAACGAACATCACAGTAATTGTAGAAATATCGCATCACCTAGTTCACTTACCTCTTTAATTTTCTTATATTCGTTGTGGTCGTGTTTGGCCGTTCTGGACGTGTCTAGAACATTATCCAGAGACGCGTTGCGTTCCAACACCGCGCCGCCTGGACCCACCGTGCCTGTTAGACCTGGATACAAGGTTATGTCAGAATTCGAAGATCTTGATAATAATAAAAAATATTATAAATATCACTTCACGTTAATACGATCGCAATTTGTCGATTTCAGGAATTTCCAAACTATAGGTGTCAATATAATATCAATACAAAAAAAAAGATTGATAAACCCCTGTATGAATTCGAGTACCTACAAAAAAAATAAAGATATAAATCAGCATGGATCTATATTTATCTTGATCATTTTGGAATCCTAGTTTAGAAAAATAGAAAACTCGGCCGTTAATATATTACTTTGGGATATTAACGTATATAACAATGAAATCTTGGTATTGTAATTTGTATTCATATTTAACTTAAAGAAACATTAACATAGAAGCATGCATTTTGGTAAGATAAAATATTTCTATTAAGAAAAGACAGAATACAGTCATGAGAAAATTATTTCACATATTTTATGCTCGCCATTGAAAATAATTAAGAGTAGATTTAATATAATTATATCGAACTCACTGATATGCTCGTCAATGAGCAGAGCTCGTCCTTTATTGAAGACCCAAAGCTCGGATTTCTCAACGCTTTGTCGTAACAGATCTAGGTCTGCTTTGATCTGCTTGTAGGACTCCACGTCGGCGTCTGATACTAGCAGTTGGACCTGGTGATGAAAATTATGTGTAAAGAGGGCTTGATGAAGAATCTATTTGAACAGAACATATAACCAAGTGGTGATGATGGTAGGCTGTAGTCAACGTAGAATATTCCTGCTAGTGAAATGAATAAAAAAACATGTATAATAATGAGTAAATTTGTTACGCTAGGCTCGGATTCTCGCCCGTCGGGGCTGTGGATTATCGAAAGGCATAACGCGGCCTCGGCACAAGGGCGAAGAAGGAACATGGGTTGGTTTTTAGTCAGTAGAAGTCTGGCACTCCCTTCCGCTCTGCTCAAGAGCGGGGGGGGGGGGGGGGGGGGGGGCTATTTGATGATTTTCCAACCACCAAAAAAGATTCTCTTTTTTTTTAAGCGTTTTTATGTGCTTTCTGTTAAGGTAGTAATCGCTCCACCAACAGGAAGAAGTCACCACAGTTCCCAAATCTTCGTGTCAGGTTCTAGACAAAACACATAACATAACATCACGCCTGAAATTCCCGAATGATTAACCAGAGGTGTACCTAATAGTACACTCGCATTTCGCCAGTTAAATTTATGTCGGGGCGAGCCTATTGCCATCAACCGGGCACAAATCAAGAAACCGTGGCTACCTCTTCGTGATAAAAAACCCAAAAACACTTTGTCTGACCTGCAGGGCTATTGTGTATCTTTTAATGACAGTGGATAACATATAATGTCTATCAAATAACTGTCAAATGGTGAGTTTTTAAGAAAAAAATGTACCAAACCATAACCAATTTACAGTTAATCTATGGACATTTCTGATAGCCACTGACGTTAAAAAGATACGCAATAGGGGGGCTGGGAATCGGACCCAGCACCTCATGCTCACCAGTGTTACTTGCGACCACGAGATCAACGAATTGCCTGAATTTCAGTTTCTTTGTCACTTTTAAAAATAATATCCTAGAGGGTCAAAGAATGAACAAACCTGTTTAAAAGCAGCCAACACCTCCTGCCTCTGACTGAAATGTCGGAACAGCAAGGCCAGGGCTCCGGATACGAGGGCCGCGGATGCTCCTTGCGAGCACAGCTGGAGCAACACTCGAAGGACCATTCGACCTCCACATTCGTCCAAGTCCAAGCCATCCCTGGACAGTTGGAAAGGTTGATAGAATTGAGGCTAGGTAACGTGGAGGTAGGGAAGCGGAGGGTTTAAGCATGACTTGACTGACACCGCATAAATGGACGTAATGGATACAAAATAAGTTTAAGTTAATATATCGATATAGGTTTAAGTAAGATAAACTTGGGCAAGGTCTAAGTCACGAAATGGAAGATAAGGCAAAATATTTCGCGGGTTGGAAGAAATATTTCAAAGAATCGGATGGTAAGAGTTAAAAATATGTATGTAAACAAGATGTTTCACAGCATTAGGTAAATAAATAATTTTGAATGTCGGAAATATTTTTTTTAGTAATACGAAAATCTAGAAAATTGGGATTTTAATAAATAAAATTAAAATATAAAATTAGTAAAATAATAAAATCCACAACCCGAAATTAATACTTGTTTAGTAAAACTGGTAACATAAATAAATAAAATATCATCCAAAACCCAAGATTCACCAAAATCGTCACAAATTAGACTCCTGCGCAGAAGCTATATTTCACTGACAAAAGCCAAGGTATTAGGAAACTTTTGAGCCCCACAAGCAACCTGGTTAGTAGCTATATTGTCTCATGCACCTTTATAATCACGGGGCACAATCCATTCGTAAAACTATACATCAATTGGAAAATGCAAATCCTATAAAGGTTTTAAAAATATCCTTAACCTTTTGAGCGCCACAGTCACGTATAGACGGCAAGCCGAACTAGCAAAAAAGTGCCTTAAGTCTGTCGACTTAAGGTATTTTTTGGCTTGGCTTATTTGGCTGTGGCGGTCAAAAGATTAACGTAGCCAAAAGGTACTTCTTCTCCCCGTCATTGCGATCATTGTTTTGTTCTGGACAATATCTGTAAATCTTTTAGAAGAAGAGGGTGCAGATAATAAAAGCTATCATACAGAATATTTTGTTATTAAAAACAAACGTAGATGTTTTGCCTGTTTCGTGGCTCGTGGGTGCGTTTATAAATATTTTAACTCACAGTCAGACCCGGAACCACTACCTGCAGGACATAAAAATATTTGTTCCGTGCGGGAATCGAACCCACATCTTCTGTGTCACTGAAGCACTATTTCAGTGTAGTTATACTAAGCTATACTTTTGCAATGCAAAATTTTGCAATTTTAAATTTATAATGTATTATGTGTATTAATAACGACATTAATAGTTACACAGTTCTAGGAAATCTATTCCTAACAAAGACACGACTAATTCTAAGGTTCACGTCTAAAACAAAGGGTTAAGGGTTATAGTTAGTGTTATCATTCGGTCATTTCCACAAGATCAGCATTAGGTACATGCAGTTATCAATTCGAGTTTCTTGCAATAACTTGGGAGTTTTTTGTCCTTTGAACGTAGATATTCGACGGTCAACACAGCTAAGCTTACGTTCGCGGGGGCGCTGAAAAGCTCCCCTGCAAAACCTTCGCGTTATATACAGTACGCTCAAATTATCTTGGCAGCTCTGAACATAGGCTTTGCGAAATTTTACGCATGTAAACTTGGGAATAAAACTGTTATTGCCAGATAAACCAATACTTAAACGATCAGAAAATATCTAATTTAAACAGTGAGAAATACAAATAAAGTAAATATCATAACACTTTAATACATTCGTTGTAACAAAATGACCTGCACGAAGTTCGGAGCTGCCAAGATAATTTGAGCGTACTGTACGTAGGCGTATTAAATTTTTAACTCTCGATGTTGATTCGAGCGTTGAAAATCTCGAGCGTGTTTAAAGGCGGTTGTCGAATGTTGCAGCATTCAAACACAAGTCGTTACAAGTGTCTCATTAAGTAGCATTATTGATCAAATATCTCACATCGATTCCTTGAAAATATCTTAGCGTATTTTACAAATAAGGCTCGTTTTCCTCGGTAATTGAGCACAACTAGGGCATACAGAATCGTTTTGTGTTCATTAGTAAATACTGGGATTTGCGGGGATTTACTACAGACTGGTACTGCATTCCCTAATCGCAACAAAGTACAATTAAAAACTTAGGTTACTAACTTAAGTTTTAATATGGGGGGAACGTTTATTATTTTGAAGACCTCATCATCTACCTCTTCCAACTATGTTGGGATCGGCTTCCAGTCTAAGGGAGCTTTCAAGTATTACGTAACGCAATTTTTTGAGATTTTTGACCCCCTCCCCCCCCCATGTAACGCGCCGTAACGTTTTACTGTATCCCCCTCCCCCCTATTAAAACGTTACGTAACCACCAAGTGACCATTTTAACCTAAAATTGGAAATTTTGAGATAAAGAAACGTTTTAAAAATGCGTGATAGGATCTTACTACGTGAGGGTTAAAAAAACAATATTACGTAACACGTGGTTCAAACCCCCCTCCCGCCGCTGTAACGCATCGTAACGTTTTACAAGACCCCCGCGTTCCCCCAAATTCGTTACGTAATACTTGAGCGCTCCCTAACCTGAAAACCAGTATTTTGTATGGAGTGACTGCCAACCTGACCCCCACAACCCAGTTAGTACTGGGTGATATTATGATATTAAGGGTAAACAAGCCAACGGCACGAACTAGTTGGTGGGCGGGGCTAAAATGCATGCTATTTCACCCGACATCACGAGCGAAATGCATAGAGCGAAAGAGACACAACTAAAACGGGCGCGCGATTGTTTCTATGCAGACCTTTGGTATATTTGGTTTCATGAAAAATCTATTGAATGTATTTGTTCAAAATCAAATTATTTAAATTTTTTTAATAACTAATCTATGTCCATATGGTTTCACTTTTTTCTTTTTCATACTATATACGTTACTTATTTACGCCCAAAGATGAGTTAAAATTAGTGCTAAAATATGAAAGTTTTGACGTTCATAACTTCCAAATCAATATTTTTTTTCCAATTCTGCTTCCATAAGACCTAGATAATGATAAGACCAGTTGATACAATTTTTAATTTTGAACCTACACCGTCAAACAGAGGGGTAATCACCTTCATAAGTTTGTATGGAAGAATGACTGGCTTGTTCAACCTTAAGTCTGAAAATTCTGAATACGTTCAATGTCTGTTCCATGTCGATGTCTGAAAATTCTGTATACGTTCAAAGGACCAAAAAAGCCAAGTTACAAAGCCGATTAGTATAAATCCCCAACCGCATGCGTTCGTTAATCATTCCATGCATATACTATATCATACTAACAAATCTACATGTTTTGGAAGACAGCTGTCAGGCACTGTTTGTATCGCTCTGAAAAACATTTCACATTAGTATAGTTACATGTCATTGACCCAGACCTAGGATTTATTGACAATCAGTTTTTATTAGTGTTTTTGGTCATTACATATAGGTGTGAAGTGAAGGAAATGTGAGTTTTTTGTGTGTTAGTTACCCATGATTAGACTACAGGAAAAAATCTTGCTTTTTCCAAGTTATGTCTATGAAAAGTCCCCAAAAGTGAGAAGTGACCCTAAAAATGGGCCAGTAATATTGTATGCGACCATATATTTCTTTGAGGATGAAAAAAAATTCAATATGACAGAAGAATTCAAGCTGTACGACAGAAATGTTTTGTTTGCTCACAAGCAAATGCTGCTATATTGTCTTTTTTGTGGCAATTCGCATTAAAATGCAGGTCGAATTTTTTTGTTGCTTTACTGCGTTTTAACAGAGAGTTCAAAGAATAAGTGCAACATCCAAGATAAGTTATAGACATTATAGTTGACATTGCAATTTGTTTTGTAATAAAACTTATTTACTACCCATATATTTGTCTATATGTAATGACCAAAGAAATGTAATGCCCCGTCACCAGTCAGCATGCGTTAGTCACTGATAGTGATTACCAGTCATAGATAACAGAGATAATTCTACATATGACACGAAACTCTATTTGAAGATTGAAATATTTGATGTTTCTACTTGAGTTTCAATGAATCTAAGAATATAAAGACCAATGTGTTTATTACCCGACTGCGGCGAAGCCCAAAAGGAGGGTTATTTTGTAATCCAGTATATTTTCAAGTATCAGTGAGGAAAAGGGATAGAGCTATGCGTTCTCTATAGTTCTGTCTTTCTCGCACTGAAAGCTTTGCACATTTTTAAATTCGTTCCGAAAGTATTAAGACGAAGAGAGCAGATGATGAAAGATATTCCAGATTCGTTGAAACTCAGTCATCATTTACAAAGAAACATAGAAAAAGATTTTATATTATTTATAGAGACGCTAAAGTTTACAACAGTGATCTGAAAATAAATGTATTTTTTACAGTATAAACAATTTCTACAGTTTATTTTACAGACATACAACATTAATTTATCAACAAAGAGAAGTTTGCTTAAAGTTGAAATATGAAGTGAAAATGTAAGAAATAGTTGTTTTGAAATGAGTTTATAGTTATTGAAGAAATCTAAATACCATTAAGTTTGACAGTAAACATTTACCAATAGTACAACATACGAAAATAGATTGGATAGTCTAACAATTAATATGAATAGAGAGAAATACTATTCTTAAATAATAATATATGCTCGAAATCGTATTTTTAATCAATTACGATGATAAACCAAACAAAATTATTTCCATTTCAAAGATACGTAAGTCTTTATTATCCATCATCAGATCACTTTTCTCCCTTAAGCACTGGGATATAAAGGTTGAAAATTGGTCAAACATCAGTGAACGCATTAGATCAGACACGACCTTTATTTTTGACGCAGCGAAAGGCATAACGCGGCCTCGGCACAAGGGCGAAGAAGGAACATGGGTTGGTTTTTAGTCAGTAGAAGTCTGACAATCCCTTCCGTTCTGCCCAAGAGCGGAGGGGGGGGGGAGGTTTGAGTGCCAGGCATCTCTCCTGTGTGTGGACCAAAAACCAAAATCCACCACGCAGTCACACAAAAATATCTTGTTTGATTTATCAACCGTTAAACTAGTCAAACGAATACCCAAACGCAATTGAATTCTCAGACTCTCAAGTCCCAAAATCAAGTCACGTTTGAGTATCAATTGACCCCCAATTCATCACCCCTTCCACATTGACCCCTACTCACCGACAGCTAAAGATTCCCTCAGCCTGAAGACCGATAGCCTCCACATCAGCTCTGCCAATGGTGTCGGCTGAGCGGTCACCTGCTTGCTCGAACTCCTTCTTGAAGATCGAGAGCAGACAGCTGATGCGATAGTCCAGTCGCACGTCTAGGATGAACTGGAGACAGACAAAAAGCAAGATTTTAGGGCCGGTTTCACCACTTGCTGATAAAGTCCCTGATAGCCTATTAGGAACTTATCTGCCAGATAAACCACAACTTTTGGTTTCACAGGTCTCGGATAGAACTATCTAGCAGATAAAGTATTGGATTGAAGAAGTATAAATGACTAGCTTTTGCCAGCGGCTTCGCCCGCGTGAAAATGACGATTTTCCATATCCTTCCTTAATCCTTGTCTACATTATAAAGGGAACCTCTGTGCAAAATTTCAGCTTTCTAGGTCCAAGGGTTTGGGCTGGGCGTTGATGAGTCATTCAGTCAGTCAGGACTTCTCTTTTTATTTATATATAGATGTAAAAATACCCTTAACAAAGCCGAAAGACACTTGTTGCCCCGGTCATTGCGATAATTTTTAATTCTAGACCATACCTGGTAACCTTCTAGGTATAGAGAAATTGGGAGTAAAATTACTGTTACTGTTACTGTTAGCCTGTGTCATCCCACTGCAGGGCAAAGGCCTCCCCCCATGATTTCCAAATTTTGCGATCCAGGGCCAATGTGGACCACTGGTCGTTTGTTCTATCAAGCTCGTCCCGCCATCTCCTTCGAGGAGTAAAATACTAGTTTTTAAGTTTAATTATAACTTTCGACTCCCCATCCCCCCATGACCCATTTACTATTCAAAGCATACATCAGCACAATATTTTGAGATTGTTAATTTAAGTTTGATAGTAAAACGTGATTTTCACCCCCAAAAAAAAGGTGATTCCCAGCAATCATTTTAGCGTAGGGTTACTTAATTTGAATACTTCTTTTGTCTTTGTTTTTTAGTTCACTCTCTCTTCCTGATACGCTGATAAAGCTAAGACGTGTGTCCGTGTAATTTATGTTAAAATTATTATAATAGGGGATCGGACTGGGTCAAAATATTATGATTCTGATTAGTCCGTAAGTTAGATTATCGAAAAATATTGAATACGTGTTTTTTGTTTTATCAAATCAATAAAAAATGACGAAGATAAAACGCGTCAAAGATCTTGGAGTGGGGCTTGAAACGTCACTTGTGTCGTCAAAATGTACTATCATATGACGTCACACGAGTTTTCGAAGCACTGTATCGTCTTCATTTTAAGTTTACGTGAAAATAGAAAAAATACATGCCCAATACGTGGAAATGTATCTGACGGACTAATTAGTTTTTTTTTGTCCGATCCCCTATTATATAGTTTTGACTGTGCCAAACTTGGATTCGTTATTTAAACCCTACTACCTACTACAGTCCGCAACCATCGAAGAATCTAACAGTAGGTACGTAATACTTGGTTGGCGGCTTCAAGAAGGGTCCGTGTACACCCTTTTCTCCACAAGCTGTTGAGTCTTTTCTCAACTAGTACATACCTGCAATATCTCAATAATCTTGAGCTTGGTGTCCATGACCAGCGGCTGTTCCCTCGCCAGCAGTAACGCAGACGGACTGCGTTGTAGACCTCCTCCTGCTGTAGTCGCGCTCGCATTGGCGTTGCTGCCTCCTGCCTGGAGTATCAAAACGTTATTACATCATCCGATTATAAGTATCATCATCATTCTTGATGCGAGAAGGTAGCCCAAGAAATTCAAATTTTCTTACGTTTTCTGCAATTTCTCGCATACAGGTTCCTTAAGTGAAGGAACCTTTATGAACTGAGAGGGTTGTATTGGTCCCGTCGGGGCCGCGGTATTTTGTACTAGATTACGTGGTCTCGGCGCAAGGGCAAAGAAGGAACATGGGTTCGGTTTTTAGTCAGTAGAAGTCTGACACTCCCCTTCGCTCTGCCCAAGAGCGGGGGGGTCATTCGATGATTTTCCACCCACCAAAAAAAAAAAAAAAAAAGGGTTGTATTGGTGATTTCAATATTTTTACTCAGTAAAATCACATTTATCACTGTCGCGAATCCTATTTTATTTACATACAACCTGACACTGACCAGCCAATTATAATAAACGTAAGAACAGAAAAAAACAACCAAACACAAACAATATAAAGTATTGACCTTGGAAAGTGGAAAGCCTGTAAGGGCTTCTTAACCCCAATAGCCATCATATTATCATACTAGCTTTTGCCAGCGGCTTCGCCCGCGTGAAAATATCGATTTTCCATACAAACTTTCATCCCCTATTTAAATCACTTTGGGGTTGAATTTCGAAAAATCCTTCCTCATTCCTTGTCTACATTATAAAGGGAACCTCTGTGCAAAATTTCAGCTTTCTAGGTCCAAGGGTTTGGGCTGGGCGTTGATGAGTCAGTCAGTCAGTCGGTCAGTCAATCAGTCAGTCAGTCAGGACTTCTCTTTTTATTTATATAGAAGAATTAATTAAGCTTTATATAGTATAATTAAAATTCCCCATAGTACAGGGACCAATTTCGTATCTGGGTCTGGACACCAATTTTAGTAATTGGGATTTTCTTATGTTTGTTTTATTGTTAATTTTTATATCATTCTGTTCCGTCCTGTGTGAGAATAATGTTTTCTTTTCTTTCTTTCAGTTTTTACTGTAACTTACATTTCTAGCGACGGAACCCAAAGTAATAGATGTCATCACAGCGCCCATGTCACCTATACTGCGTAAAACACCGCCTTCAGCTGAAACATTCAACTGTCACTGTAAAACACGTCGACAACTCCTTACAAACACCTCTGCCTAAAACCTAATTGAGGAAAACACATGTGATATGGTGTAAGGCATATAAAAGTCACGTCGGGGCCGCGGATTTTTGTACTAGATGACGTGGCCTCGGCGCAAGGGCAAGGAAGGAACATGGGTTCGGTTTTTAGTCAGTAGAAGTCTGACACTCCCCTTCGCTCTGCCCAAGAGCGGGGGGGTCATTCGATGATTTTCAACCAATCAAAAAAAAAAAAAAAAAGGCATATAAAAGTGGGAGAGTTCGATCTTAGTTTTGTATTTATTTTTCTGTGATCACATCTGCTGTCACTGTGGCTGAAATTTGCTAGATGGCATCAGCATCAACAATAAATTCTAAGTAATCAGTTTTTCTCAGTTATAAAGCAGAATTGACAAAGAAGAACTGTTGTGAATTAGCATACTTACGTTTCTCCCGTTTTATCGGCTCTGTTTCCTGAGCTGCTTGCGAAATAAAACAGAAATATCATCGGCCTAGCCATAACCAGCAGATATATTTTTGTAAAACCTGCTTTGTGAACCATGAACGACAAATTAAACAACACTTTGTATTTATCGCAACAATCTGTTGTTTTTACCCACGACGGAACGGAGACGGTATATGCGTTTGGGGTGAGAGGTTGTTGGTTTTTATAAACCATGAACACTAACTATCGCAAATATCGCAATAACCTGTTGCATAACTTCTTACAAAGTAGTCTGATTTTTAATGTTTTTTTGAATGAGTATGAATACTTACATTCAACTTCTCCAGAAAGCGCGTTAGTTTCGTTTAGCAGGTCCATAGCGGTGACACAGTCCAAGATGCTTAGTAACGTCTTCGTTAGTCGTAGTAGGTCGCTGAAGCTGGTGACGAGAAGAAGCAGTATTTTATTTTTAGAAAGAGAGTCTAAAGATTGCGGTAAGAATTTAAAAAAGGGTCATACTAGAAAAAGAAGAAGCGAGAAATATTACCTCTAACATTCAAGTACTACCGGGTACCATCACTGAGGGTCGACCACTTACAACCTTCTTACTTAGGTTAGGGGGTTTAATTGATGAAAAGCGGTAGACCGTCACTGAACTCGGGAGTATAGCATTCACAAACATAATATAGTACATTTTGATACAAGTGCGGAAAGTTTGTTATTGCATTCGAGGCAGATTGAACACCCAAGCCGTATGGCGAGGGTGTTCATGGGGTCGAGAAATGCAATAACAAATTCCCACGTGTATCAAACGACGTTTTTCAATACACTTTCGAAGAAATTAACTAAAAACGTTATGTGTTTTTGTCAACAAATTTGATGAGACTATGATTTAATTTACTTTTTTTCCGCGGTTTGATTTCGCCAGGTTGAAAAAGAAGCAAAGGTATAAAGCCGCCAAACAGCCTCACAGGAAAAATATAAAATTTAAATATTTTTTAATTAAGAACACAAAAAAATGCTTACTTGTTCATAAAAGTAAATAATTGTTTAAAATATTTACGTTTATTAGTAGTATTCTTTTTACAAACACAATTTAAATATTCAAAAAATATTTACGCTGTAAAGACGCAGATCAAAATGGCGAGATTAAAAAAAAAACACGCCTGCTCTATAATAGTCAGTGGTGTTTTTTTTTTAATTTCATAAGTTTTAATCGAATTACCGCTGCTCTATGATTACAGCTTGCGGTAATAATATTTTTAATACAGTTGCTCAAAAAGTGGCGTATTGCAGGGACGTATAGCGTTCGGGATGTGGGCTATTACGTACTCGTGCTTTTTCTTTACCATTCCCGAACTCGTGCGTTCTCTTTCCCAACTGTCAAAATAATGTCCATTAAAAAAAAAACAACCACGAAGTTTTTACAAAAAAAAATCAGAAGTTTTTATGATTAATGCAAATATTTCTAAAGAAGCTACTACTAATTTGTTTCAATATCAGATTTAATTATTTGATTCTCCATTTCATCTCATTAAATTTCATTTTCATTTCATATCAATAAAAAAAAACTACTGAAGACTTGGCTGTATGGGCATAGTTCCTTTGCCTACCCAGAATGGGTGAAGAAAACAAAAAAAAACTCTGCTTAGATTCTTTTACGGTTGGCGCCATTTTTCAAAAATGTTCTTTGCGAGTTTAATTACGGTTTTATTATTTTATTAAATTGCTTCATTTTTTCGCAACTGTATTAAAAATAGTTGTTCAGTACACGTGCGGAACCGTCATTGCAACTTGTTTCGACTGTCAACCCTCGCCGTCGGCTGTGCCTCGGCTCGGCTAGACATTTGTCGGAACTCGTTGCAATGACAGGCTTTCCGCACTTATAATGAAATATACTATACAGCACGCTGTATTCTTATTACCGCACGCGTGCGAAATATGATGCATGTCGAACCTAATCGTAGTGCAATAAGAGCTAGTTTTCGAGCAAGTGTATTGAAAATATATTATTTTATCAATCGTTTGTTTTTAACATCAAGCCAGCAGTGACAAAAATCTTTTATGGCTATAAACGGTTGTTGTCAGTGCTGGCTAATCAAAAATGTAAGACTACTTCTAGGTGACATTTATGAGGAATCCAACCAGGTTGAACCTTCCAATACGAAAAAAAAGATGCTCCATTATACTGTTATGATTTCGAACCGTCTCCTCAGTTTTTATAAACGGCATAAACAACTAGCTATCCAACCGCTAGATTCTCTCAGATAAAAATCCAAACAAAATCTTTACTTACCTATAAAATCCAAAATAGATGAGCTCCCTGGCCAACTTGACGACTTCAAACGTCAGTTTATTCTGGTCATGGTCACTGAAGTACCAGGTCTTGGTGACCACGTTGCACAGGTAGTTCTCTACGAAGCGGATGGTGGAGGCGAACTGCTCTTTGACCTTCTCTCTGTTTGCGTCTGGACCGCCTTTTACACATTGATAGCTGGGGAAAGACTAAAAATGTTAATATTTTCCCAAGAAAATCTAGTCTTTATATTATTGGTTTTTCACAATAATAGCCACTGAATTGAAGCTACAAGCTACAGATTGGAATGGTACGAATACGAATCCAACAACAGGGATTACGCCTCCAAAAGATCATAGACAGCTGCACCTGGAGGACGACGCTTTTGAGCTGGCTTTTGACAATGGGATGTAATATATATTACATCCCGCGATTGCTGTTCACGCTGTAAGATATATATATTATAGCAGAGTGAGAACGGTCACGTACAAAATGTATGACGAGCGATAAAATATTATATCTCAAGATGTAATATATTATTATATCCCATAGTCAAAGACACCATCCAATGCACAGTTACTTTTCAGTGCTCAGAGGCTGAAAAGTCATTAAAGCTTTTTTGGGTGCGTTGGCCCAGTGCGCCTATGTATCACTATTGTGCATAAAGTTTAAATAAATTAATAAAAGCAATGCCTCCACAGCAATACGTGATCTATGGCGGGAGCAAGTTCCGTGACGGCTTTATCGAGCCGTCTAAAAGTCTTCTACCTGGACTTGTCTTGTAGTAGTTGTAGTAGTTTTTATCCGATTTTTACTCTTTTCAAACCTTAATTATTCCTCAATCTCATAACATTCCGTAGTCCTCACAACACTTACTCATGTATATGTATCCTGTCGCACACCTCAGTCCAGAGCCGCGCGTACTTGACAGGAGTGACAGGTTCCTGAGGGTCGCGGTCTGCGTGCAGGTGCAGCATCAGGCGACAGAACGATGCGCGGACCTCGTATGATAGCGCCGCGTTTGACATGCATCTGTGGGTGGGAAAATTGAGATAAAAGGCTAGAAAATAATGATCATCTGTCTAACATTTTCCCAAATATTTAGGGGTCGGTTTCACCCCAAATGAAGTGGAGTAAGGGCAACAAAATAACGATGCTGTTGGGGTCTGCTTCCAGTCTAAACGGATGAAGTATTTTACATGGAGTGAGGGCTCATATGACCTCTATAACCCTATAAGTACTGGATCTTTCCAAAGGGTATCTGGGGTAAGGGTATTTGAAAAGACTACTTGTCGAACTTTCGGGCTGGAACTGACTGTAACACACTATCAGTGAAAGTCAGTAGCTGGAAAGTTATAAAAAATTATATAGAAACATCGCTTGAACTGCCTTTACCAAAAAAAACACTTATTTCGTACCAGCCCCTCTATTTAGCCACCGAAAGGTCAGGTACAGGAACAGGTCCAGTTGGTGGCGGTAGTAGTCTAATATGGCGGCTCGCTTCGCTTACTCACTTCAATATAAGATGTATGTGCAGCTGCGGCGACAGCGTGTTGAGCGCGAGGTACTGCCTGTTGAGGCACATGTTGGAGAACAGGTCCAGTTGGTGGCGGTAGTAGTCTAATATGGCGGCTCGCTTCGCTTACTCACTTCAATATAAGATGTATGTGCAGCTGCGGCGACAGCGTGTTGAGCGCGAGGTACTGCCTGTTGAGGCACATGTTGGAGAACAGGTCCAGTTGGTGGCGGTAGTAGTCTAATATGGCGGCTCGCTTCGCTTACTCACTTCAATATAAGATGTATGTGCAGCTGCGGCGACAGCGTGTTGAGCGCGAGGTACTGCCTGTTGAGGCACATGTTGGAGAACAGGTCCAGTTGGTGGCGGTAGTAGTCTAATATGGCGGCTCGCTTCGCTTACTCACTTCAATATAAGATGTATGTGCAGCTGCGGCGACAGCGTGTTGAGCGCGAGGTACTGCCTGTTGAGGCACATGTTGGAGAACAGGTCCAGTTGGTGGCGGTAGTAGTCTAATATGGCGGCTCGCTTCGCTTACTCACTTCAATATAAGATGTATGTGCAGCTGCGGCGACAGCGTGTTGAGCGCGAGGTACTGCCTGTTGAGGCACATGTTGGAGAACAGGTCCAGTTGGTGGCGGTAGTAGTCTAATATGGCGGCTCGCTTCGCTTACTCACTTCAATATAAGATGTATGTGCAGCTGCGGCGACAGCGTGTTGAGCGCGAGGTACTGCCTGTTGAGGCACATGTTGGAGAACAGGTCCAGTTGGTGGCGGTAGTAGTCTAATATGGCGGCTCGCTTCGCTTACTCACTTCAATATAAGATGTATGTGCAGCTGCGGCGACAGCGTGTTGAGCGCGAGGTACTGCCTGTTGAGGCACATGTTGGAGAACAGGTCCAGTTGGTGGCGGTAGTAGTCTAATATGGCGGCTCGCTTCGCTTACTCACTTCAATATAAGATGTATGTGCAGCTGCGGCGACAGCGTGTTGAGCGCGAGGTACTGCCTGTTGAGGCACATGTTGGAGAACAGGTCCAGTTGGTGGCGGTAGTAGTCTAATATGGCGGCTCGCTTCGCTTACTCACTTCAATATAAGATGTATGTGCAGCTGCGGCGACAGCGTGTTGAGCGCGAGGTACTGCCTGTTGAGGCACATGTTGGAGAACAGGTCCAGTTGGTGGCGGTAGTAGTCTAATATGGCGGCTCGCTTCGCTTACTCACTTCAATATAAGATGTATGTGCAGCTGCGGCGACAGCGTGTTGAGCGCGAGGTACTGCCTGTTGAGGCACATGTTGGAGAACAGGTCCAGTTGGTGGCGGTAGTAGTCTAATATGGCGGCTCGCTTCGCTTACTCACTTCAATATAAGATGTATGTGCAGCTGCGGCGACAGCGTGTTGAGCGCGAGGTACTGCCTGTTGAGGCACATGTTGGAGAACAGGTCCAGTTGGTGGCGGTAGTAGTCTAATATGGCGGCTCGCTTCGCTTACTCACTTCAATATAAGATGTATGTGCAGCTGCGGCGACAGCGTGTTGAGCGCGAGGTACTGCCTGTTGAGGCACATGTTGGAGAACAGGTCCAGTTGGTGGCGGTAGTAGTCTAATATGGCGGCTCGCTTCGCTTACTCACTTCAATATAAGATGTATGTGCAGCTGCGGCGACAGCGTGTTGAGCGCGAGGTACTGCCTGTTGAGGCACATGTTGGAGAACAGGTCCAGTTGGTGGCGGTAGTAGTCTAATATGGCGGCTCGCTTCGCTTACTCACTTCAATATAAGATGTATGTGCAGCTGCGGCGACAGCGTGTTGAGCGCGAGGTACTGCCTGTTGAGGCACATGTTGGAGAACAGGTCCAGTTGGTGGCGGTAGTAGTCTAATATGGCGGCTCGCTTCGCTTACTCACTTCAATATAAGATGTATGTGCAGCTGCGGCGACAGCGTGTTGAGCGCGAGGTACTGCCTGTTGAGGCACATGTTGGAGAACAGGTCCAGTTGGTGGCGGTAGTAGTCTAATATGGCGGCTCGCTTCGCTTACTCACTTCAATATAAGATGTATGTGCAGCTGCGGCGACAGCGTGTTGAGCGCGAGGTACTGCCTGTTGAGGCACATGTTGGAGAACAGGTCCAGTTGGTGGCGGTAGTAGTCTAATATGGCGGCTCGCTTCGCTTACTCACTTCAATATAAGATGTATGTGCAGCTGCGGCGACAGCGTGTTGAGCGCGAGGTACTGCCTGTTGAGGCACATGTTGGAGAACAGGTCCAGTTGGTGGCGGTAGTAGTCTAATATGGCGGCTCGCTTCGCTTACTCACTTCAATATAAGATGTATGTGCAGCTGCGGCGACAGCGTGTTGAGCGCGAGGTACTGCCTGTTGAGGCACATGTTGGAGAACAGGTCCAGTTGGTGGCGGTAGTAGTCTAATATGGCGGCTGATTGGCAGTTCGGGTCTATTCGGGCTTCCGCTGCCAGTTCCGAGAGGAGGCGGGAACACTGGGGAACGAAAAAGTAGATTAAATTATTGTATACTTTGCCATATATCATCACGCCTGTAATCACCAAGGGTTGGGCCGAGGTGATGAAAGGGGTACCTAACAGTAGACCCACATTTCATTAGTTATGTTTGAACTTAAAAATGAGCGAGCGTATTGACATCAATGGGGAAGAAAACTGTCAAATAGTTCCACGTAGAGGGCGCTGTACGTTGGCTACAAACAAACTGTCTAACTCCATAGAAATTGAACAATATCTTAATATTTTGTGACTTTTTTCAATATTATGGGTCGTTGTGTCGCCTTTGGATGCAAAGAAATAGGCGTTGTCAGATTTCCAAGAAATTTGCGCATGCAGAGAAAGTGGGAAAAGGCACTGAAACTAAAAAAAATCAAAACAAGTAATTTTTCGAAGTTACGTGGGAAACATTTCAACGAAACAGACTACGAGACCACTTCTAAGGCGACAGGTTAGTACGATACCTATTATTAATTCGGACTTATAATAATAATTTGAATGTGTGGGAGAAACAAGGGTCGAACGTTGACTTGGTTTCTCCCACTTCAAGTGAACGTTCGCTCATGGGGGATTTAAGCCGCACTGATATATGCCAAGTATTAACATCACCCAATATTGTTTCAGGCTTTCCACTCCAACGCAAAATTTTGAAGAAATCTGCTGTGCCCTCTATATTTTGTTGGAATGAATCACAGAGTGTCACCTCAGCTCGAACTGAGCGATTGCAACAGAGAAATGCAAGGCGTTGCTTATTATCAAGCCCTATAATATCAAACGAACCACTGCCATCTACCAGCTTTGATCTTATTCCAGACATGAACATAGAAGAATTGGTACTTTTCAAATAACTATATATTTTGTAACATTTTAACAAATGATGTATTACCTTAGTTTGTTTTAGATCATTAAAAAGCAAAAAAATAGTGAGTGAAGTTTATTTTACAACTTGTAGAACCATAATATTGCCCAGAAAACAGCTAAAAGTCGATAAAATGTTAAATCTATTGTAGCGTTCGACAAGCTCCGCTTTCTTTACTTGTTGCGTTGCTCCTCGTTTTTTCAATTCCTCCTTCAACTGGGTGATACGCCAGGTAGCATACATTGTGCAGCGACAAATTGAGTTAAAAAACCCGCGCAAATACTTAAAAAATCGTCCACACAATGCAAACGTTTATTTCAAAAAAATTGACATGTGTAGCCAAACACCAGCGCCATCTCGCGGCGAAGTTTCCAGGAAACAACCCCATTGGGCACAAATCCAGACTTGGTGACTGCTGAGGAATTCTTTATTGAAAAACCCAATAACACTTTGCACGACTTGGGAATCGAAACCAAGAGAATTTCTCCTGTGACGTGGGTGCGTTACTGGGCAAATGCTTCCATGACTTTACAATTTTGTTCGTCATTTGACTTCTCAGCAAGAAGCTTACCTTTTTATTATTCCATAGCAGCATAACTTCTTCTTCTACGGTGTATTTACTATCGTCCGGGTCTAAAGTCTTGCTTTTTTCGTATTTTGTTGAAACCAATCTGCAAACAAATAACATTTTGAACTTAGCATATTTTTATTTATTTTCGTCTATTCGTTTAAACACCGTATTATTTTTATCATATTTTTTTATTGGTATCTGATCGTGGCGTCACTTCTGGCACTTTCAGGATACCATATTGTGATTTTCCCATTGACAGAGTACACCTCAACAATTTCCCCTTTTTGCTAATCCAAATTAAATGACTTGCCATGGTCGACCTGGAAGTCTTTAAATAAACTGCAGACCCAGTTTGGTCGCAGCAAAAAAAAACCTGCTGAGGTGGAGATTCATAAATGACTCTGCACTGTAGTGTAAATGTGGTGCTGTTCCACACAAAATATCGTGTGTATGTGTGTCCTGTTGTTTGTTCACTACAGGATCTGATGGACGTTACCGAAAGCGACAAACCGGTAGCTCAGTTCTGGGCCGACACAATAGGGGATCGGACTGGGTCAAAATAATATGATTCTGTTTAGTCCGTAAGTTAGATTATCGAAAAATATTGAATACGTGTTTTTTGTTTTATCAATTCAATAAAAAATGACGAAGATAAAACGCGTCAAAGATCTTGGAGTGGGGCTTGAAACGTCACTTGTGTCGTCAAAATGTACTATCATATGACGTCACACGAGTTTTCGAAGCACTGTATCGTCTTCATTTTAAGTTTACGTGAAAAAATAAAAAATACGTGTCCAATAATTTTTGGAAATCTATCTGACGGACTAATTACTTTTTTTTTGTCCGATCCCCTATTTAGATTGCCATTGACACGCTAAGAAGCAGAAGAATATAGTATGTCTTCGTACCTGGTCTCAATAAGTATGTCGGAGTTATTGGCACAGAGCACACTCTTGCATATGAGCTCCTGCGTCACGGCAATAGCCTTCTTGTTGGAGATGCACAGGTCGCGCAGGTAGTCCAGGAAACGGGACTGCCAGGTCTTCATGTTCTTGCGGACTAGACCTGGAGAACAAAAGAAGGGGTAAGTCAATTATCATTGTACCTTTGACCTGGTTAATTATTAGCATCTAATGTTCCCTGTGCTGGGACACAGACCTCTCTACGAGAGCGTGTTTAAATGTTGGTTCCAGGACATGTCGGTTTCCTCAAGATGTTTGCCTTCACCATTTTAAGAGCAGTGGTGATATAAGTAAATTACACAAAGTAGCGCGCCTGCCTGGGTTCGAGCCACCACTGGCCCACCGAGTTGATAAGGTGACTAAATAATAACATTAAGAAAAATCTTAAAGCTAATTTTTAATGAGGTCGTTGGAACTGTCCGGTTGATATTTTCTGACAGTCGTTACATAGTCAAAAGATCGAAAGTCTTACAAAACGGACTCGTCTTATTCAGTATTACGATGGGCTCTCCTGATGGATCTGACCTGCAGTCAGATAGATAGCTACTCCGGGCAAATAACTAGTATTTGCATCATCTGATTAGGCTAGAAACCAAACCCAACGAAAATTGAAAGCTAAGAAGATGTTTGACGTTAAACTAACCAACAAAGGTCTCAATCTCGGACGCAGTGATGTGTTTCTCCAAAAGCTTCCTGTTGTTGTGTAACAGTGCTGTGATCGTGTCTTCTGCCAGGATGTCGTAGCCGATCTGCTTCTGCATGAAGCCGAAGTGTTTCGCGATGTATTCCTGGAGAGATAACGGTGGAATTAGAAAAAAGATGGAATAAAGCTGGTACATATAAAACTGTTTAATAAATAAGTTTTCTAAATAGGTTTATTACATAGGTGGTCTGTGCTTCAAAAAAATATACCAACTCAAATAGCAAAGGGCAGGACATTATAAATTATGTCTGCCGCATGCGACTAACTGTTGGCAAAATTAGTAGGTCGCGGCAGGGATCAAAGGAGATTGGGCTGCGCGTTGTTCACAAGAGAAACCGCGGCCTCGACATAAAGGGTTAAGAAGGAACATCGGTGGTTTTTAGTCAGTAGCAGTCTGACACTCCCTTTCGCTCTGCCCAAGAGCCGGAGGGGTTATTTGATGACTTTCCACCTATCAAAAAAAAAAGGTCTATAAGGAGATGGAGGGACGAACTAGTCAGGTTTAGTGAGAACTGGAAGGAGGAGCCGCGTGGTTCACCTGAAATGGAAGGAGTGGAGGGACGCCGGGTTTGCCCAGGACCGGGACTAAGCAGGCTATAAAAAAAAAAAATAGAAACGTGGGGGCTTAGTCACGGCCATTTTAGATAAAGCTTCAGTGCTGCTATACACTTGAACAGACGTAGACCAAACCGGGTTTTAACCAGTTTATTTTATTTCTAGCTTTCTTTTTCTGTAAAAAAAATCTTTTCTTCAAAATGTACCGCATTTGACCACGAATTTCTACTAATTATTGTGAAGTTCCAGGAATTTAGTAGCCTTGAACTTGCCCTAAATTAGCAGCGTTGTTATAACAAACCTGGTTCTTCCGGTAGTCTTGCTGGCTGAGCCTCAATATCCGGTAGCACAGGCGGAAGATGTACTTATAAGCGGCGTAGCGAGGGTCGTATAACTCCTCGATCTTCAAGAACGCTTCCCCGTCAGTCACTTCGAATGGACCCTGGGAATCAAGAGTTCATTTTAGTACAAGAAGAAGATAAATCACACACAAGTACACCGCTGACAACCGGTCCGACCGTTTATCACTACATAGTATAAAACAAAGTCGCTTTCTCTGTCCCTATGTCCCTTTGTATGTTTGTATCTTTAAAACTACGCAACGGATTTTGATGCGGGTTTTTTTTAATAGATAGAGTGATTCAAGAGGAAGGTTTTTAATACCTTTTTTGCACCCGTGCGAAGCCGGGGCGGGTCACTAGTTTTCTAATATACGCAATATTTTTTAACATAGCCAGAGATCGCACATGATAGAAAGGTATGAAAGGCGAAAGGCCTTTGTTCAGCAGTGGGGCAGTATCATCATCATCAGCCTATATTGTTCCCACTGCAGGGACTCAGGCCTCCTCTCTAGGAGAGGGATGGGCTATAATCTACCACGCGGGCCCAATGCGGATTGGCGGATGTCACATGTTTCCTAATGTTTTGGTTCTCAGACACGGCTCACGATGTCTTCCTTCACCGTTTTGAAAGCAGCGGTGATGAAATAAATTACACAAAGTAATGCGCCTGCCTGGGTTCCACCCGTTGCAGCGTATGGTGGATGGGTGTCCACCCGTTATATACCCAGTATTATAAACTGGGTTGTGGAGTTCAGGTCATAGGCAGTCGTTCCATGTAAAATCCTGGTAGTCAGCAGTATCCGGTTAGACTCAACATAGTTGGGAAAAGGCTAGGCTGATGATATATAGGCCAGTAAAAAAATACTGTCAAAGAAGTTTTACCTGTAATATATGGAATAGCTGGTCCAAGATGTACTGCTCTCGGAGCAGTTTCTGTCGATCCCTGATAGGGTTCTCAACGACCAGCTCCAGGGCTTCTGACTTATTGGGCTCGTTCTCGAAGCCGGCTATGAAGTACACTATGTCTTGTAGGAGGCAGGTTAGTGCCCTGAAATGGAAGGCCAAATAATTTAGTGATGTAGTATAGGGCCCTAGCATACGGCGTATTTTCTACGGCATCGACGACGCGCTGATGACGAACGTATACGCGCGTCGTCGGCGCGTATACGCGCTGTTACAGCGATCCCAAACCGACCCTTAGTACGCGCTTCAAACGAGTTTCGAACGTGCTTCACACTTTGTATCGTGTTTTACGCGCGTTTGAATGTATAAAAACGCAAAAAATTGGCAGTTACGCGTTTAAAATACACCGTGTGCTAGGGGCCATACTTTAAAATAATTATACGATATATTCAAGTGTCAAACAAAAGTATGCGCTATTTTCCTTCATTATGTTCTATAGTCCCTTGCCGCAGCTTGGTCACAACGCCAAGAAGACCTTGCAAGCGTCTTATGCTCGCAAACATTACTTATATATATTTTATGAACCTTACATATATTCAAGTCTCAAACAAAAATAATGCCTTACTTCCTCTCATTATGTTCTATAGTCCTTTGGCACAGATTGGTCACACGGCCAAGAACACCTTGCAAGCGTCGTACGCTCGCAAGTCTCTTTGTTTAATTGAATCGAGGAGCATTTACTTATACTACATAAACCTTATATATATTTAAGTGTCAAACAAAAGTATGCCTTACTTCCTCTCATTATGTTCTATAGTCCCTTGCCGCAGCTTGGTCGACAAGGCCGAGAGCACTTTGCACGCGTCGTTAGCAAAGTCCAGGTCTCGCACTTCGCTGGGTGACACCGATATTAGGGCGAATGCTTCCTTGTCCTCTTTTACTAGGGAGCAGCCCAACTGAAAACAGAATAAAAGTATATTTGGATTAATATTATCATCATCAGCCTATAATGTTCCCACTGCAGGAACTCAGGCCTCCTCTCTAGGAGAGGGATGAGCTATAATCCACCACGCGGGCCCAGTGCGAGTTGGTAGATGTCACCATATCTTCGAATATTTTGGTTCCGAGACATGCCAATTTCCTCACGATTTTTTACTTCACCGTTTTGAGAGCAGTGGTGATGAAATAAATGAATTAACCCACGACTTACTGTTCGTAAGTCTTGATGAATTCTTAATTAATCTCTCACCGGATTAATATTATGTTCTGCCTCATTGGTCTAGTGGCCGCAAATTCGCAAGCTTTTCGCCAGTAATGTTTAAGTTCCATGTAATAGGGGGTGAGCCAATCGCCATTAACCGGATACGAATCCAGACTACGTGGCTTGTGACTGAGAAATTCCTGATGGTAAAACTAAATAACAATTTTCCCGACTCGGGAATCGAACCCAGGACCTCATGAGTAGCAGTCGCGATCGCAATCACTACGCCAACGAGGCAGTTATCGGTGTCATACAAATAAATATAAACTTATTGTAAAAGCAGTAAAACTAGTTTATGACAACTCATTTTTTTTTATTGGTTGTTGTGAGCACTTGTGGAATGTGCTAAATAAAAATGTTTTCTTTCTTTTCTTTTTTTCTTACAAAGTAAAAAGTGAACATGGTATGTTAACGAAATTGACAAAGTTGTTACTATGTTAGTTTAAAAACTTATATTCCAGTAAGAGTGCCAGAACAATGCTAAGGGAAGTCATAACCTAGAATTCTTTCACAGTGATTCATCTATGATTGTGTATCATTGTCAAAACCAGAATGAACCTTATTTTCATTGAAATAAGGTTGCTGTTTGGTTACTACAGCTGTCCGCGTCCGTGAAATCACCAGATAAACCAAACAATATAACAAGTAGTTCTTACCTTAGACATAACGGGTTTCTCTTTGTCCTTGTCAATAGGTATGGAAGTCGAGTGCACCCAGGTGTGCGTGCATAAGTGCTGGAGCCTGCAAACAACAACATTTTGTATTACGTAATAAAATAATTTGAATTTGAAATTATTAGGCAGATATACTTGGCTAAAATGGGACTGGGCGAGTCAGATGGCTCAAAATCGTCGAACAGTGTGAGTGAGTGCCTGAAGAATAAGATGGTAGTCATCACCACAGTCCAAAAAAAACGCTGGCGTGATGATTTGGACTCATTCTTGACTGATTGGCCATAGAAAGCAAAACACGGAAAGAGTTCCGACTTTCGGGCCACTGACTTGTAACGACTGTCAAAGGTCTACAAATTACAGTTTATATCAACGGCTTAACGTGTATTCTGAGGTACGGTTTCCTACTCGAAATATAATAGAAGGGCACCCATCCACGTACCAACCCAGGCAAGCACGGCTCAACTTGAAGATCGACCAGAACGGCTGTAAGTATTTTGCTAGCTATGGTCTCCTTTTTTTTTTTTGGTGGGTGGAAAATCATCGAATAACCCCCCCGCTCTTGGGCAGAGCGAAGGGGAGTGTCAGACTTCTACTGACTAAAAACCAAACCCATGTTCCTTCTTCACCCTTGTGTCGAAGCCGCGTTATCCTTTCGACAAGCCACAGCCCCGACGGGGGCCACAGCCCCGACGGGAGCTATGGTCTCCTCAGCTTATATTCAGAAAATTTTAATAAGTAAATCAGACAGATCGATAACTTTCTTTATTTTCGGATGGGAAATCATCAGACACTCCCTCCCGCTCTGGGTGGAATGGAATGGAGTATTAGACTTGTCTTGTACTGACTAAAACTCACACATATTTCTTATTAGTCCTTTGTGTTCCAGGGAATCCCTTTTGAACAGTCCCGTAAGGCAGCCGACCCCTACATAGCTGGAAAAAGGCAAGGCAGATGATGATGGAGACATACCTGACATAGCTGCTTTGTGGTACCGGTGCATCGGAATGCATCATGGTGGTGGGATCCAGTTCGAACAGTGTGGCGATCTCCGAGGAGTGAGGGACGGACACCAGCTGGTAGGCTGGCTCGCATGGATCTACGGGAGCGTCACTGGAAATAACAATATTTAGTTGTGAGAATGTTTCCGACTTCGGCTTCGGGTTTTATTTTTACACTTATTGAAATGTAGATTTATTTTTTTGTGTTTTTGGCAAATACATGTACCTACTCACACTTAACAAGTTGATAAAATTGATCAAAACAATATCATTTTCTAACTTCTAAATTCCTTCATAAAGCTGTAAAGTAGACTGGTAAAGTGCCTCAAAGAAGGCATTGTCAGGTTAACACGTTGTATTGTGTAGTATTGTCGAATTTTGTCAAATAAGAGGTAAGAATCATGAATTGCAAACTTCCTAAACGGAGGTCTGTAGTTATCACCACTGTGCACTGTTACGAATCCATTACTCACAATGCTCTTAAAATATTTTTTCCTGAAGTACAGGCTCTAACCTAGCTTTAGAGCCAGGGTCTCACATTTATTTGTAACTTGTTTTTATGGCAATCAAAAATGTTTTTATTTAATGCTCATGCATTGTTCTTGCATATTTAATTCAGTTACTTCTACGTTTACATTCCAAGATTTCCACAAATAATTTAGTTACATTTGGCACGCTCTTCAAGATTATCACATAACTTACGGCGGTCTGTTACACGCCTCGGCAGCCAGATAGTGTCCTGTGGCGAGATGTTTGAACCTGAAGATGGAGTTCCAATGGCCCGCACCACCTCGGCAGGGGTCGTGTTGTACCACCTGGAAATTATAGACGGATGATTTTAATAAATCTATATAAATAAGAAAGAAGGCGTCGCGGCAGACCTCATAGAAGATGGTAGGACAGAACCAACGACCAGTGATCCTAGATCAAAACAATTGAAAGTTATAGGAAGAGGCTGGCAGATAGCTGGCTGGATATGTGATGTTAAAAGGAGTATTTTAAACTACTTTTATTTTAGAAACCGATTAGGTTAATTGCGATTCAAATCGAGCTGATCCCACCATCTCCCTTCTTCCATCGGGAGACTAGACGTACTGCAGGGTCTGCAGGGTATCACCGATACCTAGTCGACATTCCACACATTCGAACGAAGCGCTTTGCTGGGTCCTTTATTATGCGCACAGCCAAGGAGTGGAATTCCCTGCCTGCGTCGGTTTTTCCGAGTTCATATAACCCTAATCTGTTTAAGTCGCGAGTAAACAGGCTTCTACTGGGTAAGCTCGTTCCATCGTCGACATCATCTCTGCCCTTAGGGCAAGATTGAAGTCAAGAGCAAGCCCATTTATAATTAAAAAAAAATAAGAAAGTCATATTTTTATATCAGTTATCAGAAGTGTGCACTCTCTGGTATAAGCAGGTTAGAACCAGCCATAAAAAAACCAGTTATCAAGGCAGTCGCGCTACTTCATAAAACACATTGCAGGTTTCATATGATTGTAATAGACGTCAGTACTAACTGCTTACTCGTAAAGTAAAATCAGAGAATGGTCCTCTGCCAGACTTAAGTGTAACATTGAAAAAGGTGAGAAAAAGGAAGTGATACTGCGTACAGGCATATCGCACTTTTCAACCTTATTACTCAACGTATAAGGGTGAAAAGTGATCGACAGTCTGCAAACGCACCCACTATATTATAAGAAAAAATCCTAGAGTTGGGCAAAGATAAAATAAAATTGTTGGTTAAATATGCTACCGCAAAAATGCTTGTCACCTCGAATGCCACTTAATTCTTACCTCAATCTCCCACAACGCCTTACTGCTAGTAGCAGCAGTAGCGCTGGACCTCCCCGTGGTCCTCAGGAACACATGCTGCCTCTTCTTATACTCATCCATGGTGAGGAACTTCTCCTGTTCAGCATGGAACAGCCTCACCACGTCGCCTCCCTTCAGCATCTCCTCTTGGTTCTCTTTGTGTTCGAGGAAGAGGGTCACCTTCCATGATGTGGAGGAGTTTACTACGTTGACCTGGTAAGTTGGAGTGAGTTGATTAATTTGTTTAACGTAGGCGAATCAAGCTATGCATAACCAAATTAAGCTGATCTTTCATTGTAAGGGATGGTCATACAAAACGAGGTTAGGTTATACTGGTTATGTATAGCTAGTATTTTACTCCTATCACAGAAACTAACTTATACAACAAATATAAATCTTTCACACAATAAATTCCTACAATACAGGACAAATGTCTCGAGCCAAAATCTAAAAGGAAATCTAGCATTTGCTCAATAGCTACATATTAGAGAATATCCTTAGCCAAATCATCTATTTACGCAAGAAAAAGGGGGTAAAGTCTGTCTTGCACTAACACCATCGTTGTATATTGGAAGCAGTAAGACAGGACAGGTTTCTTCAGACAGAGAGGAGATCAGAGCCCTCCTCTTTGCCATTTGAGTACAGTGCCAGAGTTTATCTTTATCCTGCAGTGGATTGAGTAAAGCTGATATTAATTCCCAATTTCTTAATAGACACTAGTATGGGTAAATTAATTGTGTGAGGAATGATACGAAAGAGGAAGGAGTAAATTATGCCGTGACCTCTGATAGGGGAGAATGGAAGAAAAAAACGTGTTGCGCCGACCCCAAGTAGAATAGGGGATCGGACAAAAAAAAACTAATTAGTCCGTCAGATAGATTTCCAAAAAATATCGACCACATATTTTTTCTTTTTTCACGTAAACAAAAAATGAAGACGATACAGTGCTTCGAAAACTCGTGTGACGTCATATGATAGTACATTTTGTACCTTCAAGTGACGTTTTAAGCCCCACTCTGTGATCTTAGACGCGCTTTATCTTCGTCAATTTTTATTGATTTGAAAAAACAAAAAACACGTATCCAATATTTTTCGATAATCTAACTGACGGACTAAACAGAATTCTATTTTTTTGAGTCAGTCCGATCCCCTATTGCAGAAGTGCATAAATAAACTAATATTAGAAATGTCATACAATGGGTGCCTTAGAACGATCCTGACTGATTGGCTAGAGCAGGCAAAACATCATAGGTGTTGGAGCCGAATCTGGAAGGCCTTTACCCACCAGTGAGACAGAATGGACTAAAAAATAAATAGATGATAAATAGAGAAAGTAAATCAAAATCTTGGTCCGGTCAGTGTTGGTTCCATGATTTTGGTTTCCTTTACGTTACGTACGTTTTACATTATTTTTAAACTTTTTGGCATTATTGTAAAGAGTAGATAGTCATAGAAGAATTTAACGTCACTTAGCCGGATATGCAGTTTTCAGCAATAGATAGATTGATTCAAGAGGAAGGTTTATTATGTAGTATACATGCATATTATAGTAGAGAAACGCCGAGAAATTCAGTATCTACTACAGCCGTGCGAAACCGAGGTGGGTCGCTAGTGTTAAATATGCTTACCTCCATGCAGCCAACATTGTCAGGCAGTTCGTGGTTCGAGGATACGTGTAGGACTTGTTGACCCGCGTTCACGGGGTTCATTATCACTTTGTCGCCTACCACTACATTATCACCTGAAATGATAAGAGATTGAGTTATTATTGGTCGAAATTAAGAGGTCATCACTTCACAACGGGCTTCGTCCGAAAATCGAACTTGCTTAGAAAGCTTTTGTATGTTTTAGACAGGTACTGCTATATGTGCAAGTAACATATTATTTACTCTAAAGTGTTGATCACGACCAAGCCTGGTGTATATAAATACCGGCACGGTTCTTGAGCGCTCGGCGGAAGAGTGAGGATCGCTGTGCGCATCGTACACTTTATGACAAATAAAACGCACACCCGTTTATTATTTATTGGTCGTGAGGTAAGTGCAGCAGGAGTAAAGAACAAATCCCGAGTGACGGCTATGACGCGATGCGCTACGGGCCAATCACTGCACTTTCCCCGCCCCGCGTCTCACTTCATACCACCAAAGGGACCCAATAACTCACTTTTGCGTCAGCGCTCAAGAACCGTGCCGATGATAATACCCTCATTCCAAACAAACAAGCAACAGGCGGAATAGTGGTAGCTAAATGGCAATAGCCTCAACTAGCGTGTCGCAAATTTAAGGACGACTCCGATAATAACGCCTGTATTCTCCGGGGGCAAAGGTGTACCTAATAGTACGAGTACATCCAAATTTCGCCAGTTAAGGTTAAGTCCCATCTAATGGGGGCGAGCCTTTTACCATCAACCGTGCTAAGATCCAGACTCCGTGGCTGCTACTGAGAAATTCCTGATGGAAAATCCCAATAACACTCGACCCAGGAATCGAATATTATTATCGGCACGATTCTTCAGCGCTGACGCAAAAGTGAGTTATTGGGTCCCTTTGGTGGTATGAAGTGAGACGCGGGGCGGGGGGGGGGGGGGGGGTAAGTGCAGTGATTGGCCCGTAGCGCATCGCGTCATAGCCGTCACTCGGGATTTGTTCTTTACTCCTGCTGCACTTACCTCACGACCAATAAATAATAAATGGGTGTGTGTTTTATTTGTCATAAAGTGTACGATGCGCACAGCGATCCCCACTCTTCCGCCGAGCGCTCAAGAACCGTGCCGGGTATTATACAGGACCTTATGCTCAACAGTCACACTGGAGTCACGAACCCAGATAAGTACTTTAATTTATTACACTAGCACGGGAAACAGATCAACAGACACAGAGAAGCAAACCAAAAATAAAACATACACACGAATAGAGAACCTCCTCCTTTTTGGAAGTCGGTTTAAAACGGGGACCCACACGCACTATGCCCGGTCCCTTTCACAAAGAGAAGCGACCAGTGTCCCAGCAGTGGGAACATTAAAGGCTGATGAAGCTACAATAAGGTAACTTTGCTTACCTGTGGATCTCAGCTTGTAGAAGGGCATGACATAGAACCAGGAGCCCTCGTTGCCGTTCGCGTCCAAGTGGACACGCATCGCGTTCTTTTCCAGCAACGCGGGCAGTCTTTTATTTACCTACAAAAAGAGCAAAGAATTAATTACTATTCAATTGAAATGGGGCCCCTATATATCGTAAGAGTCTAGTGGAGACTGGGTCGCGGTAGATCGAGAAGATGGCGAGGTACCTTGGATGTTTTCCTATCAAACTGGCAAGTAGAAGTACAACAAAAATTAAAGAAGTGGAAGGCATGAGTGAGGCCTTTTTCTACAAGTAGGACACCAAGCTCATATTTTTATTTTTATGAATGAAGTGAGAACTTATCGTATTGTTTCATTCAAGTTAGGTCGTGTTTTGTCAATAATATTTGCAAATGTATTAGTTACGACCAAAGATTGTGAAATTGTTCTGAGATCGCTTGCATAATAATCCAAGGGATAAGATTTTTACCGTTTTTAGTGAGAATATTCTTCCAATGCGCAGTGGTGTTACAGCGGAGGAACAGAACTAACTAAGTACTTACAGTGAGGTATTTGTTAGATTTAACGTGCAGTAGTTGAAGAACGCTGCCGTACTGAACGATGGACCCCAGCAACTTCTTGTTCTCCAACTCATTTTGCTTCTTTTCTATCTCAGCGGCATGCTGTGGGTGAAACACATTTTATTATTTCACCTATTTATAAATAGTAATCCGCCAGTATGAGAGGCTAACGTGCGAGAAAACCTATTTGCCATTGGTTGGTTGGTTGCCGATGATTCAAAGAGGATGGTCCTAGGCATCTATAGGCCTAGCAATACTCAACGGAGTCTAATTGACCCTTATTATTCAAGTTTTACTGCCGTACTCATGACAAAACTGTCAAAACCTTTACTAAGTGATGGCCTAAGTAATCATTAAAGCTGTTTGAGATACGGCAGTTAGGCTATTAACCATTGCCCAAAATATATTGATGACCCGCTCAAACAGTCCGATTTTCACATTTGCGAGCACGGATCAACGTTTTCGCGTATCTCCTCCTTCAGCCTCGTAAAGGTGGAGCGAGAAGTTCGATCGCAAGCATCCAAACTCAAACTCAAACTAAAAGCATTTATTTCAATTTATTTATTTAGGCACACCAACGAAATATTCAATTACTTTTAAATGTCAGAAAAAAAAAACGAACGAAACTACGAGTGCAATACGTCATTTCGAAAGCCATCCATATTCATTGGCATTCGAAGCAATTTAACATGCAGTTGAACTACTAACTTTAGAGAGTTACAATTGGAAGTGACAAATAGGCAAACAGATGGAAGAATATGTTGATATTTAATCGGGTAATGTGGGGGTATGTAACAGCATTCTAGCGTCCCCTTTCTCAGAAGAGGCTAGGATGTTGTGTCGGCTATTGTTTGTTATTTATAAGAACGAATAGGTTAGTTATCGAGGTTATAAGTAATTATTATAATATAAGTGTGTTACTCATTGTTTAGTTGTAAGTTGATAATTGTATATGTTATAGGGGTGACATTATCACTGAGTGATAAAACTCCAATAAATAAAGATTAAAAAAAAAAAAAAAAAAATGTGATTTCAATCTAAATTGTAAAAATAGGTCCACCAAAAAAATATTCAGAGTAACCGTTAATAAAATACTTTGATCGACATAAAAAGGTGGCTTACAAAAGGGTAGCCTATAATATAATCAACAGCTTAAAATACAATATTGAATATTGTATAACATTAAATCTAACTTTTACATTACAGAAACAATAGCCTCGCTTTCAATCAAAAACGGCTAATCGTCCGATCAAACTTAGATAAAAGTTGGCTTTATTTTTACGTGATTGCTTCGTAAAGGCGTGTTATTTTTGGCATGTATTTAATTAAACTCCAGAAATACTTATGGACCAATGGAATTCTATGAGAGTATTATCCTACTATTATTGTAAATGCGAAAGTTTGTGAGGATGGATGGATGTTTGTTATTCTTTCACGCAAAAACTGAGATAGTTTACTTATAATCCTGGATTTAACACAGGATACTTTTTATACCGGTAGTTGGATTCCGTGGTATAATTAGCGTGCTCCACGCGGGAGTAGCCGGGGACATTATTATTACGTTAAAATCGACTATTTTTGTGAGCCTTAAAGAATTCCCATAATGGTGTTCTTTTGGGGGGGAATGAGGAACAGGGTGTAAAGCTCCTCATCCCCCATAGAAAAGGGAGGATCCTCCGACCGGACGGATGTTGTGTCCGGTGGGCTAACTGCCCGACATAATGTAAGTCGGGAACTCCTTTAAAGGCTTATGTCGCGGATAATGTTGATATCGCGATGTAGGATTTCTGTCGATCGTTGTTAGTACGCAGGTGTTGCGATAGATGTCGCTAGTCGCCACATCCTAAAATACTAAATAGTCAAGTCACTGCGACCACATTAATCAGCATCATTCTCTAACCATTCACTTAATTTATTTTGGGTCTGCGCAGCATATATGTCTTCTTCCCTCCTTGTCTTTTCTTCATTTAATCACACATCTCCTTTCTTGTCATATCATCTTGTGACCGTGAATGTTAAACAAGTTAAAAGAAAAAAAAAGTTTAAAGAGTTACAAAAAAGTTTTTGAAAGCTTTCCTTTACACTTACACTGTCTTATCTTACCATCACTTTTTAAATTACAGCTTTCTTGTACTAAGATTCTCTGAGCTAAGTCGCGAGCAGGCAGACAAACATGACGAAACTTAATGGGTTCCTCGTTGTCTACGGAACCATAAAAATCGTTCCGCATTAGAAAGTCTATGTTTTTGGAGAGGATTGGCGTCCCGCATTAGAGAGCCCACGTTATGAGGATGGTTTTAATATTCCTAATTGTTTTTCGCTCAATTCCCAAATTGGAAACCTGCACACCTGCCGTTGGGTATTTTATTAGAAATTCGTGAGCATTTTAATTACTTAATGAAGTTCCCATAAAATTAGCCCTGTCATTTGTTAAAGCAATCACGTCGGATAGCAGAATTGGGTCAAACGGACCAATTTATGTGCGGGTTGAGTATCCTATGCTTGGATGAAAGGATTAGTTAGCCCCTGACTAGCTTTTCTCGCAGGTCTGCCTGTTTTTATGAAATGAAATGAACTTTATTCGCTAGAATTGTAGTACAGTCTTGATGGTCAGGTTTTGTAAGAGTAGCTCACACAATTCGTTAAAACTAGCATGCAAAATTAAATAATTAATACATTAAAAGTGAATTTATTAATTGGTAATAATTGGTATGTTGTAAAATTAAGGATGTCAATAGTGATATGTCAATAGTAAAATGTCAATAAGTTTGCATCAATTACAATAGTTTAAGTCTTTAATGTCACTTTAAAGTGTCTTGAGACCTTTTCTGTGTCTTGATAAAATGTTACTTGGCTGCCTAGTCGCTAGCGCAAATGCTGAGCCCGTTAATAAGGTCCTGGGTTCGATTAAAATTCATCGGTTCGGTCGGTATTTTTCAGAAATTTCTCAGTATCAGCCACATTCTCTAGAGTTGCGCCCGGTTGATGGCACTAGTTTCGCCCCCTATTACAAGGGGTTAAACATAACTGGATGTCTGAATCTAATAAATACTTTTAGGGTTCCTCAATAGGAAAACACGGGGGGAGGGGGTTCATATAAAAAAACCGGCCAAGTGCGAGTCGGACTCGCGCACCGAGGGTTCCGTAAAAAAAATATATTATGTGATGTAACTAAAAATTTATGGTTTTCGTAATTATTCCTTTATCTATGCTATAAGACGTTGCTTCGTACCAAATTTCAAGATTCTGAGTTCACGGGAAGTACCCTGTAGGTTTTGATTCCCTTGCGAGTGTCGAAAATTTGCGGCATAAACGGGAGTATCTTGATGTAACTAAAAATTTATGGTTTTCGTAATTATTCCTTTATCTATGCTATAAGACGTTGCTTCGTACCAAATTTCAAGATTCTGAGTTCACGGGAAGTACCCTGTAGGTTTTGATTCCCTTGCGAGTGTCGAAAATTTGCGGCATAAACGGGAGTATCTTTTGATCGCGTTGACTTAGAAGTTTGATTTTTTCACAGCTCCAAGAGACCATAGACTTGAGTATTTGATATGAATTTCAGCTTGATACCTCCACGCGTTCCTGAGAAAAAAGGTCTTGACAGACAGACAGACGGACAACAAAGTGATCCTATAAGGGTTCCGTTTTTTCCTTTTGAGGTACGGAACCCTAAAAATACAGAATTTAGTTCAACACTTATACCTAGATAACAGGAAAACCTTTAAGAAGTCTAGGGTGCTAAAATAACATGGAAAATTTCTCAATATCAACTACAATGGTACGAAAGCGAAACCCTTCCCGCCTTATTACAAACGGTAATTAAACCTGGTTTAACTTAGACTTGGTTTATCTTGCATGCTGTCACTTTCTTTTGAATATTATTGAAGTGAGACGTCATGCGAGATAAACCAAGTCTAAGTTAAACCAGGTTTAATTACCTTTTGTAATAAGGCGGTTCATGTGCAAATTCGACTTGATGCACTTTGTCAGTTTTTATTTATCTTAGTTACTTGTTTTATTTGCAAGAAAAATACAGCCATGTTTTTTTTTTTTTATAAAAGAGTAACGCAACAATATCCAAATAACAATAAACAATTATTAATAAATCTTCCTGTCACATTATTCAGAATAAATTATGCAGCTGAATGCATGTCTTGAATATCCTGGGATTCATTTATCAGCGGTTCGATTTACGATTACAGCTCTTACTTTATTTATATTTAAACTAGCTGATGCCCGCGGCTTCACCCGCGTGGATGTCGTTCAAATTATATACTAAAACCTTCCTCTTGAATCACTCTATCTATTAAAAAAAACCGCATCAAAATCCGTTGCGTAGTTTTAAAGATTTAAGCATACAGACAAACAAACAAACAAACAGACGCGACTTTGTTTTATACTATGTAAGGACTAGCACTTGCACTAGCAAAAATTGTGATAACTCGGTTAATATGCATGACATAGCTACCTATGTACCTATTAGCCTATATACCTATAGAAACAAAGTATAATATGAGTAAATAAATGTTTTTAGAATTGGATCATTCGTTCCGGAAATTACCCTCTACATAGATACATAAAAACCAATTCTACCTCTCTTTAATATATGTACAGATAAAGTCTGTTTATTAACTCTTAGCTGAACGAATACGGCCCCTTTTACGAGGAATTAAATACCACATTATAACGTATGAAAAATATTTATGTCCGCTCTTATATTTTTTAAACGATTATAGTCCGTATTATTAGGCAGTAAAAACGTATTATTGCCTATAAACAGTCCATTTATCTTATTAGTGCTATTTACTTAGTTAAGCTTTTTAATGATGATCTATGGTACAAATTAATTACATAATTATGTAAATAATTGGCCAATTGGGAATTATTTCAATTAAAAAGCTAAAAGATGCTGATTTGGCTGGTCTAGTAAATAAATGAAAAAGTATTTTTTGGACTCAGACGTTTCGTCAGTTATGTTTAAGTCCTATGTAATAGGGGCGTGCCTATTGCCATCAACTGGACACAAATCCAGACTCCGTGACTCCGAGAGAAATTCCAGATAGGTACAGAAACTCAATCCAGACTCAGTCCGCCTTATTACAACACGTAGTTAAACCTGGTTTAACTTAGACTTGGTTTATCTCGCATGACGTCTCACTTCAATAATATTCAAAAGAAAGTGACAGCATGCGAGATAAACCAGGTCTAAGTTAAACCAGGTTTAACTACCTTTTGTAATAAGGCGGAGTGACTCAGAGAGAGAAATTCCAGATAGGTACAGAAACTCAATAACTCTTTGCCCGAACGGGGAATCGAACCCAATGACCTCATGCTCAGCATTCAAGCTAAACCAACCATTATTAGTCCAGTCAGTATAGATAAAATTAACGAGCCAATTAATTTCCCTAATAAATCTACCAAAACTAACACAGGTAGCTTTCCGGCAACATTTTTGTAATGAAAGACATTAAAATTGGGTCAATATACTTTTATATACTGTTTGATGGCAGATGAATGAGATTCGTAAAGGAAACGAACTAATTAACCTATTTTGAGCTCATTATAATTTTGATTTATCATTGATTTTTGTCAATTAATGTGGTATTTGTATTCGGACGGCGAATAAAAATGTGTCTAGTTATTCTTTCCCATTATCTATAAATAAAAGGTATACTCGTATAAAATTAAAACAGCTTTTTACTGAATGCATTTGAAAGTATATTATTATACGGCACTTATACCAAAAAGCATTTTTTAATTATCGTTGTCTGTTTGTTCCTGTTTTTCTCCGAGACGACTGGACCGAGTTTGACGGGACTTTAATTAGTAGATAGCTAATGTTACAATGAGTAAATAAATATACTTTTATTTTAGAAAAACGGTTCTGTGAAAAATATAAAAACGAAAATTGAAATAGTGACTAGGACCCGTAAGTACGAAAAAGTAGGAAAATGGAAATTCTCGTTGTCTTTTTCAAAAGATGAGCAGTTCGTGACTATAAAACTTTACGATAAGACCAACCGTTTGAAGTAAAAGATAAAACGAAACGGATCCTGAGAGCTTTTTTTTAGTACTTTCAATTGTTTTAAATCTTTTAATTTACATTTATTTGCTTTTTTCTATTGAGAGCCAATGAACATGAAAAGCCAATATTCACGTTTTCACGTCTCTCTCAAGTCAGAGTGATTTATTAGACTTTGAATTAAACATCCAAATTAACAAGAAAGTATACTTAATTCTACAGATAATTCTACTGAGTAACTATGAATATTCTGGTTAAACGTGTCTTCTTAAAATGTTTTACAATATTTCCACCCACCATAGGCAGAGGTGGGTGTAAATATGTAAATCACCCCCGGGGATTACAGGCGTCATATTTCAAATTATAACAATTTTGATTAATTATTTTAATCCCTTAGTCTAGCAACACACACACAGAAGAAGTTCCTCGTGCTTATTACGCCTACAATGCGAATAAGCGTGTATTACCGTACACGTCTCTATCTCTTTGATATCGTTTTCGATGTTTTTATAGCGAATAAGTATGTGATGTTTTTATACGGAACGTGCGAATTGCCTACGTGATTTCTAGCAGTAGGAAACACCCACTGGTGTTAGGGCTGTCGTAAATTCTGAAACGCTGAACGGTACATTTGGGATAGGGTAAATAAATGGATAATAATTTATCTAGCCACGACCATGTAATGTGGGTAAGATTCATTTTGAGAGGACTGGGTCAATGTTGAGATTTTTGTTCGGAAACGTCAGATTTTTTGGGTGTGATTTTTGATTGGCTAAAACAGACATCAATCGTAGTATCTTAAAAATTGTGGTGACTTTTTAAAAGAACTTAGGATGCTATTGTGAAAAAAAGAAAAAAACATTTATTTGTCGCAGAAACATGACGTGCATCATCCATCATCATCAGCCTATTAATGTTCCCACTGCAGCGACTCAGGCCTCCTCTCTTTGAGGGGATGGGATAATCTACCACGCGGGCCCAGTGCGGATTGGTAGATGTCACATGTCTTCGATTTTTTTGGTTCTAAGGCATGCCGGTTACAACAAAAAACATACATACATACATGAACGCTAAAAACATAACACTCTTTTTTTTGGGGCAGTCGTGTAAAAATAGACAGTAGACACCGCATAACAAATATTAATAAATACAAAAAGACGGAACTGAAAACAAAAATAGAAGCTTGCACGACGTGACCGAAGCGAGTTCAATTTTATCACATCGGTTAAGTTATGTCTTCTATTGACAATTCGTATCGATATATGAGTTACCTTAACCATTTATGTGCAGAAAAGTTTCTGAGACCAGTTTGCAAGAACGATCGAAGAGAGCTCGAAAGTTTTCGCATTAGATAGATTTTATTAGTCAAAGAAACTTAAGTCCTAAACTTCCAAACCAGCTCACATGAGCACCACCCGAACGCAGGTTTCCAAACTAGACATTTTCCAGTGTACCGGAGCGTACGACAACCTTAAACTACTACCTATTATTAAATTTCCGTCCACAATACCTTGTAAGTCACGTCCACCTAGGACGACGTGCCTGTATTTCACCGGCTTTCATACCCTACAGACCGGAAATTAGCTAGACTGGTTTCCGCAGACCCTTTCACAGGTAGATTTCCAGGTTAATTGCTTGTCTGCTCCAGACAAATGCAGACAGGCCTATTTGCCGCTAATTTTATTTTGCTTCAAGGCTTTTTTATCGACTACTAGCTTTTCCCACCGTGGCGGTGTCGCCTGCGTAGTGGTTATTAGAAAAAATCTCACGGGATCGAACTACAGGGATCTTCTTCTTAGCGTGTCGATGGTAATCTAAGTTGTGTCGGTCCAGAATTGGGCTAGGTACTAGTTTGGCACTTTCGGTAGCGTCCATCAGTTCCTGTAGTGAACAACCAGCAAGACACGCAGGGTAGTACAGGGACAAAAAGTATCTTAATGTAGAACCCAGGTCACGATTTTCCGTTGCGCTACATTTGATTGAAATACGTTCAGCCGTTACGCTAAGCGTGAAAAGGAGAATATTCGAGGAGCTTATACATAAGCTAACAATGTCACGTACGGGATATCCTCCAAGATTAGCAATATTCTGAGCTCCCGCTTTTTCGACGCTTTCGAGAATCAGAATTCGTATTTATTTATTTCATTTATTCGTAAAAATAGGTAATAATTACACACAGGGTCTTGAAAACGTGTTAATATGCTAGTGTTCAAGCACCTTGTGCGCAAAATAACATCAATCAAAGGGAGCATCACAAAATAATTGATATTCACGGAAGATATAGGTACTTACCGTAAGTGACAGTGAAAGTTAAGTTATAAATCGTTAGATCAGCGTTTGAGCTTTTAAAAAGTCGCATCTTTATTTTCTATATAGGTGATGATCGCATCGAGCAGTCACGAGGACGAATATGCATACACTTAGCAAAATTCAGAAATGGGATGGGCAACGAGCTTATTTCGTAAAACTATGGCTTTAAAAATACTAAGTTCGTGAAAACTAAACGTAATCAACATAGTAGCAAACTCAAACTCAAAGCATTTATTTCAATTTAGCCATTACAGGCACTTTTGAATGTCAGAAGAACAACTCATAAAAAAAAATAGGTAAAAAAACTTTTTAAGTTAAACGGTTTTATGTTAAACATACATTGCAATGTTTAAGATAAATGTACTAAAAACCAAAAAATAATAAAATAGATACAGTCGTGGGAAAAAACCGTGGGGCACGTCAATTGTAATTTCCGCAGCACGACAGTTCCGAATTGACGTGCCCCACGGTTTTTTCCCACGACTGTATCTATTTTATTATTTTTTGGTTTTTAGTACATTTATCTTAAACATTGCAATGTATGTTTAACATAAAACCGTTTAACTTAAAAAGTTTTTACACCTATTTTTATTTTCTAGTTTTTAGCCGCCATCTTGGATTTTAATTTTATATAGTATATTGTATTCTGCTTGTTGAGCCCTTTCATTTGATACCCATATTGATGGGATTAATAAAACATAAATTATCCGCCATTTTGTAGCGGCGGCCATCTTGAATTTATAATGATAATGAATAAACATAATTGTATTGTCACCAAAATCCAAAGTGTATACAAAATTTCAGATTAATCGGTTGACAGGAAGAGGGTGAAATTTGAATTACTAAATTTGATCCAAGAATAAAACAAACGGGGTGAGCTAAATAAAACCGTTTAACAAAACTAGCAGAAAATCACTTCTAAATGTTGCTTCGTATTTTGGTGCTGTTCGTAGGTACTTAATTGTACATTGTGAGTTGTTGTTATGAGGCTACTGAGGAACGACGTCAACCTAGACATAGTAAGCTGGAAAGTGCCTGTAGTTACCATCCGCCTTTTAAACAGGGAGATAGCCACACTGCTTGACGGCAGAAATAAGAATAATCTTTTACCTTGACGAGGTTCCTCACAAAGAGTTTTCAACCTCTTTTAAAATGGCAACGCCAGATTTAAGCTTTAGTCTGTGATGTATCCAAGCTTATCCGTAATTATGTACTTGTGAAAGTGCCTCTGCCATTGTGTACCGTTTTAACAGCAAAATCGGTGACCCAATTTTGATTGGAATTTAGTGCTAATGATAGCTGTTAATAACCCACATGGAGTTCGGTAATTGTCCCATGGGATCGTACTACCGGATAAAAAGTATCCTTTGTTATTCGGTAGTAAGGTTCTGGATTAGAATCCAGAACCTTTCATTCAAAACTGGGTAATATTTTTTGCGTGAAAGAGTAACAAACATCCAGACACACATACATCCAAACTTTCACGTTTGCGTGACGACCTAGAGGCGTTTGTCAGAGATTGATTGGTCGAAGGAAACCGCACCGAAAGAGTGGAATGCTATGAGGGAGGCAAAAATAAGTGCTTAATCCACAGCCCTCATCATCCTCGTCATCATAATCCTTGGTCCTCTTACGGATGTCTTCATTTCTAATGCGATCCCGCAAGGAGACTCCGAGCATGGCCCTCTCCATTGCCTTTTGGGTGACTTAAAGCTTTCTGATGAGGCCCATTATGAGCGACCACGTTTCGGTCCCGTACGTATAGGTAATCACTGGCAACACACACTGGTACGCAGCCCTAGTCGTATGCAAATCGCTAGTTTATTACAAGATGTGGTGGAATACTCACGTGCAACCTCTTGAGCAGTCCTGTATCGGTGTTGTTGTTCGCGGACTGCTTGGCAGTATTCCAGAACTGCTTTTGAGCGGAGTAGCGGTTCATAGGACATATTTTGAACAGGCAATCTGGAAATAAAAAACACTGTGTTAAACTACGTTACGAATAAGAATAAATGTAACCGAGCTTTTCTTTGAAGGTACCGCTTTGTTTTTTTAACCGACTTCCCAAAAAGGAGGAGGTTCTCAATTCGATTGGTACGTTTTTTTTATGTATGTACACCGATTACGCCGATTTGATAAAACGCAATTATAAAACGGATACATTTTCGGAGGGAAGCAAGAGGGGCAGTGACAGTGACCCAATTTATTTGTGTTATTGTTATCAACAAACTTGACTTTTTGCTGATCAGAAGTCTCTCCCTAACCTATTTGGAGTATGGCATGTTTTAGGGCAAAGGGTAGCTCTGGATTTTCTACCACATACAACTTCTGTTAAATTGACCTCTGCATCGCCACCGATTACGCCGTGGAAGTAATGAAGTTCTGGGCCAAAATAATATTTAAAATACTGTCGTTCAGCGACACGAGTGTATAAAAAACACAAACACTTATGGTGGCAGTACACTTGCTGCCTCGGTGCAACGCAACATTGTTTTTTTACTATCCTGTTTTGTCCCACTGGGCAAAGGCCTCCCCATTGCTTTCCAACTGTCCCTATGTGTAGCATACTAGCATTCTCTGGCCAATCAGTAAGGAACTAGTCCAAATCGTCACGCCAGCGTTTCTTGGGCAGGCCCAACGACGACGTCCGTGTTTAGGCTCCCACTGTGTGACGATTCTGGATTGATGGTGTGACCCCCCCAGTTCCATTTCAACCTCGCAGACTATTATACACCTTTACGCATTTAAAACAGGAGGATATCAGGTATCACATTTCTCCGGGAACCATCTGTCCTTACCCCTTAGGGAAATTATGTGGTCACACTCACAATATCATATTATCAGCAGGATCAAATGCGGTACTCAGGGGAAAAAGGGTGACCATTATTATCCGGAACAGCATGGTAAATATTTGATAACCGCAATAAAAAAACGGGGCTGAAAAAGGTATGATGTTTATTGTGTAAACAACCCGAATGAATGCTGGAATAACCTTACAATGGGAGGTTGGAATGGGGTTGTAAAAACGAAGATTAGTATAATTCGACTATTATGTTTTCAGTTTCTTATAGCTGGGAATCTGGCCTCCTTTTTGTAAGCGCGTAAGAGGATGGCCGGGGTCATTGCAAAATATTTAGTTTTAATTCCGAGTAAAGGATAACTTTAATTGTCATGGGCTTCCCCAAAGTATCACCTGATTTTCTGCTGTTGATGGATGTCCCATGTCGAATGGAGGTTTTAGGATATGCTGCCTTCACCACAATGTTTTATGCAATGCCAAGTTTGGTATGGATTATTAAGTATAGTTTCTTCAATATTTACAAAAAGGATATCACAGCGTCTTGCTAGATGTATGTAACCCACCTTATCATTTTTGAAAACTACACGGAATATTCCCATAATTTATGTATTTGAAAAACGCAGTAACTAAATAACATGAAGTTCTGCAAGCGTTCTATTTTCATTCCACAATATCACAAACAAACAAAGCTAGTTTCTAAAAATACTGTATAACTTCGCAGCAGTATATCAATAAAATTGTAGCCCGTTTCCTTTTCTTTTGTTCGGAACATTCATAATGTGATTTAATTTCCTTTATGGCGCCCTCACGAGATTTATAGCTTACATTACAATAATAACTGCGGTAACATTTAATATACGAAACATTTAATATAAGGTTGGACATTTACTGCATAAAAGAGAAGAAATGGTAGGATTTTTAGAAGATATATATTAGGATTTGCTTGCAACTGGGGGGTGATTTCTGGGCGGTAAAAATATAATAATTACCTGACACCAAGTATTTTTATTTTTTTAAGAACGTTGCCCCACACTAGGAATTTCTCCTGTATCGTGGGTGCGTTCACAAACATTTAAACTCACATACACAAATACCCAGACCCGGAACAACTATCTGTAGGTCTTACAAATATTTGTTCCGTGTGGGGATCGAACCCGCGACACGCAGCGCGGCAGTCCATTGCTTGAGCAACTGCGCCAACCGTGCCGTCTAAGACTGCTAAGCCTGAGGTTCTGGCTTCGATTCCCGGGGCGGGCAGTGTTTCGGGCTTTTCCATAAAAGTCTCAGTAGCAGCTACGGAGTCTGGATTTGAACCCGATTGATGGTAATAGAGTCACCCCCTATAACATGGGACTTAAACATAACTGGCCAGATGCGGGTGGACTATTAGCTACACCTTTGCCTAACCCTTCGGGGATTACAAGCGTGATATTGTGTCGATGTTAAAAGCGTATGTAAGTACATAACAGCATCCTATTCAGAAAATATTGCCCTTTCGCACGATTTCATTCATGGACAACCTTTTATCCGTTACAAACCCCTTCATATTTCAGGATTGAATTCCGGCTCAAGTTATTTGAAATAGAGCCTAACGATTCTTTTGACAAGTCTTTGGCTCAATAGCAAACACACCCTTCTAAGCCTCTCTATTGGAAGCCTATACTTACTAAACGGCTATAAAGTAAATAATTTATCGGAAAATAGAATCATTGCGTTATGTTTGCGACCCTATTTGGGTAGTTTCGGCACGAAATTCGATAAAGGGGTCGCGCGCTTCGGAAACTCGTTTTATTTATGTCACAATTTAATTTTGCTCAAACTTTGTTGCTGTTATTAGTTTTAGTTCAATTTAAACGTTGAGCTATAGGCGGCCATGTTTTATAGGCGTTAACAAGATACAGTCACATATTTTTGTTCACCTTTAGGTTATATAGCTTTATCATTGACTTCGTTAAGATCTTGGAAGGTATTTGTGCAGGGGTCTAAAATATATATGAATTGCGTTAAAAATCATAAAATGGACCTTTCATAATAGTTACTTCGTCTGTGACCATTTTTCGTTTTTAACGTTATTCATATTATGATCGCTAAAGTGGCCATTTTAGACGTCCAGGATGGACAGGCTATGAGGTGATAGGCATATCCTGTGAAGGGACTCCACCCTGAAGCTAGGGATAGTGCCCGAAAATCTATCTGGCCCAACTCATTTTATGCAGGTAGTCAAAAAGCACAGATTATTTCTACATAATTATGCCAACTGAAATATACAAGTGGCTGAAATCTCACATTATAGACTTTTGCACAGCTGTGCGACAATGATTCTTTTAAACTTTCAAATATTTATGGCCACAACACAGTTCAGCACACCCACATCACACTGCCGTTTTAAAACAAAACCCTTTAGCCATCGTGGATAATCCGTTGTTTTTCATTCGCGACAACCCGTATCTGTGCTAATCCAGGTTATGTCAGACAGAGGACTCGCGACGCCCGAGGCTTTATCGATGTACATGTGCCAGGGATGGCGAGCATTTAGCAGAATTTAGTTTATAAGAGACTTTAAAAAACCCTCTGCAAAAATGGAGCAAAATATGGCAAAGCAAAGAAAACTTCAATTTAATTTGCGGTTATTCACTATTCAGAGGGAATTTTCTATCAGTTTATTTCAGTAAAATTCATAAAATAATTAGGTGGAGCTATGATACCTAAAAGTTCACCCACACTTCCCCAGTTATGTTTTTGGCCCATGTAAAAGGTTGAACTCTGGGCCGCAGTTCCCTAAACACTTTTTTTTCTATCTGTCTCTGTCCACTCCTGGGTAAAGACCTCCCTCCACTCCTTCCGTTTCTCGCTAACCCGCTCGTCCTCTTTGACGAGCGGAGTCCTCAAATCATAAAACAAAGTCCTCCGCCGCGTCTTTCTGTCAGTTCGCCATAAACTCAAAAACGACTGCACCGATTTTCATGCTGTTTTTACCAATGTATAGAGTGGTTCTCGAGAAAAGTTTTAGTGTATAATTTCCACGCAGGCGAAGCCCTGTGCAAGAGCTAGTCATAAATAAAATTGTCTGACAATACGAGTCTTTCTCAAGATTTAGATTTGCCCTAGTCAGAATTTACAGCTGCGTACCAACCAGGTGTCCGAGTCATTCCTGACCTATACCACACGCCCGTGAGTACATAGCATAAATAAATCCTGCTGTATGATGACAACGATGAATTAATTAGTTGCTTAGAACGGATGTGGCAATTGTGGAATTGTAGATGAAATATTACTTATGTAGGCACAAAATGTGGCTATTCGAAGTTAGTGTATTTTGAAATCTATTTCTTTGAACAAGTAGAGTTGAATCAGAGACTATTCTAGTTGTTAGTCTAGTGTTCGCAAGTGTGACTTCTTAGCATGAGGACTTGCGTTCTATTCTCAGTTGGTTTTTCCATCGGTGCTGTATTAGCCAAAGCTCGAAGTCTAGATTTGTGCCCGATTCATGGCAATAGGCTCGCCTTACCTGGTGAATTTTTGGGGTAGTTACATATAGAAATTGGTACCTACCTCTGCTTCGTGATGTTATGTTTATGGCCTCAAAAGCGAGGATTCAGATTTCGCAGAATTCATTTGAAGTTATTTGTAGTACGCCGAAATAAATTAAAAGTTCGATGAATATTTTGACTGTCTTTACAACGGTTTGAACAGACTCATCACGAAGCCGTCAACCAAGTATTCTGTACATTAAATTAAGTGACTCTATGTAAAGAGCTCTTGGAAGGAGTTGGGAGAGGCCTTTGCCCAGCAGTGGGACAGTGCAGGCTAAACCAAAAAAAAAAATGTAAAGTATTTTTTCCGTGTCAAATCCCGTCTTCTTAATACATACTTAGATGGTGTTGATTAAATGTAGCTCGATAGCCTTTTTAACAGTTCATAAAAATGTTATAGGCTCGTAATGACTGAAGGTTTACGGGAGCTGTGGCCACAAAACTCCTTGCACACCGACAGCTTCATCAATTTCCCTTCGCGACATTGAAGAGCAGACGCGGCGGTATGCGATGGCAATGATGGCATGCGACGGGACGCGACGACAGGCCGAGGGAAGCTATTGGATGCTATGGTATGTAATTTACTTCTTTTAATTTTAATAAAAGATTTTTTTTAGTTTCATTTTTTGTTTGTTGCTGTCGCCAAGGCGAGTAGCAATGTAGCAAATGGTTACTAGTTTATCGGGCTATAATTGCAGAAAGAGCGTCCGATTTTGCAGAATATGAAAGGAATAATAAGGAAACTTGTGTTGCAACTTGCAAGCTAACCAATGCTGAGCATGTGCCTGGGTTTGTTTCCCAGGTAAGGTAAAGTGTAATGGGACTTTGCAATCAGGTTTTTCTCAGTAGCAGCCTTGGAGTCTGTATTTGTGCCCGATTGCTGGCGATAGGTTCAACAAGTCCTAACTTAAACTGGCGAAAGATAACAGGCGCTACGTTATGTTTAATCTCGACATACTTTTTGAAGCTATTTTCTATCAACACACCTAAACAAGACATCTCCCTCGAACGAGAAACACGAAACTTTTCCTCCTTATCGTTTGAAAATTGTGAAATATGAGCACTTATTACAAAGTATTTTGTCGGTGTTTTGCTATCTCGTTAGAAACTTGGGAGTATTTTATTACAGGTCCCAAAAATCGTTTGAAAAATTCTTTAAAAACACGTTAAAAGGGACATCGTTGTAACCTGTTACCATGAATTCATTACATGATTGAAGATGCCATGATATTGTATTAATTGAAAAAGCAGTTTTTTTACGATCAACCAAATAATTTTTCCAGAGGGTCTCAACATCTTGATTGCAATGAGCACCAATATTAAAATATCAACAGTCATCATCATTCTCGTGCCGCTATCCCAATATATTTGGGGTGGGCGCAACACGACTTCATCTTTCATACATCTCTATTACTTCGTCCGTCGTCTCAGCAGACGCCTCTTTCTAGTCAAATCATCCATCGCACATTCCATCCATCATTTCTTTTTTTTTTATCAAAGGTTTTATTTTTTTTCTTCCTCTACAATACCCATTCACATTCATACCCAAAACTTTTCTCACGGCATTTTCCTCCATTTGATTTACGGGGATAAATAAATACTGTAAGAACTAATCAGACTTCCAGAACCACATATGAGTATTATAATCTATTATTGATCGAAGATTATAATGTCTACTGAGACTTGGACCCGAAGTAAGTAACAATTGCAGGATTCTCATTATCAGACTTAATAAAGTTCAAACTAACTGCAGTTCAGACAGACCGCAGCAGCTGCAGTGCAGGTAAACTTGGCAGTGTGCTATTGATCCGTATGCTACTTACTTAGCTAGCTTATTAAAGTTTTAGAATAAGGCTCAAGGAATATCTGCGGGTTGTTCAAAAGACATACCGCGGCCTCGGAGTGCCTCGGACACAAAGTGCTAAGAAACATGGTGGTTTTTAGTCTGATGAAGTCTGACACTCTTTTTCGCCCCACCTAGAGCGAGAGGAGACATTTGATGATTTCCAACCATTTTTCCAACCTCAAAAAAAAGGCTTATTTAAGGAGTCTGCCAACTACTCCTTACCATACTTTGATTGTGCTGACGATTGAACGTATCAGGCACCGAATAAAACATGATACGGACTACGGGACTACTATGCCCACCACAACGTCAACTGCGTATCATACCCGTTTACTTATAACGGGTTATCATACGTCATCATACGCGGTTAAATCCTACCACTTTGTGACCATTTTATATATCTTTATGTAATTATTATATCATTATTATCCTTTTATGATTCTGCTAAAGCACCCATTTTAGGCCCACAGGTCAGGAAGGGTCTGATACATAACATCGCGAGTCACTACATCGATGGTCGCTGTATCGACAACGGTCCATCGACGGGTTAATGAATCGACAGCAGTACCCCACATCGATGGTACGCTACATCGACAGTACATCAAATCGACGCGGTGCGCTATATCGACAGTACACTACATCGATGGTACGCTACAGCGACGGTACCCCAAATCGATGGTACGGTCAGCATCAGAAGTATATTAACATTACTCAAAGTTTCGAAGCTGTTTTTTTAATAAAAACTTGTTAGATATTACTCGTAACTACATGTTATTGGAGTATAAGGACTATTTTAAGAGCGTATGGTACCTCAAACGCGAGTTTTATAATGCGTAAAAGTATATGATTCACTGCAGTAATCAACATCAGAAAAATATATGATATTCTTCAGGATATATGCTAGTGCCATAGTGTTGTGAAAACATAATACAACTAACTTTGCTCGATAGAAAAAAATCGCGAAGATACCTCTAAAAATTTCTTTTAACGAGTAAAAACCATACTAAAATACATGTCATCGTTCTGATTTTTTTGCCAAATAATTCTACAAGCAACAAACTAAAGTCATAGTGTTTTACTTTTTTAGTCCAATCAATAGATTTTTTGTAAATCGCAAAATACCACTAATTTCGCACTATTCGGCCGCAGCGAAAGACGTAACAACCGCTTTGTAGTGCAAGCTGATTAGAACTTTATTCTCACAGTATTACAAGCGAAGTTTGAACCACCACAAATAGGGTTGCTAATCTGAGGTAGCATACGCTCTTAAGGCTCCTTCCACGAAATCATCTCATTTTGATCAACTTTGATCGGTTGGTGTGGGAAATCTATGAAGAATTTGAAACTTCCTTTTGGCTATTATAAGAGACGAGTTCTTTTTCTGGTGGACAGTGGACAAGAATTTTCAAAATAATGTTTATATTAATGGCAATCACCCGTATTCAAAAGCCCTTTTCCGCAAAAATACCGATCGAGTTACGTTTGGCTTAGCCGAACATAACACTACAAACGATTCTAAACATTAAAAAAATATAAATAACTAGCTGACCCCGGCAAACGTTGTTTTGCCATATAAAAAATTTCAGAAAAAAAAAAAAAAGATGAAAAATAGATGTTGGCCGATTCTCATAGATACCCGATACGCACAAAAAATTTCATCAAAATCGGTCAAGCCGTTTCGGAGGAGTTTGGCATCGAAAACTGTGACACGAGAATTTTATATATTAGATATCACCATATGGTCTACTGGAGTACCAAGAAGTCAGATTTTCGACTTCAATACAAAAAATAGCAGAAAAAAAATGTTAAAACATCGCAATTTTTACAAAATGTCTCGACAAATAAGATTTTTTTTCTATACCTTAGAATCACTTTAGAGAAAATTCAAAAAGTACGTATTAATTTTAAGGTAACCTTCTAATAGAATCGTATTTTTATTTTATCAATCTAATATATAAAATTCTCGTGTCACAGTTTTCGATGCCAAACTCCTCCGAAACGGCTTGACCGATTTTGATGAAATTTTTTGTGCGTATCCGGTATCTATGAGAATCGGCCAACATCTATTTTTCATCTTTTTTTTTTTTTTTTTTTTATCTGAAATTATTTATATGGCAAAACAACGTTTGCCGGGAACAGCTAGTAATCTATAATTTCATTTCGTAAATTGAATCCAAAGTTAACTATAGTTAACTTTGGATTCAATTTACGAAATAATATATTATCGACCGCGCAAACTCTATCTCGCCAGTACGAATCGGCCACTGCCAAAGGGCGGACGTATCGCTTTGTGTCACAAACGCTCCCGTGTTTTTCGTAAACATATTTTCTAGATTGTAAGCCGATTACCACAATTTGATACACTTATTAATTTTGATCACACATGTTTTTTTTGCTAATTTGTAAAGATTTCTAAAATTTTTTTCATCTTCAGATCGAAGTCGAATTTCACGATCGATTGTTGTTGTCGATTGTACTTCGATATATATTTTTAACCGACCTAAAAAAAAGAGGAGGTTCTCTATTCGTGTTTGTATGTCTGCGAATATCTCCGTCAATTGTGGACTGATTTTCAAAATTCTTTTTGTCTTGGGAAGGGTATACTCCCGAGGTGGTCCCATTGTCACCAAGTCAGTTTCTGATGATGGGAACTCTGAGAAATTGAGGGCAACCCTCGAATATCATAGGCGCACTTAACGTTTTCCATACATTTTCAGAAGCTGTTCAAGTATTTGCGTCTGATAATCATAATTTCATGTGGCTGCGCTGATGACGGAAGGTGCAACTCCTCAACGGTCAGGACTTGAAAGAAAATTCCTTCAAAATTATACGTACTTATGGATCGATAGTTGTATTCTTTCAGGCTATTAGGTTGAACTGATGATAGACGGTAAATCTCATTAACCGACTTAAAAAAAAGGAGGTTCTCAATTCGTCGGCTAGGAAAATTTTAGGTTTCTCCGTCATGGGTGTCGTTTTCATGGTTTTTGGGGTCGCTGATTACAAAAATGAGGTCAAAATGAAAATTCAAGATGGCGGCCAGGAAAATTTTTGGTTTTTCCGTCATGGGTGTCGTTTTCATTGTTTTTGAGGTCGCTGATTACAAAAATGAAACCAAAATGAAAATCCAAGACGGCGCCGACGAAAATTTTTGGTTTTTCCGTCATGGGTGTCGTTTTCATGGTTTTTGGGGTCGCTGATTACGAAAATGAGGTCAAAATGAAAATCAAGATGGCGCCGACGAAAATTTTTGGTTTTTCCGTCATGGGTGTCGTTTTCATGGTTTTCGGGGTTGCTGATTACGAAAATGAAGCCAAAATGAAAATCCAAGATGGCGGCCAGTAAAATTTTTGGTTTTTCCGTCATGGGTGTCGTTTTCATTGTTTTTGAGGTCGCTGATTACAAAAATGAGACCAAAATGAAAATCCAAGACGGCGCCGGCGAAAATTTTTGGTTTTTCCGTCATGGGTGTCGTTTTCATGGTTTTTGGGGTCGCTGATTACGAAAATGAGGTCAAAATGAAAATCAAGATGGCGCCGACGAAAATTTTTGGTTTTTCCGTCATGGGTGTCGTTTTCATGGTTTTCGGGGTTGCTGATTACGAAAATGAAGCCAAAATGAAAATTCAAGATGGCGGTTAGGATTTTTTTTGGTTTTTCCGTCATTGGTGTCGTTTTCATGGTTTTTGGGGTCACTGATTACGAAAATGAAGCCAAAATGAAAATCAAGATGGCGCCGACGAAAATCTTTGGTTTTTCCGTCATGGGTGTCGTTTTCATGGTTTTCGCTGATTACGAAAATTGAAAACTGAGTACACTACACACCCCTGATTACGCATTGCATATTCGCCCATTATGTGCTTTAGCGTATTTTCAATCAGAACAAGTTATCAACGCTTTTGACGAACTGCTCGAATCTCAGTTTTATATTGTGCATTCTGGCCTCCTCCGACAAGTCATTGATTATTTTGAAGATAACTGGATCGGAAGGTTGGAAAGACGGGGCAGGTGAGCTCCTAGATTTCCTATTGATCTGTGGAATACTTTTGATGCAGTTCTTCAGGAAATTCCCCGAACGAACAACTCCGTTGAAGGCTTTCACAGGGGATTCTCGTCACTTCTAACGGCTCATCACCCATTGTTACGGACGCCAAACTTATAGAATCTTAATCAATAATAAACTTGATTAAGTAGATTAGCTATATATTGAATGCCTAGAATAAGTATATAAGAGACTTCAATAATTAAAGCTTAACGAGTGTAATGTAACTTAACTTAGGAATAAACAGTAAAAGTTAGCTAATAGTAATGTAAACAGAACCCTAAAATCAGTCTAACTTCAATTCTTTAAGTTCTATAAATGTATAACATAAGTTTTACTTAAAGAACCTATGTATTTTAAAGTCTGTCGAGAATAGGTACGCAAGTTATGGAAAATTCCACTCGTACTATGACAAAGCCCCACATTAAAAATTTAATTATGTTTGTGATTGGGCAATTTAAAAGGCTGTATTCTAATCCAATAAGAATGCCTTAATTTTATCCAATAGGAATCTGGCCCAACGGTCACTTTAATCCTGGCGTTTCTATTGGATATTTGCGCGGGAAACGCCATGCACCTTGCCGCTAGCTGCGTCAAGGTGTAATAGGATATAAGACGCAAAGTTTTGTACTGCGATTACAGTCGACAGTGATCTCTCCTACTAGTAACATCTCTAAGTGTAAATAAGTACTAAGTAAGTTAAATAAATCCTTTATTTTTCTATTCTTTAAAAAACAGTGTTTTTATTCTTGTGTGAGGCCACAGTTTGGTCTCGTGGTGTCTCCTTGTCTACGAAAATACAAATCATACAGTCCACTCATTGATATAATAAAACCCAAGATACACACTCCGCGTCTCAAAACCGTCCGCTTAAAATGAGTTCACAATGAACTCATTTCAAATAGTCTCGCGTCGCTCGCGTCTCTGCACGGTCGTACAAAATACTTTTTATATTGCTTTTTATAACTGCATTGTAAAAGGAATCTGCGCAAGGTTGAATTTGCCAAAAAAAAAATGTTTATAGTGACGATAACTACCTACATGTAGTAGTGCGTGTATTGGTGAGTGTTTCGGCGCCTGCTTCGACTGTTTGTTTTGTTCGAGACTGTGCATCTAGGGTTTTATTATATCAATGAGTCCACTACGGACATTCTACGATCATTCCAGTCTTTAGGCTGAGTCTAGTGAAATAGATCTCAGAGTCCCTAACACCCATCTATATGGAAGTTTTTGGATGAACTTCGTCGGCAGCAAAGCCTGACAGAGCTGAAACTGGAGCAAATTTTGTCTCGTGGATCACACCGAACTAGTCGGCCAATATATAGGCAAACATCAGCAAGATTGAAAGATTTAGTTGAATCATTTGAGGAGAGACCACTCCCAGATTACTTACCGGCCATTGCTCATAATTTTGAATTCCAACAAATATGATTAAAAAATACAATAAAAAAAAAATACGAAACAAACAAAATGATTAAACGTAAAAAGCTAAAATGCATAAAAATTTAAAAGAAATAATTGGTGAAGCGTCAATGCCTTTTTTAATATAAAAAAATAAAATAATAATAATTTAGGATTTCAAATTAAATATTTTAACTTCTCAATTGATGAATCCTCGCGCCATCTGTTATTTGTGCAGCGCCCATATATCGAGACTTTCTTGAGTTTTTTCCGCAAGGGCACACAGATAGATGGCACTAGCGAGCTGACAGCTCCCCTTGACCGTTTGAACAAGACGGTGTGTGCTCCTACGCGCTCCGCGACAAAAAATCCCTTTTTGTTGAAATCTGGACGATACTCGTAAAATAAATGGACCTGCATCTGTGCTTCATTGAGAACTTATAGTGCAGTGTTGATTTTTGGAGTTTTCACCATTCCACCGGCGGATCCACGAAGATTTAGCTCGCCGGCCGGCAGCCCATACTTGCAAGTGCGCATGAACGAAGTATCTTCCCATCTCCCTGGGTCTGAGTGGGATCTCTGGATTGTCAAGGTAACGTGGGCATGTTTGCTGCGAATAATTCTCTTGTATTGGTTTGTCGAGGATTCATCAGAAGGGAAATTAATTTATTTTGAGGTCCGCCATTATACATCCGCCGTAGATTCTAATTTCAAATTTTTTTACGTTCTTCACAAAGGTGTAGGCTATTTACACGCCTCACCATATTATTTGGTCCTTCGAGCCGGATTAAAAACCGTTACCTAGATTTTTGCGTAATTGTTTGGTAAAAATCATATAGGTTCAATAACGCACAATAGGTATTTAGTTTACGTAAACTTTTGGTAAATCATTGCCTATAAAACGCATCATAATTGACAATAGAATTTACGTAGTTGTTGGTAAATCTGTTCAATTATTTTAGTACATAATTTACATGGAACGACATTACGTATTTATTGGTAAAGTTCATTCTATGTAGGTATCCGTATTTAAAAATTCGCTTTGATATTATGAAAATAAGTAGGTAGTTACCAACGCATCTCGGCTTTGAGCGTTTTAATACAATAATTGTAATTAGATAGATACCCACTCATAGTTGGTAGGTGCGATAATATTGCAAACCGCCTGTAAGGTATTTTTCTGTTATTGTTGTCGTTTGTTATCTAACGAAATGACGGATAAACAACTGAAGCCGGAAGATTTACTAACTATTCTCCATGAAAAGAAAGGATTGTTATTTAAACGCATTACTCGGTTGTATGATTTAACAAAAAATATATCGTCGTTCGATTCAAGAAAAAATGAAAGTTTTATGACTGAGTCAGAGACAATTGATGACATTCGAGATAAATTTGAATCTTTTGTTGATCAAATTAATCAAATAAACATTAGTATAAAACCTGGTACAAGTGTCGATTATGCTTGTTTAGAGTCCTTTGAAGATTTGTACATTCATATTAAACGTGTTAGGAACAAAATAAACAGTAATCAATCACCATCAACACCCAGTAGTAACTATACGACTCTTTTTGAACCGCTTAAAATAAAGTTGCCTCCTATCGCGCTGCCGTCTTTCGACGGGAAAACTGAGAATTGGCCTGTTTTCTACGAGTCGTTCAAGTCGAATATTCATGAGAATGATCAGCTGACTGACTCACAGCGTGTGCAGTACTTGGTAGGTAGACTTACGCACAACGCATTGAAGATTACTGCTGGAATTGTGCCTACGGGTGATACTTACAAGTTCTTATGGGACAGTTTAGTTAAAAAATATCAAGAGAAACGCTCACTAGGTACGCATTATTTAAATAATATATTGGATTTAAAAAGTTGTTCATTTAACGCTAACAGTCTCGATTCTTTCATAGAAACATTTAGTGCATCTATTTCTGCCTTGAAACAACTTGGGATTACGGATCTTGCTGATTTTATTCTTTTGCACTGCGCAATGAGAAAAATCGATTCACAGACTATTCAATCGTTTGAACTTTCCATTCGAGATATTGAAATTCCCACAACGAAATTATTGATAAGCTTCGTTCAAGATCAGGCAAAGATATTGGCACGTTCGAATTTGTCTCAATCGAACGTGTAGTGGTATGTTTACCCACACATGCACACCCCACTTGCGAGCTTATAAGTGCCTATGACGTTGCACCGTCAAGAAGTTCGAAGTCACGCGTCCCCGCGACAACACATATAGTCGGTTACTACCCGTTACTCGCGTCAATCATTTATTGTATATTGTAAAGTGTTTAGTTATAGCAAATACTTTATTAAATTCATAGTGCAACATAGAATTGGACATTTCATTTCATCTAACTATAGAACCTATATCACGTCCCAACAAAAGTTCTATATTGGTGACCCCGACGTGAATGAAATAATACGGTTCCATACTTTGACCCGCGAGTGCAATTACGTTCAATACAGACGTTGACTTTATTTAGTGTTGTTACTGTGAACTATACCAAACCTTCAAAATGGTCAACCCTAATACTGTTGCTGCCAGTGAACATAAAGTTACCATAAATCCCGAGCACACAGCCACCACGGCTGCCGCCGCACCTGATAGCGTCAACGCACCTCAACAAGCTGGTCCGTGTTACACCACAGACCAGCACCAGCAGCCAGAGACGGGGACGATCACCATCAACTCCCGCATCGCCGACTTCTGGACAGCGCGTCCGCGACTATGGTTCCATCAGTTTGAGGCCATAATCGGTGCACAAAAAGCAGGTGACTTGCATAAATATCAATTAGTTATAGCTAAGTTAGGTCGAGATGAATTGAGTCAAATTAGTGACATTCTTGAGAACCCGCCCGTGAACGGTAAATATATAGCACTGAAGGACAGGTTAATTTCGTCCTATGAAGAGTCCGAGTCCAAGCAATTACATACGTTGCTTACGAAAGTCGAGCTAGGGGATCAACGACCCACTCAACTTCTTCGTAAAATGCGAGAGCTTGGAAGTAACAAAATTCCCGAGGATACAATCAAAATTTTGTGGTTAGATCGCCTGCCTCAAACAGTCCGTACAGTAGTTACTGTCTGCGATGTAACGTTGGACAACGTCGCAGCAATTGCTGATAAGATAATGGAAACTTCATGGTCATCTGAAGTCTGTTCGTTAAATCCGGTCGCTATCCCTAGTCATTCAACGGATCAACAATTTAATCATTTAATTAAGGAAATTTCCGCGTTAAACACAAAAATTAATTATCTACAAAACACGCGCCAGAGTACAAGTCGGAGTCGTGGCAATGATCAGTCGCGATCACGGTCACGATCACGCTCTCGGTATCTTGACAATCAAGACAGATACAGGCGTCAAACAGCGCAACCGGGAGACAAAGATTTTAAGTGCTTTTATCATTATATTTATGGAGACAACGCCAAGAAATGCGGCGACGAGCAATGCATCAGAAAGGCGTTAAACTAAACCCGACACCTACCTTGGCGAGAGTAGGTGTCGAAGGAACATCTCGCTTGAGCGTCACCGACTGGAAAAGTGGTACGCATTTTCTTATTGACACCGGCGCTGATATTTCAGTTATTGCCTACAAAAACGTTAATCGTCAACCCGCTGATTTTACTTTATTTGCTGCTAATGGGACCACAATCAAAACATATGGGACTCAGAAAATGACTTTGGACCTTGGCTTACGTCGAGATTTTACCTGGGAATTTGTCCTGGCTGATGTACAGCGGTGCATTATTGGGGCAGATTTCCTATCCAAACATCAATTGCTTGTTGATCTTCACGCAAAAAAGTTAATTGACAAAGTCACACTACTCTCTAGGTACACTAACGTAGAAGATGCCTCAAATATTCCTACAATTAAAGTCATCGACTCGGATAATAAGTATCATCGTATTTTAACAGAGTTCCCAGACATCACTAAGAGCGAATGTTTCAAGGACCCACCCAAACACAATGTAACGCATCATATATGTACCCATGGCCCACCTGTTTATGAAAAAGCACGTCCACTTAACGCTGCAAAATACAATGCGGCAAAGGATGAATTCCAACGAATGGTAGATTTAGGAATATGCAGGCCGTCATCCAGCCCATGGGCAAATGCTTTACACGTTGTTCAAAAGAAAAACGATGAGTTACGCCCGTGCGGTGATTATCGTCGTTTAAACGCTATCACCGAGCCCGACCGCTACCCGATTCCTCGTTTAACGGATTTCACATACATCCTCAAAAATAAAAAAGTTTTATCTAAAATTGATATTAGACGTGCTTACCATAACATAAGCGTCGCACCTGCGGACATACCGAAAACCGCAATAATAACTCCATTTGGTCTGTTTGAGTTTACAAAAATGAGCTTCGGTCTGAGAAACGCTGCACAGACGTTTCAAAGATTTATCAATGAAGTTTTGAAAAATACTCAAAATACGTTTTGTTACCTGGATGATATACTTATTGCTTCAGAATCAGAAGAATGTCACATTCATGATCTCAAAGAAGTGTTCAAGCGACTTAGTGAATATGGCGTCACAATCAACACGTCTAAATGCGAATTTGGAAAATCCGAAATTACATTTCTCGGTTATCGCGTTAGCTGTGATGGCATAAGGCCGGACGAAGAAAAGGTCAAAGCCATCAATAACTATCCACAACCCGAAACCATCGAAGAACTGAGGCGCTTCCTCGGTCTTATAATTTTTACCGAATGAGCATTCCTAAAGCCGCCGACACTCAAACTATCTTAGACAAATACTTACACAATGCTAAGAAAAAAGACAAAACAAAAATCGCTTGGACCGAAGAAGCAATCAACGCATTTAATCAATGCAAACATCACATAAGTGAAGCTGTCACTCTCACGCATCCAGACTCATCATCCAAACTTATTTTAATGACCGACGCAGCGAATACCTGCGTTGGCGCAGCACTTCATCAACTAGTCAACAAACGGTTAGAGCCACTAGGATTTTATTCGAAAAAACTAAGTAGCGCCCAGACAAAATACAGTACCTACGACAGGGAATTATTAGCTATTTACATGGCAGTAAAACACTTTCGGTATATGATTGAAGGGCGTGATCTCACAGTGTTAACCGATCACAAGCCGTTAATATTTGCTTTATCGAAGAAAGAATCGAAATCCGATCCACCAAGACGTCTTCGTCAATTAGATTTTATTTCTCAGTTTTGCAACAAAATTGAGTACGTTAAGGGCGAGCTCAATAACGCCGCCGACGCTCTTTCGAGAATAGAAGAGATTTTTCTACATGATATTTTCGACTATGAAGAATTATACAAAAGCCAAGTCGAAGATACGCAATTGTCATTATTAAAACAAAAACCTAACTTGGAATTCAAATTGTTCCGCATGCCATATGCAAATCATGAGCTTACGTTCGAAACATCAACGTCATCAGCGCGACTTTATTTACCGTCGGAGTTTCGAGAAAAAGCGATTTCAAGTGTCCACGCACTTAATCACCCTGGGGTAGCCGCTACGCGTCGCCTTATCGCGCAGCGCTATTTTTGGCCTAACATGAACACTGACGTTGCAAACTTTGTAAGAAGCTGCATTAAATGCCAGAAATGTAAAGTACAAAGGCATACAATTACACCTCTAGGAGAGTTCGAAAGGTCAGACCGTTTCGAGCATGTGCATATAGATATAATTGGACCATTACCACCTTCCGAAGGATACACATACTGTGTCACAATGATTGATCGTCATACAAAATGGCCTGAAGTCGTTCCTGTAAACGACATAAGCGCTGAAACCGTCGCGAAAGCTCTACTCGAGCATTGGATAGCACGTTTTGGTTGCCCTGCAAGAATAACTTCGGATCAAGGTCGTCAATTCGAATCCAATCTTTTCAAACAGCTGACCAAACTACTTGGAATAGAAAAGATTAGAACAACAGCATACAACCCAAAGGCAAATGGACACGTCGAAAGGATGCATCGAACGTTAAAAGCTTCCATCATGACACGTTGCGATAGTAGCAGTCAATGGTCACAACAATTACCTATCGTGTTATTAGGAATGCGCAATACAGTTAAAGAAGATTCAGGGTACAGCCCTGCTCAGATGACCTACGGTAAATCTATAATAATAATAATAATAATAAATATTTTTATTGACACAAGTAAAAAGTTATACATTCCGATTTGAAACCCTGACTCCTGAGCTAGGTGAGACCTGTGTTACAGAAGTCAGTGTCTACACCCCTTTTTGGTACTGAAGTTTACAAATTATTATGCATCAGAAATTTAAAAAGAAAAACAATAATAAAAGGAAAAACAAAATAACCATTAAAAATAATAATAATGCATGCATGCTCTTGTGTGGTGTGTGTATGTGTGTTTAAGCGTAGGTGTGAATTAGTGAGTGTGTTATGTATGTCTATGTCTGTGCGTGTGTGTGTGTGTTTGGTGTGTGGTGCGACTATGTGTGTGTGTTTGGTGTGTGGTGTGGGTGTGTGGTGTGACTGTGTGAGTGAACGTAGTTGGTGGCTAAAATTGGGTTACAACTTAGACTTGGTTTGCGTACCTATTTGTCATCTCGAGTGGTATTGTTCTTTAATTAGGTTTTCCGTCTGTTGGTAATCCAGTGTTTGAAGCCATGAGTTTAATTTAATCTTAGTTTTAATTCTTGTTAGTGGGTTGAAGTTTAGGATAATGTTTATTTTATTGTATAGATAAATGGATAAATATAAACTTTGCCGTCGAGCGGATGCGGTCTTACATTTGACTGTTTTACATACATTACCGATGGTTCTCTTGTATTTGGTTGCGTGATTTACCGGTGTTTTTACATGCTGTTTCAATACAAGATTGAGCAGGTATAGTTGTCTCACTGTCAATACTTGGCAACACTCATACAGGGTTCTCGTAGGGAACCGGTACGGTTTGAAAGTCATAACTTTTAAAAGAGATCGTTGAGCTCTCTCGAGGCGTATCAAAAAGGTTTTACAAGCACCTCCCCAAACAGTAATGCAGTAACCTATGATGGACTGGGCCAGAGCTAGATAGACCGCCCGGAGAAGCTTAAACTCGGCCACCTGCCGTATTTTTTTAAACGCCCATATCAGTTTTCTAACTCGGGTGGAGGTTTGTTCAATGTGGGGACGCCAGCTTAGTCCCTCATCCAGAATCACTCCCAGGTACTTTATTGTTTTTTGTTGAGTGATTTGAAGACATGGACATGGAGTGCTCCTGTTTGCGACGTCACAGGTGTGTGCTTTGAGACTTACTTCTGTGGGTTTGGTTTTGGCGAAGGTAAATTGCAAAAATGAGGTTTTCGAGATGTTAAGGGTTAGTAAGTTAGCTTCCAGCCAGTGGATTATTTTACGTAAGCCTGTCTCAGCAGCTTCCCGTGCTTCGTCCCAGTGTTCACCGTGGAATACTAGTACTGTGTCATCTGCATAGCTAAAGATTTTACAATTACTAAGAGACTTCTGGCATAGGTCATTTACATAGAGTAGGAAAAGGCTGGGGGATAGACAGCTGCCTTGAGGCACACCGTACTCAACGCAGGCTTCGTTACTAACGACCTCACCAATCTTTACTTTTTGTGTCCGGTCGTTGAGAAAGTCTGCAAAGATGCCCAGAGCCTTTCCCCGGATTCCAGCATGCTCTAACTTTGTCACAAGGGTTGGAATACAAACGGTGTCAAACGCCTTGGCCAGGTCCAGGAAAACACCTAGACATTTTTGCTTTGCGTCGAGTTTACCAGTCACGTAATCAACGAGCTGATTAACTGCATCTGCGGTGCTTTTCCCGGGCCTAAAGCCAAATTGTGAGTCCGATATTATTTTATAGTGCTCTAGGTATTTCATGAGTCTACGATTCAACAATTTTTCCAATATTTTTGATAGTGCTGACAGGACTGAGATAGGTCTGTAATTTTTTACATCGTCTTGGGTACCCCCCTTGTGAACAGGTGTGATTAGGGATTTCTTAAAGACACGAGGGAAGACACCTTGTTCAAAACAGGCTGCAATAAGTTTTGTAATAGGTGGAACTAGTACTTCTTTACCCAGCTTGAGGATTTTAGCGGGAATAGAGTCCCAACCTATGGCACAATCATTTTTTAGGTTGCTAATGACTGCCTCTACTTCAGCCTCGTCTGGGGAAAGTAGAACCATAGAATCTCGCGCAGGGGGTGTTTCAATGATATACGGAGCCAGTGAGGTGTTCTTATTTTTTATAATATTGTCTGCCAATTTCTTACCAATGTTTGAGAAGTAATGGTTTATTTGTTCAATAGCCTTAGGCGTGTCCGCAGTTTTAGTGGCAGATAGAAGGATGTCAGCTGATTTTTGATTCCCGGCTCGATTGGTAATAGATTTTATAATATTCCATGTTTCTTTATTATCCTTTGCAGATTTTAAAGCAGAGCTTTCGTGGGCGTTTTTAAGTTTTCTGAGTAGCAGATTACAGTGGTTACGGTATCTTTTGTACGATAACTCGACAATTGCGTTTTTTGGGTCTGCCAGGAATTTTCGGTGGAGGTTATCCCTGTGTCGCACACACCTTAAGAGGCCAGGAGTGATCCAGGGCTTAAGGACTACTTTACGGTTAGGGGCTTTCGTTACTGTTGAGTGTTGGGATATTGTGGACATAAGACATTCGACAAACTTTGTGGCGGCTTCGTTTGCATCACAATTTTGTGTAATAAAAGTAAAATCTGTAGTTTTTAATTGTTGAACAGCGTTCTCATAGTTTACTCTTGTAATGTTTCTTTTATTCTTATTTCTAGAGGGGACGTTACCTAGACATACCATCACAGAGGCGTGGTCACTGACTGTAGAGTCCATAACTATAACTGTCGCACAGGTATTGGTCCTAATCATCATGTGATCGAGGCAGTTATGCAGTCTAGTGGGGAAGGTATGTCCTGGTAAGAGGCCCATTTCTGCAGTTAGATTTAGATAGGAGGGACTATTTCTATCTGTATTACTAGGTTTTATGTCTATATTAATATCTCCTACCAGGATTATGTTATTCGCTTTTAATTTACTTAAAATGTTTTCCAAGGAGTTAAGGAAACTGTCAATACAGTATATTGATGGTGATCTATAGGAAGCTAGAATACAAGTGTCGGAATCGATATTCAGCAAAAGAAAGTTAGCCCCTACCGGGTCTGGCTCTTCAACCATACATTTAAGATTGTTTTTTACAAAAATAACAATACCGTCGTTTTGATTAAGACATTTTTTGCTAAAATATGTCACGTAATTATCTAAGGTCGGTATCGGTTTATCAGCGTGTAGCCAGCACTCTGTTAAGATTATGATGTCGATTTCAAAAGATAGCCTAGCCAATTGAGCCTGAAAACCATCAAAATTTTTATAAATACTACGGATATTTTGAGTTATGATTTTTAGTCTAGAGTTAGAATTTTCCATGATTTCGTTACAGGCGTCTGCATCACAGAGATGAGAAGATGCTACCGTAAAGTTATCTATCTGCGTTGAAATGTCATTATTACCCATGTTAGCCATTGGAAAAACGTATATATTTTTTGTTACATGTTGGGGAGCGAATTATTACGATAGACTGTGTGAAAGCTAATGCTGGATAAAAGATGTTGGGCAAACTCACACGAGAACAATTTATATTATGAATGTATGTGATTTTATTGTTTGTTTGTGTTGTGTTTAGTGTTCTTGTTTGAGTATGTTTGATTGGTTTTTGTTTAAGTGTTTTACAAAAGGAGAGCATTTGCAGAGAGAGAAATAACAATAATATAACAACAGGCAGTTTATGAACAAAGCGTGAAATTTGTCTATACAGTCATAGTGGTAATTTGGATTTTAGATCAGCTTCATCTCTTACATGTATGTATTGATCTCCTTCTTTTTGTCGAAGAAATACTTTCCCAAGTGAGGTCCAGCAGAACTTAAATCCGTTTTCGGACGCAAATTTCCTCGCCAGATAGAATAAACGTTGCGCGTTCACAGTCAAACTCTCTGATAGAAATATTGGTTTTGATTCACCTGGTATATTTATATGGGATGTGCTTAACTTAGCTTGGGCGTTATTGCGGTTGAAGTGTCGGACTTTATGCAGTATATTTTCCTTTGTAGTTACCGAGACAAAGTCGACCATTATAGATGTTCCTCCACCCTTTTTATTAATGCGAAAAATATCCTTTATATCCTGTCGTTCGACAGGCATATCCAGTACTTTGGCTGTTTCGGATAATACTTTAAGCAGATCCTCTTTATTTTCACCTTCCTTCTTTGGTATATTTCTCATCTCAATCTTTGTAAGACATAGGATACGCTCTAAATTCTCGACTTTATTTTCTAGTTTGTTAATATAGGCCTGATCGATTTTTCGTTCTCTATCAATTTCATCTACTTTTATTATTATGTCATCGTATTGTTTAGTGACGAAGGCTAGGGATGTTTTCAATTCTGAGTTTTGTGCTATAATTTCGCGCATTGACTCTTGCAATGACTTAAATTTGTTCTCCGATGTGGCAGTAGCCGATTGCAGTAAGTCTCTTATCTCTTGCATAAAGGTGACCATTTCATCTTCACGCCTACGTTTGTTTCGCGCCGTGACATTTGTATCTCTGCTGGTTAGGTTGGGAGCAGACCCTGTAAGAGAAATAACTGGATTTCTCACTTGAAGAGTCTCAGAATCGCTGGCTATGGAGGTTGTTGGCGATTGAGGCTTCGGCGGCGGTGAACGCCTCATAATGTTAATGTTTACGTAAACTCGTAATACCTTAGGCCAGGGCCACTTGTGGCGGTGTTCGGTGCCGGCGCTTGTGCGTAGACCTCTTGACGCGATGTACTACGGGGAGTTGTGAGTCACGGCGCGCGCAGTCACTGTGTGAGCGGGACGGAAAGTATGGAGCGGAATCCTGTTCTTGCGGAGGTGAAGCAGCGGCGGCGGGTGCGGTAGGCCCAACTTCTGAGCTTGGAGACCGCCGATATCGTAGTAAATATCGTCGATATATATTTAAAAACTTACTAAAAGTTTTGCAGCCGCTGAGATTCGAACTTACGCCTTCATGCGCAAGAGTCTATGGCAAAAGCCACCGAGCCACGGCTCACGTATTATAGTTGACGAAATACGTGAGCTTATTTGTCAGGATATCTGTTGTTTTATCTTTGTGTTGTTGGGGGTGTCTTGACTTTTTGTTTTCTTTAACTCACTGATATTTTTTGTTTTTTGCTAATAATGAATTGTCAATATTACACTTAGTTTCACTTTGTTGTGTAGAATTTTTGGTTTTTGGTGGTTTTAGCGATTGTTTCGGTAAACAAACGTTAGCACATCGTGATTGGTGACACTTTCAGCTTAAATTGGAGTACAGCTAAGTCGTATTACACTACTTTTAACTATTATTACACTATTTTAAGCTTAGCGATACTGATACACGTCTATCTCTTAGCGCGGGCGCGGGGGGAGGGGCTATCTATGCGTCTACCGGGAGATTTTTTTGTTCCCACCGAAGCAGACATTAACAACACCGATTACACTTGCAAACTCATGGAAACATTAGCGAACCTTCAACCAACCACAAGAAAACAAGCTGATAATAGAAACATTTTCGTGCACAAAGATTTGACTAAATCGGACTACGTTTTCATTAAAAACGAAGTTAAACGTTCGTTAACACCGCCGTACGAAGGTCCTTATAAAATACTCAAACGAAGCAATAAACATTACGTCGTTCAAGTAGGTTCTCGAGAAGTCACTATTTCTCTCGATCGTCTCAAGCCTGCTTATGTTATAATTAATAGCCCCGCACTTCAGTCGCCACAGGAAGTTTTTGTTTCGCCCAAAACAACTGCGATAACACCGGTTGCAACCAAATCGACCTCACTTGACAAAACTGAGCCATCTGTTACTACAAGATCGGGTCGCGTCGTGAAAAAGACCGTGAGATTTGCCATTTAAAACATTTTTTGTCGCCAGTCCCACAGTCATAAAAATATCAAGTGAAATTTGAAGTGCGGTGAAGTGTTCTGTGTTTTAAAATAGACCCACAAAATTGTTTGTTTTCACACTAATTATGTCAACTTGTAACGTATTTATTTTTATGTTATCGTTACCACTTAGCTAACTCTTAAGTTTAAAACCTTTTTGTGTCAAGTTATTACTAAATTTATGACCAATGTATTTTAATATTTTTTTTACAAAATGTCTTCAGTTTAGGTAAGTATCCATTTGTGTAGTGTTGTTTTTATATTATAAAAATACCTTATGTTACCGTAGTCTTGTTGTTTATTAATTTAGGAGTTATGTATAGTTATACCTACACTTTCACACCAAACCATTTTATTTAATATTTGCAATGTTTTTACACTTTGGTCATTGCTTTTGATGATATTTTTTTTTTTTTCACCCTTTTATTAAATTGTCTTCATCTAAGGGGGGAGGACATGTAGTGGTATGTTTACCCACACATGCACACCCCACTTGCGAGCTTATAAGTGCCTATGACGTTGCACCGTCAAGAAGTTCGAAGTCACGCGTCCCCGCGACAACACATATAGTCGGTTACTACCCGTTACTCGCGTCAATCATTTATTGTATATTGTAAAGTGTTTAGTTATAGCAAATACTTTATTAAATTCATAGTGCAACATAGAATTGGACATTTCATTTCATCTAACTATAGAACCTATATCACGTCCCAACAAAAGTTCTATAAACGCGAGAAACTTTAGTAGAAACCCCGCTTCCGCGCCACGCGAGTCACGCACACAGACAAAAGCGTTTGTTATGAGCGAGTCAGCTGACTCGTCCGCTTGTTTACCTGCGATGACGGTTCCATGCTGCGCGTATTGTAATGATAACGCTCATGTTCATTTGTACAACTGCGCTAAGTTTAAATCCGCGTTGACTCCTAGAGCAAGGTTCGAGTTTATTAAATCCAAACGTGGGTGTGCGAATTGTCTGAGCACATTGCACGGATTGAGTAACTGCAAGTCAACGTCAGTCTGTGATTTATGTAAAAAACGCCATCATACACTATTGCATTTTGATAAAGAAAATAAACCGCAAACAGCTGACGTTTTAGCTACGAATTGCAATGTAGTCGTCGCGTCGCCTCCTGCGCCGCTGTCCGTCGCGCCTCCCTCGCCCCTCTCGTCCCCCGGTGCGTCTTTGCCTGCCCCGGTTTCCGTCGCGGTGCCGCGCGCTTATGCTCATAGTAATAAGGTCGATATTCCCGAACAGATGATTGCGTCTGATTCGTGTGATGTGACGCCAGCGTCTTCGGCTCACAACTCGGCCGTGTTATTGGCAGCTGATGCAGCGAGGGCTAAGGCGATAGTGCTGTTATCGACAGCTCAGGTTTATGCGCGAGCTAAAAGTGACAGTGCGGGTCACAAAACAATAGTGAGGTGCTTAATTGATAATGGCTCGCAGAATAATTTAATAACTACAGCTTGTTGTAGAAAACTTAATTTACTGATAATTCCTTTGAGTAATTCTTTTGTTAAAGGAGTTGGTTCTGTATCGCGACCGATAATAGGATACGTACATTTAGATATCGAGTCTCGTGTATATCCGGATCAAAAATATACTATTCACGCGTTAGTAGTTGAGTGCATTACGGACCAGCTACCATCGCACCATGTTAATTGGGATAGCCATGTAGACTTCCACGCGCTTCCGCTCGCTGATTTAAGCTGGAATATTCCAGGGGATATTGACCTAGTGTTGGGCGCTCAACTGTTTCCGTACATTTACTTGGGGAATAGGGTCGATTTTGGTTCACGCTCCCCACCTGCATTATTGACCACATTCGGGTATGTCTTTATGGGTGATTTTCCGCATAATAGTGATAATTTAAATTTACTTAACTCCTCTCCTTTCACGGCATTGGCTCTCAATGATTTATTACAAAAGTTCTGGGAATTGGAAGAAGTTGAGAATAAACGTTTTTTATCTCCTGAGGAAACCGAATGTGAGAATATTTTTTCCTCGACCGTGTCACGGGACGATGTGGGACGTTATACCGTCGCGTTACCTTTTAGTAAGGATCCCGCCGAGTTGGGTAACTCCCGCACCGCCGCGTACCGTCGACTTATTGCGCTTGAAAGGAAACTACGCCAATTGCCGATATTGCGGGAAAATTATAATGCAGTGCTCAAAGATTATATTGACAGTGGGTACTTAAGTCAAGTCGACGAATCTGCCATTTCCGATGACGGGTATTATATCCCTCATCACGCTGTCGTTCGGCCAGACAAACCGATGCCGCGCATTGTATTGGATGCTAGCGCTAGGACTCATACAGGATTATCTTTAAATGATGTACTCCATATTGGTCCCAATTTACAAACAGATTTGTTTATTCTTTTAATAAATTTTAGATTATTTCCCATCGCTATAAATGCGGATATTAAACAAATGTATTTACGCGTTGGTGTACCCGTTGACCAGCGTAAATACCTACGCATTTTGTTTCGATTCAATGAGAACGAACCTGTGCTAACCTTTGCTTTTAATCGCTTACCTTTCGGACTTAAGTCGAGTCCATACATAGCTATGCGCACTGTGCGACAGCTGGCCTCTGACAGTCCGCATTATCCCAAAGCTGCTAAAGTAGCAGAGACCAGTCTCTATATGGACGATCTGGTGTATTCTGTGAATAATGAAGATACCGCCATGCAGCTATCGCATGATCTTATAAAGATGTTTAAATCGGGCGATTTTGACCTTATTAAATGGTGTAGCAATTCACCCGTTCTTTTAAACAGTCTTCCTGACTCGCATCGCAAGTCACTCGATTTTCACGCTGGGAGTGATGTTTCTAAGGTTCTAGGCCTTTCGTGGGAACCTTCTCAGGATAATTTCTTCTTCACTTCCGCTCGAGTGGCTGAGAAATGTACTAAGAGAAATATACTTTCGATAGTCGCACGCTTATTTGATGTTCTCGGTTTGGTTGCCCCAGTGATCTTTTATGCCAAGTTGCTCATCAAAGAGTTATGGCTGAGCAATATTGGCTGGGATGATCCCGCTCCTGACGACATTTTTAAACGTTTCTCGATTCTCAGGCAAGAGTTTCCATTGCTAGATACATTACGCATACCACGCCATGTGGGTGTTACCGATGATTGTTCTGTTCGTATAGTCGCGTTTGCTGATGCTAGTATGGGTGGGTACGGGTGTGTGATTTATATACACTCTACTAGTCCATCTGGTGTCATAGTCCGCTTAATTTGTGCGAAATCAAAGGTTTCACCTACCAAAGTCACAACTCTTGCACGCCTGGAGCTGTGTGCCGCCGTGCTCATGTCAAAATTGGTAAAAACTGTTCGCGATACTTACGCTTTACGTGTTCCTATTGCAGGAATTTACGCCTTTTCGGATTCCATGATAGCCTTATCTTGGATACACTCTTCTCCGCACCGCTGGTCAGTCTTTGTCAGCAATAGAGTCGCTCAATGTCAGGAGAACTTGGGTTCTCAACATTTTTACCATGTGGCAGGTGTTGAGAATCCAAGCGACTGTCTATCTCGTGGCATCCTTCCTTCCCAGTTAATGTCACATGAACTTTGGTGGGACGGCCCCTCTTGGCTTCGTTGTGCTCCTGAGGATTGGCCCGTTAAACCGTTTTCTCCTATTAATTGTGGGGAACTTCCCGAGCACAAGGTAAATGTCTTAACAGTGACCACGCAAGTAGAACAACCCCTTCTATATCAACTTGCTCAACGTACCTCATCATGGGATAAATTGTTGCGCATTGTTTCCTATATATTGAAATTTGCTAGACCAAAGGTTCATTGTGAACCTCGTTCTATTCAGGGCTTGTCAGCTGCGGAACGAGCGATAGTATGTGCTGTGCAATCTGTGTACTTTGCAAATGACATTAAGCTCATTAAATCTGGGAAATTGCTTTCAAAGAGACTCCAAAGTTTAGCTGTTTTTTTGGATGAAGAGGGAATACTACGCATTGGAGGAAGGCTTTCGAAGTCGCACCTTCCATTTGACGCTAAGCATCCTTTTTTACTTCCCAAACATGATCATATCGTGGATCTAATAATCCGTCATTACCATGTGATGAATTGTCACACTGGACCGGGACTACTCATGTCTATTCTAAGACAGCGATTTTGGATACTAGATGCCAGGACTGTCATTAGGTCCAAGTTGCGACAATGCAACACATGTTTTCGGGTAAATCCGACGCATCCCATTCCAGTGATGGCAGACCTGCCTGAGTACCGAGTATCGGAAGCGAAGGCGTTTGTCCACACTGGAGTGGATTATGCTGGTCCCATACGCATAACCCTCACTCGGCGCAGAGGCCAGCACGCCCAGAAGGCGTATATCTGTTTATTCGTGTGCTTAGTAACCAAGGCCGTCCATGTAGAGTTAGTCTCTGATTTAACCTCTGATGCCTTTTTAGCCGCGTTTAAACGCTTTATCTCGCGTCGAGGGCCAGTATCTTGTCTTTATTCGGACAACGCCACTAATTTCGTTGGTGCTAAGGCCCAACTAGATGAGCTTTATAGATTCTTATTAAATTCAATTTTCAATTCGTCTCTTTTACATGAGTTATCAACCCGCCGCATAATGTGGAAAATGATTCCACCTCGCTCCCCACATTTTGGTTCCATGTGGGAAGCGAATATTAAAACATTAAAAACGCATCTTTATCGCGTGATCGGAAGTCAGCTTCTCACTTATGAGGAGTTACAAACTGTACTCATTCAAATAGAGTGCATTATGAACTCGCGCCCTCTGAGCGTTTTGTCTTCCGATCCCCATCCCGAAGTTATTACTCCCGCTCACTTTTTGATGTCGACTCCACTGCAGTACTTGCCGGCAGCCGATTTGTCTGGTCAGCGCATTAATTTATCACAGCGCAAACAGTTGTTAGATAGTATGGTCCAATCCTTCTGGAAGAAATGGCACCTAGAGTATCTGCATACGCTGCAAGTCAGGCAGAAATGGGCAACTCCGGACAAACCCGTAGAAGTTGGGACTGTCGTACTCGTGGGACAGGATAATTCAGCGCCTCTAAGTTGGCCATTAGGAGTTATAACTGAGGTTTATAAAGGCACGGATAATGTCGTTCGTGTTGCAATGGTAAAAACGAAGTTCGGTAACTTTAAACGTGCCGTCGTTAAATTATATCCTATTCCAACGCAATAAAGTTTAACTCTTATACGAAATTCATAGTCTTAAGGTTTAGGAAATATTATATTTAAATAATTTATATCGTTTGTTTCTCGCATTCAGTCGTAAAGCTTAAAGTTTTTCTGATCATAATCTAGGTTAGTAAATACTTATAATTTTTTTCACTTCCTTTCTGAAAGCACTTGCGTCCTTCCAAAGCCCCCGAGCATGGTGAAGCGTCAATGCCTTTTTTAATATAAAAAAATAAAATAATAATAATTTAGGATTTCAAATTAAATATTTTAACTTCTCAATTGATGAATCCTCGCGCCATCTGTTATTTGTGCAGCGCCCATATATCGAGACTTTCTTGAGTTTTTTCCGCAAGGGCACACAGATAGATGGCACTAGCGAGCTGACAGCTCCCCTTGACCGTTTGAACAAGACGGTGTGTGCTCCTACGCGCTCCGCGACAAAAAATCCCTTTTTGTTGAAATCTGGACGATACTCGTAAAATAAATGGACCTGCATCTGTGCTTCATTGAGAACTTATAGTGCAGTGTTGATTTTTGGAGTTTTCACCATTCCACCGGCGGATCCACGAAGATTTAGCTCGCCGGCCGGCAGCCCATACTTGCAAGTGCGCATGAACGAAGTATCTTCCCATCTCCCTGGGTCTGAGTGGGATCTCTGGATTGTCAAGGTAACGTGGGCATGTTTGCTGCGAATAATTCTCTTGTATTGGTTTGTCGAGGATTCATCAGAAGGGAAATTAATTTATTTTGAGGTCCGCCATTATACATCCGCCGTAGATTCTAATTTCAAATTTTTTTACGTTCTTCACAAAGGTGTAGGCTATTTACACGCCTCACCAATAATCATATCTATCTGGGGTCAAAGTCTACATACTGCATACTGCCAATGACCTTTTTTTTACAAAATAAGCCAGCATTCCTTCAGGCGTGATCGAGATTCTTGACCTCGAAAGCACAAAACCTAACAAAAAATCAAATGTATTTTTTTCCTTCATCACGTATAATAATTTGGTAATTGTGTATAAAAATCAATGAAAAAAACACAAAAGCTAACAAAAAATCAAATATTTTTTTCCCTTCATCACGTATAATACTTAAAATCTGATTTGAACATTGTGTATAAAAATCAATGAAAAAAAAACAACCAAAAAAAAAACGCTGGGTATCAGTCCACCTCCACGTGGTGCCCGGTGGAAACGTGATAACGGCTAACGGACTATTTGAATGACAATGTCTATAATTCCATTTTTTTCCTGTTCATGTTATTTTACGTCAGCGCCATCGTGGATTTTCATTTTAACCCCATTTTCGTAATCAGCGACCCCGAAAACCATCAAAACGACACCCATGTCGGAAAAACCAAAAATGTTCCTGGCCGCCATCTTGGATTTTCACTTTGAATTCATTTTTGTAATCAGCGACCCCAAAAACTATGAAAACGACACCAATGACGGAAAACACAAAAAAATTCCTGACCGCCATCTTGAATTTTCATTTGGACCTCATTTTCGTAATCAGCTACCCCAAAAACCATGAAAACGACACCCAGGACGGAAAAACCAAAAAAAATCCTGACCGCCATCTTGGATTTTCATTTTGACCTCATTTTCGTAATCAGCAACCCCAAAAACCATGAAAACGACACCCATGACGGAGTAACCTAAAATTTTCCTAGCCGACGAATTGAGAACCTCCTTTTTTTTAAGTCGGTTAATGAGATTTACCGTCTATCATCAGTTCAACCTAATAGCCTGAAAGAATACAACTATCGATCCATAAGTACGTATAATTTTGAAGGAATTTTCTTTCAAGTCCTGACCGTTGAGGAGTTGCACCTTCCGTCATCAGCGCAGCCACATGAAATTATGATTATCAGACGCAAATACTTGAACAGCTTCTGTTAATGTATGGAAAACGTTATGTGCGCCTTTGATATTCGAGGGTTGCCCTCAATTTCTCAGAGTTCCCATCATCAGAAACTGACTTTGACAATGGGACCACCTTGGGAATAATACCTTTTCAAACAAAAAAATAATTTTGAAAATCGGTCCACCCACACTTGTCGGAGATATGCGCGGACACACATAGAAAAAACATACGAATAGAGAACCTACTTCCTTTTTAGAAGTCGGTTACTTTTTAACCGACTTCTAAAAAGGAAGATTTTCAAAATTATTTTTTTTGTTTAAATAAATAATGTTTCCGTCTCTTTTAGACGGAAACATTATTTATTTTTGACGTGTTAAAGTGCTTTCACAACCAATTTACAACAAATATTAAAATCTGTGATTAAAATAGATATAATTTTTGATTTTTATTCATATTTATAACACCAAATTGAACCATTTTTATGTTGATTGATATACTGTACCTATACACAACACACATTCCAGACTTTTTTTCAAAGCCGTACGCGTGTACTTACTTACTATAAAATTATGTCACCTAAAATAATAATCGTCTAAATGATCAAATTTTTCAACCGTAGTTCAACGCTCGAAATGCCCGTGTGTGCGTTCGTCGGTGTTATCGCTGCACACAAACATAGCATCGCACCGAAATTGCCTAAAGTTCCGCAAGTCTTGTCTGTACAAGGCCTCCTATCGAATAATCTTCTGAAACATTAAGGCGGAGATTTCTGCAAACGTTCAAAAAGGTGGTTTTTTAAAGCAGTGTATCTCATAAACCGTAAATAATTTTGACAAACAAAAAAAATATGACATTTTCAAGACCTTTTCGCATACCGTGATGGAATTCAAAACATAATTAAACATACTTTAATGCACGAAAAAAATCTTCAAACATACCTCTTAACAAATTTTAAAAGCTGTTTATCTCTTCATTAACAAATATAATTATAATTTAAAATACACCATAAAATTTCAAATGCCAAACTGCATCCAGTGATGGATTGTTTTTTATTAAATAGTTAATTTCTAATTTTATACGATTTTATTTGCACTTTTAATTAAAACATGCTCTTGCTTAGTCTAGTCAACAAGTGCTTTTTTGATCAACTTTTTTCAGCAGTCTCCGAAAATTATGATTGAGGTGTCATTCGATTCGGAATGGCATCCCGATGATTTTTGAAAAAATTGAAGTTCCGCTTGCAAAAATTGCAAAAGTTATTAACAATTAACTAAAAAATTAAAAATGGTTTTAGTTTTTTGCAAATATCTCAAAACCTAATTAAATTTTTTCAAATTTGAAATAAGATTCAAAAAGGGGAGGAAATTTCCTAAAGAATGTTCTAACTTTCGGAATTGTAGGACCAATATTAATAACTTTCCGATCGGGTTGAAAATACGTCCGAAAACTGGTACTCCGTCTTGCGCAAGCTACGCTCCATTCGGACCTTTAATGAATAAATGTTATTTAAACTTATTAAATATGAAAATTAAAAATTGAAAAAATTCAGGCGCCTGCAGGATAGATCAATACACAATAATCTGTAATCTAAAAATTTTTATCGCGAATTTTCAATAAGTTATCCATTAATTAATTAACAATTTTTTGTAGCACGAACACTGACATTGCAAGTGCGATAATTATAACACTATTAATCTGAGATTTTTTTCCTTTCGTGGAGCTATTTTTCAAAGGTCTTAGAATAGGCTCTCGTTGGAAAAATTAAAAAAATGTTAATTTTCGTTTTTTTATTAACAATTTACTGAAATGAAAAATTTCAAACCTTCATTAGACATTAAAAAAATCTTTTTTTTAATTATATTATTATTGAACCGTTTTTGTATGATCAGAAGCTACTTAAAAATGATTTTTTATATTTTTTATATCCTGTTTTTTAAAATATTTTTATAAACAAATGCGTTGTTTATGAGATAATTTAATGTTTTTTTTAATATCGTAATCTTTGATAATAATCATGATTTTTTTTTTTAAAACCGTTGCTTAAAAAAAATGTTTTATTGCTTAAAAACGCATTTGTTGATTAACATTTATTTTCTCCCACTTCTAATTAATATTAAGGTATCATTTTTTTTAAATCACCATTATTTGTTTTTTCTTTTCGATATATAAAAAAAAAATTGTTTTATTAAAACTTTCATTGTTTATGTAATAAACAATTTGTAAAAAACAAATAATTTTTTACTTTATATTTTTTTTCTTGTTTTACTTATTGTCACAAAAACAGATATGATTTTTTTTTCAAATTAAAAAAAAAGTTGAAAAAAAAATTAAATGAAAAAAAAACAAAATCATATCTGTTTTTGTGACAGTAAGTAAATATTGTCACAAAAACAGATATGATTTTGTTTTTTTTTCAAATTAAAAAAAAAACTGTAAAAAAAATTAAATGAAAAAAAAAGAATCATTCTGTTTTTGTGACAATAAGTAAAGCAAGAAAAAAAATATAAAGTATAAATTTATTTGTTTTTTACAAATTTTTTATTACATAAACAATGAAAGTTTTAATAAAACAATATTTTTTTTTTATATATCGAAAAGAAAAAACAAATAATGGTGATTTAAAAAAAATGATACCTTAATATTAATTAGAAGTGGGAGAAAATAATTGTTAATCAACAAATGCGTTTTTAAGCAATAAAACATTTTTTTAAGCAACGGTTTTTTTAAAAAAAAATCATGATTATTATCAAAAATTACGATATTAAAAAAAAACATTAAATTATCTCATAAACAACGCATTTGTTTATAAAAATATTTTAAAAAACAGGATATAAAAAATATAAAAAATCATTTTTAAGTAGCTTCTGATCATACAAAAACGGTTCAATAATAATATAATAAAAAAAAAAGATTTTTTTAATGTATAATGAAGGTTTGAAATTTTTCATTTCAGTAAATTGTTAATAAAAAAACGAAAATTTACATTTTTTTAATTTTTCCAACGAGAGCCTATTCTAAGACCTTTGAAAAATAGCTCCACGAAAGGAAAAAAATCTCAGATTAATAGTGTTATAATTATCGCACTTGCAATGTCAGTGTTCGTGCTACAAAAAATTGTTAATTAATTAATGGATAACTTATTGAAAATTCGCGATAAAAATTTTTAGATCACAGATTATTGTTTATTGATCTATCCTGCAGGCGCCTGAATTTTTTCAATTTTTAATTTTCATATTTAATAAGTTTAAATAACATTTATTCATTAAAGGTCCGAATGGAGCGTAGCTTGCGCAAGACGGAGTACCAGTTTTCGGGCGTATTTTCAACCCGATCGGAAAGTTATTAATATTGGTCCTACAATTCCGAAAGTTAGAACATTCTTTAGGAAATTTCCTCCCCTTTTTGAATGTTATTTCAAATTTGAAAAAAATTAATTAGGTTTTGAGATATTTGCAAAAAACTAAACCCATTTTAAATTTTTTAGTTAATTATTAATAACTTTTGCAATTTTTGCAAGCGGAACTTCAATTTTTTCAAAAATCATCTGGATGCCATTCCGAATCGAATGACACCTCAATCATAATTTTCGGAGACTGCTGAAAAAAGTTCATCAAAAAGGCACTTGTTGCCTAGACTATGCTGGCAGTGTATCGCTGATCACTCTCACGCACGGGTAGACGCTATTGCTAAGCTCCTCCCACTCGCTCAAGGTCGTTGGCGTATATCTGGGCCTTAAAAAGCTGAACATATCGGAATTTTAATTCTTTTATGTACAGGACTCTAGCTATTATTTTTCTGATGCTGACCGTACCATCGATTCGGGGTACCGTCGCTGTAGCGCACCGTCGATTTGGTGTACTGTCGATGTAGCGTACCATCGATGTGGGGTACTCTCGATTCATTAACCCGTCGATGGACCGTTGTCGATACAGCGACCATCGATGTAGTGACTCGCGATGTTATGTATCAGACCCGCAGTGCAAGTACGTAGCACTCGATTCGCTTCGATTCGATAAATCTGACAGTTATTCTCGATAAAATGAGCTTGTATCGAATCGAATCGATGTCGCAAGTACGTAAATAATATTTTAACGATCGGTAGATAACTCTAAAATTTAAACGATTTTATCGAAAATGCAAGTACGAAACGACATTTTGACAGTTTGACATTCCGCCCACGATAAATCTTGTCGACGCGTGTTACGTACTTCCAAATTCGATAACAAGCTCGATAAAACTGACAACGATAACGATCTCGATGTCTTATCGATGCAATGTTCGTACTTGCACTGCCGGTCAGGAAATGTCTGAGTCGTCGATAAGAGAAGCACTTGGCACATAACAGGCGAGTCCTTTTTATAGTGTCCGGGGCTCCGGGCTAACAAAACAACAACTGCTGAACAGACCACAATAAATTATTACAAAATGTAATATCTTACTTACCCCTGAACTTTTTGGGCGGATCAGTCAGGTCGCCCGCTTCCGGGCACACCACACACCTGTCATCTACCAACCTGTGGACAATAGGATAAGATAAGTCAAGATGTACAAGAGGTAAAGTCAAGACAGATGCAAGATAAATGTCATCAAGGAAGATGCCCTTGTCTTGGGTTGAGGCGGAGGTATACCTAAAGGTACACAAAGACCCATGTAAAAGGGGGCGACCCTATTGCCATCATCCGGGTACAAGTCTAGACTACGTGTCTACTGATGGAAAAATCCAATGACACTTGCGCGACCCGGGGTCCTATCCTATCTGACCTCCACAACCCTGTTTTTTACTGGGTAATGCGATATCCCTTGGTAAGACTGGTTGTCAAACTTTTGGGTCACTGACTACCGTATAACGACAGTCAAAGTATTACAATTGATAACCGGGACCAACAGCTTAACACGAGGAGGAAACTGGGTGTATCATGGGTGGTCGTTCCCATCCAGGGCCCCGAGTCTGCTATTCAATAGTGTCAGAATGGTCGATCATTGATCTCATAATGGTTGATTTACGACAAGCCAAAAAGTACCTTTAGTCGACAGGCATAAGGTACTTTTTGGCTTGTCATCAATCAACCATTATGAGATCAATGATCGACCATTCTGACACTATTGAATAGCAGACTCGGGGCCCAGGAACCAACCCAGGGCAGCGCGACCCGAGCGGCTGTGTATTTAGCCACGAGCTCCTCATTACAGCAACAAAACCGTTACACATACATATTAAAATAAAAATGGCAGACCCACTTTAAAACAGCATTCTTTACCCAAAAGCCATCAGATCGTCTACCTCTCGAAGGTCGCGACGATGCAAATATTACGCATATGTTTATAATGGAGTGGCCGTAATGTAAACAACTTCACTTGTATTATTGTAATGTGATGATAGGCGCAAAATGTGGATTCTCGGATAGGTGTGACATTATTATGGGCGTTCCGAAACTACGTAATAATTGGCAAGATACGTTGGCTATATTGTCGATTGAGGATTCCTAACATCTAATTCTTCTTATCGTGTGGGCAGTAAGGTCTAACGACCCCACACACCCTAGTGTCAGAGTTTCTAAACCGCCTCAAGGGCCTCTGACGTGGTTTGACGACCGCCATTTCGCAGCCGGGACCACCGGCTTATACGTGCCTTCCGAAGCACGGAAAACATAAATCTAATTACGTTCAAATACATTTTGGCAATTAGTACAATGTAAAACCCAAAAACACTGTCCGACCAGGAAATGGCACAATTTACATTGAACCCAAGGTGAAGAAAGGAAGACCAAAGGAAGACCAAAGGAAATAGGGATTGATTGAAAGAAAAAGGAATAAACACATAAGTATGGAAGATCGGCACACGGCTTGTCTATCTCTATTTGTGATAAACTGATGAGGATGAACCCAAAGAGAAACAACATCAGTAAACAGATCTGTCCACATATCTGTGCTTCTTCCGGCTTATCTCAAAATTAACGGATCCATGTTTGTGGTTTCAGGCTCAATGGAAACAGATTGAAATTCACGGAGAGTTTTGCCGCTCACATTAAATCCAGGGCAGTAAGCTATTCGAAAGTTTAATATGATATCGAAATTGAATGAATACGAGTGATATTAAAAAGAGTTGTGTGACCTAATATAATACTCAATACATTATTGCATTCCACATGTTACATGTAAATATTCTTAGATGGTACTTATAATTATAATTACATCTTAAGGACCCTGTTGGGCACAGCAAAATAAGTTAGGAGAGAGGAAGCTGTTAATATAACATTACATCGAAAACTAAATACTACAGCTTCAATAAAGGATATAAACAGGTGTTACAGTTTAGCATTACAAGTGTAACTAACTTCATGTAATATTCGTATATTCCGCTTCGAAAGATTTGTCCCAAACCATGTTATAACAACTTTGTGCCTACCGTATCCTACGAATTACGCCTTTGTCGACACTATTGGGCTAAACAAACAGAATTGTATGCGAATAATGTTTTCTAGGAAAATAGCCATATGTGGTGTTTTGTTACCCTCGTGTCAGTCTATATTAGTATGTTGGGACTTCGGACACAGGTGAAGAAAGAAAGTTTTGGACACAGGTGAAGGAACAAAGTTTTTTGGACCATCCAAGATTGTAGTCGCTCCTTTGTTTTTCATAATTTGTTGACAAAACTATTTAACTGGATAGGTACGGTAAATAAAGGTAGTCCTAATATGTTATTTTGTGAAATTGTTTATTCACAGCTATATTAAATGTATAACATTATTTATACAGTAAAAATCGGTAATTTATAACATTCGAGACGTGGCTTCCAACCAAAGATTTTTGAGTTTTTTTTTTTTGGGCAATCTCCAAGAGTCACCTTGAGTGAGACGGATATCGTTCATTAGTTTAGCATAAGACGATCTGCAAACATACTAGGTATCTATTTTTGTAACATTACTGTCACATGAAAAGTGCAATCGATGTTAGTATCCCGGGACGTAAAACTTGTGACAAAATCTTTAATATTGGTCTCTTATTTGTCTAGCCTTTGCGGACTATGTTGGTGTTGGCTTCTTTCTAGTCTGACTGGATACAGCTGCACAGCATTAGTTGACATAGAACGGCTGCCTATCTGATCTTCACCAGGTCGGCCAGCAACAGAAGTATTATAAGCTTAACATTTCGGAATTTTAATTCTTTGATAAACAGGACTCCAGCTATTAATTTTAATTATTCAGAAGATTATTCTTCAAAACATTTCTTATTCTTCAATATAACTTGTTAGTAACGAATAACATTTAACACTTTTTTTTATTATAAACCTGCTTTGAAACTTTTAGTGTTAATCTACTTCTGATGCTGAGTGTACCTGGATTGGCAGGATATTTCTGATCCCACCCTACCTTCCTGTTCTTTTACTAGAAGGCTATATAGATTCATTGATACTATTGCTTTACGGTAGAACTTTTATAATAGCGTGGGATGGATGAGCTCGTATAATTTATAAATCATATTTAACTGTGCTATAATTAGGTAAGAATAAAAAACTATTTACCAACGAATTCAACATGCCAACACCAATAAAAACAACTCGTCCTTAAAAAAAATATTATGGTAATCCAGTAAAACCGGTTTTAAATTCATTAATCTTTTTATGACGTTGGATGTAGATAGAGATAAATATTACGAGATTTTGTACGTGTTTTTAAAACTCATTCCACCTTATTACAAAAGGTAGATAAACCTGGTTTAACTTAGTCTGGTCTCACTTCAATAATTTTCAAAAGAAAGTGACAGCATGCGAAATAAACCAAGCCTAAGGTAAACCAGGTTTATCTACCTTTTGTAATAAGGCGGATTGGATTGCCTCGTTGGACTAGTGGTCGCAAGCGCGACTGCTGTGCGGTTTTTGGTTCGATTCACAGGTCGGGCAAAGTGCTGTTGCGTTTATCCATCAAGAATTTCTCAGTAGCAGCCACGGAGTCTGAATTTGCCCGGTTGATGGCAATAGGCTCGCCACCTATTATATGGTACTTAAACATAACTGGACAAATGTGAGTGTTCTTCTTCCATACTTCTCAAACCTACAAAATATAGTAGGTACACACGGCTACACATCAAGCTATACATTTCCAATATAAGCTGGTCTCACATTGTATAGGATTTCCGTACAGTGCAAGATCAGCGTAAACTGGAAATATATAGCTTGATGTGTAGCCGTGTGTACCTACCAAATTTACAAATTATCTTTATATCCTATTTAGCATAGCAGACTACTTTACCTGATAATTTACCTACATCCACTTTACTTGATTAACCCATTTGAAATGCGAGCTGAAAATAATGTTACATGAGTCTGTCCCAAAGTTAAATCATGAATAATTCAGCAGAAGCGCTCAAACTACTTTAAGTACAAAGTTACTGAAATAAGCTCGACGTTATTAAGGCTTTATGATCTAGGTAAAATTGTTATACTTAGTAGATTAATTCTTTTTAGAAAACTTTTGCCTCGAAATACAGCTGGGCAAAGATCTCTCCCTCATCATTATCTGCTTAGTCTTTGCCCAACTATGTTGGGGTCGGCTTTTAATCTAACTGGAAGCAGTGGAATACAAATATTTTAACATGGAGCGACTGCCTATCCGACCTCCACAAGCCAGTACATCATTCACAGCCCAAATTCACCAGCTGCTGGTATTACACAAGCCAGTTAGTACTGGTAATACAATACCCCTTGGTAAGACTAGTTGGCAGAATTTCAGGCCACTGAATACCTGTAGTCCTTTGACGACTCTTTTTTTATTTGGGACAAGCCCGCCACACTATTCCCAAACCACTGTAACTCTTGTTAGCCAGAATCAACAGTGGCGACCACAAGAAAAGCGCCGAGACAATGAAGCTCGACGAAGTCCCAGAGAAGCGATTTAACTGTCTTGGATCCCGCAACGAAATTAATCAGAAAAGAATAGCGGAGGAGTAGGAAAAAAAAAACCTTTGACGACTGTCAAAAATCTAATAATGACAGCTGGGACCAACTTCTTAAAGTGTTTTCCGAAGCATGGAGGAACTCGATATGTAATGAATGGGTATGCGCCCATCCACTGACCAACCGAAGCAAGCACGGCTTAACTTGAATAACTGCTATTATTTAGCCATAACTCTCTACTCAGCTATAATTTAATTTAAAGAAAAATAAATTAGAATATTATTGAATGGAACTTTTAAACAAACGTTTGAAATTAAGCTTTTGATAGAAATGCTAATAATTGCTGAAGGAGTTTAAACTCATTATCAATAGAACATGGAGCTAAAAACTGAGGAATGAGGAAAATGTCGTGAGGAAAGTTTTGAGTATGGACGGGTGAAAAGAGTAAGATTAAAGAAACTATCGATGGACTGTGTAAGAGGACGCGGGGGGCGGTGTACGGCACAGGTGAGTCGAGATGCGAGAGAACGCATCGTTCGGTCGTACGATCGTGAGTTGCCAATTAGGACACAGTCGCAGGGCCGGCAGTCTCGACAGAGATAACTGCCGGCCCAGTTAGACCATCGAACGATCATTTTCATCGCACGGCGATGAACGCTTCGTCAGATCGTACGACCGCTGCCAATTAGGACGCCGCCTAAAGAATGATATGGCAAGAAAGGAGGTGTCCCATAAGATGACGAGTAACAGTATGTAGGAAGAAGACATGCTGCGCCGACCCCTAATGAATTGAGATTAGGGAAAGATAATGATGAAGTCAAAAACTATCAGGCATAGGTAACAGTTAGGTGTTACCTAGTGTCCATGAAAATTGGCATTAGGCACCGTTATTCATTTGTATTGACTATTCCAAAATAATCGTTCGGATTATTTACATAGCGGTAATTTTATTGATGTTGATTAGATACTGACGTCATCCATATAAATTACAAGTCATAGCAATAGCCAACATTTTAGTAAGTACTTCAATTATATTATTTTGTAATCGATACGGTTTGTTATTGAATAATTTTGAGGCGAGGAGCAGCTATTCGAATAGGTATTAAATTTTGCATACTTATGGGGAAATAAAGTAGGCAGTCGCTCCATGTAAAATACTGGTATTCAGCTGCATCTGGTTAGACTGGAATACTTGGAAAAAGGCTAGGTAGATGATAAAGATCTTTGGTCGATGAAGGAAATAATGAAGCGAACTCTTCCTCATAAGGAAAGTCACACTGCGTTCAAAACGAAACACCTAAACGGTCAAAATATATGGAACTCTGTTTTTATTTTGTATAAGTTTCCTATTACTCCCGGGGCAGTCAGCCCCGCACGTGATAAACTTAGGAACCATGATGTAGGCATAATATTATTTAGAGATTATGAAAGAACATTTTGTCAATGAAATATAGTCTGACCTAACCGAACCGTTTTCAGGCTGACCGCTGAGGCGGCGACCATTAAAATTCAATTGGGATCGATCGTGAGTCTACGAGTAACCCTTTTATACCGACCCACATCTGTAACTCAAACAAACGTATTTATGTGGTTCGGCCATGCGGGTCGATCGCCGTGCTTGCCTAGGTCGGTCTGTAGATGGGTGACCACGACATACCGAATTTCCTCCGTGCATCGGAAAGCACGTTAAGCTGTTGGTCCCGGCTGCCATCATAGATCTTCGGTAGTCGTTACAGTCAGCCGTCTGACAACCTGTCTTACGAAAAGGTATCGTATTACCCAGTATTGACAGGGTTATGGACGCCAGATAGGCAGTCGATCCATGTAAACAATACTGGTATTCAGCTGCATCCGGTCAGACTGGAAGCCGACCCCAACATAGTTGGTAAAATACTAGACAGATTATGATGTGGTTGGTTTCTACAGCTTTTATGCAACGAAGTAAACATAACATGACGCCTGTAAGCCCCGAAGGGTTAAGCAGATACGTTACTAATAGTACACTCACATTTCGTTATTTATGTTTAAGTTCTATATGTAACAGGAGGTAAGGTTTAGTGACTCAGCTGATCAGGGACTCGCTTTTCATATACCTGAACTTTAACTTTTGATAAATATATTGAAAAGTTGTAAAACCCAAGTAACATGGCCGGGACAAGGGCAGGAAGATGATGAGTAGTATGAAGAAACTCCCTCTTAGCGTGTCGACGACAATTCAAATTGAGTCAGCCCATTTGACTACGTCGTGTATGGCACTTAAGGTTGATGTTCCAGGGTAGCTCGCGAAATTCAAATTTTCTTATGTTTTTAGCGATTTGCAGGCCAGTGCTAGGTTGTATGTTAGCGAAAATATGATTCGCGGCTGTAAGACGTATGCAGTTACAGAATTATAATCATCATTACAACCCTCCAAGTTCATGTAACTGTCAAGAATGACCATGCCCTTTTACACTCCAGTGCAGTCACTTACCTGAACAGGTTTACTTGGTTCGGAAACTGATGGATGAGAAACGCACAGAACAGAGAAGAGTGACAAAAGAAAGGGAGCCTATACCCAACAGTGTGAGATTCCGGGCTGAAATGATGATGATAGCTAACCTGTGTAATGTGCACTTGTGCAGCTAGTAAGAAACTTACCCTAAGGTACTGAGGAATCCTGATACAGTGCCTTCCGCGTGCAGGGAGACAATGTCCCCCAGGTGCAAGAAACTGTCTCCCATCTTGGCACTTTCTCCTTACCCCCACCATGCAACAACACCTGCGGAAGAGGAAAACAAGGGTTTTAATAAATTGTCTCTGATAACATGCTTTTGCCACCTTATCATTAACACTGAAAACGGGATATTTACTCAGTTTAATAATTCTTCTTCTTATCGTGTGGGCAGTATTGCAGTAAGGTCTAACGACCCCACACACCCTAGTGTCAGAGTTTCTAAACCGCGCGCCGCAAGGGCCTCTGACATGGTTTGACGACCGCCATTTGGCGGCCGGGACCACCGACTTATACGTGCCTTCCGAAGCACGGAACCATCTAATAATGTTCTATGTATCTAATCCAGTTTAATAATGATAATGTTAGTGATCATGTCAGCTTAAAAACTTATTTGTCAGGTTTGGTATCACGACAACTTGAACCCGTGACAATTCAACCCCAGGTCAACCCCAGTCCCCACTTGAGCTGCTCACTGCTCTACTTGAGAAAACGCAATTTGTGAAATCGTGATACGCACGGGGACATGCGTCTACTTCACGTTTTTCGCATCAGTGCGTGTTCACTCATCATTGGTTCACTCTCAGTTTTGAAAAGAAATGTTTCAGAAATATGAGTCTTATTATGAAAAAGTTATTAATAACATAACATCATTATTCATTTTAGCAAAATACGCATTTAGGGCGAGGAGTTGGCGGACATCAGCCCAATGTACAATACAATATAAAATATAACCACATTAAGACGGTAGGGTAGCATTAATCACGCCCTTTGTACCACCGTTATGTATTATACAGGAACTATATATATTACATATACATATAAGGATAATAAGTCAGCCCGAACAAAGGCTCCGTCTGTTTCTCAAGATATCGCCACAAAACTTTGAGGTAGGATTTGCATTGAAACCGAGAAGCCTTTTGCAGACAAATATAATATAATATAATATTTTTGTCTGGAGCAGACATTTTCGTTTCAAAAAAACTCACATTTCCCTTTGCGGAAGCCAACGCAAAGCTACAAAGTGTTTGCGTCATGATCGTTGAGCTTCGAAGTTCGAGTATCAGTACTTACCATGGGGTATAGTATTACCCAGTAATACCCAGAACTTGCTTGTGGAGGTCAGAAGGCCTACCATGACGGCTTAAAACAGTTCTTATTCCAGTGAGAAAAAGAGATGGCGCCACGTCATAGTAGGGCCTCTGATAGGCAGTGGCTCCATGTAAATTCTGGTATTGAGCTGCATCTAATTACACTGGGAGCCGTTGGAGGTGACTGCTTATCTGGCCTCCAAACCAAGCTACTGGCTGATACTATACTCTTTGGTAAGGCTGGTGGAATGTCGGAAAAAAGTGCTAGGACATAAAAACAATGCTAGAAATAATAAAATTTACGAAATGTATTATTATTATTTGTAGTAGAGATTGTTATGTGGTTGTGGTTAATTAGATGCTCAATTTATAAATTGAGCATCTTGAGTATAAATACAGACTATGTGGTAAAAAAAAAGAAAGAAATTTTTTTTATTTGTCTCAGGGATATGACGTGCATACAAAATAACAAAAAAATAAGTAACGCACTGTGTTATCATTGCAATGCCTTATGATAAGGTTGATTAAAATACGCCTGCAATTAAGTCAGAAAATCCGTTAAATCCGTATTAAGAAAGTTTTTATCGGAATTAATCTTTAAAAATATAGGTAAGCGCAATAAAATACCTATCGTATCTGGTTGCAGTCCATGAATGCGTGATTATTTAATGAGGGCTATCCGGTTTTCATTCATGCTAGAGATTATATCGAAATTTTATTATCTAGACCGTGAAGACGTATTTAAATATCTATATCTGCATTATGACGATTGATAAGTAGAGAAATATATTTTTCGCTTTCTAGGTAGAAAATGGTCAGAACACCATTTGTAAAATATAGGTTAGTTGGTACATACCAGCTAGCTGTGTGAGCCTGTGTGTGACACCTTTATCACCAGAGTGGTTACTGTGCCAAACAATAGTCATAGCCATAACTAAATGCCAACCCTAATCCCAAAGTAAAAAGTTTAATTTGGGCTTATTTTTGACGGCATGCATGCAAGCTATGAAGCAACCCGCAATGCAGCAAGCAACACCGCTAGACCTCAGAGTTAATTATTATGTCAATGTTTCAGATGGTCTCGAAGAGCTTCTATACTACGGTTTAAAACATAAAAAATCGCCAATTTAGAAAACTCTTTTTATCTTTACCCACAAGGCCTTGTCACTCAGATCAAATGCTAGCCGAATAAGGCTACTATAATTGGGCTTCAGTAGTTTTCACGTCGATATAAAACTATACGAAATTGAAGGCGAGTCCTCTACAAAGTTTGCTGACCTCAAACGTGTTGGCAGGGAGTGCGAAAAATTGCCTTTACTTGTTTCACATGTTGACCTAAGTGAAAATGCCTTTGAAGGTCTAACCACAAAGGCATTTTTTTGCCGCAGTCACCATGTTCCTTCGCCCAAACGCAATGACTGTTCTCAGCGATACCACTTTCTATGTGATACCTGCACTTTCTATGTGATTTAACTACGAAAATACTGTTACTACTACCTACCTAACTAATACTACCAATAGTTGTACGGGTAATTTATGACAAGGGGCGGTAACGTAAATAAGGTAGTATTTTCAAAAAATCTACCCGACTAACGGACTAACCACTTGTTGCCCAAATTTCGAAGACCATCAAACTCTCGCCACACAAATCCAATGCTAACAGAATCAAGCTTCAGTAGTTTGACCGACATTGATATTCGAAAAAAACTATCTACGCTACGAAATTGAAAGGCTAGAACAAAGTTTGCTGAACACATGAACACATACATTGTGTTTGAAGAGTGATGGTTTTGTTTAGTGTTATACAGGCTACCCTCTTTGTGATGTGGGTGGAAAGTTTTTCGCGTTTTTGTTACCTACCCAATGTTTTAGTTTCTGGGGTGTTTCGGTAAAAGTGAGTGTGGAAAAATCGGCTTCGAACAAATGAAGGGGCTTACATTTTGACGAGATTTTCTACGCAGGGTGAATATTATTGGTATTGTAGAATGTATGATATTGATATTAATGGCCGATTTAGTATTTTGTGCGACGGTGACCTCTGACCTACCTAATACTGTAGACCCTTAGTAACTGTAAATAGGTTCAGTAACTTTTCTCAGTAACGAGGGCTATTTAAAACGGTATTTTAATAAGTTATTTTTGGTGATCATTTACTATTTTTGGTAGTAGAAAGTGATTTTTTGCCGTTACATTTTACTAGTTTTGGTGGTTAGTTAAATATAAGCCACAAAATTGTACCTTGCATAATAGTAGTTTATGCGACTGTGCATAATGAAGGGCATTACAACACAAGTGTGGGTTTAAGAAACGAGCCGAAGGCGAGTTTCTTAATAGCATCACACGAGTGTTGTAATGCCTAATTATGTATAGTTGCATACACTAATTTATCTACCCGAATATCATAAGGGCTCTATGATGGGCTCAGGAACCATAGGGAAATGACCAGCATTGTTACCAGTGTAATGCAATAAAAAATAAACAGGTTATTAGTTGCATTCGTCGCTGCATTTACGATATCTGGCGGAGTGTTCATGTTAATTTCTGAGTCACTATCACTCATTTTCGACAGAAATAAAGAACTTATCAGAAAATTGTCTACTCCTCAATGAAAGGGAATAAAAAGCTAACGAACAAAAATGACAGCTCGAAATGGCGGCGTTTCGGATATCTGTCATTTTTTTTAAATCATAGGCAAACGAACAAAGTCACTATTCTTGTGTCACTCGAGATCAAAATGTCGTGCGATTTATAATTAAAATCATACTGAATTGGGGTTTCGTATCGATAGGTATCTGTTTTAATGTAGATACTAGAATAGCACACTCACTTGAATTTGACACCTCTTCCAAATTTAAAACTCATAACCTACTGTTTTCAGTAGGTTATGAGCTCATTACAGTTCTGTTAATTTCTGCTGGTTGGTAATGCTGGTCATTGCCTATGGTTTTTGAACGCATTAGAGAGGGTTTATGATATTTCGGTAGATAAAGATTATTATTTTCATTTCCTGTAAAAACTATGTTATTGTGAGCGTCTATTCATCTTGCTGTGTTAGTTTGTTATTTTTCTGTCTTTCCCACCTTCATAAATTACGTTTTCTTTCTTATTTCGCCACATCACTGCCTACCAAAATTGTATCATAAACGTACCGACCACGATAAAAGTTTGAGGCCAAGAAAATCATGTTATAAGAATCTTCCCCTTGGCAAAGTCACGTAATATCTCGCTCGTATTAACTTACGAGGAGAGTGTGCGAAGTGCCGAAGTTATATGAGGGCGGTAAAGGCTACTAAATCTTTATTAAACGTTGCTTTATTGAATTGATAGGTTATTACAAAATCATGGCTGAATATCTTGATAAAAACGCCTTTTATTTGCTCATATATAACACTGTTATAAAGTAAACGCAAAATTGAGCATACACGATTCGGGGCAAAGTTGGATGGAAATTGGATTATAAAAGTTGGATGGAAATATGTATAGAAGAATGGGAATTGGTTTATGAAAGGACATTGGCGAAAGTTGTGTGGAAATTGGGTTTTGAAAGGACATTGGGCAAAGTTGCATAGTAGATTATTTTATACTTACCTAATGAGTTTATTAACTCATTTTCAGATTTGATTAACTTCATAGTTTTTTAAAGTATAATTCCTACAGTCGTTTTATGGCCTTAATGCAAGCAATTCATATTATAAGAAGCTTCTTCTCGCCTAGGTCACGTAATGAATCCTGATAAAATCTTTCTACTTGCCCAATTCTATAGTTATAAATTTTAATAAAGTAAACGCATGACTGAACATATAAACGGCTTGGAGCTAAATTGGAAGGAAATTAGTTTATGAAAGAGCACTGAGCAATGTTTTATAGAAATAGGTTTTTTATAGATGGTCAATGGGCAACAATTTTGATTTTATTATCTTATTACTTTTTTATAAACGATTTACTCGTACAACTTGTTTTATGACTTCTTCTATCCAGGTCATTTATTTCTTTTTATGACGTATCATCAAAATCTGATCCGAGACATAATAAGTAAGTAAGTAAATAAATTATGAGTAGGTAAGTATTTTATTATGGCAATAATTCAAGGCAAATAATAATAATATCCAAAGAGTGGTCAGGGAGGCGGCGGTCATGTTTATTTTCTGCCTTTACTTTGTAAGCTTTCACGCTTTAGACGCCTCTCATAAAATTTTCCACACGACTTGTTTGCTGTAAAGACACGTTCACGACCTCAGGCAACGCCACTAATTTACTTCACGTGAGAACCGTCACATCGTGGTGGCTGGTGGCATGCTGTAAGGCTAAGCAATCTCTTTACTTTATTAGTTGTCGAGAGGCTACTTTTCAAACATCGTCTTCCTGCCTTCTCCCATGTTATTTAGGTTCGGGTTTACACGTTTTTTCTTCCATTCTCTTAGTAAATGGTAGTGCTACGGCTCTTCTTCATTCATCAGCATTTATATTTATAAATTTTTTACTCACATGCGACTTCAAACGCTTCTCATAAAATTATCTACGACAGTAGTTTGTGACACGGACATAAGTTTCTTATCTCGAAGACAAAAGCTAAATGCAAAAGCTAGTTTAGTCATAAAGTCGTAACTATAAAGATCAAACGGTAGTCGCAGGCCGTAAAACTACAGAGTAGTCGTATCATAACCGAAGTGCTCTCTGCTAACGTTTATTTGGTGTGAATATTTTTTGAGAGAGCAATTTTCGTCGTATGTTCTTGGAATATGGCTGCCGCGTTGGTCTAGTCAGCTGAGCATGAGGTCCAGGGTTTTATTCCCAGATCGGGCAAAGTGTTATTGAGTTTATCCATCAGGAGTTCCCCAGTAGCAGTACCCAGTTACCCAGTCGATCGAAAGAGGCTCGCACCTTACTACATGGAACTTTAAACATAATAGGCGAAATGTGGGCGTACTAATTCGTGCCTTTGAGAATTACAGGCGTGGTGTTGTGTTATCAGTTTATCACTACATTATTATAAAACAAAGTCCTCCACCCACCGTCGGTCAGTCTGCCTGTTCGCGATAAACTCAAAAACGACTGCACCGTTTTTCATGGTGTTTTCACCAATAGATAGAGTGGTTCTTGAGGAAGGTTTTAGTATATTATAATCAACCAACATCCAAGCAAGCGAAACCGCGGGTATGAGCTAGTGTTGTAATAAACTATTTGGCTATTAATAATTGGAATTTATGAGCGACCAGTTGCGTGACCTGCACTGACGAGCTCGACAAGGTCGTGCGGAAATGGAAGGGTACGGCTCCTTTCCTTTTGGAGCCGATCTTAACACTAATTTTAACATAACTAGGAAATAATAAAATGTTATTAGGGTTAATGCAATTGTAGTTATGTAAATGTAAGGGTAATTTTGGAACAAATACATACATTTTCTTTTTGTAGATCAATGATAATGTAAACGATAGTAGAACTACTGTAACCAATAAAAAATTTTTTAGACTAGTATCGCTGAAAGATATTTATCAACGGCATGAAAAGCCTAGTCAAAAGCCCATGGGCCTTTGACTGGTTACGCACACACACGATAATGAAGAGGAATATTTTTATATCATGTAATCCGAAGTCTCTCTGGCTTACCTAGGTATCTATCTACTCTAATAGTATTTGGAGTTCAGAAATAAATCAAATATTGAAACTAAACATAAACGTAAAATTATAAACGTAGCATTGACACTACTGAATTTTAAACAAGTAAAATTCCATTTAACCTCGATCATATCCGGATGAAGCAAGCTGTTTCTTTTCACAACACAAGTAATGATGGATATAAGCCTTAAACATTTAAAAACAATGACAGAGTAAATAACGGAATACCCTCATACATCAAATACCACGAATTTCGCGAGACAGGCAGTTGGATACGAAGAGTTTAATGCAATACTTCCCTAAGACCTCATTCTCACGGGCGATTTATACCGCCCCGTTGGTAAATTGGTTGTGAGTTCGTGACTAATGAGCATGAGCTGAGTGGATACTGAATTCGTGCCAGGTTGATGGCAATAGGTTCGACCCTTAATGCATAGGACTCAAATAGAACTGGCGACATTTGGGTGTACTATTCGGTACACATCTGCCAAACCCTTTGGAATAAAGGAGCGATGACGTATTCTCACCGTGCACTGGCTGAAAGTATCGATAGATTGGTTTATACCTTACTACAGAAAACGGCAACACGGTAGGCCCAAAAGAAGATGGAGTGACAAGCTTGGCTCCTACTTAAAGAGGGAAGGGAGGCAGGCTCTTGCGTTGCAGGTTGCAGTGGACACGTAAGGCTCATAAACAATCGTAGATTTTAAACACACTGCTAAGAGCCGAGTTGAAAACCCGCCAGTACCGTTTCTGAGGCCATGGGATGTACTGTCATGTCATTCTAGCGAAAGGTGAAAACCGAGTACGCGATAAAATCGTCGCATTTAAAAACCGCCCGTGCGTACGCTTCCGAATTCTACCGACAGCTTCCAGTTTATTTGTACGCACACGATCTGTTGGCAAGTCATGGTCAGTGTTTCACTTACGTGTGTTCATCATCAACACTATTTAGGTTAGAAAATATTCTAGACTGGCTAATGCCTACGACACCCAGAAGCTCTTTGTTGGAATTTTCAACTCTCTGCAGAAAGCTTAGCGATTAAAATCCATTGAAGTGCTTTGGGTGAGGCATTTAAAAAAGTAAGTTATTGTTAGTGAAAATGGGAAAAAGTTTGCTATGATTTTTGAAAAATGTATGTAAATATTGTATGATGTTTATGATTTCAGAAACTTCCTTTATGTTATGAGGTGAGATAGTAATATTAAGTTTAAAATGGTGTTCATTATCTATTTAATTAATAGTGTTTGTAAAGCTGGTAGTTTATTTTGTAAACAAAGCTTGTTCTTGTTACTTTACCTTCATAGTGGTGAGAGAGATCCTTATTATCCACAACATGAACTCGAATGAAATGTGTTCCATTCTATATTTCTATCCATAGTAACATTATAAACGCGGAAGTAACTCTGTCTGATCGTCTGTTACCTTTTACGGGAATGACTGATCGGATTCAGATATTAGAACTAGCTTTTGCCCGCGGCTTCGCCCGCGTACTTAGATGTCGAAAAATATCCCAACAAAATTTCATCCTCATTTAACTCCCTTTTGTACTAGATGACGTGGCCTCGGCGCAAGGGCAAAGAAGGAACATGGGTTCGGTTTTTAGTCAGTAGAAGTCTGACACTCCCCTTCGCTCTGCCCAAGAGCGGGGGGGTCATTTGATGATTTTCCAACCACCAAAAAAAAAAAGGGGCTTAATTTCAGAAAAATTTATATACTAATACCTTCTTCGAGAACTACTCTATCCATTGGTGAAAACAGCATGGAAATCGGTGCAGTAGTTTTTGAGTTTATCGCGAACATACAGACAACAGACGCGGTGAGGGACTTTGTTTTATAATATGTAGTGATGATTTGGCATACTTACAGGTAGACCATGAGTTTAGATACTTTTTATCGCATTAATTCCGACCTTTGCGCGGGTGTAATATGAAACCTATCACAAGAATTGTCCCTAAATATTTTTGCATAGTTATGAGAAAATTAAAAGCAGTAAAGCTCGCCTAACCCTTTTCTGAACGCCCACTAGGTGCTGAAAATAGGGTTCACCCTAAACCGAATAAACAATAAACAGTCGTTAGAGATAATGACCACGAGCAAACAACTTTGTGATCGCAGTTTATTGTTTTACCAGTTTAGCACCCCAACTGTGTGACAACATAATTTTAAACAAAATCCAATTGGAATCAAAATCCAAAGGATTGCCGGATCCATGTATCATAAGCTGCTTAGCTTTTCCCAACTATGGTGAGGTAGGTCTTCCAGTCTTACTGGATGCAGCTGAATACTAGTATTTTGACATGGAGCGACTGCTAATCTGAACTCCACAACCCAGTTAGTACAGGATAATATGATAGCCCTTGGTAAGACTGGTTGTCAGACTTTCGGGCCACTGGATTACCTGTTACGTTACGACTGTCAGAGATCTACAAATAAAAGTTGGGACTATCCGAGGCACGGAGTAAACTCGGTATACAATGAGTGGTCAGATCAACCTAGGCAAACGCGGTTTATTCTGAATCTGAGTCCAAAGGAGTTCCGAATCTTGTTTAACGCAAATAAAGACCGTCACAATGAAAAACGTAGTCGTTGTAAGCCTGTTACGCAACTACCCCTAAATCCTAAAATCCTGTCATTGTCTTCGAGAAAAAAGATTCCCTGGGGCTAGGGACATAGTTGAGCTTATTATTTGAGGATTTTTTTCGTGTTTTTATTATGTCGACATTTATGTACCTGTGGTCTACGTTTATGATTGGTAGTTCATATTAAAGACGAAAACGTGTTGTGCCGACATCAAGTAGAAGGGGACAAGGGCAGCATGATGATGAGTTGTTATTACGACCAACAAACAATAGTTAACATGTAACTTAATAACATAACAACAGATTTACTCGTGGCTAAGTATCATTGAAGATCAATCCATGTAGCGCGGTATACAAGGTGTAAACGGACCCTTAGCGCTCAATGTCCAATTCCTTTTAATATAATTATTTATCTATAATATGTATGTATTTAGAAATATATAAGTATGTTTATCAGTTGTCTAGTACCCATAACACAAGCTCTGCTTAGCTTGGGACTAGATGGCGTTGTGTGATAGTTGTGGAATATTATTATTATTATATTATTATTATAATAAGATGGAAAGCACCTTAACCCCGTTGGTCCGTGTTGTCTATGGCAATCGCTATACGTAGTCCGAAATCCAAAAGTCTGCAATCAGGCTTACCCAGTAACAGATGGTTAGGATTAAAATAGGTACTGGTATTCAGCTACATCTGGTTAAACTGAAAGCCGATCCTAAGAACATTGGATAAGGTTAGCCAGGTTCCCGTCGGGGCTGCGGGTCCCGTTGGGGCTGCGGGTTGGTCACAAAGAAACCGCGGCCTTGACATAAAAGGCTAAGAAGAAACATGGGTGGTTTTTAGTCAGTAGAAGTCAGACACTCCCTTTCGCTGTGCCCAAGAGCGGGAGGGGTATTTGATGATTTTCCACCTGCCCAAAAAAAAAAAGGTTTGTCAGGTTTTCTGAGAAACCAGAGACGATGTTGTTATGTAATCAAATCTGAGCAATTGATTCAGATTGCAGCATGTAAATACATATGACCATGGTCTGGTATGATACAACGGGATGCTCGTCAATGAAATAATTGCACTAGAATAGTATTCGCTCTGGCACGCAGATTTAAACTGCAGTTGATAGCAAGGGACACGATCTATCTACAACCGTAGGAAAAACCCTCTTGAATTCCACCCATCCTTCACCAATTCCTAGGACAAAATAAAAGAGAGAGAGAACGAACTTCCCAGCAGCATGAATAGATGTACAGAAAATGAAATGCTGCGCTGACTCAGCAAAAGCATAAGCATAAACACCGGTTTGGATGAGACATACGAGTACCTTCGAATTATTTCTTTGTCGACTAACAAAATAAATTGAAATGGTAGAAGGAGGATGATGAAAAAGTTGATTAAAATCTCGAATTTGTAAAGAACAATACAATTTCACCTTTGTTTAGATTTAATTTCTTCCACGCAGAGACAACTGAGAGCGTAATTACTGAACAGGACAATCAAATTAGCTGTTAGATTAAAAATAAACTCCGGCATTTAATCGAGACAGAAACCTTCCAACTTCGTTGAATGTCGCAATTTAGGAAAATTTTGAAGAGCTTTTGAAATTCACAAATTGAAGATTTTAGATTAAAAGTTTCGATATTCGGTGAATTAGCCTTTTGTGAAGCAGTAGCCATTTTACAGATAGACTTTTAGCTGTCTGAATCCTTTCTCTATTTACTGATATTGCCATCGCGACTATTTCTAAATTATTATTATTCAGCATCAAAGATTGCTTACCAAATAGGTGTGCCACTCATCGTTTTAGGATGGTTTTAGGTTTGTTTCCATCGAGAAAAATTAGCAGTAAGTATGACTATCAAGACAATAAGGCACAAGTGATTGTCAACGAAAATAATATAACGTAATTACATTTTGATTCAGTAGAGCAAAACTAACACCAAAATATAGGTTTTATCGATCAGTACAAAACTCATAAACCCTTATAAATAAATCCAATATACTCCGTCAATGAACGCCGAAACTTCAGTAACACTTATAATTAGAAAATCGACCTTAACGTGTAACAAATAAACACTATTGACCGTCAAACTTTCATCACTTCGGTCAGTTCCGAATCAATAAACCCAATATAAGCCAAGTGTAATTGAAACGTTGTGTTGAAAAAATCACAGAATTGGTTGAATTGGGAATCTGGCCAATTGTTGACAGCCATTGATCATTTCATTTGAGATTTGATCAAGTGATCACAGACACTTAAAAAGTTTATTGTAGACTCTCACAGAGGAGTATGGAAGAATAAAACATGGAGTAACAAGGGTAGGAAGATAAAGAAGGAAGGTAAGGGAAGGTGATGATTGCAGAATTTGCAGACTTTGGGGTGGTGATATTTCATCAGTGATAACGACGACAGACAAGTCGACATTTATGTCATGATTGACACAATAATGCTACCGTAAAACGAAGTGAACAGAAATGTAGGGGTGAATCGAAATTTGAAAGGAATTTTAACGAAGAGATAATATGGTGTGTTGTCAAAAACAGTACTTAGATGATTAAATAAGTATAATTTAGTAAATCGCATGGTGTCCTGTCCTGACACAGAGCGACGATGTCGCGGCCAGGCTACGAAGGAGACGGTAATACGAAACCGAGGTTCCGCCAAGAGCTGAAAGGAGGACGCACAGGTTCACGAAAAATAGAAACACTAGAGGGAGGTTTGAGGCTTTGATCAGGAATGGGATAGACCAGGCTAAGAAACAATGTTGGTAATAGATCATATTAATTGAGCGTTAAAATTTTAAAATCCCTTTTAAAATGTTGTCCCGAGACACCCGCGTCTATCTATACATGCTGAAATGCTTTGTGAGTCCCGTCAAGTCGTTGCAGAAAAACAAAAGGCTTTTTAAGTGATTGCCTATACCCCCCTGCGGCGAATTCGAATCATGGTACTTGTTACAGTGTCGAAATATCGGAAGCTCAGAACAATGAGGGCTAACGCGTGTGAATTCGCCGCTAGAGGCGCTAGTGTAGCGTGAGGTCCAAAATGTCACTTGTCACTTTAATGGGTGTGGGTGGGCTGCGCGGTTTTATTTACATCGTTTAAGTTTAATTTTGAGGTATTACAAATATGGCAAATACGAGTTACGGGTCAATGAATGTCAGTGCTTTAAAAGTGGCACTAAGAAAAAGAGGTGCAAAGGGACTGAAAGAACAGCTCATTCAGAGGTTTGTTTTGGTTTGTTTACTGTTTACAAACAAAATATTTTGTCGAAATTAAGCTTCTTTACCGAGTTTACAGCTATGTTTTTCGTTTTTTACAGACTTCAAGACTATGACAGAAATAATAACTTTAATGGAAACATAGAATATGTAATACTACATACCGATTTGTTGTATACTGTCGAGTGGCCTTCTACCACTGCTTTATGACAGTCTTATCTTTCGGAAACTTGTGTCCTCCTTTTTGTTTCCGAACAAAACGGCACCGCGCAACACTGCGGCATACTCGTTAAATTATTTTAAATTGTAAGAAAACTTTGTTTTGACGCCAAAACAACTTATTAATACTTAACCAACTTTGACAGTTCTTTAGATCGGGACCTCACGCGCCAGTGGCGCCAACTGGTGAGCACAAAAACGGTAGCCCTCATTGAAAACCACAGAAGATATCACGTATGTGACAGAGTAAGTTTATGTAATGTATCATCATCTTTCTCTTGCCCTTATCCTAATTCATTTGCGGTCGGTGTAGCAAGTCTTCTGCTTCCATACTTCTGTTTCTCTCTTCTCTTTTCTTGCCATATCATTCATAACACGTTTCGTTGGTCTTCCTCTACTCTTATACCCATCCATATTCCAAACTTTCTTCACGACATTTTACACATTCCTCCTCATCACATCACATACCACGACAACCGATTATGTATTGCATAGAATATTGCCGGAACGAAAATTCCAATTTATCATGGTAGTTCCTGACGAAGTACAATGATAAATTAAAGTCTCTTAATCTACAGCCTTGTTGCCAAGAAACCGTCTCAAATTCCAGAAAACTTTTTGCACGCCCACATTTATCCTGACAGTTATTAACGATCCTGTAATATAGAGAATTTTCAGCAAAAAATAAAGGCTTTTATCCGAGACGATAACTAAAATCCACTTTTTTAAATAAAAGAGTTTTCGCCAACAAACATAAACTCGATTTAAACTTACCGTTATAGAAAAGAGCTTTATTTTCTAAGAGCAGTCGACTGGTATTATTTCTATACTTTCTAAGCCGGGGAGCGTAGCAAGACTCTCAGTATAAAAGCTTAGATAAAAGTTTGTCGAGAATGTTGAGTACATTATATTTCGTCGCTTCATTCTTCAGATACAAATAACCATGTAGTGCCTTTATTCTACAAGGCTCTATTCGCACGTTTAAAGAATCGACTTTAGTCGATTGTCATTTTTTTTTTTTTTTTTTTATCTGTGGTTTGGACCTCACTAGCGTGGCGTGATATTCGTGCCGTCATTCCTTTTTCTTGCGAGGCATCGTTCGCACGCGCCTTAAAAACTAGTGAATATTACGTGCTCAGCAATCGTCATTATAATGCCGAAAAGAAGAAATCTGGATAGAATTGAACGTTATCAACGTAAAATTCGAATACTAGAAGATCATCAAAGAAAATGTAGGTAATAGAATTATTACCTACATTTTCTCAGTCAGTCATCGGAAGAGTCCTATAAAAATTCAGGTTTATTTATTTATTTATTTATTTAAGCCTTTTATTTCCCAAACATTACAATTCAAATTTATTACATAACATCTTAATTAAATTTAGAATCAGTATTAAAAACAAAATTAACATAACATTTAAACCAAATCTTAATCAAAGTTAGAATTAAGATCAAAATTAAAAATTAAATTCGACAATGAAAATTAAAATCAACAATCAAAATAAAAAGTAACATTCTATATCAAATCAACAGTCAATATTAAAAGTAACATTCATGATCAAAATCAAAAATTAAAATTAAAATATTCATTTGGTTCTTAAAACTAATAAATTCATTTGCGATAGTTTAACATGCATCTTAACAATAATCAACAATAAAATTATAACAAAAATAAATCATTTAAATAGACTTGATTGACTTCATTAAAATACAATAAAAAAATAACATTCAAAATCAAAATTAACATTCAAATTCATTATCAAAATCAACAATCAAAATAAAAAGTAACATTCGAAATCAAATCAACAGATCAACTTTCATGATCAAAATCAAAAATTAAAATTAAAATATTCATTTGATTCTTAAAACTAATAAATTCATTTGCGATAGTATAACATGCATCTCAACAATAATCAACAATAAAATTATAACAAAAATAAATCATTTAAATAGACTTGATTGACTTCATTAAAATACAATAAATTAAATTTTGCTACATAATCAATTGTTCAGTTACTATAATTAATTGGGTGCCCATTTAAGGGCGAAGGCCTCCTCCATCTTATGCCATTCCTCTCTGTTTTGGGCTATTCTAGTCCAAGTGGGGCCGGTCACGGCCACAATATCATCGCACCACCGACGCCTGGGCCTGCCTCGTGTGCGTGATGCATCGCGACTAATCGCGAGGGTACCAATGGAGAACCTTTTCACTCCAGCGTCCATCTGTCGCTCTGGCTACGTGTCCTGCCCATCGCCATTTCAACCTGCAAGCCAATTCCACAGCATCTATAATTTTAGTGCATAGCCGTATATCTTTGCTTCTTTTACGGTCTCTGAGTTTAATTTCCAACATACTCCTCTCCATTGCTCGTTGAAAGGCTTGCAGTTTATATGTGACTGCTTTCGTTAGCGTCCAACTTTGACAACCGTATAGTAGAGTGGGTAATATAACGGTGTCCATAGCTTTCTTTTTCAAGCGAATCGGGACGCGTGATTTAAAAACTTCTTTCAATGACCAATATCTTCTCCATGCACTGTTTATTCTACGATCTACTTCGTTCTCTGTCGGTCTGTTAAATGAAATGCTTTGCCCAAGATAAACACAGTTGTCTACGTATGCGATTGATGTATCTTGTATCATCGTAGGTACTCTTATGCTGTTGGTTAAGAGGCAAGTTTTTTCAGCATTCATGTGAAGACCACATTTTCGGCTCTCCTCATCTAAAGACTTCAGCATGCGCTCAAGATCTGCATGTGTTTCGCTCAGCAGAATAATGTCATCTGCAAAGCGGAGATGGCTGAGAAACTCACCGTTTATTTTGATACCGACATTGCACCAGCTGAGCTGTCTGAAGACATGCTCCAAAACGGCGTTAAATAAATTTGGAGAGATAGGATCACCCTGCCTGACTCCCTTTTGAATTTTAAATGGCTCTCCCTTTTTCTCCAGTTTAATTATCGCTCTACTGTTCTTATAGACTTCTTTCAAAATGTTTATGTATTTTATGTGGACTCCTTGTTCACAAAGAGAGCACCATAGAGATTCATGGGAGATAGAATCAAACGCCTTGGAGTAGTCTACAAAGGCCACGTAGAGCTCTTTATTGTGCTCATTGTACTTCTCGACAATCTGTGTAATTGTGAAAATGTGGTCGTTTGTAGAGAAGCCTGATCTGAATCCTGCTTGCTCCCTAGGTTGGTTTTCATCTAAGGTCTTTGAGATCCTTTTTAATATTAGGCTTGTAAATAACTTATAAAGCGACTGTAGCATACTCAGTGGTCTGTAGTTGTCCATTTGGCTTGGATCGCCTTTTTTGTATAGTAAGGTTATAACTGCCGTATTCCAGTCAGGTGGTATCGACTCTCGTTTCAAGATTTCATTGAAAATTGTGGTTAAAATAGGTGTTATTGGCTCTCTGATGGCTTTTAATATGTCGTTTGTTATTCGATCTTCTCCAGGGCTTTTCTTAGTTTTCAATTGTTCAATAGAGTGGCTAATTTCGTACTCCAGAAATTCTGGTACACTGTCTGAATCGAGTGGCTCCATACTTTGGATTTGGTTTTCGTGAGAAGCAGTATGTTCATACAATTTAGCATAAAATTCTGTCGCCACTTTCAATATATGATGTCTGTCCGTTACTTGGTGTCTGTATTTATTAAGTTGTGTAATCCATTTCTTGCTGGAATCTAGTCTTTTGTAGGCTCTTTTGACGGATGCAAATTTCTCTAACTCATATTCAATAATATTATATCTACGTTCTTTTGTTTTCTTTTGTATTTGTTTTCTAATTAGTTTGTATAATGCCGATAAATGTTTCTTTTCTATGGTAGTTTTATTTTTCTTTTCTTTTAGTAGAGTCCTTTCTTTAATTAGTCTTGCTAAGTTTTCTTGGATAACTGGTTCATTGTAGTTTTTGCGATTTTTTAGTTTGTCTTTACTGCTTTTAATTTTTGTGACTAAGGTAGAGTAAGTGTGCTTTATGTTTATGAATTTCATGTTATTGATTTCTTGTGAAAATTCTTCTTTTATATAGTCTTGCTCAGGAGGTGTAATATCGATAGTGTTGTTATTTCCGAAGTTTTTTCTTGAGGTAATGCGCTTGCTGTGGAGCAATAGTGATGCACGTACCAGTCTATGATCAGTAGGATGTGTAGTAGATATGACATCGACGTTATGGATACCGTTAATGTTCTTTGTTAATATGTAGTCAATCTCATTACGTGTAACGCTATTTGGGTGCATCCAAGTCCATCGACGGTTTGGGTTCTTCTTGAAGTAGGTATTTGAAATATGTAATTGATGTTCAAAACAAAAATTGATTAATCAGACGAACTTACCTTAAGTGAAGTCCGATTACAATTTCATGAAGGATGAACTGAAATATAATTGATTACAGTGTAGTTCCCAATTCGCTAGTATTTGGCACCGCAATTTTAGAGAAAATAAAAAATAAAACGTTTTCTCTATGGATTTGTAGCCCTGCTTTGACACTCTTTAGAGATAGCGTTGCTCTGTTGGCCCATTCGACAAGGGACTGATCCTAAAAAGGATGGGTTGGGTGGGTAATTATATTTCAGTTCATCCTTCATGAAATTGTAATCGGACTTCACTTAAGGTAAGTTCGTCTGATTAATCAATTTCATTTCATGATGAACTGAAATATAATTGATTACAGTGTAGCTGTTTAGAGTCAAAGTCGATATGGGCCGTTATTTTGAAAAGATACAAATCAAAACAACCATATACGAATCAAATTTATTTGAGACTTATATACTCAATCATCAGTATGCTAGTACATACTTTGTAACATCAATAATTAACCATTAATCAACAACCATTAATCATAAGATATTCAAAATGTTAGAATAACACAAAATAGCCTATAAACGGCTTATCAAGACAAACAAAATGACAATTTGCTATTAGTATTTTCATGACAATAAAATTGCAATGAAAATACTAGCAGCAACAACAACATAACATCTCAGTACTATTACTTTCAGTCTTGTCTCTTAATCAGATACCATTAGTAACAATAAATGCTATAGTAAAACTTCTTTTACTGATCCTTATACATACATAATTATAACCAAAATATAACACTAATGACAGTGTACAAATAACACAAATAAACCTTTATTATTTCTAAAAGAGAATCAAAATTAATTACATCCTCAGATTGGTATTAAAGACAGCATTAATAAAGCTGTCATGTGGTTCATTAACATTCACTGGTACATCATAGAACCTGGCAAATGTAAGAGAGCTGTTTGACCAGCCCGCAGTTTTCCTAATCACATCTAATGACACCCCTGCCTGTTTAGCAGTAGATGTGGCTGCATGACGTGTGCTGTGTGAGGTAAATATTTTGGTATCAATACCACTTTCCTTCATAACTGATTTAATCCATCTACTAATTGTTTGTTTCGATGCTCTTTTATAAGGTTTCCTACTAGTCAATAGCAAATATTGTTCATCATTCCTTAAAGTTGATGTTAGCTCAATATATGTTTTTATAGCTCTAGCCGGGCAAACATTGGGGTTCTGGTCAAAAAACGGTAGTTTAATTAATGTTTCAGTTTTTGATGCCAGTGATGTTTTTATAAGATCAGTAATGTTAATATGTATTATGTCTTGTGACATGGATATATCTTGTATTTTAATTACTGATATAGTCTGCACTCTTTGAGCAGTAGCAAGAGCTACTAAAGTAACAAGCTTTTTACTTAACTTTTCCAAATTTAAATTAATATTATCACCCCAATTAGACAGTAATCTTAGCACTACTGAAGGATCCCAAGTATTAACATACTTGCGTAAAGCCGGTTTAATTCTGTATAGACCCCTAAAGAAACGTTTGATGTGATCATCCCTGCCAATTCTTTCAGTTAACAGAAGGGAAAGTGCAGATCTAGCCGTATTTAACGAGCTGTAGCCAACATTTGTTTTATGTATTTCAGTTAGGTATTGAATTACATCTGGTATTGAAGCTGTATAAACATCTACACTGTGGTTTTGGCAGAACAACCACCAACTTTTATAAGTAGTGCTATATTGCTTAAGCGTACCTGGTGAAATGGATGACAACATAATATTTAGTGAGCCCTCTGGCAAACCTCTATGTCTGAATGCTTCCCGCAAAAGATGCTCGCTGCCAGGGTAAGCTGGTTGCTTAATGGGTGTTCCGTGCTGAAAGGAGATATTAATAAATTCTTATTAGGATAGAATATGATTGGTTTTGTAACCATCAACATTTTTACCAAAGGATACCATGGCTGACAAGTCCATAGTGGGTATACTAGGATTCCCTTCGCCCCATCGTTTTTAATTTTTTGCAGACATTTTGTAATTAATGCAAATGGTGGGAATGCGTAAAAAAAATAGGAGCTCCAGTCAAATGTGAAGGCGTCTATTTCAAATGCATATGGGTCTCTATGCCATGACACATATGTTTTACATTTTGCATTATTCCTGGTAGCAAATAAATCAATATCAGGCTTGCCAAACTCTTTTTCAATTCTATTAAAAGCATCTATTGATAATCCCCATTCTGTGTCAATGTTAGTATTCCTTGATTCCTCATCTGCCAAGTTATCCTTAGATTTTATGTAAGATGCTTGGACATTAATGCACCTAGCTTCACACCAATCCCATAACATTCTACTAACAGCATTGAGATGTGGAAATTGAACACTACCCATCTTGTTAATGCAAGCAATGGCAGTAGTGTTGTCAATACGAAGAAGAATATTACAATTACTTCTTAAATTTGCAAAGCATTTTAAACCAAAAAAAGCTGCCATTAATTCTAATTGGTTTATGTGATATTTTTGCTCTGATAATGACCACAGGCCTCCAACACTCTCACCATTGCAATGAGCACCCCAACCTGTCAGAGAAGCATCTGTATATACTTGTAAATCAAATTTTATTGGCTTAAATGTTTTGCTGCTATGCATTATGTTATGCTTCCACCATTGAAAGTCTGACTGTAATTCTATAGGTAAGGTCATGGATGCATCATAATTGTCGTTTGATTTCAGTAATGCTAAATACCTAACATGTTCCATTTGTTTTGTATGTGCTATGCCATATGGTATAGCTGGACATGCTGCTACTAATGTACCTAACAATCCAGCAAATTCTCTTATCTTACATTTTTTTAATTTCAGAAATTTATCAATCATACTCTTAATTGTATTTCTTTTTTCTAAAGGTAACTCAAGGGACATTGATGTGGAGTTAATCATAAACCCCAGAAATCTGCAATATTTACTAGGCACTAGGTTGCTTTTTTCAGAATTAATAATAAAGCCTAAGCACTTTAACACACCAATTGTTGTTTCCATGTTCCGTAAACACTCATTATAAGTTTGGCCAATACATAAAAGATCATCAATGTAGATTGTGGACAGGAAGCCTAAATTTCTGAGATAACCAACCACAGGTTTTAACAATTTGGTAAACACACTAGGAGCAGTACATAACCCATATGGTAATGCTGTAAATTCGTATAAGGTTCCATCAAATTCAAAACGGAGGTACTTTCTGTGTTCGGATACTATAGGTACTAATAAGTATGATTCTTTAAGGTCTATGCAACACATATAATAATGATCATCAATTAACCTTACTGCAGTGCGAATATCTTCCATCTTAAAGTGACTAACTTTTATAAACTTGTTCAAAGGTTTTAGATTTAAAATGAATCTTTGCTTGCCGTTAGGTTTTGGAACAAGGAAAATCTTTGAGATGAATTCTCCCTTTGAATGGCAACATGATGATATAGCTCCTAATTCTAAAAGGTTAATAATAGCTTCCTGCATGAGTGGAATTTCACAAGAAGATAAATTATTTTTAGGGACTATGCTTTGGTAAGGCTGAGACATGAAAGGAATGTAATATCCTTTGATCCACTGCAATACAATGGGATCATTTGTTAATGACAACCAACAAGGAATGTAGTTTTTTAAATTGCCAGCATGTACCTGATTTATTTCCTGTTGTTGTATTGGGCACCCTTGGTTCTCTCGGAACGCTGTGAGTTGAAGGGTGTCCTGTGTTGTGATGGCTGTGGTCGAGTCCGAGGTCCACCTCGTGCCATCCTCTTGGCTGGTTGACGCTGATTCAGTTGTCGTGGTGGACCGTTCCTGTTTCCCAAGTATTTGTTGTTTGTGTTCTTGGCAGGGATTGCTGGCTTTGGAGCGGTCTTCTTAATGGAGTTTGAACTCTGTTGTAATATCTTATTTACCTTAATCCTTTCTGATAAATTGTCTCCATATAAAAATTCATTTCGGGTAGTATTTTGTGTCATTTCTAAGAAATGCTTGTCCAGTTGGGGAGACACTAGTGACCTTCTTGTTTTTGTTAGTTGATGATGGAGGTCACACACCAACTTTGATGCTTCACTGAGTGATTTAAGCATGGTTATTTTATCCGGTGTATTGTTAATTATATGAGACATGACTTTGCCCATAATTGTAAGGGCTGTGCCCATCTGTTTCTGCTGGTAGGCCATACACTTGTCTCTTGTTATCCCTGTTTCAGAGATCACTGCCTTCACTTCCTCGTTCAAGATTGGGGCATCTAAGAGTTGGCAGTTTTCAGGGAAACTGTGACACTTTGAAATGTCATCTTTTTCGGTCTTAGAAAGACCGTTTGTTAATAAGTAATTCCACCGTTTGCAGATGTCATTGTTAATTGTTCCTACATATTTTTTTATGTCTTCATATTCTTGTCCCAGGGCCTGTACAAGTTCCGTATTCTGCTCCTCCGTAGGATGGCTACCTGACGCATCCAATGATACAGAAGGTTCAACCGCTGGAATTTGGACAATGTGAGTGTCCGATTCTTCTTCAGGACCCGAAATATGGAGATCTTCACTGGGCTCGAGGATTTCTTCTGAAATGTGAGAAAAAAAACCCTTAGGTTTTCTCAACAGCACCTAACAGTATCTCGTACTGTAAGCACATACTGGTTTTGACCAAAACGGCACCACGTGCCGGTAACAGAAATCTGTTTTTACATCAAAGCTGATATCTCGTATCACATTTGATCTTCGTGTTTAAGTATACTAACACGGAGCACATGCTGGTTTAGACCAAATGCAGGCAGGAAATGTTTTACATCAAAGCTGATATCTCGTATCAAAGTTGATCTTCGTATTTGAGTATCTCGTACTAACACGGAGCAGGGAGCACATGCTGGTTTAAACCAGTTCGGCATCACGTGCCGGTAACAGAAATCTGTTAGAAATCAAAGTTGATATCTCGTATCAAAGTTGACCTTCGTGTTTAAGTATCTCGTACTAACACGGTATATTACTTGACCATTGTAGCCAGCCACGTTTTTAGACTTCGTTGTACCTAAATCAAAGCTTACCTTCGATATCCGTAGTAATGGCGGCGCGCAAAGGGCTCCGATCACGTTCGACACTTTGCCACCGACTTGAACTGAGGCTGCGTCCGCCTACACTATCATGACTCCGTCTTTTCATTCGACGCTGACGCTGACGCTCCAACTTTTTATTGTATTTCCGTATTTTTCGAAGTAACTTATCTTCCGAAACCATTTTGCATGCGATGCCGTAAACGCGCGAAAAAGAAGTGTCAAAGCAGGGCTACAAATCCATAGAGAAAACGTTTTATTTTTTATTTTCTCTAAAATTGCGGTGCCAAATACTAGCGAATTGGGAACTACACTGTAATCAATTATATTTCAGTTCATCATGAAATGAAATTTATCAGTATCTGACCTCTTGGGCTCCGTTTCCCGTATCCCCACGATCCCATAACATATTTATCATCATTAGTGGGCAGACCAATCTGTGCATTGAAATCGCCCATGATCAATGTGTCTCTGTTCGTGTTTTTCATCGCTTTTCTGAGATCCTCGTAGAATTGATCTATGTCTTCCGGCGGTGATTGTTCTGTTGGAGCATACACTTGGATAATATGAAGTGTATTATCTTCAATGTGTATACTTAACTTTGCTACTCTGTCGGATACTGGTACGAAGTCTTTTATGTAATTTTTCAAATCTTTTCTTATTAGAAACCCAATACCATTCCTGTTCTGGGTTTGTCCGTAGTACATGAAGATAAAATCTTGATTCTCTATAATTTCCTTGCCTGCAAGTTTTATTTCAGAAAGTCCAATTATATGCCAGTTTAGTTTAGCTATAGCGTGTTTTAATTCGGTAAATCTCGACGGTTCAATCAGTGATCTCACATTCAGTGTGCCAATGTAGAGGTATTTTCTTTTTCTATTGTTTAGGTTGTATTTGTTTTCGATGGAGGGTTTTGGTCTACTGCTCCCACGGGGGACCAGCCGTGCTGGGAGAGTGAAGGGTAAGGATATTTTCGCGGTTTCCATAGTATTTAGGAGGGAGGCCTGCTGATTGTTATTGTTCACTTTGAGTACCACACCTGGTTTGGGTTGAACCAGGAGTAGGAGAAGAACATATGTCTGTTTCTTTTGTTGTAAAATAGTTTCTCATATCTACTTTGGTTTTTTTAATTGTGCGTTGTGGCTGTGATGCTCTATTTGCTAGATATGGTGTTAAAGTTGTTTGGTTTTCAGGTGATTGCGATGGTTTTCTTTTAGAGTTGTGTTGTTTGTTTGGATATGTTACTCTCTGCTCCAAGTAAACAATTTTATCATATCTTAGTACAGCATTCGTGCCCTGGCTTCTAGCTATGTCCACTTCTTTTTGTAACTCTTTGCGTTTTTCAATGAGTTGAGGCGAAAAATCTTCTTTCAAGTAGTAACTGGTTCGTTCTAGTTGTTTTTTCCTTTTTAATATTGTTACTTTCATGTTTAATTTTGTAAATGTTATTTTAATAGGTCTTGATTTTTCTCCTTTCTTTCCCAACCTTATGGCGGATTCTATATCATATGTGGTGCATTCTGTGCCGAGATGCTCATTGAAAATTATGATAATTCGTTTTTCCAGCTCTTCATAGCTTTTTTCTTTTTCCTCTAGCCCAAATAGAATAATATTCTTCATACGTACTTGTCTTTCTAGCTTTTCTATTGTATTTTGTTGAATGTTAATAATTTCCTCTAATTCTTCATTTTTAGACATAATTTCACAAAACTTTATGTTCATATTCTCAATTATTGGTTTCGAAATATCTTCTTTCAAACTTTTTATTTCTGTGCTTTGTTGTGACAAATCATTTTGCAGTTTCTTCAACAATGTTGTTATTTCTTCCATGTTGAGTATTTAATTTAGTGCCCTCTAGTGCGTAGTAGATGATTTAGCTATTGAATGAGTTTGCTTTCTTGTGTTTGTTTTGAAAGTTCAGCTTGCTTTCGCTAGATGGCTATTGGTTTGAGTTTCTAACAGTGTGCTAATAGATGGCGCTTTTGTCAACATCCATCAATCAATCTATTTTTTGTTACTTATTATTTCACTTTTCTTCTTATTACCATAATTTTATTTGCTAATCGCGCTCTCTAGCGGTGAATAGCCGAACGTATGTCGAACGTAGATTGGTGGTATTCACGGCAAAGAATCGATATCTGGTTGTCTTGTTTGCTCTGCCACTCCGCGCCAGATGGCGCTGGTCCAAACTTTGGTGAGAATGATATCGTACTTTTCTGTGTGATGCGTTTTTTAGGTTATATTTAAATCTTACTTTGTGATAAAAGTAAGACACAAACTTCACAGGCCGTAGTTAAGTTATTTCACCACACTTTTTGTTTTAAAACGTTGATTGAAACTGTCTTTGTAACGGCACTTTGATGATAAATGGTTCCAAAATTGTCAGCACTATTTTGTAGTTTTTAGCGAATTTATGTAGTTCTCGTCCTCACTTATGCACTTTGGCTTTGAGTTTTGCCACTATGCACCTTTTTAGATATAACGCAACACTTTTATCGCGGTATTTTTATTTTTATTATGAAAATTAACACAGAGCCGATGTGAACGTAAACAGTGTTCGTTACTCTTAATACGTGTATGATTGTGTGTTGGTGGAAAAATATTTAAGAGAAATATAGTTCAATCTATATTGTAATGCCTGGAGGTTGACCGTGTGTCATCACGAAGGTAGCTCACTATACCTACAGCCTAGAGATTAACCACGTGTTAGCACAAAGGTTATCTGTAATTGTCTAAAGAACGATTACGTTAAAACAAATAAAACGCCTGGAGGTTGACCGTGTGTCATCACGAAGGTAACTCATTATACAGCCTAGAGTTTGACCGTGTGTCATCACGAAGGTTATCTGTAATTGTCCAAAAGACGATTACGTTAAAACAAATAAAACGCCTGGAGGTTGACCGTGTGTCATCACGAAGGTAACTCACTATACAGCCTAGAGGTTGACCGTGTGTCATCACGAAGGTTATCTGTAATTGTCCAAAAGACGATTACGTTAAAACAAATAAAACGCCTGGAGGTTGACCGTGTGTCATCACGAAGGTAACTCACTATAAAGCCTAGAGGTTGACCGTGTGTCATCACGAAGGTAATCTGTAATTGTCTAAAGAACGATTACGTAAATAAAACGCCTGGAGGTTGACCGTGTGTCATCACGAAGGTAAACAGTGTTTTAAGCTTTCACGGTTCATAACTATATTAACCAATAACAATCACGGAAGATATCCCGTAGGTGACATTTTAAATATTTTTATCACGAAGGTAATTTGTAATTAATACAAAATTAAATAAAGTGCCTGGAGGTGGATCATGTACCCTCATGACGGTTATTTATAATACTGCCTTAGTGTCCTTAAACTTCCTGAGAGATTAATCGTTTGTTAATACAATGTAAGAAGTCAAAATTACGTCTACCCTCAATTTTCAACTTTTATTATTTTATTGTTTTACACATTGAATGACGCCGATCAGACTGATATAAACATGTCACCCATGATGACACATGATGGCAAGTAGGAATCCACCCCAGTACCTGAATTGGATCCTGGTAATATCTCCGCCTTAGGCGAGACCATGGAAGAGACGCCAAAGTTTGTCGCCAAACCTAACGCCAAATTCCATTTCATTCCATTCCATTAATACAAGCCCTTAATTAAATTATGAAATTTCGGTCGCAGTAATCGAAGGTACCCGTCCGTATCCCTGACCATAGGGTAGGGGGGGGGGGGTACAGCAGCAGCAACTAGGCCACGGCATAGCCGCCCTTAATAAAGGGTTAGACTTGTTTCTTGACGATGGCAAAGACAAAGTTCAGGCCATTACAATTTTAAGCGACAGGTGTCGCTTGCTGTACGATCTGCATTTTTATAAAATTAAATATACCTAATGCAAGATAGTGATCGTGATAAATTGCTTTTTGGAAGCAAGCTTTCGTAAAAGATAAAAACCACGAAAGTGATCGAAAACCATGGTTTTCAAATCAAGAAGTCCGCTGCAATAGCCAAAAACTCCTACTTCGTAACAGGCAACAATCAAAAATTGTCGCGCCTCTCCTAGCTTCTCGTCGAACAATGGGGGGGGGGGGGGGGGTAAGGTCCAAGGAGGACTGCCCCAGCACCGCGCAAGCCAAGCGCAGCTCAAAGATCACTGATGATCCATTAATTCTTAAGTGGATAATTATATATCTAACCACTCAAAACGTCCCGACCGCTTTAGCGGCTTTTACTGCCATCTACACTTCGAAGTTTCGAACGCAGTATTATCTATGAAAACGTTCAATCAAAGAGGTTCAATACTGTTTTATACAGATGGCGCTGTATTAAATTACGAAGGGTATTCAATTTCATTATAAAAAAGTGAATCAATTAACAACTAAGTATTTAATTCTGTATCGCAGCAATGATTTAGTTTCCAAAATATTTTTGACTCCTGAACCTTTAGAGGACAAAAAGGTTATTTTAAATTCAAAGGTTTTAAATAAGTGTGTTTTACACTGCTCACTTTAAAATGGAGAACCATAAGATTGCAGCTAGACTTTTACCTAAAGATGGATTTATGGCAAGTATTGGCATAAAGGAAACATAACTTTTAGTTCATATTTATAAAGAACATCGTAAATACTTACGTTTTCAGTTTGATCATACATACGAGTTTAACGCAATGCCCTATGGTTTATCTGTTGCGCCTAGGTTTTTTCACGAAGTTGATGAACCAGGTTATTCACCTAAGACACAAGGGTCAGTAATATCTCTCGATGACATCTTTAACATCGGTAATACTTAAGATAAAAATGTCGTGACAACGTTAATGAAACATTGCTTAAATGCTTAGGCTTTGTAATTAATTACAAGAAAAAAAAAATGTCTTGAACCACGACAAATTCGTAAGTTTTATATTTTATAGCGTCTTTATGTCACTGGGCCTGCCAGATGACAAACAAACAGGGATAATGCGATGATCATTATGTTGTCTTTTCTTCCTAGCTGTTAGAATAGGGAACGATAGTTAGCTAGTTAGTAGTTGATTGGTTGAGCACTTACTGCAGCTTGTCCTGCAGTAAGATATTTGTTGGTTTATACACCAAAACTCTCAAACGTCAGAAGATTTAGCCCTTCAAAGGTCTCTCTGAAGTGACCAAGTGGTCAAGGTGACTTTGAAGACTTTGACCTAGAGCGGTGGAGACGGATTTTCAACTCAACTTAACACACAATGTATTGAGAAGAGATTACCATTTCGATTTAGAAATCTACACTAACGCTTTTAGAACAGGCTGGGGGCAGTCTATAACGGAAATCGAGCAAAAGGTGGCTGGAAAATTCAGCGGTATGTCTTAGAGGTTTGAAGTGCTTTGCAAGCTTGCATTCTAACTGCTCCGTATTGCTTCGTGTGGAGAACACATCTGCTATCCGCTATATTAAATGTATGCATGGAGTTCGATTCCCACATTTAAATTAACTGAATAAATCTATTTGGCAATGGTGTGAGAAGCGAAATATATTTATATTTGCGTCATACAATAACACATTTCATATTAAAAAAGTGAATCAATAAACGTCGTTGCGTCATACATTAACACACGACAATGTAGATGAAGAATCTCGGATTTGGCTTTCCAAAAGATAGTTCAAATTTTAGGTAAACCAAAAATCGATTTATTCGCTTCCCGCACAAATATCATAATGTAGCCAAAACGTTCCATGAAGACCGAACCCTGATTCCATAAAAGTCGACACTTTTACAGTTAGTTGGCAATCTACCTTTTTCTACGATTTTTCCCCCGTGTGCTTTAAGCCTAAAATGTCTGAGAGAAATTATTGACGACTCAGCCACTGGCATCCTAGTCTTTCCTTTTTGGCCTGGCTAATCTTGGTTTCCCTTGCTGAGAAGAATGCTCATGTCAGATATGGACATAGGGACAGGAAGCATCATACCATACGGCGCTATCAATAGCCACCGAATCTGTCCTTTCATTTCTCCTCGGAAATTACATTGAAGCAGACGAGAAAATGAAACGTCTAGGTAGGTACTGAAAGGTATTTACAGGCAAAAGCCATCTCATCCCAAGTAAAACACAACTTGGGACCCAAAAATAGTACTGGACTACGTTTCCCAATGGTACTCATTGGAAAAACGTAATAATCTTGACCCTAATAAACTATCAAAAAAAAAAAAAAAAAAAGCATCTTTGTTTATGCGTTCTGTACCTACTTCAAATCGAGTACAATTTGTCCCACTGGTATCTATACCGCCGTATATACTGGTATCTATATGTGTATATACATAAACATTACTGACATGATAAAGACTTCTGCAGCAAATCGAGAAAAAACCCGTTTTATCTTTACCCAACCTATTTCGTAGAGAACCCCAAAATATGCCCTGCAAAAACTCTCGTTGATTACCTTTAGGTAACATATCTGCTTCACGAACTGAAGAAAACGATAGTATTTTGCTTATCGTTAAAAAACCATGTAAAAAGCATCGTCATAAACTATCAGTAGGTGGATTAAGCAGACCCTAGCGGAGAACAAGTCACAGTATTCAGTGCGCACAGCACGCGCTACGCCTCCACCTCGGCGGCGGCTTCCGCTGAAGTATACCTATGTGTTGACACCATCCGGAAGACGGCTGGTTGGGCTAGTTCGTCTTAGACATTTTCTGGGTTCTAAAACCGACCCAATCAATTAATGATGAGGGAATGTATGCTCGATCTATCTGCGCCATAAGTAATTTAAATCTAGAATTATTATTAATTACTATAGGTAATACTTACCTACTAATAAATCAAAATACATAATTATAGGTATTTATTGTTTTTGTCTGTTGTTCAAATAATGATTAGGAACTTAATAATTTATAGTTATTTACTATTAAGAACAATTTCTGTTTTTTGATAGGTATCAAAATAAAAGTTTTCTACTGTTAATATAAAACTTTACTTATGTAATAAAGTTTTATTTACTAATCTGAGAACATATCTCTAAACATCTACATGGTTATTTGTATCTGAAGAATGAAGCGACGAAATATAATATAAGATCAAACGAACTTCTTGAAGTGAAGTTCGATCAATATTATATGAGTCGCTTCATTCGAAGATACAAAGTCCTCACCCACCCAAACCCATCGTAGAAAACTGATCTCTAAACAAGAATGACGGCACGAATATCACGCCACGCTAGTGAGGTCCAAACCACAGATAAAAAAAAAAAAAAAAAAATGACAATCGACTAAAGTCGATTCTTTAAACGTGCGAATAGAGCCTTGTAGAATAAAGGCACTACATGGTTATTTGTATCTTCGAATGAAGCGACTCATATAATATTGATCGAACTTCACTTCAAGAAGTTCGTTTGATCTTATATTATATAGAGCGTTTATTCTACATCTTCTGGTTGAAAGAAAATTGAACAAATATCGAAGTTCTTTATCGATGTTACTGAAAAGTTGGTTTCGTGGCTTCTTTTTAGTTAAAAGACTAGGAAGTCGTCAAGGGCAGACGAATTGGACGGTAATTTTTTGTCAATTTGGACGTTATAAGTGCTGGTTTGCAGCCTAGTTTCAATAATAAAGTTTTAATTTTGTTTGTGGGTTTAGAAAAAAATCAATCTAATAGTTATTTTCGCAGCTTGCCATGGATACAGACAGAGAGAGAGTATGGATTTTCTACAAACTGAAGTCGTTTAAAAGACATTAGTAGGCCCTACATACTTATACGTACAACACAGCCGAAGGGCGTAAATTAAAAAATACTTTGCGGCTTCCCTTATCAAAAATTTAGCTCCCCTAACAACATTTTTGGACGAAGTTTCCCCAGAAACTTTTTCTAATTAGCTACTGGTAACTGAAACTAACTGTTATAGGAAATAATGGATGACTTGTGTAAGGGATGACATTTAAAAAAGAAACATTAAATGATACTGTGGCGGTTGACAGAAAAGAATAAATAAACAAGGGCAGAAAGATATTGATGAACTAGGTACTTACATAGATAGGTACTTAATAAAATCAAAAGCCATTTAATTTTATTCAATTTACGCAGATTTATCAGCACATTTGAACGACAAAATCACATACGACATTTCCTCAAAACGCCCTTCGCATCATTCAAATCGAGATAAGAAGCGGAGGAACAAACTCCCCAGCCATTTCGTATTACACAGGTAAAACACCTTCCCTTTTAAAAACTTTCAACCTTACCCCCAGCTATAAGATAAAGAACGTACGTTGCCAGAACAATTAAGTCTCTGATAAAACACAAAGGGTAGAACACCATCAGTGATTGCAAACTTAACACAAGTCTTGACAACTTTACCCATTGTCTGTAGCCTGACCTCGTTTACCATCATTTTTTGCTTTTTAAGTTTTTCCTTTTTAAAGCGTGGAGAGAAAAGTCATTCTCTATCGAACTTGCAGTTCGATAGAGAATGAAATTGCGCTTCCTGCCTGCTTCCAATATAGCGGGGGCAGTATGGTTTCAGTCAGTCTCAGACCGCTGCGCGATGGATCGATAGCATCCAAATGTCAGGAACTAAGAGATAAGCCATTCGATATTAAATCGTAATAACTATAGATAATGGTTTTGGTTCAGTTAGATAAAGAACTGAGTGATTAAGTTTAGTTTGTAGGAAAAACTTTTTTTATGGTGATGACGTGGTGATGACTTCACTGAGTTTGAGTAAAACCTCTATAGATATGTGAAAGAGAAGCAAACTAAAAAAAAAATTGCAAAAAAAAACCGACATCCAAAAACTCTTTATTTTCGGAAGACGAGTTAAAGTTGAGAAGTTTTCACTTTATTGTCGGCAGGTCAGTTTCTATTTTACCCTTTTTAATTGTGCACACAAATTCTTGTCAATTATCAATTTTAGATTGTAACTAGAAGTTCTTAGCACATCACCCACAAAGTCATGGGGGAGGTCTACCCAGCAGTGGGACAAAGTAGGCTGACACAAAAAAGAAAGGCATCGAATTGCCAAAACCGACGCAAATTCCTCGTATCTTTGCTGTGTCACTCAACTTTGCATACATACATATCTCTATGTTGATTGATTCAATAATTATTCCACTTGCATTTCCGGAGGGAGGGAGGGTAAATTATTTAGAGATGGCACTCAAAGACATTGATGAAGTGAATTAAGGTTACCACGTAGCATAATTTGATTGACACTTGTATGTTTGCTGAACGCGATATTCTACAAAATTATCTGATCATATCGATGTTTAACTCGCTACTTATAAACATTTGTTATTTATTTTTAATTAAAACAACCCCCTGTAATCCGGTTAGGCACATGTGTACTTAATTGTAGCTACACTGACCAGTCCCAAACTAGTTCACTAAAAACCTCGACACTCATCAGATACTGTGATGACTAAATCTGAAACAATTTTCCTTCGACAGCTATTAAAAATAGCTTTGTTACAAGTTTATTTATTCAACGATTAAAGTGCTTGCTAACTTTTTGCCGTTTCTTCGCCCACGTGTTGGAGATGAAAAGAACGCCACGCCATTCATTGGTTTGTAATTTTGTATCGCTGAAGATTTCTTTAGAATTCTGTTACGTATTGGAAATAATATTGATACAAGGTATTTTTGAAACAGTTTTTTATAGCCGAGACTAGGCTCAGATTTAAAGATACTTCATTCTTGTTGAACTAAAACTCTTAAGGGGTCATTGTGCTATTACTATGGGATCAAGATTCAAATCTTAAAAAAATCAGCGTCAAAATGTCTTCCAACCAAAAAATTCGAAGACATGTGACATCTACCAACACGCACCGGGCCCGCGTGGTAGGATTATAGCCCATTCCCTATCACAGAGGAGGCCTGTGTTCCAGCAGCGAGAACATTAAAGGCTGATTATGATGAAACCTTTAGTGTGAACAAACACCAAGTTTGTAACATAGGTAAACCAGTAAAGTTCATTGAACGACGATCTTGTGAATGGATAATGCGTGTGAATCCCCAAAAGGCAGTCGAATAAACTTCATATCAAGTTGATCCCTTTCCTAACCCTTTGAGAGGAAAGTTTGAAACATATCAACTTCATAGTAATCCATTATTAGATTGTAACCCCTCTAGGTTACTGAAATTCGGATAAATAGAAATAAATAAAATACATTTACAGGTGCCAACTGTCACTAGAGCACAAAATTTAAAACAAGATAATAAACGAAAAAAAAAATAGAATCAAAATAAAATAAGACTGAACCATACACGGTTGCGCCAAATAGGTTCAGAAGAGGGGAAGCAATATTTTTTTAATAATTTCACACTGATGAAGGTCGCATGTTGCAGCTAATTTAGTAAAAGATCTAATAAAGCAATAAGCTAAATTGACCACACTGTCCAATCAGACTCTTCGAACCCGAAACACAGCAATAATTAATTGCCTAACATGTATCTCCCGGACCTGGATGCGAGACGCACAGGACCGGTCAATGTGGCGACACTTGCTTGAGCCCTGTGTTCAGCAGTGGATGTCTGAAATGATGATGTAGCTCCTAACAAAAACAAGCGTTCACAAAACAAAGAGTTAGGTACTATCCAAACTGCAGCCGTTAATTTGAGTCAGTTCAAAGCCGAACCACTCAGCTAGCTTTGATGTTTGAGCGTAACAAACTGTTTGTCTGTTTATCCAAGCTTCAATTTGCAAACATTCGCCACTTCACCCATCGCATTTGCCTCGATGCCGATGGAAAGAATATGAAATATGTTTCGGGATTTTTAATGAATTGGAATTTATTTTGCAATAAATTCGAATTTTCTTAGCTACATGGCTGATGTACAAAGGACATTCTTAATAAAGTATTTGAGAAATATATTTCTTAGAGATTGTGGAGGTAAACTGTAGAAGGACTTTTGTAAATTGAAGACCTGAGATGGTTAAACCAGACATTAAAGACTGACAGCAAAAAGTTGCAAATAACCAATGATTGCCTCTGGTTGACTAAAGAACTGAGCATGTGTTTATTTTTTCAAGTCCGACACACTATTCCTAAACCGTTGCAAGTCCTATGCGCCAGAATCAACAGCTGCGACCATCAGAAAAGTGCCGAGACAATGAAACTCGACGAAGACCCAATCAAACAATTTAGCTGTCTTGGATCCCGCAAAGAAAATAATCAGAAAAGAATAGCGGAGGAGCAGGAAAAACATAATATTCACTTCCCGTCATATCAGCAGGAGACAGAACAAAACAAAACCTATAGGCACAAAGGGACGACACCGACACAGCTGAAAACTGTGTAAGATGCTATTTCAGCGATATTCTAGCCTATGACAGAGTTAAAATAAATCTAAATAGTAGCAAGAATGTAAACACAAATAAATCGATAAATAACAACCGAAGTAGCGAAGCTGTTGAAACCGATTTGCTACAAGCAGTTATCGCCCGCACTGAGTCAAAGTTTCAAATAGTATCCATCGATGAACACACAAAGCAAAGACGTTTAGCGGGGCCTAGAACTCATTAAACTGCAGTAAAACTGTAAAACCGACGCAATGAATTTGTAAAGCTAGCAGAAGAAAATTTGTTTCTAGTTTCTTGGTCTGCTTTGAAAGCTCCTTTCAAGCGCCATTTATCTTTTCTTTATCCATTTTCCTCTCTTAAATCAATACACAAATACAAAATAGTCTTGCTTGCTAGCTTGATGTGTCCAACCACACAGGATTAAGCCATAATCCACCACGAAACTATACGGGTGTCATATTATTCTCAAATCAAATAATTTATTATACAACCTTAATACGTGAAAAAAGTCTACACTCTCTCATACTGCCTTATCAACGTCCAGGGACCTACAAAGCCAACATTTTCTCTTTATGCTTAGCCAACAAAAACCCTAATAATGCTGAAATCCTCATGGGATCGGAATATCGGGCAGACATAGTCGTCTGCAAACTGTTAATCTTCAATAATATCCCCATTTCACGAAGTCACTTCTGTAATATTACCCTTGATGATTCTATGACCTCCGGTCTGTTGGCTCTGAGATTGTGCCCATGCATCTCAATATTTTATGGGTGTGATTTCGGCGTTTTTACTTAGCTGCTATTATTTACACCCAAAACCTAAATCCATCTTTACGATGAGACTAAAGGTCGGACGCAGTCTCTGGAAAACTGTATATATGTTAATAAATTGAAAGGTTTTCATGCAAGCAATACACAAAGAGTTACAATCGTGCTGACAAATTCTGAACTTATTATGGGTAAATGTGTAAATAAATATAATATATTGCATACGACGAGTTGTCAAATACTTATGAGTCTTATGACTTTTTTGAAACACAAGCATCAGTTTTATTCACTTACCCACGCTAATCATCGTCGCCAATTCACACGTCTAGCTCAACCAATTTCATGAGGAGTTTCAGCAAGTCACACACGATATAAAAGGTATGCAACACAAACTTATACCACGCGCGTTTCAAGTCTATGTAGTAAGAGGAGATCACTAGAGTGATCACACCAGCTGCGCAGTAACATAGTATCTTCCGATTTTCACTTATGACCATCTGAAACGCCGGCACTGAGTTCAAGATGTAAGAGTTGGACGAATGTGGACCTTGTGTTGGCACCTTTGGAGTTAGATTTGGTTTTGAAGACCCATGGTTTGAATGATTTTGTTTGTGGCAATCAGTAAGAGGGTTTTGCATGAAGGGATCATCGGCACGATATGCTAAACAGAGTCGTAATGCTTTGATAGAGTATTGAAATTTCTATTACAAATATCATGAATGTTTGACAAGGAATTCTGATACAAATGTGCTGTATAAAGGGAGTAAAATAGCTAAACAGTGCTTACTTTGAAGTGTTGCGTGTTTGGGCAAGGTTAGGGCTGTTAGGTGCCACCTGTTGCCAAACGTAACCAGCTTTTATGAGCACTTGTAGCTTCTTATAGCGACGAAACGGCCAGCATTTAAGGAGCGCTTTATTCGGCCGATAAAATATTCAAGATCTTTTGATATGGCTGGAGCCGTATAGCGAGAAAAGGGAACTTTGAAAAGGAGAAGTTTTACGGACGTAAAACTAAAAAATTGGGACACGAGCGAAAGTTTTGGACAATCAAAAAGTTAATTAAACGCTATCACACAGGAAAACTAGCAACATACCCATAACAAACAAAACCGTACAAAAACAAGAATGAATGAACTCCTGAAGGTAACATTTCACATCACTGAATGAGACCACATTCACAAATGAAAAAACAGGGGTCTCCAAAACCGAACCACAGATATTTTAAGCTTTTTTCGAAACTGTGAAGCCGGCCATCAGTTAGCAAATATTATCTTGAACTAGCAGTAACACCGTTGGACGAGATAATGCCAATCAATATGTGGGCATGAGTGAGTGCGTATAAAGCCTAATCAACCGTCTAGTAGGGCCGTAACTCCCGGCCGTGTATAAATAGGGCAGCCTTTGGAGATATTTCTGCTTTTTTGCTAGCCAAGTGACCTGGATTTGGATCCTGTTGGCCGTGTGATCCTGTTTCAGGGTTGCTGGGCGTGGAAGAATGTGTGCTAGATATTGTGCCTTATTTTCCGCTTGAGAGATATTGAGATAAAATATATATAAAGGACTTATGCATGCTCCTTTAAATATCTTTCAAAGGCCTGCATACGGGTGATAAGTTAATTTTAACGAAACATGCAGATACAAACATGAACTGAATTTATTGAGTTTATTTATCAGGTGGAGATTGATTAATGACTCTGCCCTGGAGTGTAAATGTGGTGCTGTTCCACAGACGATAAGGCACTTAATAGTACCTACGCCCTTTTGTTTATTAATTACAGGCACTGATGGACGCTACTGAAGGGGCAAAACTAGTAGCTTATTTTGATAGCATAAAACTAGTTCTGGGCCGACACAATTTAGATTGCCATCGACACGCTACGAAGAAGATTAATTGAGGTACGTTCACAGAACTTTAGGTCAATATTTTTGGCTCGAAAGTTAGGTACATTAACGAACGGTAAACTTCATCAAAACTTTTCATCACAATTTCTTCAGAAAAACCACAGTCACTGATTAAGTCTAACAACACACACTTTTCACTGAACAATGAGCGCAAGAAACTCAAGTATCAACCGTCTCCCTACATAGGATTAGTAAAAATATCAATGTTTGTTTCTTTGTACAATGATTGACGTACAGTGGGACCTTGTTAAAACCGCTAAAAGTGTTTATTTTGCCTCGTCTGTAGTGTGCATTTTCGTTAGTAATGTGGCCAGTGTTATGAGTCGGAGAGATAGTGCGCTAAAATGAATTGTTTCCTGGAATAATGTAAATAAATTGTGTATGGGATGTTGAACGTGTATGCAGTTTTATTTGCATTTATTTTTGAGGGGTTTATGTAGCGAATATAATTTTATAAACTACTTACAAGAATTTGAACACGTGTATTGATTCAGAAAAGGGACACTGACGCACAAAAATGGTTACGTGAAAAATGCGAAAAGATAAAAAGGCACCATTTTTATATAATACTAGCGGACGTCCCGCGGTTTCACACGCGTAGATCCCGTTCCCGTGGGAATACAGGGATAGCCTATGACACTCAGCAATAATGTGGCTTTCTATTGGTGAAAGAAATTTTAAAATCGGTTCAGTAGATCCCGAGATTACCCCTTTTTTTTTTTTTTTTTGGTGGGTGGAAAATCATCGAATAACCCCCCCCCGCTCTTGGGCAGAGCGAAGGGGAGTGTCAGACTTCTACTGACTAAAAACCAACCCATGTTCCCTCTTCTTCGCCCTTGTGTCGGAGCCGCGGTAACCTTTCGATATCCACAGCCCCGACGGGTCCCGAGATTACCCCTTACAATTTAACAAACACACAAACTTTACTTCTTTATAATATTAGTATAGAAGTATGGATTATGTTGGTCATTGTCTTTTTTGTTAGCAACGTGAGCTTTTCTTTTCGGGTGCGTGGAAAATCATCAAATGACCCCCCCCTGCTCTTGGGCAGAGCGAAAGGGAGTGTCAGACTTCTACTGACTAAAAACCACCCATATTCCTTTTTAGCCCTTTATGTCGAGGCCGCGGTATCCCGCAGCCACGACGGGTTAGCAACGTGAGCTTGGATTAAAAAAACTGTAAGTAAAGTTACTCATCATCGATTTTTGGTAACTTATCCTCTAAGATTTCTGAGAATTTAGCGTTGGTTAAACCCAGCGGTTTATCTTTTTCTATGAATTTTAAATACTAGGTGATTCCAAGAAATGTCACTAAACGCATATAAGGTTAAGCTTAATTTTTGTTAAAAATAAACTCCAATATTTAAGAACTGGCTTACAAACGTCATGCGCTTCTTTGTTATTCGTAGGACCAATAAATCCATACTAATATTATAAATGCGAAAGTAACTCTGTCTGACTGTCTGTTACTCTTTCACGCCTAAACGGCTGAACGGATTTTGATGAAATTTGGTACAGACATAGTTTGGAACTTGAGAAAGGACATAGGATAGTTTTTTTTTTTTCGCGAGATAAACCAAAAATCTGCCGGAAGTCACTATTCCACGCGAACGAAGTCGCGGGCAAAAGCTAGTATAGCATAACATTACGCCTCTAATCCCCAAAGGGTTAGGCAGACGTGTAGCTAATTATGGTACATCCACATCTTTAAGCCTATGCCTATAATAGGGGGCCAGTTTATCGTCATTAACCGGGCACAAATCCAGACACCGTGGCTGCTACTTACTGAGAAATTCCTCATGGGAAAACCCAAGAATACTTTGCCCGACCCGGGAACCGAACCCAGTACCTCATGCTCAACAGTCGCGATTACGACCACTAGACTAAAGAGGCAGGCAAAACAAAATCTAATCGAATATATTAACTAAATGCATAATAATAGCATTCTCTCAATAATAAGATCCACTATATAATTTTGCTTACATCAAACGGTTTTTTTGTAATTCTTAGAACCAATACAATGAACATAAATAAATTATTCGGCGAATTAGCCACGCTTCATGCATTATCCTAACTAATATTATAAATGCGAAAGTAACTCTGTCTGTCTTTGCTTCACGCCTAAACTACTGAACCGATTTGTGTGAAATTTGGTACAGACATAGTTTGGAACTTGAGAAAGGACATAGAATAGTTTTTTTTTTCGCGAGATAACCAAAAATCTGCCGGAAGTCACTATTCCACGCGAACGAAGTCGCGGGCAAAAGTTAGTTTAACTAATAAAAGGTTACAAAGAATAACGGGAAAAATGAATAACGTGATTAAAGTTAACTTGACACGCTAGCTACGACGTAATTTTTATTCACGTTAAATTAAGTTTATCGAGGTAAAAATCATGTTCATATTTAAGTTAATAAACGATTATAATTATATGTTCGCCCTACGCTTTTATGAAAATGTGTACTCATATAAATTGCTATATTATTTAAAGAGTTCTAGGTTACATAAAAAAAAAATACTTTCATTACATACATTAATATACTCATATGACTGCAAAAAACCCAAACCTAACTTTAATATACCGAAGTACCCTAAGCACTTCAAGTAAGGACGACGAAATGTCAGCCATAAAACATAACAGAGACATAATAATATACGTATGGGCACTATCTCCGGGCCTACAGAACGGAGGGCGTGTACTTCAAGAATATTTTATTGCAGCTTCATGAAATGGAGTTATTATTGACAGTGACTTTCGCCCATATATGGCCTCTCCCTAGGGATAGATAGAGATAATCCAGCCTTATTACAGCTCCAAAATTGCGTTGCATAATTTTTTCTATCACGATTCGAAATAAATCAATGCTTCGTAAATATTCGCAATGTTTTGCTATAAATTATTTATTTTTCTATTCAACAAGAAAATAAATACGCAATGAACATTAGGTAAATTGATAAAGCGAATATGAGTAGGGTAGAGGGAATCACTTGGCTAAGAAAAAAGAAAGAAAGGATTTGACTAAGTTCATTTCACACATTCTAGCTTTCAGGGGAGAAGGGGTAAAGTGGCAAAGTGTTTGAATGCATAGCTAAGATTGAAAGCATTCAGACCTACTACCAAGTCCACTGACAGTCTGCCATTTTTCACCCTTATGTTCTTAGCAATAAGTTTGAATGATGGTCAACCCTCACTGAACTCTGTCTGTCTATCAGTATAATGTACTCAATAAAAAGGCAAAAGAATTGATTTGACCCTACGCCAAAGAATAAACAGTGGTGTGACAAAAAACCTCAAGTCATTGTCGTTTCTATTCATTGGGTTTTTTGTTAAGTAATTGAACTGGGTTTTCCAACTAAGGTGAATGTTTTATAGGTTCCCAATAAACGGGTTCCGTCATCATCTGCCTAGCCTTTTCCCAACTATGTTTCGGTTGGGCTACCAGTCTTACCAGATGCAGCTGTACTTAACATGGAGCTACTGCCTATCTGACCTCCACAACCCAGTTAGTACGATACCCCTTGGTAAGACTAGTTGCCAGACTTTCGGGGATCAACGGCTTAACGGGCTTTCTGAGGCATGGAGGAAACTCTGTATGTAAAAGGTGGTCACCCATATACGCGGACTAACATGGAGAAGCGCGGTTTACCTGAAAATCTGAGCCACGAGGTCACAATAACGAACATCTCCAAAATGTTCCCGCTTCACAAGCATTTATTAAAACCAACGATATTCTCAAGAAATATGGGATAATCTAAAGCTCAGTAAGTATAACCCAGCTCAATATTTCAAGGGATAAAGTCAAGAAGCTTATTCACAATATCGTAGGTAATATTCTGCTCTAGCTATTTCGGGCTTTCGGGCCCGTCCGTAGTCGACGTCGAGAACACTCCATCTCGCTTTACTCCATAAGGTATTGTTATCGTTGGCGTTTTGGCTAGGGAATGCAATCTCGATCTCGCGAGATCCCGAAAACCCGAGATCTCGCCTCATTTTTCGAGATCAATCTCGAAGCATAAAATGTCGAGATCTCGGCCGAGATTGACGGGATAGAGTGGCAGTAGTCGCGAGGCATATCGCGTGTTCTCTGCGCGTGAGCGAGTCGGGATTCTCCGAAATTCACCGATTTATGTTATTCCCCGGGCTCTCCACGCGCTAACCTTCAATTCCCCGCAAATCGGGGGATTCACCGCAAATTGGGGGTTTCCCCGCGATGCACTGTGTCGGACTGCATTCGCTTACGCTGTTTTAGTTACAATCAGCTATTTACACCAGAAGCTATTTCCAAAATTACACTTTATTTAGGAGTGATTTTAGAAATAGGATTTATTTGTTTTGCATTATCCATATCTTTTCAATATAAAATAAATACTTTCTATAAAAGAGATTTTACGGGTCTGAAATTTTGTGTTCGTTAACATTGTACCTAACATAAGTAAAAAAAAAAATATATACCAATCGAATTGAGAACCTCCTCCTTTTTGGGAAGTCGGTTAAAAATAAAGATTTTTTTTCAATAATTCAAGTTGTATTTTACTCGCATCGTAATCACAACTACTAAGCAGTTTCAATCATGTTTCAGTCATCTAATTAAAACAATACTATTTGAAATCCATTCGAGATCTCGAAAATGCCGAGATCTCGCCGAGATTGAATTTCTGATCCCTCGAGATCTCGACTTAGCGATCTCGTCTCGAGATTGCATTCCCTAGTTTTGGCACGAAAGCCTTTACAATGTTAGGGTATTTTTCTAGGGTAGTTTTACGAAAGAGTTTCTAATCTTAAGAGAGGATTTTACAGTGAAGTGTTGTAACAGTTTTTATATTGGGTGCTCCATCTTGCAGAAACAATTTTTTTTTTTTTTTTTTTTTACTGTATTGATTTCATTTTCATGTTAGGTAATGAAACGAATATTTTGGAACCCATATCCAAATCGTTATTTCACGAGAACTTTGCGTTAGAACTGTCCCAAGTGTACACACGGCTACACATCAAGCTATACAAAACCAGTTAATCTTGGCCTCGCTTTACTAGATCTTTTCGCACAATGAACGATCAGATTATACTGGTTTTGTATAGCTTGATGTGTAGCCGTGTGTACGAGTCTCGTAAGGTGTTACAGGTATATTTTTCCGCGGTAAAAATTAAGTTATTATAAAGTGCTTCTTTGCAATTCTTTGTAGCATGAGTAACAAAGGATACGAATTCCGTAATTTATGCCCGAAGCATAGAAAAAACCTTCTCAAGTGGCATTGCTTTCAAAAGTTAACTTGGTGAACTTTGGGCACCTAATTTGGCCCTGCCATGCATCGTACTGATGTATTTCTATCAAGGCACAAATTGCGAGAAGCTTATTGAAGCTGTACAATTTCATTGATAATTATATTTACCAGGAAAAACCAATACAAAACTACGTGATAAAGTTCGACAAACATCGGAAAGTATATCCGCTGCCCAATTTAGCGGTAATAACCCGAGGGATCAGGTGTCTTACGGTCAGACGGAGGTTCGTGCCTTAGATGTAGATCTCAGACTTATTCTGTTGTGTTTTATTTATTTTGTCTACCAAATAAAATTGTGTTTAGATGTAACGGTTAAAATGATACGTAGATTTGAGAATAGTTCCAAGACGTGGTAAAAATACAGACATTTGAAAATAAAGCTATTTGGGTGCACATCCATCATGTGACTAAAACGGTGATGGATGAAGTGGGAGAGGAAGGCTAAAGAAAATATGGATGGATTGCGTGAGGAAAGATATGAAAGAGAAAGGAGTAAGCCGTAGCTTCCGACAGGGGAAAATGGAAAACCAAAAGGTGCTACGTCGACCACAAGTAGAAAAGCTCAAGGGTAGGAAGATGAGTGCACCTAACCTAAGTAAGTTTTAAGACCTTACAAAGAAAAACAATACTGATGTATCTCTGTTCTAATCTTACTGCTGCTGGCTTAGCATGACCGTTTTGTCGACGGAAGAATCGACAAAATGACAGATTGTAGCAAGGTTTCATGTCAAATTGTATGGAAAAATCTTTGTTTAATCTTGGTAGAATAGAGATATAGAATCGCCATGCTACGGGGGCTGGTTGCTCTTAGCTGCTTGCTAAAGGCTCTTGTCATGTGGAAAAGATACGACCTGTCATCGCCACGCTTGCTTGCAAAATCACAGAACCGACTCGCAATTATGGCTCCGAGATCAAACAGCGAAATAATAAATTACTTAAAGCCGGTAATTTTCGAAGGTTTAGGCAGTCATGACCTAGATTCTCCTGCCCAAATTCCTAATTAATTGGTATAAGGCTTCTTCCATACTTCTGTATTACTCGTCTACAGACACCTCCTTTCTTACCATATCATCCATCACACAGTCCATCCATCGTTTCTTGCAGACATGTAGTGTGTTTGTTTTGTTGCTTTTCTGTAGTAGTGATAGTGACGGAGTCTGGATTTGTGCCCTTCACTATCACTACATAGTATAAAACAAAGTCGCTTTCTCTGTCCCTGTCCCTTTGTATGCTTAAATCTTTAAAACTTCGCAACGTATTTTGATGCGGGTTTTTTTAATAGATAGAGTGATTCAAGAGGAAGGTTTTAGTGTCTTTTTCCACCCGTGCAAAGCCGGGGCGGGTCACTAGTTTAATATAAAAAGACTCGCCCCCTATTACATGGGACCTACAACATAATTGGCGAAACGTGAGGGCCTTATTAGTTGGCGCAGTGGCTCAAGCAATTGACTGATGCGCTACGTGTCGCGTTCGATCCCCACAATGAACAAATATTTGTATGGCCTACAGACAGTTGTTTCGGATCTGGGTATTTGTGTATGTGAGTTTAAATGGCTGTGAACGCACCCACGATATAAGAGTTCCTAATTTTTCCTAGTGTGGGGCTAAGGCCCAGATTCACAGACCACACTTTGACTTTACTACAACTTTACTACACTTTTCTTTTGTAGGAAATTAGTTTAACACGAAGGACTACATTATTTAAACGCATAATAATGCAAAGTTTACTTTGAGGCCAAAGTCATGATTATCGGACTACTTCGCCTTTACTAAGTAAAGAACAGCTTGAAGTAGATCTTTCCATCAAAGTAAAGTCAAAGTGTGGTCTCTGAATCTGGGCCTAAGAGTACCTAATTCCTAGTGTGGGGCTAAGTTATTAAAAAGAAAACTCTTCGTGGATACGGTTCGTGATACAATTTAACTTAACCAACAAAAGCCACTAACCAAAACTAACAAGCTATCTTAGAACCGCCAGTATCATGATGTTACGACGTGACTGGAACATAAATAAGTCCAATTAGGTGAAAATAATAAAGAATGACGGATGTGGTACAAAATGGATGGACGCTCGCAAACTTTTCTCGTTGCTTAAATTGTTTAATAGTGAAAATTTTTACTATGAATTAACGTGTGAATTAATTTGAATCAGTCTCGCTATGTAGTCTTGGTTTTTCTTGAAAAACCAATAAATTAATTCGCTTCTTCATAGTGTGTCAATGTCAAATTTTCATTAAAATATATTTAGCCCTCGGGCTGCGGGTTGTTCTAAAGAGATACCGCGGCACCGGACACAAAGGACTAAGAAGGAACATGGGTGGTTTTTAGTCAGTAGAAGTCTGACTCTCCCTTCCGGTCCGCCGAGAGCGGGAGGAGTAATTTGATGATTTAGCACCCTCCAAAAAAAAAATCCCCATAATTCAGTAATGTTTCCCAGTGTAGTTACACAAGTGGTGGATAAGCCGGTGGTGATGGTGGTAAGGTGCTGATACTGTGATAGACACAAGTTACACATATATACTCGTATTTCAGTTAGGTGTACTATTATAGTACCAATGTTAATGTTATCTTTCAGGTACAGAATGCCCATGCTTTAAACATTTTACTGACAGCTGTGCCAGTGTCGGCTAACAAAGGCTCCGTCGAAGTGTAAAGATTTCATTTCCCCGAGATGTAAATTAGTAGCAAACAGCCTTACAGCCTCCAGTAACCGACCGGGAAAGTTGTAAGTTGTGTAACAACTTCGCATACAGACAGATAGATTTAGTATAGCACAGGGATTTGTGTATACATGTGGGATAAAAAAAATATTGTATGTATGAAGTACGGAATATTCAAAGATGTTTGAAAGTGCCTATCTTGGTATGAACTATGAACATGTCATGACGAGGAATAAAACGCGTGTGACTGAAAAATTGATGGATAGATTGATTGAGGAATGATATGAAAGAGGAAGGAGAAACGGAGGAGGGAAGAGAATGGCAAAAGAAAACGTGTTGCGTCGACTTAAGTGGCAATGGGCAGGGCACATTGCTCGCAGAACGGATGGCCGATGGGGCCGAAAAGTTCTGGAATGGCGACCGCGAACCGGAAGACGTTGCGTTGGAAGGCCTCCCACTAGGTGACCGATGATCTGGTCAAGGTTGCAGGAACCCGCTGGATGAGAGACGCACGGGACCGGTCAATGTGGCGACGCCTGGGGGAGGCCTATGTCCAGCAGTGGACGTCTTTTGGCTGGAATGATGAATGATGATGAATGATGTTGCGTCGATACCAAGTAGAATGAGATAAGGGCAGGCAGATAATAGGTAATATTAAAGTATAATAAGCATATATGTATATATTTGTTCAAATGGATCGCAGCGAATGAAAGAAATAAGTATGTGCGGGAGGAGTGAGAGGACAAATAAATAAGCGATAACAAGATTCGCGACGGATGTACAGTGTAACGCTGATTTTGTGTGTTAGAAATAAACAGTTTTACAAATATTTTATTCGTTTATTTTACCATACAATCTCACATAAATGGGCCCACATACCTACAGACATAAAGAAAACAGTATTTTAATGAATTTTTGAGGAACATTATGGAAGAAAAGGTGTGTCTCCATCTCAAGTGGATGATAGATAGAGGATGATGGACGATGAAAACGTTTTATCCCCACCCCAAGTAACATGAGACCAAGGCAGGAAGAGTATGAGTTAAGTCTATAGTTTGTTAGTTTTTTTTTTCAGAATATAGTTGGCATATATGTACCTACGCATGTTCATACAGATACAGAGTACTTAGTTAAACGGAATTTTCAGATACATGCAACACTTTTTTCATACACCCACAGTTTACTTTTTAGGGTTTCGTACCCAAAGAATAAAAACGGGACCAACGGATGTATCTCAAGAACCGCGATAGATAGCTAGACAGTAGAAATTTTTCACAAAATGTATTTCTGTTGCTGCTATAACAACAAATACTAAAGAAAAACAAATATATTTAAGGGAACTCCCATACAACAAACGTAATTTTTCGTTTTGGCACGGAACCCTTCATGTGCAATAGTCCGGCTTGCACTTGCCCAGTTTTTCATCCACAGTTTACTTTTTTCAAACATACTTCACTACCATTTTCAAACAAAGGTAGTAAGTATATTACCTTACACAAGTACAAAGCAATAATAAACTGGAATAATATCACGCGTAACGTTTACTGTTGTCTGTCGACGTATACTCATTAATCTAATAATGCGGGCATAGTTACATGTTTTACAATAGCTGGAATATGAATCAGGGGTGCTATGTACTTGTTGGATAATACACACTACACGTTTGGCATCATTTCTTACCAGCTATGTTAGGGACGGCTTCCAGTCTAACCGGATGCAGCTGAACACCAGCATTTAACATGGAACGATTGCCTAAATGACCTCGACAACATAGTTAATACAGGATGGGTGGGAGACCCCTTGGCAAGACTGGTAGTCAGATTTTTGGGGTCAGACCACCTGCAACGACTATCAAAGCAACGGCGCGGGATCGGTACTGCTCATAGGATATTCAATGTCACCGCCCGTCTATTGCAAAACTTGACCAGGAATATGTGACTATCGCGCCTTTTTTTTCGGCGGATCGGTACTCATCAAATGACTCCTCCCGCTCTATGGGCAGAGCGGTAGAGTGTCAGACTTCTACTGACTTAAAACCACCCATGTTCCTTCTTAGCCCTTTGTGCGAGGCCGTGGTATCTCTTTCGAACAACCCGCAGCCCCGACGGGAATACGATACCCCTTGGTAAGGCTTTCCTGGTTTTCTTAGGTTCTATACTTCCTTTAACGACTGTCAAAGAACTATAAATGACTGGACGGGACCAACAGCACGGTAAACGGTGCTGCTCACAAGGTGCCACGGGCCCACGGTGCTAGGGCTTTTCCTCGACCACACATTATTCGATATTTCCGCCTGGCTGTTTCAAAACTTGTCCAGAATATGTGACTACCAAGTACCACCCCTTTTTTTTTTTTTTGGTGGGTCGGAAAATCATCAAATGACCCCCCCCCCCCACTCTTGGGCTGAGCGAAGTGGAGTGTCAGACTTCTACTGACTAAAAACCGAACCCATGTTCCTTCTTTGCCCTTGTGCCGAGGCCACGTCATCTCGTACTAAAATCCGCGGCCCCGATGGGAAGTACCACCCCCCCCTCGCTTCTCTTTAAAGAAATGTTTATAGCTGAACAAAGTTCAGACTACAGAGGAAATGGTTTGAATGTGTTTTGTTTTCCAGTGAAAAAGCACTACAGGGACGTGTCGTATGAATTTGTAACATGTGTCGCTACATTCGCGAGCATGTCGTGTGGGAGGTACACGGGATTTAGCTAGCTAAGCACACGTATTATATTACAGACTAGTAATTTGACAAGAACTCGTTCTTTGGAATTAAGACTTAAGACCCGACCTCTAGCTGTGCAGGGCTACCTTGATAGCACTGTGGATGTTGAGCTATGTTGTCAACTACATAATTATGATGACCAAAAGATGCAGAAAAAGTGATCTACTTCTACCACCAACGTTGCCGTTAAGTGATGCAGTTATAGGACAACAGAAATTAGATTGAAGGCGTGCTAACATCGCGAAAAAGACAGAAAAACTGAGAAATTAATGTTTGTAATGAAGACTTGATACTGATTGACATTTGATGATTTCTGAATTTCTTCGTCTGAACTTTATATTCTGCTTCTATTTTTGTTAGAATGTAAAACGAAATACGAGAAAAACGGCACAGTGCTCAAGAACAAACTTAAAACAAAGAAGAAAAAAACCTTCTGAAATAAGAGTTCCCTACTTAAAAAGTCAGCGGAAAATTTTACCAGTGCAAAGTGCTAACAAGTCGGTCTCCCGCTCGAGCCGCACAATACCCTACTTCCTTCAGTTCAGTATTACATTGTACGAGAAAATGTCAGACTTTCCGCGTCTCTATAACATTTGATAATAGGTTTTTAATCTATGTTGCTCTTGAGTCTTGAGGGAAATAAATAAAAAAAAAAAAATAATAAGTAAATGATGGTGAAACATTAGATTTACATAATATAACATCACGATTCACGCCTGTAATACCCAAAGAATAAGGCAGAGGTGTACCTAATTGTTAACCCACTTTTCGCTAGTTATGTTTAAGTCACATGTAATAGGAGAACACAAAGCTTCGTTGTCACTAGTACCATTAACAGTTCCATGATGGAACTACTGATTGTTTTTTTTTTTTTATCACTAGTTCCATTTTAAAAGAATCTGAAAATAATGGAACTAATGTTGAATTTGTTATCATAAGTTCCATTTTAAAAGAATCTGAAAATAATGGTGGTAATGTTGAATTTGTTATCAGTAGTTCCACATTATTAGGCATTTCATTATTATTAGGTTGAAATATAGCACCGAACTACTGCAACTTTCGTGTGTTGCTTCGTTGTCACTTCGTTTTTTTTTTTTTGCCTTTATAAATAAAAAAATAAAGACTATAACGTGCACCAAATCAAAATAATGGTTATACTTTACATTAAATAGTCCACAGAGAGTCATTAATTTAAAGCTGAAAAGCATAACAATTCCAAATATCACCGTGTTTGAATCTCAGCCAAAAGTATCCCAAATCTGTTCAAACAACAAAATAAACTTTATACCGAAATAAAATGAAATTTTTACTGTACTCTTATTGTTATTTAAACGAGAAAAACTCCGGAAACGGCCAACAAATCAAAAGTTTGCGTACAATCATAACAAATACGGGAAACTTCCAAACATTGAACAAGTTGAAGTTAGCAATGAGTGGCGGAATTTCATTCAAAGAAATACTTCGGAGATGGACTTCGGAAATAGTCCCTAACTTTTGGGAGAATTAGCCCGGGTTTCTGAGGCACTTTATCTGTGGTTTATCTATTCAAATGTACGCATATGAATAGATAAACCACAGATAAAGTGCCTCAGAAACCGGGCATTAGTCTGTTAAAGTTGGCAATACTGCCGCTGTTGCTTGTTGACTGCCGCGTTGGTCTAGTAACTGCTAAGCTTGAGGACCTGGGTTCGATTTCAGGGTGGGGCAAGGTGTTATTGGGTTTTTCCATCGGGAATTACTCAGTAGCAGCCACGGAGTCTGGATTAGTGCCCGGTTGATGGCAATAGGCTCGCTCCCTATGACATATGACTTAACATACTGGACAAATGAGTGTGTATTAGATACACGGTACACCTTTGCAAAACCCTTCGGTGATTTGATTACAAGCCTGATGTTATGTCCCTTGTACAATACAATATGCATACAATACAATGCCTTGTGTAATACAATATGCATAGGTACTTAAGATGATTAAACTTATTATCACAAACTCAGAACATGACTCATCAAAATTCTGGACAATGATTACGCAATGATATTGATCGAAACAAGAATTATTATAAAACGACAGGTTTTTTGCCTTAGTAACAGGTAACCTACCACATTACTAAACAAGTCTAAAAACTAAAACCCGACTACAAACGGCGGACTAAAACTATAACATATACATATTTGTAATGTGCTCGTCAAGACCTTTCATTTGATACCAAACATGTTCTGATTATCTCAATTTAATTTTTTTCGATGTTATAATCTGACATTTAACTTCCGTCATAAAAGTATTTGATAAAATTTATATAGCCTATGACACCCGGGCTATTCTTACGAATCTATTGACACCTCATTTATTAAAATCCGTTAGGTAGTTTAGGCGCTACGGTGGAACATACATACATACATACATAGACTGCCAAAATCATTACCCTTCCTTTTGGCTTTGCCGTAGTCGGGTAAAAAAAAACGATAGAGCATGCAGACACCCACGCTAGTTAGCTTATGAATGGAGAATCGTAAACGAATCGTGTTAACCTAGAAGCAATAAAATGATCCAAGTCCATTGCCCGCTCATAAACTAGACATCAATCTACGTCAGAAGTAAGCAATTATACAGAAAACGTCTAAAAGAACAAAAGTATAATTAAAATTATGACTTTAATTGAAGTGTCTAATATAAACGATTACTCATTTCAATTAAGAATAAGAATTACAGAAACAGAGATTATAACTCGACATCAGAAGTATAAAGTCGGATGTACAAATACTGATAGTTTTTAACATCCGACCTTATGCTTCTGATGTCAAAATAACAGAGAAAAACAATCTTATAATTAACAAGCTGATGCCTGCGGCTTCGTCCGCGTGGATATCGGTTATCGCGACCAAAAGTAATCATGAAATTTTGATCCCGATCCTGCAACCCATGGGAACCTATTCCAGGGATAAATTATATACTAAAACCTTCCTCGAGAACCACTCTATCCATAATTCCATAAGTAAAAACAGCATGAAAATCAGTGCCGTAGTTTTTGAGTTTTTCGCGAACAGACAGACGCGGTGGAAGACTTTGTTTGTAATGTGTAGTGATTTATAATCAAGACGTAATAATATGCCGGAAAAATCTTCCGACATTGTGTTTACTGTTTATCGTTTGATCATGAACTCCACAAGTACCTATACGAAAATAATCAAGAATGTTAATGGGATTTATAGTGGTACTTCCTAGTTTCCAATTGGAAGAAATCAACGTCCGTGTGTCAATCACGATGGGTTCAATTCAATTAAGCATGTGATTCCGAGTAATTAATGATTTCTCAAGAATAGTACCTAAGTATCACCCAGGATTCACCACATAGCACTGTATTTTGAGAGTGAGTGCATTCATAACAACTTATGAAAGAGTCATTCTAAAGAAGAAAACTGTTATGGTAATGGTAATATCCATCGAAAATTGATTGTGAAATAATACCGAACTTGGTTTAGTCACCTGTTGGCAGTTCAATGATCGTGAAAATTACAGTACACCCACAGTAGCAAGTTAACAATAAATATACACTATCCTACAATTATACTATAACGCAACAAAATACAGTCACATAAAGCGGCCACATTATCCCCGAATCTCCCAAAGGGCCCTTTGGAACCACTAAACGTTTTATGCAAACCCAAAACGGATGTTTTAAGTACCTTACGAGTATATTCAGAAATGACAATTTCAATAGAAAGGGTATTCTGACTGAAAAGGCAGTGTAATTTTCAAGAAATTTTGCGGTTTTATCAACACAATGTAAGCTGATGCTTAAGGTTGGTCCTTCGAGTTGCATACGGTCTGTGAAATGTATGTAGGTACCGTAGAAAGGGTATTCTAACTGAAAACCTGTGGATCTCTTATAAAATTTTATGGGTGACCGACTGACCGCCTTTTTATCAATACAATGTAAAGGTGATGCTTGAAATTGATCGTTCGAGCCATTTACGGTACGGTTGGATTCTATTTATTAGCCTTTTGCCGCTTATCTTACACAATATACGGAAGAGTTGCAAATAGAATTTCCAGAAAACTAAACTTATCTAATGCTTAGTCTATAGGGGATTCCTCGGCAAGTTGTAATGTAGAATATTCTCACACCAATGCGAAAAGATAAAATCTCAATTTCAAGCAGAGACTAGACGGAAATCCGGTAAACTTGCCGCACATGGCCACTGTAAGCCAGGATTTGCAACAAATGCCGAGCAAATCCCAAGGAATGAAGGAACGCAGGAAACTACAAGACAACACACCTCTTTATTTCTCAAAATAGTTGGTAGAGGTAGATACGTACATATACACTTTGGTAGTTGTGACTTGTGAGTTCGGGGCGAGCTGTGGGGGCGTGTATAAAATTCTCCTCAGTCGAAACACAGTTCGTGGTAGGTCTTATGCAATTTCGACGTTCAAAGGTTGCTGATTTTCAGTCTGATTTGAATGAATGATTTTTAAATTAACTCAAAGCATTTATTTCAATTAGACCATTACAGGCACTTTTGAAAGTCTATAAAACAAAGAAAGCGAAGCTACAGTCACAAGGCAATAGGCATACATAATAACTAATGAAAGTACTGTAGAAGAAACATCTAACATGAATTTTGTAAGTCAAAGATAAGGACAAGATATTTAGAAGGATATTTAGGTAAGAACAGTAGAGACGTGTGTCCTGGATATGCAAGTTAGTATTATATAAAACAAAACCGGGAATGCTCAGCGTTACACCACAGAGAGAACGATTGACCTGGTTTCGACAAAGGACGAGTTGGATACGCCTTTGTGAATAACCAAAGCCTGGTTATAATTGTGCAAATCAAATGCGATGGTTCTGGAGACAAAATTAGTGTTGCTGAGTGCTTTTGGGTAACCAGATTTTTTATTATTATGTATCATTGGAGGGATTCTTATTTTGTATATTAAATCTTTGTTCTACAGTAACAATAGCGTTTAATGAGCGGTCTAAGCTGTTCTATCGGACAAGGCGATTTCTTACAGACTGTATGTGGATAAACTGAAATAGAAGCATTCATTAATCATTTTAGGCAACTTTATTTAACAAATTTAAAAAAAATGGTTGGGTTTGCATATCGTTTGCATTCCTAGGTTAGAATTATCAAAAAAAGCTGATAACATAAACAAGACACAAGATCGCAGCATCTTCCTGACTAATCCTGACAATAAGTCGTTATATCAACACTACAGCCGAATCTACCAGTCCAAAATTGGACCTAAAAACAATAAGGAAGTAATAGCTAATTACCTTCTGTTCTCGTACCTGTCCCCGCCGAAAATAGCCCAAAACTTTGCAAAAACGGAAAAGTTTTACCGCAAAATAATTAGAAAACCTAATTTAATTTTTGAGCAGGGCCGGGCTCATCGCTTACGTTAACCGCAAAACCCAATTTCCGTCGGTAATCTACCGCGGGAATTACAGCCTGAGGTAGGAGACCTCTATATAATCCTACTGATATTGGTTCGAATGTTTCGAGTTTTGGATGGATATTTTTGAAAGACTGTCTGAATTTGGATGTTTAGAGTTTAGATGTCTTCAAAGAATCTTGCATGGTTTAATGCTTGCAAGGTTTCAAGTAAAACTCTTCTTCTATTTTGAAGTAAAGGAACGCACACTCGTCTGTATAATCCTAGTTCATTAGAAGAAAACTTACGGTAGCAGTCGAAGCCATTGGCGGTAGTATGCCCGCCCAATGAGCTGTGGGCCAAATAGCTACAATGTGGAGCACTGATCTGACACATAAGACAGAAGACTGTTTCTCTGGGACTTCGTCGAGCTTCAAAGTCTCGGCTCTTTTCTGGTGTACACCTCTGTTGATTCTGGCTTTCGGGAGTTGCAGTGGTTTAGGAATAGAGTGGCGAGCCTGTCCCAAAAAAAAGCCAGAAGACGTTGCGAAGACCCTGTAGACTCTAAAGGATGGCATTAGTTCGATCAAAGGAGTTAAAAGTTATGGAGAGACCCAGTAATTGGATGGTCCAGGCTAACAGTAATATCTTGAAACTATTTTTGAATTAATGCTGATATTAAACATACCTGAGCTTTGCTATTGTTTGTTACAAAAACATGTCAAACAAAATATTGAACAGCGTTTGTTGAAAAAGCTAGACAGAAATAAAACAGTACATCCCAACTGTTTACTGTCTTCTGGGAGTTGTAAAAGTCAGGGTAAGGCAGGTTATATGACTGGGGTGAGCACAATTGATGGTAGATCACTCTGTTATGCGCCGTAACGCTGCGTTTTATCGGTACTGATGGTACTGCTTTTATCATTAAGTTCAGGAGACATTTTTGATCTTACACTTCTGGTTATATTGGTGAGGAATATACCCTAACCCTGCCCGTTTTATGATGGATGTGAATGTATATATATTATTATTGTATTAAAACGTTGGTTTACTTAGTTTGAAAGTTTTTCGCTGATATCGTACTCTAGACCCGAAAAAACAAATAAATAAATAAATGACTCGCGTCAACTCGCGTGGTGGATTCCGCAATCAACCATTTGTCTCTCACTGGGAGACCAGACCTGTGCTTCAGTCGGGAGAATGTTATAGGCTGATTAAGTATTTCTTGATTTCCTCTCCATCAACTGATAATCTAGTCAGACTCCGTCTTAAATAAATATGACGAATATAAGGCGATGTTAGTTAGGTGACCTTTAGGTTAGGTTTTACCTTTTATCGTTTATACCATTTTTGCCATAATTCTGAGAATCGGTTTCAAATAAATGAGGAAAATATATAACATATCGATTGGAAAAGTAAAAACCTACTACCTACTACTCCCTACCTACTATTCCCGTAGAAAATAGCGTGAAACATACATATTATGTATAGAAAAGAGTCGAGTACTCGAGTCGTCACAAAATTAATATTTAGCTTGGCAATTTGCAAGTCAATTGCGTCTGGTTTGTGTACTGAAAAATACTCGGGAAGCCGCATACTTTTAACTTTTCCACTGGGATCGTACACATGGTGACACATCAAGCTATACATTTCCAGTATAATCTGACCTCGCTTTGTATCAGCTTGCCGTACAAAAAGAGATCAGGGTATTGTATAGGCTTGGTTTGGTTGTGAATGTGACTAAAAAGTGAGGCTATTGCCACCAACCTGGCACAAGTCCAGACACCGTGGTTACTACTGAGATATTCCTCCAAACACTTTGCCCGACCCGGGAAAACAATCCAGGACCTCATGCTCAGTAGTCGCTCTTACGACCACTAGACCAACGGAGACAGTCCCGTCCCGACCGAATATATACGTGTAAGTACACACCTCAACACGGTCTAGGGATATTACATACTCAATTAAATAACTCGAAAAGTACTGGCCGCATTGGAATCTTTAATACACCGATTTGTTTGTAATTTATCTCAGACTAATTCCAAATTCAAATTTTTGAAAATTCTTTTGTTTCGGTGGCATAAAAATGTCTTGATGTATAGGAGAGGGAATTTTCATTTGTGCGAAATTTAGAAAACAATACGAATTACGTTTAGTTACAGTTTTTTTTCATTTTTAAACGAAAGATAAAGTTAAAATTGAGGTATTGTAGCCATGCAACGCCGACATTTGACGAGGGCGGAGATGTTACGAGCTGTGGGAATGCTGGAAGCTGGATCTGTTCAGCGTAATGTTGCTGAGGCCATAGGGACCCATCAAAATGTAATTTCAAGATTGTGGACACGCTATCGTGCCACAGGTGAAGTAGCGGAGAGGCTCCGGGGGCCAAGTCGCATCACTACCCCCAGACAAGACCGATTTTTGCAAATTACTGCGCGAGCTCAACCAAATGCAACGGCGACTCAATTGGTCCAAAGGCTGCGAGTGGAATACCAAGTGCTTGTGAGTGACCAAACTGTAAGAAGGCGACTGCATGAAAGCAATCTACGCTCTCGTAGACCACTCCGGGTCCCACCTTTACGGAGAGGCAATCGTGGACGACGATTAGAATAGGTTCGGAACCACGTGGACTGGGGCCGTGAGCAATGGTCCAATGTGCTGTTCACGGATGAATCCAGGTTCGGCTTCCATCCAGATTCACGAAGGACGCGTGTTTGGCGAGTTCCTGGACGATGGAGCCGTCTCCAGAACCCTCAGGAAGTTCACCTATACCAAGGAGGAACAATTATGGTTTGGGCAGGAATTCGTCTTGGAGGACGGACGGATCTCGTTTGGGTGCGGGGCAATATGACGGCAGAACGATACGTCCAACAGGTGCTGGGGCCCGTAATCTTGCCCCACAGAACACAAATGGGGCAAGATTTCCTGCTCATGCACGACAATGCCCGGGCACACACGGCGAGAACGGTAGCAGCTTGGTTACATACACATAATGTTAGGGCCTTAGACTGGCCTGCTCAATCGCCAGATCTAAATCCCATTGAGCATGCGTGGGATATGCTGCAAAGAAGAGCTCTGAAGGAAGTTCCTGAAAATTTGGCTACAGAAGATCAACTTTTTGCGCACCTCAGAAGGACATGGGACAATATTCCGCAGCAAGACATTGACAACCTTGTTCTGAGCATGCCGAATCGTTGCCGATGTGTTATGAACATCATGGGCGCTTTCTCAGACTACTAACTTCAAGTTTATAAACACAAATTAAATGATTATTCTATTTTTTTTCAGTTTTTACTCACAAATTAAAAGTCAATTCATATACGGTTTCCGTCTATGCTTCATTTTTTTTCCATAAAATCCTGAAATTTTAATCAGTACCTTAACCATTATTAAAAAATGGTAGAATATTAAATAACGCATATTTTAAATATATACATGTCATATAAATAATTAACACATTGATAGTAATTAGCTTTTTTAAAAATATCCCTAGACCGTGTTGATGTGTGTATTATGTATGTACTTATGTAGTATAATGGAACTTCTAAGGTTTTGTTTTGTTTTTATAAATCGCTCTACATTTTGGTTATAAACGGGAATACTAAAAACAACCTACTTAAGCTATGTAAGCATGTAGGTGTCGCATAAAGTGTTATTTAGGGATCCATAACAACATAACATCACACCTTTTATCCCCAAGAGGGCGTATCTATGTAAACTATGTAAGTAAACAGGGTTTTTATACTATGCCATAATATATTGTTTCAGAACATAAGCAGGCTTCAGGGAGGTTACATTCTGTCGGGGCTGCGGGTTGTTCGAAAGAGATACCGCGGCCCCGGCCACAAAGGTACAAGGGTGGTTTACTGGTTTTTAGTCAGTAGAAATCTGACACTCCCACTCCGCCCAGAGCGAGAGGAAAAATATGGTGTTTTCCCACACTCCGAAAAAAATGCAGGCTAGATTCCACCTAAAATAGCTTTAAAGGTTTTTGGCAGTTTTGTCATACAAAAGTATGTCAGGCCTTTGCTGGGTGGCGGCTTGAGTAATCGTCGGATATCTCTGAGTGCCGCAGTTAGTTTAATTCGACTATTCAAAAGTGCCTGTAATTGGCCTACTTGAAATAAATATTTTGATTTTGATTGATTTTGATTTTAAAGATGTACAAAAAGATTTAGAGGTTTGTGTACCTTGGCAACGGGAGAGCAAGCAAAAGAATTCCTACAATAAAAGGACTATTAAAGTCTGTGAAGATTAATTAATATTGATAAATTGCTAGCTCTATCATTAGACGTCGAACTAGAAACTCACATTGGTATCTACACTACCTATATGAGAGGAGCAAATCAACATTGGTGAAAACGGCATGAAAATCAGTGCAGTAGTTCTTACCCGACTGCGGCGAAGCCCAAAAGGAGGGTTATTGAGATTATCGCGTACAGACAGACAGACGCGGCGGAGGAATTTGTTTTATAATTCTAGCGTAACTTTGTGGAAATCCATGATATTTTATGTCAAATAAAATACATAATTAATTATTATGTGGTTATAATTCTGCGAAAAAAAAAACAGTTGGTCACATAAATCTTTTGCATAACATTTTATTATGGAAATCTGTTTCCACCTAACAATAATTAAGAATTCTATTCAATACTCTTTGGGGTTAAAACAACGCAGTGTTGCCAACTCGCAATGTAAAATCGCAAGGTTTAAAAAAGACTTATATGTCACCGTACCCAAGTCGTAATATTTTAATATTTTAGGATTCCTGTATGATTATAATTTTTTTTTCTTTTATTGTTCATTTCCGTTGTTATTGCTAGTTCATCTTTTTTGTAATTCACCTTGTTTCTTTTGTAGAATTTTTGTGTAACGTATTTTGATTTATTACCTTGTTAAACTTACTGTACCTACCTAGATTATAAGTGAATGATGTGGTCTCCTATAATTGGAAGCGCACACTTGTATTTGTCCCTCTTATGTATACTTGCATGTGATTGTGTAGTTTCTGTTGGAGATCCAATAAATAAATAAATAAATAAATAAATAAATAAATAAAAAAACTCTCAAAAATATTTCCCCCATAAAAATTAAGTATAGAACTATAGACCCAAAATCAGTACAACAGGGATGTTAACTAAAAAAATCTAATTAGTCCGTCAGATAGATTTCCAAAAAATATTGGACACGTATTTTTTCTTTTTTCACGTAAACAAACAATGAAGACGATACAGTGCTTTGAAAACTCGTGTGACGTCATATTCTAAGACATTAGTATGACATTTCTTAGCGAGCAGTGACGTCACAACCTCCCACTCAAATCTTTGACGCATTTTATCTTCGTCAATTTTTATTGATTTGATAAAACAAAAAATACGTATCCAATATTTTTCGATAATCTAACAAACGGGCTAATTCGAATCAATATGATTTTTTTAGTTAGTAAAAATCCCTATTACTTGAAAATCTTCCTAAAAAAATAATATTTGAAACAATGTACAAACAAACAACATACAAAGTATTACAAAGTAAAGGAAAGTTACGAACCCAGTGATACAGGGGAGCTCAAAAAAAGAAAAAATACAAAATCGCTTACTTTCCACCCGACTGCTCTTAAATCTTTCGAAGTAGGTCACAACGTGAGGTTCTGTTAGTTTTTTTTTTATTGGGACCTAGAGTTAGGATATAATAGGTACTACTAGAGATTCCACCATACTTTTGATAACGTATTTTTGACTTTTCAGATTGATTTTCAAAGTCTACATCTTCTAAGGTATGATCTACATCTTCTATATTAATCACTAGCTTATGCCAGCGGCTTCGCCCGCGTGAAATTGACGATTTTCCATACAAACTTTCATCCCCTATTTAACTCCCTTAGGGGTTGAATTTCGGTAAATCCTTCCTTATTCCTTGTCTACATTATAAAGGGACCCTCTGTGCAAAATTTCAGCTTTCTAGGTCCAAGGGTTTGGGCTGGGCGTTGATGAGTCAGTCAGTCAGTCAGGACTTCTCTTTTTATTTATATAGATATTCTAGAGCTAGAAGACCCTCCGCATGACAGCAAAACAGAACAGACTGATTTGGTCATAATAGTCCTAGGGTTGATTGCAAATAAAATCATAGAAAGAAACAAAAACATCTTCTTTGGAAGCGACACGAACAGTATGAGAAGAGCACATGATAATTAGGACCAATACCTATAACTATAGCATATATATAAATTAGAGGGCGAATTAGCAACACTTCATGCACTACTTAAAATGAAAAAATAACTAATAAGAAAGGTTATTCAGACAAACGAGAAAAATGTACGGTCTATTGAATGACCAGTCAGTTTATGATTAAACTAGCTTTTGCCAGCGGCTTCGCCCGCGTGAAAATTACGATTTTCCATACAAACTTTCATCCCCTATTTAACTCCCTTAGGGGTTGAATTTCGAAAAATCCTTTCTTATTCCTTGTCTACATTATAAAGGGAACCTCTGTGCAAAATTTCAGCTTTCTAGGTCCAAGGGTTTGGCCTGGGCGTTGATGAGTCAGTCAGTCAGGACTTCTCTTTTTATTTATATAATAACTAGCTTTTGCCCGCGACTTCGTTCGCGTGGAATAGTGACTTCCGGCAGATTTTTGGTTTATCTCGCAAAAAAAAAAAAACTATCCTATGTCCTTTCTCAAGTTCCAAACTATGTCTGTACCAAATTTCACACAAATCGGTTCAGTAGTTTCGGCGTGAAGCAAAGACAGACAGACAGAAAGACAGACAGACTGAGTTACTTTCGCATTTATATTCCAGGATTTTCCCTCGTTGAATAGTAAACAAACTAAGTGTAGGTGTTATAATTTCGGTGATGAACTGATTACCTATCCGTTTCTTTGTCTAAAATGAGTATTAACTTATCACTATGATTGATTACTGAGCTTAAAGTTCGTATAAATGTCTATCTAATTACCTCCTCAAGTTTAAAGCGTAGCTAGTTATGTAGTACTATAATGATTCTGTGGTGTAGGTAATTAGATTTTATCTGTATGTAATGTAACAGTCAGTTGAATAAAAAATCGTATACAAATCTGATCAGTAGTTTTGGCGTAATGTGATTCTAGACAGAGTTTTAATGTTGTAGATAGGAAGCTGTGTATAGGTTCCTGTGGGAATGAGATATTTTCCCGAAGTAAAAAGTAGTCTGAATTTTGGTACCTTCCTACCCTATAAGTTAAGTAGTGTGATGGAATGTCGCTAAGTTTCGATCCAAGTAAAACTGTTAAATAAAGACAGCTGCAACAAAATCTTATCATAAATTCCCTAAATTATGGCGCGACCCTCTAAGTTAGAAAAGTGATCAAATACTAACTTGAAGTCTTAGTAACACTCAGTTAAAAAAAAAAACATCAAAATCATTTCAGTAGCTATGGCGTCATGCGCTTCTTGACACGATCACGCTAGATTTCCGCGGGAATGAGGTATTTTCCCGCCGTAAAAAGTAGCCTGTGTCCGTGCCTAGTATTCTATCCGTATATTAACCTAGTCTTATAAAATTCCGTTCAGACGTTAAGGCGTGAATGATGTAAACTTTTAAAACAAACGATTAAAAATCACTAACTTAATTAGTTTTCTGCCTACTGCCTAACTCACTAACTCAATTCAGTTTTCTGCCTACTTCCTACCCCCTAAGTACGATGACGTGATCATTTTGATCTTATATCCGTTTTTAGGTAACCATCTATTACCTTACTAAATTTCATCAAAATCTGTTCAGCGGTTTAGACGTGAAAGAGCAAAAGTCCCAACCAAAACGACTAAAAATCACTAACTCAATTTAGTTATCTGCCTACTGCCTACCCCCTAAGAACGATGGCGTGATTATTTATAGCCTATGACCATTTCTAGGTTATCATCTATCACCATACCAAATTTCATCAAAATCCGTTCATCCGTTTAGACGTGAAAGAGCAAAAGTCCCAACAAAAACGACAAAAAGTCACTAACTCAATTTAGTTATCTGCCTACTGCCTACCCCCTAAGAACGGTGGCGTGATTGTTTATAGTCTATGACCATTTCTAGGTTATCATCTATCACCATAACAAATTTCATCAAAATCCGTTCATCCGTTTAGACGTGAAAGAGCAAAAGTCCCAACAAAAACGACTAAAACTCACTAACTCAATTTAGTTATCTGCCTACTGCCTACCCCCTACCCAAGTAGCACGTTAGTGTATTTTGGAACTTATTCTGCAACTGTAGGTAGCATTTAAGTGGTGCAAGAGTGTACGGTATTACTTATAGATGCAAACAGCGCTCGAATTTGCATATGAGTAACTCTTATCACTAACAGTTGCTTTTGAGTGATTTTTGTTCCTGCTTTATAACTTATGGTGGCACTAGGCCGAATTTATTAGTTATAGACGCATATAGGTTTCAATTTTCAATCTTTTAGAACTCAAAGAAGCTTAAGACATCTTAAAATCTCCCATTAAGAACCGTACATTAATAGGTGGTAATTTTTCCTTATTTGGCACCTTTAGTACTAAATAAGTAGTATATGTAAGTTACTTATCACCTGTAGTGGCTCAAGAGTTATTATTGCAGCTCATTTGGAACCTAGTGTAATTTGCCTTTGTAAGGTCTAATATACTCTAATATGCCACTGTAACGCGTAGATCGGTTCCAAAAGATGGTTCTTGAAAACCTTAAGCAACCATTTTCTCTCATTTAGAACCAATTAAGATCTTACAGTTCTAACACTATCGCAGGTTCCGTACATATTAATAAATTTAAATAGAGTATGATTTGTATTTAAGTCAATTTCCTACATTTTAGGTACTTAATTGAATAGTTTATGAAACAGTTATGAAATCACTAGTTCACTTTGTATTTTTTTTAATCTACTTACGTTATACACGGTGTAAATCACAGATTGGTAGGCAAGGCATGACCTGCAGGGCTATTGTGTATCTTTTAATGACAGTGGATAACTTGTAATGTCTATCAAATAACTGTCAAATGGTGAGTTTTTAAGAAAAAAATGTACCAAACCATAACCAATTTACAGTTAATCTATGGACATTTCGGATAGCCACTGACGTTAAAAAGATACGCAATAGGGGGGCAGCTACCCTTCTGAATGTCTCTTGTATAAATTAAAAATGAAAATTTGCAAACTATCAGTAGGAAATCAGGCATCGAAATAAAAGTCGAGGATTCCAGCCAACATTTACAATTAAATTAAATTTTACTTTATTTACCTTCCTAAATGGGTTTTGTACCCGTCTTGAGGATCCCCAATTCAACGCAAAGGCAACGAGACCTGTTAAGTGAAAATAATCACTACTAGGTACTAATAAGGGATTTTTGGGCCTAGGAGCTCTATTATGGTAACAAATGAGTGTAAAAATGACCTGCAAGTTCTATTTCAAATCGCCATTTTTAAAAATGGAGTCCTTGAAAAGTATCTTGTTGAATGGTATTTTATTACAATAACATACAATAAAATGAGTTTTGATAACTGTTTCTGATGTAGTTTGACATTATACTTTTTGTTAAACCATAATGTTAGGTTTTTAACAACCAAATTTTTATGAAGTATTATCTTATTTATTTGATCACCGCATATTTTTTGCTAATTCTTGATTAGATCGAAGGCGCATCAAAATTTACTTAGTAAATATACCATGGTTTCACAATAAAAAACCATTTGCAAGGGCTCATGATGGTTATCCTGCGTTAAATACATAATTTTTGAATACTCGCAAAATAGATCACAAAATAAAAGCAGCCATAACACAAAGCCGTTGTTGTTTATCTCCACCGAAAATAAGAACTTGTTAGGATCTTATTTGTCACTCAACGAATGAACTGTATCGCTTTATCGTTCAATCATTCATTTACGGCGCACATTTGCACCGCTAGTTCCTAGTGCCACTCAGGGTAACAATTCGAACTCTTATGCATCGCTTTTGCATCTATAAATAAGTTGCAATTTTTCTCCCTTTGGTAACATACAGGTTGCTTATCGGTTCTAACCACCTTTATAGAACTTAATTACGGTGGATTTTATTACTAAAGTTTCCAAAAATATTCTATATGCAAGCCTTTTGTCGCAAAATGTGTTACTTGGGTAAGAACGATGGCGTGATTATTTATAGCCTATGACCATTTCTAGGTTATCATCTATCACCATACCATATTTCATCAAAATCCGTTCAGCCGTTTGGACGTGAAAGAGCAAAAGTCCCAACAAAAACGACAAAAAATCACTAACTCACTTTAGTTATCTGCCTACTGCCTACCCCCTAAGAACGATGGCGTGATTATTTATAGCCTATGTCCATTTATAGGTTATCATCTATCACCATACCAAATTTCATCAAAATCCGTTCAGCCGTTTAGGCGTGAAAGAGTAACAGACAGACAGACAGAGTTACTTTCGCATTTATAATATTAGTATGGATGTCCATTTCTAGGTTATCATCTATCACCATACCAAATTTCATCAAAATCCGTTCAGCCGTTTGGGCGTGAAAGAGTAACAGACAGACAGACAGACAGAGTTACTTTCGCATTTATAATATTAGTTTTCTGCCTACTGCCTACGCCTTAAGTAAGATAGCATGAATATTAATAGCCCATATCCTTTTCTAGGTTACTATCTATCACTTAACTAAATTTCATCAAAATCCGTTTAGGCGTTTAGGCATGATAGAGCAAAACTCCCAGCAAAAACCATAAAAAAATCACTAACTCAATTTAGTTATCTGCCTACTGCCTACCCCCTAAGAACGATGGCGTGATTGTTTATAGTCTATGACCATTTCTAGGTTATCATCTATCACCATATCAAATTTCATCAAAATCCGTTCATCCGTTTAGACGTGAAAGAGCAAAAGTCTAAACAAAAACGACTAAAAATCACTAACTCAATTTAGTTACCTGCCTACTGCCTACCCCCTAAGAACGATGGCGTGATTATTTATAGCCTATGACCATTTCTAGGTTATCATCGATCACCATACCAAATTTAATTAAAATCCGTTCAGCCGTTTGGACGTGAAAGAGCAAAAGTCCCAACAAAAACGACAAAAAATCACTAACTCACTTTAGTTATCTGCCTACTGCCTACCCCCTAAGAACGATGGCGTGATTATTTATAGCCTATGTCCATTTCTAGGTTATCATCTATCACCATACCAAATTTCATCAAAATCCGTTCAGCCGTTTAGGCGTGAAAGAGTAACAGACAGACAGACAGACAGACAGACAGACAGACAGACAGAGTTACTTTCGCATTTATAATATTAGTATGGATAGTATGGATTAGTATGGATAGTGACGTACATTAAATGAGACCAGCAGAAGCTGCGAACGTTGAATGTTGATTTTGGTATGAATCAATGAAGTAGTAGGTACTTTAATCACGCGAGGTTTGAATCTGGGGAGGGGGTTAAGAGAATAATCATGACGATGGGAGGGGACAAATGCGTCAATCACGTGTATTTAATCGTGACCAAAAGAATTATGCGACCACCATAGCGACCATGAACGAATATTTGTGATAAGTAATTCCGAATTATTTCTTCTTAATTCGAACTGAAAGCCTCTTCCTTTTTGAGGTCGATAAAAAAAAAAAAAATACGTGACAGAGATGGGGGAAAGGTAGCCCCAAATTTTGGGGCTACCAGGTTTTGGGGCCCAAAACCTCACGACGCGTGACAAGTCACAGTATCAAGGCTTATGATTTAGCTAATTTTCTAAAATAATCCAATTTAAATACCTTTTCTACATCAAAGATGCAAGCGTTCTGTCTGGCAGCCAAAAATAGGCTCAAAGCAGCTTCGACCGATCGAAAAATGTTTATTTTGTTTTAAATGTATATGGTGTGAAAATATTGAGCGATAAAAAGATAATAGCAATGGCCTTGACCGCTGCTATAATAACTTCATTTTAATATGGGAATGCCCACAATGTAACCATTAATTATAGTTAGTTTTAGTAAAGATAATGTAAACCTGAAATTACTTTTTTTAGGATCGATAAATAGATTTGTGTGGTTTTTAAACATGTCTTGCTATGTTTGGGTCTCACCGGATGCAGGTAAATATCTAGCAATTTGCATATGGAGTGACTGTTTATGTGATCTATACAATCCAGTTAATGCTGGATGCTGGATAAACCAGACAATTCTAGTTTCCAGACTGGTACTCAAATTCCTGACAGTAAATTCTAACAGTAACAAAAGTAACAGTAGCAGAACTCTGAAAACTATCAGTCTGCTTTCTTTATCGAGTGCCTAACACGGTGTCAAAGTTTATATATTGCTGCCCAATTGCCCATTAGGTCTCTGACTTCGCTTTACATGCCGTCGAGAAATATCTCTCAGGCATGCTGGTTTCCTTACGATGTTTTCCTTCACCGTAGGACCGTAGCAAGTGATAATGTTACAAAACTGTTTACAGCCTATTAGACTCAAATACCTAGCATAATATCCCCCACGTCAGACCTCAGTAACATAGCTCCACAAATACAAATGCGACCCATTTTACATAAAAACAAAATATCAAAGTTCACTCCAACAGAACAGTTTCCAGGCCCGAGGGACACAAAAGATATCAACAACAGACGTCCCCGTTACCTGAAAGTCATTGTCAGACTGGTACAGTACAGATTCAGAAATTGTTCGGGAAATGCGGAGAAAGAAATACGACATCTATTTCGTAGTGAATGGTGATAGTAAAGTGAATTCGGAAGACGGAATACCGGGGTTTTGTAGCCGTTATGATAGAGGTTTTATGTTGAGGTTGTAAGGGCGGTTTTCAATTGCAAGTGTGTGAATGAGCGGTGGACTATAAAAGCTGCCACACTATTCCCAAACCACTGCAACTCCTGAAAGTCAGAATCAACAGTGGCGACTACCAGAAAAGCGCCGAGACAATGAAGATCGATAGAGTCATAGAGAAAAAAAAAAAATCTTGGGTCTTGTCCTCGTCATCATTACGATATTCATGTTTTGTTCTTGACCACAACCTGGTAATCTTCTAGTTACGGAGATATGGGGGACCAAGTCCCAGCTTTTTCTTAACAGTAGTTACTTAGTTTGATGTAGAGAATGCTTGTTTGATGGATTTTGTGAATGGTCCGTTATACCTTGCATAACATCTAGGGAACTATATGAACTCACACTTTTTTCCCTTAAGGGAGGGATAGACACCACAGAACGTGGCCTGTTATAATCCTTACATTCTTGATTCGTCCAAATTAAAACATCTGGCACGTGACTTTACTGAAGATTGAAGAACATCACCGTAGCATGTGAAAAACACTCAGAAATTAGAGAGAACGAAAGAAAACATTTATTTGGCACACGAGGAAAATGTCGTGGAAATTTTATTTATTTATTTATTTATTTATTTATTTATCAACTTACATCTACCATTACAGGGTAACCCCCAATGCGATAAATGCGCCTTAATTACTTAATTCTAACTTATAACTAATACCTATAACTAATAACAAATAGAGCATTCCTTGTGAATTCACTCAGAGAACAACAGAATAAGTCAGTGTCGCTCGCTATGAGGTTGAGCGTTCGGAGTGCACGCGTCAGCGGCGCCTCCCGTAAAAGGTTGGTCCGAGAACGCGGTTCCACTAGCAGTCGTGGTTGTCGTCGTCTCCACACGTACCTGTCCGGAACACACAGACTCACTTGGCTTAGAATAACAGCATTATGCACCTTTCCTCTCAATAATTTAAATATATATGAGGCGAGTGCAAGGTCCCTCCTAACCCTAAGCTCATTATATCCTACCATACCTAAAATAAATAAGGTGGGATACATTAACGGGTAAAAGGGATATACACCATAATACCGTTTATACAAATATCGTATAAATTTATTTTGTACTCTCTCCAGCATGAGACTATATTTAGTTTCATGCGGAGCCCAGATGACTGCATTACATTCTAACTGGCTCCTCACCAATGCATTGTACAATGCTACAATAGCTTTCACATTCGTGAATCCTCGCACCGTACGAAGCATGAAACCTAAATTTCTATAAGCTCTTTTACAGCTACGCATGATGTGATCACGAAAAGTCAAAACGGTGTTAAATTCAACTCCCAAATCTTTGACTTCCGTGACCCGTTCCATAGGCAACCCGTCAATAAAGTAGGTATGTAAGATGGGATTGTGTGCGCGGGAAAAAGTGATGGTCACGCACTTGGAGCTATTAAATTGCAAAAGATTTTCCTTGCTCCATCTTACTACCCTATCAATGTCATTTTGTAGCCTGACACAGTCATCGCTACTCTTTATAGCGAGGGATAATTTGAGGTCGTCGGCAAACAGCAGGCAAGAAGCATCCTGGACTACTTCTGGTAGGTCGTTTACCACCAAAAGAAAGCCCAAAGGGCCAAGGTTACTACCTTGACTTACTCCGGACCTCGTGAAATATGGATCCGACACGTGTCCCGCATACTCCACATACTGCTGCCTATCCTTCAAATAACTGGCAAAAAACTGAAGAGAGTGAGGGGTGAAACCAACACTTGCAAACTTTTTAAGCAACATGTCATTATCGACTAGGTCGAATGCTTTTCTGAAGTCAAAGTAAGCAGCATCAGTTTGTCCCCCACTATCCATCGTTGGCACCAGATTAGCCATGTGGCAGAGAAGATTACTGGTGGTACTTCTTCCCGGTCGAAACCCATGCTGAGCGTCTGACAGCTGCGCGCTAACCTGAAGGTATATGCTTTTGTGTATAGCAGTTTCCAACACTTTTGCCGGTGTCGACAATACCGCAACTGGTCTGTACCCATCCACCGATTCTGCTGACCCACCTTTCGGAACCGGAACAACGCGGGTCACTTTCCACCTCTCTGGAAACACGGGAGCTTTGAGGCACTCGTTATAAATGTGAAGTAGTGGCCTAGCCAGCGCTTCTCGACAATCCCTGAATATATAAGGCGGAATGCCGTCAGGCCCTGCGGACCGTTTCGGCTTAAGATCTCGAAGCGCACGACTCACATCTCCTAACTGTAATTGGTCCAAGTGCACCCGCGCCGCACCGTTTCCACTACCTGCACTGGCTATAGCCGCATCTACATCCAACTCTGGTCGCTCTTCCACATAAACAGAATAAAAGTAGGCCGCAAACTCTTCCACAGACCGTTGCCCTGATAATGCCACCCCGTCTTTCAAGATCGCTTGCGGGCTTCTCCTACCCCTCCTAGACTTGGCATAATTCCAAAAGGATTTAGGATCATTCAGCATTTGCCCTTGAAGACGGTTCCGATATTGTTCCTGTGCCACTACTAACATATTTTTAATGTTGGATCGACACCGAGCAAACTCTTCGTAATCGACCCTCGCCCCGCTTGCCTTATATTTTTTATGCAAAGAACCTTTCAACCTTATGTCGCGAATTATTTCAACAGTGTACCACTCAGGGTAAGTGTACCTTGAGTTTCCACGACTTCGCTTTTTTTTTGGGTACACAGTCATCGATAATAGAATTAATAATATAATAAAAATAATCTAAACCTTCTTCCAAGTCCATTTCATACAACGGAGTCCAGTCTACGGCTGCAATTAGTGAATACAATGACAGAAAGTCTGCTTTATTAAAGTTCCACCCGTCTGGTGCACATGCGTTACCGTCAGGTGTAGCTGAGCCTGCTGAGCCGGGGAGCCGGCGCAGGCGCGTGTGGGTACTAACCGAGATCTCGAGCGGCGGGTGATACGCGTCCACCGGTACAAGCGGCGCCTCCGCCGCGCGCACGCTCACACTCCCTCCATTCGCCAATGTACTCAACACCAAATCCAAATAACGACCATTACAATTACCGACTGCGTTACTCTGAGTGAATTCACAAAAACTATGAAAGTATTCATAATAGTTATTTATGGCTACAGAACATGAATACAAGTTAAAATCACCTATAACTAATATATCCCTGTACTTTTCACAAAATTGTTCAATGATACTAAATAGTAACATGTATTCGGTATCATTACTACTAGGCGGAATATAGACGACACAAAGTAAAAACATAAATCTGTTATTATGGTAAACAGTAGCACAAACAAGTTCGAACATATGATCGTCTACGTTGACGTCATCGGGTAGTGACACTCGCCGCAACTCGAAACGCGGTGTGGCCACGAGACACGCGCCGCCTTGTTTACGTCCATCCGCTCGGTCACAACGTAAAATAGTAAACCCAGGTGGACATATTTCTGCATCATGGATGGAGTCATTGCAGCCCGTTTCCGTGATGGCGAACAAGTCTGCATTTGCTGTTGAAATACTGTCATAACATTCCTCTAGCTTTGTTCGAAGCCCGCGCACGTTTTGATACAAAATTTCAACGGAGTTACTCACGGTTTCCAGGGCTGCTGACTGGTCTACGAAACCACACCCATTCCGCAAATTCGATGTTAACTGCCCAGCTTTCAGGTTGACATAACTTCTCGTATTTACTCTCCGGAACTCCGATGATAAAAGAAGCATAATCCCTTTCAGTTTTATGGTTTATTTTTTCAACTTTAATTGGTACTTCTTCCTCATAAATTTTTCTAACGTGTTTTTCTACACTTTCTACTGTTGTTTGTTTTTGCAAACGCCATACGTGTAAGTATTTCTTCTTTTCCGTTCCTTGTATGTCGATTGCACTTGTGTTTCCGCCTTTTTTTACTTCCATGTTCAAATGTCGGGGTTTTTTCCGTGCTACAGTTGTCCACTTTCCTTCTTTTTCTGGTTCTTCCTTTTCCACGATAATAACATTCGCAGACCTCCTCTCACTATTTACTTCTGGCAACTGTTCTCCATTCGATACTATTTTCGCCACTTTCGTGGCCACAAATTCCTTCGCTTGTACATTACCAACTACCTGCTTATTCTTGAGAGTGTTTGCAAAAGACGTTGTCAAGCTTTTTGAGCCTTGCTCCATCTGGTTTGGCTCTTTCTGGTTTGCCTGACTTTTCTTTAGACTGGCTTCTAGGCTCTCATTTCTTTCCATTAGCGTTTTAATCCTTGCTTCTAGTGTCTCAACTTTACTTGCCTTTTGCTGTATTACCCTCAATATTTGTTTTAATTCTTTAAGCTCTGCTTCAGTATTGATAAATCTATTTTGCAATAAAACATAATCTTTCCGCTGCTCTTCCAAATGAGACTTCACTTCCCATCGAAACTCCCGTATCTCGTCTAGAAGTAGGCACTCCGTATCAATCACTTCACTTGTATATGTATTCCGACGACTGCCTCTCTCAGCGGTGTTTACATTGCTGCTCGGTGAAAATGTTTCGCTGGCGACTGTAGTTCCTCGAACCGGTGTGTCTGTATTACCCCTTTTCGGCATTGTGCATGTGCACTCGGGACATATCCACAGGCTCCTGTATTCCGGCGTGAAAGCTTCAAACTTTTCCGTCGTTAAGGCCAGGCAAATGAGATGGAATTTCTTCTTACATTTGACTCGCGAACATTCCATAAACAGTGGATCAGTAACAACGGCATCACAGCCGCTACACTTCGTCTCCATTTAAAATTTCCAATAATAAAATATTAAAATTAGCGATTTAGTGGCGCACACGATACGTAACACGTCCGTACGCTCGCTCGGTTGCGCGGCAGAGAGAAATATCGGGAGCTCATAATAAAGGATTATCGCAGAAGATAATCCGTAAGTCATATTAGTTTAGTTACAAACTGTGAAAGTTTTGAAATAGGTAGGTAATGATAATGTAATCATCATCATCAGCCTATAATGTTCCCACAGCAGTCAGTTCACCCCTCTACGAGAGGGATGGGCTATAATCCACAACGCGAGCCCAGTGCGGGTTGGTAGATGTGTGTGACATATTATTTGGTTCTAAGACACGTCGGTTTTCTCATGATGTTTTTCTTCACTATTTGAGAGCAGCGGTGATGAAATGAATTACACAAAGTAATGCGCCTGACTGGGTTCAAACCCACGACTTCCTGATCATTAGTCGGGGCCGCCATCACTGGCCACCGTTGTTCTATAGAATCTTTATTGTAATAAAGTTCAAATGAATGACAGTATCGATTTCTCTCAACCCAACAAATCAAGAATACCAGCTACCTCCTATTAATTACAGCTACACTTCCGGCGGATATCAAACGATTGATTGGATTAAGCCGAGAATAAAAGATAAAAGAAAAAACTCAAGCGACAGGTCAATGGTGCGTGCGACACGTTTAATTAGATAGCTAATTAACTTATGGAGGTAGACATCGATTTAAGTCGATGGCTGTTTGATTGGACGGATATTTGTTTGAGTTGATGGGATCGGGGGGTATTATTAATGTGGGCAGTAAACTTAGGTTGATGATGATGAGGATATAAATTCCTTTTGCGCAAAAGATTTGAACATCACGCGTGTAACTCTAAGGCGGCGTCCTAATTGGCAACGATCGAACGATGCATTCTCGTCGCACGACGAGATTAAACACACAATTTCGTTAGTGTGTCCTAATAGATCTTACAAGTAATCGCACGAAAACAGTGAAATGTTTAAAAACTATCGTTTGTAAGCGAAAATAGATATTTTAAATGGGAAATTAGTGTGTTTAATTTCTTCGTGCGACGAAAACGCATCGTTCGATCGTAGGTTCGATCGTTGCCAATTAGGACGCCGCCTAAGGGTTAGGTGTACTACCTAATAATATATGTTCATTCCGCCAGTTATGATTAAGTCCAGTGTAATAGTCGGGGGTCCCTTCGCTATCAACTGAGCAATCCAGACTACTAAGAAAAACTCAAAAACCCAATAACTCTGTTGGAAAAACCCAATAACACTTTGCCCGCCAAACAAATCAGTTTGCCATTAGACCAACGATGCAGTTAACCCTCTATTATAAGCATCAGCATAATTAGTTACCACTGCTGGGACATACAGGCATCATCTCTGGGAATACGCGTGGGCCCAATTGGGGATTGGACAAAAAAATAATAAATAGTCCGTCAGATAGATTTCCAAAAAATATTGACCTTATATTTTTTCTTTTTTCACGTAAACAAAAAATTAAGACTATACAGTGCTTCGAAAACTCGTGTGACGTCATATGATAGTACATTTTGTACCTTCAAGTGACGTCTCAAGCCCCACTCCATGATCTTTGACGCGCTTTATTTTCGTCAATTTTTATTTATTTGATAAAACAAAAAACACGTATCCAATATTTTTCGATTATCTAACTGACGGACTAAACAGAATCATATTTTTTTGAGTCAGTCTGATGCTGATCCCATTAGCTGTCCGGAAAGTCACATGTGATTTTCCGGACATGCCGATTTCCTAGCGCTGTTTTAATTCACCGTTTTGAGAGCAGTGGAGATAAAATATGGTTCAAACTTCAAACCCATGGCTCCGACTCGCACGTTGGATCAGTAACCATTGGGCCATCACGCTCACTAGAATTTGTAGGATTTTAACTCAATATCGGGCAAAAGCGGCGCAAATAAATCAACTCACACTAACCGAAATCTGCTGCTGACAGACACACAGACAGAATTGTTATTATTCTCTTTAAATCACTGATGAAACGAGGAAAAATAACACTAGCTAAAAACATTTTTAGATGCTTGATTTCTTATTTTTATTACACGTTTTGAGTAGAAACAGGAAAAGGAACAATTAATAATAGAGCTTCGGTATTCGATACTAATGATAACCAAACCGCTATTGGGCCACGTGGTGGATTTCGGCTCACAGTCACAGAGATTAGGTCTGTATTTGTATATACAAAAGAAACGATGGATGGAGTGTGCAACGAATGAAGAAGCAAGAAAGGGGATGTCTGATCAGACGACGAGTAATAGAGAAGCGTGGTGGAAGATCTGCGCCGACCCCAAATGAATTGGGATAAGGGCAGGAGAATGATGATGAGACCAGTGTCCCAGCAAATGGGAACTAAATAGGGTGATGAGATCAACTCAACGGAACAACAGCGAGTACAACAGGTAGTTGAGGACCCGTCGGGGCTGGGGCATAACGCGGCCTCGGCACAAGGGCGAAGAAGGAACATGGGTTTGGTTTTTAGTCAGTAGAAGTCCGACACTCCCCTTCGCTCTGCCCAAGAGCGGGGGGGAGGGGTTACTCGAAAAAAAAGGGTAGTTGAGAAGCTATGTCGTAAACTATGCTCCACCTCCTATCCCGCCTTCTTACCCCAAAAGTAACCTCTACGCCGGAAGTGTCCAACTCTAGGCTAACAAAATACATACATGTATGCTGAGCATGTATGTATTTTGTTAGCCTAGAGTTGGACACGCTTTGTGCCAATAACAAGAGGATAGTATACATACTATCCTCTTGTATCAATACAAGCACAAATATCTTAAGTAATTAGCCATAAGTACCTTTAGCTCTTCTATTTAATGCTGTGTCCTATAATGTATTTTGTGTGTACATAAATAAATAAGGGGTCGTACCTACTTGAAAGAACCTTTCCTCGCATTTATAATATTAGTAACTCTTCTATGACTGTTTGGATACTTTCATGATATTGTTGCCATGTGAATCATAATCATAACGTAGGCACGCACAGATGTTGAGATTCTAGGGCACTTCATAAGATATAACATCTGTTGGAATGCAGATTTCATCAATGAATATAGTTGGGAATCTAATCCAACTGGTACTGTACTTGCATACTGTTTTAAATCGCGTTACACGGTGAATTTTTCGAGTCGGCTTGAATGCCTGTGATTAGCGAAAATTAGTTGTGGCGACATCTATCGCAACACCTGCGAACTAACGAGAATTCCTACATCGCGCTATCAACATTATCCGCGACATAAGCCTTTATAAGAGATCCCGACTTACAAATGTCGGGCAGATAGCCCACCAGACACAACACCCGTCTGGTCGGAGGAACCTCCCTTTTCAACGGGGGATGAAGAACTTTACACCCTGTTCCTCATACCCCCAAATACTCTAAGGAGTCTCGAGCTCGATTTTGATGAGAGTAAATACATCATTCTAGTTTTGAAAAAAACCCAACTACGAATAAAATCGCAGACTAATACAACCGCGGTCTTGAAAGTAATTCTTAAATTAAAATAAAATAAGTATAATTGTTATAGAGGACAGACGTAGTCGCAAGTCACTGATACCTGATCCTCCTTCATGGCGTTCTCATTGATACAGAAGTCAGGTGCTAGTTGCCATTAGCACAAGGCGGCATGCGAATAGACTACGACTATCCACCGCATAGACTGCCAAAATCATTACCCTTCCTTTTGGCTTTGCCATCGTAGTCAGGTGAAGACAACAATTTTTAGCCAGGAATCGTACCCCACGATTTTGTAAAAAATAAACACTGTATATGGTGATGTTATGATGTTTTAACACGGAATTCAGACAACGTTTACATATCGATTTTTACCTAAAACACGTAATAAATAATAGTCTGTAAACATCAATAATTCAAGAGCACTTGCGTTCAACGACAGAGGGGAAATAGTAGAACTTCATACGTTTCCCTCCTATTCAAGTCGTTTGCGTATTACTGAACGTTCGGGATATGCCCGGATAAACTTTTTGACGATTTCTCTCAGTTTTTGAGGAACAAAAATCTAATAGAATCATCATAATAACGCCTGTAATCCCCGGAGGATTAGGCAGAGGTACACCCACATTTCCGCGAGCCTATTGTCATCAACTGGACACTAATCCAGACTCCGTAGGTGCTACTGAGTAAAGCCTGATGAAAAAATCCAATAACTGTTTTCCCGGCTTTGTACCCGTGGTCCCTCTCGTAGTCCCTTGAAGGGACCACGGGCACAAAAGTACCCGTGGTCCCTTTTTATAGATATAACCATACCAAATTAAGAAGGCGATCAGTCACAAACTACCAGGAGGGCAGAAGCATCGGGAATACTCGTAATGTAGCTTCCCGATAAGGGGGGTGGGGAAGGGGGTTCTGAAAAAGGGACCACGGGTACTTTTGTGCCCGTGGTCCCTTCAGGGGACTATGAGAGGAACCATGGGTACAAAACCGTTTTCCCGATCTGAAAATCGAACCCAGGACCTCATGCGCAGCAGTCAATACACAACCGTTAGAAATGTGACATTAAATATAAATAATTCTTATTCCTACGTTATGCATTATTAAATGTCTAGACATTTAATAATGAGCTACTTTGGTTCAATAAAAGGTGGCGCCAATATTATTTTATGTAAAGATCTCACTTTATACATAGTAGGACCTATATTTTTTTTGTATAATATAAATAAATAAGGAAACATTTCGGCCATTATAAACGCCAGACTGAATGATTGATTTCATTATGTTATTCATTATTAAACTTGAAATTGATATCTTTGGGTATATTTTTAAAGCATTGTTCCGATAGATTTACAACATAACTGGCGGAATCTGTGTGTAAGTACTAAAGGGGGTGTCCCCATATAGATAGAGGGTAATGTTATGTTATAACAGCAGGCGTGATGTTATGTTATAACAGCACGCCTGTAATCCCCTACCGCCTTTTAAATAAAAATAGTTAAACCTGGTTTAACTTACGCTTGGTTTATCTCGCATGCCGTCTCACTTCAAACATATTGGCCTGTTGGTCTAGTGGTTAGTGACCCTAACTGCTATGCCGGAGGTCGTGGGTTCGATTCCCACCCAGGACAAATGTTTGTGTGATGAGCACGATCATTTGTTCTGTGTCTGGGTGTAATTTATCTATTATATGTATGTATTTAGAAATATATAAGTATGTTTATCAGTTGTCTAGTACCCATAACACAAGCTCTGCTTAGCTTGGGACTAGATGGCGTTGTGTGATAGTTGTGGAATATTATTATTATATTCAAAAGAAAGTGACGGCATGCGAGATAAACTAAGCGTAAGTTAAACCAGGTTTAACTATTTTTATTAATAAGGCGGCTAAGGATTAGGCCGAGATCTACATAATAGGACACCCAAATTCAACTAGTTATGTTATGTACATTCAGCGTCATATAATCTAAGAGGATGCTGGCCAGCAGAATACATGGAGCAATTGCCCAGAGGGAGCCGCTACAACGCAGTTAGTACTGGGTAGTATGATACCCCAGGGTAAGACTGGATGTCAGACTTACCGGTGGCATCATTACACTTTACCACTTTTAAATCTCTTAATCCGCAGTCGACCTAAATCTATACTTACACTCCAAGCCTTGCCGGTTCTAACACAAAAAACCCATAAAACAAACGTTTTCGAGCTAATTTATTAATAGATTCTCTGTTATCACGCCGCGTTCGAATCCTGCGCAGATACGTAACGTTGAAGGTCGTATATTACCAGTTTTATACAATAAATTGTCTGCGGATCTTTGACATGGATTTCAGAAATTTTGTTTGTTTTGAATCTAGACTTTGTGGTTGTGGAATTGATTTTGAGGTCTATGTTTAATATTAGGTAATAGGTTTGTAGGTAGGTACAGTGGAATCCCGATTATCCGAACCTCGATTATCCGGATGTCCGATTATCCGGACTCATTGTTCACGGTTAAGAGAAAAGTTATATTGTTGGATTTTGCTTAGAAATCGATAATTTATTTTGCACGGAACCTTAATGGTTTTTTCTGAAATAAAAGAAGCCTAAGATACTAATTAGAACATCAGCTATTTGGTAGTCCCTTCGGGAATTCGGGTTGTTCGCAAGAGATACCGTGGCCTCGACATAAAGGGCTAAGAAGGAACATGGTGGTTTTTAGTCAGTAGAAGTCTGACACTCCATTTCGCACTGCCCAAAAGCGGGAGGGGTTATTTGATGATATCCCACCGGCCAAAAAAAAAGCTAGTACCTATTTGGTAGTAAAACGCAGTCTCTACATCGGTCCAGCCGTTTCGGAGATGAGCCGGAACAGAAAAACGAACAGATTTAAAAAAAAATTGCCTTCGACACACTAAAGAGAAGATGGTATAAGCAGGTAGCCGTTCAAAATTAGTATGTTTATTTATAATGGAAAGTGAAGCTTCTCGCCATTCATCATCAGCCTATAATGTTCCCACTGCAGGGACTCAGGCCTCCTCTCTAGGAGAGGGATGGGCTATAATCTACCACGCGGGCCCAGTGCGGTTTGGTAGATGTCACATATCTTCGAATTTTTTGGTTCTAAGACATGCCGGTTTCCTCACGATGTTTTCCTTCACCGTTTTGAGAACAGTGGTGATGAAATAAATTACACAAAGTAATGTGCCTGACGGGGTTCGAACCCACGACTCACTGCTCGTAAGTCGGGGCCGCCACCACTGGTCTCGCCATTAAAATAATAAATGAAATTATCTTTGCATTTTCATACATCATTAACTACCTACCTACGTGTATGTCGTAACTTCGTCGTTAACTCGTAATGAGCATTTAAAACAACAAAGTATGAACAATGACCCTTGGTAAAACAAATCACCTTTTTAGAGGCAGTATATGGATGCTTTTTTTTATTATAAATGGGCTTGCTCTTGACTTCAATCTTGCCCTAAGGGCAGAGATGATGTCGACGATGGAACGAGCTTACCCAGTAGAAGCCTGTTTACTCGCGACTTAAACAGATTAGGGTTATATGAACTCGGAAAAACCGACGCAGGCAGGGAATTCCACTCCTTGGCTGTGCTTGGCTTGCTGTGCTTGGCTTCACAGATATGAATGATTCCAATCATCATCATCTGCCTAGCCTTTTGGGGTTGGGGTCAGCGTCCAGTCTAATCTGATGCAGCTGAATACCAACTTTTACATGGAGCGACTGCCTACTGTGTTTTTTTTTATTATTAACCGACTTCCCAAAAAGGAGGAGGTTCTCAATTCGACTGGTTGTCTGTCTCTTTGTTCCCGCTAATCTCCGAAACGGCTGGGTCTAATTTGACGGGACTTATACTGGCAGATACCTAGATGATGTTACAATGTAAAATGTAACTGTAGTACTTAACTGTGGTTTACTTATTTATGCTTGTTTTTACGTTTGTTTTAGAAAAAGGATTATTAGGGTTCCATGCAAAAAAAAATGAATTCCAGCAAAGAAAATTGAGCAAAATCAGATTCAAATAGGGAAGTAGGGGAATCGTTTAACGGGAACGAAGGTCACAGGGCACAGCTACTACAAAATAAAACATTACCCTCCTTCTACGTCAGTAGCGTAACAGAGCAAATGCAAATCACACCACACCTCCTCAATCATAGGTAATTAACCGACAAAAACAAACAAGCAAGAAACTACACTGTAGTACAGTTCTCATTCAATTAATTAGTACTCCACGGAGCCCGACGTCCATTTAGATCTATTAGCGGGGCGGGAGATTGAGACGCTGTGTCATATAATTCTTGTAAAATACCAACAAGCTACAGATCCAGTATAACATGACCCCGCTCTGTATTGTTTTTCGTACAATGAGAGATCTGCTTATATTGGTTTAGCATAATACTATATCGCGGTCAATTTCAACTTTATCGCTATAACATTAGGTTCAAGGTTGATTGGCGACGCATCAAGGTATACTTTTCCAGTATAACATGACCGCGGATTGCATTGATTTCTGTAAAATGAGAAATCCGCTTAAACTAGTTCTTCGTGCTCGTATTAACACTGTGTCTGTAGGTCCATGAGACTTGAAAAGTGTGTTTATGATGCCGAGCCGAGATACAATGTAATTGTAAACTGTACATCAAATGGTTTACGGCGTAACGTCGAAGATATTGTTAATGAAGTTTTAATTTGTCTCAATCTTAAAAGTAAAGATTTAAAAGTTACCAGGATTGTTGTGAATGCACCTATAAGTAATGATAATATAAAAACTACCTATATGAACAGAGAAATAATATTATTATTGACCTGATTTACATACATAACATATATACATACATACACCTAACTAAATGTTGATAAAAAGTGGGGTCAAGAGCGCAAACATGTGTGTAAGCACACCTTTGCTGACTGATAAGGAAGGTTATAAAGGTCACTCTTTCAAGAGCAGTGAAAATGGTACATTATCTCTTAATTATTCTTTTTTTATATTGAAAGTTACAGTTGCAAATTTTTGGATTTGCACGATTAAGTGAATGCTCACTTAATCGTGCAAATCCAAAAATTTGCAACTCGTTTATCATCAACTAGCTGACCCTTGCAACTTCGTCTGCAACACATAATATAGGTAGCTTAAAACTTTCTCGGTAAATAGACTTTACTGAGTTTACAACACAAAAATATTTTTTCAATTCCAACCAGTAGTTTCTGAGAGTTGTGCGTTCAACTAAACAAACAAACTCTTCACCTTTATAATATTAGTTAGAAATGTTGGTAACATAGTGACAAAAATCAAAATAAACAATTAACAACACCAAACAATCCATTGCCTGTAACAATAAGACGTTGATATTCCTAACAAAATCTCTTTACTGACTTGTTTTACAACCTAAATGGTAGAGCATTTAGTTTTGATTAGATCCAATTAACAAGTGTGTGGGAGAGATTGAGTGGTTGCCGTAGTGATTGCGTTGTTTGTGATACTATTCTATTCTATTTATCTTCGGGGACGCCGGCAGACACCAGACGGGCGATCAGTCCTTTCGTTGTGGATTATTTCGCCCAGTTACCCATTTTGGTGGATCCCCTTCATGGGTTACTGGTGGTCGGCATCGCAAAACTCCCTGTTGCCTTGCAGAAGCTCACCAGTTGTTCGGTAGAGATTTCTGCGAGCTTCTCTTCATTAATCTCATCTGTTCCTAGGATTTCCCATCTGAGTGGCCCATACATTATGCATTCCGCCACAAGGTGGAAACTTGTTTCTTCTGCTTCTCCACATGCTGGGCATATGGGATCTTCCTTTACTTTCATAATCGTCAGGTGTCTATTGTGATACTATCTAGCAACTATTTCTGGTCATAACATCATGTCTGAATTCCCTCAAATGTAAGCGCGACTGCTGAGCATGAAGTACCGGGTTTGCTTCTCAGGTTTGGCAAAGTGTTGTTGGGGTTTTTCACCAGACGGATCCTGGATTTGTGCAGTAGGCTCTTTATTATACACGTCAGCAATTATCAGGCTGCCTAAGGAGGAGCTAATGGCTTAATAAGAACTGCCACTCAGGTCGATCTTTAGGTAAAGCTGTGCTTGCCTAGGTCGGTCTGTGGATGGGCGACCGCCCGACATACCGAGTTTCCTCCGTGCCTCGAAAAGCACGTTAAGCTGTCGGTCCCGGCTGCCATATATATAGATCTTTGGCAGACATTACAGGTAGTCAGTGACCTGACATTCTGAAATCCAATCTTACCAAAGGGTTTTGTATTACCTAGTATTAACTGGGTTGTGGAGGTCAGATAGGCAGTTGCTCCATGTAAAATACTGGTATTCAGCTGCATCCGGTTAGACTGGAAGCCGACCCCAATATAGTTGGGAAAAGGCTAGGCAGATGAATTATCAGCCCGCCTAAGCCCATGTTTAGTTAAGGTTGCTGTATGCATTAGCATTACCAGACCCAACACACTCCCCTGCCAGATGAGGCATATGTCACAGGAGTGGACCATTACGGGGTGATAATGCTATACCAAAAATGCTGTGAAACATAATAAAATTATAATGGGTAATTATGACTTATATGGGAACTTTTGGTTAATAAACTTGGTCACACTGTAAACATAGTACTGTTGTACTGTACCTAGTTAGTTGATAATTTTGACCTAATTTATGTATGAGAGCTGAGTATGTACTGTGTAGTCTTGTGTAAAGTTAGGAAGAGTCTAACAAGTGGCTAGAATATAGTATAATCAGAAAATCGGAAAAGGCTTACTCAGCACATTAAAATAACCCCAAGTGCTAACTTAAAATTCAAGCAACTGCAAACAAGACAATTGATTAAGTTTTTTTTTTGTTAAGGAAATGAAGATTATAATATTGTAAATTTGAGGGTATTTTACCTACTTCAAAAGTAACAAAATCAATTGGTTTGAACTCAATGTTAGATGGACATTTAGAATAGGTAGCTATTACAAATAAATATAAAAAAGTACAAGAATATTATTGAATGCTTTTATTGTAACTTGATATTTTAATGAGAACATAGGGTAAACTGCCCTAATTCCGGCCCCGTCCTAATATCGGCCGTGACGAAGAAATCGTGGCGTAAATTATAAAACTTCACATAATGTTAGGATAATATTGCACCAAAATAGACCTTAAGTCATACGCAATAGACACTATCAACATGGCAGCGCTCTGTGTGCTATGGAATATTCAGTCGGTCTTAGAACGCGGAGGCTTATGAACGTGTGCTTATCCTGTGCCTTTTGATCCTGGACCTACTGTGGACGACATTTTGGGATAAGCGATTTTAGCGTATTATATTCAATAAAAGTAATGAGTATTGCTTGTTTTCGATACATAATAAAATAAAGAATCGCCTTACATATCTATTTTAATAAAAAAATCATGCTTTGTGGTAATTTTATGAGGCCGGAGTTAGGTTTCTGTTTATTAGTACAAATCCAAATATCGGCCGCCCCGGCCGATATAAGGCAATCATTTTTTAACAACGAATCCTAAAACCGGCCGGCAGGAGGGCATTTTTCAAAGAATTTATTAATCCCCAAAATCTCTTAATTTTTGCAATAAAAGAAAGTCTAAGGGGGAACCAATGCCATTAGCCATATCTTCAAAAAAATGGAAATAGTTTACTCGAGAAAAAGATGACGAAAAAGAATAAAAAATAAAACAGAGTGAACAAAGGAAGAAACGAATCGAATATTAATTTGTCCTAAACGGTTTCATTTGGGGTGCACAACGCAGCATGGCAGAAATTATATAGATGTTGCAAAAGAAGATTTTACCTGCCATCACTGCCTTATTCATTTAGTGTGATAGTCCTAAATTTGAAGCTGTTTTTTATTTATTTTAACTTACTTTGTTATTTTGTTGACTACTAACTACAGTATGACTACATTGCACATTTTAAGATACTCCTTCTATTATCACCTATTATGTGTTCTTAATTATGTTAGGTATATTGTGACGTTGATTTTATTGAGCTCAATTTACGTTGTTTTTGACGTTGATCTTATTTTATACCTAATCAATAATAATTTTGAAGACTGAACACTAAAGATATAAAAAGTTGACAAAGCGTTGTTAAGATGTTTTTTTTTTCAAATAGGTACCTAAGCCGTTTTATCCACTGCTGCTCACTGGTTAGTGTTTATCCATACATTTTGCATATGCCGATATAAGGGAAAAATCTGGTCGGCTTTAGGCAAAAGGGGCCGGTATTGGGGAAAGTCGGAATGTATTGATAAAATAAATCATAATAATTAAACAACTAGGTTATTTTCAAAGTTTTACGTAAGAATAAGAAACCAAATAAATTTCACAATAGGAAATAAACTATGCAAACACTTTATTGATCATATTGAGATATTATGAGTAGTTTAAAACTGAAAAAGGTTAAAGGGGCCGATATTAGGGTGGTTTACCCTAAATAATTATCAAAGGGTTGCAATGTTGAACTTAAAAATTCGCCCTAAGACGACCCACTGACCCAACATAATGGTAAGTATTTTTATTTTTATATTGTCCTACCTTAATTTAAAAAAATATTAAGGTGTTTTTTTTTAATAATATGAACTTTTTTATTCAGAATTTAATGTTTCTTAAAATGTGTAAGATAATAAATTCCTCTATCCTTGTAGAAGTTCATGGTCACTATGAGAATCAATGGAAGTTTGGTCACTAAGTTACAAAGTAAATAACTTAACCTACAGACATGCTTGAAAATTCTCATAAGTTGAAGGTAGGGAACATTTTTGCGATAAAAGTAAGTTTTTAGAAGTTTCTCTATAAATTCCTATGAAATTAACAACTTTTTAAGTCTCTCTAGAGACTACTTAGCCCAGAAACGAAGTCATAGTAAAAAAATTAAAGTTTGACATATCCAGTGGTTCGAAACTAACTTTCAAAGTTTTGGTAAACTAATAAGATTCATAAAGGAATGTGCAAGGTTGATAGAACTCGACACAACCTCGCAAAACTGTTATCATACTCTTAACATGAAATAACCCGCTTCACTATTATTATTAAGCATATACATAGAAAATCGTAATAATAAAATAATCAACAAATATTACAAATAACTACTTAGTAGCACCATGGTCGACCCCGTAAGGTCACAAAACGTCCAAAACACACAAAGAGATGAATATTTTATAATTATTGTAATATTACAATCATGATGAATGAATTTGAGTTTTTCGAAGCACCGCCTGATACGGACAAACATTAGTATTTACAATATTATCTTACCCTTATCGTACACCTCTGGCACTCATAAGATAACGGCACATAATCACAATAATATCACTCGAGGATCAGAAATGGATTTAGATGCGATAATTCGAGAAAATAACATAAAAACTTTGATTTCCAGTGACACACGGCGGAGCGAAGTCACCTCGCATGAAGGCGCGCCACTGCGGTGTTGCCACTCCACAAACTACGTTTACCCAATATCAAACGTCTAATTTACTAATTATTTATTTTTAGGAACTTCATCACAAAAACTATACAAAATATTTCAAACAAATATTTAACAACAACAGCGTTTCTGTTTCTTGCGTTTGTAATAAGATTTCTTACACTTTCTACAGTAAGTCGCACAAGGATTTTGCCACTTCTGCACTGCTCGCAAGGTAACGAGATGTTTAGTTGTGAAAAACAATGGCTTACAGGTTTATTATCAAATCGTATTCGATAGCAGGAGTCAGTTAACATTTAACAATGCTAGAATAACTGGTGCATTATTATCTTCGATCATTGTTCGAATTCTCTGAAATTCATACCGTGATGTTGATATATTTGCAGTGGTCTGTTAGAACACGGTTTTACCCATTGATATAAAAACTAAAGATACGGTCGTCCGAACATTTTGCTCGATGCGTTCCCCATAAATAAAGAGAAACACTAACATCATATTTAGGAACTAATCAGGCTGCTCGTAAACGTAACCTTGTATGAGCGGCGTGGCGTGGTATTATCGAGGTATAAAGAAATTAAATAAAGCTTGCAATAATTAATGTTAAAAAAAAATGTTAAATTTAATTTTTAATTTTAATTTTCTTTTAAACTTCGGTTTAGTCAAGACCTATTTGGGACCAAATTCGAGGCGTCATTTTATCATGCGGTCCGCCCAGTCCTTACAGGTTCGAATAAAATTTACTTGAATTTCGAATTACGCGCCAATCCACAGATAATTAAATCTGAAAATTCCGGTTAAATAATCTCCAATTACATAGGTACCTACCATTGAGATAGGTACCTACCTAATATTTTAGCTGCTGTGGAAGGTTTCCAAATATCAAACTGTCAAAACTTTTTGTATTTTTTTGTACTTTCCTCCTTACAAAATTAAAAATAAAGTGTGAATCAGCCGTTATCTAAGTAGGTAGGTACTTTTTTTTTTTTTTTTTTTATAAAACGTTGCCCCACACTAAGATTTTCTCCTATATCGTGGGTGCGTTCACAAACATTTAAACTCACATACACAAATACCCAGACCCGAAACAACTTATATCTGTAGATCATACAAATATTTGTTCCGTGCGGGGATCGAACCCGCGACACGCAGCGCAGCAGTCCATTGCTTGAGCCACTGCGCACTTCTCGTGTTGCGCTTCAAGTATTCTTCAAGTAGGGTCATTAGTTTTCTGCATGAGTATGACTTTTATTGCATATTCCTCTATGCATGAATGCAATGGTCAATGCTCAATGGCGTTTAGTTCATCTCTCGATGGGCATGGCAACCGCCTCCTGGATACTCCTGCATCCTGAAAACACCTTGACAATGGTCACTCTTACTCTTCCCTGTGCCATAACTGGGTCAAAAACACAAGCCTCCTTAGTCCTTGGTATGAACGGCTGTGCGTTGTACCTAACGGCTGTGCGTGGTTGCCATATTTTTTTGAAGCATACTCTCACAAAATTGACCATTCTAACACAGTATCCTCTTTACGTCTACATAATCAAAATACGTTACATGATGCTCTCAGCCTCAGGCTAGGTGGCATGGAGCTTCAGCACAAAGGCTTCAGCCAGTAGAAGTCTGACACTCCCTTCCACTCCGCCCGAAGCTGGAGTACCTAGTCATTATAAGATTTCCCACACTCCAAAAAAAAAGATGTTACTCGTATAAAGTAGGTTGGTAGCGGTCACACAGAGAGACAAATGGATGCACCAAACACTCACAGTTACTCCTTCAATGTAGGAAAAGGGCCGTGCCCGTTATTTGAACCGAAACGTTTGACTGGGCTAAACTGGGCTTTTATCCGCACTTTTAGCCTCTTGATTGGGCCATTGTGCGTTCTCAGCGAGATATTAAGCAAAGGATTTGTTCGTCGGTATTTCAGACTTTCAGACGGAACTTCCAGAAATCCAGACCAGAACCAGTATGGATCTGGAACTCCCTCATTACCTAGTTAAATGCTGTTTAATCCGATAATCATCACTATTTATATGGATTAGGGCTTGGTGAAATTAATAGCTATAAATAACGGCTGATTGGCTTCCGTTATCAAATGATCTGCGCGAATTAGATAATTTGTACGTGCTTGATTGCCACTGCATATTATCGGATACAAATCCACTGCCTACATCGTGGTTCGTATACAGGGGATGTTATTTTGAGTTGACGACCAGAAATTGAGGAATAGGTGACGGTGAATGATCAATGATACCTTGTCAGCTGGGAGCGACCGGGCAGAAAAGCGTTTTAGGCCCACCCCTAGAAACTTATATGGGTGTCCCATATAAGTTTCTACTGGTTCGGAAGATAATGCCATCATCTTCCTGCCCTTATCCCATGTTATTTAGGATCGGCGCAACATGTTTTTTTCTTTCATTCTCCCCTATTGACAGGGGAAAACGTAACGCTTCGCGTCACGCTTCTTTTACACCTCTATCCTTCATATTATCATTCCTCACAAAATTCACCTATCTTTTCTTTGGTCTTCTTCTCCCTCTCCATCTATCAACATTTATTTTCATCAGTCTTTTAGTCTTCATCAGGTCGACGGTAATAACCGACGACCTGGTGAAGGTCGTGAGGATCCGCTGAATGCGAGACGCACGGGACCAGTCACAGTCAATGTGGCGACACTTGGAGGAGGCCTATGTCCAGCTGTGTATATTTCGGCTGAAATGATGATGATGAAAATTTGATTGCACGCCCGCCGCTTTTATGGACGGACGGTTGACGACCTTAAAAAGAAGGCTCGGCTGTTGGAATTTATGGGACAGGCGGTGGGCAGGGTGCTGCGGCGCAGCTTGGGAGAGGCAGCTCTGCCCAGCAGTGCTCTACGATTGGTCGAAAATGAAATTGAAGGTGTATATTTTACCTTCCTGCCGTAGCTACGGGTCCTGTCGGAACTGCGGGTTGTTTAAAGAGATACCGCGGCCCCGGACACAAAGGGCTAAGAAGGAACATGGCAGCCACAGTGCTCTGTGCACTACTACCGATGATGCGGTGGAAGTGGAGAAGTTCTGGGCTAACAAAATAAAAAAGACACGAAGAAATAAAAACCCAAACACTTTGCTCAACCTGGGCATCGAACCCTGTATTTCATATACAGCAGTCGCACTTGCGAACACTAGGCCAACGAGGCAGTCCTAACCTCCTTTTGCAGGATACCTACAGCTTTGTGACTGGGAAATCATCAAATAACCCCCTTGCTCCCCCCTTGCTCCTGCTCTTGGGCGGACCGGAAGGGAGTGTGAGACTTCACTACCATTTCCTTCTTAGCCCTTTGTGTCGAGGCCGCAGTATCTCTTGCGAACAACCCGCAGCCCCGGCAATACCTACAGCCTTTTTTTTTTTTTTTTGGTCGGCGAAAAATCATCAAATTACCCCCCCGCTCTTGGGCAGAGCGAAGGGGAGTGTCAGACTTCTACTGACTAAAAACCGAACCCATGTTCCTTCTTTGCCCTTGTGCCGAGGCCACGTCATCTAGTACTAAAATCCGCGGACCCGACGGGAATACCTACAGCCTCAATAAGAAATACGAAACAGCATGTACATTGTACAGTCATTCATTGATAACCGACGGATTACTGCAGGTAGTATAAATGACCACCCGCTAGTCACCAATGTCTAGTTCAGTGGGTCAATCGAAACAATGGCTACCGTTGCATACCTGTTCCTCGCAATCCTGGCTGTTGGTACGTATTCTCATCAGTAGTATCATAATATTTCTCTTGTATCTTTACAAAACTAAATCATAATTCTCCTGCTCGTTTCCTAAATTATTTGGAGGTCGATTCAGTATGGCTTCTTCTTCTATATTTCCCTGTTTGTCATCATCTCATTCGTCGCAGTATGGATAGCTTATTTTGTGGAAGTGGGCTGGACTATCCAGGGTTCAATCTGCAAGTTCAGTTACGATATATAATTTACCGCTGTAATGGTAGTGAAATATTTCAGGTAACTAAATGAATCCTACTTCTTCATTGGTCAAGTGGTCGCAACTGCTGAGCAAGTGGTCTTGCACTCCTGCAGGGTTCAATTCCCGGGTCGGGGAAAATGTTATTGGGATTTTTATCAGCCATTTATCAGTAGCAGTCACGGAGTCTAGATTTGTGCCCGGTTGAGGGCAATAGGCTCACCTCCTATTACATGGGAAATGTGGGTGTTCTGCCTAACCCTTCAGGGATTACAGGCGTGATGTAAATCCAATGCAATCTTCACTTAGCTGAGAAATTTCTGCTAAGTTACTGTGCCGACACAGAAAAGGCCGAAAAACATGAAAACCTTTATAAAATATTTATTTCCCTTTCAGCCGCGGCAGCTCCAGAGAGCCGTGTTGTAGGTGGTGAACATACCACTATCCAGGAGTTCCCCTATGTGGTTGCCTTCACCTACCGCTACACTGGACCCGGTATCACTGTGCAACGCTGTGTGGGATCCCTGGTCTCCTCCTGGCATGCGGTGGTTTCAGGTTTCTGCTACACGTAAGTTTTTTGCAATAAATAAAAGACTTTTTTTACTCTAATGAGGAAGGGTAATGTGGTTGTTCCTTTGTGACACCCTAGATACAGAAAGCGTAATCCGATTATGATGATTCAGTCAATCTATGTGTCTAATCTTGTGTGATTAAGTACAAGAAACCAACCCAAACTAGTTGGGAAAAGGCTAGGCAGGTGATGAGTTTTAAATATTAACAGTTTTAAAATATGAATTTTTCCACAGTGGTGCAGACCTCAACAACATGCAAATCCGAGCTGGCTCAACTAACAGTCTTAACGGAGGAACCGTGGTTAACATTAGAGACTTTGTCAAGCACCCAGACTACACTGAGGTCCCCCGGTCCAACGACCTGGCCATCACCTTCTTAGAGACTCCCTTGGGCATCAGCGATGTTATCGATGTACTGTACCTGCCTCCTCAGAATTTCTTCATCCCTGATGGTCAGAGGGTCAAAATTGTCAGCTGGGGATTCGAGAGTGTGAGTATCTTCTTTAAGTATGTTCTGATATACCCTCTGTACGTAGATGTTTAACTTAGAACCGAGGGACATTTCACAACCGAGTGGATTCTTCTTTTAGTAATGAACATACCGTGTTAAGTTCTTGTGAAAATTATTTTTGGCTAGAACTATTCTATCACAAAGCTAAAGTCACCCATGGATATCATAAACTGTAAGGTCCAGTTTTCTCCGGAACGGAATCTCGACCAATCACAGTCATGTGGATGGACACGCGATGTGGATTTCAAGCAATGTGATTGGTCGATTTCTGCATGTCTGTACTCCGTTCATCTTCGCTTTTGGAGAAATACATAAACTCACTCATTTTTAGGGTTCCGTAGTCAACTAGGAACCCTTATAGGTTCGCCATGTTTGTCTGTCCGTCCTCGCTTAACGCATTACCTGCTGAATTATTTGCGATAAAAGTTTCTCTGTGACCGTTAGCACTAAAAAAGTTGTTTAAAAAACTAAAAAACCCGACTGATAAAACTGAAAAGCAAAAAATAAGCACATTTTAAATTATACAAAACTTGGAAGGAGGCGGGGTCCATCCTATTTTCATTTTTTCTTTTCATAATTTAATATTCAAATGAACCCCGCCTGCTTCCAAGTTTTGTATAATTTAAAATGTGCTTATTTTTTGCTTTTCAGTTTTATCAGTCGGGTTTTTTAGTTTTTTAAACAACTTTTTTTATTTCCAGCTTTTTAGTTCTTTTGTGTTTGTTCTTTCGTTGGTCGCGTAAAATTCTTCGCAGATGATTTAACTTTTGTGCTTGTAAATAGGATTTTCCGCTTTGAATTTCTTTTAAACATATAAGTGTTATATATTTTTGTAATCTCCTTTTAAAATCCTATAATTTGATACCCTACTCGATGGTATTGGAAAAAAAAATGTTTTTGAACTCCGCGATTAGGCCCCCAAAATCCGCAATTTTTCTATGTTGTATAATTTTAATGTAGCCTATAACACTCGCGCCATCAAGACGAATCTAATGACGTATATTTCATTCAATTCGGTTCATCCGTTTATGAGTTATGAGGGAACAAAGAAACGGACATACATACATACATACTTACACACATACACGTCAAACACATAACCTCCTTTTGGGCTTCGCCGCAGTCGGGTAAAAAGCTGAAATTTGGTACCAATATATGTGTATCAATGACGCCGACAAAGTGGTAAAATAATAAAAATGGAAAAAAATGTTTTATTAGGGTAGCCCCATACCGCATACGCCTACCGCGATATGTAAAGTGGGAAGTGATTTTTTTTTTATTTCAACCCTAACGTGTGATTTATTGTTGGAAAGGTATTTAAAAATGAATTGGGGTTTACTAAAATCATTTTTTGATAATGTCAATAATTTCGGAAATAATCGCTCCAAAAGTAGTAGTCTCTCTAACTTTTGAACCATAAGTTTAGAAAATATGAAAAAAATCTGAAAAGTAGAACTTTAAAAGATCTTTCTAGGAAAATCATTTTGAACTTGGATGGAAACAGTTTTTGTACAAAAAAGACAAAAAGTTGTACAAAATAATTTCTGGACTAAGTTTGTACTTAGTTTAATCTATACTAATATTATAAAGCTGAAGAGTTTGTTTGTTTGTTTGTTTGAACGCGATAAACTCTGGAACTACTGGTTGGATTTGAAAAATTATTTTTGTGTTGGATAGTTCATTTATCGAGGAAGGTTATAGGCTATATAACATCACGCTACTACCAATAGGAGCGGAGCATAAATGAGAAATGTTGCAAAAACGGGAAAAGAAAATTCCTTTCTGAGAGCTTCCGTTGCGTGCGCTGCGAAAACGGCTTAAGTTACGAGAATATCATGTATGAAGTAATTATTCGTCTTTAAAAGTTCTAAAAAAAAGTCCGCGACAGCATCTGTCTATCTTTTAAGATTGACTCACTGTAACCATTTTTTATTATTAAAATGTTAGGTTAAAAATAATTATTTTTTGCGAAGCTTATTTAACCCATATGGTATTAATCTATATCTAAATAAATATGTTCGTTAGAAAGGAAATTTAATATAGAATATTTGTGCTCTTTACTCTATACAGTTTAAACAAATATCTTAGAAGATATCGCAATGTAAAAATACCCGCGCGGAAAAATAATTACGCGGGTTGCGTCGCAATGTAGGTACGGGGGATTCTGGCTGGCCTCCGGGAAATTCAAATTCAAAATATTTACTGCATCATAATGTTTACAAGTACAGAGTGTTATAGTATATTTAACAGTAAGAGATAGATTTTATAGTAATTCACACTTTAATATAATCTAAGCTAATCTAAACCATCTAAACTATTGTAATAAAGAGGAAAGATAAGATTTTTTGTTTGTTACGATTTAGCTTAATTAATGTCGGGTCGATACATCGAGAAAGGTTATAGCTATATTTATGTGACGCAGACGAAGTTGCGCGGGTCAGCTAGTCGTATATATGCAAGCATTTTTACCCGACTGCGGCGAAGCCCAAAAGGAGGGTTATTTTTAACATCGTTTACATATTTTATTATCCTGAACGTATCTTTTTTCAAACAAAAAAAGAATTACTTATTACTACGGAACCCTATACACTGAGCGTGGCCCGACACGCTCTTGGCCGGTTTTTTTCCCATAGGGGTAAGAATCATTCTGTTATCTATGGTAAGAATCCTTTTTACCTCGTCCACGTGTATACGTCTGGAAATCTGACCTTATTACTTTGTAACGTAGAACTAACGCTACACGTTTTTTTTTTCACAAATAGGAGTCTGGACCTCAACTGGAAACTCTGAAGACCGTGTTTTTGAACAAGCTCAGCTTGGATGACTGCCAGGATGCCTATTCAGACACTGCTGATACTGTGGACATTTCGGATAGTAAGCAACACTATTTTTTTACTTTCATGATATAATCTAACCAGATTTACCTACTTTTTAACTCTTCGATTCTAATCATCGTGTCTATTGCAGAGTCGCTGTGCGCAGCTGCCGCGGGCGTGGGTATGTGTTCGGGCAGTTCTGGTGCCCCTCTGGTCGACGATAGGGCTTTAATAGGATGCTTCTCCTTCTTCAAGGGCTGCTCGGACGATGACTACCCTGATGTCTTCACCAGGGTCGATAGGTATACTAACTGGATCTTGGATGTCGCATTACCCGGTGCCGCACGTAAAGCAGGCTTCGTGGATGCTCCCAGAGTGAGGAGCTTGTAAAAACTTAGGCTAGTCCAGACCTGACTGACTGAGACTGAGGGAATACCCACACAATTGACGCGATAGCGGCTTGAGTAGGTACATCACGTATTAACACTTTTCGTCTTTAGTTCGGTGTGGTGTCATACCTCGTTGATTAAAACGAGAGGATTTAAATGCTTTTTTTCGATTTGATTACATTTACTTGTATTAGAACGGATCAAGCCGACTCCTCGTTGAATATTGTGGTAGATCCCTTAAGTCTTGGCAAATGTTTATTGAGGATGAATGATAAAATTAATATCAAAATTATGTGATCTGCTCTTTCTCATCAATGGCTGTTAGAAAACAGCAAATTAACTTTTAAGCAAACAAAATAAAATTGTTTTAAGAATATTTTCAGTTTTATTTATAACCGTTTATTATTCTTTTAAGCTTAAAGGCTTTGTAAAGTTGTTTCTAGTTTGGTTAGGACATTCCAGACTTGAATCAGCCGATTGTCTGATTAACAGATGATTCCGTGCTTCGGAAGGCACGTATAAGCCGGTGATCCCGGCCGCCAAATTGCAGTCGTCAAAGCATGCCAAAGTCCCTTGAGGCGGTTTAGTAACTCTTGTGGGTCGGATAGACATTATTTGACCCCCCCGCTCTTGGGCAGAGCGAAGGGGAGTGTCAGATTTCTACTGACTAAAAACCAACCCATGTTCCTTCTTCGCCCATGTGCCGAGGCCACGTCATCTCTTTCGATAATCCGCAGCCCCGACGGGCGTCGGCCCTTGCGGGCCCCTCCTTGCTAACATCTCTGAGGCGCGCGTGGAACACTCTGGCGCCGCCGACACGGTCTGTTGCCGTCATGACGACGGCCGGACGGCGAGCTAGCCCAACACTCACCGTCCACAGGCCCGCGTAGTAGGTGGCCGGAGGTCATCGCGTGCCCCCCGACGCCCGGAGTGCCTCCCGCGGCGGCTGGGACGACGAGAGGTTCTCTCCCTCTATCGTTCCGCCACCTCCTTCGCTAGCATCACTGCTTCGCAGGAGGCGACGGCGTCCCATTCCTCCTCGCCCCGGACCATGGCTTGCACCAGGGCAGGACGCGAGAGGTCGCCACCGAGGGTCGGATAGACCTTACTGCCCATACGATAAGAAGAAGAAGACTTCGCAAGAGACTTATGTAGTCTTCTAAGGCTAACTTGAAAATGATACCCTTTGCGTGCGATTGTAAGCCTTTTAACTATACGAATAAAGGTTAACTTAGAAATGAAGTACAAAGAAATTAAATAAAAATATTTATTGAGTAAATCTCTCTTATAATATCGTTATACATTCGGATCTACTGATCTTATGAACGGAATGAGCCCTCTTTGGATATAGTTTTATACAAATAGGTTATTTTTTTTATTCATTTTTTACAATCTTGGGTAAGGCAAGACAATGTTTACATTAAAGGCACATTGATTATTGCGAACTCTTAAAACTAATTATAATATAATACGGGTTTAAGTAGATATACTTAGATTATTAATTTTGTGATAAAATATCAATAGGTATGTGTTTTCGGGGACATAATATATGATAAATTAAGATTTTGAGTTTAACATTTTCAAGTATATTTCTCTGAAATTGACATTTCATACAAAGGTTTTTTCTAGGAAAATGGCTTGTATAACTATTCGTACATACTATTTATTTAATTTTATTTACTTTTACTACTTCGAAAGACACATTGGACGACATAACGGGTGTACAACAATTCATATTACATCTTAAACATAAACATACATAATCAAGAAACTATTTATAACTTTACAACAATTCATTCAAACTATTAATACATTTTAATTAATATTGGCAAAATATGTAGCTAATTTATTTTTATGTACGATTATTGAACGACGAGTAAAATTAGCTTATACACAAAACTTATTACTAAAACAAGTATTTTTCCAATCTCGGTGGTCCAAATTAATAATAACCATTATAAATATCGACGAGAGAAACTTGAAATGCAGTAGAGGACCAATAGCTCGCTATTGTATTAAGAGCGTATGGTACCTCAAACGCAAGTTTTTTAATGCGTAAAAGTATAAGATTCACTGCAGTAATCAACATCAGAAAAATATATGATATTCTTCAGGATATATGCTAGTGCCATAGTGTTGTGAAAACATAATACAACTAACTTTGCTCGATAGAAAAAAATCGCGAAGATACCTCTAAAAATTTCTTTTAACGAGTGTAAACCATACTAAAATACATGTCATCGTTCTGATTTTTTTGCCAAATAATTCTACAAGCAACATGCTAAAGCCATAGTGTTTTACTTTTTTAGTCCAATCAATAGTTTTCTTGTAAATCGCAAAATACCACTAATTTCGCACTATTCGGCCGCAGCGAAAGACGTAACAACCGTTTTGTAGTGCAAGCTGATTAGAACTTTATTCTAACAGTATTTCAAGCGAAGTTTGAACCACCACAAATAGGGTTGCTAATCTGAGGTAGCATACGCTCTTAACAACTTTCGCTCACAGCGTCCAAATTTTGCAATCAGACAGATTTTTTCAATTTTTTGTCAGACTGGCAAGTCATAGGTCTCGAGTTCGAACCCAAGACACGAATCTCTTGATTTTTTTGGATTAATGTGTGTATTGTTTAATTATCACTTGCTTCAGTAAAGCAAAACATCTTGAGGAAACATGCAAGCAGGGACTGAATTACCCAAAAATTACGGTACCTTTAAATTTCGGTATGACGTCATACCGTTAAATAAGGGTTACCGAAATATTGCGATACCGTTATTTTTTCCGGTAGTGTAATTCTGAGTATGGAAATGCATACCGGTATATTTCGGTAGAAGTACCGTAACCGTTATAAATATAACGGTAGCGGTACCTAAACCTTAATAAATAGGGGTTTGCTTTGACGCACCGCCTCGCCACTCTGTCTGTCGTTCACTTGCCGATTGTTGCACATTATTAGATTATAAACTACATACGCAAGTTCTAACGTCTTCCACCGCACACACGCGCGCCGCGCATGCATTTCGGTACCGAAATCGTGTAAGGGTTAAATAACGGTTTAGCCCAACCTTTATTTATAAAGGTACCGGTATAGCTCAACCTTTATTTTAAACCGGTACCGGTATATTTTTGAGGTATCTTAACCTTTAACCGTAACCGCTTTCAGTCCCTGCATGCAAGCCTGAGATATATTTCTCAACGGCATGTAAAGCCAAGTCTGAGGCCCGTGGGTGGCATAAAAAGTCTAGACATCAACTTAGGCAGTAACCACAGGATGAAGAAATATGAGGGTCTCAAAGTTGCCCGTCGGGGCCGCGGATTTTTGTACTAGATGACGTGGCCTCGGCGCAAGGGCAAAGAAGGAACATGGGTTCGGTTTTTAGTCAGTAGAAGTCTGACACTCCCCTTCGCTCTGCCCAAGAGCGGGGGGGGGGGGGTCATTCGATCGATTCGAAAAAAAGGGTCTCAAAGTTGAAAATACAGCATCACACCAAGCAACAGCAAACAAGCAAGCATCAGCCAAGGAGTGGAATTTCTTGCCTGCGTCGGATTTCAGAGTTCATATAACCCTAATCTATTTAAGTCGCGAGTAAATAGGCTTCTTCTGGGTAAGCTCGTTCTATCGTTGACATCATCTCTGCCCTTAGAACAAGATTGAAGTCAAGAGCAAGTCCATTTAAAATAATAAAAAAAAAAACACTATGTATAGTCGACCAAGAAATTGGTTTACCACTTTTGATGACATCTCCCAGTAACATAATTATTCGCTAAGGATGACAGATTGACAGATTCTGACGTGAAAATAGCACTTGATGTTTTGTACGTGCAAATGATATTCAACCTTAGTGTAGCTGGTAGGTATTGGCTGGTGGTGAGAAATGAGGAAAACGACAGTTGATGGTTTGACAGACCGACTAGAAAAGGAATGCGCGGGCGCGTTTTGAGCGCGTGGAGTCTTCGCGGGATTTTTTGGCACACTGATCCACTGATCGTTCGTCCTGCAGCAATGGCGGTCGCAGCGGTAGGCGGAGTGACGGTGTCGCGCATTAGCCAATGAGAGCGCCCGTATGCAGTCCGTTCTTGTCGGTCATTATTTATTTAATAAAAAATATTACATACACTGTAGGAAACATACTTGAAACAAAAGTAAGTACAAATTAAACTTAATTTAAAAAGGCGAGCGGACCATAACATCGTCGTCAACATCCTGCCCCTTAGTGTCGTCAATGCGACACTCAAAAACTCATGAGGAAAGCCACTCGTGTGGCGGGACGTTTCATAATACCTGTTTTTGTTTTAATGTCTACGGTTCTTACCCGTCCATCAGCTCCCGGATACACTTGGTGAATGATTCCCTTTGGCCAGACATTCCGAGGGGAAGCGGGGTCCACTACAACCACCAGGTCACCTACCTTTAGCTGTGCACCCTCGCGGTCCCATTTCTTGCGGGGCGCTAGTGTAGGCAATACTTCTCGAAGCCACCTAGACCAAAATAAATCAGCTAGGCGTTGTGCAATACGCCATTGTTTTCTGAGGTACAAGTCACCGTCATCAAAGATACCTATTTGTGGGAGATTGGATGAAGAACCTAGCAGAAAATGATTAGGTGTTAGAGACTCTGGGTCGCGTGGGTCGACGGAAACATGAGTCAAGGGTCGCCCGTTTATCATATTTTCAACTTCACACAAGAGAGTAAGCAAAGTTTCTTCTCTCGGAGCTCTTTCCTTTAGTACAACTTTTAAAGCTGTTTTAACGCTCCTAACAAGACGCTCCCATGCACCACCCATATGTGGACTGGCCGGAGGAATAAACTTCCACTCAACTCCCTTGTTTAAAGCTTCAGTTGTTAATGCTTGTTGATTATCGAGTAGTTCTTTATAGGCCCTTTTCATTTCCGTGTTAGCCCCTCTCAAATTAGTACCGTTGTCCGAAAACATGGTGTGTGGCCAACCCCTACGAGCGGCCATTCGACGAAGTGACATTATCATGGAATCAGTAGTTAGAGTAGGAACTACTTCAATATGGACCGCGCGCACCGTGAGGCACGTAAATAGTACGCCGTACCTGCGCGCCCTCTGCCGACCGACCGTGACTTCCATAGGCCCGAATAAGTCTACTCCACACATGGTGAATGGTCTATGGTGATGTGTAAGACGACATTCGGGTAGGTCACCTAGGCGTGGCGGCGAAGGCATGGCTCTTTTAAAACGGCAAATTAAACATTGTTTAGATATAGTGCGAACTGTAGGTCTTAGTCGAATGAGCCAATATTTTTGACGCAACTCATTAACTACCATTTCGTTACTAGAGTGCGCGGCCTTTATATGGTATTGAGTAACGATAAGTCGCGCGATATACTCATTGCCATCTAAAATTATTGGGTATTTAGTGAGCTGATCTACATCCTTTACGTTACCGATACGACTACCTATGCGTAACAAATTATTTTTGTCCAATATCGGGGTGAGTGATCTCAAACGGCTATCTTTATTTACTTCTTTGTTTAATCTAAGCAAATTTATTTCAGTTGGAAAGGAATATTCTTGTGAGTAACGAAGTAACAATAGTTCCGCTTGATTTATTAATTTTTCGTTAATTACTTTAATTTCACTTTTCTTACATTTTTCAACAAACAATAGAACAGTTGCAGTACTACGTAATAATCGCAGCCAACTAGAGAATCGTCTTGGTTCGGGAACAGGTAAGTCTCTTATTATATTATTATCTTGAACGACGTGTACTTTTTCTAATATTTCATCACTAATTGTTTTTATTTCAGGTTGTTGCGGCCAGCAAGAACGCGGCTGGTGTAAGAACGACGGGCCCGAGAACCACTCCGAATCACCTGTCAATACGTAATCACTATTTTTTGTCGCCAGGTCTGCGACGTTTACGCCCGTGGGCACATATCGCCACTCGTCGGACTTACTCAACTCATCTATTTCTCCTAGCCTGTTCGCGATGAATGCTTTATACGTTCTACAATTATTTTTAACCCAGTGTAAAACTGTAGTCGAATCTGTCCAGTAGAAAACTAAATTAGGTTGTAAACGATGTTCCTTTTTAACACTATTAGCTAACTTACATGCTAACACGGCTCCCTGCAACTCAAGTCTAGGCACGGAAACCGGTTTTAATGGAGTAACTTTACATTTACTCGCGATAAACGATACGGTTACTTGTCCGTCGCTGCTTTCGCGACGCCAATATGCGGCAGCGGCGTACGCGCTCGGCGATGCATCGCAAAATAAATGAAGTTCCAAACTAGCTAAACTATCACTCGTCTGATCACAGGAAAAATAACAACGCGGAATTCTAATATTATTTATCTCCTTATATTGATTAATCCACTTACAGAATAAATCATATAAATTATCATTCAATTTTTCATCCCATTTGATATTAAGTTTCCATGTTTCGCGCATCAATATTTTTCCCTTGATGGTAAACGGTCCCAAATAGCCGTGAATATCAAAAATAGACATTACAATGCTTAGCATTTCGCGCTTAGTAGGTATTCGTTTCAAAAGTATAATATCTTGCGGAATGCGTTTAAAAGATAAATCTAAAGCTAACTGATCGCTGCGCGGGAACCACAATATGCCTAATGCCCGCTCCGCCTGTTTATCAAAATTGAACTCTATTGCTATGTCGTTAAGACTATCTTTTGGAATGTCACTTAGCACATTAGGTACATTGCTGAGATAGTTACACATTTTAAATCCACCTTCATTATGAATTAATGAAATTTCTCGTATTATTTTCCTAGCTACCTCCTCATCAGAAAAGCTATCAATATAATCATCCATGTACTGATTGTTTTTTATAGCCTTTACAGCGTCTGGCATCTGTTGACTAAACCGTGAAGCATTTTTATTTTGATTAATAAATTGAGCAACAAACGGGGAACAATTTGCGCCGAAGATAAGTGACGTCATTACATACTTATTTACAACGTCGGTTCCTTTCTCCTTCCACAAAAACCTAAATGCATTTTGATCGCTATTATGTATTTTAATACGTAAAAACATATCTTTTATGTCTCCTATTATTCCTATAGGGTTCTCTCTAAACCTAAACATTATACCATATAAAGATTGTAATAAGTCAGGCCCTTGGAGTAGAAAGTCATTAAGTGACATATTGTTACTTTTGGCGGCGGCATCAAAAACCAATCGCAACTTTTTTTTGTTTGGGTTGTCCACACCAAAGTGCGGTAAATACCAAACGTGGTCCGACTCGGAATCGAACCTGCACTCTGCCGCAGTCAGTTTTCGTGCGTAATTATTTTTAAGTAAATGTTCAATACGTTCGCGATATCTAATTTCATATTCTGAATTAGAAGACATTTTTCTTTCTACCGACTGTAATCGTTTTAATGCTACGGGATAAGCGTCCGGCATAACAAATTGATCGTACTTCCATGGAAGCTTGACCGACCATTGGCCGTTAACTAACTCAGCTGACTCGTTAAGGATATTTACGGCTCGTAATTCTTCAATATTTTGACGTGGTTTGTTACTGATACCAATTGAATCGAGTGAAAATGAACAGCGAATTAAATCGTGTAATTGGCTTAAATCAATGTCTGTAATACATTCGAAGGTATCTTTAACGACAGCTGACTGACACAATGGTTTATCTACACATGTAACAAAATCAAAACATGATGTCCCGCTCGCGCCCGCGCTGCCGTTGCTCGGGGACGAGTCGCGGAGCGCGTGCGCGGCAGGCTTACCTGAGTGACTTGTCGCCGCTCCGTGCGCTGCGGCTGGCTCGCCACCGGCGCCACCAACGCTGCCGATGTTGTTGACGCGCTCGGCGCGCTTACCAGTAAAGTAGTCAGCTTGCCAAGCTCCGTGCACACACCAGCCCAATAACGTTTGCGTGATGTATGGTCCGCCCGGCTTATACCTTTTACATAAAATAGGTGCAATTAAATCATAATTGTCCTGACCAATTAATATTTTAGGTTTAACATTGCTGTCACATATTATGGGGTTATTATTACTGGAATTTATTTCACAATAATTTACATTAGAGGTGAATAACTGTAAGGGCAAATTAAGTTCTTTGAGTTTACGAGCACGCAAGTTGAATTTGTTACCGTCACTGTTACTTATTTTACATTTAATTATCTCAGTCTCGCACAATAACTCGGAGTCCCATGCACCTGAAGCACGCATTGTGACCCTTTCCCCGTGCAGCCCGACCTTATCGGCAAGGTCGGCCGCGATGAGAGTCACTGTTGCGCCGTCGTCTAGAAGTGCATGCGTGGCCACACTTGACCTGGGTCCATGAATAGTGACCGGCACTATTTTAAGCACTACATTTGTCTTTGGTTTTATCACTGACACTTCGAGACACTGCGCGGCGCTGGTGCTGGCGTGTGAGACGAGCTCACTAGCGGCGGCGCCAGCGGAGTCGATCGTCGCGCTCGCGGTATCGTTGGGTGGCGCGGATGTTTCACGGCGCGCCACTTCTGGCTTCGTCCAGTGCAGCATCTGGTGATGAGGCCCCCCACAGGCCTCGACGTTGCAGTTTTCCGCAGTACACTCGCCCTTGTCCGGGTGCCGAGCACAGAGACATTTGAAACATAACTTGTTTGCTCGAACAAATCGCCATCTATCCTTTCTCATGGCTCGCTTAAATTGACTGCAGTCTGGCAACGCATGCTTGTTCCTTTTGCAAAACTTGCACTTGCCGGCAGTGTCGGGGTCACTGACCTTAACAGATGTTAGCACGGAATGACGATCGCTATGCTTTTTCTGGTGTTTATTGTTGTTAAAATCATTCTGGTATTGTATGTGGCTAACTCCCGACTCTGCAACCTTTTGGGCTTCCCCATATAGGAATTTGGACAGTAGTTCCAATTTGGGCGTTTCAGTGTGTACTCGGTTTTCGTGTAGGTATTCTACCCATTTGCTAACGAGTCCTGTAGGTAATTTGGATACGGCGATTGTTAACAACTCTGGACTTTTCAAGTAATCTATTTGTTTCAATGTAGTTACGACGGTGACGTAATTTTTTATTTTTATGGCGAACTTCACAATTTCGGCGTGGTATGAGTGTGGTAGTGGTGATAACTTTTTCAGTTGTGATATAACTTGCCGCATGACGTTTTCTGGTCTACCGAACCTCAGTTCGAGCGTTTCTATAATATCATGGGGCGAGCTCGCTCCCATCAGCAATGCAGCGGCTGCATCTTTTGCGTCGCCGCGCAAACACTTCCGTAGACGCCACACATTTTCACTATCACTGTATTTACATACCCGTGACGATTCATAAAACGCTTCCCGAAATTGTATCCATTCCAACGGATCCCCAAAGTACAGAGGTAGATCCTTCGAGGTGGCTAGCCTTGACAGCAGCACCTTATTGCCCGTGTTAGAATTAGATGAGTCGACAGCCTTCTTAATCGCGTTGGCCAGCTCCTCGATGGCGCGATGAGTACTTATCGCGGTAGCAGGTGGTATAGCCGTCTCGTTGCCGTCAATGTTGCGGTGGCACTCACCGCCACCGACAGTCGCTTTGTTGCCATCGTGCGACGTGCCGGGTTCAGCAACAGACTTTTCCAGCCATTTCTCCACTTTGCTTTTGTAGGAAGCTGATGAAGATTGATTTGAGCAGCGCGATTTTGATTCCAACTCGGCCAAATCCATGGCCAATTTCTTGTCGATCAATTCTTTTTCGATGCGAGCCTTTGTTTGAATTTCTTCCATTTCTATTTTAGCTTTGACTTGAGCGGCTTCGTATTCCAGTTGCTGCCGCCGTGTTGCTGACGACGCCGCGCGTGACTTGCAAGAACTTTTGCACTCGCCGCCATCTTGTCGCTTCAACTTCAAGCTCGAAGTATTACGTGGGCATACACCGTTATCTGAATGCACTTTCCCGACTTCTTTCACTGCATCCGTACTGCTATGCAGCAGATCTGATTTGAATTCAAGCTGTCTTCCTTCTTCGTTAGCCAGTTGCTCCTTTTTCTTTTGTGCACGTGTTTTCACGACATGCGGCGATCGGAACAACGACATCCCTGCTACACAGGTTTTGCTTCTCACTACCGATAAACTATGCGGCTCGATGGACCAGCTTTGTAGCTGGTAGGTATTGGCTGGTGGTGAGAAATGAGGAAAACGACAGTTGATGGTTTGACAGACCGACTAGAAAAGGAATGCGCGGGCGCGTTTTTAGCGCGTGGAGTCTTCGCGGGATTTTTTGGCACACTGATCCACTGATCGTTCGTCCTGCAGCAATGGCGGTCGCAGCGGTAGGCGGAGTGACGGTGTCGCGCATTAGCCAATGAGAGCGCCCGTATGCAGTCCGTTCTTGTCGGTCATTATTTATTTAATAAAAAATATTACATACACTGTAGGAAACATACTTGAAACAAAAGTAAGTACAAATTAAACTTAATTTAAAAAGGCGAGCGGACCATAACATCGTCGTCAACACTTAGAGTGGTTAACCAATTTCTTGGTCGACTATACCTCACGGCATTTCAAATTTCCACGGTCGAAATAAGTTTCTAAAGTAAAATAATTTGATAATCAGTCACCATGATTATTACCTACGAATATTATGTAGTATTTAAAAGGTAATTTATTTATTTAACAGTCAATTCACTCCTATATAAAATATTGACATAAAAAAGGTGTATATTGCATGATTCATGGAAGGGATTTGATATCTTAAGAACTAGACAATACAAAACATTTTCACAAATTGTTTTACTTAGCTGTCATCAAATATCTACAAATGCTGGTTTTCATGAATACTAAATAACACTTAAATGAACGGAATTTAAACAGTATACAGGACGTAAAGAGATCCTTCACGAAGCCGTCAATCAAGCACTCTGTACATCAATCTAAGTAAAATAAAATAAGTAACTCTCCGCAAATTGATGGGAAGCAACTTTTATTGGTGTGAAAAAATCTCGATTTTCGATAGTTATTCAATGTAAAATTGTCAAAAATTCAAAATTTGATGCTGGTGGATGCATAGGATAGTACTGGGGGTCATGGAGGTTAAGTTATAATTTAAATTTTAAAACAACTTTAACGTACAATATCTCCGAAACTACAATACAGGTACATGCAGAACATGACAGAAAAATACGTGTTTTTCGGCATATTTAAGAATATTTTTACACCCGTACTTCATTTGCATTCATTTAAGTGTCAGTTAGCGTTTATGTCAACGAGTATAATTACTAGTTCATCTTGGTTATTGTATTAAAAAAAATACAAAAAAACATATTTCAAATACTTACATACTAAGCATAATTATCTTATAAACTGCCTGGCTTGGGTATATAACTAAGTTTACATTATATATAACTAGCATTATAATTATGTAATATTTACATAATATTATATAAAGAGATTCACAACAGATTTGTTAGGAAGATATCAACATGAGCCTGTTTTTTTACCTTTATGATTACAAAAAGTTTATAATTATTTATCTTGAAAAAAAGATAAATTAAGAGCAAAATATACTACATGAATACTGGACAAGTGTGGAAGGGAGATAGCAACAGTAATTTACTACTGTACTAGCTATTCTAGCTGCCAAAAAATGTCGTAAATTTCTTCTATAGGAGTCTAACTCATCTACTCTATATAAACATAATAGAAAAGGTATCAAATACATGCGTACATACTGAGCAGGGCCTTTTTTTTTTTTTTTTTTTTTTTTTGGTGGGTGGAAAATCATCGAATGACCCCCCCCGCTCTTGGGCAGAGCGAAGGGGAGTGTCAGACTTCTACTGACTAAAAACCGAACCCATGTTCCTTCTTTGCCCTTGCGCCGAGGCCACGTAATCTAGTACAAATACCGCGGCCCCGACGGGCGTCGGCCCTTGCGGGCCCCTCCTTGCTGACATCTCTTTGAGGCGCGCGTGGAACACGAACGCGCCGCCGACACGGTCTGTTGCCGTCATGACGACGGCCGGACGGCGAGCTAGCCCATTACTCACCGTCCACAGACCCGCGTCTACGGTGGCCGGAAGCCATCACGTGGCCCCCGACGCCCGGAGCGCCTTCCGCGCCTTCCGCGGCGGCTGGGACGTTGAGAGGATCGCTCCCTCTCTCGTTCCGCCACCTCCTTCGCTAGCATCACTGCTTCGCAGAAGGAGGCGACGGCGTCCCATTCCTCCTCGCCCCGGACCATGGCTTGCACCAGGGCCGGACGCGAGAGGTCACCGCCGCCGATCGCCGCTACGAGAACACGGCGGGGCTCCGCCCAGGCAGGGCACACCTCCACAGTGTGCTCCACCGTGTCCTCCGGTCGATCCTCGCAGTGGAAGCATCCGGGCGTTTCCTCCCGCCTGATTCGGTGCAGGTACCTCCCGAAACATCCGTGTCCGGTGAGGACCTGCGTCAGACGGAAGGTGAGGGCGCCGTGGCTCCTCTCTAGCCACTCCTCAAAGAGGGGACTTACCGCCACTATCGTGGCGTGCCCTGCACGGGGTTGCGACAGTCGCTGTCTCCATGCCGCCATGAGATCGCACCGGAGGTCTGTCCGCCGCGCAGCAATGTGCCGCGGCAGCAGACTGACCCCCCGGTGTAGCGCCTCTGCGCGCCACTCGTGTAGGCGCGCGAGGACTATCGCCTCCAGATCCCACGGCGGCAATCCGGCAAGGAGATTCGCCGCCTCGCGGGAGATCGTGCGGTACCCGCGGACTAGTCTTACGGCCATGACCTTTTGGGGCGCGTTCAGGTAGTGGACGGCCCGCTACTGAGCAGGGCCTTACAAATAGTTGCCAGTTTATAATAATTAACCAGTTTATTATATAACTCTTAATAACTACTGTAGATATTCTTTATTAAAGCTATACTTTTCTTTTTTTGATTGGTTACCAATTCTGGTAGGTAATCGAGACACATCATAAGAAAATTCAACATAGTATTTGCTTATTTTCTGGATGTTCAAGCATATTTATTATATTATGCATCAATGCTGTTCAAAACATTTCTTTTGGCTTCAAAAGATCACCATTGATGCTTATCATTAATAGAAGTCCTTTTAATTTCATTAACGCATTTTTCGTAATACAGTCATGATACACTCTTAATTTCTTTTCAAAGTTCTTATAAGTAGTTTTGCTCAAATCAAACTACCAGCGTGTATAATATTTCTCTCTACTGTTTGTCTTCATATGGTTGTGTTTACAAAAACGATTTTAGGTGTAAACGGACCCCCCCTCACGGAGCCGTCAACAAAGGTTAAAGTATGGTCCATAAAAAATAAAAAAATATCGGCGGAAACAAGTGCCTTTCGGCTTGGGAATGGACTTTTTAAACCCTTTATATGTACTAGCAATTCCAGTTAAATTCAAGAGTTACAGATATACAAAAGATGTATTTTCAGTATTTTTCAGCAACATTAATTCAATGTTTTTTTGAGAAATCTTTCCTGTTTCGGAAGATGATCAACACTTTTACTATATAATAAATACAATTAAGAATGTCTATATTTTTAATCACCTTGAAGAACATGGTTTTAATTACAGGGATAGCTTCCGATGCAATAAACTGTATGATATCGCGGGAAACTGACACGACAATGAGTTATTTTAGGTCTGGATAGGGATTAAGTATAAACAATAAGAAATTACAAACTTGTTTGGGTTGAATTAGTTTAGGTGTCCATTCCAGAACTATGTTGTTTATACATATAAAATGAGATTACTAAGAGAACTTTAGATTATTGAGAAAAAGTGAGATAATTATGAGATTACAAGTCGTATTGTGAAATAGGAAATCTGACGACCAGTCTGCCAAGAGGTATCGCGTTACTCACTAGCTGAATTTTTGAGGAATACCCGTATTCGCCAGGTGTAAAATTTTCTATGCAGCTACATCTGGTTAGACTGGAAGACGGTCATTGAGAAAAAGCTAGGCAGAAGGTGATGTTTAACCGACTTCTAAAAAAAGAAGGAGGTTCTCAATTTGGATGTTTTTTATGTTTGTTCGGGCATAACTCCGTCACTTGCTAACCGATTTGAAAAGTTCGTTTTTTGTCGGAAAGGGTATACTTCCCAAATGGTTCCATAATTTTGTTATCGAAATCGGACAAGCGGTTTTTGAAAAATCAACAAAATTAAAAAAAAACTACATTGTCCATCCATGACCATGGGAACCACTAAAACGTGAAAAATAAAAACTTTTTAACAAAAAATAAAACCGACTTAAAAAAAAAAACAAAAAAATGAAAAATAACTTTAGAAGAAAAATCAGTTTCTGAAGTCGGTGGCAAAAAAATGAAATCAAACAAACAAAAGTCACCGACTTCAGAAACTGATTTTTCTTGTTATATCAAGGTTCTACCTGAAGCGGACGTAGAGTTAAGAGTGAGTGTCAGTGTTGGATGCAGCTGAATAGCGAGGAATTGGCTAGCTTGGCAGACGAAAGTCATTATGGGTCATTCTTTCCGTACTACGAAAGTAACGATTTCGAATGTAGATGACCGGGTACATTGTATCGAATAGGTTCGTAGCGGCAACGAGTGTATGGAGTGGGAGTTGGGTCTTTGTCGTTTATATGTTACTAGCTGACCCGTGCCCACTTCGTTGGGCCTAATTAGTTGAAAGTGTGCTAATAGGGGATCGGACAAAAATAACTAATTAGTCCGTCAGATAGATTTCCAAAAATTATTGGACACGTGTTTTTTCTTTTTTCACGTAAACTTAAAATGAGGACGATACAGTGCTTTGAAAACTCGTGTGACGTCATATGATAGTACATTTTGACGACACAAGTGACGTTTCAAGCCCCACTCCAAGATCTTTGACGCGTTTTATCTTCGTCATTTTTTATTGATTTGATAAAACAAAAAACACGTATTCAATATTTTTCGATAATCTAACTTACGGACTAAACAGAATCTTAATATTTTGACCCAGCCCGATCCCCTATTACGTTTCGAAAAATTCAATTTCGGGGACGTCCGCTGCGTAAGAAGCCGACCACGCGACTGAGCCGCGCGGGTACCTCCCTCTCAGATCAGATGTAAAAGGCCACGCCCCTTTCTCCCGAAGCACGAACACGAACCGAATTAAACCCGAAACCATCCCGCGCCCGCCGCAGCTTTGCTTTTTTCTCCGATTCACTTTGCAAAACGGACTACCACGTAAAAGCCTTTTTATTTTTCGGTTTTTTATATACCCTATGACACTCAGCAATAATGTAGCTTTCTATTGGTGAAAGAATTTTTAAAATCGGTTCAGTAGATCCCGAGATTACCCCTTACAATTTAACAAATATACACACAAACTTTACCTCTTTATAATATTAGTATAGAAGATGAAGTTTCTACGTACTGTAACAATATCGTCAATACATGTAGCAGCTGGCATCAGTCTGCGGCGGCAGACTGAGCCTCCTATGTCAGTGCTGGCGGTACAGCACGGTGAGGGTCACGGCCGTGCCCGAGTGCTTGATGAGTGCCACTACCTCTGGGTGCGGCAGGTTGCGGATGGACACGTGGTTGATGGCTACGATGGTGTCGCCTACGTGGAGTAACCCACAGCGGGCCGCTGGTGAGTTGGGGATCAGTTGGCCTGTGGAGAAAGGTAACAGTTTATCACTTTCGGTGAAAGGACTCAGCATATGGGTCAAACAAAAAAAATTCTATGTGCCCCTAAACAGCCTCGGAGTCACCGCTATACCTAGCTTTAGATGACTTGCGCTTACGCGGCATACAAATAAAAATTGAAACTCATTCAGTGTCAAAGACTCAGCATATGGGTCGAACAAAAATTACCATAACCCGGCCTCCCTTCCTCCCTCGAGAGTCGTCGCTATACATACGTAGCTTTAAATTATTTGCGCTAACGCGGCATAAAAATTAAAATGAATAAATTAGCAAAGTGTTTTAGTCACTAGAAGTATGACACTCCCTACCGCTCTGCCCACAGCGAGAGGAGTCATTTCATGATTTCCTACAATTAAAAAAAGAGAGACCGATTGAAGAAGTCTAATTTCAGAAACAAACTATAATATCAGACGGTCTTTGCAAGAAAACGGCTTCTTCTTCTTTACGTGTCGATGATCTCAAATTATGTTAGACCAGTATGTAGCCACCTGCACAGCTCTATCGGGGTGCAAGAAAGGAGCCTCCCCGAGCGGCGTTAAAAAAATTCGCACTGCGATTCCAAACGTCCGGCGCACCCTGGACAGCTAGCACTCGGTAACGCAGTCTAGCTGACTAATCCTTTCACCACGATGACTCAAACCCCAAGAAAACGGCAACATGGAGGTAAAAAACATTGAAAACTTACCAATAGTACTGGTAGCCTTATTAGCGGACGAGATGACGACGAAGCCGAATCCTTCGCCCTCATTCCTGGACACTGTGACGTCATAGGGTACGGAGGCCCACCCACCAGTCGTAGTGTCGTATTGGACGCCGTACCTGAAGTTAATCAATGTGTCGTTTGAAAAATTTCCGGATGTACGGTTACCACGTATGCAGTACATGTGTACATCAATCAAGGGAAACGACACATGTCCAGTTTGCTGCATATCGGACAAAATTTGAGTCACCGATTCGAGAAGAAGAACATGATTCCGAAAACATATTCCCCTTTTTTTCCAGGTGTTTAAAAAGCAACTTGTTTCCTACAAGTGCAATATCTACACGGTTAAAATGTATGAAATAGCATACTTTATGAAACAATACCAGAATGATGTACTGAAAACGTGGCAATCGTCCTTCCACCCAATCGTCCACCCCACCCTTCTGTATAGGTACTTTATTGTAAATTTCTCTGTATTGCAAACAATCAGTACAATGGGCGTCCAATTGCGGTCTGAAATTTCTTCCAGGTAATCGTGGAACAGACAGCAATTTGTTAGGTTGTGTTAGTTACATAAAAGTAGTTTATTAATGACTCCTATGGCTAGAAATGGTGATAAAAAAAATCAAAAAAAAAAACAATTTTTTATTTTATTTTATTTTTTTATAAAGTACAATTAATACCTCACACTTTTCTATAGCTTAGACAGCATAAAACACAACTTACATTGGTACATTAGCAGCTGGTGGGTACATCGGTGCTGGATGCAGAATATTATAAGATACTGGTGGCATATTGTGATGCATGGCAGGGTCCGCACTGTGTGGTGTTAACGATACAGTTATTAGTTACAAAACAAATAGTTATGATGGACACAGATAAGGCTATGGATCTGGCGAATATATTATTATATGATGTGTTCAAATTTTATGGGTGTGGGGTCTGTGCTATTGGTGTGTGTGATAACGGTTAAAACTTTAAGACGGCTCGGAACATCACATGCCCATTTGTGATGCGAAGGAAAGGGGAAAATGTTATGAGGAAACTTTTAAGTATGAATGAGAAAGGATACAAGAATAGAAGAAGACCAAAAAAGAAACGATGGATGGACTGCGTATGGCAAAAAAAAAAATACATACACACGAACATAGTAACCTCCTTTTTTGAAGTCGGTTAAAAAAGGAAGTGTCCGATGAGATAGCAAGTAGAAGAGAAGTATGGACGAAGAAGACATGTGTTGCGCTGACCCCAAATTTATTGAAGGCAAGAGAATTATATGAGGCGGCTCGAAACATCTAGCGTGAAGCCGCAGAAGGCAGTTTTAGGTATCAGCGGGGTGCAAAGGACGCATCGTCTTCACTGTATAATGTACAGACTGTCATTGGCCAGGTAACTTCCGAGCCGTCATCAAGTTTGAACAGAACTTTAATTATGTGAAATAGATCTTTGCAGTGAATATTAATTTTTAATCGCACAAATTCGTCATTAGCGGTATTTTCAGGAAATGCATATGTTCGATAAAGGTTTTTTTTTGGTGAGATGATGGTTCGGGAAAGTGCTTAATGAAGGCTGGATGCGGACAAATTGCAGATGCGGATACGGATACCAGACTATGGTAGATAATGTACTGAAGTATATGTGTCGCAGTATGATAGATAAAGTCGTATTATACTACTACCTTACTATCTTACTAGGAATATAATTATAATACGACTCAAGTTTTGTGGTATATGGATATTACTTGAAACGTTTAGAAAAACCGCTCTTAATGTAGTGCAACTGTGCAACGAATTGACAAAGTATTATAATGGGGGGTGTTCAACAGGCAACTTTAGGTTAAGGGTTAGGTGTTACCCTTTACCTCAATCGACGTCTTGTACGTGATTTCAACCAGGTCATGATATCTGACCTCCTTTTAGTCAGCATGTAAGTAAATGTGTGTCTGTGTTAAATATTAACACAAAATTAGTTTTATTAGATAAAATAATATAAGGTGTAAGGGAGAGCTCTCCGTAAACTGACAGGGTGCATTCAGCCTCTTATTTAAAATTTATTCGAAATTGAAATTTTTCTTTTCTCTATTGTTTTTTACCCGACTTCGGTGAAGGCAAAAGGAAGGGTAATGATTTTGCCAGTCTATGTAGTTCTGTTACTTTTTCTTTAATTTAATGTAAAATTACATTCTCTGTACGCATAACTCCATATTTTTAAATAAAAAGAAAACATGGATATTGAAATACTTTAACGAACGACGCGTGAAATAAGCTGTCCACTTCTTGCCTGGCTACAGAGTTCATCGTACTCATTGCGCTTGCCGTTCGATACGTGCGTTTAGGAGATAAACAAATCAAGTTTATTTGATACCCATAATTGTTGGCTTAGTCGATAAATGCCTAACAGCTTGAAAACGGACTAATTCTTAAAATGCCCAATTCTTAAAACGACTAATTCTGGCAATGTTTTATTCTTAAATGGACTAATTCTGGAAACACCTTATTCTTAAATGGACTAGTTCTTAAAATGGCTTAAGGACGCATTCCCGATTGATAAGTCAAATCATTACTTTTTTAAACAAAAGTATGTTTATTAAATACAATGCTTTGTATTTTTAAAATGTTTGCCAGTTTCTCAATAAATGTACCGAAGTGAACTTCGGTACATTTATTGAGAAACTGGACATATCTAAAATTATATTTATAGTTAAGAATTGTACCTTGCACATCTATCTACAATAAGCAGCAAAAACATTTTAAAAATACAAAGCATTGTATTTAATAAACATACTTTTGTTTAAAAAAGTAATGATTTGACTTATCAATCGGGAATGCGTCCTTAAAATAAGCTTGCAAGATTTGATTACATACAGGCAACGGGATAAGTGGCAGAGTGGTAGGGAGTATCAGACTTCTACTGACTAAAAACCCCCCATGTTCCTTCTTAGCCCTTTGTGTCAACAACCGGTCATCTTCTATATAAATAAAAAGAGAAGTCCTGACTGACTGACTCATCAACGCCCAGTCCAAACCCTTGGACCTAGAAAGCTCACCTCATCAGTTTGCGGAGAGCTGTTCTGTTTATAAAAACTTTTTAACAAAAAATAAAACCGACTTCAAAAAAAAAACACAAAAAAGTGAAAAATAAACTTTAGAAGAAAAACCAGTCTCTGAAGTCGGTGACTTTTGTTTGTTTGATTTCATTTTTTTGCCACCGACTTCAGAGACTGGTTTTTCTTCTAAAGTTTATTTTTCACTTTTTTGTGTTTTTTTTTGAAGTCGGTTTTATTTTTTGTTAAAAAGTTTTTATTTTTCACTTTTTAGTGGTTCACATGTTCATGGGTCAATGTGGACAATGTAGTATTTTTTTGAGTTTTGTTGATTTTTCAAAAACCGCTTGTCCGATTTCGAAAAAAAAACTATGGGACCATTTCGGAAGTATACCCTTTCTAACAAAGAAAGAATTTTTCAAATCGGTTAGCAAGTGACGGAGTTATGCCCGAACAAACATAAAAAAAAAAAAAAAAAAAATACCTGGAAAACCTTCTTTTTTAGAAGTCGGTTAAAAAATTACTTACGTTAGTAAAGGTTGGTGTGGATGCGGCGCCGCCATTGTAGGTAGACCAAGTGGCTGAATATCGGCGCGGTTGTGTCTTACGCCTAATGTTACCTGTAACAAAATAATGGGAACGAATATTAATTTCTTTCATGGTCAAGGTCGTTTCATTGTCGCTGGAAGTCATTCCATAGGGTGAATCGATGACCTGGTTGCGCACAGGACCGGTTCAATGTGGCGACACTTGGGAGAGGTCTATGTCGAGCAGTAGCCGTCTTTCGACAGAAATGATGATGAAATAAGGTCTTTTAAAATCGTGTAGGAACACCATTAGACATTTCACCAAATACACCACAAAGTGTGTGGCCACTTCAGAGACATTTCGAGACAATGGTACCTTTTAAAGCAGGTTCAAGTATAACATTCCTGTAAATCTTCTCAACTCACATTTTGCCAGCGCAATCAAGAAGACATGCTGCGTCGACCCAAATGTGAATGATGATGAGTCAACAAGACATTGATGGTAACAGTTTAATAGTGATATTGCCTTAATTTTGCAGCACTAAAAACGATATTCGTCGCTTACGTGTTACAACTATCGTCCTGCATGCCTGTACTAACAGTTTTCTATACTACTTACATGTCCTCTCGAAGCAGCCTGACAAACATATGAAACGGCGCGAGTATGTGTAGCTCCGGCGAGAGGTATACCATCCACGGAGGTCAGGAGGTCGCCTGGTCGGAGTAGACCGTCTGCTGGACCACCTGTTTCAATATAATAACAATTCATTATACTAAGAATAGTGTTATTTTTGGTACTTATACAGTGAAGCGAGCAGCGGTGGCCCAGTGGTGGCGGCCCCGACTTACGAACACGAGTCGTGGGTTTGAACCCAGGCAGGCAAATTACTTTGTGTAAGTAATTTATTTCATCACCGCTGCTCTCAAAACGGTAAAGGAAAACATCGTGAGGAAACCGGCATGTCTTAGAACCAAAAAATCGAAGACATGTGACATCTACCAATCCGCACTGGGCCTGCGTGGTAGATATAATCTACCACGCAGGCCCAGTCCCTCTCAAAAAGAGAAGAGGCCTGTGTCCCAGCAGTGGGAACATTAATAGGCTGTTGATGATGATGATGATACAGTGAAGAGACGTTATTATATAGGACAGTTCCAGAAAACGCTCTTCGTCACTTCCTAGTAGTTTTACTGGGGAGAAGAGGTGACAAATCTAATCCCTTTTCTGTATGACAAGGTCATAATGCCAGAGTAGCCTGCGAAATTCCGAAATCACGCATTTTCTTAGGTTTTATTTCAATTACTTAGCAGGTCAGTGTCGGATAGTATGTAGATTATAATATTATTCGCGGCCCTACATATTCATTTAATCCTATCAAATGACTATTGCATGAACTGTTTACCATGCAGCTTGAAATAATAATTGTATGTGTAGGTAATGTAAGAAAGTTTGATTTTCACGGAAATGACAGGTCAGCCTCCTGTCATTTCCCTCTTGAGTAGAGTTGCCGCGAATAGTGGTTATAGCGAATAGTCGAATACCGATTAATCGCCATTCACTTTGGCGAATAGTCGAATAACTCGACATCACTATTCGACATAAATAACACATTAAAAATATTTCTAATTTCTTCTAAGGTTGTGAGAAAAGAAAACAATAAAGTTAAAGAAATCTGTTTCGTGTTAAACATATTTACATATAAGTAGTAAATTTAATTTTCCACTTTTAAATGCTGGCAGCCCTTTTCATAGTTTACGGGGAATACCCCGTTTTGTTTATTCAATGCGCTTGTGTTTAGGATAGGCGGCACGCATTTGTTATTTGACGGTTGTCGTTTTTTTATTTCTATACTATTTGAAAATTGCTATTGAATTTAAGACTTGATGAATACTTAATTAGTTAAAGTGTTACTTAAAAAACTGGCCAAGTGCAAGTCGGACTCGCACATGAAGGGTTCCGTACCAAAACGGTATGCTATAATTTGTACAATTTCTTCTACCGGCCAATGAAACTTGACCTCTGGATTGTATAGGCGGTCATACGATTCAGGGACTAAATTATATTGGTTAACTGCTGTTTCCATCTGTTGTTTCCATCCAAGTTCAAAATAATTTTCCTAGAAAGTCCTTATAAAGTTCTACTTTTCAGATTTTTTTCATATTTTCTAAACTTATGGTTCAAAAGTTAGAGGGGGGGGGGACGCATTGTTTTTTACTTTTGGAGCAATTATTTCCGAAATTATTCACATTATCAAAAAATTTTTTTAGTAAACCCCTATTCATTTTTGATTACCTTTCCAACAATATATCACACGTTAGGGTTGAAATTAAAAAAAAAATCACTTCCCACTTTACATATAGGGGGGCTACCCTAATAAAACATTATTTTCCAATTTTTATTTTACCACTTTGTCGGCGTGATTGATACACATATTGGTACCAAATTTCAGCTTTCTAGTGCTAACGGTCACAGAGATTAAGCGATGACGGACGGACGGACGGACGGACAGACATGGCGAAACTATAAGGGTTCCTAGTTGACTACGGAACCCTAAAAAAGAACCGACTTGCTCCCGAACGTGCAGAAAAAAATTTTTTTTTGCACCACAATCTGCCTCTGTTGGATTTTAAATATTAGTTAAAAAGCCTAACTAATTTAATTTCATGGATATGATAGGCACAGGCACATATTACAGATAATAATTGATATTTTGTATTGTTTTAATAGGGAAAATAATTAAAAAAATGTTTATTTTTAACTTATTAGTTTTTTTGTTCATTAAAAGTTTATTTTAGACGACTATTCGCCGAATGCCGAATAATACTAGCTATTATTCGGTATTCGACGAATATCAAAAAAATGTCGAGTAATGCCGAATACCGAATAATAGCGAGTATTCGCGGCAACTCTACTCTTGAGTTAAAATAGCTCTCATTTATTTAAAGTCGAGTCATAGTATTGCCTATTGTTAAGTTTTTCGTTTTTTATTTTGGTACATATTTGTATATATTTATTAGTTTATTCTATTTTTATATTTATGTATTAGTATCATTATATAAGTACCTATAAACTTTCGTTTTTTAAAGTTGATGTTGTTTTTTTAGATATTTTGTACCCTACCACAATTTTGTCTTATTTAACCCTAATGTTGACTGGTAGAGAATGCCTTGTGGCATTAAGTCCGCCTATGTATTACTATTGTGCATAGTTTAAATAAATAAATAAAAGAAGTATTATGAAACTACATACCAGGTACAACATATCCCACAGCAACTCGGCTCCCATCCTCAGTCCCCCCCACGATCCGGAAGCCGAAGCCCGCAGTCCCTCGCGCCAGTCGCACCAACACATCCGCTTCCGGGTCCGCACCGCCCGCGCCGCCTGCAGAAACCTGTGGATCATACTATTACATCTTAGATTGACACCGTTTAGGTATCAACTAGAGATGAAACGGATATCCGGTAACTATCCGGTATTCGGCCTTGTTTTCACTATCCGGCCGGATACCGGATAGTAAAAATTTAAAAAAAAAATTGCCATTTAAATCAAAATATTGGCGATCGTGTTTGTGATTGTGACATATTCAAACATAAAATCACGACGACAAGTGATAAACAATGAAATTTTATGAAATAAACAACAAACGAACTGAGATACAAACACAATGTTACTAAATTTTGATTTTTTGTCAATATTTAATTTTGTTGCTTTACCCTTACAGGTTTCACGATTGTTCTTACCTCGATTTTTGTGATTACAACATAACAACAACTCATTACTGGTTTTCAGGGAATTTACCTAAATCTAGGTAAGTGTCAAACATAAATCATGAAGATATGAAATGGTAAGTTTATTCTCATTTCAACTAAACCACGTCAATCGAGTAAACCAGCTGTATGAACAGACTAGTATTTGCGTGGCTGCGCTCGCTGCGCGCAGCTCGCGGGTCTGCCTACCTACCCCTACCCACTACCTACCTACACCTACCTACTACCTACCTACACCTACCTACTACCTACCTACACCTACCTACACCTACCTACACCTACCTACACCTACCTACACCTACCTACACCTACCTACACCTACCTACACCTACCTACACCTACCTACACCTACCTACACCTACCTACAGCTACCTACACCTACCTACCTACTACCTCCTACTACCACTAAAAGAACATTACCCTAAAGTTTGCTTGTCGTCGCCCCTGAGTTACGCTTCACCCACTCAACCTTCGTTACGCTAAGGAGGTCGCCGGCTCGCTTCGCTCGCCACCTCCCCCCTTCGCTCCACTCGGTCTCGCAGGTTCGCTCCACTCAGGACCTAGCTACCACCGGAAAGCTATCATGACATTATCCCTACGCTACGGGGGTCGCCGGCTCGCTTCGCTCGCCCGCTCCCCCCTTCGCTGTACCACCACCGGACAGGTTTCGACGCCTACTATAATATTTGTTCAAACACCTAATGGCTATCTCTAACCGTTATGAAGTTACAGCCCTTTTAATTTTAGGGGAGGTTGGGGAGGGGAGGGGAGGGGAGGGTATACAAATTTCAACGCCCCTCAATAGTTTTATGTAAGAAAAAAAAAAAAAAAAAAAGGTGAAAAAGGGGGGGGGGGGGGTTGAAGGGGGGGTGAGGGGGGGGAGTCTCGAAAAATGATTTCGATTAACGCAAAGGCCCCTCTAAATGAATCTGAAAAAAAAATCGTTCCATGTCTCTTAACTTTCGAGATTCGCCTAAAGGGGGGGAGAAGGGGGGCAAGGGGGGCCACTTTGAAAAATGATTTTTACTTTACCGAGCCTCCTCTATACGAATCCGTAAAAAAAAAAAATACGGGTCTTTTAGTTTCCGAGATACGATAAGGAGGGGGGAGAAGGGGGGGGAAAAGGGGGGGTTTCGGACTTTTCCCATACTCACCAGAGTTACTTGCTTACGAATCTGTCAAAATATACCCACCTCCCCATCCACCATCTGGGAGAACAATTCTGTCAGTCAGTGAGTGAGTCAGTGGTAATTAAGCTTTATATAATAGAACTAGTATTTGCGTGGCTGCGCTCGCTGCGCGCAGCTCGCGGGTCTGCCTACCTACACCTACCCACTACCTACCTACACCTACCTACTACCTACCTACACCTACCTACTACCTACCTACACCTACCTACACCTACCTACACCTACCTACACCTACCTACACCTACCTACACCTACCTACACCTACCTACACCTACCTACACCTACCTACACCTACCTACACCTACCTACACCTACCTACACCTACCTACACCTACCTACACCTACCTACAGCTACCTACAGCTACCTACACCTACCTACACCTACCTACACCTACCTACACCTACCTACACCTACCTACACCTACCTACACCTACCTACACATACCTACTACCTACCACCTACCTACCTACTACCTCCTACTACCACTAAAAGAACATTACCCTGAAGTTTGCTTGTCGTCGCCCCTGAGTTACGCTTCACCCACTCAACCTTCGTTACGCTAAGGAGGTCGCCGGCTCGCTTCGCTCGCCACCTCCCCCCTTCGCTGCACTCGGTCTAGCAGGTTCGCTCCACTCAGGACCTACCTACCACCGGAAAGCTATCATGACATAATCCCTACGCTACGGGGGTCGCCGGCTCGCTTCGCTCGCCCGCTCCCCCATTCGCTTTGCCGCTGTACCACCACCGGACAGGTTTCGACGCCTACTATAATATTTCTTCAAACACCTAATGGCTATCTCTAACCGTTATGAAGTTACAGCCCTTTTAATTTTAGGGGAGGTTGGGGAGGGGAGGGGCGGGTATACAAATTTCAACGCCCCTCAATATTTTTATGTAAGAAAAAAAAAAAAAAAAAAAGGTGAAAAAGGGGGGGGGGGGGGGTGAAGGGGGGGTGAGGGGGGGGAGTCTCGAAAAATGATTTCGATTAACGCAAAGGCCCTTCTAAATGAATCTGAAAAAAAAATCGTTCCAAGTCTCTTAACTTTCGAGATTCGCCTAAAGGGGGGGAGAAGGGGGGCAAGGGGGGCCACTTTGAAAAATGATTTTTACTTTACCGAGCCTCCTCTATACGAATCCGTAAAAAAAAACACTTCAAGTCTCTTTGTTTCCGAGATACGATAGGGAGGGGGGGGAAGGGGGGGGAAAAGGGGGGGTTTGGGACTTTTCCCATAGGTTTGAGAGTTAGTTGTTTACGAATCTGTAAAAATATACCCACCTCCCCATCCACCATCTGGGAGATCAATTCTGTCAATAAGTGAGTCAGTCAGTGGTAGTTTAGCTTTATATAGTATAACTAGTATTTGCGTGGGTGCGCGAGCTGCGCGCAGCTCGCGGGTCTGCCTACCTACACCTACCCACTGCCTACCTACACCTACCTACTACCTACCTACACCTACCTACTACCTACCTACACCTACCTACACCTACCTACACCTACCTACACCTACCTACAGCTACCTACAGCTACCTACAGCTACCTACACCTACCTACACCTACCTACACCTACCTACACATACCTACTACCTACCACCTACCACCTACCTACCTACTACCTCCTACTACCACTAAAAGAACATTACCCTAAAGTTTGCTTGTCGTCGCCCCTGAGTTACGCTTCACCCACTCAACCTTCGTTACGCTAAGGAGGTCGCCGGCTCGCTTCGCTCGCCACCTCCCCCCTTCGCTCCACTCGGTCTCGCACGTTCGCTCCACTTAGGACCTACCTACCACCGGAAAGCTATCATGACATTATCCCTACGCTACGGGGGTCGCCGGCTCGCTTCGCTCGCCCGCTCCCCCCTTCGCTTTGCCGCTGTACCACCACCGGACAGGTTTCAACGCCCCTCAATAGTTTTATGTAAGAAAAAAAAAAAAAAAAAAAGGTGAAAAAAGGGGGGGGGGGGTTGAAGGGGGGGTGAGGGGGGGAGTCTCGAAAAATGATTTCGATTAACGCAAAGGCCCCTCTAAATGAATCTGAAAAAAAAATCGTTCCAAGTCTCTTAACTTTCGAGATTCGCCTAAAGGGGGGGGAGAAGGGGGGCAAGGGGGGCCACTTTGAAAAATGATTTTTACTTAACCGAGCCTCCTCTATACGAATGAGTAAAAAAAAAAAAATACGGGTCTCCTAGTTTCCGAGATACGATAGGGTGGGGGGAGAAGGGGGGGGAAAAGGGGGGGTTTCGGACTTTTCCCATACTCACCAGAGTTACTTGTTTACGAATCTGTCAAAATATACCCACCTCCCCATCCACCATCTAGGAGAACAATTATGTCAGTGAGTCAGTGAGTCAGTCAGTGGTAGTTTAGCTTTATATAGTATAACTAGTGTTTGCGTGGCTGCGCGAGCTGCGCGCAGCTCGCGGGGCGTGAAGAGGGGGAAAGGGGGAGCTTTGAAAAATGATTTCGACTAACGCATTGCCCCTTTCAATGAATCTGAAAAAAAAAAATATTCCAAGTCTCTTAACTTCCGAGATCCGCCTTATTACCTACCTAAACCTACCTACACCTACCTACTACCTACCTACACCTACCTACTACCTACCTACACCTACCTACTACCTACCTACCTACACCTACCTACTACCTACCTACTACTTACCTATCACCTACCTACCACCTACTTACTACCTACCTACTACCTCCTACTACCACTAAAAAAACATTACCCTAAAGTTTGCTTGTCGTCGCCCCTGAGTTACGCTTCACCCACTCAACCTTCGTTACGCTAAGGAGGTCGCCGGCTCGCTTCGCTCGCCACCTCCCCCCTTCGCTCCACTCGGTCTCGCAGGTTCGCTCCACTCAGGACCTACCTACCACCGGAAAGCTATCATGACATTATGCCTACGCTACGGGGGTCGCCGGCTCGCTTCGCTCGCCCGCTCCCCCCTTCGCTTTACCGGTAGCACCATTTTACTTCCCCGAGCTTCCCCTATACGAATCCGTAAACAAAACAGAAAAAAAGGGGTGAAGAGTGGGGGGGGGTGAAAGGGGGGAGAGGGGGGACCTATGAAAAATGATTTCGACTAAGTCTATGCCCCTTTCAATGAATCTGAAAAAAAAAATGTTCCAAGTCTCTTAACTTCCGAGATCCAAAAGGGGGGGGGGGGGTGGAAGGGGGCAAGGGGGTCACATTTTCAAAATGGTTTTTACTTCCCCAAGCCTCCTCTATACGAATCCCTAAAAAAAAACACGTAAATTCTCTTTATTTCCGAGATCCGCCTAAAAGGGGGGATAAGGGGGAAAAGGGGGGCCACTTTGAAAAATATTTTTTACTTTACCCAGCCTCCTCTAAACGAATCCCTAAAAAAAAACACGTAGTCTCTTGGTTTCAGAGATACGATAGGGAGGGGGGGGAAGGGGGGGGAAAAGGGGGGGTTTGGGACTTTTCCCATAGTCATGAGAGTTAGTTGTTTACGAATCTGTAAAAATATACCCACCTCCCCATCCACCATCTGGGAGAACAATTCTGTCAGTCAGTGAGTGGTAGTTTAGCTTTATATAGTATAACTAGTATTTGCGTGGGTGCGCGAGCTGCGCGCAGCTCGCGGGGCGTGAAGAGGGGGAGAGGGGGAGCTTTCAAAAATGATTTCGACTAACGCATTGCCCCTTTCAATGAAGCTTAAAAAAATGTTCCAAGTCTTTTAACTTTCGAGATCCGCCTAAAGGGGGGGACCTACCTACTACTACCTACCAACACCTACCTACTACCTACCTACCTACTACCTACCTACTACCTACCTACTACCTACCTACTACCTGCCACCTACCTACTACCTACCCACACCTACCTACCTACACCTACCTACTACCTACCTATCACCTACCTACCACCTACCTACCTACCTACACCTACCTACTACCTACCTATCACCTACCTACTACCTCCTACTACCACTAAAAAAACATTACCCTAAAGTTTGCTTGTCGTCGCCCCTGAGTAACGCTTCACCCACTCAACCTTCGTTACGCTAAGGAGGTCGCCGGCTCGCTTCGCTCGCCACCTCCCCCCTTCGCTGCACTCGGTCTCGCAGGTTCGCTCCACTCAGGACCTGAATCCTACCACCGGGAAGCTATCATGACATTATCCCTACGCTACGGGGGTCGCCGGCTCGCTTCGCTCGCCCGCTCCCCCCTTCGCTTTACCGGTACCACCATTTTACTTCCCCGAGCCTCCTATCCTATACGAATCTGTAAACAAAACAGAAAAAAAGGGGTGAAGAGGGGGGGGGGGGTGAAGGGGGGGAGAGAGGGGGAGTTTCTAAAAATGATTTCGACTAACGCAATGCCCCTCTATATGAATCTGAAAAAAAATTCGTTCCAAGTCTCTTAACTTCCGAGATCCGAAAGGGGGGGGTGGAGGGGGGCAAGGGGGCCAAATTTTCAAAATGGTTTTTCCTTCCCCAAGCCTCCTCTATACGAATCCCTAAAAAAAAACTTTTAAATTCTCTTTATTTCCGAGATTCGCCTAAAGGGGGGGAGAAGGGGGGCAAGGGGGGCCAATATGAAAAATGATTTTTACTTTATCAAGCCTCCTTTAAACGAATCCCTAAAAAAAAACACTTCAAGTCTCTTTATTTCCGAGATACGATAGGAAGGGGGGAGAAGGGGGGGGAAAAGGGGGGGTTTCGGACTTTTCCCATACTCACGAGAGTGACTTGTTTACGAATCCATCAAAATATACCCACCTCCCCATCCACCATCTGGGAGATCAATTCTGTCAGTGAGTCAGTGAGTCAGTGGTAATTTAGCTTTATATAGTATAATATAATAACTAGTATTTGCGTGGCTGCGCTCGCTGCGCGCAGCTCGCGGGTCTGCTTACCTACACCTGCCTACTACCTACCTACACCTACCTACTACCTACCTACACCTACCTACTACCTACCTACACCTACCTACTACCAACCTACACCTACCTACCTACTACCTACCTATCACCTACCTACTACCCCCTACTACCACTAAAAAAACATTCCCTAAAGTTTGCTTGTCGTCGCCCCTGAGTTACGCTTCACCCACTCAACCTTCGTTACGCTAAGGAGGTCGCCGGCTCGCTTCGCTCGCCACCTCCCCCCTTCGCTCCACTCGGTCTCGCAGGCTCACTCCACTCAGGACCTACCTACCACCGGAAAGCTGTCATGACTTTATCCCTACGCTACGGGGGTCGCCGGCTCGCTTCGCTCGCCCGCTCCCCCCTTCGCTTTACCGGTACCACCATTTTACTTCCCCGAGCCTCCTATCCTATACGAATCTGTAAACAAAAGAGAAAAAAAAGGGGTGAAGAGGGGGGGGGGGTGAAAGGGGGGGAGAGGGGGGGGAGTTTCTAAAAATGATTTCGACTAACGCAATGCCCCTCTCAATGAATCTGAAAAAAAAAATGTTCCAAGTCTCTTAACTTCCGAGATCCGAAAGGGGGAGGATGGAGGGGGGCAAGGGGGTCAAATTTTCAAAATGGTTTTTACTTCCCCAAGCCTCCTCTATACGAATCCCTAAAAAAAAACACGTAAATTCTCTTGATTTCAGAGATCCGCCTAAAGGGGGGGAGAAGGGGGAAAAGGGGGGCCACTTTGAAAAATGATTTTTACTTAACCGAGCCTCCTCTATACGAATCCCTAAAAAAAAACACTTCAAGTCTCTTTGTTTCCGAGATACGATAGGGAGGGGGGAGAAGGGGGGGGAAAAGGGGGGATTTCGGACTTTTCCCATACTCACGAGAGTGACTTGTTTACGAATCTGTCAAAATATACCCACCTCCCCATCCACCATCTGGGAGATCAATTCTGTCAGTCAGTGGTAATTAAGCTTTATATAATAGACTAGTATTTGCGTGGGTGCGCGAGCTGCGCGCAGCTCGCGAGGCGTGGAGAGGGGGAGAGGGGGCGCTTTGAAAAGTGATTTCGACTAACGCATTGCCCCTTTCAATGAATCTGAAAAAAAAAAATGTTCCAAGTCTCTTAACTTCCGAGATCCGCCTAAAAGGGGGGTGAAGGGGGGCAAGGGGTTCAAATTTAAAAAAACGGATTTTACTTCCCCGAGCCTCCTCTATATGAATCTCACGTATGCCACCACCTACCTACACCTACCTACTACCTACCTACACCTACCTACTACATACCTACACCTACCTACTACCTACCTACACCTACCTACTACCTACCTATCACCTACCCACCACCTACCTACTACCTCCTACTACCACTAAAAAAACATTACCCTAAAGTTTGCTTGTCGTCGCCCCTGAGTTACGCTTCACCCACTCAACCTTCGTTACGCTAAGGAGGTCGCCGGCTCGCTTCGCTCGCCACCTCCCCCCTTCGCTCCACTCGGTCTCGCAGGTTCGCTCCACTCAGGACCTACCTACCACCGGAAAGCTATCATGACTTTATCCCTACGCTACGGGGGTCGCCGGCTCCCTTCGCTCGCCCGCTCCCCCCTTCGCTTTACCGGTACCACCATTTTACTTCCCCGAGCCTCCTCTATACGAATCCGTAAACAAAATAGAAAAAAAGAGGTGAAGAGGGGGGGGGGGGGGGTTGAAGGGGGGGGGAGGGGGGGGGGGTTCGAAAAATGATTTCGACTAACTGTATGCCCCTTTCAATGAATCTGAAAAAAAAAATGTTCCAAGTCTCTTAACTTCCGAGATCCGAAAGGGGGGGGTAAAGGGGGGGCAAGGGGGTCAAATTTTAAAAATGGTTTTTACTTCCCCGAGCCTCCTCTATACGAATCCCTAAAAAAAACACGGAAATTCTCTTAACTTTCGAGATCCGCCTAAAAGGGGGGAGAAGGGGGGCAAGGGGGGCCACTTTGAAAAATGATTTTTACTTTACCGAGCCTCCTCTATACGAATCCGTAAAAAAAAAAAATACGGGTCTTTTAGTTTCGAGGGGGAGAGGGGGAGCTTTGAAAATGATTTCGACTGACGCATTGCACCTCTCAATGAATCTGAAAAAAAAAATGTTCCAAGTCTCTTAACTTCCGAGATCCGAAAGGGGGGGGTGAAGGGGGGCAAGGGGGTCAAATTTTAAAAATGGTTTTTACTTCCCCAAGCCTCCTCTATACGAATCCCTAAAAAAAATCACGTAAATTCTCTTTATTTCCGAGATCCGCCTAAAAGGGGGGAGAAGGGGGGCAAGGGGGGCCACTTTGAAAAATGATTTTTACTTTACCGAGCCTCCTCTATACGAATCCGTAAAAAAAAACACTTCAAGTCTCTTTGTTTCCGAGATACGATAGGGAGGGGGGGGAAGGGGGGGGAAAAGGGGGGGTTTGGGACTTTTCCCATTGGTTTGAGAGTTAGTTGTTTACGAATCTGTAAAAATATACCCACCTCCCCATCCACCATCTGGGAGAACAATTCTGTCAATAAGTGAGTGGTAATCGAGCTTTATATAGTATAAATAGTATTTGCGTGGGTGCGCGAGCTGCGCGCAGCTCGCGGGGCGTGAAGAGGGGGAGAGGGGGCGCTTTGAAAAATGATTTCGACTAACGCATTGCCCCTCTCAATGAATCTGAAAAAAAATAATTTTTCAATGCAGCTCGCGGTACTACCTACCTACACCTACCTACTACCTACCTACACCTACCTACACCTACCTACACCTACCTACACCTACCTACACCTACCTACACCTACCTACACCTACCTACACCTACCTACACCTACCTACACCTACCTACACCTACCTACACCTACCTACACCTACCTACACCTACCTACACCTACCTACACCTACCTACACCTACCTACACCTACCTACACCTACCTACACCTACCTACTACCTACCTACACCTACCTACACCTACCTACACCTACCTACACCTACCTACACCTACCTACACCTACCTACACCTACCTACACCTACCTACACCTACCTACACCTACCTACACCTACCTACACCTACCTACACCTACCTACACCTACCTACACCTACCTACACCTACCTACCTACTACCTCCTACTACCACTAAAAGAACATTACCCTAAAGTTTGCTTGTCGTCGCCCCTGAGTTACGCTTCACCCACTCAACCTTCGTTACGCTAAGGAAGTCGCCGGCTCGCTTCGCTCGCCACCTCCCCCCTTCGCTCCACTCGGTCTCGCAGGTTCGCTCCACTCAGGACCTATCTACCACCGGAAAGCTATCATGACATTATCCCTACGCTACGGGGGTCGCCGGCTCGCTTCGCTCGCCCGCTCCCCCCTTCGCTTTACTCGGTCTCGCAGGTTCGCTCCACTCAGGACCTACCTACCACCGGAAAGCTATCATGACATTATCCCTACGCTACGGGGGTCGCCGGCTCGCTTCGCTCGCCCGCTCCCCCCTTCGCTTTACCGGTACCACCATTTTACTTCCCCGAGCCTCCTATCCTATACGAATCTGTAAACAAAAGAGAAAAAAAGGGGTGAAGAGGGGGGGGGGGGTGAAGGGGGGGAGAGGGGGGGAGTTTCTAAAAATGATTTCGACTAACGCAATGCCCCTCTCAATGAATCTGAAAAAAAAAATGTTCCAAGTCTCTTAACTTCCGAGATCCGAAAGGGGGGGGATGGAGGGGGGCAAGGGGGTCAAATTTTCAAAATGTTTTTTTACTTCCTCAAGCCTCCTATATACGAATCCCTAAAAAAAAAAACACGTAATTCTCTTTATTTCCGAGATCCGCCTAAAGGGGGGGAGAAGGGGGGCAAGGGGGGCCACTTTGAAAAACGATTTTTACTTAACCGAGCCTCCTCTATACGAATCCCTAAAAAAAAACACTTCAAGTCTCTTTGTTTCCGAGATACGATAGGGAGGGGGGAGAAGGGGGGGGAAAAGGGGGGGTTTGGGACTTTTCCCATAGGTTTGAGAGTTGATTGTTTACGAATCTGTCAAAATATACCCACCTCCCCATCCACCATCTGGGAGAACAATTCTGTCAATAAGTGAGTGAGTGAGTGGTAATTAAGCTTTATATAGTATAAAACTAGTATTTGCGTGGCTGCGCTCGCTGCGCGCAGCTCGCGGGTCTGCCTACCTACACCTACCCACTACCTACCTACACCTACCTACTACCTACCTACCTACACCTACCTACACCTACCTACACCTACCTACACCTACCTACACCTACCTACACCTACCTACAGCTACCTACACCTACCTACACCTACCTACACATACCTACTACCTACCACCTACCTACCTACTACCTCCTACTACCACTAAAAGAACATTACCCTAAAGTTTGCTTGTCGTCGCCCCTGAGTTACGCATCACCCACTCAACCTTCGTTACGCTAAGGAGGTCGCCGGCTCGCTTCGCTCGCCACCTCCCCCCTTCGCTCCACTCGGTCTCGCAGGTTCGCTCCACTCAGGACCTACCTACCACCGGAAAGCGATCATGACATTATCCCTACGCTACGGGGGTCGCCGGCTCGCTTCGCTCGCCCGCTCCCCCCTTCGCTTTACCGCTGTACCACCACCGGACAGGTTTCGACGCCTACTATAATATTTGTTCAAACACCTAATGGCTATCTCTATCCGATATGAAGTTACTGTCCTTTTAATTTTAGGGGAGGTTGGGGAGGGGAGGGGAGAGTATACAAATTTCAACGCCCCTCAATAGTTTTAAGTAAGAAAAAAAAAAAAAAAAAAGGTGAAAAGGGGGGGGGGTTGAAGGGGGGGTGAGGGGGGGAGTCTCGAAAAATGATTTCGATTAACGCAAAGGCCCCTCTAAGAGAATCTGAAAAAAAAATCGTTCCAAGTCTCTTAACTTTCGAGATTCGCCTAAAGGGGGGGAGAAGGGGGGCAAGGGGGGCCACTTTGAAAAATGATTTTTACTTTACCGAGTCTCCTCTATACGAATCCGTAAAAAAAAAAAATACGGGTCCTTTAGTTTCCGAGATACGATAGGGAGGGGGGAGAAGGGGGGGGAAAAGGGGGGGTTTCGGACTTTTCCCATACTCACCAGAGTTACTTGTTTACGAATCTGTAAAAATATACCCACCTCCCCATCCACCATCTGGGAGAACAATTCTGTCAGTGAGTCAGTCAGTCAGTGGTAGTTTAGCTTTATATAGTATAACTAGTATTTGCGTGGGTGCGCGAGCTGCGCGCAGCTCGCGAGGCGTGAAGAGGGGGAGAGGGGGAGCTTTGAAAAAAATTTCGACTAACGCATTGCCCCTTTCAATGAATCTGAAAAAAAAATGTTTCAAGTCTCTTAACTTCCGAAATCCGCCTAAAGGGGGGGTGAAGGGGGGCAAGGGGTTTAAATTTGAAAAACGGATTTTACTTCCCCGAGCCTCCTCTATATGAATCTCACGTATGCCACCACCTACCTACACCTACCTACCACCTACCTACACCTACCTACTACCTACCGACACCTACCTACACCTACCTACCTACTACCTACCTACACCTACCTACTACCTACCTACCTATCACCTACCCACCACCTACCTACTACCTTCCTACTACCACTAAAAAAACATTACCCTAAAGTTTGCTTGTCGTCGCCCCTGAGTTACGCTTCACCCACTCAACCTTCGTTACGCTAAGGAGGTCGCCGGCTCGCTTCGCTCGCCACCTCCCCCCTTCGCTCCACTCGGTCTCGCAGGTTCGCTCCACTCAGGACCTACCTACCACCGGAAAGCTATCATGACATTATCCCTACGCTACGGGGGTCGCCGGCTCGCTTCGCTCGCCCGCTCCCCCCTTCGCTTTACCGGTACCACCATTTTACTTCCCCGAGCCTCCTATCCTATACGAATCTGTAAACAAAACAGAAAAAAAGGGGTGAAGAGGGGGGCGGGGGGTTGAAGGGGGGGAGAGGGGGGGGGGAGTTTCTAAAAATGATTTCGACTAACGCAATGCCCCTCTATATGAATCTGAAAAAAAATTCGTTCCAAGTCTCTTAACTTCCGAGATCCGAAAGGGGGGGGGTGAAGGGGGGCAAGGGGGTCAAATTTGAAAAATGGTTTTTACTTCCCCGAGCCTCCACTATACGAATCCCTAAAAAAAAACACGTAAAATCTCTTTATTTCCGAGATCCGCCTAAAGGGGGGGAGAAGGGGGAAAAGGGGGGCCACTTTGAAAAATGATTTTTACTTTACCGAGCCTCCTCTACACGAATCCATAGAAAAAAACACTTCAAGTCTCTTTGTTTCCGAGATACGATAGGGAGGGGGGAAAAGGGGGGGTTTCGGACTTTTCCCATAGGATTGAGAGTTCATTGTTTACGAATCTGTCAAAATATACCCACCTCCCCATCCACCATCTGGGAGAACAATTATGTCAGTCAGTGAGTGAGTCAGTGAGTGGTAGTTTAGCTTTATATAGTATAACTAGTATTTGCGTGGGTGCGCGAGCTGCGCGCAGCTCGCGAGGCGTGAAGAGGGGGAGAGGGGGCGCTTTGAAAAATGATTTCGACTAACGCATTGCCCCTTTCAATGAATCTGATATACCTACCTATATACACCTACCTACTACCTACCTACACCTACCTACACCTACCTACACCTACCTACACCTACCTACACCTACCTACACCTACCTACACCTACCTACACCTACCTACACCTACCTACACCTACCTACACCTACCTACTACCTACCTACACCTACCTACCTACACCTACCTACACATACCTACTACCTACCACCTACCTACTACCTCCTACTACCACTAAAAGAACATTACCCTAAAGTTTGCTTGTCGTCGCCCCTGAGTTACGCTTCACCCACTCAACCTTCGTTACGCTAAGGAGGTCGCCGGCTCGCTTCGCTCGCCACCTCCCCCCTTCGTTCCACTCGGTCTCGCAGGTTCGCTCCACTCAGGACCTACCTACCACCGGAAAGCTATCATGACATTATCCCTACGCTACGGGGGTCGCCGGCTCGCTTCGCTCGCCCGCTCCCCCCTTCGCTTTACCGGTACCACCATTTTACTTCCCCGAGCCTCCTATCCTATACGAATCTGTAAACAAAAGAGAAAAAAAAGGGGTAAAGGGGGGGGGGGGTGAAGGGGGGGGGGGAGAGGGGGGGAGTTTCTAAAAATGATTTCGACTAACGCAATGCCCCTCTCAATGAATCTGAAAAAAAAAATGTTCCAAGTCTCTTAACTTCCGAGATCCGAAAGGGGGGGGATGGAGGGGGGCAAGGGGGTCAAATTTTCAAAATGGTTTTTACTTCCCCAAGCCTCCTCTATACGAATTCCTAAAAAAAAAACACGTAATTCTCTTTATTTCCAAAATCCGCCTAAAGGGGAAGTGCCCCCCCTTGCCCCCCTTCTCCCCCGAGAAGGGGGGCAAGGGGGGGCACTTTGAAAAATGATTTTTACTTTACCGAGCCTCCTCTATACGAATCCGTAAAAAAAAAAAAATACGGGTCTTTTAGTTTCCGAGATACGATAGGGAGGGGGGAAAAGGGGGGGTTTCGGACTTTTCCCATAGGATTGAGAGTTCATTGTTTACGAATCTGTCAAAATATACCCACCTCCCCATCCACCATCTGGGAGAACAATTCTGTCAATAGATCAGTCAGTGAGTCAGTGGTAGTTTAGCTTTATATAGTATAATAACTAGTATTTGCGTGGCTGCGCGAGCTGCGCGCAGCTCGCGGTTCTGTCATGCTTTTGAGGAGTTTTAGTTACCTTTGTAAAATTTTGAGAATCCCTAGGAATCCTTAAATGAATTGGAAAATCCATTAGAGTCCAAGATTTTGTAAATTGTGTAAAATCTTTTAAATATTTTTCGCTTCGCTCGCCACCTCCCCTCTTCGCTCCACTCAAGACCTGTCTACCACCGAGGAAAAGCTATCGTGACCTTATCCCTACGCTACGGGGGTCACCGGCTCGCTTTGCTCGCCACCTCCCCTATGTTGCCAGCTGGTCAAAGTCTTCATTGTAATAATTCTACTTTCATGTTTTTGGGCAAAATCTGGGAAAATACCCTAAAAATTGTTTTTTTTTGCAACAGGCAACATTACATAACGAAATACACAACCGGGACAACACAATCCGGTCAGAAGGTACCAAAAAAAAAAAAAAACGTGTCGAAAATTGGGACTTTTCATCATTTTTCCGAGATGACCGCCAAACTATCCGCCATCTTGTTTTTCTGAAAAGTCTTAATTTTTCTGAAATATCGAGGATACAAGCTACTGACTGGTGTACTTAGTGTTGCCAAGTTTTAAGTTTGGTAGAACAAAAGAATTCACCAAAGTCGGTTCTGATTCGAAAATTCAAGCCCTAATGACTTTCAGGGTTGCCAGCTGAAAAGAATGAAAATGGTCAAATGTCATTTGTGGCAACCCATTCTTGGTGTTTACGTAAAATTTCCATTTAAAATGTCGTTATTTTCACTATTCATGTTTTTGTCAAAAAACTGGGAAAATACCCTAAAAATGGGGAAAATTTTTGCGTAAGGTTACACTCCACAACAAAGTACACAATCGCTTCATACAACACAATCCGGTCGGGGGATGCCGGTTGTCCCATTTATCGTGTCGAAAATTAGGATTTTTCATAATTTTTACAAGATGGCCGCCACACTGTCCGCCATTTTTTTTTCTAAAAAGTCATAATTTTCCTGAAATCTCAAGGATATAGGCCACCAACTGGTGTACTTGGTGTTGCCAAGTTTTGAGTTGGGTAGAACAAACTAATTCGCCAAAGTCAAAAAGTCCCAAAAATGAAAAAGTTGAATATTTTTTGGGGTTGCCAATTAAAACGAACCAAAATGGTCAAATGTCATTTGGGGGACCCCAATGTTGCCGGCTAGTCAAAGTCTCTATTTAAAATGTCATTATTTCTACTTTTCATGTTTTCGGGGAAAATCTGGGAAAATACCACCAACTGGTGTACTTGGTGTTGCCAACTTTTGAGTTTAGTAGAACAAACTAATTCACCAAAGTCGGGTCTGACCCAAAAATTAAAGCGCCAATGGCTCTCGGGGTTGCCAGCTGAAAGTGATGAAAATGGTCAAATGTCATTCGGGAGACCCCAATGTTGTCAGCTAGCTAAAGTTTTCTTTCGAATTGTTGTTATTTCTACTTTTCATGTTTTCGAGAAAAATCTGTAAAATTTCCCTAAAAATGGGGAAAATTTTTGCACCATGCAACACTCCTTGACGAATCACATAACCGGTACATACAACACAATCCAGTCGGGAGATGCCAGCTGTCCCAAGTATCGTGTCGAAAATTGGGATTTTTCGGCCTTTTTACAAGATGGCCGCCATAGCATCCGCCATCTTGTTTTTCTGAAAAGTCATAATTTTCCTAAAATCTCAAGGACATAGGCCACCAACTGGTGTACTTGGTGATGCCAACTTTTGAGTTTAGTAGAACAAACTAATTCGCCAAAGTCGGGTCATACCCAAAAATTCAAGCGCCAATGGCTCTCGGGGTTGCCAGCTGAAAGTAATGAAAATGGTCATATGTCATTTGAGGTACCCCATTCTTGGTGTTTATGTAAAATTTTCATTCGAAATGTCGTTATTTCCACTATTCATGTTTTTGGGAAAAATCTGGGAAAATACCCTAAAAATGGGGATTTTTTTTAAATAACGCAACACTCCTCAACAAAACACACAACCGCTCGGTACAACACAATCCAGTCGGGAGATGCCAGCTGTCCCAATTATCGTGTCGAAAATTCGTATTTTTCGACCTTTTTACAAGATGGCCGCCACACTGTCCGCAATCTTTTTTTTCTGAAAAGTCATAATTTTCCTTAAATGTTAAGAATATGGGCCACCGATCGGTGTACTTGGTGTTCCCAACTTTTGAGTTTGGTAGAACAAACTAATTCGCCAAAGTCGGGTCTGACCAAAAAATTCAAACAACAATGGCTTTCGGGGTTGCCAGCTGAAAGTGATGAAAATGGTCAAATGTCATTCGGGGGACCCCATTCTTGGTGTTTATGTAAAATTTTCATTCAAAATGTCGTTATTTCAACTTTTCATGTTTTCGGGGAAATTCTGGGAAATCTCCCTAAGAATGGGGATTTTTTTTAAACCAGGCCACACTCCTTGACAAAGTGCATAACCGGTCCATACAACACAATCCAGTCGGGAGATGCCAGCTGTCACAATTATCGTGTCGAAAATTGGAATTTTTCATCATTTTTACAAGATGGCCGCCACACTGTCCGCCATTTTGTTTTTCTGAAAAGTCATAATTTTCCTTAAATGTCAAGAATAAAGGCCACCGATCGGTGTACTTGGTGTTGCCAACTTTTGAGTTTGGTAGAACAAACTAATTCGCCAAAGTCAAAAAGTCCCAAAAATGAAAAAGTTGAATATTTTTTGGGGTTGCCAATTAAAACGAACCAAAATGGTCAAATGTCATTTGGGGGACCTCAATGTTGCCGGCTAGTCAAAGTCTATATTTAAAATGTCATTATTTCTACTTTTCATGTTTTTGGGGAAAATCTGGGAAAATACCCTAAAAATGGGGAAAAATTTTGCACCAGGCAACACTCGTCAACAAAACACACAACCGCTCGGTACAACTCGAACCCGTCCGATGTTGCCAACTACCCGAAAAATGCATTTGAAAAAAATCTAAAAATCCACTTTTTTACAAAATGGCCGCCGCAGCGTCCTCCATCTTGGATTTTCACAATGTCATAATTTTTCCAAATTGCCATTGAAATTACCAACAAATTGGCAAACTCTTTGTTGGCAATTCTAGAATTATATAGAAGAAAACAATTCGTCAAAGTCGAGTGAAAAAAGTCGACAATTTCAAAACGTCCTGGCGCGGCCGCCATCTTGTTTTTTTTTTTTTTTTTACTTTTTTTTCAAATGCTTTTACATTTCGTATAGGACCTCTGAGTCGAAATTCATCCAAGTCTTTCCCCCACCGAAACCGGAAATGGACTCGCCCTCCATCTTGGATTTGAACTTTCCCTATAATTTTCCTCTACTCGATTTGTCAGATTACACATTTTTGCAAAACATACCCCTAACCCATCTCTCACCCATTCCGAGAAACGACATGTCAATGAGTCAGTCAGTGGCTTTGTAGTTTTATATAACTATAACTAGTATTTGCGTGGGTGCGCGAGCTGCGCGCAGCTCGCGAGGCGTGGAGAGGGGGAGAGGGGGCGCTTTGAAAAATGATTTCGACTAACGCATTGCACCTCTCAATGAATCTGAAAAAGAAAATTTTTCAATGCTGCTCGCGTTACTACCTACCTACACCTACCTACCTACATCTACCTACTACCTACCTACACCTACCTACTACCTACCTACCACCTACCTACATACTACCTACCTACTACCTCCTACTACCAAAAAACATTACCCTAAAGTTTGCTTGTCGTCGCCCCTGAGTTACGCTTCACCCACTCAACCTTCGTTACGCTAAGGAGGTCGCCGGCTCGCTTCGCTCGCCACCTCCCCCCTTCGCTCCACTCGGTCTCGCAGGTTCGCTCCACTCAGGACCTACCTACCACCGGAAAGCTATCATGACATTATCCCTACGCTACGGGGGTCGCCGGCTCGCTTCGCTCGCCCGCTCCCCCCTTCGCTTTACCGGTACCACCATTTTACTTCCCCTAGCCTCCTATCCTATACGAATCTGTAAACAAAAGAGAAAAAAAGGGGTGAAGAGGGGGGGGGGGGGGTGAAGGGGGGGGGAGAGGGGGGGTGTTTCTAAAAATGATTTCGACTAACGCAATGCCCCTCTCAATGAATCTGAAAAAAAAATGTTCCAAGTCTCTTAACTTCCGAGATCCGAAAGGGGGGGGATGGAGGGGGGCAAGGGGGTCAAATTTTCAAAATGGTTTTTACTTCCTCAAGCCTCCTCTATACGAATCCCTAAAAAAAAAACACGTAATTCTCTTTATTTCCGAGATCCGCCTAAAGGGGGGGAGAAGGGGGGCAAGGGGGGGCACTTTGAAAAATGATTTTTACTTTACCGAGCCTCCTCTATACGAATCCCTAAAAAAAAACACTTCAAGTCTCTTTGTTTCCGAGATACGATAGGGAGGGGGGAGAAGGGGGGGGAAAAGGGGGGGTTTGGGACTTTTCCCATAGGTTTGAGAGTTGATTGTTTACGAATCTGTAAAAATATACCCACCTCCCCATCCACCATCTGGGAGATCAATTCTGTCAATAAGTGAGTGAGTCAGTGGTAATTAAGCTTTATATAGTATAACTAGTATTTGCGTGGCTGCGCTCGCTGCGCGCAGCTCGCGGGTCTGCCTACCTACACCTACCCACTACCTACCTACACCTACCTACACCTACCTACACCTACCTACACCTACCTACACCTACCTACACCTACCTACACCTACCTACACCTACCTACACCTACCTACACCTACCTACACCTACCTATACCTACCTACCTACACCTGCCTACCTACTACCTACCTACCACCTACCTACTACCTCCTACTACCACTAAAAAAACATTACCCTAAAGTTTGCTTGTCGTCGCCCCTGAGTTACGCTTCACCCACTCAACCTTCGTTACGCTAAGGAGGTCGCCGGCTCGCTTCGCTCGCCACCTCCCCCCTTCGCTCCACTCGGTCTCGCAGGTTCGCTCCACTCAGGACCTACCTACCACCGGAAAGCTATCATGACATTATCCCTACGCTACGGGGGTCGCCGGCTCGCTTCGCTCGCCCGCTCCCCCCTTCGCTTTACCGGTACCACCATTTTACTTCCCCGAGCCTCCTATCCTATACGAATCTGTAAACAAAAGAGAAAAAAAAGGGGTGAAGAGGGGGGGGGGGGGGTGAAGGGGGGGGAGAGGGGGGGAGTTTCTAAAAATGATTTCGACTAACGCAATGCCCCTCTCAATGAATCTGAAAAAAAAAATGTTCCAAGTCTCTTAACTTCCGAGATCCGAAAGGGGGGGGATGGAGGGGGGCAAGGGGGTCAAATTTTCAAAATGGTTTTTACTTCCTCAAGCCTCCTCTATACGAATCCCTAAAAAAAAAACACGTAATTCTCTTTATTTCCGAGATCTGCCTAAAGGGGGGGAGAAGGGGGGCAAGGGGGGCCACTTTGAAAAATGATTTTTACTTTACCGAGCCTCCTCTATACGAATCCCTAAAAAAAAACACTTCAAGTCTCTTTGTTTCCGAGATACGATAGGGAGGGGGAGAAGGGGGGGGAAAAGGGGGGGTTTCGGACTTTTCCCATAGGATTGAGAGTTCATTGTTTACGAATCTGTCAAAATATACCCACCTCCCCATCCACCATCTGGGAGAACAATTCTGTCAATAGATCAGTCAGTGAGTCAGTGGTAGTTTAGCTTTATATAGTATAACTAGTATTTGCGTGGCTGCGCTCGCTGCGCGCAGCTCGCGAGGCGTGAAGGGGGGGAGAGGGGGAGCTTTGAAAAGTGATTTCGACTAACGCATTGCACCTCTCAATGAATCTGAAAAAAAAAAATGTTCCAATACTACCTACCCACAACTACCTACTACCTACCTACACCTACCTACCTACACCTACCTACACCTACCTACACCTACCTACACCTACCTACACCTACCTACACCTACCTACACCTACCTACACCTACCTACACCTACCTACACCTACCTACACCTACCTACACCTACCTACACCTACCTACACCTACCTACTACCTACCTACACCTACCTACACCTACCTACACCTACCTACACCTACCTACTACCTACCTACTACCTCCTACTACCACTAAAAAAACATTACCCTAAAGTTTGCTTGTCGTCGCCCCTGAGTAACGCTTCACCCACTCAACCTTCGTTACGCTAAGGAGGTCGCCGGCTCGCTTCGCTCGCCACCTCCCCCCTTCGCTCCACTCGGTCTCGCAGGTTCGCTCAACTCAGGACCTACCTACCACCGGAAAGCTATCATGTCATTATCCCTACGCTACGGGGGTCGCCGGCTCGCTTCGCTCGCCCGCTCCCCCCTTCGCTTTGCCGCTGTACCACCACCGGACAGGTTTCGACGCCTACTATAATATTTGTTGAAACACCTAATGGCTATCTCTAACCGTTATGAAGTTACAGCCCTTTTAATTTTAGGGGAGGTTGGGGAGGGGAGGGTATACAAATTTCAACGCCCCTCAATAGTTTTATGTAAGAAAAAAAAAAAAAAAAAAAAAAAGGGGGGGGGGGGGTTGGGGGGGGGTGAGGGGGGGAGTCTCGAAAAATGATTTCGATTAACGCAAAGGCCCCTCTAAATGAATCTGAAAAAAAAATCGTTCCAAGTCTCTTAACTTTCGAGATTCGCCTAAAGGGGGGGAGAAGGGGGGCAGGGGGGGCCACTTTGAAAAATGATTTTTACTTTACCGAGCCTCCTCTATACGAATCCGTAATAAAAAAAAAATACCGGTCTCTTAGTTTCCGAGATACGATAGAGAGGGGGGGGAGGGGGGGCAAAAAGGGGGGGTTTCGGACTTTTCCCATACTCACCAGAGTTACTTGTTTACGAATCTGTCAAAATATACCCACCTCCCCATCCAACATCTGGGAGAACAATGATGTCAGTGAGTCAGTCAGTGAGTGAGTGGTAGTTTAGCTTTATATAGTATAACTAGTATTTGCGTGGCTGCGCGAGCTGCGCGCAGCTCGCGGGTCGTGAAGAGGGGGAGAAGGGGAGCTTTCAAAAATGATTTCGATGCCGGCTGTCCCCGCGTCAAAAATTAGGATTTTTCATCATTTTTACAAGATGGCCGCCACACTGTCCGCCATTTTTTTTCTAAAAAGTCATAATTTATCTGAAATCTCAGGGATATAGGCCACCAACTGGTGTTCTTGGTGTTGCCAACTTTTGAGTTTGGTAAAACAAACTAATTCGCCAAACTCGGGTCTGACCCGAAAATTCAAGTGCCAATGGCTCTCGGGGTTGCCAGCTGAAAGTGATGAAAATGGTCAAATGTCATTTGGAGGACCCCATTCTCGGTGTTTATGTAAAATTTTCAATTTAAATGTCGTTATTTCTACTTTTCATGTTTTCGGGGAAAATCTCGGAAAATTTCCTAAAAATGGGGATTTTTTGCACCAGGCAACACTCCTTGACGAATCACACAACCGGTCCATACAACACAATCCGGTAGGGAGATGCCAGCTGTCCCAATTATCTTGTCGAAAATTGGGATTTTTCATCATTTTTACAAGATGTCCGCCACACTGTCCGTCATCTTTTTTTTTGAAAAGTCATAATTTTCCTAAAATCTCAAGGATATAGGCCACCAACTGGTGTACTTGGTGTTGCCAACTTTTGATTTCGGTAGAACAAACTAATTCGCCAAAGTCGGGTCTGACCCAAAAATTCAAGCGCCAATGGCTCTCGGGGTTGCCAGCTGAAAGTAATGAAAATGGTCAAATGTCATTCGGGAGACCCCGTTCTTGGTGTTTATGTAAAATTTCCATTCAAAATGTTGTTATTTCTACTTTTCTTGTTTTCGGGGAAAATCTGGGAAATTTCCCTAAAAATGGGGAAAATTTTTAAACCAGGCCACACTCCTTGACAAATCGCATAACCGGTCCATACAACACAATCCGGTCGGGGGATGCCAGCTGTCCCGATTATCGTGTCAAAAATTGAGATTTTTCGGCTTTTTTACAAGATGGCCGCCACACTGCCCGCCATCTTGTTTTTTTGAAAAGTCATAATTTTCCTGAAATGTCAAGAATATAGGCAACCGACCGGTGTACTTGGTGTTGCCAACTTTTGAGTTGTGTAGAACAAACTAATTCGCCAAAGTCAAAAAGTCCCAAAAATGAAAAAGTTCAATATTTTTCGGGGTTGCCAATTAAAACGAACCAAAATGGTCAAATGTCATTTGGGGGACCCCAATGTTGCCGGCTAGTCAAAGTCTCTATTTAAAATGTCATTATTTCTACTTTTCATGTTTTTGGGGAAAATCTGGGAAAATACCCTAAAAATGGGGAATTTTTTTGCACCAGGCAACACTCGTCAACAAAACACACAACCGCTCGGTACAACTCGAACCCGTCCGATGTTGCCAACTACCAGAAAAATACATTTGAAAAAAATCTAAAAATCCAACTTTTTACAAAATGGCCGCCGCAGCGTCCTCCATCTTGGATTTTCACAATGTCATAATTTTTCTAAATTGCCATTGAAATTACCAACAAATTGGCAAACTCTTAGTTGGCGGTTCTAGAATTTGGTAAAAGAAAACAATTCGTCAAAGTCGAGTGAAAAAAATGGACAATTTCAAAACGTCCTGGCGCGGCCGCCATCTTGTTTTTTTTTTTTTTTTCACTTTTTTTTTAAATGGTTTTACATTTCGTATAGGACCTCTGAGTCGAAATCCATCCAAGTCTTTCCCCCACCGAAACCGGAAATGGACTCGCCCTCCATCTTGGATTTGAACTTTCCCTATAATTTTCCTCTACTCGATTGGTCAAATTACACATTTTTGCAAAACATACCCCTAACCCATCTCTCACCCATTCCGAGAAACGACATGTCAATCAGTCAGTCAGTGAGTGAGTCAGTGGTCTTGTAGTTTTATATAACTATAATAATAATAACTAGTATTTGCGTGGGTGCGCGAGCTGCGCGCAGCTCGCGGGTGTGAAGAGGGGGAGAGGGGGCGCTTTGAAAAGTGATTTCGACTAACGCATTGCCCCTTTCAATGAACTTCCGAGATCCGCCTAAAGGGGGGGACCTACCTACTACTACCTACCTACACCTACCTACACCTACCTACTACCTACCTACACCTACCTACTACCTACCTACACCTACCTACACCTACCTACTACCTACCTACACCTACCTACTACCTACCTACACCTACCTACCTACACCTACCTACCTACACCTACCTACTACCTACCTACACCTACCTACACCTACCTACACCTACCTACACCTACCTACACCTACCTACTACCTACCTACTACCACTAAAAGAACATTACCCTAAAGTTTGCTTGTCGTCGCCCCTGAGTTACGCTTCACCCACTCAACCTTCGTTACGCTAAGGAAGTCGCCGGCTCGCTTCGCTCGCCACCTCCCCCCTTCGCTCCACTCGGTCTCGCAGGTTCGCTCCACTCAGGACCTATCTACCACCGGAAAGCTATCATGACATTATCCCTACGCTACGGGGGTCGCCGGCTCGCTTCGCTCGCCCGCTCCCCCCTTCGCTTTACTCGGTCTCGCAGGTTCGCTCCACTCAGGACCTACCTACCACCGGAAAGCTATCATGACATTCCCTACGCTACGGGGGTCGCCGGCTCGCTTCGCTCGCCCGCTCCCCCCTTCGCTTTACCGTTCCCACCATTTTACTTCCCCGAGCCTCCTATCCTATACGAATCTGTAAACAAAAGAGAAAAAAAGGGGTGAAGAGGGGGGGGGGGTGAAGGGGGGGGAGAGGGGGGGAGTTTCTAAAAATGATTTCGACTAACGCAATGCCCCTCTCAATGAATCTGAAAAAAAAAATGTTCCAAGTCTCTTAACTTCCGAGATCCGAAAGGGGGGGGATGGAGGGGGGCAAGGGGGTCAAATTTTCAAAATGGTTTTTACTTCCTCAAGTCTCCTCTATACGAATCCCTAAAAAAAAAACACGTAATTCTCTTTATTTCCGAGATCCGCCTAAAGGGGGGGAGAAGGGGGGCAAGGGGGGGCACTTTGAAAAATGATTTTTACTTTACCGAGCCTCCTCTATACGAATCCGTAATAAAAAAAAAATACCGGTCTCTTAGTTTCCGAGATACGATAGGGAGGGGGGAGAAGGGGGGGGAAAAGGGGGGGTTTCGGACTTTTCCCATACTCACCAGAGTTACTTGTTTACGAATCTGTCAAAATATACCCACCTCCCCATCCACCATCTGGGAGAACAATTCTGTCAGTCAGTCAGTGAGTCAGTGAGTGAGTGGTAGTTTAGCTTTATATAGTATAACTAGTATTTGCGTGGGTGCGCGAGCTGCGCGCAGCTCGCGGGTCGTGAAGAGGGGGAGAGGGGGAGCTTTGAAAAATGATTTCGACTAACGCATTGCACCTCTCAAAGAATCTGAAAAAAAAAAAATTTCAATGCAGCTCGCGGTACTACCTACCTACACCTACCTACTACCTACCTACACCTACCTACACCTACCTACACCTACCTACACCTACCTACACCTACCTACACCTACCTACACCTACCTACACCTACCTACACCTACCTACACCTACCTACACCTACCTACACCTACCTACACCTACCTACACCTACCTACTACCTACCTACACCTACCTACACATACCTACTACCTACCACCTACCTACTACCTCCTACTACCACTAAAAGAACATTACCCTAAAGTTTGCTTGTCGTCGCCCCTGAGTTACGCTTCACCCACTCAACCTTCGTTACGCTAAGGAGGTCGCCGGCTCGCTTCGCTCGCCACCTCCCCCCTTCGCTCCACTCGGTCTCGCAGGTTCGCTCCACTCAGGACCTACCTACCACCGGAAAGCTATCATGACATTATCCCTACGCTACGGGGGTCGCGGGCTCGCTTCGCTCGCCCGCTCCCCCCTTCGCTTTACCGGTACCACCATTTTACTTCCCCGAGCCTTCTCTATACGAATCCGTAAACAAAACAGAACACGAGTTCCAAGTCTCTTAACTTCCGAGATCCGAAAGGGGGGGGATGGAGGGGGGCAAGGGGGTCAAATTTTCAAAATGGTTTTTACTTCCTCAAGCCTCCTCTATACGAATCCCTAAAAAAAAAACACGTAATTCTCTTTATTTCCGAGATCCGCCTAAAGGGGGGGAGAAGGGGGGGAGAAGGGGGGCAAGGGGGGGCACTTTGAAAAATGATTTTTACTTTACCGAGCCTCCTCTATACGAATCCCTAAAAAAAAACACTTCAAGTCTCTTTGTTTCCGAGATACGATAGGGAGGGGGGAGAAGGGGGGGGAAAAGGGGGGGTTTGGGACTTTTCCCATAGGTTTGAGAGTTGATTGTTTACGAATCTGTAAAAATATACCCACCTCCCCATCCACCATCTGGGAGATCAATTCTGTCAATAAGTGAGTGAGTCAGTGGTAATTAAGCTTTATATAGTATAATAACTAGTATTTGCGTGGGTGCGCGAGCTGCGCGCAGCTCGCGGGTGTGAAGAGGGGGAGAGGGGGCGCTTTGAAAAGTGATTTCGACTAACGCATTGCCCCTTTCAATGAACTTCCGAGATCCGCCTAAAGGGGGGGACCTACCTACTACTACCTACCTACACCTACCTACACCTACCTACACCTACCTACACCTACCTACACCTACCTACTACCTACCTACACCTACCTACTACCTACCTACACCTACCTACACCTACCTACTACCTACCTACACCTACCTACTACCTACCTACACCTACCTACCTACACCTACCTACTACCTACCTACACCTACCTACACCTACCTACACCTACCTACACCTACCTACACCTACCTACTACCTACCTACTACCACTAAAAGAACATTACCCTAAAGTTTGCTTGTCGTCGCCCCTGAGTTACGCTTCACCCACTCAACCTTCGTTACGCTAAGGAGGTCGCCGGCTCGCTTCGCTCGCCACCTCCCCCCTTCGCTCCACTCGGTCTCGCAGGTTCGCTCCACTCAGGACCTACCTACCACCGGAAAGCTATCATGACATTATCCCTACGCTACGGGGGTCGCCGGCTCGCTTCGCTCGCCCGCTCCCCCCTTCGCTTTGCCGCTGTACCACCACCGGACAGGTTTCGACGCCTACTATAATATTTGTTCAAACACCTAATGGCTATCTCTAACCGTTACGAAGTTACAGCCCTTTTCATTTAGGGGAGGTTGGGGAGGGGAGGGGAGAGTATACAAATTTCAACGCCCCTCAATAGTTTTATGTAAGAAAAAAAAAAAAAAAGTTGAAAAAAGGGGGGGGGGTGAAGGGGGGGTGAGGGGGGAGTCTCGAAAAATGATTTCGATTAACGAAAAGGCCCCTCTAAATGAATCTGAAGAAAAAAATCGTTCCAAGTCTCTTAATTTTCGAGATTGCCTAAAGGGGGGGAGAAGGGGGGCAAGGGGGGCCACTTAAAAAAATGATTTTTACTTTACCGAGCCTCCTCTATACGAATCCCTAAAAAAAAACACTTCAAGTCTCTTTGTTTCCGAGATACGATAGGGAGGGGGGAGAAGGGGGGGGAAAAGGGGGGGTTTCGGACTTTTCCCATAGGATTGAGAGTTCATTGTTTACGAATCTGTCAAAATATACCCACCTCCCCATCCACCATCTGGGAGAACAATTCTGTCAGTCAGTGAGTGAGTCAGTGAGTGGTAGTTTAGCTTTATATAGTATAACTAGTATTTGCGTGGGTGCGCGAGCTGCGCGCAGCTCGCGAGGCGTGAAGAGGGGGAGAGGGGCAGCTTTGAAAAAAAATTTCGACTAACGCATTGCTCCTTTCAATAAATCTGAAAAAAAAAATTTTCAATGCAGCTCGCGGTACTACCTACCTACACCTACCTACTACCTACCTATACCTACCTACACCTACCTACACCTACCTACACCTACCTACACCTACCTACACCAACCTACACCTACCTACTACCTACCTACACCTACCTACTACCTACCTACACCTACCTACACCTACCTCGACCTACCTACACCTACCTACACCTACCTACACCTACCTACACCTACCTACACCTACCTACACCTACCTACACCTACCTACCTACTACCTCCTACTACCACTAAAAGAACATTACCCTAAAGTTTGCTTGTCGTCGCCCCTGAGTTACGCTTCACCCACTCAACCTTCGTTACGCTAAGGAAGTCGCCGGCTCGCTTCGCTCGCCACCTCCCCCCTTCGCTCCACTCGGTCTCGCAGGTTCGCTCCACTCAGGACCTATCTACCACCGGAAAGCTATCATGACATTATCCCTACGCTACGGGGGTCGCCGGCTCGCTTCGCTCGCCCGCTCCCCCCTTCGCTTTACCGGTACCACCATTTTACTTCCCCGAGCCTTCTCTATACGAATCCGTAAACAAAACAGAACACGAGTTTAAAAAAAAGGGGTGAAGAGTGGGGGGGGGGGGGGGGTGAAAGGGGGAAGAGGGGGGAGTTTCTAAAAATGATTTCGACTAACGCAATGCCCCTCTATATGAATCTGAAAAAAAAATCGTTCCAAGTCTCTTAACTTCCGAGATCCGAAAGGGGGGGGGGGGGGGTGGAGGGGGGCAAGGGGGTCAAATTTTCAAAATGGTTTTTACTTCCCCAAGCCTCCTCTATACGAATCCCTAAAAAAAAACCCGTAAATTCTCTTTATTTCCGAGATCCGCCTAAAGGGGGGGAGAAGGGGGGCAAGGGGGGCCACTTTGAAAAATGATTTTTACTTTACCGAGCCTCCTCTATACGAATCCCTAAAAAAAAACACTTCAAGTCTCTTTGTTTCCGAGATACGATAGGGAGGGGGGAGAAGGGGGGGGAAAAGGGGGGGTTTCGGACTTTTCCCATAGGATTGAGAGTTCATTGTTTACGAATCTGTCAAAATATACCCACCTCCCCATCCACCATCTGGGAGATCAATTCTGTCAATGAGTCAGTGGTAGTTTAGCTTTATATAGTATAATAACTAGTATTTGCGTGGCTGCGCTCGCTGCGCGCAGCTCGCGGGTCTGCCTACCTACACCTACCCACTACCTACCTACACCTACCTACTACCTACCTACACCTACCTACTACCTACCTACACCTACCTACACCTACCTACACCTACCTACACCTACCTACACCTACCTACTACCTACACCTACCTACACCTACCTACACCTACCTACACCTACCTACACCTACCTACACCTACCTACATCTACCTACACCTACCTACCTACTACCTACCTATCACCTACCTACTACCCCCTACTACCACTAAAAAAACTTTCCCTAAAGTTTGCTTGTCGTCGCCCCTGAGTTACGCTTCACCCACTCAACCTTCGTTACGCTAAGGAGGTCGCAGGTTCGCTCCACTCAGGACCTACCTACCACCGGAAAGCTATCATGACATTATCCCTACGCTACGGGGGTCGCCGGCTCGCTTCGCTCGCCCGCTCCCCCCTTCGCTTTACCGGTACCACCATTTTACTTCCCCGAGCCTCCTATCCCATACGAATCTGTAAACAAAACAGAAAAAAAGGGGTGAAGAGGGGGGGGGTGAAGGGGGGGAGAGGGGGGGAGTTTCTAAAAATGATTTCGACTAACGCAATGCCCCTCTATATGAATCTGAAAAAAAATTCGTTCCAAGTCTCTTAACTTCCGAGATCCGAAAGGGGGGGGGGTGGAGGGGGGCAAGGGGGTCAAATTACTTTACCGAGCCTCCTCTATACGAATCCGTAAAAAAAAAAAAAACGGGTCTTTTAGTTTCCGAGATACGATAGGGAGGGGGGAGAAGGGGGGGGGGAAAGGGGGGGTTTCGGACTTTTCCCATACTCACCAGAGTTGATTGTTTACGAATCTGTCAAAATATACCCACCTCCCCATCCACCATCTAGGAGAACAATTCTGTCAGTCAGTGAGTGGTAATTAAGCTTTATATAGTATAACTAGTATTTGCGTGGGTGCGCGAGCTGCGCGCAGCTCGCGGGGCGTGAAGAGGGGGAGAGGGGCAGCTTTGAAAAAAAATTTCGACTAACGCATTGCTCCTTTCAATAAATCTGAAAAAAAAATGTTTCAAGTCTCTTAACTTCCGAGATCCGCCTTACTACCTACCTACACCTACTTACTACCTACCTACACCTACCTACACCTACCTACACCTACCTACACCTACCTACACCTACCTACTACCTACCTACACCTACCTACTCAACCTTCGTTACGCTTCACCCACTCAACCTTCGTTACGCTAAGGAGGTCGCCGGCTCGCTTCGCTCGCCACCTCCCCCCTTCGCTCCACTCGGTCTCGCAGGTTCGCTCCACTCAGGACCTACCTACCACCGGAAAGCTATCATGACATTATCCCTACGCTACGGGGGTAGCGGGCTCGCTTCGCTCGCCCGCTCCCCCCTTCGCTTTACCGGTAGCACCATTTTACTTCCCCGAGCCTCCTTTATACGAATCCGTAAACAAAAAAACAAACAGGAAAAAAGGGGTGAATGGGGGGGGGGGGGTGAAAGGGGGGAGGGGGGGATATGAAAAATGATTTCGACTAACTCTATGCCCCTCTCAATGAATCTGAAAAAAAAATGTTCCAAGTCTCTTAACTTCCGAGATCCGAAAGGGGGGGGATGGAGGGGGGCAAGGGGGTCAAATTTTCAAAATGGTTTTTACTTCCCCAAGCCTCCTCTATACGAATCCCAAAAAAAAAAACACGTAATTCTCTTTATTTCCGAGATCCGCCTAAAGGGGGGGAGAAGGGGGGCAAGGGGGTCAACATTGAAAAATTGTTTTTACTTTACCGAGCCTCCTCTATACGAATCCCTAAAAAAAAACACTTCAAGTCTCTTTGTTTCCGAGATACGATAGGGAGGGGGGGGAAGGGGGGGGAAAAGGGGGGGTTTCGGACTTTTCCCATACTCACGAGAGTAAGTTGTTTACGAATCTGTCAAAATATACCTACCTCCCCATCCACCATCAGGGAGAACAATTCTGTCAGTCAGTCAGTGAGTGGTAATTAAGCTTTATATAGTATAATAGTATAATAACTAGTATTTGCGTGGGTGCGCGAGCTGCGCGCAGCTCGCGGGGTGTGAAGAGGGGGAGAGGGGGCGCTTTGAAAAATGATTTCGACTACCGCATTGCACCTCTCAATGAATCTGAAAAAAAAAAAATTTTCAATGCAGCTCGCGGTACTACCTACCTACACCTACCTACACCTACCTTCACCTACCTACACCTACCTACACCTACCTACACCTACCTACACCTACCTACACCTACCTACTACCTACCTACACCTACCTACTACCTACCTACACCTACCTACCTACACCTACCTACACATACCTACTACCTACCACCTACCTACTACCTCCTACTACCACTAAAAGAACATTACCCTAAAGTTTGCTTGTCGTCGCCCCTGAGTTACGCTTCACCCACTCAACCTTCGTTACGCTAAGGAGGTCGCCGGCTCGCTTCGCTCGCCACCTCCCCCCTTCGCTCCACTCGGTCTCGCAGGTTCGCTCCACTCAGGACCTACCTACCACCGGAAAGCTATCATGACATTATCCCTACGCTACGGGGGTCGCCGGCTCGCTTCGCTCGCCCGCTCCCCCCTTCGCTTTGCCGCTGTACCACCACCGGACAGGTTTCAACGCCCCTCAATAGTTTCATGTAAGAAAAAAAAAAAAAAAAAAAAGGTGAAAAGGGGGGGGGGGGGGGTTGAAGGGCGGTTAGGGGGGGAGTCTCGAAAAATGATTTCGATTAACGCAAAGGCCCCTCTAAATGAATCTGAAAAAAAAATCGTTCCATGTCTCTCAACTTTCGAGATTCGCCTAAAGGGGGGGAGAAGGGGGGCAAGGGGGGCCACTTTGAAAATTGATTTTTACTTTACCGAGCCTCCTCTATATGAATCTCACGTATGCCACCACCTACCTACACCTACCTACTACCTACCTACACCTACCTACTACATACCTACACCTACCTACTACCTACCTACACCTACCTACTACCTACCTATCACCTACCCACCACCTACCTACTACCTACCTACTACCTCCTACTACCACTAAAAAAACATTACCCTAAAGTTTGCTTGTCGTCGCCCCTGAGTTACGCTTCACCCACTCAACCTTCGTTACGCTACGGGGGTCGCCGGCTCGCTTCGCTCGCCACCTCCCCCCTTCGCTCCACTCGGTCTCGCAGGTTCGCTCCACTCAGGACCTACCTACCACCGGAAAGCTATCATGACATTATCCCTACGCTACGGGGGTCGCCGGCTCGCTTCGCTCGCCCGCTCCCCCCTTCGCTTTACCGGTACCACCATTTTACTTCCCCGAGCCTCCTATCCTATACGAATCTGTAAACAAAAGAGAAAAAAAGGGGTGAAGAGGGGGGGGGGGTGAAGGGGGGGGAGAGGGGGGGAGTTTCTAAAAATGATTTCGACTAACGCAATGCCCCTCTCAATGAATCTGAAAAAAAAAATGTTCCAAGTCTCTTAACTTCCGAGATCCGAAAGGGGGGGGATGGAGGGGGGCAAGGGGGTCAAATTTTCAAAATGGTTTTTACTTCCTCAAGCCTCCTCTTCCTCTATACGAATCCCTAAAAAAAAAACACGTAATTCTCTTTATTTCCGAGATCCGCCTAAAGGGGGGGAGAAGGGGGGCAAGGGGGGCCACTTTGAAAAATGATTTTTACTTTACCGAGCCTCCTCTATACGAATCCGTAATAAAAAAAAAATACGGGTCTTTTAGTTTCCGAGATACGATAGGCAGGGGGGGGAGGGGGGGCAAAAAGGGGGGGTTTCGGACTTTTCCCATAGGTTTGAGAGTTGATTGTTTACGAATCTGTCAAAATATACCCACCTCCCCATCCACCATCTGGGAGAACAATTCTGTCAATAAGTGAGTGAGTCAGTGGTAATTAAGCTTTATATAGTATAACTAGTATTTGCGTGGCTGCGCTCGCTGCGCGCAGCTCGCGGGTTTGCCTACCTACACCTACCTACTACCTACCTACACCTACCTACACCTACCTACACCTACCTACACCTACCTACTACCTACCACCTACCTACCTACTACCTCCACCTCCTACTACCACTTAAAAAACATTACCCTAAAGTTTGCTTGTCGTCGCCCCTGAGTAACGCTTCACCCACTCAACCTTCGTTACGCTAAGGAGGTCGCCGGCTCGCTTCGCTCGCCACCTCCCCCCTTCGCTCCACTCGGTCTCGCAGGTTCGCTCCACTCAGGACCTACCTACCACCGGAAAGCTATCATGCCATTATCCCTACGCTACGGGGGTCGCCGGCTCGCTTCGCTCGCCCGCTCCCCCCTTGCTTTACCGGTACCATTATTTTACTTCCCCGAGCCTCCTATCCTATACGAATCTGTATACAAAACAGAAAAAAAGGGGTGAAGAGGGGGGGGGGTGAAGGGGGGAGAGGGGGGGGGAGTTTCTAAAAATGATTTCGACTAACGCAATGCCCCTCTATATGAATCTGAAAAAAAACTCGTTCCAAGTCTCTTAACTTCTGAGATCCGAAAGGGGGGGGGGTGGAGGGGGGCAAGGGGGTCAAATTTTCAAAATGGTTTTTCCTTCCCCAAGCCTCCTCTATACGAATCCCTAAAAAAAAAACTTGTAAATTCTCTTTATTTCCGAGATCCGCCTAAAGGGGGGGAGAAGGGGGGCAAGGGGGGCCACTTTGAAAAATGATTTTTACTTTACCTAGCCTCCTCTATACGAATCCGTAAAAAAAAAATAATACGGGTCTTTTAGTTTCCGAGATACGATAGGGAGGGGGGGGAGGGGGGGCAAAAAGGGGGGGTTTCGGACTTTTCCCATACTCACCAGAGTTACTTGTTTACGAATCTGTCAAAATATACCCACCTCCCCATCCACCATCTGGGAGAACAATTATGTCAGTCAGTGAGTCAGTGAGTGAGTGGTAGTTTAGCTTTATATAGTATAATAACTAGTATTTGCGTGGGTGCGCGAGCTGCGCGCAGCTCGCGGGTCGTGAAGAGGGGGAGAGAGGGAGCTTTCAAAAATGATTTCGACTAACGCATTGCCCCTTTCAATGAATCTGATATACCTACCTATATACACCTACCTACTACCAACCTACTACCTTCCACCTACCTACACCTTCCTACTACCTACCTACACCTACCTACTACCTACCTACACCTACCTACTATCTACCACCTACCTACTACCTACCTACCACATACCTACTACCTACCTATCACCTTCTTCTTCTTTTCGAGTCGATGACTAAACTCTGTCCGCCCAGTACGTGGCAACCTGGACGGCTCTATCATTTGCGTCATTCAGGTCCTTGAGCGTGCAGTCAGTTGTGCAAGACGGGCACGCAAGTAGATGTGGCATATCCTGTATTGGGGCACCACACTCACATTCTGTTCGAGATGGGTCGATTATACCCCATCTGGCTAAATTGGATCGGCAGCGGCCAACTTGAACACGCAGTCTGTTTAATGACTTCCATATCGGCCAGTGCAGTTCGTGACCAGGGGGTAGATTTTCTGCCGGTGCAATGAAGTTTGGAGGGGGTGGATGTTTGTTCTCCCACAGTGTGCGTCGTTCATCTGCCGCACTGTCTTCCGAAGAGGTGGTGTGTCGGAGAAAGCTTTTTCGGCTCTTCAAACGGGTTCGTGGTAGTTGATATCCATATAAGGGGTTTCGGCTGTCTGCTTCCTGTTTGCCTTTCTCAATGCGAGTTGCTATTTCCCGACGCACGACTGGAGGAGCTATGCCTGCCAATGGATACAGCATCGTAAGAGGGGAGGGTTTTAAGCATCCCGTAACGATGCGGCAGGTTTCGTTGAGCGCCGTGTCGACCTCTCTAGCGTGGATGGAACGATGCCACACTGGGCATGCGAATTCTCCAGCAGAAAAGGAGAGACATAGGCCAGTGGTACGCAGAACTTGCGGTGATGCTCCCCAGCTGGTGGAAGTAAGGCGGCGGAGTAAGTTATTCCGGGAAGCAACTTTCTTCTTTGTCTTCATGCAGTGGTGCCTATATGTTAAAGACCTATCCAATGTAATACCTAGGTAGCGTGGTTGTAGGCAGTGCTCTATGTTAACGCCTTGCCATGAAATGTTGAGACGCCTGTTTGCTTGACGATTACGGAGATGGAAAGCACATGATTCAGTCTTTGATGTATTTGGCCGTAAGGCGTTTTGGTCATAATATTTACCAAGTGCTTCCAGAGCTTTCGTTAAAACTATTACCTATCACCTAACTACTACCTACCTACTACCTCCTACTACCACTAAAAAAACATTACCCTAAAGTTTGATTGTCGTCGCCCCTGAGTTACGCTTCACCCACTCAACCTTCGTTACGCTAAGGAGGTCGCCGGCTCGCTTCGCTCGCCACCTCCCCCCTTGGCTCCACTCGGTCTCGCAGGTTCGCTCCACTCAGGACCTACCTACCACCGGAAAGCTATCGTGACATTATCCCTACGCTACGGGGGTCGCCGGCTCGCTTCGCTCGCCCGCTCCCCCCGTCGCTTTACCGCTGTACCACCACCGGACAGGTTTCGACGCCTACTATAATATTTGTTCAAACACCTAATGGCTATCTCTAACCGTTATGAAGTTACAGCCCTTTTAATTTTAGGGGAGGTTGGGGAGGGGAGGAGAGGGGAGGGTATACAAATTTCAACGCCCCTCAATAGTTTTATGTAAGAAAAAAAAAAAAAAAGTTGAAAAAAGGGGGGGGGGGTGAAGGGGGGGGGTGAGGGGGGGAGTCTCGAAAAATGATTTCGATTAACGAAAAGGCCCCTCTAAATGAATCTGAAAAAAAAATCGTTCCAAGTCTCTTAACTTTCGAGATTTGCCTAAAGGCCACTTAAAAAAATGATTTTTACTTTACCGAGCCTCCTCTATACGAATCCCTAAAAAAAAACACTTCAAGTCTCTTTGTTTCCGAGATACGATAGGGAGGGGGGAGAAGGGGGGGGAAAAGGGGGGGTTTCGGACTTTTCCCATACTCACGAGAGTGACTTGTTTACGAATCTGTCAAAATATACCCACCTCCCCATCCACCATCTGGGAGATCAATTCTGTCAATGAGTCAGTCAGTGGTAATTAAGCTTTATATAATATGACTAGTATTTGCGTGGCTGCGCTCGCTGCGCGCAGCTCGCGGGTCTGCCTACCTACACCTACCTACACCTACCTACTACCTACCTACACCTACCTACACCTACCTACACCTACCTACACCTACCTACACCTACCTACACCTACCTACACCTACCTACACCTACCTACACCTACCTACACCTACCTACACCTACCTACACCTACCTACACCTACCTACACCTACCTACACCTACCTACACCTACCTACACCTACCTACACCTACCTACACCTACCTACACCTACCTACACCTACCTACACCTACCTACACCTACCTACACCTACCTACACCTACCTACACCTACCTACACCTACCTACACCTACCTACACCTACCTACACCTACCTACACCTACCTACACCTACCTACACCTACCTACACCTACCTACACCTACCTACACCTACCTACACCTACCTACACCTACCTACACCTACCTACACCTACCTACTCAACCTTCGTTACGCTTCACCCACTCAACCTTCGTTACGCTAAGGAGGTCGCCGGCTCGCTTCGCTCGCCACCTCCCCCCTTCGCTGCACTCGGTCTCGCAGGTTCGCTCCACTCAGGTCCTACCTACCACCGGAAAGCTATCATGACATTATCCCTACGCTACGGGGGTCGCCGGCTCGCTTCGCTCGCCCGCTCCCCCCTTCGCTTTACCGGTACCACCATTTTACTTCCCCGAGCCTCCTATCCTATACGAATCTGTAAACAAAAGAGAAAAAAAGGGGTAAAGAGGGGGGGGGGTGAAGGGGGGGAAGGGGGGGGGAGTTTCTAAAAATGATTTCGACTAACGCAATGCCCCTCTATATGAATCTGAAAAAAAATTCGTTCCAAGTCTCTTAACTTCCGAGATCCGAAAGGGGGGGGTGGAGGGGGGCAAGGGGGTCAAATTTTCAAAATGGTTTTTCCTTCCCCAAGCCTCCTCTATACGAATCCCTAAAAAAAAACACGTAAAATCTCTTCATTTCCGAGATCCGCCGAAAGGGGGGCAAAAGGGGGGCAAGGGGGGGCACTTTGAAAAATGATTTTTACTTTACCGAGCCTCCTCTATACGAATCCCTAAAAAAAAACACTTCAAGTCTCTTTGTTTCCGAGATACGATAGGGAGGGGGAGAAGGGGGGGGAAAAGGGGGGGTTTCGGACTTTTCCCATAGGATTGAGAGTTCATTGTTTACGAATCTGTCAAAATATACCCACCTCCCCATCCACCATCTGGGAGAACAATTCTGTCAATAGATCAGTCAGTGAGTCAGTGGTAGTTTAGCTTTATATAGTATAACTAGTATTTGCGTGGCTGCGCTCGCTGCGCGCAGCTCGCGGGTCTGCTTATCTACACCTGCCTACTACCTACCTACACCTACCTACTACCTACCTACTACCTACCTACACCTACCTACACCTACCTACACCTACCTACACCTACCTACTACCTACCTACACCTACCTACTACCTACCTACTACCTACCTACACCTACCTACACCTACCTACACCTACCTACTACCTACCTACACCTACCTACTCCTACCTACACCTACCTACACCTACCTACACCTACCTACACCTACCTACACCTACCTACACCTACCTACACCTACCTACACCTACCTACTACCTACCTACTCAACCTTCGTTACGCTTCACCCACTCAACCTTCGTTACGCTAAGAAGGTCGCCGGCTCGCTTCGCTCGCCACCTCCCCCCTTCGCTCCACTCGGTCTCGCAGGTTCGCTCCACTCAGGACCTACCTACCACCGGAAAGCTATCATGACATTATCCCTACGCTACGGGGGTCGCCGGCTCGCTTCGCTCGCCCGCTCCCCCCTTCGCTTTACCGGTACCACCATTTTACTTCCCCGAGCCTCCTATCCTATACGAATCTGTAAACAAAAGAGAAAAAAAGGGGTGAAGAGGGGGGGGGTGAAGGGGGGGGAGAGGGGGGGAGTTTCTAAAAATGATTTCGACTAACGCAATGCCCCTCTCAATGAATCTGAAAAAAAAAATGTTCCAAGTCTCTTAACTTCCGAGATCCGAAAGGGGGGGGATGGAGGGGGGCAAGGGGGTCAAATTTTTAAAATGGTTTTTACTTCCTCAAGCCTCCTCTATACGAATCCCTAAAAAAAAAACACGTAATTCTCTTTATTTCCGAGATCCGCCTAAAGGGGGGGAGAAGGGGGGCAAGGGGGGGCACTTTGAAAAATGATTTTTACTTTACCGAGCCTCCTCTATACGAATCCGTAAAAAAAAAAAAATACGGGTCTTTTAGTTTCCGAGATACGATAGGGAGGGGTGAGAAGGGGGGGGAAAAGGGGGGGTTTCGGACTTTTCCCATACTCACCAGAGTTACTTGTTTACGAATCTGTCAAAATATACCCACCTCCCCATCCACCATCTGGGAGAACAATTATGTCAATAGATCAGTCAGTCAGTGAGTGGTAGTTTAGCTTTATATAGTATAACTAGTATTTGCGTGGCTGCGCTCGCTGCGCGCAGCTCGCGGGTCTGCCTACCTACACCTACCTACTACCTACCTACACCTACCTACACCTACCTACACCTACCTACACCTACCTACACCTACCTACACCTACCTACACCTACCTACACCTACCTACACCTACCTACACCTACCTACACCTACCTACACCTACCTACACCTACCTACACCTACCTACACCTACCTACACCTACCTACTACCTACCTACACCTACCTACTACATACCTACACCTACCTACTACCTACCTACACCTACCTACTACCTACCTATCACCTACCCACCACCTACCTACTACCTACCTACTACCTACCTACTACCTCCTACTACCACTAAAAAAACATTACCCTAAAGTTTGCTTGTCGTCGCCCCTGAGTTACGCTTCACCCACTCAACCTTCGTTACGCTAAGGAGGTCGCCGGCTCGCTTCGCTCGCCACCTCCCCCCTTCGCTCCACTCGGTCTCGCAGGTTCGCTCCACTCAGGACCTACCTACCACCGGAAAGCTATCATGACATTATCCCTACGCTACGGGGGTCGCCGGCTCGCTTCGCTCGCCCGCTCCCCCCTTCGCTTTACCGGTACCACCATTTTACTTCCCCGAGCCTCCTATCCTATACGAATCTGTAAACAAAACCGAAAAAAAGGGGTGAAGAGGGGGGGGGGGGGTGAAGGGGGGAGTGGGGGGGAGTTTCTAAAAATGATTTCGACTACCGCAATGCCCCTCTATATGAATCTGAAAAAAAAATCGTTCCAAGTCTCTTAACTTCCGAGATCCGAAAGGGGGGGGATGGAGGGGGGCAAGGGGGTCAAATTTTCAAAATGGTTTTTACTTCCTCAAGCCTCCTCTATACGAATCCCTAAAAAAAAAACACGTAATTCTCTTTATTTCCGAGATCCGCCTAAAGGGGGGGAGAAGGGGGGCAAGGGGGGCCACTTTGAAAAATGATTTTTACTTTACCGAGCCCCCTCTATACGAATCCCTAAAAAAAAACACTTCAAGTCTCTTTGTTTCCGAGATACGATAGGGGGGGGGGAGAAGGGGGGGGAAAAGGGGGGGTTTGGGACTTTTCCTATAGTCATGAGAGTTGATTGTTTACGAATCTGTCAAAATATACCCACCTCCCCATCCACCATCTGGGAGAACAATTCTGTCAATAGATCAGTCAGTGAGTCAGTGGTAGTTTAGCTTTATATAGTATAATAACTAGTATTTGCGTGGGTGCGCGAGCTGCGCGCAGCTCGCGGGGCGTGAAGAGGGGGAGAGGGGGAAGTTTGGAAAAATGATTTCGACTAACGCATTGCACCTCTCAATTAATCTGAAAAAAAAATGTTCCAAGTCTCTTAACTTCCGAGATCCGCCTAAAGGGGGGGTGAAGGGGGGCAAGGGGTTCAAATTTGAAAAACGGATTTTACTTCCCCGAGCCTCCTCTATATGAATCTCACGTATGCCACCACCTACCTACACCTACCTACTACCTACCTATCACCTACCTACCTACTACCTCCTACTACCACTAAAAAAAATTACCCTAAAGTTTGCTTGTCGTCGCTCCTGAGTTACGCTTCACCCACTCAACCTTCGTTACGCTAAGGAGGTCGCCGGCTCGCTTCGCTCGCCACCTCCCCCCTTCGCTCCACTCGGTCTCGCAGGTTCGCTCCACTCAGGACCTACCTACCACCGGAAAGCTATCATGACATTATCCCTACGCTACGGGGGTCGCCGGCTCGCTTCGCTCGCCCGCTCCCCCCTTTGCTTTACCGGTACCACCATTTTACTTCCCCGAGCCTCCTATCCTATACGAATCTGTAAACAAAAGAGAAATAAAAGGGGTGAAGAGGGGGGGGGTGAAGGGGGGGAGAGGGGGGGAGTTTCTAAAAATGATTTCGACTAACGCAATGCCCCTCTCAATGAATCTGAAAAAAAAAATGTTCCAAGTCTCTTAACTTCCGAGATCCGAAAGGGGGGGGATGGAGGGGGGCAAGGGGGTCAAATTTTCAAAATGGTTTTTACTTCCTCAAGCCTCCTCTATACGAATCCCTAAAAAAAAAACACGTAATTCTCTTTATTTCCGAGATCCGCCTAAAGGGGGGGAGAAGGGGGGCAAGGGGGGCCACTTTGAAAAATGATTTTTACTTTACCGAGCCTCCTCTATACGAATCCCTAAAAAAAAACACTTCAAGTCTCTTTGTTTCCGAGATACGATAGGGAGGGGGAGAAGGGGGGGGAAAAGGGGGGGTTTCGGACTTTTCCCATAGGATTGAGAGTTCATTGTTTACGAATCTGTCAAAATATACCCACCTCCCCATCCACCATCTGGGAGAACAATTCTGTCAATAGATCAGTCAGTGAGTCAGTGGTAGTTTAGCTTTATATAGTATAACTAGTATTTGCGTGGGTGCGCGAGCTGCGCGCAGCTCGCGAGGCGTGAAGAGGGGGAGAGGGGCAGCTTTGAAAAATGATTTCGACTAACGCATTGCACCTTTCAATGAATCTGAAAAAAAAAATGTTCCAATGCAACTCGCGGTACTACCTACCTACACCTACCTACTATCTACCTACACCTACCTACTACCTACCTACACCTACCTACCTACACATACCTACAACCTACCTACCTACTACCTCCTGCTACCACTAAAAAAACATTTCCCTAAAGTTTGCTTGTCGTCGCCCCTGAGTTACGCTTCACCCACTCAACCTTCGTTACGCTAAGGAGGTCGCCGGCTCGCTTCGCTCGCCACCTCCCCCCTTCGCTCCACTCGGTCTCGCAGGTTCGCTCCACTCAGGACCTACCTACCACCGGGAAGCTATCATGACATTATCCCTACGCTACGGGGGTCGCCGGCTCGCTTCGCTCGCCCGCTCCCCCCTTCGCTTTACAGCTGTACCACCACCGGACAGATTTCGACGCCTACTGTAATATTTGTTCAAACACCTATCTCGGCTATCTCTAACCGTTATGAAGTTACAGCTCTTTTAATTTTAGGGGAGGTTGGGGAGGGGGGGGGGGGTTGGTTCAACGCCCCTGAATAGTATTATGTAAGAAAAAAAAAAAAAAAAAAAAAAAGTGAAAAAGGGGGGGGGGCGGTTGAAGGGGGAGTGAGGGGGGGAGTCTCGAAAAATGATTTCGATTAACGCAAAGGCCCCTCTAAATGAATCTGAAAAAAAAAAACGTTCCAAGTCTCTTAACTTTCGAGATTCGCCTAAAGGGGGGGAAAAGGGGGGCAAGGGGGGCCACTTTGAAAAATGATTTTTACTTTACCGAGCCTCCTCTATACGAATACGTAAAAAAAAAAAATACGGGTCTTTTAGTTTCCGAGATACGATAGGGAGGGGGGAGAAGGGGGGGGAAAAGGGGGGGTTTCGGACTTTTCCCATACTCACCAGAGTTACTTGTTTACGAATCTGTCAAAATATACCCACCTCCCCATCCACCATCTGGGAGATCAATTCTGTCAGTGAGTCAGTGAGTCAGTGGTAGTTTAGCTTTATATAGTATAACTAGTATTTGCGTGGCTGCGCTCGCTGCGCGCAGCTCGCGGGTCTGCTTACCTACACCTGCCTACTACCTACCTACACCTACCTACTACCTACCTACACCTACCTACACCTACCTACTACCTACCTACACCTACCTACTACCAACCTACACCTACCTACACCTACCTACACCTACCTACACCTACCTACCTACTACCTACCTATCACCTACCTACTACCCCCTACTACCACTAAAAAAACATTCCCTAAAGTTTGCTTGTCGTCGCCCCTGAGTTACGCTTCACCCACTCAACCTTCGTTACGCTAAGGAGGTCGCCGGCTCGCTTCGCTTGCCACCTCCCCCCTTCGCTCCACTCGGTCTCGCAGGTTCGCTCCACTCAGGACCTACCTACCACCGGAAAGCTATCATGACATTATCCCTACGCTACGGGGGTCGCCGGCTCGCTTCGCTCGCCCGCTCCCCCCTTCGCTTTACCGGTACCACCATTTTACTTCCCCGAGCCTCCTATCCTATACGAATCTGTAAACAAAAGAGAAAAAAAGGGGTGAAGAGGGGGGGGGGTGAAGGGGGGGGAGAGGGGGGGAGTTTCTAAAAATGATTTCGACTAACGCAATGCCCCTCTCAATGAATCTGAAAAAAAAAATGTTCCAAGTCTCTTAACTTCCGAGATCCGAAAGGGGGGGGATGGAGGGGGGCAAGGGGGTCAAATTTTCAAAATAGTTTTTACTTCCCCAAGCCTCCTCTATACGAATCCCTAAAAAAAAACACGAAAATTCTCTTTATTTTCGAGATTCACCTAAAGGGGGGGAGAAGGGGGGCAAGGGGGGCCACTTTGAAAAATGATTTTTACTTTACCGAGCCTCCTCTATACGAATCCCTAAAAAAAAACACTTCAAGTCTCTTTGTTTCCGAGATACGATAGGGAGGGGGAGAAGGGGGGGGAAAAGGGGGGGTTTCGGACTTTTCCCATAGGATTGAGAGTTCATTGTTTACGAATCTGTCAAAATATACCCACCTCCCCATCCACCATCTGGGAGAACAATTCTGTCAATAGATCAGTCAGTGAGTCAGTGGTAGTTTAGCTTTATATAGTATAACTAGTATTTGCGTGGGTGCGCGAGCTGCGCGCAGCTCGCGAGGCGTGGAGAGGGGGAGAGGGGGCGCTTTGAAAAATGATTTCGACTAACGCATTGCACCTCTTAATGAATTTGAAAAAAAAATGTTCCAAGTCTCTTAACTTCCGAGATCCGCCTAAAGGGGGGGTGAAGGGGGGCAAGGGGTTCAAATTTGAAAAACGGATTATACTTCCCCGAGCCTCCTCTATATGAATCTCACGAATGACACCACCTACCTACACCTACTTACCACCTACCTACTACCTACTACCTACCTACCTACTACCTACCTACCACCTACCTACCTACTACCTCCTACTACCAAAAAACATTACCCTAAAGTTTGCTTGTCGTCGCCCCTGAGTTACGCTTCACCCACTCAACCTTCGTTACGCTAAGGAGGTCGCCGGCTCGCTTCGCTCGCCACCTCCCCCCTTCGCTCCACTCGGTCTCGCAGGTTCGCTCCACTCAGGACCTACCTACCACCGGAAAGCTATCATGTCGATATCCCTACGCTACGGGGGTCGCCGGCTCGCTTCGCTCGCCCGCTCCCCCCTTCGCTTTACCGGTACCACCATTTTACTTCCCCGAGCCTCCTATCCTATACGAATCTGTAAACAAAAGAGAAAAAAAGGGGTGAAAAGGGGGGGGGGGTGAAGGGGGGGGGGGAGGGGGGAGTTTCTAAAAATGATTTCGACTACCGCAATGCCCCTCTATATGAATCTGAAAAAAAAATCGTTCCAAGTCTCTTAACTTCCGAGATCCGAAAGGGGGGGGATGGAGGGGGGCAAGGGGGTCAAATTTTCAAAATGGTTTTTACTTCCTCAAGCCTCCTCTATACGAATCCCTAAAAAAAAAACACGTAATTCTCTTTATTTCCGAGATCCGCCTAAAGGGGGGGAAAAGGGGGGCAAGGGGGGCCACTTTGAAAAATGATTTTTACTTTACCGAACCTCCTCTATATGAATCCCTAAAAAAAAACACTTCAAGTCTCTTTGTTTCCGAGATACGATAGGGAGGGGGGAGATGGGGGGGGAAAAGGGGGGGTTTGGGACTTTTCCCATAGGTTTGAGAGTTGATTGTTTACGAATCTGTCAAAATATACCCACCTCCCCATCCACCATCTGGGAGATCAATTCTGTCAATAGATCAGTCAGTGAGTGGTAGTTTAGCTTTATATAGTATAACTAGTATTTGCGTGGGTGCGCGAGCTGCGCGCAGCTCGCGGGGCGTGAAGAGGGGGAGAGGGGGAGCTTTGAAAAAAAATTTCGACTAACGCATTGCTCCTTTCAATAAATCTGAAAAAAAAAAAGGTTCCAAGTATCTTAACTTCCGAGATCCGCCTTACTACCTACCTACACCTACCTACAACTACCTACACCTACCTACTTATACCTACCTACTACCTACCACCTACCTACACCTACCTACTACCTACCTACACCTACCTACTACCTACCTACTACCTACCTACTACCTACCTACTACCTCCTACTACCACTAAAAAAACATTACCCTAAAGTTTGCTTGTCGTCGCCCCTGAGTTACGCTTCACCCACTCAACCTTCGTTACGCTAAGGAGGTCGCCGGCTCGCTACGCTCGCCACCTCCCCCCTTCGCTCCACTCGGTCTCGCAGGTTCGCTCCACTCAGGACCTACCTACCACCGGAAAGCTATCATGACATTATCCCTACGCTACGGGGGTCGCCGGCTCGCTTCGCTCGCCCGCTCCCCCTTCGCTTTACCGGTACCACCATTTTACTTCCCCGAGCCTCCTATCCTATACGAATCTGTAAACAAAAGAGAAAAAAAAGGGGTGAAGAGGGGGGGGTGAAGGGGGGGGGGAGAGGGGGGGAGTTTCTAAAAATGATTTCGACTAACGCAATGCCCCTCTCAATGAATCTGAAAAAAAAAATGTTTTAAGTCTCTTAACTTCCGAGATCCGAAAGGGGGGGGATGAAGGGGGGCAAGGGGGTCAAATTTTCAAAATGGTTTTTACTTCCTCAAGCCTCCTCTATACGAATCCCTAAAAAAAAACACGTAATTCTCTTTATTTCCGAGATCCGCCTAAAGGGGGGGAGAAGGGGGAAAAGGGGGGCCACTTTGAAAAATGATTTTTACTTTACCGAGCCTCCTCTATACGAATCCCTAAAAAAAAACACTTCAAGTCTCTTTGTTTCCGAGATACGATAGGGAGGGGGGAGAAGGGGGGGGAAAAGGGGGGGTTTCGGACTTTTCCCATAGGATTGAGAGTTAGTTGTTTACGAATCTGTCAAAATATACCCACCTCCCCATCCACCATCTGGGAGATCAATTCTGTCAATAGATCAGTCAGTGAGTGGTAATTTAGCTTTATATAGTATAATAATAATATAACTAGTATTTGCGTGGCTGCGCTCGCTGCGCGCAGCTCGCGGGTCTGCCTACCTACACCTACCTACTACCTACCTACACCTACCTACACCTACCTACACCTACCTACACCTACCTACACCTACCTACACCTACCTACACCTACCTACACCTACCTACCTACACCTACCTACCTACTACCTCCTACTACCACTAAAAAAACATTAACCTAAAGTTTGCTTGTCGTCGCCCCTGAGTTACGCTTCACCCACTCAACCTTCGTTACGCTAAGGAGGTCGCCGGCTCGCTTCGCTCGCCACCTCCCCCCTTCGCTCCACTCGGTCTCGCAGGTTCGCTCCACTCAGGACCTACCTACCACCGGAAAGCTATCGTGACATTATCCCTACGCTACGGGGGTCGCCGGCTCGCTTCGCTCGCCCGCTCCCCCCTTCGCTTTACCACCACCGGACAGGTGCCTACTATAATATTTGTTCAAACACCTAATGGCTATCTCTATCCGTTATGAAGTTACAGCCCTTTTCATTTTAGGGGAGGTTGGGGAGGGGAGGGGAGGGTATACAAATTTCAACGCCCCTCAATAGTTTTATGTAAGAAAAAAAAAAAAAAAAAAAGGTGAAAAGGGGGGGGGGGGGGTTGAAGGGGGGGTGAGGGGGGGAGTCTCGAAAAATGATTTCGATTAACGCAAAGGCCCCTCTAAATGAATCTGAAAAAAAAATCATTCCATGTCTCTTAACTTTCGAGATTCGCCTAAAGGGGGGGAGAAGGGGGGCAAGGGGGGCCACTTTGAAAAATGATTTTTACTTTACCGAGCCTCCTCTATACGAATCCGTAAAAAAAAACACTTCAAGTCTCTTTGTTTCCGAGATACGATAGGGAGGGGGGGGAAGGGGGGGGAAAAGGGGGGGTTTGGGACTTTTCCCATAGGTTTGAGAGTTAGTTGTTTACGAATCTGTAAAAATATACCCACCTCCCCATCCACCATCTGGGAGATCAATTCTGTCAGTCAGTGAGTGAGTGGTAGTTTAGCTTTATATAGTATAACTAGTATTTGCGTGGCTGCGCTCGCTGCGCGCAGCTCGCGGGTCGTGAAGAGGGGGAGAGGGGGAGCTTTGAAAAATACCTACACCTACCTACACCTACCTTCACCTACCTACACCTATCTACACCTACCTACACCTACCTACACCTACGTACACCTACCTACTACCTACCTACTACCTCCTACCACTACTAAAAAACATTACCCTAAAGTTTGCTTGTCGTCGCCCCTGAGTTACGCTTCACCCACTCAACCTTCGTTACGCTAAGGAGGTCGCCGGCTCGCTTCGCTCGCCACCTCCCCCCTTCGCTCCACTCGGTCTCGCAGGTTCGCTCCACTCAGGACCTACCTACCACCGGAAAGCTATCATGACATTATCCCTACGCTACGGGGGGCGCCGGCTCGCTTCGCTCGCCCGCTCCCCCCTTCGCTTTGCCGCTGTACCACCACCGGACAGGTTTCAACGCCCCTCAATAGTTTTATGTAAGAAAAAAAAAAAAGTGAAAAGGGGGGGGGGGGGGTGAAGGGGGGGTGAGGGGGGGAGTCTCGAAAAATAATTTCGATTAACGCAAAGGCCTCTCTCAATGAATCTGAAAAAAAAAATGTTCCAAGTCTCTTAACTTCCGAGATCCGAAAGGGGGGGGATGGAGGGGGGCAAGGGGGGCAAATTTTCAAAATGGTTTTTACTTCCTCAAGCCTCCTCTATACGAATTCCTAAAAAAAAAACACGTAATTCTCTTTATTTCCGAGATCCGCCTAAAGGGGGGGGAGAAGGGGGGCAAGGGGGGCCACTTTGAAAAATGATTTTTACTTTACCGAGCCTCCTCTATACGAATCCCTAAAAAAAAATACTTCAAATCTCTTTGTTTCCGAGATACGATAGGGAGGGGGGAGAAGGGGGGGGAAAAGGGGGGGTTTCGGACTTTTCCCATAGTCATGAGAGTTAGTTGTTTACGAATCTGTAAAAATATACCCACCTCCCCATCCACCATCTGGGAGATCAATTCTGTCAGTGAGTCAGTCAGTGAGTGGTAATTAAGCTTTATATAGTATAACTAGTATTTGCGTGGGTGCGCGAGCTGCGCGCAGCTCGCGAGGCGTGAAGGGGGGGAGAGGGGGAGCTTTGAAAAGTGATTTCGACTAACGCATTGCACCTCTCAATGAATCTGAAAAAAAAAATGTTCCAATACTACCTACCTACAACTACCTACTACCTACCTACACCTACCTACCTACACCTACCTACACCTACCTACACCTACCTACACCTACCTACACCTACCTACACCTACCTACACCTACCTACACCTACCTACACCTACCTACACCTACCTACACCTACCTACACCTACCTACACCTACCTACACCTACCTACACCTACCTACACCTACCTACACCTACCTACACCTACCTACACCTACCTACACCTACCTACACCTACCTACACCTACCTACACCTACCTACACCTACCTACACCTACCTACACCTACCTACACCTACCTACACCTACCTACACCTACCTACACCTACCTACACCTACCTACACCTACCTACACCTACCTACACCTACCTACACCTACCTACACCTACCTACACCTACCTACACCTACCTACACCTACCTACACCTACCTACACCTACCTACACCTACCTACACCTACCTACACCTACCTACACCTACCTACACCTACCTACACCTACCTACACCTACCTACACCTACCTACACCTACCTACACCTACCTACACCTACCTACACCTACCTACACCTACCTACACCTACCTACTCAACCTTCGTTACGCTTCACCCACTCAACCTTCGTTATGCTAAGGAGGTCGCCGGCTCGCTTCGCTCGCCACCTACCCCCTTCGCTCCACTCGGTCTCGCAGGTTCGCTCCACTCAGGACCTACCTACCACCGGAAAGCTATCATGACATTATCCCTACGCTACGGGGGTCGCCGGCTCGCTTCGCTCGCCCGCTCCCCCCTTCGCTTTACCGGTACCACCATTTTACTTCCCCGAGCCTCCTATCCTATACGAATCTGTAAACAAAACAGAAAAAAAGGGGTGAAGAGAGGGGGGGGGTGAAGGGGGGAGAGGGGGGGAGTTTCTAAAAATGATTTCGACTAACGCAATGCCCCTCTATATGAATCTGAAAAAAAATTCGTTCCAAGTCTCTTAACTTCCGAGATCCGAAAGGGGGGGGTGTAGGGGGGCAAGGGGGTCAAATTTTCAAAACGGTTTTTACTTCCCCAAGCCTCCTCTATACGAATCCCAAAAAAAAAACACGTAAATTCTCTTTATTTCCGAGATCCGCCTAAAGGGGGGGGAGAAGGGGGGCAAGGGGGGCAACTTTGAAAAATGATTTTTACTTTACCGAGCCTCCTCTATACGAATCCGTAAAAAAAAAAAATACGGGTCTTTTAGTTTCCGAGATACGATAGGGAGGGGGGAGAAGGGGGGGGAAATGGGGGGGTTTCGGACTTTTCCCATACTCACCAGAGTTACTTGTTTACGAATCTGTCAAAATATACCCACCTCCCCATCCAACATCTGGGAGAACAATTATGTCAGTGAGTCAGTCAGTGAGTGGTAATTAAGCTTTATATAGTATAATAACTATAATAATAACTAGTATTTGCGTGGGTGCGCGAGCTGCGCGCAGCTCGCGAGGCGTGGAGAGGGGGAGAGGGGGCGCTTTGAAAAATGATTTCGACTAACGCATTGCACCTCTCAATGAATTTGAAAAAAAAAAAGGTTCCAAGTCTCTTAACTTCCGAGATCCGCCTAAAGGGGGGGTGAAGGGGGGCAAGGGGTTCAAATTTGAAAAACGGATTATACTTCCCCGAGCCTCCTCTATATGAATCTCACGAATGACACCACCTACCTACACCTACTTACCACCTACCTACACCTACCTACTACCTACCTAAACCTACCTACCACCTACCTACACCTACCTACTACCTACCTACACCTACCTACTACCTACCACCTACCTACTACCTACTACCCCTACCACCTACCTACTACCTCCTGCTACTACTAAAAAACATTAACCTAAAGTTTGCTTGTCGTCGCCCCTGAGTTACGCTTCACCCACTCAACCTTCGTTACGCTAAGGAGGTCGCCGGCTCGCTTCGCTCGCCACCTCCCCCCTTCGCTCCACTCGGTCTCGCAGGTTCGCTCCACTCAGGACCTACCTACCACCGGAAAGCTATCATGACTTTATCCCTACGCTACGGGGGTCGCCGGCTCGCTTCGCTCGCCCGCTCCCCCCTTCGCTTTACTGGTACCACCACAGGATAGGCCCCTTTCAATGAATCTGAAAAAAAAAATGTTCCAAGTCTCTTAACTACCGAGATCCGAAAGGGGGGGTGAAGGGGGGCAAGGGGGTCAAATATGAAAAATGGTTTTAACTTTCCCGAGCCTCCTCTATACGAATCCGTAAACAAAACAGAAAAAAAGAGGTAAAAAGGGGGGGGGGGGGGGGGTTGAAGGGGGGTGAGGGGGGGAGTTTCGAAAAATGATTTCGATTAACGCAAAGGTCCTCTAAATGAATCTGAAAAAAATAATCTTCCAAGTCTCTTAACTTCCGAGATCCGAAAGGGGGGGGTGGAGGGGGGCAAGGGGGTCAAATTTTCAAAATAGTTTTTACTTCCCCAAGCCTCCTCTATACGAATCCCTAAAAAAAAACACTTCAAGTCTCTTTGTTTCCGAGATACGATAGGGAGGGGGGAGAAGGGGGGGGAAAAGGGGGGGTTTCGGACTTTTCCCATAGGATTGAGAGTTCATTGTTTACGAATCTGTCAAAATATACCCACCTCCCCATCCACCATCTGGGAGAACAATTCTGTCAGTCAGTCAGTGAGTCAGTGGTAGTTTAGCTTTATATAGTATAACTAGTATTTGCGTGGCTGCGCTCGCTGCGCGCAGCTCGCGGGTCTGCCTACCTACACCTACCCACTACCTACCTACACCTACCCACTACCTACCTACACCTACCTACTACCTACCTACACCTACCTACTACCTACCTACACCTACCTACCTACACCTACCTATACCTACCTACCTACACCTACCTACCTATCACCTACCTACCACCTACCTACTACCTACCTACTACCTCCTACTACCACTTAAAAAACATTACCCTAAAGTTTGCTTGTCGTCGCCCCTGAGTTACGCTTCACCCACTCAACCTTCGTTACGCTAAGGAGGTCGCCGGCTCGCTTCGCTCGCCACCTCCCCCCTTCGCTCCACTCGGTCTCGCAGGTTCGCTCCACTCAGGACCTACCTACCACCGGAAAGCTATCATGACTTTATCCCTACGCTACGGGGGTCGCCGGCTCGCTTCGCTCGCCCGCTCCCCCCTTCGCTTTACCGCTGTACCACCACCGGACAGGTTTCGACGCCTACTATAATATTTGTTCAAACACCTAATGGCTATCTCTAACCGTTATGAAGTTACAGCCCTTTTAATTTTAGGGGAGGTTGGGGAGGGGAGGGGATGGGAGGGTATACAAATTTCAACGCCCCTCAATAGTTTTATGTAAGAAAAAAAAAAAAAAAAAAAAGGTGAAAAAGGGGGGGGGGGGTTGAAGGGGGGGTGAGGGGGGGAGTCTCGAAAAATGATTTCGATTAACGCAAAGGCCCCTCTAAATGAATCTGAAAAAAAAATCGTTCCAAGTCTCTAAACTTTCGAGATTCGCCTAAAGGGGGGGAGAAGGGGGAAAAGGGGGGCCACTTTGAAAAATGATATTTACTTTACCGAGCCTCCTCTATACGAATCCGTAAAAAAAAAAAATACGGGTCTCTTAGTTTCCGAGATACGATAGGGAGGGGGGGGAAGGGGGGGGAAAAAGGGGGATTTCGGACTTTTCCCATACTCACCAGAGTTACTTGTTTACGAATCTGTCAAAATATACCCACCTCCCCATCCACCATCTGGGAGAACAATTATGTCAGTCAGTCAGTCAGTGAGTGAGTCAGTGGTAATTTAGCTTTATATAGTATAATAATATAACTAGTATTTGCGTGGCTGCGCGAGCTGCGCGCAGCTCGCGAGGCGTGAAGAGGGGAAGAGGGGGAGCTTTGAAAAAAAATTTCGACTAACGCATTCCACCTTTCAATGAATCTGAAAAAAAAAAATGTTCCAATGCAGCTCGCGGTACTACCTACACCTACTTACTACCTACCTACACCTACCTACACCTACCTACTACCTACCACCTACCACCTACCTACACCTACCTACACCTACCTACACCTACCTACACCTACCTACACCTACCTACACCTACCTAAACCTACCTACTACCTACCTACTACCTCCTACTACCTACCTACACCTACCTACTACCTACCTACTACCTCCTACTACCACTAAAAAAACATTACCCTAAAGTTTGCTTGTCGTCGCCCCTGAGTTACGCTTCACCCACTCAACCTTCGTTACGCTAAGGAGGTCGCCGGCTCGCTTCGCTCGCCACCTCCCCCCTTCGCTCCACTCGGTCTTGCAGGTTCGATCCACTCAGGACCTACCTACCACCGGAAAGCTATCATGACATTATCCCTACGCTCCGGGGGTCGCCGGCTCGCTTCGCTCGCCCGCTCCCCCCTTCGCTTTACCGGTACCACCATTTTACTTCCCCGAGCCTCCTATCCTATACGAATCTGTAAACAAAACAGAAAAAAAGGGGTGAAGAGGGGGGGGGGGGGGTGAAGGGGGGGAGAGGGGGGGAGTTTCTAAAAATGATTTCGACTAACGCAATGCCCCTCTATATGAATCTGAAAAAAAATTCGTTCCAAGTCTCTTAACTTCCGAGATACGAAAGGGGGGGGTGGAGGGGGGCAAGGGGGTCAAATTTTCAAAACGGTTTTTACTTCCCCAAGCCTCCTCTATACGAATCCCTAAAAAAAAAACTCGTAAATTCTCTTTATTTCCGAGATCCGCCTAAAGGGGGGGGAGAAGGGGGGCAAGGGGGGCCACTTTGAAAAATGATTTTCTATTTTACCGAGCCTCCTCTATACGAATCCCTAAAAAAAAACACTTCAAGTCTCTTTGTTTCCGAGATACGATAGGGAGGGGGGAGAAGGGGGGGGGGAAAGGGGGGGTTTGGGACTTTTCCCATAGGTTTGAGAGTTGATTGTTTACGAATCTGTCAAAATATACCCACCTCCCCATCCACCATCTGGGAGAACAATTCTGTCAATAGATGAGTGAGTCAGTGGTAATTAAGCTTTATATAGTATAACTAGTATTTGCGTGGCTGCGCTCGCTGCGCGCAGCTCGCGGGTGTGCCTACCTACACCTACCTACTACCTACCTACACCTACCTACACCTACCTACACCTACCTACACCTACCTACACCTACCTACACCTACCTACACCTACCTACACCTACCTACACCTACCTACACCTACCTACACCTACCTACACCTACCTACACCTACCTACACCTACCTACACCTACCTACACCTACCTACACCTACCTACACCTACCTACACCTACCTACACCTACCTACACCTACCTACACCTACCTACACCTACCTACACCTACCTACACCTACCTACACCTACCTACTACCTACCTACACCTACCTACACCTACCTACACCTACCTACACCTACCTACACCTACCTACACCTACCTACACCTACCTACACCTACCTACACCTACCTACACCTACCTACACCTACCTACTACCTCCTACTACCACTAAAAAAATATTAACCTAAAGTTTGCTTGTCGTCGCCCCTGAGTTACGCTTCACCCACTCAACCTTCGTTACGCTAAGGAGGTCGCCGGCTCGCTTCGCTCGCCACCTCCCCCCTTCGCTCCACTCGGTCTCGCAGGTTCGCTCCACTCAGGACTTACCTACCACCGGAGAGCTATCATGACATTATCCCTACGCTACGGGGGTCGCCGGCTCGCTTCGCTCGCCCGCTCCCCCCTTCGCTTTACCGCTGTACCACCACCGGACAGGTTTCGACGCCTACTAAAATATTTGTTCAAACACCTAATGGCTATCTCTAACCGTTATGAAGTTACAGCCCTTTTAATTTTAGGGGAGGTTGGGGAGGGGAGGGGAGGGTATACAAATTTCAACGCCCCTCAATAGTTTTATTTAAAATAAAAATAAAATAAAAGGTGAAAAAGGGGGGGGGGGGGGGTTGAAGGGGGGTGAGGGGGGGAGTCTCGAAAAACGATTTCGATTAACGCAAAGGCCCCTCTAAATGAATCTGAAAAAAAAATCGTTCCAAGTCTCTTAACTTTCGAGATTCGCCTAAAGGGGGGGAGAAGGGGGAAAAGGGGGGCCACTTTGAAAAATGATTTTTACTTTACCGAGCCTCCTCTATACGAATCCATAATAAAAAAAAAATACGGGTCTCTTAGTTTCCGAGATACGATAGGGAGGGGGGAGAAGGGGGGGGAAAAGGGGGGGTTTCGGACTTTTCCCATACTCACCAGAGTTACTTGTTTACGAATCTGTCAAAATATACCCACCTCCCCATCCAACATCTGGGAGAACAATGATGTCAGTGAGTCAGTCAGTGAGTGGTAGTTTAGCTTTATATAGTATAACTAGTATTTGCGTGGGTGCGCGAGCTGCGCGCAGCTCGCGAGGCGTGGAGAGGGGGAGAGGGGGCGCTTTGAAAAGTGATTTCGACTACCGCATTGCCCCTTTCAATGAATCTGAAAAAAAAAAATGTTCCAAGTCTCTTAACTTCCGAGATCCGCCTAAAAGGGGGGTGAAGGGGGGCAAGGGGTTCAAATTTGAAAAACGGATTTTACTTCCCCGAGCCTCCTCTATATGAATCTCACGTATGCCACCACCTACCTACACCTACCTACTACCTACCTACACCTACCTACTACATACCTACACCTACCTACTACCTACCTACACCTACCTACTACCTACCTATCACCTACCCACCACCTACCTACTACCTACCTACTACCTCCTACTACCACTAAAAAAACATTACCCTAAAGTTTGCTTGTCGTCGCCCCTGAGTTACGCTTCACCCACTCAACCTTCGTTACGCTAAGGAGGTCGCCGGCTCGCTTCGCTCGCCACCTCCCCCCTTCGCTCCACTCGGTCTCGCAGGTTCGCTCCACTCAGGACCTACCTACCACCGGAAAGCTATCATGACTTTATCCCTACGCTACGGGGGTCGCCGGCTCGCTTCGCTCGCCCGCTCCCCCCTTCGCTTTACCGGTACCACCATTTTACTTCCCCGAGCCTCCTATCCTATACGAATCTGTAAACAAAACAGAAAAAAAGGGGTGAAGAGGGGAGGGGGGTGAAGGGGGGGGGAGAGGGGGTGAGTTTCTAAAAATGATTTCGACTAACGCAATGCCCCTCTATATGAATCTGAAAAAAAATTCGTTCCAAGTCTTTTAACTTCCGAGATCCGAAAGGGGGGGGTGGAGGGGGGCAAGGGGGTCAAATTTTCAAAACGGTTTTTACTTCCCCAAGCCTCCTCTATACGAATCCCTAAAAAAAAAACTCGTAAATTCTCTTTATTTCCGAGATCCGCCTAAAGGGGGGGGAGAAGGGGGGCAAGGGGGGCCACTTTGAAAAATGATTTTCTATTTTACCGAGCCTCCTCTATACGAATCCCTAAAAAAAAACACTTCAAGTCTCTTTGTTTCCGAGATACGATAGGGAGGGGGGAGAAGGGGGGGGGGAAAGGGGGGGTTTGGGACTTTTCCCATAGGTTTGAGAGTTGATTGTTTACGAATCTGTCAAAATATACCCACCTCCCCATCCACCATCTGGGAGAACAATTCTGTCAATAGATGAGTGAGTCAGTGGTAATTAAGCTTTATATAGTATAACTAGTATTTGCGTGGCTGCGCTCGCTGCGCGCAGCTCGCGGGTGTGCCTACCTACACCTACCTACTACCTACCTACACCTACCTACACCTACCTACACCTACCTACACCTACCTACACCTACCTACACCTACCTACACCTACCTACACCTACCTACACCTACCTACACCTACCTACACCTACCTACACCTACCTACACCTACCTACACCTACCTACACCTACCTACACCTACCTACACCTACCTACACCTACCTACACCTACCTACACCTACCTACACCTACCTACACCTACCTACACCTACCTACTACCTACCTACACCTACCTACACCTACCTACACCTACCTACACCTACCTACACCTACCTACACCTACCTACACCTACCTACACCTACCTACACCTACCTACACCTACCTACACCTACCTACTACCTCCTACTACCACTAAAAAAATATTAACCTAAAGTTTGCTTGTCGTCGCCCCTGAGTTACGCTTCACCCACTCAACCTTCGTTACGCTAAGGAGGTCGCCGGCTCGCTTCGCTCGCCACCTCCCCCCTTCGCTCCACTCGGTCTCGCAGGTTCGCTCCACTCAGGACTTACCTACCACCGGAGAGCTATCATGACATTATCCCTACGCTACGGGGGTCGCCGGCTCGCTTCGCTCGCCCGCTCCCCCCTTCGCTTTACCGCTGTACCACCACCGGACAGGTTTCGACGCCTACTAAAATATTTGTTCAAACACCTAATGGCTATCTCTAACCGTTATGAAGTTACAGCCCTTTTAATTTTAGGGGAGGTTGGGGAGGGGAGGGGAGGGTATACAAATTTCAACGCCCCTCAATAGTTTTATTTAAAATAAAAATAAAATAAAAGGTGAAAAAGGGGGGGGGGGGGGGTTGAAGGGGGGTGAGGGGGGGAGTCTCGAAAAACGATTTCGATTAACGCAAAGGCCCCTCTAAATGAATCTGAAAAAAAAATCGTTCCAAGTCTCTTAACTTTCGAGATTCGCCTAAAGGGGGGGAGAAGGGGGAAAAGGGGGGCCACTTTGAAAAATGATTTTTACTTTACCGAGCCTCCTCTATACGAATCCATAATAAAAAAAAAATACGGGTCTCTTAGTTTCCGAGATACGATAGGGAGGGGGGAGAAGGGGGGGGAAAAGGGGGGGTTTCGGACTTTTCCCATACTCACCAGAGTTACTTGTTTACGAATCTGTCAAAATATACCCACCTCCCCATCCAACATCTGGGAGAACAATGATGTCAGTGAGTCAGTCAGTGAGTGGTAGTTTAGCTTTATATAGTATAACTAGTATTTGCGTGGGTGCGCGAGCTGCGCGCAGCTCGCGAGGCGTGGAGAGGGGGAGAGGGGGCGCTTTGAAAAGTGATTTCGACTACCGCATTGCCCCTTTCAATGAATCTGAAAAAAAAAAATGTTCCAAGTCTCTTAACTTCCGAGATCCGCCTAAAAGGGGGGTGAAGGGGGGCAAGGGGTTCAAATTTGAAAAACGGATTTTACTTCCCCGAGCCTCCTCTATATGAATCTCACGTATGCCACCACCTACCTACACCTACCTACTACCTACCTACACCTACCTACTACATACCTACACCTACCTACTACCTACCTACACCTACCTACTACCTACCTATCACCTACCCACCACCTACCTACTACCTACCTACTACCTCCTACTACCACTAAAAAAACATTACCCTAAAGTTTGCTTGTCGTCGCCCCTGAGTTACGCTTCACCCACTCAACCTTCGTTACGCTAAGGAGGTCGCCGGCTCGCTTCGCTCGCCACCTCCCCCCTTCGCTCCACTCGGTCTCGCAGGTTCGCTCCACTCAGGACCTACCTACCACCGGAAAGCTATCATGACTTTATCCCTACGCTACGGGGGTCGCCGGCTCGCTTCGCTCGCCCGCTCCCCCCTTCGCTTTACCGGTACCACCATTTTACTTCCCCGAGCCTCCTATCCTATACGAATCTGTAAACAAAACAGAAAAAAAGGGGTGAAGAGGGGAGGGGGGTGAAGGGGGGGGGAGAGGGGGTGAGTTTCTAAAAATGATTTCGACTAACGCAATGCCCCTCTATATGAATCTGAAAAAAAATTCGTTCCAAGTCTTTTAACTTCCGAGATCCGAAAGGGGGGGGTGGAGGGGGGCAAGGGGGTCAAATTTTCAAAATGGTTTTTACTTCCCCAAGCCTCCTCTATACGAATCCCTAAAAAAAAAACCCGTAAATTCTCTTTATTTCCGAGATCCGCCTAAAGGGGGGGAGAAGGGGGGCAAGGGGGGCCACTTTGAAAAATGATTTTTACTTAACCGAGCCTCCTCTATACGAATCCGTAAAAAAAAAAAAAAACGGGTCTTTTAGTTTCCGAGATACGATAGGGAGGGGGGAGAAGGGGGGGGAAAAGGGGGGGTTTCGGACTTTTCCCATACTCACCAGAGTTACTTGTTTACGAATCTGTCAAAATATACCCACCTCCCCATCCACCATCTGGGAGAACAATTATGTCAGTCAGTCAGTCAGTGAGTGAGTCAGTGGTAGTTTAGCTTTATATAATAGAATGTATGAATGTGGACGAGGCAAAAGGATGTATGTAAGGATCGTAGCAGGTGACCTTCTTTGATGTCTGCCTGTGTTAACCTTTGTAGATGTCACATAAGCTTTAACCTTTGGCTTATTCTGCACAACGTACGTACAAGAAAAAAAAAACGTGTGGCACTCGGAGACTGCCGCGGTAAAGCTATTGCATAGCATTTATTATCAATTATTTAATTTGACAACCTCAGTTGACAACCTTGTTATTTTCCGTAACCATAGAAACCTGGTTGAAAATATTTTCGTTACGGAATTTCTGGATTCGCTCTCCACGCTCAAGGCCCGCGATAGAAGCTATGCAAATGCAATAGCATAATAAGTGTTGCTATAGTAGAACATACCTGTGGGTAGTTAGCAACGTATAGCGTGTTGGGTTGTTGCTCGTTCTCGTAACACGACGGTGATTGTCTCGACACTGGTGAGTGCATGTGACGAGATGGTGAACCTTCTCGTAACCTACAACAAACAAATACCAATAAAAGTAACTACAAAGGTTATTTCTACCTGATCTATGCGTATTTGTGTGCGGTTAAAACAGTCCTAACTTAATCTTGACGGCACGGTTGGCGCAGTGGCTCAAGCAATGAACTGCCGCGCTGCGTGTCGCGGGTTCGATCCCCGCACGGAACAAATATTTGTAAGACCTACAGATAGTTGTTCCGGGTCTGGGTATTTGTGTATGTGAGTTTAAATGTTTGTGAACGCACCCACAATACAGGAGAAATTCCTAGTGTGGGGCAACGTTTAAAAAAAAAAAAAGAATCTTATTCAAGTGTGGAAACGTGACAGAACTGTACAGGAGGTGTAGCACCATCTCTTTTCCACACTGGATTAAGAATAACTTAAGACTGTTTTAAGACGCCATAGTAGGCCTTCACGGGTAATTTCTTATTTGCCATTGCTTATTTTTTTATTAAAATTAATTATTCAATTTTTGGCTCATTGTTTTTGACTTTACTGTGTTCACTTTTATCGTGCACATCTTGCTACATCGTTCTCACATTATGTACCATCTCAACATGAATAGTGTAACCAAGGTTTTGTAGCAATATTTGGAGTTAAGAGTGTACAGTCACCTTCAAAAATACATGGACAGTTCTGAACTCTATTTACAAGTAATAAAGATTAAAAGTATCCATGCAATTTTGCAGGTGACTGTACACGGAGTTCCTTGCCCATAGAGATCTACGCTTTGAAATGTGCTATTACTTTCACTAGTTATTATGTCACGTGACTGTAGCTTCACTGGCTTTGTCGTTGTCGACATTCAAACGTGCCTGTGATGGTCTTATTAAAATAAATGTTTTGAGTTTGAGTTCACTTTATTGACAGGCTTACGCGAGGTAGCATTATGAGATTATTTTACGTAAAGTAATGTTACCTGAGTGGAGACGACTTGATCCTGCTGTTAGAAGAGTTATTTGACGGCGACTGACTTTGTAGCCGAGTTGACGGCGAGTTGGACAGCAGGTGGTCTGTAGCGCTCGTGTTGGATGGTGAATGACTTCGTAGGCGACCTGCCGGTGTAAATATTTAGGGATTAACTTGGATGTTCCAATGAAGACTGCGACAGTTACAACAGCAGCAGGACGGCAAATAATTGATTCATAGTGTCTGCGCCGTATCTACGCCTGACGCCTTTTTAATAGCATCAAGTTGCAAAAGCAAGTGGTGCCATAACCTTTTCTTCAGATTGTTCGTGATTTTACTCACAACCGCACATTTTTGATAATATACTTTTTTTTTGCCAACTTTTTACGTGGAGTACACAGCTGCAAAAACTGCAAATATCATTTTAATAACTATAAATATTCCAAATAAAGTTGTTTTGTAAAGAAACTGAGGTTTTAATTGTAAACTTCCAAATAAAATTTTAAATAAATAATAAATTTTATTTATTGGCAAAACAAGTAAATTACATGGTCGTGAATCACTGGTGCCTGTGGTAGGTAGTGAAACACCTGTATTACAGGTCACCAGGTTTCCACTCAGAGAGCATTTACAATAATTATCATTGCTAGATAAGTACCAAATAATAAAAATAAAAATATTAAAACTATGAAACAAAAGCAAGAAGTTAATATAAGAACAAAACAATGTAGAACAATTACTTATGGTGTGTAGGAGTGTGTGTATGTGAAAGTGTGAGAGTGCTTGCGCGTGTGTGTTTGTGTATGAGTGTGTGTAGGTGTGTATGTGTAAGTTGTGCCTGTAAGTTGTAGGTTAATCAGGCCAAAACCTGCAAAAGACCCTCTGTTGCGGTATATGACTGCTGTAGTAGCCAATCCTGAACAGTTTTTTTAAGGTCATATTTGTTTAGTTTGTGCACAGATAAAATTTTGTGAATTTTATTATAGAGGTATGGTCCCAGGTAAACAAAGAAGTGACGGCTAAATGATGTTTTGGTTGGGAAAGATGTGGCAACAAGGCGGCTTCGACGCACTGGTCCCGGTGTGTACTGTGACAGGGAGTGCTGTTTGATGACTGTGGCCAGAATAAATAATTGCCTTACAGTCAGTACTTGACAGTACTCGTAAAGTTCAACTGTGGGAAATAAGCGGGGTTTGAAACAACAAACTTTAAGAACCGCTCTTTGGGCGCGCTCGACCTTTATCAGGTTAGATTTGGCGGCACCTCCCCAAGTCGTGTTGCAATAGCTCAAGATCGATTGACACAGCGCTTGATAGACCATCTTCATAATATCTGCACCGGCGGATTCTCGCAATTGCTTGAATATATAAATGAGCTTCCGTACGCGGTTAGAGAGGTGATCTATATAATTTTTGAATGACAGATGATTGTCTATCACGACGCCGAGGTACTTGATGTGTGTGACTTTCTCTATACTAGAAGCGTTATCAGTAGCAGTAACTTGATGAAGTGCATCAGATTGAATTGCGGCACTGCGAATGGAAAAATTTATCAACTTTGTTTTGGAAACGTTCAGGGTAAGTAAATTGTTTCTCAGCCAGTCATTAACAGCATTAAAGCCTCTCTGTGCAAGTTGATACGTTTCAGCCCAATTGTTCGAGGAAAATACTAGCGCTGTATCATCCGCATAAGAAACTATCGTCCCATTTTCCATTACAAGATTACACAAATCATTTATATAGCATAAGAAAAGGCTCGGTCCAAGGATGCTGCCTTGGGGTACCCCGTAAATAATTGGTATCTCCGAACTAATGTGTGGCCCTATTTTTACACATTGCGTTCTTTCAGTGAGATAGCTCTGGAATAGGGACAACTGAGTGCCTCTAATCCCCATATTCTCCAACTTTTTCAACAGGATTGGAATCGAAACCGTGTCAAAGGCCTTTGCAAGATCCAGGAATAGGGCGACACATTTTTGGTTTTTATCAAGCTTTCTTATTATGTGGTCAACCAGGTTATGTACTGCATCAGCCGTTGATGTTTTTTTACGGAAGCCAAATTGGTTATTTGACAGGAGTTTACGTGATTCTAAATAATCTACAAGTCTAATATTAATAATTTTTTCAAGAATTTTTGACAAAGCTGGTAAAACTGAAATAGGCCTGTAATTTTCAACACGGCTTCGATCCCCTGATTTAAAAATAGGGTGAAGGAGGGCTCTTTTAAATGCATCGGGAAAGATGCCAGTCTTTAAACTTAAATTACATATGTAGGTGAGTGGAGGCACTATAATAGAACAATACTTCTTGAGGAACCCTGAGGAGATGCCGTCATAACCAACCGCACAATCGTTTTTCAATGACATCAACAGCGCATGTACCTCTGTCCACCACTGGACACATAGTCATCATCATCCACAGCCCGACTTCACCCACTGCTGGGCAAAGGCCTCTCTATGATTGTACCATGCTCCACGTTTTTGTGTTAGCCTCATCCAGGACCTTTCCGAAGTGGCAAATGAAAGAGGAGATTTTCCGACTTATTCGAGTTGAGCATGAGGATTAGATTTCTGGATCGGGCAATGTGTTATCGAAATTTCCCTTCAGGAATTTCTCAGTAGCCACATAGTCTAGATTAGTGCGAGGTTGATGGCAATAGGGTAACCGCCTATTACATGTGGCTTAAACATAACTCGCGAAATGTGGGTGTACTAATGGATACGTCCGTCCGTACGAACGTCGTGGGTGTACGTTGGATAATAGTCCTCCTGACCGTTTTTCGGCCACAGCGGCCAATCTTAGCCAGTGGCGTGCAGTGGTCCGCCACGGTGGGTAGGCCACGAAATATTGACAGCAAAAAAAAAAAATTGTCACATTTATAACATTTGAAAATAAATAAGCCTGTAAAAGTTATACCTAAATACAATTCAAAAACTCACCACATTATTCAAGGTTCAACTCAAAAACTCATCCAAGTCGTGAGTGGGTTATAGTTACAAAAGTACAAAACACGTCACTTGCAAGATAATATCCGAAGCGGCCTTCACACATCTACCTTTAGATACAACTTGCACCTTATCATTACTTATACGATAATTGAGAAAACTTGTTACCTTTAACATCTAGCAAACACACATTATCAACACAAACTTCACAAGTAAATACCTACCATTGTTATTATTTGTTAGGGGAATAAACAAATAATACACAACAAAGCTAATATTTACACTACTGTTAATAATGGTATCTAATAACTGACATTATCTGTACGTTTTCGGTTTCAAAACAAATCGCGCTATAAATTGCTTGTCACAGCAATGAAACAATAATGGCTGACCGATAGAAAAATACTACCAAATAAAATTGCATCATTTTCTTATCGAGTTTGTTCACAACAGCGGTCAACAAAATTTTGCAGGATTATAGGTACGAAATCAATCAATGAAATGTGTTGTCAGTGCTGCACTCTATCTGTGGACGGAAGAGCGAAGACCGCAAACGCGCGAAATTCAAATTTCTTAATTTCCTTACATTTTTGCAATTTGCAGGCCAGTGCTAGGTTGTATGTTGATTAATAAAATATGATTCGCGGCTGTAAGACGTATGTAGTCAGTATTCAAGCTAGCACTGGCCTGCAAATTGCAAAAAACGTTAAAAAAAAAAACAAATTTGAACTTCGCGCCGGAGTTCGCGGGCTAAAGATGGCCGCATGACGCATCCAATCGTAGCCCTTGTGTTGTTGCAGCCAATCACAGGCCACCTCCACTCGCAGGAGCTGGCATGCATGTGTGCGGTTCATATACACGAAAATATGCACCGATCATTCACCGATGTGACGCTGTGTGCGTAAAATTATGAATGGGTTTTAGGCTATTCGAATGCTAGCCTAAGCAAGCCTGTAAATATAAGATTCGTACGCGAAAAATTGCTCTAAGTATTTTAACAGGAGTTTGAACTTTTTTATTATTATTTTGTACATGGTGTTATTTTATTACATGGTTAATTAGTTAAAAGAAATGCTCAGTTGGTAAGGTAGGCTAAGCCTAAGAGCCTTAATAGAGCGCACGCCACTGATCTTAGCAGAGATTAGCCAACTGCGCGGGAGATATTAAAGTGTACAAGTGTGTGCGCAGGCACAAGTGCACTCTCTGTTCCTGGATACGTACACCTCTGTCCACCCTCCGACCTCCTCGAACCACATGTTCAGCAGTCACTAGACTAACGAGGCAGTCTGTGACATTATAGTCTTCAGTTTACAGTCCATTCAAAGTTTATCTACCCAGTTAACGTAATGAACATACCTGTAGAATTTGAAGGTGAATGTGGCCTTATTCTGCTGGTTGAAGGAGACTGCCTCGTCAGACCACCGATGGCTGCCGTAGTCGGTGAGTGCAGCATACCGTCTTCTGGGAAACCTGGGTTTATTATATTTTGCTATGAGCTACTTAGATGTACTATTGGTGGACAAAGGCACAGTGTACCAAAGATGAACTGTTTCATCATCATCATCATCATCTACAGCCCGACTTCATCCACTACTGCTTATAGGCCTCTCTTTGTTTGTGCCAAGCTCCACGTTTTTATGCCAGCCTCATTCATCATCATCATCAGCCTATAATGTTCCCACTGCAGGGACTCAGGCCTCCTCTCTAGGAGAGGGATGGGCTATAATCTACCACGCGGGCCCAGTGCGGGTTGGTAGATGTCACATGTCTTCGAATTTATTGGTTCTAAGACATGCCGGTTTCCTCACGATGTTTTCCTTCACCGTTTTGAGAGCAGTGGTGATGAAATAAATTACACAAAGTAATGCGTCTGACGGGGTTTGAACCCACGACTCACTGTTCGTAAGTCGGAGCCGCCACCACTGCTCTCAGAATGCCAAGGGTGGCATATAAGCTCTGACACACGTAATAACCACACGATAGGCACAAAGATATCTCACCTCCATTATCACTGCTATCAGCCACACTAGCGTTGCCTCTCCAATACGCCGCATTCATATCAACATGTACAGTAGGAGTGGGCACTTCACCCCAGTTCCCATTGCCCCATCTTTCATTATTCTCCCACTGGTTCCCATTCGCACTACCATCCCATTTCTGACCATTTTCAACCCATTTCTGCCCATTTTCTTCCCACTTTTGACCATTTTCATCCCACTTTTGTCCATGTCCATTCTCCACCCACTTCTGCTGTCCATTCTCGTCCCATTTTTGGCCGTTCTCCACCCATTTTTGTTGTCCATTCTCATCCCATTTCTGTCCGTTCTCGACCCATTTTTGCCCGTTCTCGTCCCATTTTTGTCCGTTTTCGTCCCATTTCTGTGCGTTTTCCGCCCAGTTGCGTATATTGGAGTTATCGACCCATGTCTCACGTTCCTGCCACTGGTTGTCAGGTTGTGGGGCTGGTTCAGTCCAGGGGGTGACGACGGGGAGGGTGAGGCGACCTCCCGGAGTGCTGCTGCGACGTCGTCGGTCTATGAGGCTTTCTCTTTCTCGGTTTTTATGTTCTGGTACTGCGTATGTTGCTTCTGTTGAGGAAATTGATTGAGGTTATATTTATTTTGATCCAATAAAATACGTTGAATTATTTAATATTAGAATTAGTAATGAATTTGTCCATTGCATTTTGTAGGTCAGTATCAGGTTTCTTGTTGATAACAATATTGTCACCATAGCAAACATTTATTTAGAAGCCAAGTCTGCAATGAGGCCCATGGACCCGTCGGGGCTGCGGGTTGTTCGAAAGAGATACCGCGGCCTCAACACAAAGGGCTAATAAGGAACATGGGTGGTTTTTAGTCAGTAGCAGTCTGAAGCGGACGGGTGTCCTACCGCTCTCCCCAGAGCGGGAGGAGTTTTGTTCAGAGTATTATATCAATAGGAAGGAACTTATAATCCGGTGGTCCCGGCCGGCAAATGGCGGTCGTCAAACCATGTCAGAGGCCCTTGTGGCGGTTTAGAAACTCTGACACTAGAGTGTGTAGGGTCGTTAGACCTTACTGCCCACACGATAAGAAGAAGATCAATCCTAACTAATATTATAAATGCGAAAGTAACTCTGTCTGTCTGTCTTTGCTTCACGCCTAAACTACTGAACCGATTTGTGTGAAATTTGGTACAGACATAGTTTGGAACTTGAGAAAGGACATAGGATAGTTTTTTTTTTTTTTTTCGCGAGATAAACCAAAAATCTGCCAGAAGTCACTATTCCACGCGAACGAAGTCGCGGGCAAAAGCTAGTACAACATAATTTTTACATTATATAATTATGTGTATACTGATATTTACTTTGTCGTATCTTACCTGAGTTCATACCATTCAGTCTGTCTCGTAACGAGTCTTGCGTATGTAGATTTGGTGAACGAAGCTGTTCGGCCGTTGGTGTCTTACTTCTTATTAACTGGTTGTTGTTTGATGCAGCTGTAATTAAATTATGTGTTACTAATGTTTGGACTGTGAATTCTTAACATACATAGTTCACGACTTTAGGACCCAATAATATTAATATCATTCGTGGTGCTAGGCAACCGGGGCTTATACCAGTTGTATACGTCCCTGTGTGCCTATTGGCCTTGTTCTGTTCTGTCTCCTGCTGATATGGAGGGAAGTGGAAATTATGCTTTTCCTACTCCTCCGCTATTCTTTTCTGATTAATTTCGTTGCGGGATCCCAGAGAGTTAAATCGTTTCTCTGGGACTTCGTCGAGCGTCATTTTCACGGCGCTTTTACCAGACTATGACATAAAAACTCCCACTTCATAATCTTTGACAAGCTTTATTTTCGTAAATTTTTATTAATTTGATAAAACAAAAAACATGTATCCAATATTTTTCGTTAATCTAACTGACGGACTAAACAGAATCATATTTTTTTATCAGTCAACTACCCTATTGCAACGAGACCAGCGAGACAGTCTAATCTAAATTCTTCAATTAAACTAAGTTTACAATTTCTAATACTTACTGGATACAGGTTGTACGCGTGTCGCAGATCTACTCCGAGGCGCTCTAGTGGCGGCATTGTTACGTCTCCACACTCGGAGTGTAGTCTCATGCATAGCTGGGCAGTCTTTTAATACCTGGAAATAATAATGATTGCTTAGTTAATGTCAGCAACATGGGAGATGCCCGCAAGGGCTGAAGCCCATCGGGGCTGCGGAATTTTAACAAGGTACCGCGGCCTCGACATATAGGGCTAAGAAGGAACATGGGTGGTTTTAAGTCAGTAGAAGTCTGACACTCCCTTTCGCTCTGCCCAAGAGCGGGGTGGGTTATTTGATGATTTTCCACCCATAAAAAAAGCTGCCTCGCCATTTGTCACTTCACTTGACTTTTAATTGCAATATTAGGTAATAGATTTTTGATACAGGCGAGGAACGGGAAAAGGGAAGGGATATCACTAGGCGTTCTTTGTACGTGACGGGACTATCACGTATTTAGTACATCATTACTAACCAAAATTTTTCATGGGTTTAAAAAAACATATTATTATGCTGTTTGCAAAAGCGCAATGCACACCTGCCAATGGTCAAAAAGTATAAAAGATAAGTTTTTTTTCATTACCAATGAAACTCAGGTGCAGAATGATATACTGAATCGATTCGTTCGTCCGTCGATGTCACTTCCACCCTAATGCAAACATGGGTTAATTCATTCATGCGTTAATTATTCATCTTATAATGCTGCCAGCCTTCTGGGCACTTTTCCTGTTGACAGCAATGTGGACGAATTTTTTGACGCCCTGTAATTCTTCTCTTTTTGCTACTTGTATATATTTTATCATAATTTTAGTTCTGTAAATTGTAGTTTCTTATAATGTTTTTCTTTACCTGAACAACATGTTGGTGTGGTGCATGGCGGACGTCAGTTTCTCCAATCTGCAGCAGCAAGTCACCTTCCCGTAAACCTGCACACCGACTACGATCCAACACCTGCAACAATAAAAGTAAGGCATTGATACTAATATTATAAAGCTGAAGAGTTTCTTTCTTGCACCGGATTTCGATAATTGGGATGTTAACAAAAGTATCTAATTACTCCGTCAGATAGATTTCCAAAAAATATTGGACACATATTTTTTCTTTTTTCACGTAAACAAACAATGAAGACGATGCAGAGCTTTGAAAACTCGTGTGACGTCATATTCTAAGACATTAGTATGACATTTCTTACCGGGCAGTGACGTCACGACCTCCCACCCAAATCTTTGACGCGTTTTATCTTCGTCAATTTTTATTGATTTGATAAAACAAAAAATACGTATTCAATATTTTTCGATAATCTAACAGACGGACTAATTAGAATCATATTTTTTTAAGTCCGTAAACATCCCTATTGATTTAGCCTTTCAACATTTGACTTTTGATAACCCACCCCTGTTATTGCCATGCCATATACTGGGCACAAATTCAGATTCCGTGGTTGCTACAAAGTGAAAAAACTCAACTCGACGGCACGGTTGGCGCAGTGGCTGAGCGATTGGACTGCTGCGCTGCGTGTCGCGGGTTCGATCCCCGCACGGAACAAATATTTGTATGGCCTACAGATAGTTGTTTCGGGTCTGGGTATTTGTGTATGTGAGTTAAAATGTTTGTGAACGCACCCACGATACAGGAGAAATTCCTAGTGTGGGGCAACGTTTAAAAAAAAATAACACCTTGTTCGGCCCGAGAATAGGACCCAGGAGCCTAGAAACCAAACGAAGTCTTCTTTTGACTCCTTGACACTTACCTTTTTAACTTTCTGTCCATGAACACTATCAGCAATCGTAAACCCGAATCCAGCTGCACCTCGACGTAACGTCAGCACTAGTTCTCGACCTGGTTCGTTGGATGTGTTGTTATCAGCTCGAGATTGATGTTCTGAAAAATTTAAAAAACAATATTTGTATTGGAGATAATCATCATCATCAGCCTATATTGTTCCCACTGCAGGGACTCAGGCCTCCTCTCTAGGAGAGGGATGGGCTATAATCCACCACGCGGGCCCAGTACGGGTTTGTAGATGTCACATGTCTTCGAATTTTTGGTTCTAAGACATGCCGGTTTCCTCATAATGTTTTCCTTCACCGTTTTGAGAGCAGCGGTGATGAAATAAATTACACAAAGTAATGCGCCTGCCTGGGTTCGAACCCACGACCAACTGTTCGTAAGTCGGGGCTGCCACCACTGGGCCACCACTGCTCTCTAATTGGAGATAATACTTAAATAATCATCATCTGCCTGCCTTTTCGCAACGATGTTGTGGTCGGCTTGCAGACTAAAAGGATTCAGCTGAATACCAATACTTTACGTGGAGCGACTGCCTATCTGAGTCTGACCTCCACAACTCGGTAAGGACTAGACTAGGTTATATGACATCTCTTGGTACTTTTGGCAATTAATTGTGATGTAGATAAAAAACATTTTATTTATAACTAGCTGATGCCCGCGGCTTCACCCGCGTGGATGTCGTTCAAATTATATACTAAAACCTTCCTCTTGAATCACTCTATCTATTAAAAAAAACCGCATCAAAATCCGTTGCGTAGTTTTAAAGATTTAAGCATACAGACAAACAAACAGACAAAAATAGCGACTTTGTTTTTAGTAGGTAAGGACTATGAGCAAGAAAGTCCTTTGATGTAAAAATCGAATCTAAGACGAATTCTATTTAATCTGACAACTAAATCTCGGGTCATTGGATCTAAGCTAAAGGATAAAAATACGAAATCATACACAGAGCATCCATTCCTAATTTATCTATTTAAAACAGAATCAAGCTGGCCAATATTCTAACATTCGTAAATAAACAGAAATATTCTTACCACTAGCCAATGACAGCACATGATCCAGTGACGGACATCTCGGAAGCTCCTGATTATCATCATTAATAGTCAGTTCATCCAGGTCGAAAGACCTGGACATCATCCGCCTCTGCCCAGGACTGTGAGGAGTAGGACCACTGTCCACCTTGTCCCGACCCTGGGCTGAAGAGTCCAGGTTCGGCGAATCCAGGTTGAATCTGGAATTGTATGCAGATCTGAGTATTTCTCTAGATTGTCCTTGGTACTAAGGAATTGGTTTGAGAGAGTTGTGAAATATGTAGAAGGAACAGAACATTATGTATATTTTAGTATTTCGTCGATATGAATCATTTGATAAAAGAAAATGCTATCCCGATCGGAAAGCCCATCGTTTATTTCGGTTTAAAGACATTTATTTCTCAAAGAACATTTACAGTTCACTTATAAGAGAAACTTAACTAAATTAACAATAAGTAGGTTTACATTAGATACGACTTCATACGACGTTCAAGCCATCTAAAGAGACCGAACGGTAAACACCAAGGTCTATGTATACAAAATAAAATAACCTAATTAAGGTTTAAAACATATTCCTTAACAAGAATTACTAATAAGTACGTAATTCACTTACTGGTATACTAAAAAATAACATAATCGGAAGGTACAGAAATTTAAGTTCATAGTAAAAAATAACAAAATATGAGGGTAAGCGATCACAATTTACAAAAGCGATCACAATTTACAATTTACCAAGCAAACAAGGAAACAAACTTAATGTGCTAGATGTGACAAAATATGGCATGACACATTTTTTTTTTTTTTTTTTAGCATGTAAGTGGTTAGGCAGGTAGGTAGAAGTAGGTGGTAGATAGGTAGTAGGTGGGTAGGTAGGTACTGTAGGTAGTAGGTAGGTAGGCAGGTAGTAGGTAGGTAGTAGGTAGGTAGGTAGTAGGTAGGTAGGTAGTTAGGTAGTAGGTAGGTAGGTAGGTTAAAGGGTGTTACCTACAACGCCGATAAAAAAGCCAAACTTATGTGTCTAATATAAAATTTCTTAGGCCTTTTTTAAATGTTGGTATGCTTGTACACTCTCTGATTTTTTTTGGGTAATTTATTGTATAGCCGAACCCCCTCGTACTGTATAGTTTTTCTGCCACACAGGGTTCTCACTCTTGGTACTTCTAGGTCATCTTGATTACGGGTATTATATCTACGAGTCTTTTGTGTGAATGAAATATTTGTGTGTATGTTGGTCTTAAGGATCTTTCGGATAGTCATGCATGTATGGTATGTATACAATTGTTGTAGGTTAAATAATTTGGTTTTTTTGTAGAGTAATTCTGTAGGAGTAGAGTAGTTATAATTGAAGAGGGCTTTGATGATTTTATTTTGTGTTCGTTGTAAGTGTTGTTGATTTGTTTTTGCAGCTTGTCCCCATACTTGGATCAAATATTCCAGATGTGGTTTGACTAGCGTGTTGTAAATAGTATGTCTTAGCTTGTAGGGTACGCATTTAGCAATGTTACGTATGGCTCCGGTTAGTGGGAGTATTCGAGATTTTATGTAGTCAATATGCGGTCTGAATGTCAACTTACTGTCCACAATTAGGCCCAAATACTTTTCATGCGTTGATTTTCGTAACGGTTGATTATTTATTATAAGATTTGGAAATGATGGTATTTTTTTATTCTTTGCTGAAAAAATTATGTAGGCAGTTTTACTAACATTCATAGTCAGGAGGTTTTGACTAAGCCATTTATTCAAAATATTAAGATCTTTCTGCGCATCTGAAATGACATCAGTGATGGAATCGCCAAAGTAAAAAAGACAAGTGTCATCTGCATACAGTGACACATGTCCAGTCAGTCCAGCTGTACTAATGTCATTAATAAATATGAGGAAAAGCAATGGTCCTAGGACCGAGCCCTGAGGTACTCCGCACTGTACATTGGCCGGGTCACTTGTAAATTTGTCTAGTTTGACGATCTGTTGCCGATTAGCAAGATAAGACTCAAACATTTTGTAGGCTGTAGAAGTAATTCCAATGATTTTTAGCTTTTTCAGAAGGATAATATGGCTAACAGTATCAAATGCTTTCTTTAGATCAATGAAGACACCTAGAGCTAATTGTTTCTTGTCTATATTGTCTTTTATTTTAGTAATTAAATCAACAGTAGCCGAAAGTGTATTGGAGTGTGGACGAAAGCCATGCCAAGCCAGCGAGTAAAGAAAGTTAGTATCAATTAATATTTAGCTTGGCAAAAGAAATAATGCTTGGTAAAAAAAGACATTTTCGAAAAGAACGCTATTTATTTAAAAATTTAAGTGTGGGGCATATGATACACCCAGTTTCACTTTTATTCGAAAAAATATTATTATTCAAATTCAACTTTATCGCTAAAGCATTAGGTTCAAGACTGGTTGGGAAAATACTGTCGGGTAGCTGGCTGTGGGATATGCGGGCGTTTGTACATAGTGGTAATTGATTTGTAAGTATACGAGAAGATAAATACATAGAAAACCTTTAGAGTAAAGAATAATATAATATTCACCTGGTCCGCAACGCCCTGGTGAGTTGCTGCATGGCAACAGCGTCAGACGTAGCGGGAGTGGTCGCGTCTACTGCTAGCGTACTTAGCACGCGGGTGTTTGGGTCCTCCGAGTCGAACGATAGAGGGTAACCTGCAGACAAGTATAGTTTCAACAAGGATAATTCCACGCCGTACTCTAAGCAATGTATTGTATAGTTATTAAATTGTAAATCCGTGATTGGCTGTAAGTTTAGTTTGTAATCTTAGGATAAAACTTCAAGGGCTGTGGATTTTGTGATCAATAAATAAATAATTATATAGCCCTCCTGACCCATTTCGGTCAAGGTGGCCATTCTTAGCGGAGATTAGCTATCGGCGCGGGAGATATTATAGTGCACAAGTGTGTGCGCTGACATAGGTGAAATCTCTGTTGCTTTACTCTCATAGTCCGATGGGACGGCAATCCGACACGACCGGAGAGAGATCAGACGCAGGACCAACAGCTCATCGTGCGCCCCGAGGCATGAGTCACAAGCATATACTTAAGTATTGAAACTTTACTCTCATAGTCCGATGGGACGGCAATCCGACACGACCGGAGAGAGATCAGACGCAGGACCAACAGCTCATCGTGCGCCCCGAGGCATGAGTCACAAGCATATACTTAAGTATTGAAACTTTACTCTCATAGTCCGATGGGACGGCAATCCGACACGACCGGAGAGAGATCAGACGCAGGACCAACAGCTCATCGTGCGCCCCGAGGCATGAGTCACAAGCATATACTTAAGTATTGAAACTTTACTCTCATAGTCCGATGGGACGGCAATCCGACACGACCGGAGAGAGATCAGACGCAGGACCAACAGCTCATCGTGCGCCCCGAGGCATGAGTCACAAGCATATACTTAAGTATTGAAACTTTACTCTCATAGTCCGATGGGACGGCAATCCGACACGACCGGAGAGAGATCAGACGCAGGACCAACAGCTCATCGTGCGCCCCGAGGCATGAGTCACAAGCATATACTTAAGTATTGAAACTTTACTCTCATAGTCCGATGGGACGGCAATCCGACACGACCGGAGAGAGATCAGACGCAGGACCAACAGCTCATCGTGCGCCCCGAGGCATGAGTCACAAGCATATACTTAAGTATTGAAACTTTAGATATAAGCGAGAATCGTTATCGTAGTTATCATTCAGTACTCTGCTAAAATGTTACCATTAAGACGATTTGGACATTGCTTCACGCCACACTATCTACATGAATGGTATAATGAGCACCAATAGCTGTTTAAGTTAATTTATACAAACCTCTAACAAGATGCAGTGTGACATCTGTTCCCGGTGTAATAGACTGGAAGATCTGAGCGACGAGCGCATGAGATAATCCACGCACGCCACGGTTACCAACACCCACTACCACATCGCCGGGTCGTAACGCACCTGAAGACAAAAATATCCTGTAGTTAGTTGGCAATCTACAAAATTTTTCGAGATGTTTTACATTAATTTTCATTGGCAATCTTGGTACCCAGAGCTTAGAAATATATGCTTTTGGGTCATGGTTCCCTTGTCTGTGCGAGTCGGAACCAGGACTTAATCAAGCACGCCTGTAACTCCCGAAGGGATAAGCAGAGATGTAACCGTTAGTAAGATACATTTCATCAGTTAATTTTAAATCCAATGTATTCCCATGTAAACACTAGGAAGTGTCGATGGGTGGGCGTTTTTGGGGGACTGTCTTATAAAAATGTAAATACAGTGAAACCTGGTTAAATGTGTCTCAGATATCCAAATCTGTCTCATGTCTCAGTATGAGTTCCAGTAAAGTTATAGAAGTTTCTCACTTATCCAAGTCCCAGTTAGCCAAATTTCACTGTAGTAAAGTAAAGTAAATTTTGACCTTCGAAAAGTGCTGATTATCAGCCTAGTTTGAATAAATGAATTTTGACTTTGACATTACATTGATGACAATGAGGGCGGGCCTATTCTCATCAACAGAGGACAACTCCAGGTTCCGTAGCTACTACTGGTAATTACTGGAAAAATCCATTAACATTTTGCCCGACCTGGGAATTGAATCCAGGACTTCATACTTATATAGAAGTCGCGCTTCCGACTACTAGACCAACGAGGTTCATCACCAGCCTATAATGTTCCCACTGCAGGGACTCAGGCCTCCTCTCTAGGAGAGGGATGGGCTATAATCAACCACGCGGGCCCAGTGCGGATTGGCAGATGTCACATGTCTTCAAATTTTTTGGTTCTTAGACATGCCGGTTTCCTCACGATGTTTTCCTTTCGACCAACGAGGTTAGTCGTATTGAAATTGTTTGTAAACCTCGTTCTTAATTTTATAATGAGGCCACTGACTTTAGCCAGTAGATGATTCTAACTTAGGGTGGTGACCAACCCGCCGGGGTCGCGGATTTTAGAACGAGATGACGTGGCCTCGGCACAAGGGCAAAGAAGGAACATGGGTTCGGTTTTTAGTCAGTAGAAGTCTGGCACTCCCCTTCGCTCTGCCCAAGAGCGGGGGAGGTTATTCGATGATTTTCCACCCACCAAAAAAAAAAAAAAAAGGATGGTGACCAAGCTGCGAGAGTGCGAGCTGTTCGAAAGCGATACCGCGGCCCCGGAACACAAAGGGCTCAGAAGGAACCTGGGTGGTTTTTAGTCAGTAGAAGAAATCTGACACTCCCTACCGCCTATTTGATCATTTCCCACCCTCCGAAAAAAAGGTGGTGACTAAAAAAAAGGTGTCTAATAGTTATTACTCACCATCAATCCAAGCTGGACTGTGTGGCACGATACTACGTATTTGTAAGTAACCTTCCGTTTCTGGTATACCTTCAGCGCCGATCAGCGTGAAGCCCAATCCCTGGAAACAATAATATTTACATTGATAGGAATATAGATATCTCGTGGAGGAGCTCGTGGTTTAATAAGAACTGCCACTCAGCCACTCAGGTCGATCTTTAGGTAAAGCTGTGCTTGCCTAGGTCGGTCTGTGAATTCGTGACCGCCCCCGACATACAGAGTTTCCTCCGTGCCTCGGAAAACACGTTAAGCTGTTGGTCCCGGCTGCCGTATATATAGATCTTTAGCAGTCGTTACAGGTAGTCAGTGACCTGAAATTCTGACATCCAGTCTTACCAAAGGGTATATTGTATTACCTATATACATAGTATTAACTGGGTTGTGGAGGTCAGATAGGCAGTCGCTCCATGTAAAATACTGGTATTCAGCTGCATCCGGTTAGACTGGAAGTCGACCCCAATATAGTTGGGAAAAGGCTGGGCAGATGATGAGCCTAGTCGTCGGACCGCCAAGTCAGAGCTCTCGAGCTCCTTTACCTCATCTCTGATTTTTCGAACTTATTTGCGTATTATATAGTTATCATTTGCTTCGGTGAAAGAAAACATAGTGGGGCAATGAAACTAGCATGCCTGAGAGATATTTATCAAGGATTCAAGAGTATACAAAGTCATATCAGAGGTCCATGGTCGGCATAAAAACTCTGACCCACGTGCACATAGCAACGTGGGTACAGCAAGGATATCCATGGATCGGAGCAGTTTGCGGGAATGGCATGAGTTTATAATAAACTAGCTTTTGCCAGCGGCTTAGCCCGCGCTAACAGGTAACATTAGGCGTAAGACATAACCGCGCTGATATTCAGCCACTCGGTCCATCCTACAATGGCAGCGCCGCATCTACACCAACCTTTACTAATTTAAGTAATTTTTAAACAGAACAGCTCTCCGCAAACTGATGAGGTGAATTCAGTATATTATACTACTAGCTCTTGCCAGCGGCTTCGCCAGCGTGAAAATGACGATTTTCCATACAAACTTTAATCCCCTATTTAAGTCCTGATAAGTATGCAGATGGGTCGATGATATTTGGGACAAGTGAAACGATCGGTAGTTAGTAACGCACTGCTTTATTGTAAGACGCGCTCATGCATGGCGCGGCGCGGGGATAACTTTGGATATTGGAATTGTAAATCTTTGATGGATACATCTGCATCAATACAATTAATAACCGGCATTAAATGTAAGCTAAATAATGAAATAAAATCCCTGCCAAGAAGCGGGGGGCCTCCATCGCGAACTACGTAAATGACAACCATGTGCGTTTGGTCCGCGTAGCATATCGGTAACTGCATTGTACCTATACATACTATTTTGCCCCCATTGTACGTCCTCAGTTGTTTACCAGTGTCTGATAATGGCACACCTTTAAAATTACTTTTGTAAAAGCTTTCTGAAACGACTGTTACCGCTGATCCGCTATCGACTTCGAATTGAAATGGAACATTATTAATAAAAATAGTTTCTACCATGGCTTCTCCCCTGATTGAACGGATATAATAAACCCTACCGTCATCGTCATCCTCACCCTTGTCACCGCCATCCACCTGTACGTAATTTACTTTAGGGCACATTTTACGCAAGTGGCCTTTTACGTGACACTTTTTACATACGTAGTTTGCGAATCTACATTCGGCCGATTTGTGATTCGCATAACCACATACACTGCACTTCACTTTAACTACACTTTTCTCCTCGTTGGTTATTTTGTAAAGCACGTGGTCCGGCGTGGTCGTCTGTGCCGGCGTGGCGGCGCTGGCCATGGCGGCCGCGCGCGCGCAGCTCAGGTTCTCCGCCATCTCCACGACCTTGACCAACGTGAGGTCGGTGAGGTCCTTTGTGTATAACTTCTCCTTTTCTGGTCCAGGCTGCAACCCCATGATGAATTTGTCACGGAGCGCCTCTTCCACGTTTAGGAAGTTGCACCTCGCTGTAAGGCCACGAAGTCTCGCCGCCCATTGGGAGTGTGTTTCCCCTGCTCGCTGAGCGGCCGCATAAAACTTATGCCGCTCGCCAAACCCAACGCTCTTGGGGGTGAAGTGATTGTCTAGTTTCTTCAGAATGTCTTCATAGGGCACATCTGCGACGTCCTTAGGCAGTACTAGGTCGACTACCAATTTGTAGGTACCCTCGGTGAGTGCGCTGAGGAGGATTGCCTTCCTCTTCCCGCCAGCCGGATCGGACTTCCCGTTTATATCATTTGCCGCAAAATATTGGGCAATGCGACCTATATAAGTTTCCCACGTCTGTGAATTGTGGTCGAAACTGTGTAAGATACCAAATAGTGCACCAGACATTTTAAAATGGAGTAATAATAGGGTTCTTCGTCGCCACTGATAAGTATGCAGATGGGTCGATGATATTTGGGACAAGTGAAACGATCGGTAGTTAGTAACGCACTGCTTTATTGTAAGACGCGCTCATGCATGGCGCGGCGCGGGGAGCGGGTCGCGCGGGGAGCGGGGTACGCGCAATACACAACAAGTCCCTTAGGGGTTGAATTTCGAAAAATCCTTCCTTATTCCTTGTCTACATTATAAAGGGAAACTCTGTGCAAAATTTCAGCTTTCTAGGTCCAAGGGTTTGGGCTGGGCGTTGATGAGTCAGTCAGTCAGGACTTCTCTTTTTATTTATATAGCTTCAAGAGTATACAAAGTCATATCAGAGGTCCATGGTCGGCATAAAAACTCTGACCCACGTGAATACATAGCAACGTGGGTACAGCAAGGATACCCATGGATCGGAGCAGGTTGCGTGGCGGGAATGGAAATGGAATAATAAACTAGCTTTTGCCAGAGGCTTCGCCCGCGTGAAAATGACGATTTTCCATACAAATTTTCATCCCCTATTTAACTCCCTTCGGGCTTGAATTTCGAAAAATTCTTCCTTATTCCTTGTCTACATTATAAAGGGAAACTCTGCGCAAAATTTCAGCTTTCTAGGTCCAAGGGTTTGGGCTGGGCGTTGATGAGTCAGTCAGTCAGTCAGTCAGGACTTCTCTCTTTATTTATATAGATACATATGTTTACTAGTAGCTGTTTACGGTTGAAGCTATACCGCCAATCACGATTAAATCTACGTGAATTAAATTCTACCATTCTCAAATGAATCTATTGATACATTCTGTTAAATTTCATAGGGCTACACTAAGTATTGTATGAGATTTGCGTCTCAACACGAGGTAACGACACTATAATAAAGCCGTATACATTCATTAATTACTAGCTGATGCCCGCGGCTTCACCCGCGTGGATGTCGTTCAAATTATATACTAAAACCTTCCTCTTGAATCACTCTATCTATTAAAAAAAACCGCATCAAAATCCGTTGCGTAGTTTTAAAGATTTAAGCATACAGACAAACAAACAAACAAACAGACGCGACTTTGTTTTATACTATGTAAGGATGTCTGTCAGTCATAAAAGTTATAGGTAACTAGAATGTATTTAGAAACAGTAGCTGTAGTAAAAACGGTCGTCACGGCTGCCGAGCAAGGATAAACAGGGTCAACAAGTTACGGTTCAAAGCCGCCCGGAACCTGGGACTCTGGTAGAAAGTCGTCCTTTTTATTGTTATTTTACATCTACACAAATAAATAAAATTGAAGAGAGTAAGAGAATGATGATGTTTGTCCGCCTAATATCCGAAACCACTGTGTCTATTTTGATGGGACTTCTACTGTTAGATAGCTGATGTTCTAATGAGTAACTTAGGTTCATTTTATTTTTGGAAAAAGATTTAGGGTTTCGTGCAAAACTATGAATACTCTCGAAATTGTTAATTAACAAAATCCGCTCCAGATAGGCAAGTAATATATTATTTATTCTAGTAATATGAAACTCCTTGGTGGAATTCTTGTATTACTTTTTATGGAAATTAAAAAAAAAAAACCGTAAAGAATACGAACGGTGCTATACAACGGGGTATGGACCGTGCGGTAAAATAGGTACTTAGATGAGAGTACCTATTTTACCGCACGGTACTTAGGTAAGAGTACATATTTTACCGCACGTTCCGTTGTATAGTGCGTAATGTTTTACTTTCGAACAATGTATACAGGCTCCGTAAATGCATTTTTTGAGCAAATGTGTTGAAAAACGTTGTATGATACACGTGCAGAAATTGGTTTTTACAAACTCGTGACTATGGTAACCCCTCGACTTCGTCTCGGGCTTACATTCGTCTACTCGTTTGTAAAAACCAACTTACCGCACTAGTATCATAAATAACTATACAGCAGCAATAAAGGACACTGTATCCGAAACAATTTTTATTTCTCCACAAAAATAAGGAATGTTTTTCACGCACCGTAATATTGCGACAGTCCGGTCGACCCCAAAAATACGTTCACCTGTTTTTATTGGTCCCTTTTCAAGTCTAACGTAAAAGGTATCTAATTAAAGTGATTGACATCTCCCTAGAGAGACACATCAAAAGACATTACCCTCTTTTGGGGCCATCGAATAAAAATACCTAAATCAAAATAAGGTCAACAACCAGACACGGATATAAACACAACGGAATGAATCAGATAATTGCTGTAGAATTCTGAGTCACAGGAAATTATTCGGAAACGTCAGTCTGATGGCTTACCTGAGTGCCTTTGGTAAGAGTGAGAGTGAATCTCTCTCCGCGAAGCTCCCCTGTAGGCGTAGGTCCGTTAGACTGACTGGTGCCTCCGTTTTCTGATGATAGTTTCTCCGCTGAAATAAAGAACATTAAGAATAAGTTGTTGGATGCAAGACGCACGGGACCGGTACACATAGGAGCACATAGGTACCTACTATGTTTTTTCCATTTTTGTAATTTTTTTTTTTTTAGTATTATTGTGTGTGTGCTTGATGTACTGACGTCAAATAAACATTTTTTCTTTCTTTCTTTTCTTTCAATGTGGCGACACTTGGGGAAGGCCTATGTCCAGCAGTGGAAGTCTTTCGGCTAAAATGATGATGAGGAATAAGTTCAATCTGATCATGTTTGAAGGGAGACTATGGGTTTGGGAGGTGGAAATGGAGGTCTTTGCCCAGCAGTGCGACAAAACAGAAAGATAAAAAATATGCGTGGTTCTGGAGCTGGTAATAATCTTTTCAATACACTTCCTCGAAAACTAGCTCTTATTGCACTACGATTAGGTTCGACATGCATCATATTTTGCATCATAGAGCAGCGGTAATTCGATTAAAACTTATGAAATTAAAAAAAAAACACCACTGACTATTATAGAGCAGGCGTGTTTTTTTTTTTATCTCGCCATTTTGATCTGCGTCTTTACAGCGTAAATATTTTTTGAATATTTAAATTGTGTTTGTAAAAAGAATACTACTAATAAACGTAAATATTTTAAACAATTATTTACTTTTATGAACAAGTAAGCATTTTTTTGTGTTCTTAATTAAAAAATATTTAAATTTTATATTTTTCCTGTGAGGCTGTTTGGCGGCTTTATACCTTTGCTTCTTTTTCAACCTGGCGAAATCAAACCGCGGAAAAAAAGTAAATTAAATCATAGTCTCATCAAATTTGTTGACAAAAACACATAACGTTTTTAGTTAATTTCTTCGAAAGTGTATTGAAAAACGTCGTTTGATACACGTGGGAATTTGTTATTGCATTTCTCGACCCCATGAACACCCTCGCCATACGGCTCGGGTGTTCAATCTGCCTCGAATGCAATAACAAACTTTCCGCACTTGTATCAAAATGTACTATTGAATACATAAAAGACAAAACTTCTACTTCTAAGTGTATGAACTAATGAATAGAACGACGACAATCGCATTTTTTTTGGGTAGTATTTAAACGAGTGACTGTAAATGAAAATTTTAAGTTACAAAAATAATTAATTTAGGTCACAGAATTACTAAGTGAGCGACTGACTGTGAGCGACAAGAAATCAACAGAACGGCAATTTACAAACATTAATTTGAGCTACTTAAAATACAAAATGAGTAGCTTCATAATTTTTGAGCGACCCAATATTTGTATGAGTGACAACGTTACGTCCTGCATTTTTTTCAATATTTGGCAAATGATTTATTTATACTGAACGGCATTTTATCTTAAATGAAGTGTTTCGATTAGAAAAATTACTATGAAAATTACTATAATGAGTAGAGTAATGACCGCACTTTTTTTTTTGAAAATGTTCGTATGAAATAACTATTTGAAGAAACACTTTTAGCTAAGAAATTTAATTAATTAAGGGTAGGTTGCATGTATTCCGAAAAAATAAAGCAATATGTATTTACTTAAATCAAATGAAGGGTTCTCTATTGTGTCACCTAACTTTTTTATCCGTAATTTAAAATGCCATAACTTTTTTTGTCCTAATCATCATTTGTCCGAATGATAACTTACCCGAACTAAATATCACATAATAATTATCACATGCCATAAAATTGAAATCCCTAAATAAAATATGACCTAAATCCATTTGTCTTATATATTACAATCAATAATATACGAAAGACATAAAAACGTTTTCCATAAAAGTTTTAAGTCCTAAATTAAAATAACATAATGTTTATTTATCATAATAATATATCACGTCACTCATACATGCAACGCATGTACTCCATGATGCGCGCTCGCTCCGCTCGCATATTATATAACACTAATATCTTCTGTCCCCGAAGTGCCGGGCCTCCGCCGGCCTCCTTCGTCGGCCTACGGCCCGGTGCCCATGCCGCCCATAAAGGATACTGTCGCGAGACGGTGATTCATCCACTTAGCGGACGACTAGCAACAAACAATCTGTAGTTTTCATTTAAAAAAGTTATCAAAATAATAAACATAAGACCTCAAATAGAATATCAGTAACCATTAAACGTTGCTCAATCTGAACTTTTTAGTAGTATAATATGTAAAACCTCAATTGGAAAAATCGTCTCTATCTTAATATTTAAGTTACCCTTTGTGTATTTCTAGTCGCTCACTTAGTAATTTTGTCGCTCAGTTAGTAATTTTAATATCTGAAATGGATTTATCACAACCCACTTTTTGTAGCTCGTTCCGGATTTTATTATTAATCAATATTTGTCGTTAGTTTAGTTTATTTTTCGCTTACTCAAATTAATACCGCTCAAGTTATAAAAACAGTATATCATCATCAGTCGCTTAGTTATTTTTTATTCGCTCGTTTTATAATTCCCCATTTTTTTTGTGTTAGGTATGTAAAACTTATAAAGTTATAATATACAAATGCTGGAAGGCTTTTTCGCATTATCGCTTTATTATGTTTTATTTTATCAGTGGGCCAAAGCTGCCTAAAAAAAGGAATCGTTGGTTGCTGTTTGTTATTTAGATTAATCTTAGCCTAAAGGCAGAAAGTCATAATCATAAACCTGGAATATAATTTCGAAATCAATCGAATTGCTTCGTACGAGCGATTCGATTGAACTGTCCCTTTGGGTGCCATAAAATCTGACAAACTAATATATCGTACGGACTGTATTTGCCATGAAGCACACCGAAAGCAGAGTTTTTATCATGTTTAAAACTGAGTTTTGAGTCATTGTAATAAGGTCTATTTTTACATGTCACTTCTTTTATTATTGAGAGCAAACCTTAATTTCGCCGGTCGAATATTATGCTCAGAATCAATTTATACAGATTCATAGAATCTAGTAGTGCCACTTGCAGTTTGCGGTCTGCAGCCCATCTCGGACTTACAACCCTTACTATTACCAAATAGTTTACCAATCGTAAATAACATACAAGTACCATTCATTCTATATAGTTATAAACTGGTTTAGAGATCCCTGTTTGAAAGTGCAACAGCTACTACAAGACCTTCTAATTAACCTTTAGAATTACATCTATGAAGTGTCATGTAGATCTTAGTGAAGGTGTTTTCTAATAGGCATGCATTTCTAAGGCCTTCTGCGGGGTCAATGCGAGGTAGGACGTAATTTGCGTCAGACGACTCGCGGTTACTTGTTTCTTTTACGCAAGGAACTGGGTGTCTAAAATGGCCCCTTTAGCAGATCATAATAGGATCATAATATGAATTACGTTAAAGTTTTTTTTTTTATGAATAGTCCATTTTTTTCGAATTTCTGATTACCGTCGTGGGCGTCCAGTCTAACGATGCAGCTGAATAGAGTATTTTATACGCCTCAAAACCCCTGTTACAGGGTAACACTATAATGGGGTGACCTACACGACACCCGTTCTATTCAATGCATCCTTCAGCACAATGTTTTGAGTGCGTCACATTGAGTCATGCTGCAAAGCGTGATCATTTACCCCACAAAAAAAGTAGTTATTCAGCAATAATAATTTTGCGTACATTTACATAGTTTGATATACAGAATGCTGGGTTAAATGGGAAGGGTCCGTTTATAGCTTTTTTTTGGTAGGACTTTCTGGCTTCTGGCTCTCCGAAACGACTGTCAAAGATTCGTGAATCATCGTCGCGGGTGTGGCTCAAGAAGTCAAGACTCAAGAGGTAATGATTACTGCAATTGTCATTGTTGCAATGATAACATGACGGCAACAAAGCCAACAATAGTGTTGCTGTACTGCTGGCATAATAACTTGATGTTTACAAGTCAAATTAAGTTGTTTTTTCACAGTTAAAAGCAATAAAATGTCAAGATTAAGCAGGGTTCAGCTCCCGAAAAATACTTTATTTGCTCATTACAGAGGTAAAGGCTTCCCTCTCGCAGTCTTCTTCTTAGCGTGTCGATGGCAATTTAAATTATGTCGGCCAAGAACTGAGCTACTATAAAGCGTTCATTATATTTAAAATGTCACTTACGGGATATCTTCCGTGATTATTATTGGTTGGTTGGTTGGTTGGTGGGTTAGATATCCCGTAAGTGACATTTTAAATATAGTTATGAACCGTGAAAGCTTAAAACAGTGTTTAAGCGTTCATTAGTTAATGTAGTGAACAAACAAACAGATATTAAGTAAGTGCCCATTGTTTGTGGAACAGCACCACATTAAGGCCCGTAATCCACCAAAGCGGAGATGTGCCAAGCGGAGAGGAGATGTGCAATTTCGACCAATCACAGGAAGGGCAAAAGACCAGATTTAACTGTGATTGGTCGAATTTGGCACATCTCTCCGCTTGGCACATCTCCGCTTTGGTGGATTACGGGCCTTACGCTCCAGAGCAGAGCCATTTATGAATCTCCACCTCAGCAGGTCTTTCGACCTGGGTCCGGAGTCAATTTGAAGACTCCACTCCCAGTTGTGCTAGTGTCAGTAGTCTTTTTAGTAGGAATCAAGGTGGTTTCAAACTGATGTGTAAGAAAAGCCCATGTCCTGTGGATCGCAGTAGATGACGCGAGTTAACAGTAAAGATGTACGAGAAAATGTCGCAGGTTGCAGAGGACCTGCTTTGAAGTGGAATACCGTGGAATGGCAAAATGAACAGTTGCTAATTTAAATTATGGCCACCTTTTAAAGGTTACTTTTACATGTATTTCGTTTACAGTATATTCCCCCTTGAATTGTGCATTCAGTTATGTAAATCTGCATGAATAATCAAAGAAATTGCTGCCTGCCACGCTCAATTGAGTCCGTATATTACAGCTTTTACTTTAACGACACCAAATTAAGATTCTTTGATAAAAGCGATTATAGTACTTACGTAGTAAGAATATGGACGCGTATTCTATCTGTATAGAGAGTATTTTATGGAGCTAATGTCCAATTGTTTAAGGTTAGGATTCATGTGATGTTCTAAATGTTCAAATCTGTTCGTAACACCCTAAAATTGTGTTGTTACATATCGGGCTGGTTTCAGAGTCCTTTCAAGTTCAAGCCAGACGAAGACCCTCGCCAGATTAACCAGGACAATTATTCAAATTGCGGTCATGACCGTAATTTCTGTATGTCCTAGTAAGCCTGGCGAGGTTCTTCAGAAAGGACAGGTTCGTATTACTCGTAACCGGCGTGCGTGTTTGAATAGAAGGAGGAATGTGGACGAGGCAAAAGGAGTATAGGATCGTAGCAGGTAGCTTTCTGTGGTTTCTGCCTACCCCTGTGGAAAAAGGGCGTGAGTTTATCAATCAATCAATCAATCAATCAATAATTTATTTTGTAAAACATAGGTATGATTACAGATGTTGATAAGTCGAAATATGAGCACTATGTTTTGCCAATATTTGGCGTACAAATTTTCACAAACATATTCAATTAAAATTAAAGTCAACAAATTACAATAAAAAATAATAAAATAATTTAAAATATGCAAGTTACAATAAGAAATAAAAATTTAAAATATGTCAGTAAACAGGTCATTATAATTTAAAATAAAAAACACAGTCACACTTAAGCAGTCAATAAACATAAATGGCTAATTAGAAGTCGGAATCGTCATACTTCCGTTTATCAGTAGTAAACTCTGTGATGGAGTAGTAACACCTATCTAAGAGGAATTTAAATAAAGATCTCTTAAAAGATCCCAGGCACTCTTTATTTCTAATAGCTGCTGGAATAGTATTATATATTTTTGGGGCCATTCCTAGCACACTTTTTCCGAAAAATGCAGTTTTATGAGAGGTAACATGAATGGTATTCTGATAACGTCGAGAGCGTAGTTTTTCATAAAAATGTAGGTTACAGCGAACAAACACTCCCATTTCATATATGTACATACACGGTAGAGTGAGCAAATTAAGTTCATGAAACAATGGCTTGCAACTATCAATCGATTGTAACTTGGTAAACGAACGCAAGCATTTCTTCTGAGCCTTAAAAGCAATGTCTCTGTCAGTGGAGTTGCCCCAGAAAATGATTCCATACCTAATGCTAGAAGCAACATACGCATTATAAGCTATTTGCACTGTAAGGCGGTTTACCGTTTTCGATAGTTTGTACAAAGCAAACGCAAATTGACTTAGCTTCTTTGATAAAGCGTCGATATGATGTTTCCAGGTCAAATGATTGTCTATGTAAAGACCCAGAAATTTTGTGATGTCACTTTCAGAGATGTCAACGTTTCCATATTTTACATTCAGTTTGGGTTTATTAGTTCGTTGATTAAATGTCATTATTTTAGTTTTGTCAAGATTTATTTTAAGATTATTACTAACTAACCAATTTATTATATTTTTAAGATCATTATTTATGAATGTATAGTTTAGCCGAAACAAACCATCTAAACAACGAATAAATATGTTGACTCTGTTTTGGCAATTCGAAATCATAAAGTCTTGGTTACCTTACGTAATTTCTCAAATACTGTACAGAAAGTAAAAAACGAAAATAGTCAAAGAATGTAGCACCAACCGTGATTACTCAAGTCGAGAACAACAGAAATAATTGAGTATTTTGTGAAAGTTAGCTGAGGCAATGATGGGTACCCATTCATTAGCATACTTATCACTGTTTGTGCAATATTGAAATGTTCCGAAAAACTGTATTTGAAGAAATGAAGAGTGAATTCACGAGTAGTAGTAGGTGTAAATTACTTTTTATTCTTTCGCCCGTAGTCCCTAGAAGGGACCACGGAGCTCTTTTTCTTCGTGTTCCTATAATACGACCGTCTCCCGTCAGTATCATTTATGGGCGGCATGGGCACCGGGCCGTAGGCCGACGAAGGAGGCCGGCGGAGGCCCGGCACTTCGGGGACAGAAGATATTAGTGTTATTACCTACATAAATAACCTTTTTTTTATTAATATGGACTTACTCTTGACCTCAATCTTGCCCCAAGGGCAGAGATGAGGTCGACGATGGAACGAGCTTACCCAGAAGAAGAATAATGGAAAATAGGGGCGGTAATTCAGTAGTAGTTTCTTTGCTAAGCTACACTCGAGAAAGCATTAAATTTCGACAGCTTATGTCACTTTGTCTAATTAGGCCGATAATAATTAATTGCTGATAATAATTATGTTGTCTTTCAAAGATAAGGTCTTCAGAACCTTTCTCTCCCGACCTTATCACAATTTATTTTGGGTTCGGCGTAGCATGTCTTCTTCTTCTTCCATATTTCTCTAATACTCGTCATGTCAGCAGTCATCTCCTTTCTTGCCATATCATCCTTCACACAGTCCATCCATTGTTTCTTTAGTCGTCCTCTACTCTTAGGCTGAGGCTACATTAGGCCGCGACGCGACCTGCGACTAGGGAATGCAATCTCGATCTCGCGAGATCCCGAATACCCGAGATCTCGCCTCATTTTTCGAGATCAATCTCGAAGCATAAAATGTCGAGATCTCGGCCGAGATTGACGGGATCGAGTGGCAGTAGTTGCGAGGCATGTCGCGTGTTACCTGCGCGTGAGCGAGTCGGGATTCCCCGAAATTCACCGATTTATGTTATTCCCCAGGCTCTCTCCACGCGCTAACCTTCAATTCCCCGCAAATCGGGGGATTCCCCTCAAATCGGGGGATTCCCCTCAAATCGGGGGTTTCCCTGCGATGCACTGTGTCGGACTGCATTCGCTTACGCTGTTTTAGGTACAATCTGTTATTTAGAACAGAAGCTATTTCCAAAATTACTCTTAGTTTAGGAGTGATTTTAGAAATAGGTTTTGTTTTGTTTTTCATTATCCATATCTTTTCAATATAAAATAAGTACTTTCTATAAAAGAGATTTTACGGGTCTGAAATTTTGTGTTCGTTAACATTAGGTACCTAACATAAGTAAAAAAAACAAAAAAAAAATAACCAATTGAATTGAGAACCTCCTCCTTTTTGGGAAGTCGGTTAAAAATAATGATTTTTTTCAATAATTCATGTTGTATTTTACTCGCATCGTAATCACAACTACTAAGCAGTTTCAATCATGTGTCAGTCATCTAATTAAAACAATACTATTTGAAATCCATTCGAGATCTCGAAAATGCCGAGATCTCGCCGAGATTGAATTTCTGATCCCTCGAGATCTCGACTTAGCGATCTCGTCTCGAGATTGCATTCCCTACCTGCGACACATGAGCGATTAAAACAAGTAAATGAATGCTCACGTATATGGCTAGACCGTACATCAATTCAATTCAGTTCAAAAAATTTCGCTCTTCCAGTCGCATCGCAAATCGCTGCCTACTGTAGCCTCAGGCTTAAACGCATCCAAATTCATACTCAAAACTTTTATCACGACATTTTTCCGAATTTAAATACTTTCTCGACCTAAATGTATAGGGCAGCTGTACATTTAATGTAATAACACAGTCCACAACCATTTTTATAATAGTTTAGACATACTATCAGTGCCGGATTTAAACATTTGCCGCCCGTAGGCTATTCAGATTTTGCCGCCCCTACTGCTACTACCTACCTCTGCAATTCGACACCCTAGTACACTGTCATAATAATAATAAAAATTGTCAGTTAAATTGTAATTTTTTCATTTGTGTACTATCGTCCACATTAAATCAGCTTTTTCCCATTACTAATATGAGTGTGCTCACGGGGATCGTTGTTTAAGTCTCTAAATTATTTTAAAAAGCTATGATTTAGTGGCAGGCGCGGTCTAAGTCTACGATTTTGGGGGCAGTCACCCAGGAATTCGGTTGGAAGGCCAGGAGCACAGGTAATGGTAAACATTCTGAAGAACCTAGAGATTTCGAAGAGCGAGCGAAGCGAGCTCGATTTTTTTTGCATTCTGCCTAGGCATGATTACTTTCTTTTGTGCAGAAATTGTTTTAAAAATTTATAAAATTTAAAAAAAAACTACGTTATCAATTGCCCACTTGTATCGAACGACGTTTTTCAATACACCTTCATAGAAATAATTTAACAAAAAGGAAAAGTATTTTTCCGCACTTTGCTTTGCTGGGTTGAGGAGAAAATGATTTATGAAAAATCCTAAAATTTTTGAATTAAGAACCGACTAAAAGTTGGTTCATAAAAGTAGCGTAGCATGGGTTTTTGCTGCCAGGTGTCCCACTCCAATTTGGCCGTCCCTCTTTTTCATTATTAGTCAAGAAAGCAAGCACAAAGTCAAGTATTATTTTATTTAAAAATGTTACATTTCGTTTCAACAATTCATAGAGATAGTTTTTTTTACGATGTATGCATGAAGCTTCAGAGTACAGGGCACTAAAATGCAAGAGCGAGCGAAGCGAGCTCGAAAATTTTTGCGCCTCGCCTCGGAAAGGTAATTTTTATAATTGATTTTCTTTTTATTATTAAAAATATACATATTTTACTTACTTTTACTACTAACGAATTGAAGTATGGGATAACTTGGAAAGCCCGGCTTTACGAGCGAGCGAAGCGAGCTAGAAAATTTTAGTGGCATGCAGTAGACCGAAATATTTACGCAAGGTTAGTTCAAAACCCCATCGGGGCTGCGGGTTGATCGCAAGAGACACCGCGGCCTCGACATAAAGCGCTAAGAAGTAACATATTGGTTGGTTTTTAGCAGGGATGATATGATTTAAATCATTTGATTTAAATCAGTGATTTAAATCGCGATTAAAATCAAATGATTTTTTTAAATAAATCGATGATTTAAATCAGTAGGTACTTTTTTACTGCAACCAAAACAGCCAAAATGTGTCAAGGGACTTCCCCCGACAAACTATGGCGCACACATACGTGTGCACCGCTAATATGCCTATACCATTATACGGTTCGGGGGTTCCCCGAAATTTAAACTCGCGTCTGAATCCGTCCGCTACGTCTTTCGCCGGGCCATTTGTGATTGATTAGTGAAAGAGTGAATACAACAAGATGTCTGGAAGAAAAAAAGATGCTGTATGGGTTTATTTCAATGAAAAAAAGTCCGCCTCCGGCAAGTTTAACAAAGCGGTGTGTAAACGTTGTAATAAGGAATTAATGGGTTTAGTAGCAAGAATGAAAAAACATTTAGAAACATGTACGACAGAAATGGATTGCAGTAACATAGACGCAGATGACGGCGGCGGCGGCGCCGCGAGCACAGGTAACTTAATATCTTACATATTTTTTTATTAATGGATAATAGGTTATGTTATTGATAAGTTATGAAAGTATTTTTTGTTTTTGTTATAGGAGTAAATCAAAATGCCTCTGTATCTTCTCAGCCTTCTGCTAGTTCTTCATCTAAAGCAAAACCGAACCAGAGCGCTTGTTTAGGCCAAGAAAAACTAGATGATTACTTAATAAAAACAAATGCTACGCAAAAACATCTTATAGATTTGCAAGTTGCGAGGTATTTTTATGCGACCAATACTCCTTTTCTACATGCGGAACACGAGGAGTTCAAGAACTTGATAAATATGTTGCGTCCTGGTTACATTCCTCCAAACCGACTTGATATTGGAGGCAAACTGCTTGATGATATATTCAAGGAAGAACAAAATAAATGTAAATCAGATTTAGAGAATAAAACCGTATGCTTGTCAATTGATGGGTGGTCTAACATACGAAACGATCCCATCGTTTGCACGTGTGTCACAACGAATGATGGTAAAACTGTTCTAGTTGATACCATTGATACGACCGACCATCGTCACACTGCCGACTACTTAGAAACCGTGGCAAATGCAAGTATACAAAAAGCAGAACAGCTGTTTAACTGCAAAGTTGGAAGTGTTGTATCAGATAACGCCGCCAATATGACCAAAATGCGTGGACAGCTTCAAACACACATTGGTGACGATGTTAATGTACCTATACTTACGTATGGTTGTTCGGCACATATTCTTAACTTACTAGCTAAAGACTTTGAAATCCCAGACGCTACAGTACATGTTCTGAAAGTTATCAAGTACTTCAGAAACAATCATTTCGCGCATGCTAAATATTCGCTCACCAAGGCAAATAGTTTAGTAATGCCACAAGAAGTACGATGGAACACAATGTGTGATTCACTAAAGAGCTATATTAAAAACTGGCCAATATTGATGCAAATAGTAGATGAAAATAAAAAGGAAATTACCTCTGAAATCAGAAACCTCATACAAAATATGAATATTAAAAGAAATGCAGAGGACCTTGTGGCACGACTAGAGCCAATATCCAAAGCTCTAGATAAGATTCAAAGCAATAAGTGTACTACTTCAAATAGTGTACTTATTTGGAAAGATTTAATAGATCAACTGGAAGAAATATTAAACATGAACCAAATGAAGCTTGTCATGAATCGTTACCGCCAAGCCATGACACCAGCTCATTACCTAGCTTACATGATAAATCCAAAAATGCCCCAAGAAAAATTGACCACTGATGAAAGTGATGCAGGGTTAAAATTTCTGCAGGAAAACTATAGAAACCCTGGGATTAGTTTAATGAGTATCATTATTCGTTTGCATGCCAAAGTTGAGCCTTTCACAGGAGTGTTATTTGATAAAGAAGTCATAGAACAAACTGCCCCTACTGATTGGTGGATAGCCATACATCATATGAAAAAATGTATAACTGAAGAAGAATTAGATATAATCAAGCAACTGTTAAGTACAACTGCTTCTTCCGCTGGGGTTGAAAGAATATTTTCAGCGTTCAATTTGGTGCACAGCAAAATACGAAATAGATTAGGCACCGAGAAGGCAGCCAAATTAGTCTTTCTTTTGAAAGAACTAAATTCAAAGAAATATGTGTCTGCCAGCGGTGCAACCGAAATGATTCCATGTTCATTTATTAATGTTGTCTTTTTTATTTTAATTATTATTTTTTTGTAAAATTTTTAATCATCTTAAGAAGAATAGATATATTATGTTTGTTGATTTTCGTTGATCTCATTTTTTATAAATTTAATTCAATATTTTTGTTAAATAATAAGCAAATAAATATGCCACTTTGTTTTTTATTAAAAGAATAACTTAATAAAAGAATTAATATGTTGATTTAATAAAAAAATGTTGTTTTTTTAATTAATAACTGACTTTCATACTGAAAACCATCAGATAATTAAAAAAATCTAAAAAATCTGATTTAAATCAAATAAATCCGATTTAAATCAAATAAATCCGATTTTTTTGATTTTTTTATAAAAATCATGATTTTTATCAACCCTGGTTTTTAGTCAATAGAAGTCTGACACTTCCTTTCGCTCTACCCAAGAGCGGGAGGGGTTATTTGATGATTTAACACCCGCAAAAAGCCGCCCTAAGGCAGCGGCTTAAAGTAAGGAAAATACGCACTGCTTGTAGTCAATAACTGTTTTTTTTTAATTTTATTGATTTGAGCGTTCTTTCGAGACTCGTTTTTTAAGGGATTTTTTAATATTTTTCAGACAAAAAATATTTTTTGGATTAAATTTGTCGCCCCCCTAAAATCTGCCGCCCTAGGCTCCAGCCTACTCAGCCTGCTGGTAAATCCGGCAGCAGTGTCTCACCGTCAACCGTTGACGGTGAGACATTGCCGCCCGCGCCGTTCGCCTTCGCCCGATGTGCTGCTTTCATCTATCACTCACGCGATAATATCGGTTTCGATAGGAATGAGTTTCTAAAGGGATTTATTTAAAGTACTTTTAAAAAAAACATGAGAAAACCAGTGGACGTGTTTGACTTATCCGCTGAAATCGAGTGACCGTCCTCTGAAATCTGCCGCCCCTAGGACGCTGCCGCCCCTAGGCCGCGGCCTATACGGCCTATTTATAAATCCAGGACTGCATACTATGTATGGTCAGTAAAATCCTACAACACCGTTTAGACAATACCCCACACATTATCCACGTGAATAAACTTCAAAGCAGTCGTTTTGGCTAAATGCGTTCATGCATACTTTCCACATGATCAAACTATTTAGGGACACGTTTTGCGCAGGTAATTTCTAATATATTTTTCGAGAAACTATTATTATGAATAGCTAGCCTGTTTCAAGTTATCGATTAGCCATCCTACGCAGCCTTGGGCGTCCGAAATAGACGTCTGAATTTTCTCGGCCTTGAGTATATATGGTCAATATTTTCTTTTATTAACCCGTGATTAGATTTTAATGCCGCTCATTGCCCCAGACTTAGCTTTTCTCAGGCATGCTGGTTCTTCACGATGTATTTCCTTCATCGAAGCAAGTCATACCTAATTATACAATACGCATCCGAAACATCAGAGAAAAGTGAGTGGAAATGAGCTATAACACTCGTATGCCCACCTGCTGGGTGCATGTCTTGAAAGTTTGGTCCTAGGACAATTTGCACGATGTTTTCGTTTACTATAATATTGAGATCAATGGTGCACCAAGTCAAGCTTGGGTTTAATTTCACCAGCTGCTACACGTAATTCAGAGTCATACATGGCCGTTCACTGCCCACAATAGAAACTGTTCATCATCATCAGCACATAATGTTCTAGAAGAGTTCACGCCTAAAATTATAATTACAAAGAGTGGAACTCCCTGCCTGCGTCGGTTTTCCCGAGTTCATAATTATAACCCCAATCTATTTAAGTCGCGAGTAAACAGGCTTCTTCTGGGTAAGCTCGTTCCATCGTCGACCTCATCTCTGCCCTTAGGGCAAGATTGAGGTCAAGAGTAAGACCATGTCAAAAAAAAAGGGGCTATATTACGCATACAAATATTAGTAATCAAAGGATTACACCTAATTCAATAAAGAAAAATCCAAGCAAATACATAACAACAATAACCATGTTACAAAACAAGTTCTGGTTGAATTATTTCCACTCGACTGGAACTCTACAGCATAATAATAATTGACTTATTACTTCCTGAATTTTGTAGATCGAGACTGACATTATGTAAAAGATTTATGGATTAACTGTTCAGTTGGCTGTGATTGCTTCGCCTTCGACTGCTTCGTTTGTCAAGTGGTCGCAATCGCGACTACTGAGAATGAGGTCCCAGGTTAGATTCCTTTGTTTTACGGTTAGAACTGTTGTAGGGTTTTTCCTTCAGGAATGTTTCAGTGGTAGCCACAGAGTCTGTATTTGTACTCGATTGATGGCAATAGGCTCGGTTAATATTGTTTTTAAGAGCAGCGATGGCCCAGTGGTGGAGGGCTCGACTATCGAACAGTAAGTCGTGGGTTCGAACCCAAGCAGGCGCATTACTTTGTGTAATTTATATCATCACTGCTGCTCTCAAAACGGTGAAGGAAAACATCGTGAGGAAACCGGCATGTCTTAGAACCAAAAAATTCTATTTGACATATAAAAGTGCACTGGGCCCGCATGGTGGATTATAGCACATCCCTCTCCTAGAGAGGAGGCCTAGGTCCCTTCAGTGGGAACAATATAGGCTGAACATGATGGCAATAGGCTCAGGTATGGTTTTATAGGTTTAGGCTATGCAATGTAAGTGTACAGTGGATATGTATTTGAGTATTTTAGGAATACGTCAATTTGCCACAGGCCAGACAGTCTGAACAAAAATAACTCTACAAACTTAGTTCCAAGGCCTTTTCAAAAATAGCTACAGGACAGAGGTGTATTCTGTGTTAAGAGGACTGGCAGCAGTATCCTTCATTAGTAGGTACACACGGCTACACATCAAGCTATACATTTCCAGTTTACGCTGATCTCGCACTGTACGGAAATCCTATACAATGCGAGACCAGCTTATACTGGAAATGTATAGCTTGATGTGTAGTCGTGTGTACAAAAAGACGACATCACATTATGCAACTACAATATATCTTTCTATAAATAGCACTATTGCTAAAGGTTCATGAACAATCCGGAAAATTTTAAAGTTTCCATTTATGAACCTTTGTAGCTTGATGTGCGGGTGTCTGTACACTCAAAATATTATCCTTAACTTGAGAGACAGGTGCGACCAATTAACGTAATCATAATATTAATTCTTCAATTACGTCGTCTACTGACGCAACTTAACTTTGACTTTTAGTAGGTATGTTTAATTTGGACTTAAATACCAGGTCATTTAGAGGTCCATGTAGTAGATATTCAGGTTATTATGACTTCTTATTCAATAACTTAAAAGTTGGATTTTACAGCATAATGCATACCAAATTTAAACAAAACAATAGGATCTTACCTCTCAATCGCCTTGCTTGCAGCACTGGGTTCTCATACTGTGTCCTCCTATTGATATGGTCCACATAATAAGACCCGTATCTCTCGTCGGACACTCGTTCCCAGCCAAAAGGCAGTTCATCTTCCCCGCATTCTCCCAGGGAATGTTTCCGAACTCTAGCTAATCTTGGATCGAGCCAGTGTGAAGTGCCAGTGTTGTGGCTGAAAGAGGTTTTATTATTTTATTTTCGGGTAATCATTTTACAGGTGATCAAGGAGTATTGCTATCTAAATAAGTCTATAAATTAACTTAATGTTTTGAAGGCAGAAAATATTGTTTTTTGAGGCAGATATGACTATTCAAAAATAGCTTTTTTTAACATACCTCAAAGGAATTTCTCTTGTATTGTAGGTGGGTTTAGAGTCTGTCAAGCGAGTCTAGTCCCATGAAAAAGGCGGCAAATTCAAAAATCTTTCAGGTGTCAACACTGATATAGCACGCTGAAAACTTATTGATAGAGTCTGTCAAGCGAGTCGAGTCCACAACCCTTTTACTTTAAAATTCAAGTATCAATAAGTTTTCAGCGTGCTATATCAGTGTTGACACCTGAAAGATTTTTGAATTTGCCGCCTTTTTCATGGGACTAGACTCGCTTGACAGACTCTAAAACATTAATAGACAATATGTTAACTTCTTGTTACACACCTCATAGACAATGTTGGTAATTTTATGGTTGTAATAGCAGCAGAAAGAAAGAAAACTGCTGTAGTTAAAAGCTTTTACTATTAATTTTTTATACATTCAATGATTTGGTGGACTAAGAAAGGAGACTGAAAAGCCTGTCTAGTTTTGTTCAAACTTTATGGCAGCTTTGAAGCAGACAATCATTTGCAACTAGCAAATTATTGTCTGCACATGACATGGTGAATACAATGTGTTTTCTGCACCCTGTTGATACCTAACATTTTTGTTCTCCTAAATCATTAGATGTTCCAAGCCACCATGAAGACACCATGGAGACAGTCACTAGCAGCTAACTTTCAAGTTGTTATTAAGTTGGAACAGGTCTTGGTTCCATGAATAAGTTGCAATCATGATAACAAGTACTATGGCAAGCCTACAGTGATTAGGGGATTTTTCAAAATATAATTAAAGTAAATCTATTCTCTGATTTTTATTTGGTAATAATAAATGCATATCTTTTTATAATATCAAGAAGGTTGCATATCAAGTATTCAAAGTAGATAAAATGACACATTATGCAGAATTGCAGCTATGTTTTTACAGTTTTTTGTTTAATCATGAAACTGGTTATATTTTGGTGTTAGCATTAGGTAACAGCTCACATTTATAGACATTCTATTGTTATTGGAAAGAAAGAGATGGGCGGACGACATCACCGAAGTAGCTGGTCCGAGTTGGATGGACTTGGCCCAAAACAGGGAAAATTGGCACGGGATGGAGGAGGCTTATACCCAAAAGGGATCCAAATCCAAATAAAATGTATAAACCATGAATATGTAAAAATATTGTTAAGAAAATATGGAATAAATGAGCTCTATTATTATTATTATTTATTGTTATTGGAAGGTGCATAATTTAATGCCTATTATATTCCCATTATTGAAGTTAAATTGTGTCCATTGTTAATAGAATTCCTACCATTATTAACAAGAAACTATGTTTGATTTGATGTTCTCTTTGAAACTACTTTATTAAACTGTCTGTCATCAAAATTACTCAATAAAATAGGCTCAGCAGATATAAAGCAGGATAATATGTCATAATCTACTTACTCAATAAAATACACCTCTCCGGAGGGTGTGAATGCCTTCTCCCACATTGGAGGCAAAGGTCCTAGGTTGTACTCGTCCTCATCCTCCCCCCTTTTAAGCACTGCATCACCAGGTCTTACTCCAACCACTGAACCACCAACTGTGCCTGCAGTCCCAGAGCTATGGGTTGAGATACCTGCTGAGGACAGCCTGTCCGAGTCCACAGAGCTCTGAGCCATGACAATTATTATTCAGAAACACTATTTTCAACACATTTTACACACAACACTTGCTAAAATTCACTCATGTTCGCGCCAAACCAAAAATAACTATGTTTCTTCTTAATTTTTTAATTATAGAATCTTCTTGTTGTCCTTATCTTCATAGATAATGTTATCTTTTTTTAGTTCATTCCCTTCGTAATTTACTCATCGACATGGCATTCCACAAAAACAAAACAATACAGGAATGCCAGTGACCACGTATGAGTCATTTTGGGACGGACTCCTCACTGACTTGTCGGTTCGTGTACTTTTTTACCTGCGCCATAGTTTACTACGTAACATATAACTGGATTTCAATTAGCTTTCCGTCAGACCTTGTTATCAACCGCGATGCACTCGGCTCAATGCAACGTTATGTGCTGCAGGTGCATCGTAACGTACATCTACGATAACAATATCACACCACATTTCCCACATTCACTAGAAACTCGTAACGGTAAATGATCACAAAATGAATTCTATGACATGTAAATAACATAAATTCACTTTCTCACAAACAGGTAAACTGAATCTCTATAATTTTGAAAGTGGGTGCAACAAGTGTATGCACACATCTACAGACCGACAGATGTTTGTTTATAGCCACAGCAAGGTAATTAAAGGTTGTTCCACTCTTTATTGAATTAATGACTGTAACAATGAAGATTTAATTAACACGTTCTATTAGCATCACTTTTATCTCCTTTTTAAACATAGTTTCGACCACATTTTCACTTAAAAACAAGTTAATTCACTGAAAAAAAATTAAAACGAACTTATTTTATTGTAATCGAATCGAATACATTACACAAAACATAGACAAGTCCAAGTCACAGTTTAATAGAGATGCACCTGTATAGAATTATCGATATAACGGATGACGATTGAACATCTTGAATCACTCTCGAATGTAAAGTCAGTGTCACTGATTTAGTCGCAGTTATTGGAGTTTTTAGAGAAGTTATAGTTTAAATTGAAACTAATCAATGAAAAATTAAGTTCTCCAATATTTTTCAATAATTTGTTAAACGGGAGGTTATTGAATAGTGATATGGCGTAATATTTTTGAATGACTAAAGAATCGTTATCGATTCTACAAAAATCCTTGGCAACTCTTTACTAACAACGTTCCATTACGCGCTCCGTATCAATCGTTGTAAAACAGCTAGTTTAAAATCTTATCGACGATGAAAATAAAACACCCAAACTTTGAACTTTTTTTTTTAGATAAATTATGATTAAATCACTCGTTATTAGGTAATTGAGATTTTTTGCATTTCTTTTAGGTCTCATGAAAAGGCGCTAGTCATGCATGAACCATCGCCATCGTTTGTAAGAGTTGCAACTATTCCCTGATAGATGGCATTGATAGTGAAATAATATTACATTTGTATTACATTGTATTGCCTAATCTTTGTGTAAAAGTCATGTAAAAGTAATATAAATTGATTTTGAAAAATAAAGCCAATGAGTAAAATGAAGTACCTATTATATCAACAAGATATATAACACACACTTTAGGTACTGATCTTGATGTATTCTCTCTATCCCTTACAAAATTTAAAAAAAATGGCCGTCGAATTGCTTCAATAATTTCAATTCCTCAAAATGCTGCTTGTGGCCTGACGCGCGTTCTTTTTCAAACTTACCCTAGTATATTTATTCCGCGGACATTAGTGTGGATTACATGTTTACCCTAGCCCACTTTAGCTCATAACTTTTATAGTAATATTATAACATGTAATTGTTTTGTGTCCCAATGTAGTAAAAATAAAAAAATAAAAAAAGATTTAAATTATTTTACCTTTCTCTGCAGTCTAAAATGTTAGTCACTAGAGTCTGTCAAGCGAGTCGTGTCCCATGAAAAAGGCGGCAAATTCAAAAATCACTGATATAAAACACTGATATAGCACGCTGAAAACTTATTGATACTTGAATTTTAAAGTAAAAGGGTTGTGGACTCGACTCGCTTGACAGACTTCTATCAATAAGTTTTCAGCGTGCTATAACAGTGTTTTATATCAGTGATTTTTGAATTTGCCGCCTTTTTCATGGGACACGACTCGCTTGACAGACTCTAGTACTACACTAGGTACCTACGTAAATAGATTAATTAGTAGGAAATAAGGAAGCGTGATTTCTGGTAAAAGTAGTTGATTTTTGAAAACCAGCAATAACCAAGCAATAACTCATTCACAGAAATAGATAATTATGCAAGTAGTCGTGGATGTCGTGGTTAGATATGTCAGCATAATAGACTTTGCCCACAAGGGCCAGTGCCTGCCAGGGTTGTGGATTTTTTTCGAAAGAACCACCGTGGCCCTGGAACGCAAAGACCATTAGGAGAAACACGGATGGGTTTTAGCCAGTAAGTAAGAGTCTGACACTCCCTTCTGCTCCGCCCAGAGCGAGAGGAGTCATTTAATTTTGATGATTTTGCATCCTTATAAAAAAGGTACCTACCTAAACAACTAAGTAAAATATATACTCCTATGGTTTAGAGACCCATTTTGGGGGGTATGAGGAACAGGGTGTAAAGTTCCTCATCCCCCGTTGAAAAGGGAGGATCCTCCGACCGGACGGGTGTTGTGTCCGGTGGGCTAACTGCCCGACAGTTGTAAGTCGGGAACTCCTTTAAAGGCATAAGTCGCGGATAATGTTTCATAGCGCGTTGTAGGATTTTACTGTCGTTCGTTGTTAGTACGCAGGTGTTGCGATAGATGTCGCTAGTCGCCACACCATCATCAGAGGGCATTCAACATTGGAATCAGTACCTATCTTATAACATTGACAAAACCTAGTAAATAACTTGTCGAGATATTTGCAGTCGCTCCTTGCAAAATAGACTTGGTTAGACTGGAAGCCAGCCCCAACATACATGGAAAAAGTCAAGGGAGATTATGATGCATGGTTACTCTTACGCGGCTGCTACCAGTCACCTAGAGTCCTAGATTTAGAGTTCTAGACCGTTGCTCCACAAGGTCTGAAAGCGGCCAATCCTTCGCTAACTGAATCAGGATCTCCACTCCGCAGCTGTCCCGAACTACCACTGTCACTGCTTGCACCATTTTCTATCTTATCAATATCCTAATCCTAACAGACTGACAGATGTGTGGGCGAGTTTTACACCTCGAGGCGAGGTTTACACCTCTAAAATAACGAAAAATAATCAGAAGTTTTATTTCATTTATTTTACTATTTATGTACGCAGCATTTTTATTATTAGCCTGTACTGTCCCACTGCAGGGCAAAGGCCTCCCTTCCCTCCTTCCACATTTCGCGATCTAGTGCGATGATGGGCCAATCCTTTGAGAAGGAATAAAGCTCATCCCGCCATTTCCTTCTGGGCCTGCCGCGTTGTCGTTTCCTGCTGGTTGGTGTCCACTGAGTGGTATTTTTTGCCCATTGCTCCTCCGACATGCGGCATATTATGTGACCGGCCCAGTTCCATTTCAACCCAGCAGCTGTATTGCCAGCATCGGCTATTTGGGTTTTCGAGCGAAGTATGGTGTTTCTGATACGGTTCGTGAGTTTGACACCCAGTATACTTCGCTCCATAGCTCGTTGGCAGAGCCAGACCCCAAGTGCGGACTTCTGACGTTTTGTAAGCGACCATGTTTGCGCTCCATAGGTGAGGGTGGGGAGAATGCACATGTCCATGAGCTTTGGTTTAAGAGAAAGAGGGAGTGGTCCCTTCATTAAATGTTTCATCGACCAGTAGCTCTTCCAGGCATTTTCGGTGCGTCGAGCAACTTCTTTATCTTGTCTCGCCTTGTACCTACGCAGGATATAATACAATATTTGAGTACAAGGGTACTGCATACAGATTGACTCGGCCGACATATCAGAAGCAATTCGCCGCCTGAATGCCCATTCATCTGCAGGGCCTGATAGAATTCCACCGTTTGTACTGGTTGGAAATATTTTTCAAATAGCAACGTATCCGGGCATCCGGCAGAGTGGAAAATCTCACGTGTTGCTGCCCTGCTGTACCCAAGGATGGCTCCAGGTCAAAAGTAGAGAATTATAGCCCTAAAGCCGTTCTATCCGCCTTCGACAAGGTGTTTGAGTCGATACTTAATCGTTACGTAACTGGACAGATCAAAACCAAACTAGCTGTCGGCCAAAGGATTAACCCCAAGGTCCAACTCTTCTCGAGTTATCTCTCTGACCGTCTTCAGTATGTCCAAATTTTTTAGACTCAAATCCGACCCATACGCAACTACTTCCGGTGTAAGCAAAGATTTATTAAATAAGGATAATATGCCCGTTAGCCGAAAATGTTTCGGAAACCTGTGTCGCCAGTTTTGCCCCACCAAGGTGAAATTTTGCACAGAGATTCCCTTTATAATGTAGACAAAGAATAAGGAAGGATTTTTCGAAATTCAACCCCTAAGGGAGTTAAATAGGGGATGAAAGTTTGTATGGAAAATCGACATTTTAGTTAAACCGACATCCACGCGGGCGAAGCCGTGGGCAAAAGCTAGTATAGTAAAATAAACATGGTAAGTGATTCCATGATTTACAAATTATTGGCTTATATTTAGGTTTTACCAAGAAACAACTGAACAACACGGCACTGAACTAAAGTACTTAGTAAAAGAATTTGCTGCTTCCTCTCCAACCACGACCCGTCCATCATACTCTTGATCCAATGAGCTTGCTGACCTTTGACAAAATTCCAAAAGCTTCTAGAAGCTTTGCTTTATATTATGATCCATATTATGATTCATATTATGATTCATTTAATGATCCATTTTATGATCCATATTATGATTCATACTGTGATTCATATTCTGATTCATATTCTGGTTCATATTCTGGTTCATATTCTGATTCATATTCTGATTCTGATTCATATTATGATCCATACTATGATCCAGATCCATATTAAGGGTAATTTTGAAATTTTCTGGTACCTAGCTTGATGATGTGCGTCTGTACAAAAAGACGTTGCTTCCTCTCAAACCACGACCCATCCATCATATTCAAACTCAGTACACGTTTGCCAATGAGCCTGCTGACTTTTGACAAAATTTCAAAAGCTTTGCTTTATATTATGATCCATATTCTGATTCATATTATGATACTTTTTTATGATCCATATTATTATTCATACTAGGATCCAAATTATGATCCATATTATGATCCATATTATGATCCATATTATGATTAATTACCTATCACACGTCAGCAATAACTAAGAGGTAACGTGATATCCTAACCAATTCCCGACCCGATCATTATACTCAAACTCAGTGCACGTTTGCCAATGAGCTTGCTGACTTTTGACAAAATTCCAAAAGCTTCTTAGAAGCTTTACTTTATATTATGATCCATATTATGATTCAATTGAGGAGCTCGTGGCTTAATAAGAACTGCCACTCAGGTCGATCTTTATGTAAAGCTGTGCTTGCCTAGGTCGGTCTGTGGATGGGTGACCGCCCGACATACCGAGTTTCCTCCGTGCCTCAGAAAGCACGTTAAGCTATTGGTCCCGGCTGCCATATCTTTGGCAGTCGTTACAGGTAGTCAGTCAGTGACCTGAAATTCTGACATCCAGTCTTACCAAAGAGTATTGTATTACCTAGTATTAACTGGGTTGTGGAGGTCAGATAAGCAGTCGCTCCATGTAAAATACGGTATTCAGCTGCATCCGGTTAGACTGGAAGCCAACCCCAATATAATTGGGAAAAGGCTAGGCAGATGATGATTATGATTCAATTTATGATCCATTTTATGATTTATGTTATGATCCATACTATGATCTATTTTCTGATCCATACTATGATCTATATTATGATCCATATTATTATTCATGCTATGACCCACATTCCGATTCATATTATGGTCCATATTATGATTAATATTATGATCTATATTATGATTCATACTATGATCTTATGATTCTCAATTCTCAATTCTTTATTGCGTACCATAATGTATATTCGTATTATGATTCGTATTATGATTCATATTATGATTCATATTACAATTCATATTATGATCCGTGTCCGTGTCCGTGTGAATCGAAATATGAATCATGACATGAATCATAATATGAATCATAACATGGATCATAATATGAATTGTTCTATGTTTATTTTTGTTAACTTTTAAGGTATTTTTGCCAAATAAACACAATTTTCTTTCTTTCTTCTTTCTTTACTATGATTTGTAAAATGAATTGTAATAAGAATTGTATTATGAATCGTAATATGAATCATAACACGGATCATAATATGGGTCATAATATGAATCAGAATATGGATCATAATAAGTCTATTTTAGTCTATATCTATCTATCTATCTATATATATAAAAGAAAGTCGTGTTAGTTACACCATTTATAACTCAAGAACGGCTGGACGGATTTAGCTGAAAATTGGTAGGGAGGTAGCTAAGAACCAGGAGAAGGACATAGGATACTTTTTTACTTTTTTTTTTTTTTAGGTAGGGTAGTAGGTAGGTAGGTAGGGTAGTAGGTAGGGTAGTAGGTAGGGTAGTAGGTAGGGTAGCAGGTAGGGTAGTAGATAGGTAGGTAGGAAAAACGCATTGCAACGCATGCGCGGGTTCAGCTAGTCTAATATAAAAGAAAGTCGTGTTAGTTACACCATTTATAACTCAAGAACGGCTGGACGGATTTAGCTGAAAATTGGTAGGGAGGTAGCTAAGAACCAGGAGAAGGACATAGGATACTTTTTTTTTTTAGGTAGGGTAGTAGGTAGGTAGGGTAGTTAGGGTAGTAGGTAGGGTAGGGTAGTAGGTAGGGTAGTAGATAGGTAGGTAGGAAAAACGCATTGCAACGCATGCGCGGGTTCAGCTAGTCATAATATAAAACAAAGCTTTTAGAAGCTTTTTGTCAATTTTGTCAAAGGTCTGCTGGCTCATTGGCAAACGTGCACTGAGTTTGAGTATGTAGTATTTCATAAGACGGGTCGTGGTTGGAGAGTAAGCAGATCTTTTTGAACAGACGCACATCATCAAGCTTAAGGTACCAGAAAAGGGAATAGTACCGATGTGGCATAGTGTGTGGAGAGGTGACACGGCGCCTTCACCGACGCCTGACGCAGGTCCTCACCACACACATGACACGTTTGTTCCGGGAGGTCCTGCACCGAACCGGGCGAGAGGAAACGCACGGGTGCTTTTCAAGGATCGGCAGGAGGACAGGGTGGAGCACACCGTAGAGGTCTGCTCTGCTTGGGCGGCTGCAACACTGTTCCAATACCGTGGTTCCAGAACACAAAGGGCTTATAAGAAGGAACATGAGTGGGTTTTGTCAGGAGAAGCCTAGAACGGCTTTTTTATATAATCATTTTTTTTTCGTTTAAAATTTCCACGCGCGCCCTTTTGTAACCTTGCCTAGCCTAGCCTAGCCTAGTTTGTCTTAGGCATAATCTACCTCTAAAGGCGTGTGTAGTTGTGTACTCATTGCTCTATTGGTTAGAGTCGAATATCCATTTGGCTTGTCTTCGTTTTCATGCGGGTGGGCTAACTAGAGTTCGTGTTGATGCATCTTGTCATCGCAATGAAAATTCAGAAGACGTTGTGTGGCGTTAGGTTAGTGCCGACGTCACACATCTACAGGAAATGTTGAGATACATGTATAAACAAATTATTTTTTTGGGTCAACGACATATTTCAGTAGTAAGATATATTCGCGTGCATTTTTCATCTTATTTCTGTCCCTTGATGTATTTTTAAATACATTTGCGTCATTCGATGATTTTTAATAATAATAATAATAATATTTTTATTGACAAGTTGTTACTCACAAACATCAGTGTAGCCCTGGCTCTTGTACTAGGAGTTCCTGTATCACAAGAGCCAGACCTCTCAATTTACAGAGAACATTTAAATAAGCGATAGACAAAAAAAGATGAAACGTGATAGGTTTTATGCATGCTTTAAAAACTTTTGACAAAAAAAAAATAAGATAATAAAAAATAAAAAAGTAATAATAACTTATGAGTTTACATTTAAAAATTAAATTAGGTTAGGTACCACTGCGATTCTGTAGATGTGTGAATAATTGAAATGGGTGTGTATGTGTGTGGTGGAAGTGTGTGTGGTGTGGGTGTGTGTGTGCGTGTTATGAGTGTGTGTTTGCGTAAGGGTCTCATGTAATGCTGTCGATTAGATTTTCGGATTCATCATAGTCAAAATTTTCTAGCCAGTCAATAATAGTTTTTTTGAAATGGAAGTTGGTAAGTTTTTTGAGTTGTTTTATTCCCCTTTCATTGCCGATTTTGTTGTAAAGACGTGGGGCAATATAGGTGTAGTGTTTGCTAGCGAAGACGCTCTTAGTACCTTCTACTGGGCACCTGTCTATCCTCTTGGTCAAGACAGGCAAACTCGGGATGACGTATCGGTGGTATCTTCGCAGGCATTCATAATAAAATTGCTTGCGGACGCTTAGTACTTTAGCTTTACCGTATACCTCAGTTGTGGGCGTCCGGTATTTCAAAGACAAAAGTACTTTTAGGACGGCACGCTGAGCCCGCTCCAGTTCGATCATATGGATTTTGCCTGTCCCACCCCAAGCGCAAATAGCGTATCCCAAAACACAATGGCATAAGGCTTTGTATGTTTGCAATAGAAGCTTCAGACTAGCAACGTATCTCAGGGTTTTAAAAATATGTATCAACTTGCGCACTCTTTTGGCCGTAACAGAGATATGTTTTGACCATTTAAGGTTGTCGTCAATGATTACTCCTAGATACTTAATGAAGCTCACTCTGTCTAACTTGGGGCAAGTGCATGAAGAAAACTTGTTGGTATTCCTATTGCAAGGAAACGTGTGGCTGGTAATTTTAAAGTTTTTGGGGCTTCCTGCTCTGGTCTTACTAAAACATAGATATTTGGTTTTAGAGGTGTTTAGTGACAGTAGACTATCCTCCAGCCAAGCTGTTACCTTGGAAAGACCCACTTCACATACTGTTTCAAGATCTTTCCACGACCTCTCATGAAAAAGAAGAACTGTGTCGTCGGCAAACATTATGACATCAGCTTTATTAATTGGGATATCGCACAGTTCGTTGATATACACCAGGAATAGAGTAGGAGCAATTGTACTTCCCTGAGGAACTCCGTATGAACAGGAAGCGTCGTCGCTAGTCGTATTATCAAGTCGAACGCATTGACTTCTTCCTGATAAATAACTCAAAAGCCAATCCTGTGGCAGTCCTCTGATTCCAATGTTTTCTAACCTGCTTATTAGAATAGGGATCGAGACAGTATCGAATGCCTTCTGAAGGTCGAGGAAAAGTCCGACACATTTTTCTCCCTTATCTATATACTTGGCCAAGTTTCCGGTAAGTTTTAGAATAGCGTCATTAGTAGACCGATTCGCTCTAAAACCGAATTGGTTTGTCGAAAGTATATTATTTGTCTCTAAATAACTTATTAGTCTCTTGTTTGCTAGTTTTTCCAATATTTTTGACATTGTGCCAAGTACAGAGATGGGGCGGTAGTTACCAACGTGACCCTTATCACCAGCCTTGAAAATAGGAGTGACGGCCGCTTTCTTATATGTGTCAGGAAAAGCACCGCTCGAGAAACTTATATTGCAAAGATGTGCTATCGGAGATGCTAATTTAAATTTATATTTTTTTAGGATGTTAGCGGGAATATTGTCTAAACCAGGGGCAAGTGGACATTTCTTTTGCACTCAGAAAATGTGTCTCAATTTTAAGGACATGTAAATTGATTGCAAGTGCATGTCTGTGTGATGTTTTAATCCCTAAAGATGTCCTAATTATTTTTATGACCGGATTTGCCTCAACACAGAAAATTCAAAAGTAATTAATTCTGAACAAAATGTTCAATAAATTCGGGTAAAATGTTTCAGCACTCTGTAAAGTTTTGCGACAAAATTAATGATCACGTTTGTTATGTTAGCACATTCGTAAAATATTCGTTTAGGTGGCAACACCCGAAAATACACCGCGGCACAGCAGCTGAAGTGGTCATAAATGTCAATTTTTTAGCGGGAAACCCGTTCGTCAGAGATTAAACGGGTATAGTTCGTATTATTAACTTTTTGTTGGTTTATTATCGGATCGCGAATGTCCGCAACAGTCTGTAAATAAAACGAATGAATAGTTCTAAATGTTTCTGAAGAATTGTCTCCTCGGGTATATAATTATGAAAAAATATTTTGTAGATACTTATTACATAATTATTACGTTTTTCATTCATGAGACTATGAGGAGACTGTCATAATTTAGAATTTCTTTGAAACATAGAGAAAAATGTGAGCATAGGTAACACCCATTTTAATAGCTCACAATGAGTTATACCTAGCAAAAAACTAGAAAAAAAGTAAGTAGAAGATATTTATGACCTACTCTATGACTTACCACCCGGTGCTACATTAATGGAACAGAATTATGAACGGTTTTCATGCGTTAGGAGGCAATAACCGTAATTTCCACAAAACTGGAGTTCTTGATAAGGTTGAAATCACACAAAAGTACCTACGTAATAAGTCGGTTTTTCTCAACGGCTGAACCATCTACCGGTCTAATTTCGTAATAGGTACCTACAACCCCAATCGCTATCCTTTATGGCAATTTGGGCTGGGCAAAGGACCCACGACTTCCAGGTGTACTGATCCTAGGCCAATTTTAATCTCTGGTCCTTGGTAATCTCGCCATCTTCGAGGTTGGCGGCGACGCCTCATGACTATGTCAGGGCTCCACATAGTGGCAATCTTTACCTACAGTTCATACCAGGCAGGCATATGGCAGACGAGACCAAGACCAGCCTAGTTCTACTTTAGCTTAACGGTTCATCATCAGTGAGAATGGAAAGCAGTGAGATGTTGCAAATACGGTCTGTAAATAATATGACACCAGAATACAGGGCTCCATTTTATGTTGGCAAATTTTGAGCTAGAACTTTAAATTTTTGTCAAACTTGATCTCTAGGATCCATAGGACTGGAAGGAGGCATATATGTTCATGATTTTTTGATAGCGCGATACGGCAAAGTTTTCCTTCAAAATCATTTTTATAGAGGTTTGTTTCGGGAAACCTTATGACTTTTAATTGCTTTACATTGTAAAAAGACAAACTGTGATCATAATTATACTTATTGGTATTTGACATCAGTTTGGTTTTCGAAATATTCATCACCAGTCCGACCGAATGATTTCCCCCCAAAAAAAATAGTATGCGCTGCAGCTGGTGGTGGTCAAGTCCACAACCAGATCCTTTACCATCACCCTTTTACCATCAGCCTTAGAGCAGACATACGGCAGCGTACCATCCACACTTCTTCGCTTCTCTTGCGCTTCTTCTCCACGTTTTTTTATATGCAGAGCCAAAGTATGGCACTCTCCGCCGACACCTGTGTTCCCGGGAATCAACATTTAACCCGTCACCTTCAAAGCAAGACTGAACTTAGCAGGCATATTTTGGGTACGCTCGATCCATTAGACTTCATCCATCACTTTCCATCAGGCGTGATGAGGTCAAGAGCAAGCCCATTTGGCAATAAAAGAAAGCATTAATAATCTACAAATCTTAAATTCCAGACGAAAGTATTCACTTTTTAAAAGTTTTATTCCTCTTGTATTTACGCTATGCTCTCTAAATAAATGGTTATTATCCACAATATGTAGGAAGCAATCGTCGCCAATGTTTTTTTTAAACAGTAATTTACATCAATAAAGTAGTCTAAAGTGTGTCTAAAGTATTATGAAATGGCTTGTCAGATGAGGTTTGTTGTAGTTGCAATCTTAGGGCGTGGTCATACATCATCATCATCTTTCTCTTGCTTTCTCTTGCGCACCATGTCTTCTTCTTCGATACCTCTATATTACTAGTTATTTTATCAGACACATCTGGTCATACACAAGGATAAACGTAGGATTAGTGGGAACCTTCATGGTATTCAAAGGGGCAAGATTATCGCGTTTAACGCGTTTCGAATTTCTATAAAGAGATTAGATATCATTAGGTTTGACATACCTAGATTAATTCAACACAGAAACAAAATATTATTACCTATACCAAGATTCCTTCTCATAATATTTAGGAGGCCTGAGAAACAGAGGTATTGAAGAAAAAGACGTACTGCGCCGACCCCAAATAAATTGGGATAAGGGCCAGAGAATGATGATGGTGATAGAGGAGGCCTGAGTCTCTGCAGTGGGAACATTATAGGCCGATGATGATACCAAGATTGACCGTTGTACCGATGGATGATATATGCTCTAGCTAGACGTACTGAGTACGTGCAGGTAACCGTATATTTATCGGTGTCCTTTCCACCCAGTATAGCTTTAAAAAAAGGCTTCATTTGACATCTGTGTAGTTTAGGTATACTGATATTCAGATGTATCCGGTTAGACTGGAAGCCAACCCCAACATGGTTGGGAAAAGGCTAGGCAGATGGTCACCAGACTGTATAGTGTTTTCGTTTAAAAGAAAACTTTCGGTCCATTTTCATAAAATCATTATCTTTTTCGTGGTCGATCATACATTTTCCGAACAAGGTCATTTTCTCAATTGCATAAAGACGGGTGTTCTCCGTGACTCAGCTCATGTACTGACCAATTATTATTTCCATGCAACCGCGTCGCATGACTTTATGACGCGATCCAAAATACATCGTTACCCGCCCAGCATTTCACCCGTGCCACCTAAATTTTATATTAAAAGCACGTGAAACCGTCTTAGTCACGAATACTCGCTGGACGGGCGCAGACTACGCGATAAAAATTCCGACACCCAACACTCATAAACTTGATAATAATATAATTATATAACGAGGCAGTTGTGATACCCCCGTCGGCCATATCAGTTGCCGCCACAAACTTTTCGCGCGTTTTCAACGACGCCATCTTGCGCGCTTTCGAGTTTTCCGCCCCGGAAGTAAGTGCTATGGAATTTGTTTAAACAGCCTATTTATTTGTGCTTTACATCCTTTTTCGGAGTGTACTGTGAGTGTTTTTTTATTTTTTTCAAGCTTTACGGTAAGATAGAATTAAGAGATTAAGTTATAAAATAGTTTTTACGTTGTTGTTAAACGTTTCGAAACGATTTTAGAGCTTTGCTAAATCGTTGTTTTCCTTTGCCAAATTGTCCGAGTGCATTCAGTGGACTAATTATTACGCAGAAAGACATTAAATTGGGCTTGGCATAAATGCTGGGTTTCGCGCAAATTACGAGTTATATTAAACGGGTGAGATCGAGAATGTCACGAAATGATGTAATCGGTTAGCTGAACCCGCTATTTTAAGATTTGGTTGTAAACCGTTATTTTAAATGTATCACTCTTGTTTATTAGTTTAGGGCGAATTCTATTAATACTGCTATTAGTTGCAGTTGAATGACTATACGTGAAATCGGTGTAAAATTACGATTTGGTTCGTATTAGTTTGTTTTTCGTGTCGGAAGTCACGAAAGATTAGATGACCTCTTTTAGGTGCATTTGATTCTTTGTAGACTATCCATTTCCACTTTTCACCGGACGAGACCTAAGTCTAGTCCCATGGGGCCTCGATAGCATTATAGTTTATGGTAATAAATGCCTGGTAATATTATGCTTTCGAAAATGTTAATTAGTTATGCCAATCACAAATCTTGTCTGAACTCTTTGCTTGCTAGAGGCTATCTGACTCATTTTAGTTTACAAAGATGACAGGTGACCAAATCCTCTTTCCATTTTACTTTCACTACTCTGAAGCGAACAATCTTTTCCTTACTTTCCCGAAGTTTGGATATCGGTCCTCCGGTTTGACTAAAATGTTATACCCATCACCATCAATTGACTCAATCTCATTGGGTGTTCTTGTTTTGATTACCACTCTATCTATACAAGGTGTACCCTCCACGAAATCATCAACCAAGTATTCTGGGCATCAAACAAATATTGGCATTTCCTAGGGTTCCCAGTACGGACTAGAACAAAAAAATATTGAATGACGGGAAGAACGTGTCTTTCGGCTTTGTTAAGGGTACTTTTACACCTATATATTACAGCGACGATCTTTTCCGCACTGGTCTTTCGATCCGAATGAATTAATATTACGGCCCATTCCGATCGAAATACTTACATCAAAGCATAAATTTATTTCCAGTCGACCAGTTACAGGCACTTTTGAATTGTCGAAACAAAGGTAACAATGAAATGTAGCAACAGTCCCAGTCACAAGGCATAAAAACTGAATGTAGTGTGGTTACCCATTCCATAGCGTAGATCTCTATGGTTAAGAACCCTATGAACACTTTGACCTGGAATCACCAATGCATCTTGCTGTAACAAGCAGTACAGTAATAGGACTTGTCCTATCCCACTAGTTTTCAAGAAAATTGTGACCAACTTTTGAGAATCATACTCTACTAGAGCTGACGAGGTTTTTTTTTTTAAATATTGATAATCATGAAGTGACTCCTGCTCTGGCGGAACAGAAGAAAGTGGCAGACTCTAACTCCGTGTTCCTTCTACTGTCCTTTGCATTCCAGTACCGCGGTGACTCTTTCAAACGAAATTCCGCAAGCAGACATGACAAGCTGTACGTCCCCATCTTGTCGTCTACGACATTATATCACAGCGTTCATAATATTTATGTACACCGGAGTTATTTACGTCGTTTCTGTCTGGTTCCTTAATTAATTAGCCACGGTATATAGGACAAGGATGAGTTTCAGACCATTTTGTTGCTACCAAGAATATGGGACGCTGAAATGTGTCGCAAAATTAATGGTGGCGAGTAAAAATGTGTGGTGCTGATGTTGTTAGATTAGTAATTATGTAAAGTACTTTCAGATGAGTTTAATTGATTACGTGTCAGACGATACGACATGAAAGGAAATGAGAACTCTAGTTTCCTCGCGTTTATAGACGTGAATAATTTTCGAGTTGTATATTTGTGTGTTTGTGTATGTGAGTTTATATGTTTGTTAACGCACACTCGATACAGGAGGAATTACAAAGCCTATAAAAAAAAATGTGCCTGCATTAGCCTGCTGTCTGTCGGTTATATGAATTAGACGAACCTACATGCGCACTTCGGAAGATTTTATAGAGTTTCCACCACACTGTTAGCAGTCAGTTTTCATTCATGTATTACTCGACTCTTACACAAAGTCGAGTATCTGAACGGCAATTTTGAAAGGACCAAAAACTATGTTTTTCTTTTTACTCAAGAAAGTTTGCGTAAGCCAACCACGCACGATCACTTAGGAAAATAGATCATAATAGGAAAATAATACTAATTGCGTTAACATTCATAAAATGGTCACAGACGCACACGCACCTATGACCAACGACCATACAGATGACCTACTAAAGTGGCCACTTTAGATCCCCTGGTTCGTTCCCGGGTTGGGCGAAGTAAAATTTACAACCAATACAAAACTAAGTAAACCTACCAATTACCTTTACTCCATAACATCAAATACAAACGTGTCAAAGACACACATACGACACGCCACGCAGTATTAAGAAAACCGGAATAAATCACCTGTGCTAGCCAGTGTAAACAATACCCGGTTAATATATAGCTAATGTTGCGCTATACCCGGCTTCAGTATTTATAGATGGTGTTGCCAGCGGCAATTTTACTTTAAGATACACTTTGTGTCATTTAGTACAGCTTATATGGCGTACATTTGTTTGATTACGTCGGAAATAGATTAATTATACGTCCTCAGGTGTTTCCTGATTTTTCTAGGTCAGTGAACCATCATCATCACCTTCCTGCCCTAATCCCATGTCAATAAGGGTCGGCGCAACACGTATTTTTCTTCCATTCTGCTCTGTCAGTCGTCACGCTATCATTTATTTAATTTTCCTCCATATCACTCCTCACACACTCCTTTCTAGGTTATTAAACCGAGCCAAAAATATTGTTTTTAGAGTTAAAAACAGTATTTTTACTATCATTAACACAGGAAACGGGATATTTATATTCTGTTTACCTTCTATTTGTTTTGAGTTCCCAGAGAGATTTCGTCGCTGTTGCAAGCGCCACATGATCACGGATAAATTGACGTAAACATACAAACGTAAATGAATAGTAAACATGGTAAATATTCCGTTTTCAGTAAGTAGTGACCATGTCTAGGAAATTCCATTAAAATGTCCTATAATTATGTTTTACTCGAGTATGCGCAAAAAGCAATAGAGCTGCGTGTAAAATTTGACGTTTACAAATGGTGTTGCCAGGTCATTTGAAGAATTTACGCAAAAAAGAAATTAATTTGCTGCAATTTAATTCAGAGATTGGCAAACAATCCAGTATATTTGTGAAGTCACTGTTGTTATTTGAAAAGCAATTCGTGACATAATTAAGCAGTTAAATCCGTCGGAAACTGTCTTATTAATTAACTAGCTTCTGCCCGCGACTTCGTACGCGGATCCTGTTGCTCATGCCAGCGACAACGGGGTCGTCAAAATCGAAAATCTGAAACGTCTGATGTAGAATTCTAAGGACTGGAAAACAACAGGATGAGCGAGACGATTGGAGACGTTCCAGATCTTTCATTTTTGACAGAAAATGCTCTTCACGTGGAATTTTTTTTATGCTTTGTCACCATTTTTATATCTCTTATTATACTTTTATATACAGTGAAATTAGTGATAGCTTTGATTTCCACATCAGGTGTTCCAGATCTTCAATTTTTCTACGTCAACAGAGAGCGCTCATCAGGCTGAACAACTCTTGCTAAGACGTCATTCCTATATGTTATAGTGTAGCTGGGTACTTGGAATTCCACAACACGTGTGCCAGATCTTCAAGATTTATTATAGGTACGTCAACAGAGAGTGCTCATCAGGCTGAACAACTTTTGCTAAGACTTCATTCCTATATATTTATAGTAAGAGCCCAGCCTCTTGGAGTTCCACATCAGCTGTTCCAAATCTTCAATTTTTATACGTCAACAGAGAGAGCTTATCAGGCTGAACAACTCTTGCTAAGACGTCATTCCTATATTTGTTACAGTGTAGCTGTGCTCTTGGAGTTCCACATGAGGTGCTCCAGATCTTCAAATTTATTCTCTTAGCAGAAAATGCTCATCACGCGGAACAATTTTTGCTATGTATGGTACCATTTTCGCATCTCTTATAGTTTAGCTGGTCTGTTGCGGTTCTGCATCAGGTGTTCAAGTTTCCAAGATAAATTATAGCCTATATGTTGCACAGACTTAATACCTATACAACAAAAAAAAAATCATTCAAATCCGTTGAGTAGTTCCGAAGATTAGCGTGTACAAACAAACAGACAAACAGACCTAAAGACAAACAGACAGATTTTTTTTTTTGGATTCGTGCTCTACTACTGCTTCTAAACCCCCCTCAATTATTATTTTTTTAATATATAATATTCAATGTACAGACACAGTTTTTTTACTGTTTTATTATATGTAAAATATAATATAATATAGATGTTTCGTTTATGTTACTCTATTTTTGTGTTGCATTGTCTTTGTAAATTAGAAATTGCATTTAAGATTTATGTAAAGTTTTTGGCGCTACACAAAGAATTTTCTTTATAGTTCTGGGAAAAAGACTTTCAATTAATTTCGGAGTAAATAAGTGCGCAACAACCATCACTTTTTTATGGGTAGAATATTGATTCTTAATTTGGCTGCATTGGCACTGCATACACAAGCAATTCTTTACTAAAAATGTAAAAAATTATACCTTCTATGAGAATTTTTTAAATTCAGATAAAAGTTTTTTAAGCAGGTACGAGTATTAGCGTTCGTTCTTTATAACAAACCAAAGCTTTGGCAAAACGTAACGTTTTGGTACCATCCCGCGAAAAAGAGGCTTAAACGAAGAATTTTCTTTTTTCAAATCAGCGCTCATTAATGTCGCCAGTTACAAACATGAATGATTTATACTTTTTTACTTGTCAAAAAAAAAAACTATTTTAGAATGGTTCAAAAATCCATGAGTTGCGTTAATTAATGTAAGAGAGGTTATTTATAATGTGTTTTATGGCGGGATCAGTCGTGGCCTGCCCACTGCCCGAGTCATGTGATGTCGTCACATGAACAATATATATTCTGGCTAGAATGCTTACATTGTTTGTGGTGTGGGACGGTTTGAATTTTGAAGTGAAGAAAATACAACTGTTTTCTACGTGCGTCTGATTTGATTAATTAAAAAATCTTTACCTCATCCTTTTCTTGTCTAGACTTTCAGTCTTACCGAATGCAGCTGAATACCAGTATTTTTCTTGGAGCTACGGCTAACTTGACCTCCACAACCCAGTTAATACTGACTAATACGGTACCCGTCGGCCAGACTGGTGCCAATAGGTTAGGCTCCTATTACATGTAACTCAAACATAATTAGGAGCTCAACGCCTTAATATAGACACAATTAAAAAGCCATTGTTATAAATCTCCTGGAGATGTCTTAGCGGACAAGAGGTTATCTAAAAATGTGGGTGTACCTTTATATACGCCCCTGCCTAACCCTATGGGAAAAACAGTTTGATGTTTATTTTTCAGCCCGAACTATTATACTCCTGTTCAATCCTCCACTTTTCACGCCTCTTCTCGACGAATATGAACGAAAGCCACCCAAGACGTCCCACTATCTTCTCCTCGGTCTGCCACGACCTCATCTCCTGTCTCAGGGGGAGCCCTGAGAGTTCTGTGATAATAATATGCGGGCCCAAAGCTTTGCTGGCATCCGGCAAACGTGGCCTGCCAGTCCCATTTTAGTTTAGTACCTTTATGAGCTACGTCAGCAATTTTAGTTGTCTAGCGCAGCATGTTAAATTATCTTTAAAACTATAAATAGATAAACCTATCTCGGTTTTATATCACAAGCGTACAATGTTGCTGCTCTTTATAATAAGATTTATAAACCTACATGAAAGGGTTACTAGGAAATCACACGCAATGAGTTTTATATCGCTCCTATAAATGTCATATTAAAAGTGGTATAGTGCCCTTAAAATAGGACGGTACATTCTTGATTCAGAGCGCGTGAAATTGAGGCAGTTTTATTCAGGTCTTGAAAGGCAGTAACCACTTCATTTTCATCATAAATTGCAGCATAATCAGTCTGCTGATTGTTTTAGGTGTCAGAGTTTTTATGCTACCCATGGTTCTCTGACTTGACTTTACATGCCGCCGGAAAATATCTCTCGGCATGATAACTTCCTCACGATGTTTCCCTTCACTGAAGCAAGTGATAATTTTACAATACACACGTAAATCCGAAAAATTAGAGGTTTTGGGTTCGAACTCCAGACCTATTGATTTAGCAGTCCAAGGGCTACACCCCAACCCATCGGGGCTGCGGGTTGTTCGCAAGAGATACTGCGGCCTCGACACAAAGGGCTAAGAACATGGGTGGTTTTTAGTCAGTAGAAGTCTGTTACTCCCTTCTGCTCAGAGCGGGAGGTGTTATTTGACGATTTCCCAGCCCCCCCCCCCCCCCCCCCCCAAAAAGAGAAATATGACTTAGCAGTCCAAGGGTCACACCACAAGGTTACCAATCATTTCTTCTGGTAATTTCCAACAAATAATCCTTCACTTTTAAGCGCCCCTTATCATACCAACCTGGCCAATAAATCCAGGCAATAATTACCTTCTTAGAACATGCTCTTCAGACAGATGACCGACACATGTATTCACTTTATATCTTGACGAGGAAGCCATCACGGGTCGTTTTAGCCGTCCGTCCGTAGACATTTATGATTAACTAGCTTTTGCCAGCGGCTTCGCCCGTGTGAAAATGACGATTTTCCATACAAACTTTCATCCCCTATTAAAATTCCTTTGGCGTTGAATTTCGAAAAATCCTTCCTTATTCCTTGTCTACATTATAAATAGAACCTCTGTGCAAAATTTCAGCTTTCTACGTCCAAGGGTTTGGGCTGGGCGTTGATGAGTCAGTCAGTCAGGACTTCTCTTTTTATTTATATAGATTTGCCTATTTATAATTTAATGCACTCTGCCGAGCTGTATCGAACCCACGACCTCATGCTCAGAAGTCGCACTTGCGACCATTAGACCAACGAGGTGGTAGATTCTTTTATCTCAAATTCGTGGTTAATTTTCTTTTTATCTTCAGCGTCGATAGTCAAGAAATAACTTCTCCTCTGTGTCCACACTCATATTTATAATGAGACTCCCCTGACGGACGCGGCGGAGGACTTCTTTTATAATATAGCTATAGTGATGTAAAGATTGCTATGAAATAAATTAGTAAACCATGTTCTTTGTTAAGTAACAAGAAAATCTGAACAAATAGTTCGGATTTCATGAAACCAACCAACCAACATTCTTGGTTCTTTGTACTGAAATTCCGCGTAAAACCTTTTGTTCTTTGCCACATTTGCGTTCTCACGATTTCCTAGAAACTGGTCGGTAATAAGTCCTTTCAAGCATTGTCGAGCGAAGCTTACTTTGTAGTTGCAATTATTGGCTGTTTTATTATTCATTTGCGCTTTTAACAGACTGTGACAGAAGGAGGGTTCCGTAGGCAAATTCGTAGTAAGGAAATTTAGTATAGGATTTAATATTTATAATATTTCTTAAGAAATCGATGACTCAGATTTTCTTCGATCAATACGTAGTAACTTAGACAGCTCTGTCCTTTGCTTCATTCAAGTCCTAAAGCGTGCAGTTAGTTGTGTCCGACGCGTGGTATGGACATGTGATGCGGAGGAGTTTAGGAAATGTTGAGTATGAATGTAGATGGCTATACTTACGAGTAGAGAAATACCAAAGAAACGATGGATGGACTGCTGAGGTGACGAGTAATAGTACAGAAGAAGAAAGAGTATGTTTAACTACTGCAGAAAGCAACAAGAATCTATATGAAGACGAGGTATTAGCTATTGTACTGCACTATTATTCGCCTCCAACTAGAGCAATACATTAGTAATTAAATGAATAGTGCTTGCCTATCCGCTGGGTAGCCGCCAGACAAAACTGCAGTCATTATACAATCTGACACCACTAGATATTTAGAGGTACGATGTACTAATAATCCAAATAAAAATGAAGGGTTACTTTGAATAATACGGAGCCAAGCAGAATAGCACCAAGCTATTCTGCTTGGCTCCGTATTATTCAAAGTTCTGAGGATTTTTTTTAACAGCAGCACCAGTCTTCAATTAAAGGCTGGGTGGCTGGGTTGTGACAAAAAAAGCTGAAAAACAATTGCATGTAGTGGAGATGAGAATGTTGAGATGGAATAGTGGAGTGACAAGAATGGATACTAAATCCATATCGATTCTTGTCTTTTTCGAGGAAGTGAACAATTGATTTCACGCGTCATTCGTTAGAGTATTGACACCAATTATTTACATAAATGGAGTACCTACCGCGTAGAGTGAAAGAAATTTTGCATTGAAATAAAGAAAATGATATTTCCAGAAAAAATCTGGTGGCACATGATTCAAAATAAGGAGCTGAATACCCTGTCATTTTGCGGAGAGCTATCCCTTACACCCTGTTTATTAAATTGATTTCTCCATCTCTACTACTTTATCGTAAAATGACCCCGACATAGTTCTAACTTCTCAGGCATCTCAACAATTCAAACCGCGTACAAATTAATGTGCTATTCACGTAAACATAATGTTCAATGTTCATTGATACGTAACGCTTTCAGTGTTTATTGCTTGCAGAGAAGTGAACGTATAATAACGAGTTATTTTCACAAAATAATGTCGTTATTTATTGTTAAAACGTTTAGCTGATGATCTGAATTTATTTTCTAGATTCTGAATTTTGCTACGACGACGATTATTTAATTGAAGTGTTTGAAAATAGACAATTTGTCATCAAATGTCAGGGATTTTAAACATTGCGTTTCTTTTTTTTTAAAGTTAGTTTTTAGTATGAATGTGGGTTTAGCCAGAGAAGAGAAAGACTAAAGATGTGATGGATGGACTATGTAAAGGTTTGTGTTTAAACGCCTACCAGAAAAGAACCTATATAAGGATGGTATGGCAAGAATGGAGATTATATATCTGGTGTGATGATGAGTAATAGAGAATAGGAATACATACACGTACATACACAGTGCTGTCTTATTTGACCCTAAGGTTGACTGGTAGAGAATGCCTTGTGGCATTAAGTCCGCCTATGTACCACTCTTGTGCATGAAGTTTAAATAAATAAATAAATACATGCAAATAGAAGACAAGCTGCACCAGCCCTAAACGAATTAGAATAAAAACAAGATCATCATTCGATGAAAATGCATTTCCAAATTCACCTGCGTTGATGAATTAATAGTTCACTCATATACTGCTAGTGTATGTTTAAGTCTCATATTACCTAAATGGGGCGAGTTTATTGCCATCAACGGACACAAATTCAGACTCCGTGGCTGCTATTGAGGACTTCCTCACGGTTAAACACAATAACACTTTGCCAGCTCGCGAATCGAACTTTGTGAGAGAGTTAATATCTCGTTTATAATAATTCATCATCTGCCTAGCCTGTTCCCAACTATATTGGGGTCGGCTTCCAGTCTAACCGGATGCAGCTGAATACCAGTATTTTACATGGAGCGACTGCCTATCTGACCTCCACAACCCAGTTAATACTAGGTAATACGATACCCTTTGGTAAGACTGGATGTCAGAATTTCGGGTCACTGACTATCTGTAACGACTACCAAAGATCTATATATGGCAGCCGGGACCAACAGCTTAACGTGCTTTTCGAGGCACGGAGGAAACCTGGTATGTCGGGCTGTCACCTATCCACAGACCGACCTAGGCAAGGACAGCTTTACCTAAAGATCGACCCGAGTGGCAGTTCTTATTAAGCCACGAGCTCCTTCTCGTTTATAATTTAATGATTCAATTTACATAAAAGATCCTTAAGCCGTAAACACACTGACCTACATCTCTATAACCCAGAAACGGTTTGCAGAATAAAACACATACCAATAAACAATATTTAGCCTACTCAGTTTAAATCTCAATATTAATATCCGAAAAGCGTCAACATACAAAGTTAGCGAAATAAATCGAAAAGGTTGGCAGCTTCTGCATAATACGTCTGACATTCTTGTACCATGATAAATTTTGAGGAAACTCTTATTTGATGCAGTTCATTAAATATGTCTAAATAAAGCATAAACATAAAGCATGTTACATTATTGCTGAAGGAAAACATCATGAGGACGCAATGTACTTTGGGTCATTTCAGCCCGAAGCCTGGATCGTGCCATGGTGATGGCAATAGGCTCGCTCCTTATGGCAAAATATGGGTGTACTACGGTATGACTGACTAGAATCTAGAATGGTGCGAAGGAATGAAGAAAATGTTGAGTATGAATGTAGGTAGATGGCTATAAAAGTGTAGAGGAAGACCAAAGAAACGATGGATGGACTGTGTGAAGGATGATATGGTTAGAAAGGAGCTGACTGTTGAGATGACGAGAAATAGAGAAGTATGGAAGAAGAAGACATGCTGCGCCGACCCCAAATAAATTGGGATAAGGGAGAATGATGATGATGTCTGACTATCCCTTGAGAAAAGAAGAGACGTGATGTTATGTATTATTTCTACTTGGGCACCTATTTGGTACTCTAAAGTGTAGAAATTAGTTTTGGCAACTGTCCTGTATTCTCTTTAAATGGTTAAAATATCATCTGTAAAGAAATGTATAGTATTTTTCGTACTAACATAAACGCAATAAAATGTGGGGATGAATCGATGGATATTTGCTACTCTTTCACACAAAAAGGACTGTGGTTTGGCACTTAATGTACTTATAACCTAGGCACATATACTTTTCTTTCCGGTATCGGTAGTACGATCACGTCGGACTAAAACCGAATATCACGCGAGTGGAGCTGTAAGTATTTCATATTTTATTGCTAAAAGTTTGTTTTAATATGATATATTATCATAACACTGTTTCAACATATATGTGATCAGCCGGGAAGTTTAATCGACTGTGATGTAACCTATGTATTTATTTTAAGATTTAATTATTTATGGTATTGGGAAACCGCTCGTGAAAATTCCAAGCATGATTTTACAGAGACAGAGAAAAATACAAAGAAGTTTGGTATTTACAAAAACAAAAGAAAAACAGTGTGGTGTTGAGATTTTTTAATAAAACTCTATGCTATGGAAGAAAAAAAAAATCAAATAATATGTTTATTCGGGAGAAATAAAATGTAACAAGTTCACGTTAGTAATGTATGGTGTTATCAATAAAGTTACCTCACTATGTGCTTTATAAATTAAGTAGTGTAAGCTATAAAATTATTAAAGTGAATCAGTAGAATTTTCAAGAATACACACTTAAACATCATGACAATCCGTGATTTTTTTCTTTCATCCAGGATTCCGCAAAATCTTCTAAGTCGTGTTCTGATCTCTCAATTCCACATAGCGTTCATGAGATTAAAAATGGAGTAAGACTGATGGAAAAGCTGAAAAAAGCCATCGTAAAAGTGAATGACAGTGTTTTAGTGAAATAAAACTTTATGAGCTGTTTCGTGTTTAGATTTTATTTCTTCACGTACTGGAATGTTTGTTTTATAGAGGGTGTTAATTAAGACATCTGGGCTGGAGGTAACCTTTACTGCTGAAGATTATGTGTCTTCAAATAGATCTGCTCAATGAATGGTGGTCCGTGAAAACTGACATTATAGGTTTAGCAAAACAATTTGTGGTCTTCTTAGCGGGACATGACATTTCAAATTGAATCAGCCCAAAATTGGGCGACGAGTTTGTCACTTTCAGTAGCGTCCAGGAGCTCCTGTGATGTGACAGGCATGACATGAAACCAAGTGCGTCCGGAATCTATTTAAACACTTCCAGATCAGTCATAGCCATTGTGTCCAGACCAGATGGGAGATTATCGTAAAGTGACACAAATGGGTAGGGTAGGGAAACACTTTCTCACCACAGCTTAAGTCTTTCCTTAGAGCGTTCGCCAGTGAGCAGGGGCACACACTTAAAAAAACTGTTACAACCTGTGCGGCTATTATAATTTTGCCACGAACTCTTCAGGATCCTCATCCACAGCCTGAACTCACCCACTGATGGATATTATAAGCCTCTCTTTTCTTGTGTCAATCTCCACATTCCTGTGACAGTCGTCCAGGTTTTTTCCTCAATGTCCCTATAATGTCTGCCCACGAACCCCGAGCCACGAGACCATTCCTATAAAAATAATAAATAAAAAATCAAAGTATATTTACATCAGCCAATGCATCCAAACACAGAGTCCTGAACATGGTCCGTATGGCTGTGGGGCGAAGCGCTCGTTCTAATATCAGCGCTAGGGTACTGCGCGCGCGCCGGTCGTAGAGACGCTCCCAGCCGCACGAGTATACTGCTTGGCGGAACTGTTCACCCTGAAATGGTTTAAGGGTTGAATGTATCATTATCATCGTCAGTTTATAATGTCCCTACAGCAGGGACTCAGGCCTCCTTTCTAGGAGTGGGATGAGCTATTATAATCCACCACGCGGGCCCAGTGCGGGTTGGTAGATAAGAATGACACTTCTTCGGTTTTTTTGGTTCCAAGACATGCCCGTTTCATCACGATGTTTTCCTTCAACGTTTTGAGAGCAGTGGTGATGAAATAAACTACAAAAAGTTTTGCCTGCCTGGGTTCGAACCCACGACTTACATTCATAAGTCAGGGCCACCACCAGTGGGCCACCGCTGCTCTTCTTCTTGAATGTATCAGCTTGTTTTATTATTGATATATTAGTGGTACTCCAGTGGTATAACCGTCGGATTGCCAAGTCATTGGGTCTCGAGTTCGAAGCCAAGGCACCTCTGGTTTTTCGGATTCATGTTCATGTTGTATAATATAATTATCACACCCAAAGAGGTGTATCTAATAGGACGCCCATCGCCAGTTATGTTTGTCTCATGTAATAGGTAGCGAGCCTATTGTCTTCAACCGGTTCCAAATTCAAACTCCGTGGCCACTCAGGAATTCCTTATGGAAAAACCATGGAACACTTTGGCCGACCTGGGAATAGAACCCAGGACATCACGCACAGTAGTCGCGCTTGCGACCACTAGACCAACGAGGATCGAGCTAACGGGGTTTCTCAATTGTTTAGTCTTAGCAAGTCCCTGGAGATTAGGTAGACTGAAGACATCTGTCGGAATTAGTCTCACAATACAATTTTACCATAACGCAATAATTACTCACGCCAAAATCTGTTGTTTTCTGTCAAAACAAAAAAACCTGACTGTCTCTTGTATTGTGTTACAACAGCCCACTGACAGTCATCTGACAGCCATCTGACAGCCACCTGACAGCGAGCCTCGCCAACGATAGCCATGCCAACCCGAGCCAAGCCATAACTACCGGACGCCTCCGGTGGGGATAAAGCTTTATAATGCCCTGCAAGCTCATTTTAGCGATCTGGTCGCACTCGATTGTAGTAGTTGTAAGGGGAAGCTCTGCCCGAATAAAGTTATAAATCAGTTCCTGTTTATTTTTTACCACTGTCGTTACACTCAGAAGTGGTATCGAAAACAATAAACCTACGATTAAACGACGCTCTGATACATTTAAAAGTCAACGGTCACCAAGTACAAAGGACGAGGTCTGAAAATTCAAACGAAGAACGTTGATGCACACCGCCTACAAGGAAAATATTGAAGAGTCGCCCATCCCAGAATCACAAGGCACAAATTGAAAAAGCAGTCTACGATCTGGATGGAACACGAAGCGCCTGCCCTCAGTACCGCATCATTGATTCCATAATTTGACCCTGAAAACGAAGACTGCGGCCAGTAACCACCTGTGAGACACTTCGAGTTACAAGAAGTATCCATTTCTCTGCCAGTAACGCTGCTACGGTAAATGAAGGCTACCTCAAGGTCGTCAACAGCGAGCCCAAGGACATGGAAGGGACGAACCGTCCTACTTCACGCTGAGAGCTGCCAGGAACCATGCATAAATAACAAGGTCAGTTAACATGCCAGTTAACAGATATTTGCAAAATATTAGCCAAATGCCATTAGCCAAATATATTAGCCAAATGTGTTTTACAATGAAGTGCCCTATGTGTTGATAATAATTATGCCAATCGTAGACAAAATTAGGTAATTTGGTAGGCCCGATAAGTAAATCTAATCATAGTCAGTTAATCAGTATATTATCTCGGTACAAAAATGGTTTTACTAGTTGTGTATTAAGGAATTGAGAACTTAAGATGTACATATTTTATTTAGTTCAAGTGCGCATCAGATTATCCAACAACTCCAAAGTAAATCTTTAGATATAAATAGCTACAATAATTTCATCAAACTATTGTCAGTGGTTTATAGCATTCCTAGGCAATCTCTTGCTACCGTCAGTCGATATTCAAACAGGTATAAACTTATTGCGTAAAGTTCTTGACAAATTGCAAACGAGGATCTTAAAATTAAATATGAGAAACCGTTAATTTTTACATATTTCATAGGTAAAATAAGCATGTGATGGCATTCAACCGGTTGAATTTAAGTTGATACATGTGTCTTAATTTCCCGTCTCGAGTAAGGTAAACGAAGTGCGTCAATTTATTCCATCTAGTTCTATGTAGTTATTTATGAGGCCAACAGGAGTAAAACGCGAGTTTTATAATGCGTAAAAGTATATGATTCACTGCAGTAAACAAAATCAGTGTTTTACTTTTTTTTAGTCCAATCAATAGTTTTGTTGTAAATCGCAAAATACCACTAATTTCGCACTATTCGGCCGCAGCGAAAGACGTAACAACCGCTTTGTAGTGCAAGCTGATTAGAACTTTATTTTAACAGTATTTCAATCGAAGTTTGAACCACCACAAATAGTGTTGCTAATTTGAGGTAGTATAGGCTCCTACGACAGTTCAATAGTAACTTTGCAATAATAGCTCGATTGTTTATCAAACTAACAAAAAATAATACGATGTGGGTATGACTTATGCGGCAAGTCACATAAATCTTGTTAAGGAAGTAAAAAAAAAAAAAAAAATGTGATTATTATAATAAACGATCCTAGTTTCCCAACAGAAATTCACACGTATGCGGCAAGGTATCTTTTATAAAAGCAGATTGACGGTAGTTTGCGCCCAGTCCTTTAGTTTAGTCGCGTTACTAGTCGGAAAGAGTGTTAATCATGATTTTGGGCTTTAATCCCTTGCAGTAATGAAGTTGTTGCGAAGATATTATCGTATAAATGTGTTATGTAAAAATGTCCATGTAATTTCGGACTGTACTGCAGTGCGCGATATAATGACTAAACGTGATCTTATGCTATGCATTGCTCGATATTACAAACAAAAGCCAAGCAAAATCCAGCAAGCCAAAACCGAAGCTAAAGTTAAATTCTATGCCTGCCTTTGCTTCAGCCTTATGTAAGTAGATCGTTTGATGAATGCCGTTTAATGTGTACCATTTAGAGGTTAACGATTAGTTCAGTACAGTGCAATGACAAGATGAAAAGCCAAAAAGTTGTATTGTTTTGCTATAGTGAATAATTGTAGTATAACTATAGTGAATAATTGTAGTATTGATAGTAGCCTGTAACGTAAACAAACCTTTACGGTACCCGATTAGTTGTGTCAAACTTCGCGCGATGGAAAATATTACAAAATGCATCATGACGATGTTGGCCAAGGCGTAAAGTGCGTAAAGAACGAAGTTCTGAACTTATAAATAAGAGCAACATTTCTGGTTTCCATATATAAATTACCCGATTTATACTTAAACATTATTATGTGACATCATGTTTACATTGTGCTTACGGGAAAGCGGTACGGTAGGAAGGAGGGCCAATGACATTCAATTTCTAAATCTACTGAACCAATGAAAATGGTAGGTAAATATCGATAGTTTGAGCCCTTCTGGCTAAACAAAAAAAGGAGTACTAGTGGGTACATATTGTTTATATTGATACATGCTTTCACTAAATTCGTTGTTTCTGAACCAACGCCTAATGTCAATAATTCTGTGGTGACAATTAGTTTAGATCGCAATTATTTATTCAGATCACATTGTTTCCGACCATGGCAAGGTCTTTACGAGTAGATATTTCAAGAAGTTTGTAACGGAACAGCAGTTTAAAAATACGGTAACTGTTAACAGCTATTGCGTGTCCTAGGTTTGCTAAGAAGAATAATATTAATTAAGTCTATTTACAATCATTTTTGTTAATCTAACTTAGCGCTAATAATACATGTAGCAAGTAAAATTTTAATTTTAATATGGTGATAAAACCGAGGTCTCGAAACTAGGCTACGCCTGTAGGTATCTTGGGGGCCAGAGTAGCATTATCTTAGTGTTGATGGGGTTAAATGGTGTTGTGTGTAACTGTAAAAGTAATGAAGTTTTGCCATCGACACGCTAAGAAGCATGTGTGTTAGTACCTACATGTGTGTGTGCGTGTGTCATATTGGTATGGTTCTGGGGGCACGGCAGTGCCCCCGCCGAGTCGAGCGCGAAGCAAACACTGCTGTAACCATCCTTTACTGGAACCATTTCGCCGCATTTTCAGGCCCCTATTTGAGAACCTCTGGATAAGACCAGAACGCTGAAATTTTCGTCATCCAGTAAGCTATACAATCACACTTAAAATAAAAAGCTTCAAGTCTGTAGGTCATTTAGTTCTGAAGTTAAGCGAAAGCAAAGTTTCGCATTTATGAAACTCACTCACTCACTCACTCATGATCATCAAAATAAAACTAGTACTTCCCATAAACTCAGAGAGCTGAAATTTGGTACAGAGTTAGGGTTTAATGGCTACATAAAGGTAAAACTATAAAAAGTAGGAAAATCGGAAGAAAAAAAAAAACTACAAAAAAAAAATTGTTTTAAATAATAAAATCTAATAAAATAAATCAATATGCCCACGTTTCTACAAAAAGAAGTGAAATCCCAACAAAAACATTCTGTAAAAAACTAGCCAAGTCTCGATGGAGCTGCTTGTTTATCTCTAAAAAGTAATGAAATCTAGACAACGTCGTGCCAAGTCTAAGGTTCCTTATTGCGATTTCTTTATTATTATAGTTAATGTTGTGTGACTTGGCCGTTGTTCGTTTCGTTTAGTTCGGTCATTTTTCTTCTTGGCGTCCAATTGCCAATACCAGTATGGGTTATTATCTCGCTTAACAATCATAGGTAGTTACAACAGAAATAACATTACGTATAAACTAAATTGACATGTACCCACTAACGTATTATAAAGAACGTTCAACGGCCAAGACACACAACAATAACTATAATAATAAAGAAATCGCAATAAGGAACCTTAGACTTGGCACGACGTTGTCTAGATTTCATTACTTTTTAGAGATAAACAAGCAGCTCCATCGAGACTTGGCTAGTTTTTTACAGAATGTTTTTGTTGGGATTATAATTAACTTAAATTGTTTCTTCAGTTTCTTTAGACGATAGTTTGGCAAACTTAGTTTTTTTGGTTATCTTTTCTTATATGAAAAGTGTTTCATGTTTTTAATGTCTCTGATTCTACGTTTAATGAGTAGGTCGAAGTGTGGGAGGCACTAATCGCACAATTCACGGAACTTAAGGAAGCAACTCAATATGGGGACAATAGGTTACCAAACATAATTTGGAGTTTTATTATTACTGTTAATAATACAACAGGGTACCTATAAGCCTTACGATTTATCCTAGACCGGGTTTCTGAACGAGTGCAATTTAGAAGCGATAGAGTTATCTACTACTGGAATTTGAATAGCTGGAAAGAAAATGGGACGTAGCTTAGATACAAGGCGAAAAATAATAATAGCTGATAATAGTGTGATTTACAAATTACAAAAAACGGTGATTACGCACATTTACGCCAGACGCTGAGTACTAGCGGCAACAAGGTCAATGCTAATAACATCACGCTTGTAATGCCCGAAGGGTTAGGTAGAGGTGTACCCATGAGTACACACACATAGTAATATACAGTAAAGTTTGAGTCCCATGCAATAGGGGGCGAGCCTGTTGCCAAGTTAATTCTTGTTTATTAAGGATTTATATTCTGGCCCACTTAAGTGATATTGAGGAGTTAGGTCATGATTGACATAAACTAAAAAGTACAAAAGGTCATAATATATTATGATACAACGGGTTTACAGGCTTAGTATCCGTTGATTCCTTATGACTATATCGTAGCGATGCTTATATGTCTGATAGCACCAGTAGTGTAGATGAACAATTGAGCACCGAAGATTTCATAAATCTTCTTGAGAGATCAAAGTTCATTGCCCCATTTTAACTTGGTTTTTTTGAGCTGACTTGTAATCGTTGTTTTTCTGGTTCCCATTGCGGGAGCAATTGTTTCAGGACGGCCGAATGTTACAACAGCCCACTGACAGTCATCTGACAGCCATCTGACAGCCACCTGACAGCGAGCCTCGCCAACGATAGCCATGCCAACCCGAGCCAAGCCATAACTACCGGACGCCTCCGGTGGGGATAAAGCTTTATAATGCCCTGCAAGCTCATTTTAGCGATCTGGTCGCACTCGATTGTAGTAGTTGTAAGGGGAAGCTCTGCCCGAATAAAGTTATAAATCAGTTCCTGTTTATTTTTTACCACTGTCGTTACAATTGACATATTTATATCCACACTATAATACTAACATGACTGTTCGCGCCAGGACTCAGCCGAACCTTATCTCGGGCCCATGGGAGACAGGTCTCAGAACAGCCGCCGTCCTAACGGGATCAAATAGACGCGATACGCGCCTCCGAACAATATTACAATTTCTGAACTTACAGCTACCCTTACCTCATTTCTTCGAGCCGGTCTCACTTCCTTGACCCCTCGCAAGTTGTGTAACTGTGTATGTGTATAATGAGTGTATATGACCTTGCGATGGTTTGCTGGTAGTTCCGGACGATTCTTCCACGTCGCTGCAAGCCACGCCGTTAACGCGAGCCACCACACTCACTCCGTATTAGTCTAACCACAAAAGCCTCGGTGCTTTCCCAATAGCACTCCCGTGACAAGGCAAACCAATGATATTATCAATAACCCGTTCGACATTCACAGCGTCGCTAACCGTACTGCTTAACTAGTATAATTGGGTGCCGCGAAATGACTCCACAAGTCGATTTAATCAATGCGCGTGCGCTTTCACCCGTGATTCTATGGCTACTATAATACTCGTTCAACGCCCAGCGCGACTCAATACGAACTCCTATTCACGCCGAGCCCAGCGCTCGACCTCTACCTCCGCCCCTTCGCCTCTGTCGCACCGAGGCGGAGAAAATCAAAAATCTGAAGGTAGATTATAAACAATCACCCCCCCCGGACCGACCCGTTGTCGGTCCGCTCAAACTCCCGGGAGTCGAGATAAAGTTGAAACTGCCCGTCTAAGGATCGAGTCCCTCACCTGGACGTCTGCGATCCTTGGAAACCCATCCTTGCCCGTAATCAGGTTAACAATGCGCCCCCGTCGCCAACACAACGGTGATAGGTTAGCATCCTTAACCAGAACGAGGTCTCCAACGCAGGGTGGGGTCGTCCTGTCCGTCCACTTAACGCGTTGCTGTAGAATATGCAAATACTCCAGCGACCATCGCTTCCAAAAATTTTGGCTCATTTGCCGTAACATCTGATACCGTGACAACCGGTACAACTTGACATCAGTATACGGATATTCCGGCAAGGCGTTAAGTGGTTGGCCAATCAAAAAATGACCTGGGGTCATGGCCTCAAGGTCATTCGGGTCAGCGCTCAACGGGCACAAAGGTCGCGAGTTTAAGACCGCCTCAATTCTGCAAAACACCGTTGACAACTCCTCAAAGGTGAGAATCGTTGAGCCGATGACCCGATACAAGTGAGTCTTGGAAGACTTGACTACTGCCTCGAAAATTCCACCCCAGTGGGGGCATCCAGGTGGACTAAAGTACCACGAAATGCCCCGACTGGCGAGGCCTGAGCCAATCCCTCGCTCATTCTGACTTAAAAACAATACAATTTCCTTTAAGCACCGGTCGGCGCCCTTGAAGTTGGTACCACAGTCCGACCGAATCAGTGACGGTACTCCCCTTCTAGAAACAAATCGATCTAACGCCGCCAGAAAGGCCTCCGTAGAGAGATCGGCCACCAGTTCCAAATGAACGGCCTTGGTCGCCAGACACACGAAGACACACAGATATGCCTTAACCGACTTCGCGTTGCGAAGGTGCGATGTCTTGACCATGAAGGGCCCCGCGAAATCTGTCCCTACGCCAGCAAATGGCCGAGCCTCCGTGACTCGGTCGGCCGGGAGATCTCCCATTTGTGGCTGCATTGTGGCTGCCTTGAGTCGGTAACAAGGCAAGCAACGAAACACAACGCTCCGTATGATTCTGCGGGCCGATAAAATCCAAAATTCACGCTGCAAAATGCCCAGAAGGGTGTTACAGCCTGCGTGTGAATTCTTGGTGTGACGGTCCCTAACCAACAACTCCACCAAAGCTTCTGAATGAAGCACTTTCCCATGAACGTGACCGGCGCGATCCAACCGGTTGGATCGAACGTTCGTGCGATAGTCGAAAGGACCGATCGCTTGGTCCAGGTCTTCGACAGCAACTCGGCCTCACAACTGTATGTGAAGGCATCCTGACTCGGTTGATACTGGACCCCTAAAATGGCCAACGCATGAAGATTCTCCGAATCCTCAAACAAATGCGGGTCTTGTTGATACTCAGTTGGCAGTCCTGCCAGTACCTCTGGGCAGTTCGACAGCCATTTCCTGAGTTCATAGCCACCGGAGGCCATGAGCGCCACCAATTCATCCCTTAAGATGAGCGCCTGCTCAATACTGTCTGAGCCCGTACAAATGTCGTCTACATAGACGTCCCTATCAATGACAGCAGCCGCGCGGGGAAAGCGGAGCCGTTCTTGATCAGCCAGCTCTCGTAGCGTACGCATGGCTACATATGGGCTGGGCTTTAATCCGTACGTGTTTGTGTTGAGCTCGTATGTGACCATCGGTTCTTCTGGGCTCTCTCGCCACAATATCAGCTGGAACCGACGGTCGTCTGGATGAATCTCAGTTTGACGAAACATCATCCGTACGTCCGTAACGAAGACAACCTGGTGTCTCCTGAAGTCCGTGAGAATGTCTGCAATGTCTCTGGTCAGCTTAGGACCAGCATGGAGACATTGATTCAGGGACACCCCGCTAGACGTCTCCGCGCTCCCGTCGAACACGACCCTAATCTTTGAGTCAGGTGTCTTCAAAACAGCATGATGAGGCAACACATAATGCTCCTCATGACGATAGTCAACCCTGGACACCGACATGTGACCCAACGTCAGGTATTCGCGCATGAACTCCACATACTTCTGTCGGAAGTTGGAGTCCCGCTTCATGCGCCTTTCCATTGCCACTAACCGCTTTTCTGCCAGACTCCATGAGCTCCCCAGCGGAGGTCGAGTTGACAGAAATGGCAACCTTGTCATAAATCTACCCGATGGGAGGCGCACCGTGTTACATCGATAAAATGTTTCGCACTCCTCATCACGTGGGTTATTCCTAAGAGCGGTGGGTGGCTCTTCCGTTGCCCAGAACCGTTGCAGGACGTCTGATAACACGCTGCCATAATATATGGAGCTATAATCCGTTGAGTGCTGTGGTTCCCGTACTGGGCCCAATAACGCGTAACCACCTGCGGTACGCATGGCCACAACCCCGTTTGGTTGCAGCTCCCGTTTGCCGCTTCGGAGCAGCTTCCCGAGGACGTCAGACCCAAGCAAGACGTCCACCCGTCCGGGGATCGCGAAGTGGGGATCGGCTAACTCCAATCCATTGGTCAACCCTTTTACCGCAGACGGTAACCGAGTCTGAGGGAGGACCCCAACCACTTCGTCCAAAACGATCGCCGTGGCATTCACCCGCGTGACCGATGCCGTGTCACCCATCTCGAACAGGAATGTCGTCTGACCCCTGAGGTGAGGCACCCGATTGCCACCTATACCTACGGCGCCATCCCGTGATGGCTCTAATGTAAGGCCCAGCTTTTTCACTAAACAGCTGGACACAATACAACCTTGTGCCCCTGAATCTAACAGTGCTCGCACGTGCACCGGCTGTCCGTCAGTACCCCTGACAGTAATCCTAGCCGTCGGTAATAATACCGTTACTGTCGGGGTGGGCACCACTGACGAACAGGCTGCTAGTTGCTAATAGGAGGCACCTCCCTCCTCCCCTGCCGGAGGGGGAGTAAATACTGTCCCAGTATACGGGTCCCAACCCGGGTAGTAACCCTCCCGACCCATCGGTGACATCCGTGCCGGTCGGAAGTAGCCTACTGGCATCCTTCCGAACGGTGGCGGGCGCGCCGTCAGCCGAGGGCGTTCTGCGAGAGGCGGGGAGAAGCGACTACTCGGGGGTGGCAACATGCCCCCCAACGCATTCGAGTACGCCGCGTAACCCGTCTGTACTACCTCCGGGCCCCTGCCCGAGTCTCGGTGCCTATCCCCCCCCCCGCGGGGAAGACGACGGTATCGGGTTGTGCTCTGGATCAGCCCTTGGCCCACCCCCCCGAGGGGGCGGCGACCGCTGATTCCTGGCCGACCCACCCCCCCTAGGGGGGGGTGACCGACCACCCGAATCTGGCTTAGGAGAGGGGGGGTGACCTCCCGGCGAGGCTCCGTGCACCTCCCTACTCTCCGCCAGGCATAGCAACTCGTGATGGGCTCCTCCGCAGGTTCCACAGTTAGTGGTCCTGTGGCACTCACGTACAAAGTGAGTCCCCAAGCAGCGGAAGCACAAATAGCGCTGCTTGACCACCCCTCTTCGTCTATGCACCCGCTGCGCCTTAAAGTCCGCGCATGCGGCGAGACCGTGCCCTTCCTTCCGACAGAAGGCGCACACTTCCGATTGGAGGGCGTGGTATTTCTTCCCCCCCCGACGGGGCTCAACCGGCTTGGGCCCGCTCGTACGTCGGGTTGACGGAGGAGGGTGCGACGTGGATGCCCCTTGGCAATCCGCCCGCCGGCACTCGCCTTCTAAAAACACCCTCAAGTCATCGTAACTTGGGAGGTGGTCCGTCGATTCGCCACCATGTGACTGCTCAAAGCGCGCCACCACGTCGATCGGCAACTTCCGTAAAACCCTATTGACGATGATATATTTATTGTCCCCTAACGACAACTTAAGTCGATCTAACATGTTCACCGCAACCGTGACCGGATTAAGGATTTTCGCCCTTATTTCGTACACGTTAGACACCTTCGGGATTTCAAAAATCTTATCGATGAGGCCATCAACTATTAATCGCCGATTATCATATCGGTCGATTAATAGGCCCCATGCCGTCTCATAACTGGCGTCCGTAATCTCCAGGTGGGTCAAGATGTCGTGCGGCTCACCGTTAAGCCTACCCATTAATTGAGCCATCTTGTAGGCGGGCGAGAGATCCGTACGCGAATGCACGACACTATTAAAAATATCGCGGAATCGCGGCCAATCGGCATACTCGCCGCTAAACTCGGGTACATGTACTGGTGGCAACGGCGCCTGAATTCCTACGCCTGCTGGCCGACATGATTCCCTGACGTCACCCATGCGCGATCGCTCAATGTCGGCCGCCGCCTGGATTATGCTCATGGACATTTCCCCACACTGGTCCACATTGCCCCGTACCACCTGAGCATCCTTGTCCACCGACGACAGATCCGTCGATTCGAGACATGCTAAATACTCAGCGTGACACTTTAACACGGCGTCATATCGTTCGTCAACTTGCCGAGCGCGTGACAATAACGCATCTTCACGATCGGTGCGACCTACCAACGTAACAACCGATGAAAACCATCTCAATTCAGCTTCGATTCTGGCTGCGATAGTTTTCGTTACTGACGGAGCCATAGTACCAACTTCAATACGCGATTATGCAATAATAAATAACAATAACCAAGAAAAATAACAATTATTGTATCCGGAATCAACAATAATAATATATTCGTTGAGTGAATAAATCTACGACGCTATGCCAACTCTTGAACTTATTCCTCTACGTGCTCTAGAGGTTATTCCTCTATGTCTCAAATGTTGACAATCATAACACGATTTGTGATGAGGTTATATTTGTGCGTAACCGAACGTAAATAACAAATTATTTTATCAACGAATATTCACATTCCATGTACTTATTATTAATAACGCCAAACTCAACTTGAGGCGTACACTGGTATGTAGGTCAATGTACTACTACCTACAAGTTGAATTTGTACATGAACACAATTTTTACAAAGTAAATTGGTACCAAGTACCTACTAATTTTTACAAGTGGGTATAACCACGCTCTGCTACCAGATTTTGTTCGCGCCAGGACTCAGCCGAACCTTATCTCGGGCCCATGGGAGACAGGTCTCAGAACAGCCGCCGTCCTAACGGGATCAAATAGACGCGATACGCGCCTCCGAACAATATTACAATTTCTGAACTTACAGCTACCCTTACCTCATTTCTTCGAGCCGGTCTCACTTCCTTGACCCCTCGCAAGTTGTGTAACTGTGTATGTGTATAATGAGTGTATATGACCTTGCGATGGTTTGCTGGTAGTTCCGGACGATTCTTCCACGTCGCTGCAAGCCACGCCGTTAACGCGAGCCACCACACTCACTCCGTATTAGTCTAACCACAAAAGCCTCGGTGCTTTCCCAATAGCACTCCCGTGACAAGGCAAACCAATGATATTATCAATAACCCGTTCGACATTCACAGCGTCGCTAACCGTACTGCTTAACTAGTATAATTGGGTGCCGCGAAATGACTCCACAAGTCGATTTAATCAATGCGCGTGCGCTTTCACCCGTGATTCTATGGCTACTATAATACTCGTTCAACGCCCAGCGCGACTCAATACGAACTCCTATTCACGCCGAGCCCAGCGCTCGACCTCTACCTCCGCCCCTTCGCCTCTGTCGCACCGAGGCGGAGAAAATCAAAAATCTGAAGGTAGATTATAAACATGACAAAGAAATGTCAGTTCGTAAAAGAAAAACAAGGAAAAGATACGTTTATTTAGTAAAATAGTCGGAAAATTAAAGGGCCGTGGCATGGCAGGTTGCCAGTTTAGACTGCGCGGAATCGTTGCTAGTAAGTGTGTCTTCCTAGTCACTGGGTTATGTTGATTTAGCAATCTACGATTAGAGCAAATGACATACTTTTTAACCGACTTCTAAAAAAAGAAGGAGGTTCTCAATTCGGATGTTTATATTTTTTTTTTAACCGACTTCTAAAAAAAGAAGGAGGTTGTCAATTCGGATGTTTATAAATATACTTTTTTGTTTTTTTTTTTGAAGTCGGTTTTATTTTTTGTTAAAAAGTTTTTTAACAGGAAAACTAGTTTATAAGAAGTTTGTATAGCAAAATTTTTCGATTCCAGGTCGGGCAAACTGTCATTGGGTTTTTCGTCGGGAATTTCACAGTAGCAGCCACGGCGTCTGGATTTGTGCCCGGTTGGCTATAGGCTCGCCCCCTAGTCTCCTAGCCGATTTCACTTTAAAAAACCTACTTACTGAATTTCGGGGGAAAATTTGGTGACTTAATCTATTACCCTTACAACTCAAGACTTTAACTTCTAAAATAAACAATATACTACCAATACTATAAGAAAGGAGTGTTAGGTCACCATCAAACACTACTTTTTACACGGTCCTTCGAGCCGGATTGAACCAGCGACCTATGGATATTATCATTACTAAGTAATTAGACCAAACCTTTTCCATAAGCAATTCACTATAATAACAAGGCGAGCTACTGATCAAAGCGCCGCCGAATATAAATGTGATAAACTCCAAGCTAACTTCCCCTTCGCCAAACGCCTGAAACAAACAAACAAACAATTAGGAATAAACTGTATACAACCTTGTCAACCTGAGTGAAGTAATCAGCCATTGTTTATCAGTTATATCGGCGATGGAAATAGGAATGTGGTTGTATTTGAGATTGATGTTACGGTCCTACTTCTATCTTTGATCGAGATCAAAGGCATCAGAAGTAGGGCTCTCTATTCGAGAATAGAGAGCACGGAGAAGCCTCGGCAGCTGGTAATAGAGGTGTTATGTTGTTGTATAGATAGGAAGAGACGAGCTCCTCCTATCTATACAACAACATAACACCTCTTAATAATAAGACAGCTTAGCGGCTTAATAAGAACAGCCACTCGGGTTGATCTCGCCGACACGAAGCTTTCTTTCTGTCCAAGCTGTACTTGACTTTCCTCTGTAGGTACCTCGGAAAGCAAGTTTATTTAGTCGTTGGCCCCGGTCGTCCCGGCTGTCATTCGTAGAACTTTAACAGTTGTTACAGGTAGTTTGCAAGGAAAGACAGTGGCAACCTCGAGAAACTCATCGTGACCGGCAAAGTAGACGAGAAATAAGGCCTCGTGGACGCAGCCCAATACGTTGGTCCGACCAGATCCGCACCGCGCTCAGCTCTACGTTTCATAATGCCCTCCACACCGCCCGCGCCCGAGACAGAAATAGATGGAGGAAAATCGTACGGGAGAAAGTGATATCGAAGGGAGGTCACGACCCTCATCACTGAGGAATACGACGCAAGGAGGAGGACAGGTAGTCAGTGGTAAGAAAATCTGAAAACCAGTCCAGTTCAATCTGTCTGGCTCAAAATGATGTACTGGTTTCGTGGTAACCCTTTTAGCGTCGGTGTTCTTTAAACCCTGTATACAACTCATGTTGTTAAAAATGTGTTCAGTGAACAAAACCTGCCACGGTACGTATGCAGCCTGAATGGTAGTCCATTCAAAGTCGTCGCTGAGGAGTTTCCATGCTCTAAGAGTTCATACGATTTTAGATATGTTTTGTAGCATATTTGAATATAGAGCCTCTCTCTTACCATAGAGTAGTTGTAGTAACAAAATATTGTAATAGATATGCAACAAAATTGTGCTTCATTGTTTGTATAGCAGTGACTTACCTCAATAACTTCATAGACTGTGATGGGTAAAATAATAGTTGTAGCCTTCAAAGTTAGTTCGTACGCCACTCTGAAAGTGTCTTTAATTTGGTCTACAAAACTGAAAAAAATAAAATTACGTCTAAAGTACTTTATAAATAGGAGGCATGTTTATCTATGGAGCTAATAAAACGAACTAAGCATGTTTAAAATTACCTAAATTGAAAAATCGCAGAACTTTTACGACCTGGCAACTGACAAGCGCTTTGAAAGCGTTAAACATTATTACAAATAAATACACATAGGTTGATCAACAGTTTTCACTTCATAATTATCTTATGCTTTACTAGCTGATGCCCGCGTTAAATTATATACTAAACTAAAACCGTCCTCGAGAACCACTCTATCCATTGGCGAAAACAGCATTAGTTTACCAATACAATAACAAACAGCAATAGTTTTTGAGTTTATCGCGAACAGAACAGACAGACGCGGCGGATCACTTTGTTTTATAATAATAATTATATGTAGTGATTACTTACTCGTATATCTGCTGTAACTCCACAACGATACTTCTCAACTCCACTATAATTTCATCTCCTCTATGATCCTTATAAAGTCGTTCCATACGCTTCGTTAGCAGCTCAATCCGTCCACAAGCATGCAGCATAAACGTCGGACCAAGAGGCACGAAAGAAGTATACATCATCCCGGAGTACACTCCATAGTATAAAAGAATAGCGTAGAAGATAAGGTACACTAACAAATCATCTTTCTTGTCTTCCATCACACCAGGATACACCAACTCATAAAGAGGCACCATTCGAAATTCACCCTTAAGGTAATTATAGATGTAAATGGCGATATTCTTTAAAGGAAACATAGCAGTCGCTATAAGTGAGATAACAAACCATTGCTTGCTCACATAAGCACCATTTTGGGCATATTTGAAGACAACTTCTTGGTCCTCAATACTTGAAGAACGGATCGATCCGTAGTCATTTTTCATTGTCTGAATTAAGCCCTTCAAGACATTTTGTTTCCACAGCATGATTCCATACTGGAATGTGATGACGATGTAGACTACAGAAAACGTCCCGTTTTTACAAGTTTTTGAGAAATCATTGTTTTTTAAGTCATGGAAGATGATATTATACATGATGATGAGGAAAACGATGGAGAATATGCCGTGCATGATCAAGAAGCGAAAGAACCATCTTTTGTTTCTCGCTATATTGGGATGACACTGATTTAGTGTCATAGCTTTTGTGTTAATTTTGAAGATTTTGTCGTAATTAATTTCCATGTTTTTTGGTAAGAACTGATTAAGCTAACATTTAAATCGATCCGTAGGTGAAGTAAGAGAAAAGGATAGCCAAGTACAGTTCCGAAAACATGAATAAGTAGTAAGGATGCTACTTAACGCATAATGCCTTTTTATAAGCATTGTGTTAAGAGGTAGTCGTAATAAGACATAACAGTTTACAATTGATAATACGATACATTATAATAGTAATATATAGTTAAAGTTTGAATTTAGGCGGTCTTTGGAACTACCGATAAGATTCCGAAAATGATTCCCCTAATTGGAGCGCTACATTATCTTCAATGTCATAGGCTACATTTAAAGTATTCCCATGGGTTAGTTTCCGAGGCAGGCAAACCTGTTTCCCATAAAATTACATATAAATAGATGTAGGTACATTTGTTTTCATATTGTTTTCACCAAGTCATCTAAGATGTTGATAGTGATTGTTTAACATAAGACAAGTCAGCCTAGTCTCCTACAAAGAGATTTAAAATACTCTTCTAATAGATTAATCTGTCCCCAAATATTTTTATGTCTCTCATCAAACGAATATTTTTACAAAAGACAAACAGCTTCGCTTTAAATAATCCCAATTACCTTTCAGCATTACAAATTACTTCGTATCAATCAATCCGGTCCTGAAGCTTTTAATTTTCAGCTTGTAGGCGTGACAGATGTCACCTAGTTTATTACAGAGCTGTAACTGGCGTTGAAATCTAGATCACTGGGCTTGCTTGTCAAGAACTAATAATTGAAGTGAACGATGACAGCGTTTCTTTTCTGGAATATTTTTTTTAAGTATTTTCTTTATAAGTGGTGTTGAGTGATTTTGAATGACATGTATTTAAACCGTTAGAGTCTGTCAAGCGAGTCTAGTCCCATGAAAAAGGCGGCAAATTCAAAAATCTTTCAGGTGTCAACACTGATATAGCACGCTGAAAACTTATTGATACTTGAATTTTAAAGTAAAAGGGTTGTGGACTCGACTCGCTTGACAGACTCTATCAATAAGTTTTCAGCGTGCTATATCAGTGTTGACACCTGAAAGATTTTTGAATTTGCCGCCTTTTTCATGGGACTAGACTCGCTTGACAGACTCTATCTGTATATTCCCTTTTTTCGAACAAAATATTTTAAAGTTACACCAAAAATACTGACTTGCACACAAATTATCTCAAACTAAGCACACTAAAGAAATCAAATTTAGTATCCTTTTTAATGGCATTTGCAGAACTCTTTTACTGAACGAATAACTATTATCAAAATAGTATATCTAATAATTCTTTAGTCTAACAAACATTTTAAAACTTTTTTAAGGAAAACCTACACCTGATTTACTCCATGACGCGCGCTCGCTTCGCTCGCATATTAAATAACACTAATATCTTCTGTCCCCGAAGTGCCGGGCCTCCTCCGGCCTCCTTCGTCGGCCTACGGCCCGGTGCCCATGCCGCCCATAAAGGACACTGTCGCGAGACGGTCGTATTAGATATCAGTTTTAGAAATTCCGTAGTAAGATTGTACAATAAATTTAGAGTGCAAGTTAGTATTTTTGATAAGCAATTAGTATTTATGTTTTACAAATCATATATCCGATGTACTAACTACATTTTGGTGTGAATTCGATAAAAAAGGTCATCTCGTTTTGTGTGATTTTTTAGACTTTTTTGTAGGACATGTTTAGTTAATCAATTGGTTTTTTTGGTATGCATTCAGTTAATTAGTGGAGTTACCTAGTGTGCTGAAAAATTAAACAGATGTGCATTTAAATATAACCCATTTTGAATGTGTTGTTAGTAGCCACGGTAGTGTCAGATTCTGGGAGTTTTTTTATTTTATTTCTAGGTAGCTGTTACTCGTGTTTTTCGTCCACGGGAAGTTAATAACGCAATTTGAATCGGGTTTGTTAAGAATTTGAACATGACATGCAATGACCATTGCATAGCAATATACATCCAAAAATTCTTAATCCTATCCTAACTAATATTATAAATGCGAAAGTAACTCTGTCTGTCTGTATGTCTTTGCTTCACGCCTAATCTACTGAACCGATTTGTGTGAAATTTGGTACAGACATAGTTTGAAACTTGAGAAAGGACATAGGATAGTTTTTTTTTTTTTTTTTTTCGCGAGATAAACCAAGAATCTGCCGGAAGTCACTATTCCACGCGAACGAAGTCGCGGGCAAAAGCTAGTACTAAATAACACTTTTATACTAGGACATTTTATTTGAAAGAAGGATTATAAATGTGTATAGTTGAAGATAAAAGAGCACGTAGGCTACGCTACTGAAAACTATTTGAAAACATCATGTGCAGAAATCCCATCAAATCTGCTTCATAAGGTGTTTACGACTGCTCCGAGTTAGTTCAACATAGCATTCATAAGGTTGAATATGGTGTATGCCTGTTGAAACATCTGTAATATAAAACGTCAATATTTAGGGCTTTACTGCTAACATTTAGACATTCATTGTTGCCCGTTTAAGAGTAAACTATTAACAGATGCTTGTAGCGATTTTCTTTGCTATTAAACAGTTATTAGTGTTGGATGATTTTGCAGCATTTCATCATCATTTGCCTTCGATAAATAATATACTTTTACCATAAATCCAGTAAGTAAAAAATTTGGTAAAACTAAGTGGCAAATCGTGCTCTCCTTTATTTATAAAACCTGTATACGCTCACTCATGTTTTAAATATTTTTGTTTTGTATTAACTTTAAAACCCTAGATCCACTAACAACTTTATTTCAACTATATTGGGGTCGACTTGCAGTGTAACCGAATGTAGTTTGGTTACAGGATTTTACATGGACCGATCTTATCTGATTTTCACGTCCCAGTTATTGGGCAAAACGATATCTTCTTGTCTTGTCCGGCCGGTATTCTACCTAAGATCTTCCCTCGGCTCTTGCTCGAGCCGCAGTAGTTTTAAACCAGCCCCTAGTAATTTCGATACAGCCTGTCCCTTTGCTGCCCTCCCCACTGACACTCTAACCCGAGGCTAGTACCCCGCAAGGGGTGCCCTTAGCGCGATGGCACTTAGTTCATAAGTTTTTAGGCCCAGGCCTTTAGGCCAAAACACAGATTTAGTCCGCTTGTGGTTAGCCCAATATTCATTTGGCACAACAATTTAAAAATAAACTTACATCAGTAAGGGCATACAGACAGAGTGTGCTGAACATGCTCTGCATAGCGACAGGTCGTGAACACCGCATCAGCAGCAACAGTACAGTGCTACGTGTACGTCGATTGTAGTGACGTTCCCACCCACTGGTGTAGACAGCTAGGCGGACTTCTTTACCCTAGGGAAGAAAATGAAGGAAATATTTTATTATAGATTGTTTGATTCTGAGCTCTCTAATCTGCTTGTGATATCTGCCTAGCGTTATCCCAAATATATTGGGGTCAGACTCATGTCTAATCAGTTAAAGCTGCAATTATCAGTACTTATCAACGGTATTGAATAATATGATACCCCTTGGTAATAAGACTGGATTTCAGACTTTCGGAACACTCAGGTAGTGTTCCGAAAGTCTGAAATCCAGTCTTTTAGTCTTTAACACTACGACTCTACGAATGACATGCGGGATCATCGGTTTAATGTGTTTTCCGAAGCACGGGGGTATCATAACGCCAACTTTCAAACTCCGGACTGATACTGCGAAATTCAAATAATTGCTAATGGAAAAACAATTTTTTCGCCGTACCCGGTTATCGAACCCAGGACGCTGTGCAGTCGCATTTGAGACCACTGGACCAACGGAGCAGATAAAAGATACAGGAACACAAAAAAAAAAATTGTTACCTTCTCTAAAAGCATGTCGCTATAGTAACAGGGGGCACTGCTCAGTGCTATACCGCTCAATATAAACGATGTGAACTCCAAACTGAACTCGCCATGTTGTAGACCCTGAAAACATGGTAGGAAATAGAAATATGGAAACCTATCCAATATATTCGACATTCTGCAGTCTCACTGTCGACTGTCATAGTAAAACTGATTTAGATACAATGTCTATTTTGTAGTCCATGCCTCTGAAAGGACGTTGAGCTGTTGGTCCCGGCTGCTATAATAGGTATAGATCTTTGGCAGTCGTTATGGGTGTGACCTGAAAGTCTGACAACTAGTCTCAGGCCCGTAATCCACCAAAGCGGAGAGGAGAGGAGACGAGAGGAGATGTGCCGCGAAGCTGGCAGGTTATTTCCACCAAAGCGGAGAAGAGATGCGTTGCGGAGAGGAGATGTGAGCTGTGAGAGATCGAAAACAAAACAAAACGTGCGAGGCGCGCGGAGAAGGCAGCGGGGTGAAGCCCGGCCGCCCGACTAGACACTTCTCCGCTCTGCCGCGACGCTTGCTCGCTCGCTGCACAAAATTCTATAGAAAAATGAGACATCTCCTCTCCTCTCCGCTTGACCCATTTCCACCAAAGCTAAGCGGAGAAGAGATGTGGAAATAACGAAATCGGATTGGTTTATTCAAACACATCTCCTCTCGTCTCCTCTCCTCTCCGCTTTGGTGGATTACGGGCCTCACTAAAGGGTATCGTATTACCCAGTGTAAACTGGGTTGTGGAGGTTCGATAGGCAGTCGCTCCATGTAAAATACTGATATTTAGCCAAATCCGGTTAGGCTGGAAGCCGTCCTCAACATAGTTGGGAAAAGGCTAGGCAGAGAATCATCAAAAATTTGAATTCATAGCTTTGGTTTCTTTGACGGTTCTTATTCGTTCACATTCATGTAATAACTTAAACTCAAGTAATTGTGCTTTAACTTGACTATAGATGTCCAGGGTTAGACTTGCTTTGAATAAGATTCGAGGATCAAAACTAGGAATATCTACAAAAAAAGAGGCCATTTTTACTCCATAGAAACTGAGTTAAATCGGGTAAAATTCCATCTAAAACTTGCCCTAGTTACTAAAAGTAGATACCTACAGTTTAAATTTATCTATTTACTGAAACACTTGCTGATAAAATATTAAAATACAGAAGTTGCGAACACACAGATTTCCAGAAGAGGTCAGACTACTCGGACTGTGAGAATGAATGATTTATTAAACAAAACTAACTATTGACCGCGACTTTATCCGCATGAACATCTCGGTTTTGAAATATTCTATGCCACAAAACATAAGTCATGGCCATCCAGGGTGAAAAACAACCAAATCTAATCACCATTCTCTTGCCCTTATCCCAATTCATTTGGTCTTATTTTGATCTCCCAAACTTTTCTATTACTCGTCATCTCACCCGATACTTCCTTTCTTGCCATATCATTATTTTACACAGTCCATCCATCGTGTCTTTGGGCGGTCTCTACTCTTATACTCATTCACATTCCTACTCCAATCTTTCCTCACGGAATTTCCTCATTCCTTCTCATCACATGCCCATGTACCAAGTTTTCAGTCACCGGCGCCACTTTCAAACTTCTTCAGAAAAACCTTTTCCTAACCTGGTATTCAAACCCAGGACAGCAGTAGCTCTTGCGACCGCTAGAGCAACGCGGCAGTCTTTCTGTGTTAAAATGCATCCTATTACCTAGGTCATGGTCTAATCTGTGCCAAAACAGACAAACAAAGTAACTTTAGAATTTATAATAATTTAGTATTTCATACGCATATGACTCACCCATTTTTTCTGGCCCAATAAAAATGTCTACCAACTACTTGTTTACAAAAAAATCTAACAAAAAACTTGAAATCGATATCAAATCTCATTAATCTGATGTAACGTCTCAATTTTGTCATCCGGTCGTGTATGAAATATTTTTTCGTTGAATCACAAGAAAATAATAGACACAACATGTTGGAAGTTGGAGAGGTTCCAAATCATGGAGGATTTGATTTGATACCGGGTTTTAGTGAATGGGTTCGTGGAAACTAGATGGTTAGAGGCTGTAATTTGATCGGTAGCAACTGAGATTAATTACTTAAATCAATTTGTTCACACGTTGTGGATTTTCTTGAAGAAGTAGAAACGTTTGTAGAAAGCGTTGATATAATTTGTCTCTTTCAAAATTGAGTTCACGTTTAAGAGTTGTGAATAAGTATTCAGCTTCCTTTATACGTGGTGGATGAGACACTGACGGTACGACGTACCTACTCAGTACATTATTCTAAGCCCCCACTAAACATTTTGCCCCTGTACCTGAAGTAGGTACGAAATATATAAAAATACGAAAAATATCAAACCCACTAGAATTATTTATTGAACCCTTGGTAAAAGTAAAGTAATACTGATTTTTTTTTCATTTTAACGTTAAATACATGAGATGCGACCTTAGTGATACCACTAAAGTCGCATATAGTTGTACTATTAGCACAATTTTTAAAACTGGACAATATCCATTCTTAATGCAGTTGATTACACGGTCAGCTACAAATCACGAGTCTTACCTCCAGTAAAGCATATAACGTGACGGGCAGCGCAAGGGCAGAAAGCTTCAGTGTAGCTTCGTAAAACACTTTGAAACATTCCTTCACGGTTTCCACGAAACTGCAACAATTTGTAGTTGTATTTTAGTCTTTATTTACTACGTTTACTATTATAGTTTGTTGGCCTTTGATTTGAGTTCCAGTAGTAGTATGAAATAAAGAATAATGGAATCATTTCTTTGATTCATTTTTTCTTTTATCATTTATGTTATAAATATTTATTGAAACAAATAGTAGTTTATGCGACTGTGCATAATGAAGGGCATTACAACACAAGTGTGGGTTTATAATAGCATCACACGAGTGCTGTAATGCCTAATTATGTATAGTTGCATACACTACTTTATCTACCCAAATATCATAAGGGCTATATGATGGGTTCAGGAACCATAGGGAAATGACTAGCATTGACAACAGTGTAATGCAATAAAAAATAACGAATAAAAATGACAGCTCGAAATGGCGGCGTTTCGGATATCTGTCATTTTTTTTTAAATCATAGGCAAACGAACAAAGTCACTATTCTTGTGTCACTCGAGATCAAAATGTCGTGCGATTTATAATTAAAATCATACTGAATTGGGGTTTCGTATCGATAGGTATCTGTTTTAATGTAGATACTAGAATAGCACACTCACTTGAATTTGACACCTGTTCCAAATTTAAACTCTTATCCTACTGTTTTCAGTAGGTTATGAGTTCATTACAGTTCTGTTTATTTCTGCTGGTTGGTAATGCTGGTCATTGCCTATGGTTTTTGAACGCATTAGAGAGGGTTTATGATATTTGGGTAGGTAAAGTGTATTTAACACTTCAAAATTTGGATGCCTTGGGGCATCTAAATTTTGACGGCATCAGTAACCAGCAGGGCTATTGCGTATCTTTTTAAAAGTCAGTGGCTATCATAGTGTCCATCGATTATCTGTCAAATGGTTATGGTTTGGTATACTAAACTAACCATTTGACAGTTAATTGCAAATTGTTAACTGCAGGTCTAGGCTACTAGTGGTAAGAGCTTCAGTGAGAGGATCCTCCTCCATATGGGTGTCGTGTCCCGCAGTACTACTTTCAGAATTAAGCTTGACGAAATCGCCCATTTTCTCTGCTATAATCACATTCAGATCTTTCCTCATAGTTTCATTTAAATTTTCATTAGACTACCGGTTGATTATGACTCTCCAACCAAAGCTACATAAAATTACAAAATAAATCTTTATCAAAACTACAACAAATCTTAATGATTTATGTTACATTTATGTACCAATTTGGATTATCAAATGGCTTAATCTGTTTTACGACTAACCTAACGACCTGTAAATTACAAAATATCTAAAACTATACTTACTTGTATGTATACTGAAGTCTTTTTATAATGTCATTCAAATTTTTGTTCACTTCTTGTGTATTTCCAATGAATAAGGTATTGATTCGATTCTTGATGATCTCCAAATGGCCACAGGCATGAAGCATGAGCACGGGTCCAAATGGAAGAAAGCTCATGTAGACAAATCCACCATAAGCACCAAAGAAAAATATAAGGAAATACACAAACAGATACATAAGCAATTCGTCTTTTCTCTTCTCAATCACATCTGGGTAAACTAAGACATACAAATGAACGAACTTAGGCTCACCGATGATGAAGTAGTAACTCATTAACACGATAGCTTTAATATTGAATAAACTGAAAGATATTGTAATGACGACAAACCAAATGTAGCAGACAACTCTTTACTTATTCACATAATCTTGAAAAATTAACTTTTTATCCTCAGGTAGTTCCTCTGCCATTTTGTAATCATTTCTCATCAGGTCTAAAAGCTTCTTCATCGATGCCCTATGCCACAGTATGATGACATGGTTTAAACTAGCCCCAAAGTAGGCCAGACTTATGATACCATTTTGACAAGCTTCAAAGAATTCGTTGTTGATTGCATTGACGTATGAATTGTAGATTATATTCATTGCAAGTATGGTGAAAAGACCGTAGGACATAGAATACAGAATCAGCCATTTTAAGTTTTTCGTTATTTCAGGATGAGTTCCAACGACTTTCATAGCAAATAGGAATATTTTTAGTGATTTTTCGAAATCGATGGCCATTGTAGCAACGGTGAAAATGGTGAATTTCTGATTGTCAGTAAAAGGTTACAATATCGTTTAAAATAATTAATAGGGCGGTTGTTAAGTGAAAGTTTGATACAATTTTTATGAGCGATGTTAAGTTTAGGGTTAACGTGCAAAATTGGTATTTCAACAGTAATTATAAATATGCTTTAGTTACATTTTTGGTCCTTTTACCCTACGCATAAATCTCTTCAAAAACCATATTTCAGGCAAATAAATGAATGTATCTATCTATTCAGTAGTGTCTTATTGTTGCAACGTGTCCTCGTCGAAATCGTATGGTTTCCGTTCCTTGCTTTAACAACAATATTCATTGTTATAAATACATAGTTCCTTTTCTCTATTCTCTTTGTCCAGAGCATGGGGAACGGGGGTTCGGTATTATCTTAAAACGGGGCTTTCACCGGGTTTTCCTGTCATTCCTGGAGATTGATCCAAAACCAAACTTCTAAAACGGTTTCAGCAGTTTTAGAAGTTTATGTTCGACCCAATTTGAAAAGCCCTAATGTTCATCCTCCACTTTCTTACAATAGTTGTGATCTAGTTTTATTTGATGCTACACAAAATTAGTTCGATTACGTAATATCATTTCTCTGAAACTATTTTTGAATGTGTTGTTGTAATCTCGAGAATGTATCGCGAGCTTCGCATTCCTAGAGGATTTAGTGAAACTGTTGTTTTCATACTTTGCGTTGAGAAAGCGAGTGAGATATGTGTTGTACGTGTTGGTGGCGATATTTTATTTCAATTTCTTAGAAAACGGGGTCATTAGGGCAGTATTGGTTTGTAGATACTAGATTCTATGAGGAAGTTCTGTGAAGTTTTCTATCTTCATCATCTTAATCATCATTTCAGCCTGGATTCACACACCTGTAGGGTATAGGCCTCTCCTTTCTTCTGCCACTCTGCTGTACGATTCTTATTCATCTGTTTCCCGTGATTTTGGCGATATCGTGAACCCAACACGTGTTTTTCTATCTTTGCTCCATTTCGTTTCTTGCCGGTTCTTCTCCATAGAAAACGACCAACCCGAACCGTTCACATGTTTGTCGATGTTCTACAAGTGCCCATGTAGGCCTTTGTGAAATAAAATATTTTGATTTTGTTATTAAATACTGGTATTTAGCTGCATCTGGTTATACTGAAAGCCGACTCCAACATAGTTGGGAAAAGGTTAGTTATAACACTCGGCACGTAAGTTGAAAAACAAAATGGCGGTCGTTTGCGAAACTACAATCATGAAAATAAGTCGACTGAGACCCGATAATGTATTACAGATTGCATCCCGTAAGTTGAATTATGATCTTGAATGCTCAGTTGCACATTTTCGTTCGAATCTCACTCTATTTTTGTCATTTTACCTATGCGGACGACCGCCATTTTGTTTCAACTTACGTGCCGAGTGCTATAACTAATGATATTTAGTAACTTTCTGTACGAACTTTTTACAAGGAGCTGCTTGCCTTCTCCCTAACGGATTCTGTCTAATGTAAATTATTGTTTAACTGCGGTTTAATTACTCTCAATAAAAATGATAAATGTAATTGTTAACTTTTCCAAGTAACCGTTTTGAAATAGCAGTTTTATTAAGTAATTCTTGAAAAAAAAAACCTTTATATAATAATTAGTTTATTATTTATTAGAATAGCTTTACATGTGCATCATTTTATTAGATTTATGATATGAATAATTTGTCATTGTAGGTACCTATTCATTTGGTGTTCTCCATTACATGGCACTTTAAATAAAAGCGGAACGTGGGTTAACCTCTAGGTAGAGGTTAACGCACGTCCCGCTTTTATAATTTCCGTAGGTTTAGGTAAATCTACGGGAATTATAGTACATCCTCATTTAGTTCTATGTAACAGGGGGCGTGCCTATTGCCATCAATTGGGCTGCAACCCAGACTCGACTATGGCTGCTACTGAGAAATCCCTGAGGCAAAACCCAATCACACTATGCTTGGTCCGGGAATCAAACCCAGGACCGCTAGGTCAGCAGTCGCATTTACAACCACTAGACCAACGAGACAAACAATTAATAAAGTGTTTAAGTATAAATGGTGAAATAGTTTTATTAGTGTGATCAAAAGTATAATTTATGAAAGCTTGAATTTGAAATAAACACGTTGATCCAGTCAATCCAATCTAATTCCACATGGCGTTCATGAGATTAAATATGGCGTATGACTGCTGGAACATCTGGAAAACAAATAAAACATTTAAATTACACTAATTAAAGCGTGTATTGGATTTAGACAACTCGACTCAGCACTGTCAGTTGAAAATCGAAAGTGTGCTAGGTATTTATGTAGCGTTAGTATAAAACTGTTGGAAGACCAAAGACACGATGGATGGAACTGTGTAAAGAATGATGTGGCAAGAAAGGTGTCTGATGAGATGACAAATAAAGAAGGAGAACTGGAAGAAGAAGACATGTTGCGCCCACCCGAACTGAATTGGGGTAAAGAGAAGAGAAAGATGATGAGAGTAGCTGAAACTAAAACCTTTAGAAATCTAAAATGCATTTGTTAATATGTAAACCGTTAAACTTATTGTCTTTTAAGAGCGTATGGTACCTCAAACGCGAGTTTTATAATGCGTAAAAGTATATGATTCACTGCAGTAATCAACATCAGAAAAATATATGATATTCTTCAGGATATATGCTAGTGCCATAGTGTTGTGAAAACATAATAAAACTAACTTTGCTCGATAGAAAAAAATCGCGAAGATACCTCTAAAAATTTCTTTTAACGAGTAAAAACCATACTAAAATACATACATGTCATCGTTCTGATTTTTTTGCCAAATAATTCTACAAGCAACAAACTAAAGTCATAGTGTTTTACTTTTTTAGTCCAATCAATAGTTTTTTTGTAAATCGCAAAATAATAATAATAATAATAATAATAATAATAATATTCCACAACTATCACACAACGCCATCTAGTCCCAAGCTAAGCAGAGCTTGTGTTATGGGTACTAGACAACTGATAAACATACTTATATATTTCTAAATACATACATATTATAGATAAATTACATCCAGACACAGAACAAATGATCGTGCTCATCACACAAACATTTGTCCTGGGTGGGAATCGAACCCACGACCTCCGGCATAGCAGTTAGGGTCACTAACCACTAGACCAACAGGCCAGTCAATACCACTAATTTCGCACTATTCGGCCGCAGCGAAAGACGTAACAACCGCTTTGTAGTGCAAGCTGATTAGAACTTTATTCTAACAGTATTACAAGCGAAGTTTGAACCACCACAAATAGGGTTGCTAATCTGAGGTAGCATACGCTCTTAAGGGATATCTTCCGTGATTATTTATCTATTATCATGAGGTCCAGAAAATGCCAAACTCGTCACTTAATGGGCTGACTTAGTTTAAATATTGTCATCGACGCGCTAAGTGTCGGTATTATGAAATAAGAAATTATAAAAGGGTAGGGAGGTAACAAGGTGAAGGAATGCAATAAAAGATTCAGTCGTTAACCAGGTTTCATTGACATATAAGTTTTACATGGCGCAGCCGGTAGGATACTTCATTAAAAACGATTGAAGTAGATAAAATTCGTCGAGTCGAAAATAAAATTTAAAAGTTGTCATAAACCAACGAATATAAATCGTTCTAAGAAGAAAAGCTCCCCCATTCGTGATGACTAAGGTAACGATGGATGGATTGTGTGAAGAAAACGAATATTATTATGGAAAACGGATTAAATGATAGCGTGACCGTTGAAATAAGAGAATGTAAGAAAAATGTGTTGCCCCGACCCCAATTAACGACATGGGCAGGAAGATGGTGATATTCAATGAGTCTAACGTGTTTTCAATCTGTGTAGTGTAGGTACCGACGCCAGAACATCAAACTCCTGAAACTGTCAATTTTCTCAATCAATCTTTAACCTTTTTTTTGATGGTGGGAATTTGGGAAATCATCAAATGACTCCTCTCGCTTTGGGCGGGACGGAAGGGAGTGTCAGACTTCCACCCATGTTCCTCCTTAGCCCTTTGTGTCCGGGGCCGCGGCATCTCTTTCGAACAATCCGCAGCCCCGGCAGGCGTCGCCGTCGGCTCTTACGGGCCCCTGCAATTTTGCTGACATCTCTTTGAGGCGCGCGTGGTACATCAACGCGCCGTCGACACGGCCTTAGCGATAAAGTTGAAAATCGATTAAACAAATTTGACAGATTGCAGTGGCTTGGAGAGCTTGAGTCTGTATATCATGCCACCCACGACACAGGAAGTCTTAGTGGATGTTTAGATATGATCTGTCGTTTAAATCATGAATTAAACGTTAATAAGTGGGAAGTTATTAATATAAATATCTTTTTCCGTGGTTTCATGTGGGATGGGAAGTCGATTTGTTTAATTTAATGCTTCCTTTTCATATTAAATTGTATCAACAGCAAATGATTTTGAGATCACATGTTTGTCGTTGTGCAACAGTTACATGAGGTGTATAGATAAATGAATCCAAATGAGTGAATCTTCAATTATGTCCAACAGAATAATAGTCTGCCATTGTCAATCAGCCACTGAATCGTCATTAAGAAAATCGTCAATTCTTCTTTCACAGTTATACCACCCTTTTAAATGTTAATATGATCCTTTCTTCCGATACTATGGTCAATTACTTCTCAGCGCTTTTCGTGAGGAAAACATGTTTATTTATTTAGTACTTGGAGGACTTACAGCTAATAAAAACAAACGAAAAGAAATAGTAGATTATTAGAGGGCGAGAATAGTTAGAGGGTGCAATTGATGCTTACACCCGAGCTAACTACTCTGCTTTACATCTCGATTGTGAGGTAAGAAGAAAAAAACCGGCATTACAAGAATAAAGTTTTCAAATATCTCTCTTTACAACTTTCAGGCAAAATATTGTTAATTGCTGCTTCAGCTTCCATTTTCATTGAATCGGGAGTGCAGCTTTTGTCTTCATCACTTGCAGAATTCATGTTTTTTTCCTAATTAGCACGTACCTAATTATAAAAAAATCCCATAAACAAACAATATTTAAAGTAAAAGTTTTCTATTACCGCCTTTTTTCATCTCTTTTTTAATTTTTTTTTTCAAGAACGAAATTGAGCTTCGCCGTTCGATATTTAAAATTGATGACTATTAAGCCTCCCCCACACAGACGCGTTTTTGCGTTTCTGTCTGTTGATATGAGTTCTTAGAACATTTGGTATTGGGACGCAGAAACGCGAAAACGCAGAAACGCAAAAACGCTCCTGTGTGGGGGAGGCGTTATACTCATACGAAGAAAAGGCTGAATAGCGAAGCGACCTCTTTTGTCATTGGGCTGAATGCATGATGTCTATTGCCAGTATGATGGTTAGATGTACGCGAAGTTTTTGAAAGAGTGAAGTGTTTTTATTTAATTACTTACCGCCCTAGGGCTTTTCTTGCTACATTAATACCCTAGGGCGCTAATTGGTCACCTACAAGCCCCATTTGGGGGTAATAAGGACCTACTTACCGAATACGAGAGATGTAAAAACCATTGTCACCAGAAAGCCAATTACAAGTCCTCACGTATAGACGTATAATACAATGATTTGTGCTGTGCGCACAAAACACTACTCATTTGTTTTAGAAAACTTATGATGGGCATATAATAAAGTAAAATAATTGACATACATCGGTGAGAGCATCAAGACACAGCGTCCTGAAGATAGTCTGTATAGCAATAGGGCGCAACGCGTTCTGTAACATGAACTGTAGCGTGGTGCGTGTGCGCCGGTCGTAGAACCGCTCCCAGCCGCAAGTGTACAGCGCCATGCGGACCATCTCTCCCTGACGAACAATGTACATAAGCAGCGTATTGAATAGCAGTCGTTACATGTAGTCGACTGCTTCCGGTTATACTGGAAGCCGACCCTAATATAGTTGGGATATGGTTAGGCGGATCATGATAACATATCAGCATAATGTTCCCTTTACTAGGCAAGTAGCCTACACTCTGTGAGTTGAGGGCATAAACTATCACCACATTCCATTTTGTATTCTAGGACTTTGGATTACGTTTTCCTTCACAGTTTTGAAAGAAGTCTTAAACAAGTTTAAAAATCTAAAACCCGACTACGAATAAAATATTGGTTTTTACCAAACATGTTATGATTATCTCAATTTAATATTTTTGAGGTAAGTTTTTGACATTTAAATTCCGTCATAAAAAGAATTTATAAAAGGAGAACGGGCGGAAGTGGTCCAAATGGCGTCGGCTGATGAAACCTAGTTCATATAATAGTTCGAGAATGTAAGATATTTTTTTACTATGGACACCATAAAATCGGCCTACGGAGAAAAAAGTTATCCCACCAAAAACATTCTGTAAAAAACTAGCCTAGTCTCGATGGAGCTGCTTGTTTATTTCTAAAAAGTAATGAAATCTAGACAAAGGCGTGCCAGCACCAGCGTATCGTCCGCGTAGCAGACGACGCTGAAGCCGTCAGGGAGGTCGGCACGCAGCACCCAGTCGTAACCGATGTTCCACATGGGCCGCCCCAGAACCGAACCCTGTGGAACACCGCACGACATCTCTCCCCGACTACACGACGAAGGTAGGCCGGCACCCGGTGATACCAGTGCCTCCCTGATGCAGCTCCAGGACATGGTGTTGAAGGCGTTGGCGATGTCGAGAGACACCGCCAAGACCACACCGCCCCGAGAGACCGCATCCCCCGTCGTGACGTCTCTCACGCGCATGATGGCGTCCACCGTCGAGCGCCTCTTGCGGAAGCCGAACTGCTGATCCGCACCCATTCCCTCAAGGTGCTCGGCGAGGCGGTTTGCAATTACTCTTTCAAAGAGCTTGCCCACCTCGTCGAGCAACACAATGGGCCGGTATGCGGACGGCGAGTCCGCAGGGCGCCCCGGCTTCTGGATGAGGACCAGCTTCCCCGTCTTCCAACGAAGCGGGAACTGGCCTCTTTCCTCTCCAGTTGGGGTCCAAGAGCCTCTGAATCTGAGGCCAGGGCTCAGGCTTTGCCAGGCAAGCCATCGGGCCCCGGGGAGTTATTCTTGGCCTTAAGCCTCCGTACCGCCACTCTCAGGTCTACCCCAGTCACCTCCGGAATGTCGTCATCAGATCCTGATCCTGAGTTCCGGCATCGCAGGTGGCGGAGCCATTGGCGGGGGACGATGCTCCCCTCGCGAAGGGAACAGAGCGCTCACCACGTCCTCCACGAGCTCAGGCCGGAGACTCTGCGTCAGCGGGGGGGCCCGGGTGCGGAGTTGATTCCACACCATCTTATAAGGGCGCCCCCACGGATCTCTGTTGAGAGTCTCCAGCATCTCCTCGCGGGCCTGCTCCTTGGCCCGCCGACGAGCCTCGGAGAGCGCGGTCTTCGCCGCTCTGTATCCTTCAAAAAACTTTTTTACAAAAAATACACTTTTTTGTGTTTTATTTTTGTCGAAGTCGGTTTTATTTTTTGTAAAAAAGTTTTTATTTTTCACTTTTTAGTGGTTCACATGTGCTTACCCCTTCACAACGTACCGGCGTGATGTTATGTTATGAACTGGTGTAAACAATAGACAGTCATGAGATTTCAACAATCCCAGTCCATTTGCTATCATTAATTGAGGAGTTCCGTTGCCTATCTCCGAAGTTCTTCATCAGATCTTCACCAAATAGTTTTTATAACCTTTGTAGTGAGTACAGGCGTGATATTATGTTGTGTGATGGCGTAAACAATGCTTAGATATGCTATAGCAACAATCGCGGTTAATCTGCTGTTATTTATTGAAGAGTTCCCCCGATTTCTACAAGATCCCATCATCAGATATTGAAATGGTGACATTGGGACCACACGGGAAGCACCAGCTTTCAAATGAAAAAAGAATCATGAAAATCAGTTCACCCAGTCGCAAGTTATGAGCTATCAAACATAAAAAAAAAAACTCCTTTAAATGATATGGGTGATATACCTATATGTGTCAATTACTTTTTTCTCCATGTGTCGATTTATTTGCGGGTATAGTAAGTGTTATAATATTCAATTATCTAATAAATAAAGCAGTTCTCATCATCCGACGCCACTTGGACCAAAGTCCATACTAAAATGTCCGATCTCCTTTATATAGCCTATGTCACCCGGGTTATACTTACGAATCTATTGACACCTGATTTATTAAAATCCGTTCAGTATTTTAGGCGCTACGGTGGAACATACATACCTACATACGTACATACATACATAGACTGCCAAAATCATTACCCTTCCTTTTGGCTTCGCCGTAGTCGGGTAAAAAACATAAACACCATAGTATGGGTTGTGGAGGTCATACAGGCAGTCGCTTCATGTTCAGTTGCATTCGATTAACTGGAGCCAACCCTAACAAGGTTTAGCAGAATTTTACATGATACGAGGGCCTATCTGACCTCTACAAAAAATAGACTATTTCTGTAAATAATACACTAGGGTAGGTAAAAAAACTAATAGATTAATAAGGCTTGAGAGCAGCGGTGGCCCAGTGGTGTCGGCCCCGACTTACGAACAGTAGGTCGTGGGTTCGAACCCAGGCAGGCGCATTACTTTGTGTAATTTATTTCATCACCGCTGCTCTCAAAACGGTGAAGGAAAACATCGTGAGGAAACCGGCATGTCTTATAACCAAAAAATTCGAAGACATGTGACATCTGCCAATCCGCACTAGGCCCGCGTGGTGGATTATAGCCCACCCCTCTCCTAGAGAGGAGGCCTGAGTCCCTGCAGTGGGAACATTATCTAGGCTGATGATGATATTCCAATAACTAGCTTTTGCCCGCGGTTTCGCCCGCGTGAAAATGACGATTTTCCATATAAACTTTCATCCCCGATTTAACTCCTTAAAGAGTTGAATTTCGAAAAATCCTTCCTTATTCCTTGTCTACATTTTAAAGGGAACCTCTGTGCAAAATTTCAGCTTTTTAGGTCCAAGGGTTTAGGCTGGGCGTTGATGAGTCAGTCAGTCAGTCAGGACTTCTCTTTTTATTTATATGGATGGATAGATAAACTGACCTTTTCCATAAGTAGGTCACTGTAGTAACATGGAGAGCTGCTGATAAGGGTGCCTCCGATTATGAACGTGAGGAACTCTAGGCTTACTTCTCCTTGGCTGAATGCCTGTAAAAGTCAAAGTAAAGGTCATTTTAAAAATGTAACCGTGGAGCTGCTTGTCGGAGTGGAGCAGCGGTGGCCCACTGGTGGCGGCTCCGACTTACGAACAGTAGGTCGTGGGTTCGAACCCAGGCAGGCACATTTATACTTTGTGTAATTTGTTTCATCACCGCTGCTCTCAAAACGGTGAAGGAAAACATCGTGAGGAAACCGGCATGTCTTAGAACCAAAAAATTCGAAGACATGTGACATCTACCAATCCGCACTGCGCCCACGTGGTAGATTATAGCCCATTCCCTCTCAAAGAGAGGAGGCCTGTGTCCCAGCAGTGGGAACATTAATAGGCTGTTGATGATGATGGAACCGTGGAGTTTCTTGTCGTCGCTTCCCCACAGGAAGGAACCAACCGTTCCGTCAAAATAATGGTGTATGACTGATTACCTCCAGGACTTCATAACAGGTTATGGGCAGCATCAACGTAGAGCCTTTCAGGGTAAGCTCATAGGGGACCCTGAAGATTCCCTTAATACGGTCCACGAAGCTGGTTTTAATGAAATGGAAAAATTTATAATTATATTTCGGGGTAGACTTGCAAAAATGCACAAACATCATCATCATTTTACTTTTAACGACATTATGCAATACAAATGATTTTATCATCATTTTACATTATTGATTGTTTAACTTTCTACATCTCTTCAACTATTACTGAAAATAATGATCTGGTACCTGTAAATATACTGCAGCTGCTTAATAATAATTTTAAGTTTCTTCCTAATAACTTGCTCATCACACACCACAAACAAATCATCGATTCGATTCTTCACCAACTCAAGTTGCCCACACATATGTAGCATGAAAATAGGACCCAAAGGCACATAAGCAACATACACCAGAGATGTATAACAGGCATACAAGAACATTAGGAAATATGTAAACAAAAAAACGTAAATATTATCCTTTCTCTCCTCAATAATCGACGGATAAACCAGGTCATAAATAGGCAGTAATTTGAATTCACCTTTAAAATAATAATACGACATTAGTATTAAATTTTTGACGATAAACATACCCCCTCCAAGAGATGGAACGACAAGCCATTGCTTGCATACCCTAACTCCCAGATTCACATATTTTAACAATACAGCTTTTTCTACTGGAGTCATTTGTTTGGATTCTTCATAATCTCTTTTGATATCGTTTATCAAATCAACAAGAGTGTCTTGGTGACACAACAAAACGCAATATTGAACGGTTATAACCACATAAACGACGAATAAGACCCCATTTTTGCAAAGCTGAGAGAAGTTGTTACTCTGCAAATCGTGGAAGAGCATGTTATAGACAACTATGCAGAAGGCTAGAGTAACGAGTCCATGGAAAATGAAGAATTGAAAGGCCCATTTCCTGTCCCTTGGGATGTACGGATGGGCCCCACTCATGTACAAAGCTCTGGTTGGTATTTTGAAGATTTTGTCGAAGTCGAAATCCATGTTGATGGTGATTCTGAACTTGAGTGAGCAGACAAATGGAGTTGCTGTTTTCACGTGTATTAGTCGGGAAATGTTGCAAGCCGAGCATTGTTTTGCTAAATTACTCGCGATAATTTAAGTAGCAGACTGTTTAATAAATGTGGAAATTAAATCCGTAAAAGCAGCAATATTTTATCACAATTGTCACCCTGTTTGAAACATTTTTTATAAAACTTAGGTTTCAATCAAGTGCATCATCATCCTTCCCAAGACGAATTTCTCTATTAAACGATTTTACGAGTAACACATGTTCCCCGATGACAGCGATGTGGAGGACTACTTTGACGTCATTGCTTATTATGGTCATTATATATATTTTTTGTTTTAGTCTTAATTTTGTTGTGAATGTTTGATTTTTAATTAGGTCGCAGATTCTTTAACAAAATAAATATACACTGATAATATCATCTCATTAAGTTCGTTTAATCAATTATGTATGTTTTCGTCAACATCTTAATCGCCTACCTTACCGTTAGATTCAACTAGATTTCAGTAAACCTCTGATCTATCTTTATATCAATTTAAAAAATCTATAAGCTTTCTTTAAACCAGTAAGTAGTCTTCGCTTTAAAACTTTTCAATATTTTTCCTCTGTAATCATGTTTCTGCTAATTTACTGTGAAACGAAGCTTTATCATTAGAATTTCTTTAAATATTATGAAACAACCTTTGAGGTTGTGAAGTGGCTTGTTTTCAGTAATTTTCGTTGTGCCTTGTTATTTAGTAATTGATGCCATAATTCACTAATATTAGTTATGGTTCCGTATCCTTGGTAGTACAAAAAAGTCTTTATAAAATATTGAAAGGCCACTGGGTTTTACTATTAAGAATTTCTCAATAGCAGGCTCGTAGTCTGGATTTGCACCCAGTTGATGAGAATAGGCTTGCACCCTATAACATAGGACTAGGGATTACAGATTTTGTTATGTTATGTTACTTTTCACGCCAATAAAAAAATAAAAAGAAAGAATACTTAAGAGTCTATTCTAAATAGTTCACAGTATTGTTTTAATCAAAATGTTTTCAAACAGAACAATTTGTTCCACTTTCAAAGGCAACAATATACATTTCACAACATATATTTTTTTCAATGATATATAAAATTACACGGTATGTTTCCCGTGATAAATGTGAAACAATTATATAACAAATTGGCCCGTTTACAGAATATTTCATATGAATACAATGGTCGTTATTCACAATTTACTTTTGACGTTCTTAAAGTCAGTCGTTCAATTTATCGGATGGGTGAACATATTTTTTTTGTTTGATTTATAGTTGGCTGAATAAGTTTTGATATAATTTAGGTAGGTGTTTTAGATTGTAACAACTATGTCGGGTTTGAAGTTTAAAGTTTGTAGGTTTCATGTAGTTTGTGGAATGTTTTCGATATGTCTTATCAATTTATCATATCTGACTAGGATTTTCCTTAGATATTCCTCCCGCAGCTTCGCCCACGTGGATTTTGATCAAATTATATACTAAAGCCTTCCTCGAAAACCTCTTGGTGAAAACAGCATGAAAATCGGTGCAGTTTTTAAGTTTTTCGCGAACAGACAGATAGATAGACGCGGCGGAGGACTTTGTTTTATATTAAGTAGTGATAGTGATAAGCTCACTTTAATAGAATATAAACTAATAAAAGCGTGTTAAAAACCGGCCAGGAGCGTGTCGGGTCACGCTCAGTGTAGGGTTCCGTAGTAAACATTCTTTTTATGTTTGAAAAAAGATACGTTCAGGATAATAAAATATGTAAACGAAAGTTTTTAAACTGACATGGTCACTGACATTACTATTAATACTGGGAAATATCGGGAACTCGCAACAATATCAAAACATGGTAAATATCCCGTTTACAGTATTAATAGTAATGTTATGTAAACGAAGTTAAAAAAAATACGATTATACTACAAACTTAGTCCAGAAATTATTTTGTACAACTTTTTGTCTTTTTTGTACAAAAAACTGTTTCCATCCAAGTTCAAAATGATTTTTCTGGAAAGTCCTTATAAAGTTCTACTTTTCATATTTTCTAAACTTATGGTTCAAAAGTTAGAGGGGGGGGGGGGGACACATTGTTACTTACTTTTGGAGCGATTACTTCCGAAATTATTGACATTATCAAAAAATGATTTTAGTAAACCCCTATTCATTTTTAAATATCTTTCCAACAATATATCACACGTTAGGGTTGAAATTAAAAAAAAAATCACTTCCCACTTTTTATATAGGGGCCCGCTACCCTAATAAAACTTTTTTTATCAATTTTTATTTCACTACTTTGTCGGCGTGATTGATACACATATTGGTACCAAATTTCAGCTTTCTAGTGCTAACGGTCACAGAGATTAAGCGAGGACGGACAGACGGACATACAGACATGGCGAAACTATAACGGCCTTATTAATAAAAAAAAGTTTAACCTGGTTTAACTTACGCTTGGTTTATCTCGCATGCCGTCTCACTTCAAAATTATTCAAAAGAAAGTGACGGCATGCGAGATAAACCAAGCGTAAGTTAAACCAGGTTTAACTTTTTTTTATTAATAAGTGGGCCCGGGTTCCTAGTTGACTACGGAAACCTAAAAAGACAAAAGTAGCATCTCGTTGGGCTCTAACGAGTGTTGTGGAAATCTTATGCTTTTCACACATAGCTACTTTTCTTGCAACCTTCCACTATTTAAATCATCTTCAATTATTCTTCACCTTTTTTTGAAACATCTGTTTTAATGGGTGAAAAGTTATAGGACATTGCACGATTGACCTGAATCTGTGACTAATTGGTAACTCAATTAGTCACTGATTCACCCCCGAGCCCGCTGCACTATTGAAATTGCAACTTCTGAAAGCCAGATTTAACAGTGGAAACCACAAAAAAGTGCTGAGACAATGAAGCTCGACGAACTCACAGATAAACAATTTAACTGTCTTAAATTCCGCAACGAAATTAATCAAAAAAGAATAGCGGAGGAGTAGGAAAACATAATTTCTGTTTCATTTCGATTCAGTAGCTAGGAAAACGGCCTCAAACATTTGTTAAAAAACGTGCGACAAACTGCATCACCTTATTCGTAACTTTTCTAGTACTTATCGATTTTCTTACTCATCTTTTGCGATTTTCGTGACGAATCCATTAAAGATACCAGTTATTTATGAAAACCGATATCCTATAATAAGCACATAAGTGGTACTCTCATTATTATTTTGGGCGTTAACGAATTTTCATCATACATACTCCGTTTTATTTTTAGTTGCGAGTTCGTTTTCGACATAGTACCATGTTTTGTGTAGAGTGCAGGACACGTATGTTTTGTGTTGTTAGTTTTTAGTTTAGTGCGCATTTTTGTGGACTGGTTTTTGAGCTGGAGAATTGAGATATTTTGGTAAGTTACTGATATTTAATGTTTACTTACGCCGTCACTTAGTAAAAATTTTACATACTTTTGTATGTTATAACTGTCAATACAATAATAAGTAATCATTAAAGCTCTGTGGGTGCGGCAGGTAGTGTTTTAAGTTTATGCTTAGGGTAGTATTGTGTTGTTATGTTAGGAGTGTTGTGATTTTTAGGAAATAGCGTTAAGAAAATGTGAGGAAAAGCTTTCGTGTATGTATTTAAGCACTTTTTTACCCACGACGGAACGGAGACGGTATATGCGTTTGGGGTGAGAGGTTGTTTGTTTGTGCAAATCAAAGTTGCCATTTTTCTCTAAAACTACAAGTCCGATTTTGATTCAGTTTTCAGTTATGGGTTTAGGTTTGATTGGTGCATGTTTTTAGATAAAAGAAAAATTAAAAAAAGTAAAAAGTTTAAAAAAAGTTTAAAATAAAAAGCAAAATTAAAAATTTTGTAAAAACCCGCGACTGTTAAAAATTATTTGAAAAAAGGATAAAATAACATAAAACACCCACCTTAAAAAAACCCAAGAATGTCCGTCGGGTGCTGAACATTGCAAAACTAGTTCATTTAATGGCAGCCCCCGACGGACATTCTTGGGTTTTTTTAAGGTGGGTGTTTTATGTTATTTTATCCTTTTTTCAAATAATTTTTAACAGTCGTGGGTTTTTTTCTTGCCATTCATCAAAATATTATTATAATCTAGAGAGCTCAGATATTATGCCACGAGAGCGTAGGTACTATTGGAATAAAACGGATCTTTTAACATAATTATAAGATCTTATCCAAATCGGATGTACCCTATTGTTTTGTCTGATCAATCTACACAAGACAACGACCATTGGTCGTTGACACAAGATAATTGAAATTTTATTGTATCACAACCTTTCAATACAAAATAATCTATTGTTACATTGAAATGATTGAATGAAAACTAACTTATTTATTGACTTTACTGACGTTACAAATGAACCATAAATTATAATAATTACCCAGGATGATGATGATGATGATTAATTGTAACGTATCTTAAAATATTGTTTGCTTCGTACTTATGATTACCCTATTATACTCATCATTGATTTGATCATAGGTTTGTAGAAAAATATATTCAAAATGCAAAATGCCAAAAAAATGGCAAAAAAAAATGCAAGTTTCAGTTTATAGTGGCAAATATTAAAATATACAAATCTTGTCCCCGAAGACGAAAGCTTTTAAATTAATAATGATTTCCTCATAGGTTTTGGAATCGTTATTTAAAATAACTACGATGTTGTTTATTTAGATACGGCTGTTTGTCATGTACCTGTATTAACATTACGTTTTAATATATACAAATGCTACTACTGCTCAAAAGTTCCGTCAATTAAAAAAAAAAAAAAATGAATTTGTAGAATAACCTAAATTGTACTTATCATAAAAATCTCATCAAACTTTCAATGAATAGGGAAAATAAAATTCTTCAAAGACCTGTCAACACGTATTTAAAAGTCACCATTATTTTAAACTGAAACAAAAGACGCGGCAAAAATGGTAAGGGTAGGTAAACCTTTTTTTTTTGGGGTGGTTGGGAAATCAACAAATAACCGCTCCCGCTCTTGGACAGCGAAAAGGAGTGTCAGACTTCTACTGACTAAAAACCACCCATGTTCCTTCTCAGCCCTTTATGTCGAGGCCGCGGTATCTTGCATCGGTTGGACTTAGTATTCTGAATACGGTAGTCCGTAGTTTATAATGTGTAAATGAATTTCTATCTATATTTAAAGGGTAAGTAGGGGTGATTAGTCCGTTGTTTGTACGACATAACCTCTAAAACTTTAAACAGGAATATCTTTAATTCTGGCGTAGCAGAGCAAGCTCATTTTTGCTCGTTTCCGCTCGACTCTTTGTTGGTGTTTCGTTGGTGTTTGTGGAAACACACACGTAAGCAGTTTTCTATTGCGAGATATGTAAAAGAAGTCATTAATGGGTCCGCTCAGCTTGCGACCGACACAGGGCTTTAACATTCTGAAAACGTCCGTAGTTTATTTTGTATTTCTATAGCTCTTTTTCGATTAGTCCATTGTTAATACAACATAACCTCTAAAACTTTAAACAGGAATATCTTTAGTTCTGGCGTACCTATAAAAATATAACTGAAGACAAAACTGTTCAGGAATTCAAACTCTATGCAAATATATTTTTTCCATGGGTTCCCTACTTGTGTTCGAAAGTTGATGGTTCGATTTTTATTATATCGAACACGGTGTGTCGATAATTCAGTTGTACGATGTTTTATTCCATCGATGCTTTATTGGTGCGATGTAACGTTAGTGCGAAAAATCCTGTTTCGAAAAACCCTACAGCGATTGCTCATTAGTTCGGTAATTTATTAGTTCGATAGTATGTCGGTTCGAAACGCCTACTGCTGCCCGTGATATTTAGTTAATTAATTAGTAATCTTTTATTCTTACTAAATAATAATTAATTAACTATTAATAATTAATAAATAATTAATTATTAATTATTATTATATATATCATTTCAGCCAAAAGACGTCCACTGCTGAACATAGGCATATATTATATATATATATATATATTCATAATTAATTAAATAATAATTATTAATTATTATTATTATAATTAATTTATAATTATTAATTATTATTATTATAATTAATTTATAATTATTAATTATTATTATTATAATTAATTTATAATTATTAATTATTATTATTATAATTAATTTATAATTATTAATTATTATTATTATAATTAATTTATAATTATTATTATAATTAATTTATAATTATTAATTATTATTAATAATAATAATATTATTATTATTTAATTATTATATTTATTATAATTATTAATAATAATAATTAATTATTATTATTTATTTATTAATTATTAATAGTTAATTAATTATTATTATTAATAATAATATTATTATTATTTAATAATTATATTTATTATAATTATTAATAATAATAATTGTAAATCTAAATCTGTGGTCGCTCTTGTCGCTGTCAGTAACGTCGTCAAACAACTCCGTAAGAAAAAATTCTGAAAAACCGTTTTTGTCCCATTTTATACCCATAATTACAATAATTTGATTGCTGGAATTAATAAATAACAAAAGTACCTATTATCATAATAAAATTCAAACATAAAATGTGTAAAATAAAAGCTCCGAAAAATGACAAACCTGCACTCCATGACAGATGTCATGGAGATTTTCCGAAAAAGCAAAATTAAATATGAAACACGAAACATTGAAATGAAAAATTACGACGACGACGGTCTACTATGATTACAAGAGCAGCAGCTCGACGTGCACGCCCACCATCCCCGGACTCGTCGCTCAGCTCCGCCTCGCTGCCGCCGGAACCCAGCCTCATCGTGAGTGCTGTGACACCGGCCGCGGCAGTTGCGTCGAGCTCGAGCGACGAGTACTTCTCTCCGTCCCCGACGCCAACACCAGTTCGCCGACGAAGAGGACGCCGGCCGCCGGACGGCTTAGGACCTCGAGGCCCACCGGCTTCTGATAGGGTCCCAGCTCCCGGCGGAAGTGTGCAGCGCATGCGATGGACGCAATCCATCAACGAAAACGTCATGCGCTCATACTATGGGGCTACAGAGGGAGGAAACAACCTGACTGCGTACCGTGTTCGGATGCTCTCTCTGTTTCAGGTACTTGAACCGGCTGTCAACGTATCGGCACAACGACTATCGGATCAGGTGCGAGTCATCCAACGTAATCGTATGTTGGATGACACCGTACTTGATCGCTTGCGGACTGAAACGCAGAGTAGCCATGTCATTGCTGCGTCGTCACAGGCTGTGGTACCACCACAGTCTACCACAATACTTATGAGTGAAAACGACGTGAGTAGTGACATGGTTGCTAACGTAAGTACACAGTGCAGTGAGGAGATGAGGAGTACTTTGGAGGGTGCGATCCGAGAATATCGTTTCATGTCGCCCGAACTTAGACCACGATTACCTCGTTTGCCCATGCATAACAGAAATAGGGCGCTGGTGGCTGTTCTGGATTCGCAGTTGTCAAGCTATTTTGATAACTGCGAAAACCTCACCGATGCTCATTCGATCCTGTATTGCGCGGCTGTAGCGGCATGTCGTGTAGCTCATGTCAAATTTCCGGATGACAGAGCTACTCGACCGAAACCAGCCGTTCCGGCTTGGCAGTGCAGGATTGAGCGACGCATTGCTGGGGCCAGAACGTTCATCGGCAAACTATCCTGCTTCCGGGAGGGCAACAATCGCCCTCGAGTGATGCGCTTTGTGAGGCGGGCATTTGCGGGGACCGATATCAGTCCTCGAGACTACATGTCCCGTATCACAGAGCGCATCGACTTCTGGAAGCAGAAAGTGTATGCATGGGCAAACCGTATTCGTAGGTGTAAACGTCGGGTGGAACGGTACACTCTAAATCGCACCTTCCAAAGTGATGAAAGGTGGGTATACAGAGCATGGGAGCGACCGGACCAAGGTGTGACTGACACGTGCCTACCGGATGACAACGCCATGTGTTCATTTTGGCGCAACATCTGGTCGGTACCTGTCAGTCATTCCGAGGGTGAATGGACTCGGGAGGTCGAGCGAGCGTGCGATCCAATAACAGAAATGGGGGCAATAACGATCAGCCCCCAAGATGTAAGTTGTGCAGTTCGTCCGTTGCCTAATTGGAAATCACCAGGGCTGGACGGACTGCACAACTTCTGGATTAAATGGTTTACGAGATCGCATGCTTGCTTGGCAGCCCTATTCCAGTCAGCCCTAGAGTCAGGGTCGCTACCAGAGTTCCTGACAACTGGAATAACCCACCTGCTCCATAAATCGGGTAGTACTACGGAACCCAAAAATTATAGACCGATTACTTGTCTTCCAACGGTCTATAAAGTTCTTACCTCCATTTTGAGAGCTAAAATTAATAAACATATTAACGAAAATTCTGTTATGTCTGCTTCTCAAAATGGATGTAGGAACGGGTCCCGTGGTACTAAGGAGCTACTCCTCATTGATATGGCCATTAGCCAACAGGTTCGCCGTTTCCGAAAGGATCTTTCGACATGCTGGATAGACTATAAGAAGGCCTATGACTCGGTGCCACATACATGGCTCATGAGGGTGCTAGAGTTGTATAAAATTGATGCAACCCTACGCACCTTCCTGATGTCGTGTATGGGGCAATGGAGGACAGTCCTTCGCTATCCAGGGTGTCGGCAGATCCAGAGGAATAGCGAGCCGATAAGGATAGAGCGAGGTATATTTCAGGGCGACAGTTTGAGTCCACTTTGGTTCTGCCTAGCCTTGAATCCTCTTAGCACGCTGCTGGAGGGTTCAGGTCTGGGCTATCGGTTGAAGAGAGGTGGTCAGATTATATCTCACCTCCTTTACATGGATGACCTTAAACTTTTTGCCACTAATGATTTGCACCTGATGGAGCTACTGAAGGTCACTGAAGCTTTCAGTGGCGCCATCAGGATGGAATTCGGAGTGGACAAATGTGCGGTCATGCATGTAAAGCGAGGGGGGATTGTGGAGTCTGTGGGAACCCAGCTCACGGATTCCATAAATCTTAGATCCCTCTCAGCAACCGAAACCTATAAGTATTTGGGTATGTCGGAAGCGCTGGGCATCAACGTTGCCGACATGAAGCAATCGCTGAGGGAGCGCTTCTTTGGCCGCCTGAAGAAAGTATTTAATAGTCTTTTGTCAGGCGGAAATAAGGTGCGTGCCTTCAACGGTTGGGTCATGCCGGTTTTGATGTACTCTTTCGGCATACTCAAATGGACTCAAACAGAGCTAGACGCCCTGGATAGGCGTGTCCGTACATTGTTGACGACGTATCGAATGCATCACCCACGTTCTTCGGTTATGAGACTGTATATCCCACGGAAGTGTGGAGGTCGAGGCTTTTTGAATGCTAAGACTCTCCACAATCGTGAGATATGCAGTCTCAGGGAATATTTCCTGGAAGCCGACGTGGGGATGCATCGAGATGTTGTCGCGGTGGACAAGGGCCTTACCCCGCTCTCCTTGGCTAAAGAGAACTGGCGCAAACCTGTAGTGCTTGACACTGACGACCGCTTGGAGGTATGGCAGAGTAAGGAGCTTCACGGACGCTTTTTCCGGGCCCTACATGGATTTAGATGTAGATGTAGATGTAGACTTCTTAGCGTCCGTGGCCTGGCTACGTTTCGGGGAACTCTTCGGAGAAACCGAAGGTTTTGTCTGTGCAATTATGGACGAAGTTATGATGACGAATAACTACCGGAGATTTATTGTGAAGGATGGTACGGTTGACATATGTCGGGCATGCCACCGTCCGGGCGAATCAATCCGTCACATTATCTCCGGATGTTCTCGTTTGGCTAACGGAGAATACTTGCATAGACACAACCTTGTAGCCAGAATTATCCATCAGCAACTTGCTCTGAAATACAACCTTGTGGAATCGGAAGTACCGTACTACAGGTATGTGCCCGACCCAGTTCTCGAAAATGACCATATCACACTGTACTGGGATCAATCCATCATCACTGACAGGACTATTATAGCTAATAAACCTGATATAGTGGTGGTGGATCGATCAGAGCGGCGCGCAATGATTGTTGACATAACCGTCCCGCATGACGAGAACCTCGTGAAAGCCGAGAAAGACAAGCAAATCAAGTATCTTGACTTGGCTCGCGAGGTTGTCGACATGTGGAGTGTGGACTCAGCGATCATTGTGCCGATAGTCGTTACAGCCAATGGCTTAATTGCCAAGAGCCTCGACCAACACCTGAGGAGGCTCTCGTTAGGCAGCTGGATCAAGGGCTTGATGCAGAAAGCGGTACTCCTGGACACGGCTCGTATTTTTAGGAGGTTCCTTTCTCTGGAGCCCTGACTGCCGGTAGCTTGGACCCTGTTCCCGATACCGGTGGGCTACAATTTTTTATATTTTTAAATGTTTTTTTTTTTGTAAGGAATATTTAAAAATGTATCAAATTTGTTAAAAACTTAATAAAGGGAATAATAATTAATTATTATTATTTATTTATTAATTAATTATTATTTAGTAAGAATAAAAGATTACTAATTAATTAACTAAATATCACGGGCAGCAGTAGGCGTTTCGAACCGACATACTATCGAACTAATAAATTACCGAACTAATGAGCAATCGCTGTAGGGTTTTTCGAAACAGGATTTTTCGCACTAACGTTACATCGCACCAATAAAGCATCGATGGAATAAAACATCGTACAACTGAATTATCGACACACCGTGTTCGATATAATAAAAATCGAACCATCAACTTTCGAACACAAGTAGGGAACCCTTTTTCCATAGGCTGACGCAAAAAAAAAATGTCAACAAAAATTTGTTCGAGCGTTTGCCACTATTCTTTCTTTATTAATGCAAAGGTGACTTGGTTTATCGTTACTGTGACAAACGAAAACACTTTATCTGATGAATCCTTAAAGTAAATTTTAATTAATATCAATCAGGAGAAAAGTTGTTGCAAAAATATATGTTGATCCCTAGACACTTTTGATGTGTGTATATTTTCAGAGATTCAAACAGTTTAGATTAGGTATTATTTGTAACTGAAAATTGAGATGAAAACTAAATCAATTTTTATTTTATTTTATAGTTAAATCAAATATGGAATAGAGTAATAATATTTGTGTGTGAGTTAATTGTTAAAGTTTTCAGGAATATTTAGCAGGTACCTATTAAGACATTTTATTTGAGAGGTACTAAATAAGTAGTAGGTACTACTTTAAATGACTTTTAGCGTCTATCACGTAGTTTTATAAAAACAATTAGGTTGTGTACCATTATACAATCTCCTTAAAAACGCAGAAAGGTAAGTGAGACTGTAGTGTGGCTTTGAGATTAGATTGCTGCGCTGCGTGTCGCGGGTTCGATCCCCACACGAAACAAATATTTGTATGGTCTACTGACAGTTGTTCCGTGTCTGGGTGGGTCGATAGGACCTAATGCTTTAGGATAATGTTAAACATCTACTAAATAAAGACAGCAGCGGTAGTAGCTTGTTGTGCTAGCACTTGAACATCGCTGCATCGTCACCATCTTCCTGCCCTTATCTCATTCTATTTGAGGTCGGCGCAACACGTTTTTTTCTTCCATTCTCCTCTGTCAGTCGTCATGGCACCATTTACTCATTTATCCTAAAAACTCTAGACACTGAAAGGCTGTAACTAAGACAGGAATGGATTTAGAATTAGCTTCAGAAACGCAGCGTACCTACGTGTGAATTGATTGATTGATTGATTGATTGATCCGCAACCATAATAGATTTAATGATGCTAAATCCTCTCAAACCACTTAGGTTATGATGGATGTAGAATACATTACAATGCGCGATGATTTCTTTAAACTAAATGAAATGTTGAAAATATGTTTGCCTGAATTAAAAGACAAGTCATCATCATTTCAACCGAAAGACGCCCATCTGCTGGACATACACGTCCCTCAAGTGTCGCCACATCCAGCGGAGTCTCCGCAACATTCACCAGGTCATCAGTCCTCCTAGTTAGAGGCCTTATATCGCAATGTCTTCCGGTTCGCGGCCGCTAGTCCAGAACTTTTGGGCCTCATCAGTCAACCGTTGTGCGACTAATGTGCCCTGCCCAGTGCCACTTAAGTTTGGCAATTCTACGTCATTGACTATACGTCGATCACCTTGGTTCTCTTACGGATGCCTTCAACAAAAAAGCGAAGTAAAACATTGTAATTAGTAATACGAAAGATTACCGAGTTAACCGAAAGAGTTAACAATTCTTTTTTTTTACCACACACTTGGAATTTCTCCTGTATCGTAGGTGCGTTTACAAACATTTAAACTCACACACAAACAACCCCAGCCACACAATTAAATGACTTCTGTGATCAACCCACCTTAAAGTCTTAAAACATTATTTAACAAACTGCAATAGGTCCCGTCGGGGCTGTGGTTTGTCGAAAGGTTAACGCGGCTCCGACACAAGGGCGAAGAAGGAACATGGGTTTGGTTTTTAGTCAGTAGAAGTCTGACACTCCCCTTCGCTCTGCCCAGGAGCGGGGGGGGGGGGGGTTATTCGATGATTTTCCACCAACCAAAAAAAAAAAGTAGCAATAGGTATATATTGCAAATTCAACTATCGGGGAATTTATTGAAATTTTTCATATGAGAATTTATTGTTCTTTTTTCAACTCATTTATTTCTGTGATTCGCCTAATTCGGTGATATTAATACTTATTAGTAGGTACTAAATGTCTAATATCACTTATTACTACTATTAAGTATTATCACGAAGTTAGATGAGCTCACTGCATTGACGTATGAATTGTAGATGGTGGTGAAAAGACCGTAGGATATAGAATACAGAATCAGCCATTTTAAGTTTTTCGTTATTTCAGGATGAGTTCCAACGACTTTCATAGGAAATAGGAATATTTTTAGTGATTTTTCGAAATCGATGCCCATTGTAGCAACGGTTGGATCTTAAATGGTGAATTTCTGATTCTCAGTAAAAGGTTACAATATCGTTTAATATAATTTATAGGGCGGTTGCTAAGTGGAAGTTTGATACAATTTTTATGAGCGATGTTAAATTTAGGGTTAACGTGCAAAATTTCAACTGTAATTATATGCTTTAGTTACATTTTTGGTCCTTTTACCCTATTATACGCCTAAATCTCAGGCAAATTAATGAATGTATCTATCTATTCAGTAGTGTCTTATTGTTGCAACGTGTCCTCGTCGAAATTGCATGGTTTCCATTCCTTGCTTTAACAACAATATTCATTGTTATAAATACATAGTTCCTTTTCTCGATTCTCTTTGTCCAGAGCATGGGGAACGGGGGTTCGGTATTATCTTAAAACGGGGCTTTCACCGGGTTTTCATGTCATTCCTGGAGATTGATCCAAAACCAAACTTCTAAAACGGTTTCAGCAGTTTTAGAAGTTTATGTTCGACCCAATTTGAAAAGCCCTAATGTTCATTCTCCACTTTCTTACAATATTTGTGATATAGTTTCATTTGATGCTACACAAAATTAGTTCGATTACGTAATATTATCATTTCTCTAAAACTATTTTTGAATGGGTTGGTTGTAATCTCAAGAATGTATCGCGAACTTCGCATTCCTAGAGGATTTAGTAAAACGTTGTTTTCATACTTTGCGTTGAGAAAGCGAGTGAGGTATGTGCTGTACGTGTTGGTGGCGATATTTTATTTCAATTTCTTAGAAAACGGGGTCATTAGGGCAGTATGGGTTTGTAGATACTAGATTCTATGAGGAAGTTCTGTGAAGTTTTCTATCTTCATCATCTTAATCATCATTTCAGCCTGGATTCACCCACCTGTAGGGTATAGGCCTCTCCTTTCTTCTGCCACTCTGCTGTACGATTCTTATTCATCTGTTTCCCGTGATTTTGGCGATATCGTGAACCCAACCAGTTAGATTATCGAAAAATATTGGATACGTGTTTTTTGTTTTATCAAATTAATAAAAAATTCCGAAAATAAAGCTTGTCAAAGAACATGGAGAGGGGGATTTTGACGTCATAGTCTGGTAAAAATGGACCAACCTGTGACGTTTCACGACTTTTCGAAGCACTGTATCGTCTTAATTTTTTATTTATGTGAAAAAAGAAAACATATAATTGTATTCAATATTTTTTGGAAATCTATCTGACGGACTAATAAGTTTTTTTTGTCAACTAATAACAATAACCCTATTGTTAACTTTTCCAAGTACAACCGTTTTGAAATAGCAGTTAATTGTAGAAAAAAAACCTTTACTGGAATAAATAATTACTTTATTAATTACTAGAATAGCTTTACATACAGTAGCTTTACATAATTTTATTAGATTATGATTCAAGTAATTTTGTATTTTACTAATTGGTTTTCCTCCATTACCTACATGGTCCTTTAAATTTAGGCAGAAAGTGGGTTTAGGTTAACTTCTGCCTGAACCTACGGGGGCGAGCCTGTTTCCATCCCCCCGGGCAAAAGCAGCCACGGACTCTGAATGTGTTAAAGAGTCCGTGGCTGCTATTGAGAAATTCGTTATGGAAAATCCTCTATCATTTTTTCCGACCCGGGAATTGAACCCAGGACCTCACACTTGCGATCAGTATACCAATGATACCAATGATGAGTATGTAATGAGTGTTTAAATGTAAATAGAGTGTGATAAAAATATAATAAGAAAGCTTGAATTAGATCATAGGCGTGTTGATCCTGTCAATCCAATTTAATTCCACATGGCGTTCATGAGATTAAAGATGGCATAGGACTGCTGGAACATCTGGAAAACAAATAAAACATTTAAATTACACTAATTAAAGCGTGTATAGGGGTTTAGAAAACTCCACTCAGCACGTCAGTTGAAAATAAAAAGTTTGGTAGGTATTTTTGTAGCATTAGTACAAGACTGAATTTTTTTTAGACAACCCATTTGCATACTTTTCATCCATTTACCAGCTTGGTGAAGGTCGTTCTATAGAGGGATCTTAGGCTATGTCTTTTACGGGTTATCTTCCGTGATTATCTATAATTATGAAGTTCAGAAAATGCCAAACTCGTCGTAAAATTTTGGGCTGACTCACGAAACGGGCTGAAACGATGGGTGGATTGAGTGACATAACGAATATTGTTATGGAAAAAGGAATAAATGAAAGGGTGACTATTGAAAGAGGAGAATATAAGGAAAACATGTGTTGCACCAATTCTAAGGAACATGGGACATGGCAGGAAAATGATGATTGGAGTCTAATATTCGTGTTTTCAATCTGTGTAGCGTAGCTTTATAGACGCCAGAACATTAAGCTACCTGAAACTGCCAATTTTCTCAAGCAACCTTTAACCTTTTTACCCGACTGTGGCGAAGCCCAAAAGGAGGGTTATTTATGGTGGAAAATCATCAAATGACTCCTGTCGCACTGGGCGGACGAAAGGGAGTGTCAGACTTCTACTAACTAAACACCACCTATGTTCCTCCTTAGCCCTTTGTGTCCGGGGCCGCGGCATCTCTTTCGAACAATCCGCAGCCCCAGCAGGCGTCAGAGCCGACTCTTGCGCCCTCCAATTTTGCTGACATCTCTTTGAGGTGCGCGTGGAATACAACGAACCGAATAAAAACAAACAAAAAGAAGAAAGCATTGTCACCAGAAAGCCAATTACAAGTCCTCACGTATAGACATTTATAATACAATGATTTATGCTGTGCGCACAAAACACTACTCATTTGTTTTAGAAAACTTATGATGGGCATATAATATAGTAAAATAATTGACATACATCGGTGAGAGCATCAAGACACAGCGTCCTGAAGATAGTCTGTATAGCAATAGGGCGCAACGCGTTCTGTAACATGAACTGTAGCGTGGTGCGTGTGCGCCGGTCGTAGAACCGCTCCCAGCCGCAAGTGTACAGCGCCATGCGGACCATCTCTCCCTGACGAACAATGTACATAAGCAGCGTATTGAATGGCAGTCGTTACATGTAGTCGACTGCTTCCGGTTAGACTGGAAGCTGACCCTAATATAGTTGGGATATGGTTAGGCAGATCATGATAACATATCAGCATAATGTTCCCTTACTAGGCAATTAGCCTACACTCTGTGAGTTTGAGGGCATAAACTATCACCACATTCCATTTTGTATTCTAGGACTTTGGATTACGTTTTCCTTCACAGTTTTGAAAGAAGTCTTAAAAAAAAAGAAACACTATAGTATGGGTTGTGGAGGTCATACAGGCAGTCGCTTCATGTAAGTAACAGGTATTCAGTTACATTCGATTAACAGGAGCCAACCCTAACAAGGTTTAGCAGAATTTTACATGATACGAGGGCCTATCTGACCCTTACAATAGGCTATTTCTGTAAATAATACACTAGGGTAGGTAAAAAGCTAGTAGATGAATAAGGCTTATATTCCAATAAAAACTGACCTTTTCCATAAGTAGGTCACTGTAGTAACATGGAGAGCTGCTGATAAGGGTGCCTCCGAATATGAACGTGAGGAACTCTAGGCTTACTTCTCCTTTACTGAGTGCCTGTAAAAGTCAAAGTAAAGGTCATTTTAAAAATGTAACCGTGCTTCTTGTGGGAGTGGAGCAGCGGTGGCCCAGTGGTGTCGGCCCCGACTTACGAACAGTAGGTCGTGGGTTCGAACCCAGGCAGGCACATTACTTTGTGTAATTTATTTCATCACCGCTGCTTTCAAAACGGTGAAGAAAATCATCGTGAGGAAACCGGCATGTCTTAGAACCAAAAAATTCGAAGACATGTGGCATCTACCAATCCGCACTGGGCCCGCGTGGTAGATTATAGCCCATTCCCTCTCAAAGAGAGGAGGCCTGTGTCTTAGCAGTGGGGACATTAATAGGCTGTTGATGATGATGGAACCGTGGAGTTTCTTGCCGTCTCTTCCCCACAGGAAACGGCCAACCCGAACCATGCACCGTTTCTAAATGTTTTAAAAGTCATCCCCATCCCAGCCCATCTTTCTTTATAGTTGGTTACTGCGTTACCTAGTGTGAGACCTGGGAGCCATGGGCCTCTGACAAAATATGCATGTGTATTTACATACCGCCAAGAAATGTATTTAAAAAGAAAAAAGTATTTACATACTCCCAAGCACGCTGCTTTGGTTTCTTTACTATGTTTTCCTTCATCAAAACAAATGAAAATTGAACAATACGTATATGAATCTGTAAAAATTTAGTGAAATACACTCCTTTGCAAAAAAAACGGGCACCTTAGGAAATTTACGTTCTATGGTCGATTTGAGTTAATTCAATGAAATTTAATTGTTTGACGTAGTCTGTATACTTATAATCGTGTAAATTAATACGCGTGAAGTGAACTGTGGCAATTTAAAAAAAAAAAACTATGAATTCTGTAAAACCGATGTACACGGCCAAACAATAAGAAGTGGTCGGCAATAAAGACAAGAAGATTTTTTTACTTTGTTTAATTAAATATAAGGTACAAATGTAATAACCTAATAACGAGTGTGACCTCCTCTTGCCAAAATCACAGCTTGAATCCTTCTGGGCATGCTTTCCACGATGTTTTTAATGACGTTTTGAGGAATACGTTCCCACTCTGCAATGACTCTTTTTAGCTCCCTGATGTTTTGTGGAGCATGTTGCACTGATCTTACCCGTCTCTTTAGAACATCCCAGACATGCTCAATTGGATTGAGGTCAGGACTTCGAGCTGGCCAATCTAAACGACGGATCCCAACTTCTTGCATGTACGCTTCCACGTCGCCAGAACGGTGCGGGCGAGCATTGTCGTCCATAAAAATGGAATCTTCCCCAAGTGCAGTCAATGCGGGTTGTGCATATGGAATTAGGACTTCCATTATGTACCGGTGTGCATTTAATGTTCCATTTTCTATGAGAACTAACTCCGTACGCCCCGTCGAATTAATTGCTGCCCAAAACATAACGGAGCCTCCGCCATAAGGAGTGATTTCTTCGAAACACACTTCCGCATAGCGTTCCCGTGGTCTTCGTAGCACTCGCCGGCGTCGGTCCTCTCCACACAAAGAGATTCTAGCTTCATCAGAAAACAATACTTTATTCCAGTCCTCCAGAGTCCATGAAGCACAGTTTCGAGCAAACTGAAGTCGAGCAACACGGTGCTCACGGAGTAATTTAGGTCCCCGAGCCGGGCGGTAACTCCTGATATTGGCAGCCAAAAGCCTCCTCCTGACGGTCCACAAGCTAACTTCTACTCCTCTTACTTCTTCAAGGCTCTTCTTCAAGTCCACACTTGACGCCTTACGATTCCGCAAGGCCTGACTCACCAAAAAGCGGTCATCTCTTGGTTCTGTGCGTCGTTTTCTCCCGAACCGGGTCTTCTTTTGACCGAACCGGTCTCTTGATACCGTTGCCAAGTCCTCTGGACAGTTGAACGACTCACATTTAGCCGCTGAGACACGTAAGTTTGCGAACAACCTTCTTCAAGAAGGGCTATAATTTTACAGGCCCTTATCGCTTTATCGTTCATGTCAAAAAGTGGTATTTAATGTAAAAAGAAAGATAAAATTGTTTAATTTGCAGAAAATATCCAAAAAGTTTTAAAATTTTAGTAATCAGTAATAAATCGTTTCAGCAATTCGCGCAATTAGTAAAGCAATTTTACAATAATCTACAATAATCATTATTTTCCTTTTGTTAATTTCAAAATTTAAATTTGGAACGTACAGAATCATGCCAGGATTCTTCAAATAACATGCCAATACATCGTCAAATTAATAAAACCTCTTACTTGTCCTTCTTTATTGAAGTAGAGAAAAAAATATGAAGTGCCCGTTTTTTTTGCAAAAGAGTTTAGTTGTCTAGCAAGTAATATGTATTTAAAATAACTAATAAATTGGGTGTTTGACCTTATGAAGGAATACAGACTTGAGATCTTGTGCTATGTAATTTTTTTTTAAAACGTTGCCCCGCTTTAGCAACTTCTCCTGTATCGTGGGTGCGTTCACAAACATTTAAACTCATATACACAAATACCCAGACCCGAAACAACTATCTGTAGACCATACAAATATTTGTTCTGTGCGGGGATATGGTGTATGACTGATTACCTCCAGGACTTCATAACAGGTTATGGGCAGCATCAACGTAGAGCCTTTCAGGGTAAGCTCATAGGGGACCCTGAAGATTCCCTTAATACGGTCCACGAAGCTGGTTTTAATGAAATGGAAAAATGTATAATTATATTTCGGGGTAGACTTGCAAAAATGCACAAACATAATCATCATTTTACTTTTAACGACATTATGCAATACAAATGATTTTATCATCATTTTACATTATTGATTGTTTAACTTTCTACATCTCTTCAACTATTACTGAAAATAATGATCTGGTACCTGTAAATATACTGCAGCTGCATAATAATAATTTTAAGTTTCTTCCTAATAACTTGCTCATCACACACCACAAACAAATCATCGATTCGATTCTTCACCAACTCAAGTTGCCCACACATATGTAGCATGAAAATAGGACCCAAAGGCACATAAGCAACATACACCAGAGACGAATAAGAGGCAAACAACAACATTAGGAAATATGTAAACAAATAAACGTAAATATTATCCTTTCTCTCCTCAATAATCGATGGATAAACCAGGTCATAAATATGCACTAATTTGAATTCACCTTTATAATAATAATACGACATTATTGTTAAATTTTTGACGAGAAACATACCCGCTCCAACAGTTGGAATGAAAAGCCATTGCTTGCATACCCAAACTCCTTGATTCACATATTTTAACATTACAGCTTTTTCTACTGGAGCCCTTTGTTTGGATTCTTCATAATCTCTTTTGACATCGTTTATCAAATCAACAAGAGTGTCTTGGTGACGCAACAAAACGCAATATTGAACGGTTATAACCACATAAACGACGAATAAGACCCCATTTTTGCAAAATTGAGAGAAGTTGTTACTCTGCAAATTGTGGAAGAACATGTTATAGGCAACGTTGCAGAAGGCTAGAGTAACGAGTCCATGAAAAATGAAGAATTTAAAGGCCCATTTCTTGTCCCTTGGGATGTACGGATGGGCCCCACTCATGTGCAAAGCTCTGGTTGGTATTTTGTAGATTTTGTCGAAGTCGAAATCCATGTTGATGGTGATTCTGAACTTGAGTGAGCAGACAAATGGAGTTGCTGTTTTCACGTGTATTAGTCGTGAAATGTTGCAAGCCGAGCATTTTTTTGCTAAATTACACGCTGATTTAAGTGGCAGACTGTTTAATAAATGTGGAAATTAAATCCGTAAAAGTAGCAATATTTTATCAAAATTGTCACCCTGTTTGAAACATTTTTATAGAAACATAGGTTTCAAGTGCATTAATCAATTATATATGTTTTCATCAACATCTTAATCGCCTACGTTACCGTTAGCTCCAACTAGGTTTCAGTAAACCTCTGATCTGTCTTTATATCAATTTTAAAAACTATAAGCTTTCTATAAACCAGTAAGCAGTCTTCGCTTTAAAACTTTTCCCTCTGTAATCATGCTAATTTACTGTGAAACGAAGCTTTATCATTAGAATTTCTTTAAATATTATGAAACAACCTTTGAAGTTGTGAAGTGGCTCGTGTTCAGTTATTTTCATTGTGCCTTGTTATTTAGTAAATGATGCCTATCTATTTATTATCTATTTATCTTCGGGGCCGCCGGCAGACACCAGGCGGGCGATCAGTCCTTTCGTTGTGGATTAATTCACCCAGTTCCCCATTTCGGTGGATCCCCTTCATGGGTTACTGGTGGTCGTTGTTCGGTAGAGATTTCTGCAAGCTTCTCTTCATTAATCTCATCTGTTCCTAGGATTTCCCATCTGAGTAGCTCATACATTGTGCATTCAGCCACAAGGTGGAAACTTGTTTCTTCTGCTTCGATACATGCTGGGCATGTGGGATCTTCCTTTACTTTCATAATCGTCAGGTGTCTATTGAGTCCTCAGTGACCTGTTGCGATCCCTACTACTAGTCTTATGTTTCCCCTGCTCATTTTGAGTAGTTTGTGGGATTTCTTTTCATCAATGACTTTAAGAAGATTTTCGATTGTCGACAACCTTCTATTGCATTCCATCTTTGATTTGACTCTCTTGTAGTTATTCTATGGATGATCCCTTTTGTTACATTATGTGGGATCGGTAACCTGGGCTCTGGTCCCACAAAGGTTTCATCTGCTCCTTTTCTGTCTAATTTATCTGCTATTTCATTCCCTTCGTGTCCTTGATGACCAGGGACCCATGCGACTGTTACTTCTGCTTTTTCCGCTAGTTGGTTGAGTGCTTCCTTACACTCTTTAACCAGTGCAGATGTGACTTCAACTTTGTTCAGTGCTTTGAGTGCTGCTTGACTATCACTGTATATAACTATTTTGGAAAAATCACCTGTAAGGGCATTTCCAATTATTCTGGTACATTCCATAATGGCATGTATTTCTGTCTGGAACACACTAGCGCCTGTTCCTAGTGAGAATGATCTATTTATTTCCAGTCTTAGTATGACTGTGTATTCCAAAACCGGATAGGTTAGTTGATTCTTTCCTTGATCCATCTGTATAGCAGACCGCCATAGATGGATCACTCTCGATTGTCCATTCTTCTCTTGTGCCTATATGTATTCTATACTTTTTGTCGAAGATCTTCTCTTTTTAGGGTTCCGTAGTCAACTAGGAACCCCTATAGTTTCGCCATGTCTGTCTGTCCGTCCGTCCGTCCGTCCTCGCTTAATCTCTGTGACCGTTAGTACTAGAAAACTGAAATTTGGTACCAATATGTGTATCAATTACGCCGACAAAGTGGTAAAATAAAAATTGGAAAAAAATGATTTTTTAGGGTAAGTGGCCCTTTAAGTAAAGCGGGGAGTGATTTTTTTTTAAATTTCAACCCTAACATGTGATATATTGTTGGAAAGGTATTTAAAAATGAATAGGGGTTTACTAAAATCATTTTTTGATAATGTCAATAATTTCGGAAATAATCGCTCCAAAAATAAAAAACAATGTGTCCCCCCCCTCTAACTTTTGAACCATAAGTTTAGAAAATATGAAAAAAAAAACTGAAAAGTAGAACTTTATAGGGACTTTCTAGGAAAATCATTTTGAACTTGGATGGAAACAACAGATGGAAACAGCAGTTTACCAATATAATTTGGACCCTGAATCGTATGAGCGCCTATACAATCCAGAGGTCAAGTTTCATTGGCCCGTAGAAGGAATTGTATAAATTATAGCATACCGTTTTGGTACGGAACCCTTCATGTGCGAGTCCGACTCGCACTTGGCCAGTTTTTTTTATTTCTCTTTTTTGTTGACCCTAATCTGTTTAAGTCGCGAGTAAACAGGCTTCTACTGGGTAAGCTCGTTCCATCGTCGACATCATCTCTGCCCTTATGGCAAGATTGAAGTCAAGAGCAAGCTCATTTATAATAATAAAAAAAAAAACATAATTCTAAATTAAAATTAGGAAAATGTGTGATTTTCATTTGTTTTTCGTACCGTCAAGATGAGTGAATCTAATGAAGAAATTCGATACATTTTAAAATTTTACTAAAAAAAAGGTAAAGAATGCAACGCAAGCCGCGAAAATAATTTGCGATGTTTATGGACCTAGTGCAGTGTCTGTGAGAGTAGCACAAATTTGGTTTTTATTAAGCGTTTTCAATCCGGAAATTTTGATGTCAAAGATGCACGTCGCTCTGTTCGCCCTATTACGGATGAAATGGATGCAAATTTTGAAAAAGTGGATCAAGATCGGCATATCAGTAGTTACGACGTAGCTGAAGAACTGGGAATTGACCACAAAACAGTTTTGGCGCATTTGAAAAAAAACTGGGTACACAAAAAAGCTCGATATTTGGGTAGTTGGGTACCTCACGAGCTCACTGAAAGAAACCTAATGAACCGTGTACCTACTCATTTGTGATTCTTTATTACGACGTAATAAAACCGATCCATTTTTGAAGAAGCTGATAACTGGTGATGAAAAGTGGATCACGTACGACAAGAACGTGCGAAAAAGGTCGTGGACAAAGGCCGGTCAGGCTTCACAGACTGTGGCGAAACCCGGGTTAACTCGCAACAAGGTGATGCTGTGTGTGTGGTGGGATTGGAAGGGCATTATTCATTATGAGCTGTTACCACCAGGCAGGACCATCGATTCTGAACTCTACTGCGAACAACTGATGAGATTAAAGCAAGAAGTTGAGAGAAAGCGGCCGGAATTAATCAACAGAAGGGGTGTGGTTTTTCATATTTATTAGTGTCTTTTTTCTTGTATCGATTTTCTCACTCATCTTTTGCGATTTTCGTGACGAATCCATTATAGATCCCAGTTATAAATTTATGAAAACCGATATCCCATAAGCACATAAGTGGTACTCACATTATTATTTCGGGCGTTAACGAATTTTCATCATACATACTCCGTTTTATTTTTAGTTGCGAGTTCGTTTTCGACATAGTACCATGTTTTGTGTAGAGTGCAGGACACGTATGTTTGGTGTTGTTAGTTTTTAGTTTAGTGCGCAGTTTTGTGACCTGGTGTTTGAGCTGGCGACTTGAGATATTTTGGTAAGTTAGTGTTTTAAGTTTGGGCTTAGGGTAGAGTGTTGTGTTAGGAGTGTTGTGATTTTTAGGGAGAAAATGTAAAAGCTTTCATGTGCATGTTTCAGATTTTTTTTCTTATCATTCAACAAAATATAAACTCGAGAGCTTAGTCTGTCGCGCTTTCACGCCAAAACTACTGAACCGATTTAAATGTTTGGGTACCTACACAGATAGTCTAGAGCCTGACAAAGGACAAAGGCTCAAACTCAAACTCAAATATTTTATTTCAATTAAGCCATTACAGGCACTTTTGAATGTCAGAAGGACGGAAGAAGAACGAAACTACGAGTGCAATACGCCATTCCGAAAGTCACCACGCCGAACCACACGCCACCGAATGCCCGCAACAACGAACACTGCGAGCACGAAAGCACGCATCGACGCATACCGCAACAACGAATGCTCGAGACCTTTCGAGGCTGCTTTTTAATGCGAAAAAGGGTTGAAAGGGACGGGGACGAAGGGATTACTTTTGGTCGCGATAACCGACATTCACGCGGACCAAGCCGCAGGCATCAGCTAGTTTATAATAATTACGTAGGCAGGATGATGATGAATGATTCAATTGTAACGTATCTTAAAATATTGTTTGCAACTTATGATTACCCTAGTCACTAGGATAATCATAGGTTAATAGATACATAGATTCCACTAGGGCTTAGTGTGAACTATTTTATTCTGACACTCTAAAGTGCCTGTAATGATCTAAAGGAAGTTTTAGTTTATAGTGGCAATTTAAAAAAAATACAAACCTTGTCCCCGAAGACGAAAGCTCTTAAATTATTACTGATATCTTAAAAGGTTTTCGAATCATTATTTAGAATAAGTACGATGTGGTTTATTTAAATACTAGCTGAACCCGCGCATGCGTAGCAATGCTTTTTATCCTACCTACCTATCTACTACCCTACCTACCTACCATATTTGAACATATTAAAAAAAAAGTATCCTATGTCCTTCTCCTGGTTCTTAGCTACCTCCCTACCAATTTTCAGCTAAATCCGTCCAGCCATTCTTGAGTTATAAATAGTGTAACAACACAACTTTCTTTTATATAATTACTAGCTGAACCCGCGCATGCGTTGCAATGCGTTTTTCCTACCTACCTATCTACCACCCTACCTACTACCCTACCTACTATCCTACCTACTACCCTACCTACTACCCTACCTACTACCCTACCTACTACCCTACCTCTACCCTACCTACTACCCTACCTACTACCCTACCTACTACCCTACCTACTACCCTACCTACTACCCTACCTACTACCCTACCTACTACCCTACCTACTACCCTACCTACTACCCTACCTACTACCCTACCTACTACCCTACCTACCTACTACCCTACCTAAAAAAAAAAAAAAAGTATCCTATGTCCTTCTCCTGGTTCTTAGCTACCTCCCTACCAATTTTCAGCTAAATCCGTCCAGCCGTTCTTGAGTTATAAATGGTGTAACTAACACGACTTTCTTTTATATATATATATATATAGATGACTGTTATACCTGTATTAACATTACGTATTAAAATACGAAAGTTATAGCTCAAAAGTTTTGTCCATTTCTGTAAAAAGAACATCATTTTGTAGAATAAGCTAAATTGTACCTACCTACTAACTTTCAATACATAGGGAAAATAAAATTCTTCAAAGACCTGTCAACGCGTATTTTAAAAGTCACCATTATTTTAAACTGAAACAAAAGAGGCGGCAAAAAGAATACAAAAACAAAATGGCGCTTGTCACTAGCTGTCAAAATAACACGCTCGGATGACAACCACCTGTCATTTGCTGAAAAATAAAGGAAAAAAAGAAGTAAAAGTACGTGTATCTTTTTTTGAATTGTTTGTTTTAAAGAAATTACATTTTTCATTTGCAAAATGATATTATAACTATTATTTGGTGTTAATTCAATTAAGTAGGTCATAGAATAGAATAATTATATTTATTTGGAAGTTAAAGTTGAAAGTTTTCAGGAATGTTTGGCAGTAGACGAAAGACGTTAGGTACAAAGACATTTAAGATGGTGAATACTTACCTACTTACCTTTTTAATCGTTTTTATTTATTTTTGTTTTTTATTTTTTTTTTATAATAGGTTGCGACTTGCGTACCATTACAAAACTTTTTTTATAGAAAGAAAAGTGAGATAAATGTATCTGCATAATAATTTTGAATACTATAAGGAAGTGTAAATACTAATCACACTTCACACTAATATTATTATGTTTGTTACTTCTTCACGCAAAAACTACTGAACGGATTTGGATAAAATTTGGTACACATATAGTTCAAATTCAAAACCTGGATTAACACATAGGATAGTTTTTATCCCGATTTTATCTTCCGGTGGGATAATTTTCGAGTTGTAGCGGGTGAAGCCGCTGTCAAAAGCTAGTAAAAAATAATAATATGTGCTGTACATACATTAGTATTGGGTTAGGTAGTAGGTAGGTACCAATGTACAACCTATCCCTCGGAGACTACAGGTGTGATGTTATGAATGTTCTTTTTAATCTTTTTATGTCAATAAGTTTAGTATCTCATTCTCCACATCTCCTGCCACCCACCTCCCGTCAACCTTCATCGTGCGAATCTCAGTCCCGAAAACCTACACACCTCGACCTTGGCAACAAGGCCTCGAATCGAGGCCTCGCGTCCTCGTAACAAGGCCGCTCCTGGAGCCCAGACCTTGAACAAGGACACGGCCTTCTTCCGCGGCCTCGATCCAAGGGCAATCCTTGAGGAAACCTTGTCTTTTAAGGTCAATGAAAAGACCTAGTTCATGAAGGGCGGAGGTCGGTCGATAGGACCTACGTCATTTGTGAACTTTATGGACGGTCTGTTTTTTGACCTTGACCTTGGAAACGGGAACGTAGTGACGTATTTCGTTTAGGTCGAGACTTTATTGTGTTTCAGGTGAGGTGAATGAGAATGACCTTGTAAAGGTTTTTATTTAGCAAACTTTTAGCGATGACACACATTAACTATTAGGAATCTACTTACTTTTATAAGTACTTAGATTGTTCTTTTGTTCCTAAGACTTAGATATTTTCATCCTGTTTCTTGTAAGGAAGATATTGACAGCTACATAAACTCACGCCTTTTTCCCTTGGAGGTTGGCAGAAACCACAGAACGCCATCTGCTACGATGCTTACAGACTCCTTTTGCCTTACAATATTTAATACCTACCTACTCTAACAATTCTTTTTCCTGAGTACTTAAACTATTTCACTGATCTTGCCAAGAACACTAAACGCTTTTGGAAACTACTTACCTAGTTTTAATTATCATTAATAATTTTAAATTAATTCACTGGAATATTGGGCATTATAAGTTGCAGCCTAGTTTGGGAATGAATAGACGGCGCATCTCAAGTTATAACCCGGTTCATTAAAGAAAGGAATCTAAAATGGCGGTTTTTGGCGAGCGAGAGGACATGCCATGTGTTGCCATTTTAGATTCCTTTCTTTAATGAACCGGGTTATACCCGAAACTATCAAATTTTCCCAATCAACCTTGAACTTTAAACCTTTAGTGATAAAGTTGAAAACCTATTAAATAATTTTGACAGATTGTAGTAGCTTGATGTGCTAGTGTCTGAACATAATGTAATAAAAAATCAAGACACTGAAAGGCTGAAACTAAGACAGGAATGGATTTAGAATAAGCTTCAGAAACGCAATGTAGGTGTGAATTGATTGATTGATTGATCCGGATCTATAGATTATTGATGCAAAATCCTCTCAAACCACTTTGGCTAAGATGGATGTAGAATACATTACAATGCACGATGGTTTCTGTAATTTCTTTAAACTGAATGAAATGTTGGTAATCTCTTTGCCAGCATTAATAGCAAAATAAATCTTTTATTTATTTAAACTTTAAGTAGGTACAAATGTTGTACGTAGGCGGACTTAGAGCCATAAGGGATTGTCTACCAGTCAGCCTTTGGGTTAAATACATAGAGTATTAAATATAGTATTTGGTTAAATAGGACAAAATTATGATAGGGTATAAAATAGTATTAAAAAAATACTCCTACTTATTTAATATACTTACGCCCGAATACTCGAACGTCACTCAATTATAAGTAGCCCTCAAAACTCGTGCTATCTCTGTCACTCTGCGTTAAAGTAACAAAGACAGCACGAGATTTAAGTGCAACTTAAAATTGAGTGACGTTCGAGTTTAAGAGCATAGACGGGCTGCGCGGGAATGTATGGAAACCTTGACCGATCGACGTTTCGTATTCTCCTTTTTTCTCCTCGAAACCTAAGCCAATTAAATTATATTTGGTATCAAAATTTAAAGGAAGAATAGATCTATGCCCCTATTACTTGTTTTTATTTGGTTTTGGTTTTAATTTTCTTTGGTAGTCATCTGATTACGAAGGTAAAAACCGTTTTTACCTTCGTAATCAGATGACTACCAAAGATAATTGAAAAGTTTTTAAAATAAAAACAAGTAATAGGGGCATAGATCTATTCTTCCTTTAAATTTTGATACCAAATATAATTTAATTGGCTTAGGTTTCGAGGAGAAAAAAGGAGAATACGAAACGTCGATCGGTCAAGGTTTCCATACATTTCCGCGCAGCCCGTCTATGCTCTTAACGACTTAATAAACTAAATTACTTCTGTGATCAAAACACATTTCAATTTTGCAACATTATTTAACAAAGTGTTTGTAATTGCCAATTCAAAACGACTTAATAAACTAAATTACTTCTGTGATCAAAACACATTTCAATTTTGCAACATTATTTAACAAAGTGTTTGTAATTGCCAATTCAACTATTGGGGTCTAATTTATCGAAATTCTTCAGATAATTTACTGTTAACTACTGAAAGAATTATGTTTTACTTTGTTCTTACAAATCGATTAATTAATTGATCAACATTCTTTTACACAGTTTAAAGAATGTACATAAATTATTCTGAAGAACGAAGTTACCTCTTTGGTCTAGTGGTCGCAAGTGCGACTGCTGTGCGGTCTTGATTTCAATTCCTAGGTCGGGCAAAATGTTAAGGGGTTTTCTATCAAGAATTTCTCAGTAGCAGCCATGAAGTTTGGACTAATGCCCGGTTAGTGGCAATAGGCTAACCCCTTATTGCGTGGGACATATACATAACTGGCGAAATAAGTTTTTTTTATTTAAGTATTTTTTTTATTATAAACTAGCTTTTGCCAGCGGCTTCGCCCGCGTGAAAATGACGATTTTCCATACAAACTTTCATCCCCTATTTAAATCCCTTAGGGGTTGAATTTCGAAAAATCCTTCCTTATTCCTTGTCTACACTATAAAGGGAACCTCTGTGCAAAATATCAGCTTTCTAGGTTCAAGAGTTTGGGCTGGGCGTTGATGAGTCAGTCAGTCAGTCAGGACTTCTCTTTTTATTTATATAGATATATAGATAGATGGGCTTGCTCTTGACTTCTATCTTGCCCTGGGCAGAGATGATGTCGACGATGGAACGAGCTTACCCAGAAGAAGCCTGTTTACTCGCGACTTAAATAGATTACTATTAGGTACACCTCTGGCCTGGCTAACCCTTCTGGGATTACAGGCGTGATGTTATGTTATGTTATTCTTAAGAAAGAAGCTCAGACATTAAAATCAGTTTCAAAACACAGGAAAGTAAGATGGCAGCCATTAAAACCGTTAAAACAAACGCATTCAGAGTGATTGCAGACGTTTTTATTTGCTTTTAATGTAAACGAGCTTGCGAATAGAACACGCACGTGGTACCTACTTTTACAAGTCTGTTAGAATGTGTATTTTTGTAAGCTGAAACTGTAAAACAAAACGTTAAGCTAGTATTCTCCGAAGAGATTTGCAGAGGTCAAAAAACACTTTATTTCACATAGCCCTTTTTTTTTTTTTTGTTGGGCGGAAAATCATCAAATGACCTCCCCCGCTCTTGGGCAGAGCGAAGGGGAGTGTCAGACTTCTACTGAGTAAAAACCAAACCCATGTTCCTTCTTCGCCCTTGTGTCGGAGCCGCGTTAACCTTTCGACAGTCCACACAGCCCCGACGGGCGTCGGCCCTTGCGGGCCCCTTCCATATTGCTGACATCTCTTTGAGGCGCGCGTGGAACACGTACGCGCCGCCGACACGGTCTGTTGCCGTCATGACGACGGCCGGACGGCGAGCTAGCCCGTTACTCACCGTCCACAGGCCCGCGTCTACGGTGGCCGGAGGTCATCGCGTGACCCCCGACGCCCGGAGCGCCTTCATTTCACATAGCCCTTCATGAGCACTTATAAAACGTCGGGAAAAAGTATACGGTTGGCGGTTTCTATAGGAAATTACAATCTTGTAATTTTACAACTGCCCATTTAAGATTATTTGGTTTTGCAATTATTACATTAGTAGGTACTTAATTATAGGAGGATAGGATAGCATAGGCCAACTTAATAAGTTCTTGCTGGTCATGGCTAGGTACGAGTATTTACTCCACTCACATAATGATTTTACAATCCCTAACAGACGAAAGTTTACGTTTTCCCTTGAAACATCTATCGTATCGTTAAACTTGTCTAACACGCTGTCGTCATGCAACGAGGTTCACACTTCCACATAGTAAATATTTAGTCGTGATAACTGACAGACATTACGCCTTATTTAACTGAGCTTTCCCAGATCAGAACTACATTATAAATAAATAAACCAAAAAAAAACGCTTAAAATACTTTCAATGTAAATACTACCGTTTTGTTACCATACCAAAAATCTCTAGTATTTTCAGCATTTTCCCAACTATGGTGGTTTTCAGTCTAACCAGATGTAGCCGAGTACCAATAATCTATTGAGTAGCGATTGCTTTTCTGATCTCAACAACCCAGTTACTAGTTCTGAGTAATACGATGGTAAGACTGACTGTCCAGTGTCCGACTTTCAGGTGTGTGTCTTTCAATCAGTGGCCTGAAAGTCAGAAGTCAGTCTGACCGTTGATTCAGGTAACTGCCTGTATCTACCACTATCGTCTATCTGTAACGACTGTGGAAGATCCGTTGTTCCTGTTAAACCGTTGGTTCTGGCTGTTATTTGAACGTGCTTTCCGAGGCGTGGAAGAAACTTAGTATGGGATGGATGGGCAGCCATCCACGGACTCACCTTAGCAAACGTTACTTAACCTTGAAGATACGACTGCTATCATTTAGCCACGAACTTCTGACTACCAATCTGTTACCATCATCATCATTTCAGCCTGTAATCACCCACTGTTGGGTATAGGCCTCCCCTTTCTTCTGCCAGTCTTCCCTGCTTTGTGCGTCTCTCATCCATCCATTCCCCGAGCTCCTGATGATATCGTCTACCCAACGCGCTTTAGGGCGACCCTGGTTTCTCACGCCCAACCTTGGCCACCATTCGGTCAGAATCTTACTCCATCGGCCATCTCCGCGTCTAGCCAAATGTCCTGCCCAACTCCACTTTAGGCGTATCGCCCTGTCCCCGACGTCGAACACTTTCGTCCGACTCCGGATCTCGGTGTTGCGCACTCGGTCTAGTAGGGTTATGCCGAGCATAGCTCGCTCCATGGCCCTTTGTGCAACTCGTATTCGGTGCACAGTCTCCTTAGTGAGCGTCCATGTCTCGGCACCGTAGGTCATCGTTGGCAGGACACATTGGTTGAAAAGGCGGGTTTTTAGGCACTGGGGTATCCTCTTAGACCGGAGAACATGCTCGAGCTTCCCAAACGCCGCCCACCCCAGTTGTATCCTCCTGGAGAGTTCTTTGTCTGAATGCTCCTTGTCAAAAGATAGAACATGTCCAAGATAAACGTAGTTGTCAACCATCTGTTACCATACCAACAGCCACCCACGTAGTTCCCGTTCCTCTGGGAATACAGGGATAAAAAAGTAAAAAACTAAAAACCGACTAAACAAAAAAAAAAACGACGCTGAAAAAGTATGAAACAAGATTTTCAGGATAGAACAAAAAGAAAAGCCGTAGTCACACGGTATTAAAGTGTTTAGGTTGGTACCTATAACGTGTGACTAAGGTTTTTCTTTGGTGTTAAATATTTTTTACTCTTGACTTTTAGTCCGCTAGAGGGCGTGATTTTTAATTTGAGAAATATTTTGGAAATGTAGGTACAAGTGAGGCCCTTTCAAATGATACCAAACACGGTGTATTTATCTCCATTTTTATTTTTTAAGCCTTACTTGTTGTCCGCTAGAGGGCGCCAGATCGCTTTTTGTGACACGTCACGCAGCCTATGTTCAGCGGAAAATTAAGACGGTTCTAACGATACCTCATATTATGTCGAGTTCCGATAAGTAGATTAGAAGCTATGAGGGAACATATGAAGATACTCACATACATACAAACATACATAGCCAGTCAAAATCATATACCTACCCTCCTTTGGCTTTGCCGTAGTCGGGTAAAAAAATAGCCTATGTCACCCGGGGATAGTGTACCTAGTTTCAAAACGGTGAAAGAATTTTTCAAATTGGTCAAGCTGTTTTTATGTTTATTCGTTACATACAAAAATAGAAATCTTTCCTCTCTTTATAATACAGTTGCCCGCGACTTCGTTCATCAGGTAATTTTTTCATCTTTTCTTTTCATAAAAAGTATTCTATGTTACTTCTAATCCCTCCAATAATATGTGTACAAAGTTTCCTGAAGATCGGTTAAGTCGCTTTCGCGTGAAAGTCTAACAAACAGACTTACATTCACATTTATAATATTAGTAGGGATAAGTATAGTTAAAGATTTACATTGCAAAAAGTATAAAGCTATTACGGCCAGATGTTTCATAGCAATAGCAAAATGTAACCGTATTATCGCCAGACGGTTTGGCTAGCACAATATATTATTGTGAGTATTGTAGACAGATTCTTGAACTGTAATACATCAGCACAGGTATTCTCATTGATGGCTTGTAAACATTGTTCATTCAAATTGTTTAGTGGTTGTGGCGTCTTTAGTTTTCGTATTTTGGTTTTAATGCGGTTTTGGTACATAGTCTAGCAAATGTTTCATTTCTTTTCAAGACTGCTTCGTTAGTTTGATCACTTAGTAGTTTGTTTTGTTGATTCACTTCTGACAGAACAACAGGTGGGGTTATTAGATGGCACTGCGTACTGTTATCGTAGGTACTGTATTTCTGTTTCTTCCCTCCCTGATTAAAACGTTAATTTATTATCATCTGTATTATTATCATCATAGTCATCATTTACAGCCTAACTTTACCCAGCTGCTCTATGCAGCTGACTGGCCTGTTGGTCTAGTGGTTAGTGACCCTAACTGCTATGCCAGAGGTCGTGGGTTCGATTCCCACCCAGGACAAATGTTTGTGTGATGAGAGAGATCATTTGTTCTGTGTCTGGGTGTAATTTATCTATAATATGTATGTATTTAGAAATATATAAGTATGTTTATCAGTTGTCTAGTACCCATAACACAAGCTCTGCTTAGCTTGGGACTAGATGGCGTTGTGTGATAGTTGTGGAATATTATTATTATGTCCTTTATTCATTTTCTTACATATAGATTGCATTTTTAAATATTTCATACAAAATTTATAAAAAACATTTAAAAATGTAAAAAATAGTGGTCCACCGACAGTGGGAGCAGGGTCCAATCTACCGGTAGTTAGGGCTCCAGAGACAGGAACCTCCTCACAATGCGGGCCGTATCGAGGAGTACTGCCTTCTGAATCAGGCCCTTGATCCAACCACCAAGTGAGAGTTTGGACAGGTGGTCGTCCAGACTCTTCGCTATAAGACCATTGGCCGTTACGACTATCGGCACAATGATAGCCGAGCCCACATGCTATTATTATTATTTCCTTTATTCATTTTTTAACATATTAAATACATTTTTAAATATTTATTACAAAAAAGCATATAAAAAACATTTAAAAATATAAAAAATAGTAGCCCACCGGCATTAGGAACAGGGTCCGAGCTACCGGTGGTCAGGGCTCTTGAGAGAGGAACCTCCTGACAATGCGCGCCGTGTCTAGAAGTACTGCCTTCTGAATCAAGCCCTTGATCCAGCCACCAAGCGAGAGCCTCCTTAGATGTTCGTCGAGGCTCTTGGCTATTAAGCCATTGGCAGACACGACTATCGGCACAATGACTGCTGAATTCACGTGCCACATGTCGACAACCTCGCGAGCCAGATCTAGATACTTGAATTGCTTATCTTTCTCCGCTCTCACGAGGTTCTCGTCATGCGGGACTGTTATATCAACAATCATTGCGCGACGCTCCGATCGATCTATCACCACAATGTCAGGCTTATTGGCAACAATAGTCCTGTCAGTGACGATAGGTCGATCCCAATACAACGAGATATTACCATTTTCGAGAACTGGGTCGGGCACATATTTATAGTATGGCACTTCTGTTTCTACAAGGTTGTATTTCAGAGCAAGTTGCTGGTGGATAATCCTGGCAACGAGGTTGTGTCTATGCAAATATTCTCCATTAGCCAGACGAGAACACCCAGAAATAATGTGTCGGATCGATTCTCCAGGACGGTGGCATGCCCGACATATGTCAACCGTGCCATCCTTCACAATATATTTCCGGTAGTTGTTCGTCATCATAACTTCGTCCATTATTGCACAGACAAAACCTTCGGTTTCCCCGAAAAGGTCACCGAAACGCAGCCAGGATACGGACGCTAAGAAGTCTACATCGGGCCCATGTAGGGCCCGGTAAAAGCGTCCGTGCAGCTCCTTGCTCTGCCATACCTCCTTGCGGTCATTAGTGTCTAATACTTTAGGTTTGCGCCAGTTCCCGTTAGCCAAGGAGAGCGGGGTAAGGCCCTTGTCCACTGAGACCACATCTCGGTGCATCCCCACGTCGGCTTCTAGGAAGTATTCCCTGAGACTGTATACTTCACGGTTGTGTAGGGTCTTAGCCAGGGTTGGAAAAAAAACAGTTTTTTTTACATTTTATAAAACAAACAGTTAAAAATGTTTTAAACAGGTGTTTTTTTTGTTTTTTTTTCCTAAGTAAGTTATCATCCATTTTTAATTGATTAAGCCTGATATTCACTTTTATACTATTTTGAAAACTGCATGAAAAATTTTTATCTTAATTCAATACATCCTGTATGTTCCGACGCTCATTTTTAGTAGAGAAATCACCTAAACTTCTCTTAAAATAAGGGGAATACCCAAAACATATATTCACGTTCACGAATTACGGAAGTTCTGGGAATTCCCCGGGGGACTTTACCAATGGAGTGTATAAAATGGTGGTTGTCATTAAAAACCCAAATTATTGGCCAAACTGTAGGTAGACTAACATTTGGATTTTTCATTCCGATGTACGAAACAAACTTGGTAACGAGAAAGCTGCAAAACTTGTCACAGTTTTTAAATACCTAAATAAAAAATAATAAATGTTGTCTAATCTGCTTATTAACTAACAAATAATTATGATTGTATGTGGTCGTTTAATAATAAAAATTGTTAACTTTTGCTTGAATAAGGATTTTAAATCTTAAAAATTGTACATGTTTCAAAGCCACTTTAATTATTCAAAAAAAATTGTTTCAAGTTGATTATATAAAATAAATAATGAAAAGAATAACTAGTATTCATTTATTTTTGCAATTAAAATTAGTTTTAAACCCTGATTTTTTTATAACGTTTTAATCATTGTTTAAAACATACTTTAAACAATGTTTTCAAACACCTAATAAAAAACGATGTTTTATTTAAAACTGTTTTAAACACTGTTTAAAACACGTGTTTTAAACAACTTGTTTTAAACATGCCAACCCTGGTCTTAGCGTTTAAGAAACCACGACCTCCACACTTCCGCGGGATATACAGTCTCATCACCGACGACCGTGGGTGATGCATTCGATTTGCGGTCAATAGTGAGCGGACCCTCCTATCCAGGGCATCAAGTTCTGTCTGAGTCCATTTGAGTATGCCGAAAGAATACATCAAAACCGGCATGACCCAACTGTTGAAGGCGCGCACCTTGTTTCCGCCTGACAAAAGGCTGCTCAGCACCTTGTTCAGGCGGCCAAAGAAGCGCTCCTTCAACAATTGTTTCATGTCGGCAATATTGATACCTAATGCTTCCGACATACCCAAATACTTGTAATTATCTGTTGAGGAGAGGGGTCTAAGTTGTATGGAATCAGAGAGTTGAGTTCCCACGGATTCCATAATCTCCCCTCGCTTCACATGCATGACTGCACATTTGTCCACACCAAATTCCATTCTGATGCCACTACTGAAAGTTTCTGTTACCTTCAGTAGCTTCATGAGTTGCAAATTGTTGGGGGCAAAGAGTTTCAGATCATCCATGTAAAGAAGGTGAGATATAACCTGACCACCTCTCCTCAACCGATAGCCTAGACCTGAACCCTCCAGCAGAGTGCTAAGAGGGTTCAAGGCCAGACAAAACCACAATGGACTCAGACTATCACCCTGGAATATACCACGCTCGATCCTTATCGGTTCACTGTTCCCCCCGATCTGTCGACATCCTGGATAGCGAAGGACCGTTCTCCAGCTCCCCATACACGACATCAGGAAGGTGCGCAGAGTTGCATCTACTTTGTACAATTCTAGCACCCTCATGAGCCATGTATGAGGCACTGAGTCATAGGCCTTCTTATAATCTATTTTTATTATTATTATTATTATGCTCTACAAGCTGTTCTACCTGCTCTATGTTCCTGTACTGGCCTCATCCAGGGTTTGCTCGCGATGGCAACAATGTTGTGGGCCCCGTCTCTTGCCATTGGGAGTCACTGCAGTGTTTTCTTTTACTACTAATATTATAAATGCGAAAGTTTGTAAGTATGAATGGATGGATGAATGTTTGTTACTCTTTCACGCAAAAACTACTGAACGGATTTGGAACAAATTTGGTACACAGATAGTTTTTATCCTGGATTAACAAATAGGATAGTTTTATCCCGATTTTATCTTCCTGTGGGATAATTTACGAGTTGTAGAGGGCGAAGCCGCTGGCAACAGCTATAGTCTTCTTTAATTTAATACATCATAAACATCCGAAACCTTCACGTCTTCAACGGAGTCCATTCAATGTTACGTTATTTCCTTTACTCTTATAGTCATGTACATTGATACTCATAGTTAAGGCGCTGTCAACACCAAAATCGCGCACACTGTCTATTTGTATGGGAGTAAACGAGACGTCACTATTACTGGGAGGCCAGGTTTTATCGAGTCCGTCCACGGTCTTTGAAATATGATGAATATTATCATATATTTTTTTAATAACTTTTTTAACAAACAGTTTTCCCTAAAAAACTGCTTAAATAACGTCAATTTCAACAAATTAGGTCATGTCAGCCCCTTAAGCAATAAGTACCTACCTACTGAAATCAATCCATAACATCCGAACATCGGATATCTTTGATCCGTCCACTTCGGTGTGGTCTGTCAGTATATGATCGTGTCTGACAGCCGCTGGCAATGTGCCCACCATTGTGACTGACAATGTGTGTGCCATTACTTACACTGGCCAATTGAGCCGATAGGTGCTAATGTTTCGTTAATTATTTTATTGGTGGTTAATATGGTGCAGTTGTGTTTAATTTTCTAAAATATTCCTTTATTTATTTTTAAATAGTAATAATGAAGTGATGTCGGAGGTAGAGCCATGTAATAGGGAGCCAGCCTATTGCTTTCAACCGGAATACTATTTCTGTTGAAAAACAACGAATAACACTTTGCCTTTTTTATTGGGTTGGGATTTGGGAAGTCATGAAATGACTGCTCCCGCTCTGGGCAGAGCGGTAGGGAGTGTCAGACTTCTACTGACTAAAAATCACCCATGTTCCTTCTTTCTTAGCTTTTTGTATCGAGGCCGCGGTATCTCTTGCAAACAACCCGCTGCTCCGACGGGATAACACTTTGTCTGACTTGGGATTCGAACCCAGAACCTCATTACTCAGCAGTCGTGCTCGCTCGCAGCTCGCTACGATCGGAAGCAGACAAGCCTTCTACACCATAAATTATCTTAGAAAATAGTTTTCCAATTTCTATAAAGTTTTCGTCAGCAAAAATGTTTTTACCGAGTGGTTTCGATTCCAGATTTTATTTCCACAATTTAACAAAGTGTTGAAAGTCTTTCAATCATCGCTTTGTAATCTTGTTTACATCTGCTAAAAGTTTTCTCATAAATTGGAAAGTTTTAATAAAAAAATAGGTAAAAAAACTTTTTAAGTTAAACGGTTTTATGTTAAACATACATTGCAATGTTTAAGATAAATGTACTAAAAACCAAAAAATAATAAAATAGATACAGTCGTGGGAAAAAACCGTGGGGCACGTCAATTGTAATTTCCGCAGCACGACAGTTCCGAATTGACGTGCCCCACGGTTTTTTCCCACGACTGTATCTATTTTATTATTTTTTGGTTTTTAGTACATTTATCTTAAACATTGCAATGTATGTTTAACATAAAACCGTTTAACTTAAAAAGTTTTTTTACCTATTTTTATTTTCTAGTTTTTAGCCGCCATCTTGGATTTTAATTTTATATAGTATATTGTATTCTGCTTGTTGAGCCCTTTCATTTGATACCCATATTGATGGGATTAATATAAAACATAAATTATCCGCCATTTTGTAGCGGCGGCCATCTTGAATTTATAATGATAATGAATAAACATAATTGTATTGTCACCAAAATCCAAAGTGTATACAAAATTTCAGATTAATCGGTTGACAGGAAGAGGGTGAAATTTGAATTACTAAATTTGATCCAAGAATAAAACAAACGGGGTGAGCTAAATAAAACCGTTTAAAAAACGGCGATTTGCCGCCGAATGGTTTTCAATAATAAAGAAGTACTTTGTGAATCATACTTTTAAAAGATTTGTAATGCATCAAAATCGAAAGGTGTTATCCTTACATTTCATCTTTGACATGCTTTAACGGCTGAACAGATTTCGATGAGGCAGAGTGGCATGACCTGAATGAATATTTACAAATTCCACCCGAACAAATGCGCGAGCAAATACTCATCATCATCAGCCTATTAATGTTCCCACTCAGGGATACTTACATCTCCTCTTTGCGTTGCTAGTTAAGTAAACTAAGGCTAAAACGTAATCATGATCTAAAGGTCGGTCCTTCCCCATGGTCCTTCCGACTATCAATCCCACAAAATCAAAGATCCAGCTCTTGCAAGATCAAACTGACATCATCTACATCAATTTAACACTGACGATTCTAGACGGGAGTCTTTGAGTTATCTTTGATCTGCGACCGACGTGTGCGTCCAGCCGTATAATGATTTATATCGATATTCCTTGCTTTTATTGCACCAGTCTTATGATCTACTGACATAATTGAATATTACAATGGAAGCTGTACTTACTTTGATTATTTTATTTATTTATTTAATAAACTTCTTGAACAATACTAGTACACCACATTGCAGGAGGCCTTAACCACGGCCTTAATTCCACAAGGCATTATCTGTCTCTACCATTCATGTTTTGATGATTATTATCTGCCTAGTATTTTCCCAACTATGCTAAGGTTGGAGCTCACAGTCTAATAACCGGATGCAGGAATACCAGAATTTTACATGAAGCGATGGATCATTCCCACTAGTTCTACTGCACAGTTCTACGATAGAACTAGTGGGAACTTTTTTTAAATTTTTTAGCCACTAGTTCTACGATTCACGGTGGTACGAAATCGTAGAACTAATGGGAACGAAAAATCAATGGATTTTTTCGTTCCCACTAGTTCTCTACGATAAAGAATGTTACAAAATCGTAAAACCAGCGGGACTCAAGTTTCTCATTCGTTATGGAATGAGAAAAATAAAAATTATTAATTAAATAAATTAATATAATAAATAATATTTAAATAATTATTATTTATTTATATTTTTTTTAAATTATTCATTTTTATTTAATTATCAGACCTCAACCACAACGCAGTTCAGAATATCTTCCAATATGAAACTTTTAAAAATATGGTCCTTAACAAGTAAGGCTAATTATTATTAACACATCAAAATCAAAAGATCAATAATAATTCCCAAAATGATTGACATTTCCAAACCTGTAAAACAAAACTCCTAACCATGTAACACGATCGCACGCCGACTCTTGCGCAGCTAAAAATAACGATATCACACAAAATAGTTGCCTGAAATAAAATACACAATTTATACGAGTTGAATGCTCTGAGGAAGAAAGTTTTCAGAAAATGTGCGTTTTATGAATGAATGTTTTAAAATAAAAACAGGATATTGTGGTTTTTCATTTAACGTGGTTTTATTTTGGAATGTTACATCATGGCTTCCCCCAAGTGTCGCCACATTGACCGGTCCCATGAGTCTCACATCCAGCAGATTCCCGCAACCTTCATCAGGTCATCGGAATGTTGCAACATCATGTATTATTCCGGCTATAATATTCCCACTGCAGGGACTCAGGCCTCCTCTCTAGGAGAGGGATGGGCTATAATCCACCATCACCGCGGGCCCAGTGCTGTTGGTAGATGTCACAAATTAATATCTTCGAATTATTTGGTTCTAAGACATGCCGCGCGGTTTCCTCACGATGTTTTCCTTCACCGTTTTGAGAGTAGAGTAATGTTACATATTGATATGTTATTGTAGCTTATTCGTGTCCTGGGTTCGATTACCGGGTCGGGTAAAGTGTTATTGGGTTTTGTCATGAGGATTTTTTATAGTAACAGCCACAGAGTTTGAATTTGTGACCGATTGATGCTAATGGGCTCGCTCCCTATTACATGGGACTTAAACATAACTAGCGTGGTGTGGGGTCTTTAATTGGTCACACCACTGCCTATCCCATCGATGATTACAGGCGTGATGTTATACCGTGTAATGGAGAAATCCTGCTGATATGGAGGGAAATGGAAATTATGGTTTTTCCTACTCCTCCGCTATTCTTTTCTGATTATTTCGTTGCGGGATCCAAGACAGTTTAATTGTTTCTCTAGGACTTTGTCGAGCTTCATTGTCTCGGCGTTTTTCTGGTGGCCGCCACTGTTTCTGGCATCCAGGAGTTTCAAGGGTTTGGGAATAGTGTGGCCGTCTTGTCCAAACAAATAAATCGTTCCGCTTGCTTGTGATGTTAATGTTCAAATCATATTTCATAATTATTATAACAGCTAAAACATTATTACATCATCTATACTTATAATAATATTATAAAGAGGTAAAGTTTGTGTGTTTGTATATTTGTTAAATTGTAAGGGGTAATCTCGGGATCTACTGATGCGATTTAAAAAAATCTTTCACCAATAGAAAGCCACATTATTGCTGAGTGTCATAGGCTACTTTTTATCCCTGTATTCACACGGGAACGGGATCTACGCGGGTGAAACCGCGGGACGTCTGCTAGTGTAAAATATAATTATGTAATAGTAAACACATAATACGCTAATAGTTAGCTATTTACTGAAAAATCTATGGCTCGATAAAGTTTCCGCCTTTGAAGTGAATCAATAAATAAAGTTTTATACGCTGTCTGTTCGTAAAATCATATCATTTGGGGCTGATCAATAAATAATAATTTATTGATCGTCAAAGTTTGGATGATTTATTATCACTGTTTGTTATTTAATTCTTATGCAAAACAGACAACGTGCCAAACTGTCTCTGGTACATTAGTAGGTACTAACTGGGTTGTGGAGGCCAGATAGGCAGTTGGTCCATGTAAAATACTGGTATTCATAATTTCAGATATACCTTCACATATTTCGCTGGCCCCGGGCAATATAGCGGTAAACGTCGGTTACGCCCTTTTTAATGTTATTTGATTTTTGGCTTCTCGGAGTATCAATCTATCACTCTTATTTTTTTCAATTTTTTAAATTAATATTCCTTTAGAATAAATGACAATAACAGCTTTATTGCATGGAAAATTCTCTTTCGACTAAAAATGTATTATTGCAATACTCTAAGAAACATAACACAAAAAAACGGTGAACATCTTTACACTAAATTTCTAAACAAAGGGTAACAGTAATAAATTTAACCGCCTTTTGGAATTAAACGTATTATATCAATAAACTGTAAACACTTAATACGAAGTAATCACAAGAGATTTTATTCTGTACAAGTTATTACGCTTTTCTTCCCGGAAATGTGTTGTAACCCCGGCGCCGTTCTGTTGTGTTACGCTGAACGCCATCCCTTTCACTCCTACGCATAAATGATTACCGCATGCTTTCTAGCATCATGTATAAGTAAACAATTGATACAAATAATAACTCAATTCGGAGGGCGGTGTCAGTGCAGTGTGTGACGTCTTGCGCTAATAATGTTCTTTGGTTTTGAATTACGAGTCGATTATACATAATAATCCTTAGATCTATAAACTGTGTGTATTTTTTTAAATGGCAAGACAATTATTACCAGCAAAATCTCGAGCAAGAAGAATGTTATCCATGGTTGGCGGTAAGTGATTAATCATCATACCCAGAGTTATACACGGAGCAATAGTATGTTGGCACAGAACACAAATCAAGACTACTAGCACAGAGCTAGCAAAAGTTCAAAGAACGGCCGGGTTAATGATCTCTAGGGCAATGAGGACGACTCCCTCAGCGGCCCTGGATGTCATACTAGGAATGATACCGCTTAGTTTACAAGTCAAGAAAAGAGCCTTGGAGCAGTGGTTCAAACTGAAAAGCTTAAACCTCTGGAAAGGCAATTTTATGGACAAAGGTCACTCGGAGATAGCAAATCTGTACGAAGAGAATCTATCAATGATTATGGCCAACAATGACTTAATCAAAAAAAACAAGATCTTCGACAAAAAGTATAGAATACATATAGGCACAAGAGAAGAATGGACAATCGAGAGTGATCCATCTATGGCGGTCTGCTATACAGATGGATCAAGGAAAGAATCAACTAAGCTATCCGGCTCTGGGATACACATACCAAGACTGGAAATAAATAGATCATTCTCACTAGGAACAGGCGCTAGTGTGTTCCAGACAGAAATACATGCCATTATGGAATGTACCAGAATAATTGGAAACGCCCTTACAGGTGATTTTTTCAAAATCTATCTATCTATCTATCTATATAAATAAAAAGAGAAGTCCTCACTGACTGACTGACAGACTGACTGACTGACTCATCAACGCCCAGCCCAAACCCTTGGCCCTAGAAAGCTGAAATTTTGCACAGAGGTTCCCTTTATAATGTAGATAAGGAATAAGGAAGGATTTTTCGAAATTCAATTCCTAAGGGAGTTAAATAGGGGATGAAAGTTTGTATGGAAAATCGTCATTTCCACGCGGGCGAAGCCGCTGGCAAAAGCTAGTAGTTATATACTGTGATAGTCAAGCAGCACTCAAAGCACTGAACAAAGTGGAAGTCACATCTGCACTGGTTAAAGAGTGTAAGGAAGCACTCAACCAACTAGCGGAAAGAGCAGAAGTAACAGTCGCATGGGTCCCTGGTCATCAATGACACAAAGGGAATGAGATAGCAGATGAATTAGCCAGAAAAGTAGCAGATGAAACCTTTGTGGGACCAGAGCCCAGGTTACCGATCCCACATAATATACCAAAAGGAATCATCCATAGAATAACCACAAGAGGGTCAAATAAAAGGTGAAATGCAATAGAAGGTTGTCGACAATCGAAAATCTTCTTAAAGTCATATGATGAAAATAAATCCCACAAGCTACTCAAAATGAGCAGGGGAAACATAAGATTAGTAGTAGGGATCGCACAGGACACTGTGGACTCAATAGACACCTGACGATTATGAAAGTAAAGGAAGATCCCATATGCCCAGCATGTGGAGAAGCAGAAGAAACAAGTTTCTACCTTGTGGCGGAATGCACAATGTATGAGCTACTCAGATGGGAAATCCTATAGGAACAGATGAGATTAATGAAGAGAAGCTTGCAGAAATTTCTACCGCACAACTGATGAGCTTCTGCAAGGCAACAGGAAGATTCGTGATGCCGACCACCAGTAACCCATGAAGGGGATCCACCAAAATGGCAACGAAAGGACTGATCGCCCGTCTGGTGTCTGCCAGCGTCCCCGAAGATGAATAGAAAATAGAGAATGAAGTTAACATAATACATAGGTACTTTGAAACTGGCCATAGCCAGTCTGAAGGAGATTCGATGCATTTTCTTATCGAACGCGTAAAAAAGAACCACACGATTTATACTTCTGCTCAAATGTATGGCATAATCATGAATGCTAAGATCAATGGTGAAAAATTTCATTAAAATGGAACAACATAATTTCTTAAATTTGAACGAGTTATTGGACAAAAGACACTGGTTGCGGGCAGACCAAACTAATGAAAAAGTTATGTGGACAAAGATTCACGAAATCAAGATTACTCTAGCTCATCCAGATGATTTATAATAATAATATTCCACAACTATCACACAACGCCATCTAGTCCCAAGCTAAGCAGAGCTTGTGTTATGGGTACTAGACAACTGATAAACATACTTATATATTTCTAAATACATACATATTATAGATAAATTACACCCAGGCACAGAACAAAATAATGATCGTGCTCATCACACAAACATTTGTCCTGGGTGGGAATCGAACCCACGACCTCCGGCATAGCAGTTAGGGTCACTAACCACTAGACTAACAGGCCAGTCAGCCATTTATTTATAGTATAACTTTGACGATGAGTATATTTCTTTAAATACTGCATCAAACACCAGATCTTCAAGAGGAAGACCC